>CM074582.1:18089214-20549214 GCA_037305975.1 Chrysolophus pictus
ACCATTTCTATGAGCTAGTTGTGCTTCATTCTCAGACAAAGAATTAAAGGCAGGAACACATTTAAATACTAAAATAAGAATTATAAAATATTTCCAAAGATCAGCAATTTAAAAAAAAAAACAGTTGAAAAGGATATGAATGAACTAAAATCTTAATAGCTACTCTTCTAATAACATTGAAAGGAGATAAAAGGTACAAGGCAGGTGTGGCACTGAACCTGAAGATTGTCTTCCCTTTATTCAATACTATAAATGTCTTTAAAAAGAAAGAGGGGGAAGGGAGAGAAAAATACGAAATTAGGGACACAAAATTCTGCGTTTCAACATTTTCCAATAAATGTAAATAAGTGAAAAATACAACGAAAAAATCATCCTTTTAAAACATTAAAAATGCATCCAACTATATTACTTGCACTTCAAATCAACCTGGCAGTGCAAAACACAGCACATAGTTAACCATTTTTGGACATTTAACAGCAACTGTTTAATCAATTCATCACCTTTACAACTGCTTCTGAGATTATATACCCTGAGCTTTTAAAGGCTTTACTGCCTATTTTGTCTGCACAGTTATTTCTAGTACCATTAACTCAACCATTTTTGATTTGGACGAGAAAACAATCAATCAAACTGCTCTCTAATGGAAACTTAAGTCGACCTATATTTTATTATTATTCTCCCAAAAGGCAAATATCTGCTAATAAGCAGGTTTAACACTGAAACCTCCTGTTTTCTGTACTAGAAAAATAATGCTTTAACTGAGTTGCTTTCCTCAGCTATATCTCAGTACTGAATATACTGCTTTGAAACCCCAGGAACAGAATAACCAGACAGAAGTTGTTTTCAAATGCTTCAGCATTGCATCAGATTTCAAGAGATTAAAATACATCTAATTGTATTCATAATCCACTAGCCCAAAACGTCATCATCAGACAATAAAAGTGAAGTTCTTTCCAAAAAACAATCAACCAACCTACAAACAGCGCTTTCCCTAGGACTCCTAACTACCTCCAAACAACAGCATTTACCATTTTATAGTTCAATAGGTGTATTCTAATTAGAATATTAATAAATGCTTACTTTTTTATTGATATAATATGGATCCAAGTCCTCCAGGGGCTCAGATACCATTTCTGGAGGAATATCACCATAAATAAATGGCAGCGTCTTTCCTGCCTCCAAGTCACTATTTGGCGTTGGCTGAACTTCTTCATGACCACCATCATCTTTATGCTCATCTTTATCACGATTGGACTTTTCATCAGCAATACGTTTTTCAATAGCTGCAAGAGACTCTTTGGTGAAATAGAAGAAGCAGTCAGATCCTGGTGGTACCAGCATTGCCTGTGCCATCTTTTCATTCTGTAAACTTTAAATACTTCTAGGCTCTTGTGCAAGAAGATCCTAGGAGAATGTGAGGGAAAAACAAACAAAAGAAAGAAAATAGAGTGAAACAGCAACAAAAATCACCAAATATAAGTTTTCAGGCATAACTGTCACCTGCCTCTTTTCTATTCCTAAAGTGCTGTGCAAGGATAATAGAAGATTAGCTGCTTTAGCTTTTGTAAAGGAACAACGTGGCAAATAGATGAAGTTTAGGATATAAAGAAAAGTACAAAAGAAGAAGAAATCATCACATTTGCATGCAATTTATCTGCCATCTCAGGTTAATACAAATACCATTAAAAAAGGAAAAGAACGTTCTCACTTTCCCTAGCCTCAACATGAAAGCTAAACCACACCTCATCATGAAAAGCTAAGAAATGTGCTCTTTAATATGCAGCACTGAACAGAGCAGATAAAAAAAGGTTGGCTATTATCTCTGTAATTGCACTTGCAATTTATATTATGAAAAAACAAAACAAAACACGTCCTTGCTATACTCTGAATTTCTCATGGAAACACTACTCCACCTGGTGGTTTACATCATACTTGCTGAACTACTGTTTATGCTACTTTATTAGACAGATGTACATAAATTTATACTATATTTAAAGCCATATGCACAAACAGAAAGCAACTGGACTGAGGTTTAGCCCATGGGTTTCCTGACTTCCATCTTCTTGATTTTCAGCATTAACTTCAGTAGTGTTATGCTCCTTAATTAAGAAAGTACTAAGGGATGAAAGGTTTTAGATTTAGAAAAAAAAAAAGAAAAAAAGGAAAAAAAAAGCAGACTATAGAAAGTCACAGCATTCTCTCTTAGACTAGATAGATTTTCAAAAAACCCTAAAATAATACACTTATTAAATTACAACAAACAATACATTTTCAATAGATTACTTTTTTCTAGCTTCCTATTTTCTACAGTGAGCACATTAATACTCATGAGTGCAATTACTTCAGGACGAACTGATTTTCTAAACAGAAACAAAATGGAACCAAGTCCCCCTTGGTGACACTCATCACTGCTGTAGTCTTTGTCAACACTACAACAAAATTAAGAAATTGCAGTGGGTTGATCTTCACTGGCTACCAGGTGATCAGCCAGCTGCTCCCTTTTGATGAGGTGGGTAAGCTCGTAACAGCAGGCTCTCCACATAATGTCCTATGGGGGACATCCACCTGCTCCTGCGTGCTCCTCTGCTGATGAGGTGCAAAAGATTCACCATGCTCAAAGAGAAGGTCTTTGATTGTTGTTCGATCTCCTCCAGTGAAACCTTCCCAAATCCCTAGCACGCATGCTACTGAAGACCTGCCCTGCAATCTTTTGATTGAAACTAGCTGCATCTCAGATGGAATTTTTTCTTCAGAAGCTGGATGATTGTCTGTGGCTTCAAATACCCAAGGAACATCCTCCTATGCTCCAGTGAAAAAGGCAAGACCTCTCTCACAGGAGGGATACCAGGACCCTTCTCCATAATCACCATTTTTACCTAAGAACTAGAAGTAATACTATTGTTATATGATACCTTGAATTCCTTTTTTTTTTTTTTAGTTTACACCTCTGTCATTTATTGAAATAAAGCTTCCTATATGGAACTTCCTACATTAATCAATACTACATGTGTTGTAACAGATCCTGAGGACTGCAATGATGTACCATTTACTTTTTCTACATTGAGAGGTGAAAACTACAGTTGATACTGTATATTCACCAGTCTACCATGCCTGACAAACGAAGGGGCATCCTTGGTAGGCTAAGAAATACTTACACAACTTTATGTTATGATGATTCTCTTCAAAAACAAAACAGGAAGAAAAAAATATTTAAGAAGAAAGAGGAGAAACTTGTAGAGTAAATCAGTTTATCTACCATAACATCCAGCAAGCTATCTGGATATATTCTTGTAACAATCCTTTAAAAAATGTGTTTCTATGTTTAAATGTTATGAATGCAGGCTCAGAAGGTCGAGTATGACCACAGAAGCTAGTTTTTATTGAACCTGTGCAGGAAAAATGTCACTAACATATATTTGTCTATGTATTTAGGCTAAATTTACTCTTTAGAAGCCTATAATATGTAAAACTAAAAGTTCAAGACTGCTTGTTTTATCAAATACCAGTATAGCCTTATGGCAGTTTTTCTGATTTGTTACTGACATTGTCAGACTGAAAACCACTCTTTCTTCTGGAAGGAAGGCTGCATGTGGCTCCGGGCAGCCTGCTCCAGTGGGTGGCGACCCTGCCTGTGGCAGGGAGATTGAAACCAGAAGATCATTGTGATCCTTTTCAACCTTGGCCATTCTATAATTCTATGATTCTTGCATGCTGATATTCCAGTTCATTCAGCAGTGCTTAAGCAGTAACCTTGTGGTTAACACAAACTCCAGCATTTCTCTTTAGAGACACCAAAGTCAAAGACTGAAGCACATCTCAGTTTTAACATAAAGAAGGGTATTTTCCAACATTTGACTGCAAACTTTTCTATCAGTGATTTGTCCTAGCAGTCTAATCACAACCCAGGCTTGGAAAAAACACCCTCACCCATGTTAAACACATCTGGAGTTACAGTTTAGTGGCCCTACTTTCTCATCCACTTGATCATGGATTGATTTCATGACTTAAATGTTCTCTTATTTCTTCTGCAACCTTGATGGCTACTGTATTACTCTGTATATACCACAAAGAGGTAATAAATGAAATCAGAAAAAGAAGAATCTGAGTTCTGGGGAAAAACAAAAAAAAAAAAAAAGGAAAGAAGAAGAAAAAGAAGACCAGCTTTTCCCTACACAAACCTCCACTCTCCACAAAGGGAAAAAAGAAAGCCACCAGTGGAATAAAAAATTGTTTTTTTTCAGCTTACCATTAAGGAATATGCTTCTAATATAGCATGGCTCTATTGTACATGTAGACCTGACTGGAAGTACTCTCACCACACAGGATAGAAAAAGCATAATATAAATGAAGTATTAAAGACAACTGCTGCATATTACTATCTGTCTAGAGTCACAGCACTAGAAGAAATATCTCTGGTTGATGAACTATCCAATGACATCACTATATGAATGCTAACAACATATTTCTAAAGGAATATGGTTGAATGAGAAAAAAATAATGATCTTTGGAAACACAGTTTTAATACATATAAGAAAAAAGCACCATGGTTAAATTTATTTTATTTTAGAGACAGTAGCTACACTTATTACTCTTCTCCTGTAATATATTCCTCATCAAGTTAAATTTGAGCTTAGTCCTATGTTATTTTACATGCTGAAGTTTGAAATTCTGAGTCCAAACTCACTGGTCTAAAAGAGAAGCATGAATAGATTGTTTATATTTTCAGTAGGCATCTAAAAATGTTTAACATCTATAAAGATAACATTCAAACTTGCATGCAAACCATACAGTGTCTAAATGTCAGAATCAGGTAAATACATTTCCCATACAAAGGATAAGCATCTTTTTTTTTTTTTTCCAGAGTTCAAAACAACACATCTGCTCATACTACTCTATATTCCATAAAACAACAATGAATTTTTACAGTACTATTTTCAAAGTTCTCTGAATGTTATTGCTTATTACTCTGATATACATCTCAGTGCTACTTAAAACAAACAAAAAACAGCATACTAAAGAAGGCTGGCTAAATTACTAAGTCTCAATAACCACGTAAATCTCATAAGTAAGTTAAGGAAAGAAAATTAATTAAAAATAAGAAGCTGCTACCATGATAGTCTGGTGATGATGTACACTGAAATTCAATTTGGCAAACAATCAAACTTGATGAGTCATCAGCAAATCTACATACATGTTCTTTGCTACACTCTTTGTTTTGTGCATCTGTGTACATGAAAGATTGTGGTTTTTTCCAGGTTGACCAACTGTGTAAATTGTAACTTACATTATTAACTACTATATTTTTGTACACCATAATGCAGACTTGAGACTCATATTTGCTAAAGAAAGGAAACTGTTTTAAAATCTATTTTAAATGTTCAGTATTGTTCTCAGTCAGCAAAACAAGAAGCTGGATATAATACAAACCCAGAAATTTATTAGAAAAATGGCTTAATCTAGAAAGCATCAGCTTTAATCAGCAATTAAAAATCTAGTATCCTTCCTTCTCAAAGAATTTCCTGTGCAGACACTAATAGTACATACACTATTCATCCATTTATGACCCTGAGCATCAAGAACTGAAACATTTCTGAATTATTAATAGTTCTCAGCCAGAATAAATTAAACCTTTTGCACATTTCATCCTTCGTTCTCCTAGCAGATTATCGTGACACTGCAGTAAGACTAACTTGGACAACTCGTATTACGCAAAACGATTTGCCATGCCCTTCATTTACAAGTTGTTTCTTTCCCTGCAGCTTGTTCATGAGATTAATCTCACAGACTCTGTAAACAAACACCTTCTGAAAGCAGACTGAACTTCTGGGAAGTTCTAGCAATTCAACTTCTGACACCTTCTCACCCCTACGTGTCCTGTATTTTTCCCAAAATTATTCTAAACTATCTATTTTCAATTCAAGAATTCCTGATTCATTGTGTAAGTTTATAGTAACAGTTAGAAAATATCTGAAAAATATTAATATTGCAAGAGTGAAAAACGCTAAAATGGCCAAGAATGTTATTCTCTATGTTTTTAGAATCTGCAACTACTTAGGGAAGCTGATTGGCCTCTTTCCTCAACTTCTGAAGGTGTTCAAGCACAGATCCAGGAAATGAAGTCCTCACAGATAAGAATTCCAGTCACTGATGTATCAAACAGTAAATCTTCAACAGAGCCGACACACAGCAAATGCAAAACTGTGAAAGTGTTTATTGTTAGCAATATAAAGAAAACCACTGAAAAACATGACTTGCTCTGTCAGAAACATGGCATGCACACATTTTTATCCTAACAACTATGATGTTCTTGTCACTCACATGCATGACCGCTGTAATTTTATTTCCGAAATACAGACTTTTTACAGCTTTTGCATCTGTGTTATTTTGTAAGACAGATCTGCTTTTGCAAATCCTGCCATTCTATCTTGCAAAGTTTAATTATCGTATTTGTTCTTTTTATCCTCAGTTCTCTTCAGCTTGCTGTTGCGTTTATGAATTATCATTATACCAGTCCATAAACCAGTATAAGGGGAGTTTATCAGTGCTTTACATTGGAAACCACATAAAGGGTGCTGAGCAACCTTTGCCCCAAAAGGCTTTTCTTTTATGAGAACAAAGACATCAAGACATTCACATTACGAACTTTACTTTATCATTTTGAATCAGTTTTCTGTTTAAATTCTTAATAAAGACAACCGTCAAAGTTTTAAATACAATTTCGATCTGTGGATGTAAATGAATACGCATCTCACTCCTTGATTTGATGCTTTAAAGATAAATAAATAAATTCAGTATCTCTATGGATTCTGTATGATTTCAGAGTAGCTGCTTGGAGATGGAGCTACAACGCAATACCCTTCCATACTTATTTTCAAATAATCATGGTGCTTGCTCAATGGTTAGTTTCCTGTGTTCATCAGCTGAAAGAGAGTAGGAAGGAGAGGCAACCACTATGCAGGATCCATTTATGTTCTTCAGACTGAGCACTTCTTATAAAATAATTGTTTTCAGTTACAAAATTGAACACACTACTCAGATTCTAAATAGCTATGAGGTCTCTTCAGAATACAACTGCCAGATTCCCCTGATTGTAACCCAAAATGTATTTAATCCAGAAATCATTTAAATCCTACAAGTCTTTGCACCAACAGATGTTACTTAGAATAATGAAAAATAACTTTTATTCTCGCAAAGGAATGTTTCAGGTGAAAAAGGCTGATTTAGCAGGATGTTTAAAAAGAAATGTAGGTTTTTTTTAGGCATTCAAATTTAAAGGAAGAAATAAAAACATGTTTAAAACAGGAACACCTCCAATGGAAACAATGTTTTTCAGAACTACTTACTCTGGTCTAACTTACAGAACAAGTGCTCAAGAGGTACACGGTCAGCAAACAAGCAAAAGACAAATGGCTGTGAGAGCACTGCAAGTTGCTTTGCACGCTTAAGACTTCTCTTGCATCAGATTTGTTGAGAGTGATTCCAAGAAGTCAATAAACAATGCATTCAGAAAATTAGGAAGTACAGTACTTGTAGATTAAATTTTCAGAAGCAATCTGCATCCTATTTCACTTTCACCAAATGAATGCCAGCAGAAAAAGAAAAGCACATAGCCTGAAAATGAAATCTGAAGAATTACCATAATAGGCAAACTGCTTTCAAATGTTCTGCCTATAAGAAACCCAGACATTTACAAAATCCTTACAGTTCACAGTCATGACATCATCACCTGTTCTTGTGCTCACAGAACTCTGTATCATGCTGTTCTGTCTCCCATTGGTCTGGTACTCATGAGTTATGCAATCCATCAGTATATAGAAGTTGAAAAAAAATAGTCTTTCTTGCAAAGCAAGTGATGTCAATGAAACATCCTGCATGAAGAGTTAGAAGATTGTCTAGAATCATTTCATGAGAGAGACAAAGCAATAAGTAAAACATGAGCTTTACTATTTTTCTTTTCAGAAGAGAGATCAAAAAATCTGTGTGGTCCTTAATAGGACTCAGGTCCGAAGAATGAGAGCTTATATGTGTATTCACATATGTGTACAAAAAATCCAGAAACTACTCTACTGAACGCTGGAAAATGTTTCTTTCAAGTTCACACATTATCTGTCTAATGCTATTTTACAACCAACTAAACACTCATAATACAGTACAAGTTCTTAAAGCAGGAATTCTTATTTGATTTAGCATATATGAGAATTGAAGCTTTTAACATAATAGCAAAACCTGATTATGCAGGTACTCCTCGCATAATGGACCACTTATTGGAAGGTCTCAGCCGCTCTGCTTTCTAGCACAGCAGAATAAGCATTATGGTATACCACATTATGTTACATGACTAATGTTAAATTAATTTTATCAAAAGCCACTCACAACTTCCAGAAATACTTGAAAGACATTAAAAAAAAAAAACACAAAACAACAAAAAACAACAAACCACCACCTCAGCTATGTTTAAAATCATTAGAGTCTCCTAAGTACTCTTCGTTACTATGAGCAAACGCATATATAAGTGATACTTAGAAGTTACACAGTCAAAGAATAAGAACCATGACTTTTCTGAATTAATGGGAAAACGACAACATTTACAAGAAGCGAATTTGTTCTGCATTACAGTTGCACATAAAACAAGGATAGGATTTTTTAACATCATGTTAGGAGCCTGGAGAAGGATGTATTCAATAAAGATGTTTTTTGCATGTATAAAATACAAACATTTCTGCAAAATAAGGTGGACACTGAGGCAAGATTCATACCATTTAGCTTACTGTTTATATTCACCTGCTAGAAGTCTGGCATAATTGCAGCTATGCCACATTTAGTACATTCATGCTGAGTACAAAATCCAAGACATACTTTAAATCTGTGCAAACTAATGTTGTCAGAAAAGTTTTGTTGTCGCTTTTGTTTTGTGAAAAGAAAACCTAAGAAAAAACAGAGCTACTCTACTAGTTTTATGTCTAGGATTACTTTATAGGACAAAGTTAAAATGAAATCTCCCAAAACTCAGGGCTGTGAATAAAGGCACTAAGTCAGAGGCTCTCCCCAAAACTGTCTGGAAAGAAGCTGAACATCAGAAACATTTTGGCATCGGTCAGCCTTTCAGTAAATTGCTAGTAAAACCAGGGAAGTTCTGAGATCTCCACTTCATTAAGAGCTTTGATTCTAGTGAGTTCTATCCATAAACAATTACAATTGTATTATTATAAAAAGCTTTGAGAAAAGAACGTGCAATTCTTCTAGCATATAGAAATTTCTATACATTTATATGGTTATGAAGTTTCTGGTCTTCAAGCAAAAAACAATGATACATGAAACATCAAATCTTATGATCATGTATGGCTTTCCACTACAGGACATGATGTTCCCTAAAATAGGTCTTTCTCAAAATTACTCACATTTTGTTTTCCTTCAGCAATACAAGACCAGGCTTTTTTTGACTTCAGCACTTGGAAATTCATATCGATATGCAAACAAGCAAGCAGTTAATTGTCTTTCTAAACAAACATATGCTGTGCTGAGAATTTAAATGACTTGAGCTTCTAACAGAGCCTGCCCTGAGAAAGAAGAACTCAGCAAAAGGCAGATTTAGAAGAAGTCAGGCCACAGAGCAAACATGCTGCAAAAAATGAAAGCAAGTGAACCGATCTCAACTATCTGCAATGACTCTTGAGACAAAAGGGCACTGAGTTAACATTTATTATATATTGGGTTAACTATTGTATGGCAAGACTATTACAATAAACAAAGCCTATTTTGTTGATCAACTGTTGTTTCCTTGTTATAAAAAGAATGCTAATGGCTTTGTCTTTCTATAACCAAACTTCTTCCCATTAATCAATGCAAGGTTATTGGGGTCCACAGAGTTAATTAAACAAGATGGCTTTTCTTGCATTTGTTTATAAAAGACACTTGCTCCTAACATTGCTAAAATCTACTGTCCTGGTACAAACATCTACAGAACTCTGCCTGTGACCCTGGAAGACAATCTAAACTTGCTGCTGGCTGTTCTTATCAATCATTTGATAAAAACACATTATACAAAAGGAGGCAAACACTGAACGAAGTAAAATGCCACACAAATTATTCAACTTTTTATAGGTAGGAGCTGGAATTTCCAGAGTGAACCAATTGCTGATCCATTAAAACATATCCTGTCAAAGTTCATATAGTTTCTAATAAAGACGGCCTCAACAACAGATGAGAACAACTGCACAATTTTTGTTCAGATGGTAATAAATAAATTACATGCACATATTTCAGAGTACATAAGCACTATGCACAGCAGAGAAAGTGCATGCATCCACATGTGTGGGATTTTTCATCAGCTTAGGTCTTGCAAACAAAGCAACAGAAATCCAAATGCCAAGCTAACAGAATACTCCACAGAAACCACTCAAACCTTGCACACAATGCTCAAACAGCACAGAGACAACACTGAGTGATTCATTTCAGAGCATAAAAGCATAGCACCTCCTGTATATTAGAATTTAGACCATTATGTGGCTCAAACTATCTGTATCACCATCCCAATAACTTTCCTGATTTAAACCAAATTAAAAACAAAATGATCTTGAATGTCTTATTTCTACAAGATTAAAATCAATGTGTTGAAATCCCACAGAACGACTGCATCAACATCACCCTTGAGGGTTTCAACAATGCAGAAAGTATTTCTCTGAGTTATTACCAACTGCGTGAAAATGTTTGTTTGAAGTAGAAGACAATTTCAGCTGCAGCTACACAAAAAGATATGCCTGCTTCTGAAAAATCCTTGGTATTGTATTCATCATCAGTTATGTCAGAGAAAAGTCAGAAAAAAACTAGACTGAGAGGCCCCTTTGGAAGTGAAATAGTCTACACTCCAGCTTAGAATGCGGTTAACCTCCTTACATGGCTTACACTCAGAAACCTGTAAGCTCATGGGGTCTGTTTCAGGTTGCTCCTCCCTACCCTCCACAGCATCTTTTCAGGATGTCCCAAGGTGCCTCACTAAATCAGCAATCCATCACAACCCGACCTTTTTAAGTCCTTACTTGCATTCAGCACTATGTGCCTCACCAGCTTCCTGAGTTGTGTTTAACCAGATGGCATTGTGGAACACGTTCTGTACCTTTTGCTGCTCTGTTCTCAAATTCCTTCCCACATTCAGTTCAAGTGTTGGTCCATCACTAACATGAGACATCCATGCAAAACAGCAGCAATAAATGATGTTAAACCGCTGTAGCTCTTACATAACTGCAGCTGAAAGTTCCCCTCCTAAACAGAAAGAATGAAGAATTAGGAACTAAAAGAGAATGTACTCTTTAAGCCACACCAAGTCAAGCTTTAAAAAACAGAAGACTTTTTTTTTTTAATTAGGAAAATCCTCTTGAAAAATTCAAAAGGCAGCGAAAATGTGACAAAATCTAACAAGATACAAATTGATAACACGTTGCTAACCCCATGCCTATTGTTTACTCCATTTCAAACAGACACAAACAATTTCATCCTATTCTTTAAATTTACACAGACATATAGATACTGGTTTTTAATCCACCAGAAATCTCAAAATGTATTTGTTTCCTTTAAACCACAGGAGCAAAGCAAATTTTTTTACCTATACTACAAGACACAATTTTCCACTTAGTCAAAACTACTGAGACTGTAAAGGAATCATGAAGTTTATTTGCTGTTACTTGTTACACCACAATACCAGTGATGGAATTTTTACTAGGTGTTTTAAAGACTATTTTAAAATCAATTTTGTTGCACTTTGATTTTCTATGTACTAAAATGAGATGTTCTGCAAAAGGGTCAGAGATAGCAGAAATGAACTGATGTATATAAAAGATTACAGAAAGTGCTTTGTGGAACTTGTTTGAGCTCTGCACACCTTGCCACATTAGAAGCTTTACAGTCGGCAAACACAAACTACTTCAGGTTTTCTCCCTTAAATAGAAGGAAAGAATAAGCTTTTTTTTTTTCTTTTTTGTCTTTTTCTTTTCTTTTTTTTTTTAATGAAACAAAGGGGTGTGTGAGAGGAAGCATTATTTCTTTGCCTCCCCCTCACCAAATCCCCCCTCTCCTCCCCTCCCCCGGTATAAGTGGTATATCTGGCTATAGGCTGCAAAAGAAATACAGCAAGCAGTGCAACCAGACATTTCAGTTCTTTATTCTGGCCAGACAGGCTCCCTGTCCCTCCCTTAATGGGCTCATTAGTGTAATCTGAGTCTACTTTTTGTGCCTAATTTTCTAGAGCCTCAGCTGCTGTTCTGAAAATCAATACAGGCTGGAGGTGATTGGTAAAACCTGGCTTGGATTGAAATGATACAGAGGCAAAAATCACAAACCCATTCTAACCAATGCTTATACATCTTTATGCAAACACCCTGAAAAAGGATAATTGCATCAACAGACATCATAGCAGAGATGTATGGAAAGACATTTTAAAGTTCTCATTTAAAAAGAATTTAGCATCTCCACTATATTACTGAACTTTTGTTAGAATTGGAAAAAAATATTTACTCATGACATCCATTAAAAACCTTCAGAAGCAGATTAAGCATGTAAAATTGAGATGAGGGTTCACTGCCAATTATGCAATTAAACAACCTAAAATGCAGCACTGCAATGCTGCAGGAGATCTTTAGGCTGTCAAACACATTGGCAAAGTTCATGGTATACATCCTAGTGAATGGGACAGCATGAGAAGGAATGAAAAAAACATGCTAGACCACTTAATACCACGATGGGAAACCACAGAAGGGAGACCAAGATTCTGGAGCTTGAATTTTCTGAAGGATTTGTCCTCTCTCAACCCCCTTTCCCACTTGACTTTCTATTAAACCTAATTTTTTAGTGTTGGACAGATTGATATTGAAGTTTATCCAAAAGTGCATCCATCTGGCAGGCATATAACAGTAAACCTTCCTCCACTACAGAAAACCATACAAATCCTGTACAACTGAAGGCTTTGAAGCTGGAAACATGTCTCATGTTTTAATTTACTTTTCTTATTTACTTCCTTTGAAAAAGCTATTCCTCTCTTCCAGTCCCTATATAAGCAACAATTACGGCCAACACAAAACAAGCTTAAGTTATTTTAAAACCAAACCCCAAAGTTACGGCACCCCACAGCCTGCAGGGGAAAGGATGAATAAACGAATAGATATGGCAGTATTCTCCAAAATGAAACAACAGAATCTGCAGGATGAAAAAGGAAATGCAAATCTGAGGAAGTAATTTAGTAATTTAATTTTACAATTATTTGCCTGTCACTTAAAGTATTTTGTTCTGCACATTTAAATCAACGGTTTCAAAGCCAAGGATGCAGTGACTGATATCAACCGCCAACTGATGTATGAATTAGAGGCAGTAATAAAAGACATATACTGCACTGAGAGGTTGATAAATACTGAAATACTTATAGTTATTAATGAAGCATTAACTTCTATCAGCAAACTAGGGAACTCTGTTTTGCAACCAAATTATATGGTTCAAAGTCTAAGTTAAAGAATGTTCCTTCTGCTGGCAACGAGAAACAAAAATTTCACCAATCAAACATAAAAGATTCTTGATGGGTAATGATAAAAGGATTATTTCTATGACCTATTTCATCAAAAGCTGCAGGCAATGATAAATGCAGTGTTCCTGTGCAATTCACTCTTCTGGTCACTGACAAGATTAAAAAAAATAATTTTTTTCTCACTTGATATTCTTACGAAAATATCCGTATTTTCCCAAACATGTTCCACCTTGTAATTAAATGAGTGCAAATTAAGGAGAAAAAGTTGACTGTTTTACTGACCTGAAACTTCATAATTTCTGAAAAGAAAAAAAAAAAAATATGTGCAATCATCGCATTAGATGCATATGAAAAAATTCACCTAGTTTGCACTGCATTATCAGTGTGTGCCATTTGCTGGAAGAGAAAAGCCATAGAAAAAGTGTCTGTCAATCATATTTAGTCAGAAATCACAAAACCTTTTTGCTTGGAATCACCAATTTTCCCTGACTCGAACCCAGAGGTTCACAGCCCTTCTAAATGTGCATACTTGTGAACTCAGCATCATTCTCAGAATCATTTGTTCATAAAAGATTCTAAATAAACTGATGAAAGCCATAATTTGGCAATGTGAACCACCAAAACAAAAGTAAGACTAGCCAGGTCAAAGCATTCATCACAGCTTTCAGTGGAAAATTAAAGTAAAAAATCTGATGAGGTTGGCAGTAACTCACAACAGATGACTCTGTGCAACAACCCGGAGCGAGGTAACAGTTTTAAATGAAGTTTCTGTGCATTTGCTGAAAATTGGCAGAAAGCAGCCATTATGTTGCACAACCACAATATAATTAGAGCTGAACTGTAAGACATTCATTAAATACATTTATTAAAAAACAAGTAAACAATACAGAGAACAGGGTTTCATTTTTTGTTTGGTTTTTGATATTTGTTTTAGTGTAACTCACCGCCTTTTTTTCAGGCTAAAAGAAAGCAGTCATTTCAGACCAGACCACCAGATCTGCTGAACTTTATAAGCAGTGCGGAATGACACCCATTTGCAAAATCTTCCATGTTCCTTCCTCCTCAGTCGTACAGTAGGAATAAATAATTAAATGAAGTACTCATCAGGAGAAGGGAATAGGCTATTAGTCTGTGCCTGTATTCTTTCCCCCTCGCTTTCTTGAATCTTTTAGGTGTGTACACGTTAGAGCTTAGCAAAATAACATGACTATGAACTTAAGAAAAAATGCTTCCAAGTATCTTCAAATTCATTCTCGGCATTCTAAAATTGTAAGTAAAGGATCGGTATGAACAGAATGTTATAATTTTTGGGAGAACCAGAAAAATCACACTACAGAAGAAACTAGAAGGAAAGGCATAAAAAACCACCCCAAACAATGCTAAGTATCACTCTTAGAAAATCAATTACATTTTTCAATCCCTATAATTAAACGCTCATCTGCCTCCAGAAGGCACTTAAAAGCACACAATCCTCACTTGCCAGTAAACACATCTACATCTCTTAAATTACTTACGAAGGACAAGATAGTCATTTGACCCATCCTTCCAAAAGTGGGAGAGTTGCGTCTCACAATTATTAGCCAGTAATTCATGTCTTAGGGCCACTGGCCCATTTGGCCCTACATTCAATTAAAGAAATCCAGAAAAAGTATGTAAAATGTTATGCTGCAGAAAGCGCATAAAAAAGATCTAGCTCACATCGGGGTAGAAAAGAGGTAAAAAGAATGAAAAGCGCAAAGTCAGGGTAATTTTGGCACTCTGTTCTGATTATAGACAGAGCTTCTCGAAAAGGGGGGCATCTGAAGACTTTATTGAAAGTTAAATGAACTTCCCACAGCAGAAAACAAGAGCCACTCTTTTTTTTTTTTTTTTTTTCTAAACTCCTCACCCAACTCTTATGCCTAAATAGAAAAGCACTATGATGGATTAGTAACAAAATAACACATACTTTGCCAGTGATTGCATACTGTCACAAACACAGCATCTGCTTAGTGCAGAAAAACCTCTAGAAGTCACTCTTTTATTCTATTTCATCATCAATGAAGTACGTTACCACTGCATGGAAGGACAGAATTCTGCTTGAATTCAGTGAAAGGACAACGACACAAGATGAAAATAAAATATGCCTCTAGGGATCGGGAGATGGAAAGAGAGTGCAGGAAAGAATTACAAAATAAGTGATCATGGTTATTTTGTGCGCCAGACAAATGGACTTTCATTCAATTCAATACATCTAATTATCAAAACAATCTTTTTTAAGCCACAGAAACTGCTACAAAATATCTTTAAATATAATCTCTGAAACATCATTAAGTATCAACTATGTGTATCTACACCATCAAAGCTTTAGATGACATCTACAAATAGCTATTTTACAAAACAAAAAAAATAATGACTTGTATATTCATACGTCATTTGAAAGAAGTACAATTGATTTAAGTTTTTAAAAATATAAAGATCTACAGAGTTCACAATTCTCATTGCTTTTACTTAATTCTATATTTTTCAGTTCCCTTCAGGTGTCACTAATTCTGAAACATCTTTTCTGGGCTGAAACTGAAGGTCATGTTATCAATGAAGTGCTGGGTCACAGCTGAGAAATTTGAGAATAAGCTGAGATTTTGCTTTTTTTTTTTTTATATATAAAAAGCAATACAATCTTTTTTACTTGTGAAAACAGAGTAAATCCTTCTAAAAATGACACCAGTTACACACATGCAAAAAAAATTCTAGCAATTTTGAATTCAAATTTAAATTAAACAATATATTTTTCTTTAAAAATATGGTATAAAACATGAAGCTTATTATTTCCTAAATGACCTTAGTGGGTTTCCTATTGTCAGCTGGGACAGAGTTAACCTTCTTCCTAGCAGCTGGTATGATGCCCTGTTTTGGATTTAGGGTGGGGATAGTGTTGCTAATGCACCATTTCATTCTGCACTAAGTGAAGGACATTGCTTCATATCACGCTGTCCTGCCAGTGAGGAGGCTGAGGGTCCACAAAGAGCTTGAAGGGGACACAACCAGGACACTAACCCAAACTGCCTGAAAGGACATCCCATATGGTGACAGAGCCAGCAACAAAACTGGGGGAGCTGGCCAAGGTGCAGGGAGCTGCCTTTGCTCAGGGACTGGCCACGCATCCATTGGTGAGCAATTGCACTGTGCATCACTTGTTTGTTGGCTCTTATTCTATCTTTTCTTTCCTTCCTCCACTCCCCCCATGGTTTTCATGGTAGTTCAAACCGCGAAAATTGCTGTCTCCTAACAAGTAAATGGTCATGTTCCTTCTGACTGCACTGAATGTGTGATCTCTAAATAAAGACCTATCAGGCTGTGATGAATTGGCAAGGAAGCCAGTGACCTACATGGCTCCTTAAAATGAGGTGACTCTAAATATGAAGTTTCTTCTTCCCCACCATTCCTCCTATGTCCATACATACCTAAGCAATGACTTTACACAAGATTTTCATCAGTATTGATCACCTCACTGACTGTTTTCAGAGCCTCATTCTCTGCTTCCTCTTTCTTCAGCTGACCTGTAAATATTTAAAGGTAACCAAAACAAGAAGCATCTAAACAGGAATTTCAGCTCTGGGATAACGACCCTGACTATCAAGTTAGGAAGACAAAAAAAAAAATTAAAACATCCTGTACATCAGAAAATAATCCAGTTAAACTTGCAGCAAATTAGAAGTTTTACAACAGAACGTTGTAAAGCATTTATACAGTTTTCAGCTACACAACAAGTCGTGTTTTCCTCTGCCCCTGTTAATTTGACTGTATACGTTTAAAATTCTGAAGATATTGTACGCCTCCAAATCACTATATTTCAATTCTTTTGAGTTTTCCTGCTTGACTACAGACCTTGCTGAAAAGAAGAGTTCCCAGCTAGAAGTGAGATGAAGACATAGGAGCTGAGTAGGATTAGCACATCATCATCTGCTGGCCTCAAGGTCAAGAAAACGTATAACCCCCAGGCACTCAGTACTAGGGAAGACACAGAAGGATTTAGGGCAAATAGCCTAACTCCCTACTAGATGGCTGACCTCCAAGTCAAACATTTCCTTACTGGCTGGCCAGAATCCCAGAAGATACATTTCTTGCTATTATAATGGGCTTGCATATTACTTGATAGAGTCAGACAGCCAACAAGTGTACACATGCCAATGAAGCATTTGGGTGCTAGAAACAAAAAGCTCCTTCCTGTCTGCTATCTGATCAAATATCAATTTCTTCTACACAGGCTAACTGTCACCCCATGAGTTGCACGACGCTGTCTAGCCCAGGAAGGCAGGCATCAACACGGGTGCAGGCAGCACATGAGCGAGGAGGAAGAGGCAGAGACACGGGGATGGCTATGAGAAGAAAATGAGGGGTGAGATGCTCTAGAATTCCTAATGGAAAGAAGAGAAGCCCTGTAAAGGCAGTAGGAAGGAGAGGATACAGTCTTACAGAACCCGCCACGGCCTATCTGCCAATACAGAAATTATTTACAAACAAGAAAAATATTTAGGCAAAACAATTACCAAGAATGCTGTAAATGTTCCAAGAGATGCATCATACATCTGGGAAATTTTGAGACATATTTATGAACACAGATTTCAAATGGCATACTTAAAGCACACAATAAACTTTGTAACTGCACTGTAGAACATAAATCAGTATCTGCAACAGCACGGAATTACAAGCACATTAGAATGAGATCTAAGTGGGTTTCAAGATTCAGTCTATTTTTTATTCTTCTCCTTAATACTTTCTCAATTTTATTATGTACTCACTTCCATACCGAGATCATCTGTACGGTAAATTAGAGTTGTTCAGACACAAAGCCAAATGGTGAATCAAATGCAGGGGGCTTGCCTTGTCATTTCCAGGAACTCAGGCAGCAAGTCTTGGTGGTCTCTTAAGGAGTATCCACAGGAAAAACAAAAGCTCCCAGAAATTACATGCTGCTGTGGGTGCATTATCAACAGCATCAGATATTCAGATATTTATCTGGGCAAGGATATCAGGCAGCAGCACCAGTTCCTGTACCCGTACTGCCCCTGCATGCAGAGAACTGCTCCCAGTGAATATGTCCCCAGCACCCGCGCAGAAGCAGACATCACTGCGAGGGCACAAAGGGATGCTTTGTGCCTCTCCACAGGTCAATCTCTCTGAGAAATTTTAAATAAGAATTTTATATCCAAAAGTTCAGGGAAACATTCCAAAAAGCATCTTCTTCAAAAGACACTGCTTCAGGTTAACACAAAAATAAAATAGATCTACATGTCAACAACCTCAACAACAGAATGATAAGTCAAGAGAATCAACTAAAAGTGTAGATGAACAAGGCACTGACATTTAAAATGTGTCTGAGATATATCACACAAGTGCATTTACTCCAAGAGATTTTATTGCTTCTCTCTTATTTAACTTGTTGAACTCCAGGCAAGAAAATTTCATTCAGACAGTAAGTCCAATTTGGACAGAATTTCTATTGAAGTAACTGTATTGAGCTTATCAAAATACATTCAAACTTCCGCTGTTTTTTTTCTTTTTTCCAGAACGCAACAACAACATGCAAGATGGATTAGCTTTTCACTTCAACTTCTGCATTGCCGCTCAATTTCTACAGTGGAATTCTCCCAAGATTTTAAGATACATTATTGAGCTTATTACATAGTATGAGAATGTATAACCTGTAGTTAGAAATACAAGAAAGAGTTTATCTCCTACCTGGAAATAAAACAGTTAACAGTGACAAAAGCCTTAACAACAGAAGCCAGATAATTAATGGAAATTTACTCCTGGAGTTGAGTGGTTGTGCTGGTTGAAACGTTCAACAATAAGAATGACTCAACTCTCCCTAAGGAGCATGACATCTCTGATTATTATTGATAAATACGGTCTTGTCCTGAGCTGAGCCTACAATTTACTTCAACAGAAGAGAAAAATCTTTTTGAAAATTAAATTATACCAGCCTCCACACTGTGCGTTCTGCACTGTATGCACGTATGCACTCCCAAAGGACATGCTGTATTACTAGGCATCCAACTCAACGCCCCAATAAAAAAATAAAGGTGGACACGTGCTTAAAGGATTGGGCCCAGGCATACGATGTCTCTTTGCAATGCAATAAAGCGGAATGTCTTCTCCACGCTATCACTGCTTATTAGTAGTAACAATGTATTATTAATAAATGCTTACACGAAAAAGAGCGTCATATTTACCATCTTTTCTACACTACATCAAAGATTCCTCTTTACTTCAAACAATGAGTATTAAAATATAATACTGAAGAGGAAAATGCCCATATCAATACTGCACTGCTGGAAATAAAGCCTGAGATTAACAAAATTGATTATGAAGCCCAGTAATTTGTCCACACCCCATACTATTTATCTACACTTTGCATTTCTTTTAATGAGTGTAATTAAAAAATCAATACAATCCATCACACTGATTTCCATTTCTCTCTGCCAAACTTCAGCTGCAAACACTAAATTATGTTTTGAGAATGAAAAGGGAAACTCTTGCTTTTGTGTTTCTTAGGAATCACATGAAAGTATCTATGAATGCATTAATCTGACTCACATCTTGGGTTTTCATAAACTGACATTCACACAAACTTAACTATGTAACTTCAAAAGATTATTAAGTTCACAATATTTTTAAAAATATGTAAGAAAGAAGTAAAAACAAGAGCCTAGATGAAATTATCTTCTTAAATCCCTAACATACATATGTGGAAGAGGCAAAGTGCGGCTGCAATGACCTGAAACTACTCTGTCTGCCTGACAGCCAGCCTGGCACTGGGCAAACCGGGTAGCACCCAGTGCCTGCTTCCACCTGCCCAAAGGCTCCATGCATGATGCCATGGCTGGGCTCTGCCTTCCCACCATGACACACCCTTTCCCATCAGGACCACCAAGGAGCCCTGAAGCCCAACACACAGGATGATTACTTTCTATTTGTGTCCAACAGCTAGTTGAACAACAGTGTAACTGATCAGATCCTAATAAAAAGATCTTCAGTCCAGATAGAAGTGAGAGGACATTTGCCACCCAATACTCACATAAAAATGGCAGTATCAAAACTGCCTTTCATTCTATATGAAAATCCACACCATAATAGTGCTGTTTTGCTATATATATCAGATGATAAACACATCACATAAATTCATCTTCAAAGTATTAAAGCATATTTATTTTCTTTATTTTCCTAACTCTCATGCATACGCATTTGCTCTAAAGCTTCACTGGAATAAAACCCACAATTTTCACTTCCACTACTGAACTTTGCTTTTTCCACTGCCCCCAAATTAAAAGTGTTTTTAATGCATCCCAGAAACAAGACATGTTGGTAAAAAAGACACATTATATACGTAGGTATACATATGTAGGGGAGAAGTGTACTGACACTTATTTTCTGGAGGAAAATCTTTCCCGTACATGACTTTTCACTAAACAAACACAAGCTTTAATAAAAGCAAAAGGGCTGTTCCCACATTTATTTTCTTAACAAGACACTGAGGTCAAAGTAGTACCCTTTGTTTGGAAAGCACAGAGTATTTCTGCACCACTACCACTTCTACAGAAACAAAACCATCTTGCTCCCTCTGAAGCACAAGATGGAATGCCAAAAGTGTAAAGTTAAGGTAACACGGTGTGTAAGTGCAAGGAATGCATCAGGTTCTGATTTACCATGTGAACTCCCCACCAGTAAGGCCGCCAGATGTGGCAACATGCCGTTGTCCTTTGTAGCTATTCCTGTTGCTCGCTGTCCGCACTTTTTCTATCTTCCCACAAATGTGGCCACTACTGCTTAGCAACCAGGGGAACATGAGAGCAGACAGCAAAATCCTCCCCCCATAGCTCACCCTGCTCCATCTCCACATCATAATGTACCTTTCATGGCCAATTAAGAGGAATGTATGTTCTGTGGGGCCACAGAGACACCGAGCAGGACCTCAGGGGTGGCACGCGCTGAGCAGAGGTTTCTTGGCTAGGTGCATGCATGGAGAGTGAATTTAACAAGCTGATGGCTGAAAGATGCTGATATATGTGGGTAAAACAGTTCCCCAAAGGGTTGTGCCAATTAATATTTAAAATGGGGGGAAGGGGGAGAAAGAAGGGGGAGAAAGAAGGGAGAGAAGGGAAGGAAGGGGAGGAAGAAAAAGAAAGAAGAAAGAGCTGAATATCAAGGCGACGGGGAACAGAAGAGCTTTATGCGGCGGCATAAAGCCCTCAGCACTCCAGCCGCCCTCACGGCCGAGACCAGAGGGTCACCAGAGGGCCAGGAGCTCGAGAGCAGCACCGAGAGAGCAAAGTGCCGACGAAACCCCGCTAAGCAGCCGGGAAAGCAGCTACTCACTCACTTCTCCCATGCCACAGGTAGGTGCTCCTCCTCAGCGCTACGCGGCCGCAGGTCGCCCCGCACCGCGCCTCGAGCCCTCAGCTCCGCGCCGCAGCCCCGCGGAGCCCCGCCCGGCCCCGCCTGAGGGAAGAGCCGCGGCCGCCGCCGCCGCGCCCCCTGGCGGAGGCCGAGGACGGGGCGGGGCCCGAGGGAAGGGCCGGTTCCGCCCAAGGAGGACGGGGGAAGTATCACTGTGGAACTAGGAGATCTCGAAAGCCTCGGGTGCCGTAGGAGGGCGGCGGCCGCGCCCGCCTCAGTCGAGTCTCGCGGCGGCCGTGGAGGGCGGGAAACCGGCCACGCGGTTGGGCGCTGCTGCGGGGCGGGCGGCAGGGGGCGCTCTGCTGGGGGCGCCCTGCTGACTGCAGGCTTCAGGGCAACGTGGGCGTCTGAAGAGCGCTGGGCTCTGAGTCCCTACAGCTCGAGTTCTTAAAACGTGCATCTAAAGCCTAGGTGCTGGCTACAACCATGCCCACAGCTTATAATTCTGAAGGGCTCCTGCCACGGCCTGTGTGCACTGCACTTACTGCCCTGGTAATGTTCTCGGGAACTCTCTGGAGCACGGCATAGACTGCTTACGGCTGTTGCTCTTATCTGTGGTCACAGACAAACTGCTCATGACCTAAATCCACCTGAAATCACTGAAAATATCTTAAAATCTCTGCTACTTCTGAGCACAAGGGCAACATAACATGGTTTTGATGTCATATAGTTCAAGTTTAGTATTTGTTTTTCACAACAGAGTAATAATCCAGGTGATAGCAATCCTTCTTTGGACATAGATCTCTTTGGAAATAGATTTCTTAGGAGCTACCAAAACATATAAACACCACAAAAGTAAGTTTGAAACTTACTTTTCAGATGTGATCTGTTTTCTTCACTCATTTACTTGCTTCTAATCTGCTATGGGCATAAGATAACGGGAGGAAAGAGGTGCTGAAAGACTGCCATCCTCTTCAATTTTACCATGTTAGGATGGATAACGGGTCATGTGTTTCTCTGGCACACTTGGGCATTTCTCCAGGTTATGCTGGATTTGATACCCACTCCTCAGCCCTGCAGAGCCTCCAACAGAGCCATGGTTTATCTTTGAGGCAGGACAAGCCTGATATTCCATATAGGGATGATTATGGAGCTGGCTAAAAGCGGCAGTGCATTTAAAAATTACCACACTTTACAGAACCAATGTATTTACTTAGAACACAGCATACTAAAATAAGTCATTTGTTATATTATGTTAAAACAGGCCATTCAAAAGCTTTCCCACATGGATGTGGTGTTTTTATACAAGAGAAAGGATTTAACTGGGATAGCTGATCAGTATGTGACAGACTTCGTCAGATGCAATAAACCCGTTTCTGAAGAAGTGAATTGCAATAGTTAAAGTCACAGCACCCCCGAGTGTTCAACGTGGGTATTGCTTCATAATCAGTACATTTCTTGTAATGTCACAGTATCCCTAGTTGGAAGGGACCCACAAAGATCACTGAGTCACAGTCACGCACATGAGCACCCAAAAATCAAACCATAATACTGACAATATTGTCCAAAGACTCCTCGGCAGCTCGGGGCCCTGTCCACAGCCCTGGGCAGCTGCTCCACGCCCACCATCCTTTGGTGAAGAACCTTTTCCTAACACATACCTGCCCCTCGCCTGACACAGCTCCATGCCGTCCCCTCAGGCCCCATCACTGTCACGCACAGCAGAGCTCAGCGCTGCCCCTCCGCTCCCTGGAAGGAACTGCAGCTGCCATGAGGCCTCCCCTCAGCTCCTCTGCTCTGGGCTGAACAAACCCAGGGACCTCAGCTACTCCCCATGCATTTTACTCTCTAGACTCTTCACCATCTTTGTAGTCATCCTTTGGCTGCTCTCTAATAATTTTATCTCTTTTTCATATTGTGGTGCCCAAAACGGCACCCAGTGCTCAAGGTGAGGCTACACAAACACACAGTACTACTGCATTACCACCTAAGAAACACAGAGTTTACCAGGGACATATTAACTTTCTGCAGTACACAGATACATAACAGAAGGTACCGCTACATACATGGATAATGTGTTACCTATGATCACGTTTTAAACACATCCTCCAGCACTGTGTTGCTTTTTAAATTCCAGTTTTGTCCTTGTAACTTCAGACTTCTGATTTCTCATGGTGAATCTCTGTCTCTAGGCACAAAGAAGTCCATGTTAGATTTCTCCCTGAATTCCCCATTTAGAAAGAACAAAGTAACTCATTGAAGAGTCCTTCAAAATATCATTGGCCAAGGAGGTGTAGCCTGGAAGTCAGAAGCCTCCATTATACTACAGAAAAAGAGAACATCACCAAGAATAAAATTATAGCTTCTCCTAAATATCAAAAAACACCATGTGTAAATCAACAGAAAACAAAGAGAATTTGAAGTTAGCAAAGTAGCTAGTAAGTAGTAGAAAATATGAATGAAAAAACAAGGCTGTCTATGTTTAAGGGCTTTTATTATATACCAGAACAGTTGGCCCAAGAATTCGTCCCTAAGGATATCAAGTTATTTTTGGGAGTGGTTATACAACAAGCAGATTCTTCTCTGGGGTGTTTATGGCCACACTTTTAAGGTAAAGAAAGCCCAGATGCCAGCCTGGTTGTCTTGGTAATGTATGCCCGTAGATGGAGATGATAATCTGGCAACAATGGACTCACCTGTTTGCATACATTGCACAGGCAGGTAAAAAAACAGCAGCTCTTACAGTGACCTTCACTTCTTGGAAGGGCAGTCGTGACAGTGGAAGTAGGATGAGGGATGAGGCTTCTTTCTAGTGTACATGATGAAAAATTGATGGATGAGAATAGTGTGTCATATCACACATAGAGAACGTTTCAATTTGCATAACATGCATGCATTAGAATCACAACAGGAAAGCTTGACTGAGAAGCTCCTTATAAATATACATTTTCATGCTTTTTTGTTGTTGTTGTTAATAGGTTGTCTTAGCATGAGGCCTTACACTGTTCATGAGATAAATAAGAATGAGGCAACAAAAGAAATAATAATAAAAAAAAGAAATGATGCAAATCCTTAAGATTCTATTCACCTGAAAAAGAAACTGCAAGCTTTTCAAGTGATAGCATCCAAGAAGTGCACCTACTTGTCACGAGTCTTTCAATGAGTCTTCAGTGGAGAAGAGATTATTTAGTAATGTGGCCAGTGAATATTATTCACTTAATTGAGAGAAGAAATTCAACAGCTTGTGGTCCTCCCTTGCTTCCCCCACCTCGCTTCCCAGCATTGCTAATAAATGAAGAGGCCAACTGCTGTTTGTTCTATCACTTCCTCTGCTACTGGCATGGTACCCAGTGAAAGGCTGTACCAGTGCAGAGTACCCCTGGGAAAACATAGTGATCAAACAGTTTTATAATCTCATCAATCCTATGCATATTGCAGTGCACAACTTGCTTTAGGTCTACCATTAGAGAAGTAAAGCATGGATACAAACGTGCACAATATAAACATATTGGACCCTTTTGTAACTTACTGTAGGGATCCTGCTTTGGCAGGAGGCTTGGACTAAATGATCTCCAGAGGTCCCCTCTCTGCAATTCTGTGATCCTGTGGGGAAGAAATGTCTTGTACCTATCTTGATATAAATGAGTCAAATGAAAGTAAAAACCAAATGGAAGCTGCTATGGTTTGTAACTAGACACGTGTATTTTCTCCAAAACCTAGCAAAGAAATGTTGACCTTTTCAGTCAGTCTTATCTACTTTCCTACTTACAGTAGATCATCTTAAAGTACAGAACAGACTTGCACTTTGCCCAAACCTGCTGCCAAATAATAGTATTACCATATAGCGCATTACTGTTCTAACTTTTCATTCATGGACGTGATAAAAAATGAGACACTTCATAATAGGCTTCAAAAGGTCTAGTCTCCTGCATCATATTTCCAACTTGGCATCAGGCCATGTTAAAGTCACAACGCTTGCATTAATGGACAGTTTCCTCCCAAGGACTGGATTGATGCAAAATGAAAATAAGCCAAGATCAGCATCATTCCCAATGCTTACAGTCAAAAACAATTTTATCATTGGAATTCCTTAATGCATACTTATATTACCTTTGTCTTAGTCAACAGTTGCCCTTTTTCTTCTAAAGTCATGCCATCTCATTTTACTAACCACATTGTTTGATTCCTTTCTGGCATTACATTATCAGTCTTCTCCCAGCTTTTCTTTGCAGTGGCTTCTCCTATATGTTAGGATAAATCATTCACATGGCACCCTACAGCAGAATTGTCACATGTAAACTCATTCTAGGATAGTGGTCTAAGAATTCAGCATCAAATTCAATGCAATTTATTTTTTGATGATGTTGAGTCAGTATAGCCATGCCAAAAATTTCAGTATTTAAGTAGAAGTAGTAAAGGCAAAAATGCTATGTCATATGCTGCTGCTGCAGCCCTACGTACCAAAGGACCAGCTTCAGCTCATTCTGAAGTGCTGTTGCATCAAACTGCTTACTAATAGTAGAAAGTATTGTGTTGCTGGCTCTGTGATTCCTTTGTTCTTCTCCATAGCTGGTGCCATCTGGCTTGTGACACAGAACTAAGGGACAACAAGAACGGAGGTGTTAAAACCTTTCAAAGTCTGTTAGTGAACTAGAAAGTGACTAGGAAATAACCAAACTAAAAAATACTGGAAAAGCAAATAGCAGTAAAAAACTGCATTTAAGACTTTTCCTGCAGAACAGCCCATTCAAATTTAAGCAAAAACAAGCTGATAAATATACAAAGATATTTAGAAGAAACTTATTAAATGTCTCATTAAGCTACCTTGTCTCTGCACTTAGAAGACACACAGAAAAGAGTGCTTCAAGACAAAGAATTGTACAGTGGATAATGAATTAATTAATTTGCTGCTTCCTCCTCAGCGTCTTTCAACATTCCAACAACCATGTTTTCTCTCCAGTCACCTCATACTGAAATGTGCATGTGAAGAAATTTCTGCATTTCCACATGTAACATATGCTGTTACACCCATGAGTGTGTAATATTAAAAGATTGGGAAGTTGTACATAGGTGAAAAATGTTACTTAAAATCGTTGTAAAAATGCACTTCTGATTAGAAAGAAAACAAAAAATACATTCTTAATAATAAATATGTATTTAGTAAGAAATGGTAAAAGCATTTCAAAACCACCGTTTCAAAACCACATCAGTATAACCTTTTAGCTCAGTTTCCAATTCTAAAATACACACAGTAGAAAAATTGGATCCACTTTACATACATGAAATCTATACCTGTATTCTGACAAAAATTTTAGATAATTTTTACTGAATTAATATTAAAGATAAATGTGGACAGAGATTATCCCTCCCTACCTCCCTTCCCCCCAGAAAAAAACACTCAAGCAAACAAACAAAAAAAAAACCCACAAGCATTTCTTCAACTATTCTACGTCTTTTTTGCCCACAAGTTCATTAAGTTTTCTCTCCATTATTTCTAATATTTGCATAATTTCTGTCTTTAACTGAGAGAGAAATCCAATTGTTGTAGTTCAGTGTCAAACTGCCCTGAAAAAAGGATTTCATGTGAGCGTAAGATGTAGAAAGTGAGCACTTATTTCAGAGAAAATATCTGCTTTTCAAATTACATGTGTTATTAACTTTACCTTGCTGATGTTTATTCAAAGTCCACTTATAAGTCCGCTTATACTGATTTGTAAAGAAAATCCGGTCTATGTAGTCCATTCAAAAGCTAAAAAACTTTAACAAGACTTCATAGCCACAGTCTCCATTAGAGGGCACCCTTATCTAAGTCATTTTAGTGCTGGTAAGGAAAGATTAAATTAAAGCATACTTTTACTCTAAATTGATGTTTTCACAAGACAACTTAGTTTCTTAAGATTTCCTCAGAATCTATAGGATCACCAAAATTAAAAAGGTTGTTAAGTTTTGTGTAGTAAAATGTGTTTATTAACAAATACAGATTTGTTAGCAAGAAATGTAGTTTAGCTAACACATCTTGAAGTATAAGAAATGTTTTCTCCTTTATTTTTTTATTCAAACACATCCTATATCCTGTCTTATCATAGTAAAGTTGGGTTTTCTAATTTTGCCGTTATAGGGAGCTAGTGATTGTTAGCTACCACGTCTAGCTCAATTAATACTGTTGCTCAGAGATAACATTTCAACAGAAATAAGACTATAATCAGCAGATAAAATTGTTTAATTCATGAATTGTCAATTTAAATTGCCATAAAATGTCTATCCATTTGCTAAGGTGCCTAGAAGGAAGGAATCCCATTTTAAATGTCAGAAATGTACTTACATTAGTATCTGTTACCAAAAAATACTGTTCTACCACAAAGTTTTCACTCAACTGCTTCTCACATTCTGACAACCTAAACATTCCCCGTTGACGTGGGACTTGCACTGTTTCCAACTTCCTCTATTTGTATTTATATTCTAGATTTCTCTCTCTCTCTCTTTTTCTTTCTTTCTTTTTTTTTTTTTCCTAAGGCTGTGAACACAGATGAATGGACTGATAACTGATAAGAGTAATTGCTTGAAAAGCATTAAGATACTGGTTTTGACTGTCTCTTAGCCAGGATGAATACTGTTGGTCTTTCTTAATTTAAACTGTGAGTGTCTTTCTGGAAAACCGTGGTTTGGAGTAGGAAACTGAAATTTAGGGTGAGCAATATTTGTCTCTGAAGATCTGCACACATTAGTCTTTTTAAAGGCTTTCCATAATTGTGAACAACCATTGAAGTTTTGTAGCTGTAACTGCTCAGCAGTTTTTCAAAGCAGACTGTAGGCCTCTTTGTTCATGCAATATAGGGTCTGATTTCAAGCACCTACGCTGGAAAATTTCTTCTTGAGGACTTTTTTCACCTGATGTTAAATACAATGGTACATGCAAGATCTCCCAAGCAGGCAGAATGCAAATCTACAAACAGATTTACCAAATAATACTTGGAATGGAGGAAAAATCCCCAGTCTCTGCTGAAAACAGTATAACAACATATGTGGCTCAGTGGCTCAGATAAACAGAGTATAACCATCAGTTTTTTCTCAGTGGCCTCAGAAGATAAGATTAAGAAGTTTTTTTCTAAGTGTTATGATTTAGCATCACATTTTGATTAGGAAACTTCCACTTCCCTCCCCCTCCCAACCCCCCAGCAATTCAGCCTGAGTAACATCCGCTCTCCACTTAAATAAATTGAATCATCTGATGATGGACACAAATATACTGAGTTAAATTGTCTGTGCAGCTGTTTAAACAATGAAGGCCCACAAGTGACTGCTTGAGCCATTCCTGGTAGTAGTATTGCATTCTGCACCAAACTAGGAAAGAAATTGTTTCACAGAATCATAGAATGGTTGTTTCTTTCACAGGATTCTCCTGAAACATACGTACTGAGCCAGAGTTACAGCGTGGGTACCCCTATAAACATGGTTTGTAGAGTCTTATTTTTTAAGATCAGAACTAAGCCCAGACAGTACGGAAAATAGCCTCTGTATTAAATTTTGCTATGTATTCTTACAATTAACTGCACATATTCTTGAAAACGACTCAGAAAAAGATGCTTGTTTTATGCCTTCATATTACTCTCAGGCTCCAACAACATAGAATTTGTTCCTCTATTTTCCAATTTAAATGACAACCTTCCATTAATCACAGAGTCTTGCAAATGTTCTTGCATATGTGCAAGCTGCACAATGCTCCTTCTCTGTGAGAATTATTTTTTAAATAATAAAGAAACAGCTTTTTATTAAAAGAGACATATTCTCCTGATTTGTTCCACTGTCATGAAATGTCTGACTAAACTGAAAAAAAAGGCACAGTTTGTCAAATTGCTTTCCTGTTTCAAAAACTGCAATTGTTATTCTTTCTGATTACTGCAATACCATATCTTTGCTTTTAATTTACAGGAGTTGTCTATGGTTTAGGTATAAAGACAATAAATGAGCATGATGTAATTAACCTTCTGCAGCAGCTTTGAAAATGTTCACTATTTCAGTAACGTTTTTTTTAGATTAAGTAATTTGCAGTATTAATTAAAATCTCTAATATTCTCCTGCAAAATACCAAAGTTATTTCCTACAAAATATATATATTTTTTAAATTTTTAAATAATATTTTTTTAATATTTTTAAATTTGTCTACGACTTCATTAAAACACAGTAAAATCTTGTGTAACAAAACCTGAAAAGAATACTGACAATTTATAGTTTGAAATTAACAAATTTGAAAATGTGTATAACTGTCAAATTATCAATTTGTCTAATATGAAATAGTAAAATCATTACTTAATGGTAGCATAGTGAAATGGAGGTGACATTTGATATATGAAGTACTTCATAGAATCACAGAAACCTTAGAGTTGGAATGAATCTCTGAAGGCCATGTAGTCCAACTCCCCTGCAGTGAACAGGGACACCACAGTTACATCAGGCTGCCCAGGGCCTTATCCAGCCTCTCCTTGAAAGTCTCCAGGGATGGTGCATCAATCACATCGACCTGTTCCACTGCCTCACCATCCTCATATTGATTGTGTACTTGGTTACGCCCTATAATTTCAAATCTACAAGACCAAACCCAAGGAAGGCTGAAATATTAAGATCTGCAATGAAAATGGAATATTTATATACTGCTTACAGTGTCTGTTTAATCAAATTATGAGAAATAAACTAACGTTGTACCATTTCTTTCTCCTCTTACAGTTTTTGTCACGATAATGAGATGTAACAGGCTTTAACATATAGAACTGGTAGGAAATGGGTCACTTCCAATTCCATAATTTTCAATCTAAGAAGACTGTATGGAGAGAACAAAAAAAGAAGAAAAATACAGAAAAAGAGGTAAGAAAAGGCCCTCCTTAGGCCTTGGCACGAATGAGTATTTTGAGATCTCGTGTAATATATTGAAATACTGCTATCACCATGGCAGTTGTGAGAACGACAGAAAGCAGAGATAACATAAGGTTGGTTCTTCTTGGATTCTATAAAGAAAATCCAACATGGCATTACGTAGAGAGGAAAAGAAAAAAGAATAGATAAAATCAGGAGCATACGATTTTCAAGTAGGATAAAACCTGTAACTTTTCAATGATTTTAGGGCTGATTTGCCATTCTGAAACTGTTTACATAGTCAAAACTTTCAGCCCTGCAATCTGCTTTCCCATAATGAGCCAAAGCAGATCCAGAGAAACCACTTTGAAATGGGGTAAACAGTGCATCAGAAATCTAACAGCTTTTCAGAAGCACACAAAACAGCTGCAATTTCATATGTAAATGTAATGGTGCACTACTGACTTGCCACTGCAGAGCAGACAGATGGCAGCAGACAGCCGTACGAAATGAAGTAGGACTTCAACACTGACCTTCTGAAGCAAAATTCCATGAGTTAACAGAAATCCCATACAAGTTTGACAAGGTGTCTCAACATGGTTTCATGACCTATTTTTTTTTTTCTTTTTTTTAAGCAGGATATAAGTCTGCATGGAGATTTAAGAAAAACACTTAAAAATGTAGGCTAGCATATGGCTTAAACGTGATCACATACATTTTCTAAGCTTATTTTACTTTAGAACCTTTGAGTTTTGATTCTCATACGCAGATTTCCAATAGCTTCGTTGCACACCTAAAACAGGAATTATATTTATGTCAGCGACCTTCCAAAGAGGACATGAAGAAATGCTTTTAGAAATATTTCACAAAACTGTCAGTCTTCAGGGGAAGGTCAGCAAGAACTTCCTGCAGAAACTGTTGAGGACTCTCATACAAGCAGAGACAATACTTAATGGAAAAAAAAAAAAAAAAAAAAAAGGTACACACACACACACACACACATATTCTGGCAGCAGAACCCATATTGTTTAGAAGTTATTTGGGTACACACGACTTTCAGAGTATAAAGCAGATGAATAATAAAAAAAAGAAAATGACAAAATTTAGGTCATTATCCTCATCTACTGAGGAAATACATCACCACTTACTTGAAGATTCTTCATTTCATGACTTCCTGTTGGAAAAGTTCACAATGGTACAACTAGACTGGAAAATTACCTGTAATGAGGTTTTCCTGGCAGAAGCTGTAAGATTTGAGGGGGCTGCAGATTTAAAACTCTACAGATTAAAGTGGAAATAGCAATCCTGTGTTGTCAATAGACTGCTACCAGACTGAGGAAGCAGCAAGAACATTGTATGAGCTTTACAGACCCAAGGGCATTATTTCTATCTAGTATAAGAAAGGATTCCTGAGGAAAAAGCTCTCAAACTTGCATTGCCCTACGCCTGGGCCAACTTCATTTTTTGGCCAGAACACAGTGCTTTCTGAATAAGAAAGCAAGCTGAGAAAATATTACCGTGATCACCAGAAAATGAAAACATAAACATTTTTGAAAGATATCAAGAAGAAAGTTTTCATAAAGAGGAGTGTTTATCAGTCACTCACCATACATAAGGGATAGCTTATGAAAATATGAGGGAAAGCATATCAGTAGCACTTTTGTTTCCAAAATAATTTCTTAAAAACATTAAGAAGTACTATGTGAAAATCACTTGCATAATAACAGTCTAAAAGTTTCAGGCAACTAATAGTTTTGCAATAAGAAGAGGTATTATTAGTGCCCTCAGTAAGGGAAGATCTGGAGAGTTGTCAGCAGAACATGCAGATGGGCTATAAATGTTGAGAAGATTTAATTAAAAGTTTGCCTCTCATTCAAAAGCAAAAATAATGTAGAAAACATTAATAAATCATTATTCATTATTTCCAGTATTAAAATACATATATTACTGGAAATGTCTTTTTGACATTATATATCTGCAAAAAGTTCTTGCCTCTTACTAATAGCATGGTTTCAGGGGGATAAAGCAGGCAAGGTAGAAATGTAGAGAAGCTGATTATATCTCCAGGATTGCAGAGGAGATACCATGGGTACACAGAGTGGGGAAATAATGTGATAGAACAGAAAGAAATCCAGAGCTGCTAGATCATTAGTTGAATTAGTCATTAAAATTATTCAGAGTCTGTCCTATTTCTATCAGCATATCAGTTTAAATGAGGGATAGAAAGTCAGGTTTTCTATAGCAAAGCCTGAACACTCACAAATGTCGTTTCTTCAAGCCAGTTGCACCAACACAGCAGATGTAGTTATAGACCTCGAGAGAGACTCTGTTTTCCTGTGCAATACATGGAATACGGAATTGGTCAAGGTGACATTGTGGATAAAGCTGGAATTCTTTAGCATATATTTGATTAAATTACATAAGAAGACAATTCCAATGTCATTCCTCTGCTGACTGCTAAATTACTTCTACCAATCAGTCCAATGAATGCTTTGGGTTACACTTGTACTTCTTATTTATATAGTAAGATTTAGAACCCCCCTCATAATTCTCCTGTAAATTAATCTCCATTTATGTTCACGTTTTAATTGCATATCTTACCAGATACCTATTTTATATCTAAGAGAGCAATCAAAAAAAATGAACCATCAAGTAAGCAACAGCTCAGAAAGAACATTTCACACGAGACTATCTTGAAATATATTAGTGAAAAATGACAAAAGCACATTTTTTCACCCTGTAGCTATCATGCTATAATTCCTGCATGAATGTACTGAAGCAGCTTCTAGATATTTTGTTGTGGGAACTACCCTAACTCACTTATGAAAGCAATGTCATGGCAACATCTTTGATTAACTTCTTATATTCACCCATACAGATATGTAAATAATAAAGTACATTTTGAGGCAATTTTGCTGATGCTTCAGAGGAAGATAACATTACCTAAGAACTGTACCAAACCCCTGAAGCCAGCTCTACTTGTAAGCTAGCAGACTTTGAAATCTCAGAGCCTTCCACTGAGTTTGAATGATGAGCACGACTGTGGTGGCAATCCCACAGCGGCAGGATACACAAACTGTCCGCTGCATGACAAAGGGAAAGTTGAATTGGATGCGATAAACACATCCTGGAGGGCCTGGGTCACCTGCACAGAAATTTAAATGGTCCTCTTTGACCAATTTTGTCCATATGGCCATTCATAGAAATGCTGCTGTCAACTTTTCAAATTATCTTAATAGCTGGCTTCTTTCTCTATGAAATCCCGGCCAGAGCATTTTGCTCGTGAAACAGTAGAATGAGTCTTTCATCTACATTTATGATGAAGGAAGAGCAGTATAATCTCTTTGTAATCTTTCCGTTTGTAGCAGAAATGCTAACATGTAAAATACAGGACAATAACTAAATTTAAAATGAAAACAAGATATAATAATTTGGATAGGTACAGCACATTACTGTACAAAGGAAGTAGAGTAGAATGAAGACTGTTTTCCTTCCTTCAGTATAGAGAATTATACATAATATCCTCTTAAAATGGTAGAATCACTCAGCAGGTTTCATTCTTCTGTCTGTGTCAGCATTTTCAGTGTGTTAGCCTAAAAGCTACTTTTACACTGTGTTTAAGAGCTTGAGCGATGAAACTGTAGAAAAATCTGGAGACAGCCTAACAGCCAAATCTACTTTTCCTCACTGAACAGTCACCAAAAGTATTTTGTCATATTTTACTGCATAGCTCCTTGAAAAGTTTCATATAGTTAGACTGGATTACAATTTTCTATCTGCCTTCTCAGAGTAAGCCGACATAGTCTGCTCATGGTTTTGGCAACAGTTCAAAAGTTACCTAACATTTTTATGATATATAAAAATATAATTCATATTTTGTGCATGTCTTGACTATTTTTTGGGTGAATTAGATTATTATATATGAATGCAATAAAAAACTATAGGAAATGCTTTAAATATTTACAACCGAATGGAAGAACTTCCTTTTAAATTCCCAGTATACTTTCCCCATCCCAGTTTTATAGGAGAAATAATTTCTCCAGGATATCATTTTTTAGTTTGTAAAATATAATCTCCTGATTTTTTTTTTTTTTTTTCCTTTAATACCTTTACAGCACTATAACATCAGAAATAGAGTAATTACTGTCAGGGACCACTAACATATTTTAAGCAGTATTCTTAAACTGAAGATATCTATTTTGTTAAATAGATACCTTAAAAATTTGCAAAGGAAGATGAAGATGAAGAAAGGATGCAAAGGATTTGGAAGTTATTTAATATTTACTTCTGATATTCTGGCTATCAGTAGGAAATGCATTCATATTATAAGGGCATTTCATAGTTCTTTTACAAAAGTGCACAATTTTGATTTTAAAGATTCAACATATCTGTGAACAGTGGCAATTTAAAATAACCTTTCTGTTCCAAGTCATCCATATTAATATCACATCTAGTATTGCATGTGTCTTAACCTTGAAGTAAAAGCTGCTGGTAGAAGGACCATATGACATCTGCAGAAAATGTAAAGCCACCAAGGGAATGTTTTTAGGCTCAGGCTTAGGCTGTGCCTTGTAACTATATTTCTTTCAAAAAAGAAAAACACCAGTACTTCTTGCTGCAATCAGCATATATTTTCTATCTTGAATATAATACCCCATTTGAATTTCATTTTTTTGTGAGTGCTATCACCAGGACCTCCCCTGCGTGCAGAGAAAACAATAACTTTTTGTATCAAAATTTAATGTATGGCTCTGTACTAGTGTAACTCTATATTGTTATGATTAATGACCTACCACCACATTTTCATAAGAATTGGAATGTCAGTGCATCAGGTAAAATATTGGTTTCATTGAAGTCAGTAGGAATTACCACTGACTAAAGACGGTTCTGAATTTCTCCCACTGTCCCTTGAATTTACATTTTTCTGGATTATTCATTGTGTTAAGTTTTCTGGAAATAAAATGAAAGGGAGAAAAAAACATATTTTTTCTATTCAGATTCTTTTAGACAAACTATAAACAGCCTTTCTTTCTTAAACATATGCTCCTGTTACATGCAAAGATACCTGGATTTCAAATACCTCAGGCAAAAACATAAAAAGGAAACACACTGAGGTAATGCTTCAGATACAAATACATACTTACATAATCTGTAATAACTTCAGATACAAATACATCTACTTACAAGTTTTATTAATTATGTATTTATACATAAACATGCATTTTGAATATTTGATTGTACCATGACGTGATGACTGGAAGAAGTTTAACTACTTTCTGAGACTTAATTCTTTAAACACTCTACTAGAGATCACAAATAACAGTTTTCAATTCTTACATAAATAATAGTTCAGTCACTTTTTGACTTCTGGTAAATATGGAAATCTAACACCAGGTAAAACTATTACTAAGTAATACTAGAAGGCATAAGATATATAACAGAAAACATTTTTCATTTCATCTCTTTGGCCCATTGCGAGAGGTCAGCACTGCAGTCAGAAGCAAGTCTGCACGGACAGAGATGCTGCCTTTGACAGCACTGTTCCTCTCTTCCCTGTCAGCATGGTTGTATTGGTCATTCTAAGACAATATGGCCACCAAAAAAATAATTAAATATAAAAATGACCTCCACTTTGATTCAACATTACTACTTAATATTAAACATCCATCAATGTCCTTCATCTGTTCTTTCTGCACTATTGAACTCTTATGCCCATACTCTCTTCCATTGAATGTACTGGATTTTAGAGTAATCACTTAGTGTAGCAGTGTCCTGAAATGAACTGCCACTGTGATAACTAAAATGTCTAATTATAACAAATGCCACTAAAGATGAAACAGCAAATAAAGAAAAACAGAACAGGAACAAAAATAGCCGCCAAAACAAACAAACAAACAACAACAAAGAAAGCCCACCACACACAAACCTGTTAGGCATCAGGGGACTGAGTTCATACTTAAACTGAGTTCTGTGGTTTCCCTTTCTGTATGTAAAATGTGCGTTTGCATGCAAACAAATTTTAATGAGGTTCTATGACACTCATATCACTAAAACATTTTAGTATCTTGGCTGGCAGTGGTATAGAATTATCATAGTATGGTATTAATGCAGCTATGTAAAATATTACGTGTCAATAATGTCCAAACTGTTGAGTTTATTTATTATTAATAATAACCATCAGTGGAAAAATTAAACATGTGCAATTAGCTAAAACTTTTATCCCACAGGGAACAGACTGACTAACCCTAAATTTATTGTACTGTATCACAGCAACCATAAATCCCCATTGTTTGACTATGCTGAACCTCAGCAGCTCTGCTTAAACTATCAACAATTACTGTCCCTTGTGCACCAGTAACAATATAAAGGTTGGTCCTGTTTTCAGAACAAAGATACTAGAGGTGGGGAGAAGATTTTTACCTCAAGAGCAAAATTATAAGAGAATTTGAACGTCTGTTTTTCCAACAAAATGCTGGATTTTTCAAGAGAGAACCATACCAAAGCAAATATCTAATACATATGCACACATACAGATCACCTAGAATAGGAAAACATATAAACAGTAATTTTAACTATAACTGACAGATAGAGTAAATGAGCAGCTGAAATTGTAGAAAGCCATACTAGAATCCTGACAGCAGTCTTACAGAAGATATCCATGGAGGCAGAATCCTATTTTATGCTTCTAGTTGCAAGAAGTATGAACAGAGAGATAAAAAGCTAGCGTTTCATCTTCCCTCAAACATGACCAGGGCTAATTGATTTCCAGCCATCAATAAAACAAAAAAGTGATTGAATTGTGACATTCTTCTTGTGGCAGTGAATAATAAAACAGAAAACCTTCATCTTTGACCTCGGTCCAAGAGAAACTCTGCCCAAATTTTATGTTAAATTAATATTTGATGTCATCTCACATAAAAATTGGTTATAAATACTATCATTTAGTAACAATAATTTTATTTCAGTTTGATTAGATGCACTTCAGCTTATTATCATATTCATTAACTACATTCACTGTAATAGAAATGTAACACTAATCTATTTGTTTGGATAAATTTTTCACAGTCATGCAAACTGGGAAAAAGTTAGGTGCTCTTTCTGTTTCTTTTACAGGTATGTAACTTGAGGAAATCAACTTATGAATCAAAAGAGTTAACCTGAGGTTATCTTCCATGCTGTTAACGTAGGTAAAAAAGATTGAAGTTCCAACAAAGTGCCAGGCTGTTGATACTTACCATTACTTATCATGATTCACAAATTGATTTTCTGGCCTTACATATCTTTAAACACCAGTTGGGCTTTCAAAATACCATCATTTTTTATAAGCTGATGAGTAAGACTGAGATTTAGAGCCTTCCAGCAAACATTCCTGCCATGAGCCAATTCTCAAAAGAACACATTTACAACATTAACTTCTCAATGTTGTTTTTCTGCTGTATGTTTGAGAAATATCTTGAGATACCCAGGAGCATTTTTTTTCCCAGTATTTCTGTATTCACATAAAGATGTAAGTACAAGGAGAGAATGTATCTGCATCACAAATCACATCAATAACAATGTACTACATTTTTGTTTAGTCAGAATATGAGTAAAACTAATAACAGGATAACTTTCCTTAATTCTAATTAAATCTAATATTGTGCTTAAGTTTGTCTTGATCTTGAAAATTCAAAATACAGACTAAAAGTTAAAGTTAGATAGTATGGGCAACCCCAGACCCATTTACAAAATCAAGCATGAATCCTAGGCTATTCAAGATTCTATAATGCATGTATAAGCCTGAGGTACCACATGCTTACATGAAGCAGCACTTTCAGGAGAACCTGAATATCTTACCATCTTAAAAGCTTAATTCAAAAGCCTGTTAGACAAACAGTACCTTCCCAACCTGAACTAACCATGATATTATTGGAGGTTTACTCTAAAGGACACTCAAAACAAAGCACTTTATAATTTTGATTATCTTCAGCATTTTTCTCTGTTGGAATGAGCAAAAATAGCACAGAAAAGATAAACACAGGATGTTTGGATAACAAGAGTTCTGTAAAATGTACAAAAAAAAGCGATCAAGATCATGAAAATGTTTTTCATGTGTTTGCTCAAATGAGAATTATTCCTATGCTTGCAAAAAAGGACTTCAAATTTCATGAAAGTTACTTTTCAGAGCTCTTTTCAGAGAGCAGACATCTTCTATAAGCTACCACCACAGGGTTCTTACTAATTTTATTACAAGACAACAATTATATAAACAGTTTTTACTGGAATGTGCACTTACAATCTATTGACCACCACAAGCTGTCCTCTTTCTGAAACTTTTTTCTACGGAAGACCAGGAATAGCATTCTTCTTTCAGCGGATTTCTTTCTGTTAAATCACAACTCCAATATTTGAATGAACATGATTATTTCATATCTATTATACACATTTAAATAGACTATGCAGCTGTTTGAAAGTGATCTGGAAAAAAATATATAGATGTCAATAATGGGAAATAAAGCTTATACATTGTCATGTTATCATCATATGTTCAGTCAGTTTAGATGTGTTTAGCCATAGCTATGTAGATTCTCTAGAATTTACGATTTTAAATAAAGGCATCAAATATCTTCTCCACAGTGGGATCACTGAAAGTTCAGATTTGCTGTAACCATTCTTTCAGACAACCCTCACTACATCAATGCTACTTTACCTCATTCAGGAAAGTTTCCCCCTCAGCTTAGAAAGCCAGTAATCTTTCATGCCTCTGTTTTTTTTTTTTGTTGTTGTTGTTACTACATATCTAAGTTCAAGCTGTGCAAAAAGTGCTGACTCTGAGTCGTCACTGTTTGCTTTGAAAACCCTGCCTGAACACTTTTACATCAAATGTGTGATGTCAATCCCCAAATCTTTAGTGATCTCACAAAGAAAACACTGTTTGGGATGCTTTCAACTTACAGCTCTATTCTACCTAATAAATCAAACAATTAAGCAATCTGTATGGAGCATGCTAGGAAGTTTCTTCACAAAACATTTGGTCCAAGTAGAAAAGGATTGAGAGGGAAAGATGAATAATGGAAAAATATATAGGGCTCTTAGCAAAGCTAAACATGAATTCGTTCAAATTCTTATTCTATCCATAACTTGTTCACACTGATCTCTAAGAGGGTAGGAGAAATCATATGCCTCTAACTATATATTAGGAGAAAAATTATCCATGTATATATGTATATCAAACCTACTAACACTGTCATTGTCAATATACGCCTTGCTATTCAGATTAAAATTACTCTCCAAAAGTCTCACAGTGATTTAAAGAAGAAAATTATGGTTTGCCCCTCCTATCCCAACCACTTTAAGCCCATTGGTCAACATGACAGAAAGAGTAGTAAAAGTATATTTTTCTTACTTGGTATTCAAATAAATATATCCTGAATGAAAATTTTCTTTTGTGAATTTAGCTAGGAAAATAACATGAGGAGTGAGGTGTGTGAGTAAACACATCACGAGATAGCCCCATAGCTTCAGGTGGACCCAAAGACAAATAGCATCAACTTCCAAGTTACAGAAAGTTAAGCTTTGAGTTATAACATCTCCTTCACAGTCATTAAAAAGAGTTTGCATTTTGAGTTTAAAATGTAAACTGCTTGATGTAGAAAGAAAATACTTTTTCAGTTTTTACGGTTCTGATGGGACAATACTAAGATATTTTCTTAGGCTTGCTGTATTTTGAGACTTCTAGGATGCAAAATGAAGATGAGTGCTGACATTTTAAAGGGAGCTTGAACTCCTTAGAGGTAAAATGGCTAATCTAAATGCTTCCATGTGTTACTATACAAGACAGAACCACCCCACGTGTGAAGACAAGACTCTAGCTAGGCTTAGAAAATTTCTGATTATGTGAAGGGTCTGAGCAGCAGCCACATAATTAGGAGATGGAGAGAGGTGCACAAAAGCAGCAACTGATTTACTGCGATTGTCTAGATGCAAATAAACTACAGAGCCAGTTCCTGAAAAATGAAGAATGTATAATGTAAAGTCAGATATGGACCCTTGCTACTGTGCTTTGCTTTCTAAGTTCTGTGTAGCCAATACAAGAAATATTTTGTTCTGTTTCTTCATGGGAAACAGGTTGAAGTTTTACAATCTGAAAAGTTAAACTTTCAAGAAAAAATTAAACATACTTGTAGGCACTTGTTTCACATCACTATCTCAGTTATTTTGTATATTATAAAATAACGTCACTTTGTCAAACATTTTGTGTTACTTCTTAAAGCTGTATTTTGAAAATTTCAAGGACATTTGAGTAGTAATACACAATGATCAGATAGACATCTGTCAAGCCCCATCATACCAGAAGCAACATTTCCTGCAGCAAGTCTGGGACAGGGCAATTGATCAGATATTCTTCCTTTTCTGCAACCTGCTGCTGAAGTCACAAGCACAGCATTTGCATACTGCATCTACATACTCATCCACAGCCAAATTTGGATCTCTTAAAATTCAGAGCAATCCCATTGGCATAACTGAGAAAGTTGCTCTGGTAATGCAGAGCCTGGGGAGAGGAACAGAGACTTTATTCTAGTAATACTACTACATATATATTGCAAAAGTAATTCCAGTACTACAACCAATATTAGATCATTAAGTATCAAGTGCAGGATTTTCAGTTCCTCCTCAGTCTGACAAAGCTTTTAAAATCAACATATTTCATTGTCTTTTAGTTCAGACAATCGTATTCCCTTTGCTGCTACTGCTACAAATATGAATTACAAAGTTTGCATAGCACTGGGGCGTTGGTATTTTTTTTTCCCTTGATATTTATTTTCATGCAAGGTGGAACCAAATGCTTAAATTCTAAAATGTTAACTATTAAAAAAGTGACTCACTAAATCCTGAAGCTCTTAAGTACTTCAAGCTCATACACTACTTTGGGCATTAGAGATTATGAGAGTCAAATGTAATTTGTCATTTCCTTCACTAGTAATATGCTAGTTATCAAATATTTTTCAATACTAAAAGAAATCTGTGTCCAGCCTATTACTCTTAGAGAGGCTGCCATTCACCTGCGACACCCCTAAGTCTAGGCATGGAGCCACCATCAAACCCAATGCTTGCTGAAGTTGGCAGTGTGATTCAGGACCTTCCTGAATCAGAACCTAGAAGAGGGTAATTTAAACCCACAGAGTTAGCCAGTAAAGAGACTATTTTAAACTGCTTACAAATAAGAATTTTAACATTTTTACATCTCCATTGTATTTCTAGTGTCTAGAGACAAATGATTCTCAAGATATAGACTTCAGCTTATTGGAGCCCAAAATATTACCTGACTTCCCAAAGTCAAAGTCATGCTTCAATTTAGGCAGAAATAGGAAAAAATCTAGTTTCTCAATTAACCTCTTTGAAATATATCACCACTTCTTCTGTTATCTTTCCCTTCCTTTTCTGTTCTCTCCTGTCACTCCCTCCTATCCTTTTTCCTGAAAAAAGTTTAAATGAAAAATGTATGGAGATGTCAAGGACAGACAATTTATCTCTACAAAAGCTTATAAGTTTACCTTTAAATATTGACAGATACAGTCAGGAGTCATCCAGCTATATTCTCTTCCAAAAACAAAACAAAACAAAAAACATACAAAAGGAAAAAACAGCAAAGGGAGACGCACACACACAAATTCACCAGCAAATACACGATACTGCCTTAGAGTGTGTGTATATATACGTGCCCTGTTGGTGATAGACTATTAAAAAAGTAGCCTAATATAACACCTTTCATTACTATACCTTTTCTCATTTTCTTTTTTTGATTGTTTCTGAAAGCTGGAAGGGGGGAGAAAGTGAATTTTACAGAGATGTAATGGAGTGTTTTCAATTAAACAAGGATGAGGTGTTTGTTTTCTCCACAATTACTTGATTACACTTGTCCACCAAATCTTCTGTGATAATGCTACCCTCTCAATCAGTCAAGACAGATTTGCATTGCCTTTCCAAAAAAAAAAAAAAAAAAAAAACCCCAAAAACCCAAAAAAAACCACAAAAACAAAACAAAATAAAACAAAACAAAAAAACCCACAAGAATTTTCTCCCAATCTAACTTATTTTTATTATGAAGAACCTCACATGATTCCTCCAACAATTCCATAAGCATTGTTAAGGCATTTGCTAAATGCTTGTAAGGAGTTGATTTGGTGGAATTATGATGCTTGCCATATTTCTTAGATCAACTCAGAGACTGCAGCAAGTCTTGTGCTAAGTCAGCTGCTCTACAGAGCCAAAGAAGTCCCTGCTATGGAACCTTCCTCATTCCCTGAGCAACGGGATTGAAACGTTGCCCTGGAGACCTTAGGCCGGTATCCTTAATTCTGCAGGAAAAAATATGTCTTTATTCTAGCTTCCCACATTCTGATTGACTCATAAATAAAAAATAGAATCTGGACTATCATCTGACCCTAGCAACAGAATTTTTTTCATTTTCTATCTAGTTTTCAGATTGTTATTAACACCACAACTAAATCTCCAATACGTAGTTTCAGCAACGCATTGCGATTGGCAACAATCATAGCTGACTATGCTTAATTTTCTCTTAACAAAATGCTTTTCCTGTGAACATTATAGTAAAATATGATCTTTCATATACTTACAATTTTTGATTTAATTTTAGATTTAAAATACTGAAACAACCATCAGGGACATTCTAATTAAACCTGAAAGCATGAACAACCCCAGCTCCCTCAGCCACTCCCTGTAAGACTTGTGATTCAGACCCCTCACCAGCTTTGTTGCCCTTCTCTGGATGCGCTGCAGGGCCTTGGTGTCTTGCAGCGAGGAGCCCAAAAGTGAACACAGTACTCAAGGTGTGACCTCACCACTGCTGAGTTCAGAGTAATCTTATCTCAGATTCATGGAAAAAAATAGCCTGGAGTTCACTGTGAATTTATCTCTGCCCAGTGGCTTACTGGTAGGAACATCATGGAAGTATTCAACACATTCTACAAAAACACGGAAAAGGAAAACGTGTATGCATCTACCCGGTAATTTCCTCTAAGTCACCAAAAAGGAAAAGTCTGAACTTAAACCTGTATATATAGCCAGAAGCTCTGATCTTCCTCTGGTTGAGCAGCCAACTGATAACCACGAGCCACTGTTCCACAGGCATCATCACTGTAATTCAACGTTTTTTGTTGTGCAGACTGCAGTGCTGTGAGGGCACGATGATGGCATTCTGCTGCTATATTCTTGGGAAACACACATTGGACTTTATTCTAGATCCACACAATAACCTCTCAGAGGCCACAGAAACGCCTACAATGAACATCAGACAGACATGTGCATGTGTGCGTGCATGCAAGTTTTTACTGTTTGCTTTTGTCAGTATAACCCTTCTTTGTCAAGATGATTCCCAATTTCAAATCAATATTCCCAGCAGTATAAGCCAGGGAAAAGTTGTTTCCTGGACTGCATATGCCAGGGGAGTCCAATCATCACCATAGCCCATGGCCACATCTAATTTCAATTAAGTGGTACAAATTGCTGGAGCCATGATAATCCTTAACAGAAAGGGATTCCCTATTCAGAGCACGTAAATGCATTGAGATGACATATCACTGCATTTGGGGAAGCACAGTTACCAGACATGTTGTGGTCACTCATATGATCCCAAATTCTGCATGAAACATTCAAAACACACATACTGCCTGTGTACAAAATAAATGTATAACTAAAATATGTACAGAAAACAGACTAAGCTGTTTGTTTTGCTTTTTAAAACAGCAAGCTTACATAGTGCAATGAAATATTTATCCGCAATGTTTTCCTTTTTCTGATCTATTTTTTCTGGATTGATTACCTCTGAAAGCTTTCCTTACATGAGCTGACAAAACGGAGACAAAGCAAAGCATCTCGATTAGCCACAATGCAGATCAGTTTCTAGTTGTGGTTGCCAGACCAGGAAGAACAGGGAGCATGTGATCAGAAGTCTGCATTTTTTGTAAATTTGGTTTTTATGGTATAGAGTAATCCATTCCCACATTTTCCGCAGGAAGCAGAAAAACTACTAAATAGCACTTAGAGTTGAGTTTTTAAATTAGCTGGCTCCATTCTTTTGAGAATTAGTAACAGAAAGAGCAGTTAGATTTCAATGTCACACAAGCAGTAGTTGTCATAACAATTAATGTGCTGCCTCATAATCCGTGGGCTTCAAACAAGAAGCATGCAGTTAAGTTAGTGTTATTGCTAAATTCTAAATTATGCCTGGTTCCGAATGCCTTTAGTGAGCTGACTGTATTCAGCTGCAACTGTGTCAGCGTACACCATGTATTCAAATGTCCACAAGAAAATATACTTCAAACAAAAACCCACAGAAAACATTTTAAAGGCTATTCACAAGGCAAATAGGCTTCTTAGACTGGTTCTGCATAGTACCAAACATCCTCCACGGGAGTAAAACATTTGTCCTTCTTGTATATGAGGATCTAGCCCTACTATTAAGTTCAACCTTTAAAAGTCCATGAAAGGCTCTGGTTATATTCTGCACAAAGATGCAATCAGATGCATCTGTTACAGTCACAACTACTAAGCTAGTATTTTAACTAGTGATAACCAGGTGCTTTAACTATGAACTATGGTGTTCTTTCCAGTGGAACCCACTCAATATTTAGTAACTGCTCTTCCACAGTTATTTAAAAATATCTATGTACTACCTGTCAGTGAAATGAATGAGTCCTCTTTATTTCCATGTAACGTTATATTATGATTTGATAAACTAAGTCCAAAGTACAAATGAAGGCTTATCATTACTCAGTTAGAAGTCTGTTAAGAATTCAAAAGGTTTTTTTCCTTTTCTTTTTCTTTCTTTTTTCTTCTTTCTTTTTTTTTTTTTTTGGTAAAATGTAGTAAAATGATTTCTAACAAATAATTGTTTACTAAGAATTATTTCATGGTTTTATAATTTCTTCAACTTATGGAAAATCATAAGTACTATTAAATATGACTGCTGAATCATTTAAGTCCATGCTGACTCTGAACAATGAGCTTCTTCAGATAGTAATATTATTCAAGAGGAAAAAGAAAACAAACAAAACCAATCAAAATAAACAAACAAACTCATTAAAAAAAAAAACAACCTGACAGATTTGCATGTATATTAAAGATATTGTAATCCACCAGGGAGAATCTGGACAGAAGACAGCATGACTGTCTGACATGAAACAATAATCCTCAGAAACTACAGTCTTCATATTGTTCAGGAATTAGTTGGCATTGACGCATAGGAGAGACTTGGACAATCTTTTGAGGCCAGATCAGTCTCTACTGTGATTTTGTACAGGCAACAAACAATTTAATTTAGCTGAGATATAGTGACTCCAATTTATGCTGAGGCATGGAAGACAACACAGACCTGACCAAGAGAGGTGGAAGAAGGATGATAGCATCATTATTATGTACATTTGTGTAATCCTCTTCTGCTTTGATTATAACTGAGATCTAACAATAATTTAAACTTTTGTTCCTTGAATATACTGTATATCCTTAAAAAAAAAAAAACAGGAATATTAACTTTGACTACATATGTAATAATGTCTATTGAGTTAATTATCAAATATAGCTCTGGATGAAATGAAATACCAGAATTGCACTGATACTTGGTAGACAAATGTGTTGTATTTATGTTGTATGTATTTAATATGGACACATACAGAATATATGTAGCATTTTTCTTCATTCACAAGCAATGCACTGCAAAAGACTCGCTATCACTTCTGCAGCTGATGTTGCAGATACATAGTGGGGTGGCATTAATACATGCTGACTGTTGAGTGAGAAGCAGGTTTTTTTGTGTTTTTGTTGTTGTTGTTGTTGCCAGGAATGAAAATGCTTTCTTGTGTACCACCTCCTTGCACCACTTGCTTGGGAAGAAAACAATATGAGGATGCCTGGGGACTTCAAGTACTTTGCTCAAAAGCTATTTCATAGCATCCAGTGAAAATTAGTATAACTAATATATATATTATATTTATATAATATATAAATTTATATAATATATATATTTATATAGTTATATTAGATATATATATAACTAATAATATAATCCAGCTGTTTGTGGACAAATAGAAACATACAATGTCTGACAGCTACTCCTTTCTTTACGTAGAAACTAGTAACTCAAATATGTTCTTGCCAGCATCAGTCATCTTACATCTGTGTAATCAAGTACAAGAGGCCTTGCAGATGACTGCTTCTTTGCTGAAGAGTAAGTGATCCTTATTAGATACATACAATTCTTCAAATAAATAATTTATAAAATACTTTACTTTTACTACACACATTATTTGCAGAAATTATTAAATCTTAATTGCATTAATAGCATAAATTTAAAACTTTGTAATTCATAACAGAATTAGTAAAATTCCAAGAAATTTCTAGCTTCTTTCTTTTTATCACATTTTTCATTGTTAATTTGAAATATATACACATTTCAATTAAATAAATGTGTGCTCACTGCTTAATAACTCTGTTTGACAGTTCTGTTTGACAGCTGGTATCACAGAGAGCGTATCAAAATATGTTTCGTATTACAAGATAAAACACATGAATTTGCTATTTTATTCCTACCTGTGTCCTTAGGATAAATGCAAAATAGGGAAGTTAAGAGACGGGGAGCACAGGGTAAGAATGAGGTTGAGAATGATACCAGACTTGTCAAAGCATCAGCAGAAGGGTCACAAAAGTCATCCAAGCTCTTCTCCCAAAGTGCCTAATTCAAATTCTAGTGCTGTGCTAAGTCAGAGTCTATTATTCCATTCATGTTTCTGTGAACATTACAGGCCCTTGTACATGATAATTTGGTTTGAAAGCCTCCCACTAAGGTGAAAAGATGAAATACACGTGTGTCCTGGTGCTACTGCAGTTCGTGCCTGAAGAAAGCATTTCAGCAAAACACTCACGTGTATTTAACATTTCCTAATGCTGCTTTGCTTTTAGGAATTTTTAGTAACTAATCCCTAATACTGGGAATAGTTGGACTATTTTAAGCTACATTCCCTTCTGCTGATGGGTAAACAAATCTAAAAATTTAGTCTGTTTGCTGTTGTCACCAATATACAACAGTTCCATTCACATATTTGTATTGCCAAAGCAGAAAAGATACAAGCTTGAAGTCCAAAATGTAAAAAGGAGCCCAAAGGAAATATAATGTCAGATTTCTATCCATGATTTTCACAGACTAGAAAATTACAACCTGAATAACATTTCTTGTTATGGACAGTTGCAAATATTCTACTTAAAATTCCACAACCTTGCAACTCTCATTTGCTTTTGAAACCATTAATTTGAATGCCAGCAGTCCCTATCAATTTATTACCTGAAATTAAAAGGAACTAATACTTTAAAATATTTTTTAAATATGGAAAATAAGAGTACAACACAGGCTTTTAGAAAGCCTTCTTTCTATTCACATCTTCAAGGCCACTAATTATTTGCATGCTTTTTAAATTGTTCACTGCATTTCACAGAAGCATGGGGAAACTGTAGCTGCTGTGTTCTGGAATAGCAGCCTTCAAGATTATGGGGGGAAAAAAAAAAAGAAAAAAAAAAGCCGAGGAATGGCTCAGTGATAAACATCTGGTTTTATACCTGAGATGCAAACTCTGAATTCATCCCCAAACATCCAAAATATTGGTCTGTGCAAGCTCTGAATTATCCACAATCTGAAAACCAAACAGACAAAAAACCCCACACGCTGTTTTGGGAATGTGAGCAGAATTAGAAACTTAGAGAACGTGTGCACTGATCAAAATGCATGCAGAAGTGAGAACTTACAGATTTGCCAGGAAAAAAAACAGAAGCTGCCTTTGCAAATGCAGCTTTGGATGGGCAGAGAAAGTTTCTCTCTGGAACAGGAAGATAAACAGATTCTTTATACAGTGTTGCAGTTACTGCTCTGCCCTGCCTTATAAAACAGGAGGTAACAAAACATCACACACACGTTCTATGAAGTCCAGGAACAAATACGAAATAAAAAAAGTGAATAGCCCTCACATACCTACCTGTCTTAGAACTTGGGAGTTGAGGATCTAGAGAAAGAGCTGAAATTTGTACTGCTATACTATATTATAAACTTCCCATAAAGTTTTTGCATTCCATCTTATTTTATGTAACAACTCTATGTTTTTGACACATTTGCACATTAATTACAGTGTTAGGCAGTCTTGTGTGCTTCATCCATTTTGTTCTTAGCTGTACTTCTAAGAAGAAACTGTTGTTCTTAGGACGCCGTGTAGCTCTGCTTATAAGTATGCGTTAAGATTAAATATCAGATGTAAAGCTCACAGTGACATTTTGCCAATCAAAAATTTAAGTGGAATGTGCTGTATTTTAACAAAACATCTCAAGGACTTTCAAGTATATCTTGAAGGCTCTCAAGGAAAAAGGAACAAGTTGTATTTTGCACACAGTGAAGTTCCCTTGCTGATGCAAAATGAAAACCAACAAGAAAACAGTGCCATAGTATTTACATTTCAAAAATATCTGCCTATCTACATTCTGAGCAGTTATTCTTGTTATGATAATCTATTTTTACCATACTGCTCAATTGTTAAAGGTACTTTGAAATACATTCTGTAAATGGCCACCTAATCCAGGCAAAAATTATGTTATACATATTCCCTGGTCATTTTCTCAGGGAAAGCATAAATTCCTTTCCACACTACATACATATCATGTGATTTGGCTTAGCCTTAGATTTCATTACCATTTTTGAACAAAGTATTTGTATGTAGAAGGCACGCTGTATTAACTAATCTGTTTTCCTGCCAGGGAAGACTTCTATCCTCATTTTCTGACTTCCCGTCATGAACCAGAAAGTGGGTATGACAGTGCAATTAATATCTATTTAATTGAAATCCCCAACTCCAGATACACTTCACTGCATGAGACACAATGGCAGTGTCTTACCATGTTGTAATTTTCTCAATCAAAAAAAGGCAGGGAGGAACTATCTACTTAGCACAGAGGTAAAATAATTTCATAAACATAGCAGTGAAATAGTCACATTCAACTTATAGAAATCAGCCTGTACATAAGTTAAATTTTCTGACTGACTCAGCTTTAGCAGCCTTAAAATCTCAGTAATAAGAAACTTAATTATTATCATATTTAGAAAGGAGAAAAAGAAAACATATGCCTAACAAATAAGAATCCATACATTAAAGAAAAAAAGAGCGAGATACATATATGGCTGGAGAAGAGCCATTTTAGTGTCAATATTATTATGAACAGAACAGTTAGAAGTAATTGCACAGCTTTTTGACCACAGTGAAACAGTGTCAATGTAGACATTATGCCTTGTGTTATATAAGAAAATGAACATCATGGTCTCACATTAAAGTCTTCAAGTCTATGAATAGTTCAGCAAAGATGTTCAAATGCTCAGCCTTAAAAACAGATGGAATTTAAGAACAAAACTTGTCTACAAAAGCTGATCAAGGCTAACTACTGAAGGAACATGCTGTTTAACCAAGCATTTAAAAGAAAGGAAAGGAAAAAATAATATCCAAATCACTCCATCTTACCCAAATATCACACTCAAAGTGAAAATAAACAAAGACCTTGCACTCCAGTTTTTCTGTCGTGTGAACGAGTAATGTCATCATCTGGCAGTTGCTTCAACGAATCCTCACTCAACTGTGGATCTAGGAGGAGACTAAGTCTGGATAGTTTGTTATTGGATGCATTGATGAAGATTTGTTACTGCCCATTACAAAGAAATTCACCTTTTGTTTTGGTGTTCATCCAACACAACACTAAAGACAATGTTCTAAGACTGACAAAAGCAAATATACATATGCATTTTTAGTACCATTATTCAGTGCTTAGCATAAATTAAAAAAATGTTTTCAATTAATTATTCATTTTAACTAAATATTTGAATGTATCTGAAAGTTATTTAACAACGAACAGCCATAAAATTTCTATTATATTGAATAACTCAAAATTATGCTTTATAACTTAATAGTTAAGATGTCAGGTGTTAGGGTTCCTAGGATATGCTAGGTGTGAGAGAAATGAACTTAACAGAATACTTAAAAATATACATACTGCAGGAAAACATTTAATATCCCTCTTGCTTGTAGTGTTTTGTTTTTTTTTTTTTTTAAAGGATATAATGTAAAATGAGCTATATAGAAATATACACCACCTGCAAATGAAACAGACTGGTATTTGTAAGACAAAAAGGAAAAAAAAATATACTAGGAAAACTACATAGATATCAAGTTGGTGAATACTAAGCAATTGGCTGTAGTGATCAGATTTGTATGCTGCAGTCTCTTATCAGAAAGGGACATAAATCAGAAGGTTGCATTTCTGTAGATTCAAGGAAGAATTCACAAGGCATTTCAGTTAAATGAGCTCTGCTGAAAAGATGTGCAGCTCTGAGCACTGAGGAGGTGCAGAAAAGCTTTGCCATGTGAACATGAGATGGCACTGGTTCATTGTCTGCCCCAGAACACTGTCTGGTTTGGCCAGAGGAAAATCCAGTGGAAAATGCAGAACAAGTTAAACTACAAAGTGAGTTTCTGATTTTAAATTTCATCATTATTATTTAGTTCATCACTCAGCTTTAAGAAGCTCACAAAAACAGCATCCAAGTTAGACTACATATGAAAAGCAAATCAAGGGCATTACTGTATCTACAGAAAGGAAACAGTTCTGGCAAACAGAAATAGAAGAAGGAAAAGTATTAAATAATTCATTTAACTGAGCACTTTACAAAAACTGGCAGACTGTGAATTGCACACGCATGCCCGGTTTTATGACTCAAAAGCTGATCCTGAATCTCCAGAAAAGAAAAATTCATGTCATTAACTTTAAATTCAAAGTTATATTGGAAAGATTTGTGTGAAGATCAATAAATAACTATAATTATTGAAGAAAACTATGAATAAAACATTAAATTACAGGCTGTAAGCCTGCAGGCACTTTGCACCATTAAATAAATTTCTACTTTTAATCTAAACTCTCACTCTGAAAAAAAGGAAGAAAATTAAGAACTCTACAGAAAATGATGATTTTCTTTTAGAAAAAGAACCTTAAACACTTTTTTTTATTATGAATAAAAATTACATTAAAATGAAAGTCAGCTTCTAATACAAGATTATTTAAGTAGAAAAGAGTTGGAATTTATTCAACAAGAGAGAAATTGCAGGGTGGAGTTCCCAGTATAGCATATACAACTCTGGGTACAATATATGCATCCTGATGTACAAAGTTTTCTGAACGCTAACATACAAAAGTTTATATAAGGAAGATTCAACTGAAACAGCAATTGCAAACAACTGTTCTATCTCCTCACCTTCTGGCTGGAAGCTTGTAGTCCTTTGAAAATTTGGCTTGAAGGCCTCTCCGGTTTCTAGATTAATTGATGAGAAAAATGTAAGATCTTTTGATGCCTCCCATTCTACAGGAATTGTATGTAGCCCAACAGACTGAAAAGTATTTCCAAAAATTATAAATTGTATATTATCTAAAATGTACTATGATTGAGTTTTGTTTATTTCAGTGTAAACTCTTTTGGTATCATTTTGTCATTTCACTATGAAATGATAGTTGCTTCAATCAGCATGATTTCAGTGCAGGATTTCTGTTATAGGTTATGTGCTGTCAGTTGCATTAATCACAGAACTATTTCTGCTCCATTATGTAAACAATGTTTCATTTGCTGTAATAGTTCCGTTTAAACATTTAAACTTCTCTCTTTTGTCAGAGTGGTCTTTCTACTTTCTGATTCCTCTTAAGAGGTGATGACATTTTTCTGCCTCTTCTATGTTTACCTGCTGAAAGTTGACTGCACTGTTATTGAACCAAGAATACTAACAGCATGCCATAAGCACAAAAATCATCTTACTTTGAAAGACCAGTTACACTCTATTTACTTGTAATTTGTGAGGATCATCAGGCTATGCCTGAAATGATTCAAGTTCAGCCTTTGAAGTTAAAAATTGGTGTTAAAAATGCTATGCAGGATGATCACGTAACCCCACCTCATTCTGTACACGACATCAATATCAATTAGATGAATTCCCAAGATTCACTGACAAAAACTAATGTTGAAAAAAGCCTCAAAAAAGTACTATTCGACAGAGAAAGTCAACAGGAGAGATCCAAAATACTGACAAATTCTAGAACAGTCCTGAATTGAAGGAAAGGTCTTTCAAGTTTATATTCCTTCTTTACACAACACAAGTATTTAAACTATTTATTATATTTTTAAAGTAAACAAAATGCAGGTATTTTTTCAACTGTTAAAGTATGGTTTGAATTAATTTTTAAGTCACCTGTCATAAAACAGAGAATACAGTTTAATTCTGGAATCTGAAGGTAATCTCCATTGTGGGTACAATTCTATGCTGAAGGTTTTGACAGAACTTCTGTTCTACGCAATGTCACCAACAACTCAAAAAATACAAGATGATGAAAGAAAAAACAGTATGCTATTTATGTCTTTTGTTCATTTTAACTACTTCCTCATGTAGTAGACTGAAATGCTAAGTATTCCATATTTTTTGGTAAATTCACCCCAAAAACTCAAAATATTTTCTAGGACTTTTTCTAGTAAAGCAACATTTAGAGATGTAGATAGCAACATGCAAGCAACTTGTTACTAAGCCAATGTAAACATGGAATAGAGCTAAAAATAATAACACACTGCCTAATGAAAAAATCCAGAAGAATCAATCAAACATACAATAGAAACATCAGCTGTGATCCCTATTACAAGCCTATTTCTACATATGTAACTTAAATTATTGTGAAAAAAAAGTCAGTCATAACTATTTGACTAGTATTAAAAGAAACTATGCTTTTACTGCTACACAAGAGTTTCAATCTAAAATAGAAAAATTTTAAACACATCCTTGCATTCCAGCAGAAAAACAGTTAATGCTGCTGAGACAGCATCTAAGAAGTAACAAAACCAGTATTTTGAATAGATACTGAATCTGAGGATGAGATCCTAAAACTTTTTGGATAAATTTACCTGTAGTACACTGTAGGCAAAAATATTGCCAGTAGAAAAATAATCACTATTTCAGAGTCTACACACCAATCACTGCAATGACAAAACACACATTCATTACAGAGAATGAATGACATTTTCCTGACCTCTGCTGTGCTGGTGCTGATACTGCACTAGAAGCTAAGTGCAATGAGCCCTATTCGATATACAAGTGAGCCAGACAAGATGCTTTGAGATTTGAAATAAAATCCTCACACTTTTGACTCCACAGGAGTTCAGTATGATGAACAAAGCAGAAATTTTGGAGATCATAAGCCTGTCTAAGACATTAAAAAGTACAAGGCCTGACTCCTGGATAACCCCTATAGCAACTGCATTCAAAGAAAACAAGCTATTAGCAGCCATATCGAATTGTGCAATCTACACTAAGCTTCCACCTTTCTTTTCTTCTACAGCAAAAAAGTTTACCAGCAAGATTTCCTGTCCCCTGCCAATAGTGTCTGCACATGATATGGTTGAATTGACATTTTTCTTCAGGTTTTTCTGAGTCCCTCCTTCATGGCCTTCTAATCAATGTCATGCTCAAGTTTTGTCTTCCTTGGGACATAATTATTGGGGAACTATTAAATAAATATATAATTTGTCATTTTAAAATTGTCACTTTAATTTACCAGAGAATATAATCATGCCAGTGTTTTAATATTCCCTTTAATGTACACCTCTCATTCAAAATCACTATTCGATTGAAATATTCATACGTCTTAAATAAAGAATATAAAGGGATACATAAATTAATTAAAAAAAAAATTAGGATTTTAATTGTCTTTAACCAACTATCAAAGAAGAATTAAGCTAATTATCCAAGACACTTTAGTTTCTCAACTGTAATTGGAGGATAAACAGCACGTATATTAAATATCATCATGCTAAAAAGCAGTACTTTGGCTTTAATAATTAGCAACATGAAGCAGCAAATTAACAACGAAGTCTCCCTAACCAAATAAGAGCAGTCTGTTATATGCCTTCAAAACAAAACAAAACAAAACAAAAGTATTCTGACCAGAAAAGCATCAAAATTTCAGATTAGTAGTAATAAGAGAAGGGTGACTCTTGTTCTTGCTTTCAGGCTGCACATTTACTTCTTTCAGCTTGAAAACAACAATTAATTGAAAAATTACTTTGTAGTGATTACTGTCATAGAATGAGAGAGATAGAAGGATGGAAGGCAAAAAAGAAAGAGATGGCATAGATAAACTCATTCACAAGTCATCATATTCAGTGTTTCTTGCTTTCTATAGTTCTCTAGAAAGCAGAAATACTTTTTATACCAACTTTTGATTAGTGTGACTCAAAATATAGCATTAAGTCCCAGAGGACTGCTAGACATTCAAGGAGATGGCAACTGATCATATAAACAGCAGCACACAATATATTAATATTAATCAGTAGCTAAATATTTCCATGAGCATCAGTCGACACTTAGCAAGTGACACAGAATCTAAGTTCACAAAATACATCTTACTAATAATTTACATTGCCAAAATCAGCCAACAGATGAGTCATGTAAGTAGCATCTTCTAATTCAGTAGACTCTTGTAGTACTTCTATACAGCCAACTCCAACCATCTTTTATCTTAAATATACCTCAACTGTCCAAGAAAATTGTATAAATGGTGTATAAAACTACCCTTGTAGCTTTTTGGGTTGGTGTGGTTTTTTTTGTTTGTTTGTTTGTTTGTTTGTTTTTTATTGTAGGAAGGTATTAATTCAATACCGATCAATACTGGAGCTCAAAACTTCTTTAAAAACAGTAGAATACAATTCCCAGTAGCCAGTTTCTCAGATGATGTCTAGGCAGTCGGTGCTAAGTTTACAGAAGACTGCAAATGGTGGAAAACCTTTTACTGTTCATGAAATCGTCAGCTATAAATACTTGCCCAGATGGATGGAGGAAGCTTCACTATCGCCATATAAATCAGATTGTACAAGGGTTTCAAATGGTGTAAAAGTGATTCTTGGTAATCACCATGCAGATGGTTTCTCTTCAACCCCCCCAAAAGAATGGGAAAGAAATTGACAGCAGCAGAGAGCGGTGGAAGGGGAAAAGGCAATTGCTTGCAGACACGAAACAAGTGCAGATGTTTCATCATTTCTATTTCTGCTTACATCCTGAATGCCAGAATGGGCAGACACCACAAAGAAAAGCTTTGGTATGGAAGTCTTTGGTTCTCTTATTACTAGGAACCTAAATTTGTAGTCAGAACAGTAACGTTGCTAAGTTGAAAAAACTACAGAGGTATCGCATCAGACAATTAAAATAAATCTGCTATGTTTTGCTACATTGAATAAATTATGTCCCCTTATATACTACCACAGAAGAATGGTAAGTATCTTACACCTGAAGTCTTTAGTATCAATGGAATACAATGCAATCTTGTCTCTCTTGGCATGTGCATCAGGGAGAAGTGTGAAATCTTTGCAGTGATCTAATACAGCTGCTCACTTCACAGTATTGAGATCTAAACTTAAATTTGAATCAGATCTTTGTCACTGCAAGCTTAGAGGTTGATCTAGTGAGGAACCGTTTCCAAGATGACTAAACTCAAAGCTCAGTTAATTGATAATATCTTCATCAGTCAAAACTTTGGTCCAAAAAATAAACTGGCAAATTCCTCAAGAGCCAACCATATGGTTAGCCTGACAATCTTACCAATGACTTTACCATAAGCTGCTGGTGCTCTGGCAATGAAGCAGTGTTGAACCACATCCCTTCTGTTTAGAGGTAAACCCAGGCACAAACAAGATAGCATAGAATGCATTAAATATATAAATATAACATACAAAAAGCTCAGTTTGTCTTTGTGCTGCTTTGACCACATGAAGAACCCCAAACCAACTCAATTTTCGCAGCTAAGGATCTCCTGATGACTGAAGAGCCCCTCTGGCAGATCCCAAAGCTTGCATATTCCGGACCAGCTCCCAAGCCCAACATAAGAGATACTGCTGAGATTTATCTCTTCTCTGTTGGCAGACAGCTATTTTGAGGCCAGTTGGAAGAGTTTAGAATGTTTCCAAGTCTACTCTAATCTGCAGTGGGCTGGCAGAAAACTAGCCTGGAAATTAAACAGGGCTGAAAAGCACAAATGTTCCTTTTGTTGTTGTTGTTGTTGTCATCTTGCCCCGTTAGTTATATATTCTCTAATTTTCGCTCAATTAATCCTGTCTGTTGCAGCTTCCAAGCTTTTCCAAACTCTTTGCTTTCTGATAATGTGAGAATCTGATATTGGAATTAATACAGGTATTCATTACTATGATTTTTAGTTATTTTCATGCAAAACACAAACACTAATAAGGGGAAGGGATTAGGTGCCCCCCTAAAACACCCCAACCTCTTAAAGAGATTGGCCACTCTAGCACATGCTGCTATCATGAACAAAGCAGAATGTTGTTATCACTTCAAGAGCAATGCTAACACTAAAGGAAAAAATACAGCTCCTACAATAGATGAAAATCTGCATGCCAAGTACAGGGAAATCTGGGCTATCGCTTCCATGTGATTCTGGCATTCTGTCTCTGGAGTCAGCCTCCATGTCCAATCTTCTTAATTAAATTTTACATATGTAAGAACCAAGATTTTCAGAGTCTTATTTAAAAACCTACCTGGAAAGATTGATGAAGATGAAGAAATAAAATCCAAGATCTCATCTTGCAACCACTACCAGAGAGTTAAATTAAATAGATATGTTTTTTTTTGTTTGTTTGTTTTGTTTTTTAAAGAAGAAAGAAAAGAAAGCATAGGTCATCAGAATACATCAGAATATTTGTTTAGCCATACAAAGGATGGAAAAAAAACAGCGTTTGGAATGTCTACCCAAATGACACCCTTATTGTAAAGGCTACCTGAAATCAAAGAATGGCACACACAAAAGATCCTTAAGACATGATTAATACAACTTAATCACACTGACTTATACTAAAAAATCCACTGCTAGAATTTAAAAAGGATAGGAAAAAATGAGGGTGTTTTTATTTTTTTTAACATTTAATTCCATATATGCGTTTAAGGGCTACCATAAGCCCTTCATGAAGCTTAATGACGTCTTTTTGCCTTTTCCTATTTCATTCATTAAAAAATTGTATCTGAATGAAAAATTTAAATGTGAATTCTGTATTAATGATACACTGAGACTACAGAGTTATACTGAATAAACCAGAAATACTTATTTTTCTTATATACTCCAATGACCTTGACAATTACATTTTGCTCTGTAATCCAGTACTGCTCTTCCTACATTATTATCATTAAGAATCATCATACATTATGAACTTTATAACTTTCAAAGGCAATCTCTGAGTCTTTGCCATTACAGTAACACAAATCTTAGACTCCTTCAATTATTATCTTCTTTAGACCATAACTAAAAAAAGAGCGGAAAACAACAAAAAAAAACAAAAAACAAACAAACAAAAAAACAAGTTGAACTATGTTTCAAGAGAGAAAATAGCCTGAAAGACAGTTTCTACTGCAGGCTTTTATACAATGTCTGTATTTAAATAAGAGTCACAATGCACACAAAGTAAACTCATCAGAGTCCTTACATGCAAGTAGAGGCCACAAGAGGAACCTCTCAGCTGGGTATCAGCGAAGGTAAAACATAACTAGAGCTGAACAGGAGAATCTTATATTGAATCTGAAGGTAGACAGGACCACTTGCATGTGTAGGAGAAAAGACCGTAGAAGAACCAAAGAGATTACCACACATTGTTTTACCTATGATACACACTGCTTAGGATAAAAGCCCGAACAGCAACAACTAAGAGGGCAGAAACTGTTGAAATTGATTCCTAGAAAACAACAAAATTTTGCTAGAGGTTTCCCTAATTTGTTTGTCTGCTGTCTGTTTTGCTTTGGCCGTTTTATCTCTGCAGTGAAAAATGCATGCATCTTTCAGAACAGGCATATATTTGAGTCCTAACACTCCGTGCAGTTAACAGCACTGAAAGCTGTGTGCCTCTTAATTTGCAGCTCGTTAGTTGGCTTTCCCTTCTTGGTCTCTATTGTCAACATTTGAATGGTTTCTATTGTCCTTTTCACTCTTCTCCCCTGCATCCACTCTGAAAATCTATTTTTTCCCAAAATAATTTCTTTCACAGGCTCATATCATTTTGCTAAACAAGATGTTTTGGTATCTCTTTTGCATTACACAAATGCTTTCTTTATTAATGCAGAGACTACCTCAGAGTTGAGGACTGCTTTGGTGAAGTAGGGATGATTAATGCTGGCCAGAAGATAGACTTAGATTCTTTGTTTCCTCTCTCTCTGCTTAAATGAAAGTTCTATGTGCTTAAACGATGATGAATGTTTCAATAGAAATAGATCTGTAATTTCTAAATTGGGACAGCTTTTAAGACTCCATTTCTTTCTTTTTTGAGTTCTTCATGTAGCAGGGACACAATTTAAAACTTTTCTAAAAGGCAAGTTTTCAGTAATGTAGTACTGGATATGGTGTAGGGTTCAGGTTTATTATTCACATGAGACTCATAATCTATGGGTACAGTACTGTTAAATAATGTCATTCTTTTCATGAAGTATATATTTTCCAACTGGGTGCACGTTAACACAGTTTGATATTTATGTTCTTGTAGGACTGATGTGGAGTTGGACATAAAATTTGTCATGTAGCCCAGAAAAAAAAAGTCTCCAGGTGGCTTTTTTCTACCACAGCAGTCACATACAATTTAATATGTGTTCCAGATCATTTAGTTCTTCTAAAAACTGCATCAGCAAAATTTCCAGACCTCTTTCATGATGAGTTTAAACAATTTAATCAGGCTAAAGGACAAATGGTCTTTACCAAGAAGTCTGCATCTCTCAGTTAAAGGATGAGAGATACAGAGCAAGAGAACAGTAGAGAGATGTAGATTACTACATTCTACCAACATTTTTCCTTAATCACATTACTAACTGGATCAATCGTTTGCTAATGAGGTTATTTTTCAAGTACTCAAAAAGATTCAACATCCTGATCTTTTGAGACCTTACCACACAAGCATAAACACAGCTAACATCTCAAGTGATAGAATGCAAGGACACTGTCAGGAATCTGCACTATGATATTGTTGCCTGAAGGATGTCTCTCACTTTCAAAAATTCAGGAAGCTATTTCAGGGAATTCCTGGAGTCTCTGAAAAGTGAGATGTCAACAAGAATGAAAACCACACTGAAATTTAGAAAAAAAAATATATACAATTTTACTTAAAAAAGAACCAGTTATGCACCGTGCATTTAGCATAAACTTGCCACTGAGGATGGTGATAAACCCAGCACAGGATGAGTACAGAAGCAGTGAGGCTTACGTACAGACCATAATGCATGTTTTGCACAGCTCTGCTGGGCCAAGGTTTATAACACTCAATCCCAGGAATTCCAAGGAGATTTATACCACTTCTGCATTAGGCTCTTCGCAGACACTATAGGAACACAACCTCCAGAGTAGAGGACTTATAATCAAACACTTATAATCAAATCAATCCTCATAGAGGATTCGGGTGCAGACACAGTAAGTGGTCCAATCATTGTCAAAACTAGCAAATAAAATATTCATTAAAATAACTATAAAAGATTTGTTTATAGTTTCACTGGACTGGTTTTAATAGACTCAAACTCACTGCATGGAGAAGCAGATAAGTTCTTTGCTGACAACGATGCCAACTTCGCAACAGCTTTCCAGATGTTGTGTTTTGAGAGTCGCTGTTGACAGAACAGCTCTATCACAAATCACTTTGATGTGGACACAAGGGACAGGACGAGGCTCTGCTTCCAGGGCCTCACTGGTTTAGCTCTTACAAGGTAGAATTCTTAATTTATACCAAAGCTCTTAGCCACGTACCAAATCAGTTTCTATCTAAGTCTGGTTAAGATAAAGTTCTTTGCAAGAAAGGAACAAGATAGAATTATTAGTCTTTCCTTATTAGTCTTTTCCCTATTAATCTTATTCTCTGTTGGAAAAAGATTCTGAACACAAATTTTACTAGTGACATTATTTGTAAGTATTTTGTAATAGGTTTGTGTGAATGCCAATAATATTTTAAGTTTTCCAACAGACAGATAAAAAAGGGAACACAACAAACTGCCTCCTGCAGCTGAAAAAGTTCAAGAGCCATACTCAAAGTACTGGTGCTCTAAAAGGAAATTCACTCATACAAGCCAGCTTAACTCAAGCCTATATATCACAGCACTGAGTCATGCACCAGATGATTCTTCTGTCCAGAACTGGATACAAAATACATGGAATATGGTAAGATTCCTCACCCTCACCCCCTTTCCCTTAACCACTATGCACGTACTCAAAAATACGTATAGTGCATTATCAAAGAGAATTTTAAAGGATGAATTAATAGGTATATAACTGACAGACTAGAAGTACTGGACAAATTTAAGCAAGAATGATACTGTATTTCAAAGTCGTATTACAAAAAGAAAATACAGCTGAAAAAAAACCAACAGTTTTAAACTAGATACTTAACTGAAGTGGGACAGAAAATACAGTAACCATTAAACCTTGTTGGATAAAGCATTATAGCATCCCATGGATTTGGCAAAATTTGTAATTTCACTTGTCATAAAGAATCATAGTTAGACCGAAAGAGAAAACTAATAGCCTTTACATTTAGTCCCAAGAATATGCATAAGTCAATAGAAGGCACAACCTTAGCCTCTAAGCAAGCAAACAAGCAAAACTTTTTATGATTCATACGTTACAGTAACAGACTGAGCACTAAGACTGCTTGCTATCTAAATAACATGAAAAAATACCTACAGCTTCCTTCAGATATAAAAGAAAGCATTTCATTGATTTTGTAGTTCTCATGGCCACGTTTAACAAACTGTATAAGGCAATAAAAAGGATAATTTCTTCAACCATTCTGTCCTTACAATAAAGTCCAATCCCCTTCACTGCTGGGACAAGAAACGAGAACAGTACACTAGAAAAGCTCCATAAAATATTCAAAGAAAACTGAGAATATTTCATTTCTTCTTTGTAGCGTTACATTTGTAATATTATATTTTGGAACACTACACAGTGTAAATAAAAATTAAATAAATAGAAAACCTACTATGTCATCCACACAAGAGGAAATCTGGGGTAAAGAAAGAGAAAGCTATGAAAACTGCCAGCAACAGCATCAAAACAAATTAATGATTCGTACGTGTTTTACACAACGTTTGATGTAAGCTTTTCATTGATCCTGAATGTCAGGATTTTAACTCTGTTTCTAGCAGCTCATCACTGTAAGGCTATAAAGGAATTGTCCAGAGCTGATTTAGCTAAGGCTCTTTCTGCTCAGCTACGTGATGTCATACCCACTTCTTAGTAGAACTCCTCCAGGTAAAAATTACTGCTATTGTTGTTATCTTCATCAATAATGGCATTTGAAAAGTGTTCCTTCCTTCGATTTTTCCTTCTAAAAGCCCCATTTATATGTTTTTCTTACTCTGACCTGCAGAAAATTTCATAATCATTTCCTGAAAACCCCATGTCAAATTTCTTCCACAGTAATTTTGTACAACCCAGTGACTATCTGCGCACAGAACTGAAAACGGAACAGTACAATATAGACACATCCAAATGTGAATGTAATAATCTGAAAAAAGAATGTGAATAGCTATACCTTAATTTTGACTTCAAGTGCTTCATAAAAACTGGAATGCTGAGGCCTCCTATTATTTTCTCCTACTCACTCAGCTGTTCATCCAAGAAAGGCTTGAAATTCCGTCTTCCAAGTTTTAGCAGTATTAGCAGTATCTCTATCCAGTAGATGAAATAATTTATTTCTGGTACAGTTAGTAATGAAATCTTCTCCACTTTCAGGGTGAGAAGCACAGTTGAAAACTGAGAAGATGACAGAAGAAAGCAGTCAAGTTCAGTCCTTGATGAAGAGAAAAAAAGATTCATTTTCTACGTGGTACTAAATAGCACCATCTCCTTCTGACCATGCTCTTGCACATTCAGCAGCAACAAAGGACAGACAGTGGCTTTTTGCAGAACAGACTGCATTTGTAGGACTGAAAAAAAGAAGTAAAATGAAAGACCAGAGCTGTTGCAGGCACCTTGGAATCCTAAAAGCCGAATGCTTAAATCTTTTGAATAACAGCTGTTTTTTCCAAGTCAGTGTTTGCCAATTCTGAAGCTACAAACTGGTCTCTTGACTAAAGTATTCTCATTCTTGCCTCTAGACTTGACGGTAAGTTTTATCTCTGTTAAGCTTATTACTTTGGAAAAGGGCTCTAGTTTTCTGGCACATTTAGCAGAACAGCAGATGACAGTTATGCAAAATGCTCAGCTGCAGCAGCTTCTCTTTCAAAATGCCCTTTAATATCATACTCTCACACTCCTCAAAGTCTTTTTTTTCTTTTTCTTTTTTTTTTTTTAATAAAGAAGATCTACAGCAACTGGATCTGCTCTGCAGTTCTGTATGGGGAAAAAAATAATTCTTTAATTCTTTTAAAAGGTATAACAAAAAGAGAATACATAATTTACTGTTTTAAAGCTGTGGAAGTGCTCGTGCAGCTGAATGCATCTAGAAAAGAAAAAGAAAAATATCTCTACAGTTGATATTTCCTCCTCAGTTCTGTTTGCACCCAGAAGGAACACTACATCTTAGAAGAAATGTAAGTGGGCAAAAAGCATTTGGAGTTCACAAGGTTTTAGAGAATCCAACTGTCCCTTCATCCTTCAGAGCACACTGTCATTTGATCTTGTTCTCAAAAAATTAAAAAATAAATAAATAAATCCAAACCTGAAACTTAGAAATCCTAAAATCTAGTCAGTTGCAGTAATTCCATTTCAGAATAACTGACTGATCAAAGAGTCATCCAGTTAAGCCAAGTCTTGCCATAGCCCCGGGAATTTCAGACATTTAACACATACTGCCAACACTTGCTCTGCTCTTCCATTCCCCAAACAATACCACTTTCCGTGCTAGTATATCTCTGCCAAGATGGAGCCACAACAGCTATGTGTAGCTGCAATTCTGAGCTCAGAACACTACCTAAAGTGACAGGGTTGCAAAAAATATTTCCTTCTCTTTCCCTTGCAGAAAAAAAAGGAAACAAATCTATTCTGAAGCCCAACATTTAACTTGGTAATAATTAGTTAAACTCAAGTGGGACTTAGGCTGAAACCACATTAAAAGTTGTTGTTTTTTTGGTTTTTTTTTTTTCCCCAAGGACACTTATTATCTGTACACAGATACACAACAGAAGGTACTCCCACATAAATATGTAATGTGTTACCCTGGACCACCTTCTAACACATCCTGCAGCACCAAGTTGCTTTAGAAATTCCAGCTTTGTCCCTGTAACTACAAACTTCTGACTTCTGTTGCCAAATCTCTTTCTCTATGTACAAAGACCAATTGGATTTCTCTCCAAGTTTCCCATTTAGAAAGAATAGGTTAACCAGAATAAGCCACATTCAAAGGACCACAGATTATTTCAATTTGCTTTACAATGGCCATGCTTGAAGCTAGAGTTGTCAGAACAAACGATAAGCAGGTAGTGATCTTGTATATTCTCATACTAACAAGCATTGTTCTAATAAATAACACTGCTTAAAAGGGATTAAACAGATTTCTTTAAAACAGAACCTGAATTCAATATTTGTTTAATAGTTATTGCAGGCAGACTGTTTAGTTATAGGAGATATATGTATATATTCATTCAAAAGGACAAAATGGGTAAGAAACTGGTGAAAAATACTGAGGTGAAGAAATGAGAAGAATGAGCCTTAGGACAGGGATTTCATGCTCAGCAGTATTTGTCATGAATTTTCTGAGCCTTAAGTTTAAAACATACTGCGAAATAAAAAGCCTGATTCTCTATAGCCATGACCAAACTTGGGGAAAGGGGGAGGAGGAAAAAAACAGCAATATTGTAATTTGGCAATCCTCTGTACCAACTAGATATGAATGTAAATAACTGTCAAGGGTATGACAGAGGAGATTCTGCTGTTAAGTATTTTATAGCAATGTTATTTCAACCACAACAGTGAATTAACTTTGACTCCCTATGTGTATTTACTGAGCATTTCTGCACACAGATATAACCACCTTTCATTAAATGCTGGACTGAAGCATAGGCCATACATAATCAACACACAACATAGTTATGTTTTATTCCATTGTAAGCTTTGTCGCTATTTCAGACTTAGGGGATAAAAATCATATTGTGTGCTTTAAGTAAGTTTGTTATTTTGTCTATTTTTTCTGAAGTTTTTTTAAAATAAGGATTCGTAACCAGGGTGCCAGCCTGGTTGCCTTGGTTATGTATGTCCATGGATGGAGACAGTAACATGACAACTGTTGGTTTGGCTGTTTGCACGTACTGCCCAGGCAGGTCAAGTAATAAGCCTATACCACATCAAAGAAAAACAAGAAGAAAGGGAGAGGAAAATCTTTGAAAATCTTTGTACCTTTTTCCCCTGCATGATTTGTAATATGTAGTTTCCATCCTAAATGAAACTCTTGAAAAGCAATTATCTTGATTATTTAAACAAGTAGCTGCACTGAGATGTGATATCACAATGTGGTCTGAATGACAATAAATATACATGATATTTTCTTATTTGCTTGACTCATGAGTTATCAACTGAAGTTTTTCTGAAATCTATTCCAAGTTCTTAAAAAGTTTTGTTTTGTATTTTACTGAAAAATGCTTTGTTTACTGCTGAAGAGCACTGAAACACAAGCTGATGCTTGTGGCAGCCTTTGCCACAGCTAGGCAGTGTAAGGTGAGTACACACATGACAGCCAGAGGTATGGTGGAAAGCATACTTTTCCTCCGTGCCTCACTAAATAATACATTGGCAAGACAAACGCATAGGAGATTTGGTGTCTCACAACCACTATCAGGCATGTGTCGATCAAGCTTCATGTTCGTTAGTCAAATGAGACTAGTGAATTAGAGAACGTTTAAATTTGTCTTCCTTTAAACAGGCACACAATGAGTGTAGCAGAGTCACAACAGGAAAACTTGACTGAGAAGAACACAGCGGTAAGACAAGCTCCTTACAAATATAAAATTTCATGCATTTTTTTTAAATATGTTGTTTGATGCGAGGCCTGATTCTGTTCGTGGGCTAAATGAGAATGAGAGGACAGAAGAAAAAAATAAGCATGTGTATCCTTAAGTCCCATGACAGAATAATACTGTTTTATCTATTAAGAGAGGACCAGAAACTGATTTTGCAGGACAGAAGGTTAACAGAATTGGCCAGTGTTATTTACCTCAATGTACTGGAACCTTGTAGCATTTGCTAGTTTAACCTTATCTCCTAACTAATATTTGAGATAAAGTGTAGTCATTTAGCTATGAGTATTTGTATCAAGATAATGGTTGGCATGTTAGATGACAGTTCAAACTAAATTATTTTCCTAAAAATACAACTGGAAATTTGGAAGTACTTGGAATTTTGTAGTGATTAAGAACTATTTTAGCACTTCTCATGTGCTCATCTGAACAGCTTCATTTAGAAGCATCTGAAATGCAAATGAAAAAATGTTATAGATCCTTAAGGATCTGCTTACCTGCAGAAGAAACTCCAAGCTCTTCAATTGATAGCACACACCTAGCTCTCACGTACATGTTCAAGGAATCTTCAGTAAAGAGATCGTTTAGTAACGTGGCCAGAGAATATTATCCACTTGATTGAGAGAAGAACTACTGTAGATTCTGGTCCTCTCTTGCTTTCCATGCCTCTCTTCCCAGGACTGCCATAGATGAAAGGGTCCACTGCTTCCTTTCTGTCACTTCCTCTGGATCCTGTGGGTTGTGCTTCTGTGGTCTGCAATAATTACTGGGTTGCATGAGACACAGTCCCAATTTACAACATGTTGGTCCTTCTTTTAAAATTTACTCAAAATTGAACTACAGATCCTCACACCAGAGATTCATGATTACTCATGTTGACTGGAACCAGATGTTCATAATAACAGTCTTCATCAAATATTTTACATATAATATTTATTAAGAATGAATTCCCTCAGGTTTAAGGTCAAAATTCATAGAATGGCTAAGGTCAGAAGGGACCTTACAGCCAACACAGCCCCACCCCCTACTGTGGGCTGGTTGCCTCACACCAAGGAGAAGCTTGCTTTCTATGGCAATTGAAGATCCTGCAGATAATAAATTTTGAGGAAATCTTTTGCTGCTCAAAATTACTGAAATCTAAAAGTTACCTGTTCAAAAATATGTTTTATTTAAATATGACACTACTAAATTTAGGGAACAGTGGCCTTTGCTTCAGAACTACTTATTTTAAATTGCCATCTTTTTCATTCTGTGTGTTTTGAATAGTTTCTCTCTCATGAGCTCCTTTTATAGTCTGAAGAATATTCTAGGGTAGCCCAGGACCCCATCCAGCCTGGCCTTGAGCTCCTTCATGGATAGGGCATTCACAGCTTCTCTGAGCCACCAGTTCCAGTGCCTCACCACTCTGCAGAATTATTTCTGACAAGTGCAGATATTACAATGAAATTACTGGGGGAAAAACAAAAGAAAACAAGTGCACCAACTCAACAAGTCTATAAACTGCTAAATCTCCATGCAGTTTCTGTCTGATCACCTCAAAGTAGCAAATTAATCATGCACACATTGCAAATGCACCCATTTTATCTATTATCCAGTACGCACAGGTCCCAGACTAGACCAGTGAAAAGGAGTTAACATTCTCAGTTCAACCTATGTTGAGTGATGTGAGGCAGAACGAGACAAACACCAGACTGCTTTTTCAAAGACGGCACAATACCTACACTGAAAACAACAAAGGGAACCTCTAGTACTGAGTCATTCTGAAGCACAGTTACAGCAAAACTCAGGAGAAAAGGGATGTTACAGAACAGCACACAAGGTAGGAAAAGCTTGGTTTTGCATAGTCTGCAACCAGTCCATCAAGTCAACATAAAACACAAGCACTTCTGAAGTGCAGCAGCTGAGAGTGAGGCTGAACATTCTTGCCACAGGTGAACTGAACAGCTGCACTTCATCTTGGGTTAAAACTCAGATCTCTGATTGAACCGGACAGCTTAGATCAACACGCACAGGTGGTAGAGAAAGGAAAGGTGCAGAAAGGGGAAAGCACAGGTGACAGATTACATCAGTAAAGGGGAAAGAGGAGGGCAAGTTGGGATTGACAAAAAGCTAAGGGGGAGACAAGTCTTGAGCCAGTTTCTGACTGGGAGGAAGGGGAAAGCTTTGAGCCAAGAAATGCTTTCCTGTTACATTCAAGGAAGGGGGATCTTGAATTTTCCAGTATGGATACCTGCTGTTTTCTCCTGTGTTTGTTATTCTCAAGTGAAATACTGCAGACCAGTCTAATTCTGGTTAACTATTTGTCTTAAAACAAAGTATAGAAACAAAAAAACCAACCCAACAATGCAGATCAAAGCTAAGTCAAATTTAAGCATGTTAAAGAACATAATACAAAGGGAGAACTTAAAGAAGTGAGATTTTGATTTGGCTTTAGTTCTTAGTATTTATTTCTCTGTATTGTTTTAAATGCATGCTCTCTGTATTCAAATTCATTTTTGAATGAGAGATGAACATTTATTTCGGAGTATTTGCTAGAAAGCACTTTATGCCAAAAAAAAAAAAAAAAAAAAACCACTTGAAATCAACCTTCTTGGGGCTGATTTCAGGAAACAAATAGCAGGCTTCAGGTGAAAAATGACGGAGTGGCAATTTTCCTTTCCAAATGTGCTGTGAGAAAGATGGAATAAGCCTCTGTGAGAACACAGAGGTCAAATGATCAGAAAGATTTGATATCAGCACTTGGTAATTTACCTGCTAGAAGAGTTACTGTGCAATTGGAGCTCTGTAGTGGGATGTGTTTTCAGACTGTAGAAGTACTTTGGTTCTCACAGCTAATACAGTATCCCTTCTATCTCCTATCTGCATTAAAATGCTGTGCCCTGCTCTACAACACTGATAGCTGTATCAAATCTGAAAGAAACCAGCAGTCATCTGTCTCAACACCTTTCAGTGCAGCATGCACTGATTACTTTTCACTTATTCATTAGCCCCACTTTGTTTTAAATTCTTCCTACTTGCATGCTGCTTTTCTATTCTTGATAGACAGCAACTGTCCTGTCAACCCTAAGAATAAAATATCTGAACAACACACCTAGCTCATTCTTTAGTTAACATATTCATCCTGTATGAACACATTGCCCACTTTCACTGATTCTTGATGCAAAATCCTTTCATTAATTAAGTTTTAATGGGCCTGATTTTAAAAGTGCAGCTTTTAGACATGAGGCAAGCATTATACCCAATACTGTTGTAATGTAATTCTTTTAGACATTTTGCACAGCAAGCTATTCTTAACAGAATTCTGCTGGAATATTGTAATGCTGAAATAAGCCCTGATACTGTTTCAAGGAAAAAAAAAGGAATGAAAATATTGATTGTGCTTGCAGTAAAAATACAGCTTTCTTAGAACACCAAAGGTTGCATTAAGTGTGAGCAACATTACAGTTTAACAGGGAGATGTGAAACTGTTCAGTCTTCAGGATCTAGAATAATACTGATATAGATTAATACTATTCCTCACAATGACTTCTAGGCATGCTGATATCGGACCCAATTCCCAAGACTTTTCTAACCTTTACTATACGTATTACAATAGCTATAGCCTATAATATATTGCTATAATCATATTTCAGAAATAGCCCCCCTGCATTTTCTCAGCTGTATGAAAGGCCATATTATACATTTGTTTGAACAACAACAAAACCATCAAAGGTACATGCTTTGTAGAAGTAAAAAGAGCTGCAACTTCATATAACAATAGAAATAATTTCAAATATTTAATTGGTATTGCTAATAACAAATGAATTAAAAATACTCTCATATAGTTGCCACGATTAAATCTGTTCAGGGACCATATGATGCCTTAGTGGAAAGGTTTGCTTGCTACCAGCTTGGATGGATACAGGAGTAAATCCTACTTTTGCTTTTCCTATGTCCACACTGTACCCAGAACTACAGCCTCTTAGTCTACTGATGGTTCAGATGATACTTCAGACTTGATGACTGCATCAAGATTGATTAAATCTTAGAGAAAAACAAAAAACTTCAAAAGTTACTGTTTTTCAAAATGAAATATGAGTCTCAGCAATTTTCCCACGTGGAATACATAATCATAGAATCATTTGAGTTGGAAGAAATATTTAAAAGTCATCTAGTCCAACTCCTCTGCAGTGAGCAGGCAATACATGTTGTATTAAATTGGAGTTGGGGCTGCTCCATAAAAACCTAGTAAAATATCAAATTGAAAAACAGAAAGACATTCAGTTCATCTCCTTTATACAGATATTGCCCCCACTACACGATATATGCAGTTTTTATCCTCAGACCCTCCAAATTCACTGCTCTAAATGAGACATCTGTCCTTTTTCCTCTTACTACGTTGAAATTTTACTCTTATTAAATAGCAACGTATAGTAACTTTGGTAAAAAATAAAAAATAAAATTAAAAATCTTCCTTGAATTTGTTTCATTTCACACTGGTCCCTATTTTAAAGTGTTAACAATTATTCATTAGTATCTGCTATTTAACTACTGATTGTAGTTTAAGATAGAATAAAACTCATTCAAGTTATAATAGTATCACAACATCAATTGGATTAATATGAAGAAATCACCTGAAGCACATCTATGCAGTCATTTCCCCATTCTCTTTAATCTTCAGTGGAAACAATACCTGGAATGTGTTTTCCAACTCTGTTCTGACATCCTCTCTCCTCCGCTCCATGCAACTGCATGTGCAGTACTTGACAAAATACAAAGTCACAGGGGCCGGTGACTCCAAAAATTTCTAGCTGTATGCAAAGTAGTTAAGTAGAATTTCCTAGAATACATAGCTAAAAGTACATGAATACTGACACCATCACAACTGAAGCTGCTCCAGGTTCATTTACTAATGCTGGATTTTTCCAGCCTGGAATCTACAGAAAGAACAAACAAAGCTTAATTAGTCTACGGCTTACTCATTAAAGTACGGGAGACCAGTTCTTTTTGCATGTGCAAGCATCATATTACAAATTACGTTAACGCGCAAATCTCGTATTTTGCACTCAAGATAAACCCAGATACTAACAGTTCACAGGTGGACAAAAAGGATCCTTCTTACAACTTTCCCACCTCACTAGGTGTCAATTCCAGCTATTTGAAGGAAAATGTTTTCCTCTTAAAAAACAACAAACAAACAAACAAAATAACAAACAGGAGTTCAGCAGTTTCTGCAAAATTCATTTGGCTGGGGAAGCACCATACAAGTTTCTGAAATGTGTGTAACTGCACAAATCCCTTCCTTCCCTTGCTGGTTGGACATCCAGCTGTGCATCCACCGCCCTCACACCAAGAACATTCCAGCTTCCCTCTTCCTTAAATCACACACAGCTCATCCAGGAGCATCCAGTTTCATATCTGCATGTCCTGGTGAATGGACATAGGTGTAAGGTTATCCTGCTACTCATCCACAGATCTGTATTTGGGAATCAGTCTCCATTTAATGAAAATACACCACAGTGACCAAACTCTTCTGTGCAATTTTGAGCATATGCTTTTACAATGTTCCAGAGCATGAAATCATGGATCTGCTCCAAACCATGACCTGTACTAGCTGGATTTGGAGTGGATATTCTTTCTGATGCTTTTTCCAGCTCTAAGCAATGATAAGGTTAGGTTTCTTTTTGTTTCTTTTTTGTTATTAAATTCAGCATAACAGCTCTTGAGTGGGTTTGTTGTGCATGTAAGGAAATAGAGTGGAACTGGTGTTTTCCTACACCTGTTTTTTGGTAGCTGGGATTTCTCTTTCCATTGGCAAGTAGCTACCGGCCCTGGGACCAGAGTATGCTGTGGCCTGTTACATGACCCATGAGGGATCCTGAGCTGCCCCATGGGGGCCTCTGCCAGCACAAGGCCACCTGTCTCTGAGCCCAGGTATATGTTGCATTGGCAGGGCACACTGGAGCTGCCTGACTTGCCCCTGCAGAAGGGCTCTGTGAAGCTCCTCACGCAGAGATGGGAGTGTGCCAGTGCTCCAAGATCCAGCTTGACACCCCGACGCCTACCAGCCCTGAGGTCTCCAGCGCCAGATAAAACAAGACAGAGCAGCAACGTGGAGAAAGTCCTGGCAGACAGTGAGAGGGTGGAGGTATTCAAGGAGGAGCCCCTGGGTGGCCCTCGCCAGATCGAGCGCCCCGCCATCGCTGTGAAGGAGCTGCAGAGCCGCTTTGAGATCCTGGGTGGCAGAAAGGTGAGTGCCCGGGCTGGGAGAACACCTTAAGGGAATGGAAATGGGCCCCAAGGATGCTGGGCAGCTTTCCCAGCCTCAGCCACTCCTTTTTCTCTGCCCTGATGGGAATGGGCAATGCTGCCACTGTTGCTATTGGACTGCAGTCCCTGCTGGAGCAGTTCAATTTCCCTCTGAATAAGGAATAGAAAGGTTGGGTTTTCCACAACCCACAAAAGCAAAGTTCTGCAGTTGAAAATGAGTCCTGAAATATTTCTGAGGTTTTTATGATTTTATCACTTTTGAAAATATGAAAGCAAGTGCAATTATACTAAATAACACTGTTTTGCAAGTAGATCAGAACAAATGGCAAAGTTCCTTTCTCATGAAGTTTGATTTTTTAACACAGTGCAGGTTTTGACTGCATTATTTTAATTACTTCAATATTCTCAAGAGACACACCTGCCATCTTACCATAAATGGAGTCTGGATCATGGAGCAGAATAACAATCTCATGATAATACCCACAGCCTTTTCATTAGAATTTTAGTGCAACTTTTTCACAAGCCTGACAAAACTGGTTTCACTCATTCACTCATACAAGAATCTTCTCTTTTGATACAACCTTTGTGTTCTATCATTCTCTTACTACTTTGGAAGAGCCCTGCTTGTCCATATAGTCATTTACCCTTTTAACTTTAGTGTCCAGAATGATTTAAATAAGGCTTTCTGGTCCAGAAACTGAGTTTCAGGATAATGTGTACTGACCATGGTATAATCCATACATCAAATCCTTCTGATAAAAGGTATTAGAAAGCTTTTTTTTATGTGAACAGTACAATAGAAATTCATGAGATTCATGAAAACTCTTTTGGCTGGCGTTAGATACATAATACAGTAAGTAGCAGGTACCAATTTGATAAAGTTTATAACTTTATGGGATCACTGAATGTCTGTGATACTTTAAACATACAAAACACAGACTCTTGCTAAGTGACATACTCAAATGCATTTTAAGGTAGAGCCCATTTTGGTCATTTAGCTGAGCATAATGGCAAAATAAATTTCTGTTTCCAGTGAAGAATTATATTCAGTATTGCAGGCATGACTACTGTTGTGGAAGTAATCTGGTTATTTTTTTTTAATATTGTTAATATAAAGAACCTCTTACTGAGTGAATAATATTTTTTTTTTTACTTAGCATTCGTCACTTAATAGGCTTGCAGACCTGTATTTAAACAATAATTATCTAGAAAGTAATAGAACTTACTCTCAGTCACAGAACTTCTGGGGACTGACTTCCTCTTGTTGCACTACTAAAATATTAAAATATTAATATCTTTTTAATCTCTTAAAATATTGGTTTTTTTGCAAAATTAACTACTACTGTCCTATAAACACTTTCTTCATATTCACTTTCAGCTTAGAACCTGACCATTAGTATTATTATCTCATCAGCATGCTTCAAAAAAATTATTTCGAAGTATGTACCTTTTTGCCAGGTGACCCTCCAGATGAAAAGAAGTTCTAGTAAAGAAGAGAAGCAAAGGCTCAGTAGAAGGAATGGGAGGTGAGGGGAATGGAATGAAGAAAGTGTTCATTTCATCTGCTTGCCAAGATGCACCTGAAAAGTATTTGAATATATGTCAGTGTAGGTCTTCCAAACTTGGCTAAAAATTATTTTCTCTCAAGGTCACCCAACCTGAGACAGGAACTGGAATTGAAGCTGACGTATTAGGCATTAAAGGACATTCCATGAGATTGAATGGATAGTTAATAAAATATGCATTTTTATTCAAATAAAATTATTAGAAATCTACTTAAGTTGTAATATTTTCGACACTGAATGATATCACTGAGGTCATAAATAACTGAGGATAAATTTAGAAAACTGCATTAAAGCAGCTTCAATTTTTAGTGCTATGTACTGCAGTTTGAAAAATATTTACAAAATCAAAATTACATTTCAAATAAGTTAGTTTGCATTACAGTACTGAGATTTCCAATTAGTGTATGTTATTTAACTGTAATGAGATCTGTGCAGTAGCCATTGCCCTTTTATGTATAGTTAAATGAAAGGAGAGTTATTAGTTCTGACAGCCCTAACTTACACAGATTGATGAAGAATAGACTGGAAGCTTGACAGGAAAGCAAAGCTGTAAAACTGTAATTGATAGAAGCACAATTATAGGAAACTATTAAATAACAAAAGATGAAAGTGTTACCACTTTTTTAAAACTCATTTTCAGATTTCAGTATAAGATTTATGCTGTATACTTTTTCCCTAAATTACTTCTAGTAGTTTAAAATCAATGGGGTGCTTTGTTGCACGAACCTAAGGAATTATTTGCTATAATTTCCTGCTGTTTGATATTGTTTACGTTGGGACAACAGGGCTATTTCTTACTTCCTCAAGGACCTAGGAAGAACAAGCATAACAATCCACATAAATCTCTCTCTATATATATACATATTTAGATGTTATCAGAAGTAGTACGTATGTACTGAGGATATGTTTAGACTGTAGTTCTAACAGGAAAGAAGAAAATTCTTGTATCACAACACAAGGCAAGGCCACACAAAGATTTTAGAAAACAGATTGCTTAAGAGTTGATTTCTTTCAGCCACAGTATATTCCCACGGGCAGGGGAGGTAAAAGACACGGAATTAGCTTATGTATTTTTTTTGCATATTGTAGTGACTTCAGCCAGAAGCAACAGAGAAGGATGTAAAAATGACTATATATAAAACTAAGTCAAGGCCATAGAAATCACAGTGGAACTTTTAAAAATTAAATAAAATGTCTTCTAAGGCTTTGTGCCAGCTGACTTTAATAAACTTACCTTATGCATAAATGAATGTGCTCATTAGCCTTATGCTCAGAAAAAGACTACCAACTATCATAACCATATTTAAACAGACCATCTCTTGACTAATCAGACTTTCAATACCAGGGTCCATATTACTACATTATTCTGCAGTTAAAATATATTTTCAGTCTAAGGCGGCAAAATTCTTCTGATTAAAAATACTAAAATGTCTCTTTCAAGTTGCATTTTCATAACAGTACTGGTACTTGCCTATAAAATCAACAGAGAAAAATCAGGGCAATTAGACAATGTTAAATCATTAAGTGACTTCTAAACAATTAGATCAACCATATAGCTGGTTCTAAAGCACAAGTTATGTATTTTGTTCTTCAACAGATTTTTCTTTCTGTTGGCTACACATGAACTATATCTAATCCTAATTCTTTGAGTGAATTAAGACTTCATATTAATATAAAAGAATATATAAAGAAATAAATAGAGTAAATAGAGGGAGGGTCTAAGTTTAGTGATTTTGAAGCTAAATCACTTGGTCAAGTCAAATTACTTTTGTATGAGTTTATCCAATTTGAACTCCTTCTTAGGAGTATTAAAGAGTATGTGTGCTACTGAAGCATCTTAATAAAAGCCTATTCCTAGCTCTCCATTATTTACAAATAAACTGATGTCCCATTCCAATCAAATGAAAAGGTACGTTCCCTTTTCCTGAGGGAATGAATTCATACTCTATTAAAACATCAATTTATTATACTGACTACCACTTCTGTGCAAAAACTACTTTACTTTATTAGCACTCAAAAGCACTGGAATGTTAATTCAACTAGGGGTTGTGTTTGCTGGAAAGTGATTATGTATGTTTTTCTTAAAATATGTTAATGCATCTGAACTGAGAAAGTAATTTCATGCTTACTTTTTAGAGAAACCTGTTCAAAGAACTTATTAAAACCATTCATATAAATAACCTGGTATATGTTCATTAAACTGTGTCCTTTGCAGAAAACATATGAACTGCTGCCAGAAAATAAATGAAGGGAACAGATGTTTAATGTAAAAGGTTGGACATTCATTATAATTGTTTAAATGTGCTACATCATCTTTCTCTTAACACTCTACAAAACATTTATATTAATTTAGCAAAGGCATAACACTGAAAAGAACAGAAACCTCACTACAACTGTAGGTCTTTATGCCCTGCTAGCAGTAGCATCATTTGTATTTTTGTTACAGATGACAGAAAATGGATCATAAGGAATGCATGGAATGGCCAAACAATTATCCTTTCTAAAAACCTTGGCCTTGAAGGGAGTACAATATGGTCAACATTGTGGATTTGGGCTTCATCTAATTCTTAGCTTGCTCTTTTTATGAGACAACGCAATCCATTCCTTTGTTATCATAACCTTTTGTCTAATGCCAAAAGATTCCACATCAGGCAAAGGATATACAGTCTGTTGATGATCAATAGGTATTAGTTAAAACTTCACATTCTTTTGGAAGACTTTTCTTATGTACTTTTACTCTAACCCCAAATGGATTGGCTCTCTACAGGTATCTTAGAAGTCATCTGAAGAAATAATTCTCCGTTCACTTAGTTTATTCTCATTTAACTCATCTTCGAACTGGTCTGGCTTTTTGTAGTTTGGAAGATGCACGGAATTGACTTAGACACGTTGAAAGAGCACATATAATGGTTTTCTACAAATTATTTATATTCCTCCCTGTTTAATCAGCACATTTGCAGGGATTTATATTCTATGAATGTATCACCTGTAGTTCTTTAGTTCTTTTGAGCTACTTTCTTCACTAATTTTGCTGTTATTCTTTAATTGTGTATACAAACAGAAATGACGATTTTCTGAAAGGTGTACCTGCCTTTCTTAAGGTGTCAAGGATTTGAAATCAGTACAAATGACTCACACTTGTGACAACTCAACTTTTCACACCTTGTTCTCCATTGTGCCATCATGCTTCCCAGTGTTCATTCTCCAATAGCCTTTGTCACTACTTTCTCTAGTTATCTAAATATTAAGCATCCTTATGCCAAATATTTGAACATTTTCCAAATAGCAAATTCTTATACATTCTTTTAACATACCTTTATGAACTCTTATTCTTCTGCCCTAAATTCAGCTTTATGATTTTATGTGTTTTATTTGGAAATGGATAAAGCAGAAAAAACAATCTATAATATGATCTCACCTTAGAAGGCTAGAATCAATTTATGCATCATCTACATTTCCCCACAGTGAGATGTTATTGTTTGAGTCAACACAACAATAAAGTTTGCCAGAAAAAAAAGTAGGACAGATCAGTTAAAACTGAAACTTCTGTGTTCTAGTTCTTTACGAGAAATAAAAATTATTTTTCATCTAATTTACATATAAAATACTGTTGAGCCAACTGAATTTTTTTAATAAGGAACAAGATGGGAAGGGAGATAGTCAGATGACCTCAAGGAAAATTTCCACAGAAAGTCACCTTTGTGTTAAAACTTAATAAATGGTTTTTTTCCTTAATTTTTGTTGTTGTTGTTGTTGCTTACTAGTTATTCAGAATATACTAGCATTCTTCATCTGCTGAAGATAAGGTTTGCATATTTTTAGGATTGCTTGTTTTTAACAAACTGCATGGATTTCAAGTGCAGATCTAATTTTTTTTTATCTAATTATTGCCTGACTCCATTCCACATATACTTCATGTCCCTATATTAAAAAGATTTTTAGCCTGTTTGTCACTTTTATTTTAATTTAAAGAGATGATTTACATCTGTTATAATGAGTTGACTCTTTAATGGAGCACAATAAGCTAACAGGAAAAACAAAAAACATTTATACTGTTCATACAATGATATTTCCTAGGATGACAGGGAAGTCTGTTTAAATATCTGAAAAACTACTCTTGGATGAGAAAAATTCACATACCAGTTTAATAAAATATTATAAAAGTCTAGAAAATGAAAAAACTACATTGTCGGGAAGGTGTTTTCATAATGTTCAGCTTTTGGCAGTTCACAAAATATTTTCAGTTCTTCTACTTGTGTCATTGTAGATAGGACATTATTTTGCCTTTAGTTCTTTCAGTAAAGACCAGCAAAACTCAAGATAAATAGTTATTTTACACTAACTAAAGTTCTCCAACTGAACCCATAATTTGGATATGGAATAAACGGAGAAGTTTTTCACTTCAGGAAAACTGAAATAATGAAGAGTATTAGGCTGGGTTTCTCTTTCTAGGTGCTATAACTGTAATATAAGGATATTTCTAGTAGTAGAAGTGCCAATATATGGGAAGTCTGTTTATATATATGCAACATTGAAAATGGCACTGAAGAAACAAATACAGTATTGTCTCGTTTTGCTCTCCTTTCTTTTTTGGGGGAGTATTTAGGACAGTGTTTGTTTTTACTTTCCACAGTGTTTTTTAAGCTGTGATGGTCACAAGAAAATTGAGATTTTGAAAGAAACTGGCTGACTAAATTTTTTAAAAGCAAGTAATCTTATTTTTAACAGATTTGAGGAGATTAGTATTTCTTTCAGTCCTATCTAGCAGAAATTACCTTCTTTTAAGTTCAGAGTTATGGCAAACTGTAACCTTTAGCTCAAGTCTTCGAAAGAGAGAATAAATCAGAGAAACTCCGCCTTCCATTTGCAGATCCTATTTCTAACCTGACAGTGTGCACAGAGAGAGAATGGAGAAATAAGGAAAATGTACTTTGGGACTTCTTAGGAAAGGCACAAAAACGAGTAAAATCATGAAAGGGCTCTTCTTTTAAGATATAAATCTCTTAAAGACTAGATGTTGTAGAAGTAAGCTTTAACATTCTAAAATCTGCAAAGATCAATATAGTTAAAACCTTTTAACTTAGAAGTTGCATATAATGTCCACAGAGTTTTGTACAGTTTGATTTTGCAGATAAAGAACTGCGCTTTCTGGGTCATCAGAAAAATCATCTCTACTTTTTGCAGACACATAAGCTAGTAAATATCTTGCTTTACCTGAGGCTATTTTTGTAGTAAGGTTTTTGACCTGCTAGCTGGAGGCAGCGGAGCTTGGTAACTTCTATGGGAACATGACCATAAAGCACTTGGAAAAACATACCTCCTTTCAAAGGTCAGTGCCCAGAAAACGATGTCTGGGAAGGTATGTTTCTTCGGTATCATGTTTTTTCACTTCATCTCAAGATTTAGCTTCAGGTTAGTTTTCACCATTTTATAGTATCCCGTGTATCTTTTCCTGACATACTCGTCTATGTTTTTTTAACATACTTGTGGGAGAAAGCAACAAACCTTAAAACATTTCACTGTCATTCTATTTAGTGGTATTTGGAAAAAAAAAATAGCAGCCTGTGGCATCTTAATCAATTCCTGAAGCAATGAAAGTGAAGTAGAAAGATGGGAAGTAAATACGTTCATTACTAGCACGTCTCGGGAAACAGCACTGGGAGGAAAACATAACATCTAGGTTAAGTAGATTAGGAAGGCAATAAGCTTGTGACATAAAGTATAAGAAACCAACAGGTGGTGGCATGCAGGTGAAAGCAGAACCATAAATTAAACAAGAGGGAAAGAGACATTACTCGTTGCTGTAGATTACACTGTGTAATATGTGAAAATAAGCAATTGCAAGCTAACAATCAAATAAGCACCTGCACCAAAGTATACTCACAATTAATATTTCAATAGGCCATCAATTATGGAAAATAAAATTCCCAGACTGTCTAATCCTATTATTTTTTTCCTCCAGTAAGAACAAACTGCTAACAACAGTGTTATTCTCTGCCAGTAACAAGCAGAAAGCAAAATGAGCTCATCATGTTTTTTGAGGTTCTTATCAAGAGGTCATAGTTAATTGGTCCAAAATAACTGCACTCAGGAGTTTCATGCTACTGTTTTGAATTCACATGAAAGTACAAAGTTCCTGCATTTTCAATGAAAAATACAGAATAAAATGTTTGATCTCTATATGTCCAAGGCAAAGGTAGCACTCATATATGGGTTGAACAACCACTGTGGACCCTTCAGCGCAGAAGGCAGAAATGAGTTGCTAACTATACTTTACTATATCAGCTGTCATAATAGAAGAGATCCTTGAAAGATCCTTTTTACAAACAAACTCTCTCACATTTTTATTTGTGTCCCTTTAGCTATGTGTCTTTTTTTTTTTGTCACATCTTTTTTTATTTTGAGTGTTTCAAAAAAGCTACATAATGATGGCGACCTTTTTTAGATGTTTTCTGCTTATATTTATGGTAACATGGCATGTTATGCTTTATCTGAGTAATCTCTAGGCATTTAGTAAATGAAGGAGAAAAATGAAAAGAAAATACCACTGTCATACTGTAACCCCTTTTCTTTTCTCTCTTCCCTGTGTTACGGCATTTTTGTTTCAACAGTAAGAGAGTAGAAACAGAATAGTAAATATTATTCAGGATTAGTTAGTTCCTGAACTTTGTATACTTGGCCAGAGTTATTCAAGCCATGTCTTTTGCTGAAGCTGTTTATATGAAGTTTTGTCAGAAATAATAACAATTATTGCTGGACTATGGATATAAAAATAGTCTGGTGAAACCAACCTAGTGAATCTCTCAAGTTATCCCTACTGTCTCAGTCTCCATCATTTACTATAATTTTTAGCTCATCTCAAATTCTCTGTAGCTACTTCTCTTACTTAATAACATCTCTATAATGTGTTAATCTTCTTCTATAAAATGTTTCATTTTCTCCCTTCTTACTCATTTTCAAACTTTAGCCCCGTGTCTGACCAAAGAAATACTCTTTCCTAAAAAAAGGAATGCTGATAATATATTTTACTAGCTTTTACAGATAGCAATATTGTGGAAAAATAATTAATTTGAAAACACATAATAGATATTGGAAAGTTTACAAGGATTTTTAAGGACAAGATGCTGTAGACTTCACCAAAAGTTCCCCGCATGTATTCCCCCTGCAATGTACCAAACAAATGACTTAAAAGGTTCATCTATTGTGCTCCTTATTATGAGTGGATAAATGCACGCACTAGAACACATGTTGCTTACCGTAGTTTTGTAAATGAATCAGTGAAGGCTTTTAGAATTTGTGTATGTTTAATGTAAACAAATACATTTAAAACATTAAAATGTATTCACTAGTCGAAGCTCTTACTAAAGGATGGATTAAAGGATGGATTGCCTTTAGTTGGACTAAGCCTCTATTTTCCTTTTTTGCATTGGGCTACAATAGCAGGATCTACCTCAGCAGCCTGAGCAAGTGAAGGAAAATACTTCTTTCATCCTGTTTCTAAAAGTATTGACAGAGGACACTGAGAAGTAGCTTGCTCTGTGTTACTGGAAAATGATTAAATTTTTGAAGCCAGGCAATATTCTGGAAGGAAACAAAGCAGAGAGTAAAGAGAGAAGGTTGGCATACAGAGCCATAGGGAAATATAGTGCCTGCCACGACATAAAAATACTAGTGATTTTGTAAGACATTTGCTTCTCCCCTCTCTGCTAGTACTTTTGTTTTTGGTTTATTATTCTTTTTTTTCTGATTCACACTGCAGAGTACTTTCAATAGTTTACAGCAATTTAAAATAATTACAAAAACCATGAAATAGCAAAAGAATTTAAACGTCTGCAGCAGTACTAGATACAAAATGATCACGTTAGAAAACGTCACTGTCATAACTGTTATTTTGTTTTACTTGAAGGCAGATGCACACAAATATTTTAAGAACTTTAAAAGATCTAATCCAATATTTATCTGAATCTAAGCAAGTTTCAGCAAGAGAGTTTTCAAAGAAAAGCATATATTCTAGATCTGTCAGTGAATTTATAATAAACAAACAAAAAACCTAAGCCCACGCATCCTCTCATGAAAGCCAAAATAAATAGCATTTGTTTCCAACTCCATATCTTCAGTTAACAGTAGCAGCACTGGTATTCACAGATAGAATAACCAGTAAAACAATGACTCTTCCATTTCTACTGAAAGGATAGAAAACACTGAGAGTTATAAAACTAAATCCTTAAAATAAGCATCATAAAGGCAAAAATATATTAAAGAACAAAGAAGTAACCTTTGAGGTGGCCCGGGGACATAGTATGCAATAGTGTTCCTTTTAGACTTGTATGCTAAGAGACTACTAAGTTCACTACAGTAAAGGAGCTTTAAATAAAACTTTATCATGCTAAAATAGAGCAGAATTATTTACAACAGTGCTTTTTAGATGTTGTGCTAACACTGCTATTCAATTATTATAAAAATAGGAAGCACAAACGATCATGTTCAATTGAAATGTTTGACATATGCATGTAAATAGAAAAGTTTAAAAAAAAAAAAAAAGCAAGAGGAGATAGTTGAGGAAGGCTACAGTGTTCAATTTTTCCTACATTTCAAATCTTAACTTCTGTCTCTTTTGCAGTGGGATAGCATTTTATGCACCTACGGCACAGTTTGGAAAGAGAACTTTAGTGATATTGTTGGTTACTGATCACTTTCATTTAGAAAGAAACCATGACTTTTTCAAACCTGAAAATTTCAGCCCATTAATCCTGGATACAAAGCTATGCTGACTCTACTATCTCAGTTTCTTTGCTGTTGCTCTTTCTAGTACATTTCACATTCAACACAGTTGTCACAAATATGGACTTCTCCTTCTTCATGTTTTGCTGCTAATATAATGCCAGTGAGTTATATGGACATCCAGTAACAGCTTAGGATAAATCCTGTCCAAGTTGTGATTTAATTTCAGTTTGCTTTAAAAAGATATACTAAGATTTACCACTACTAAGTTTTTTATTTTAGTGTCATGAATTATGTCTTTATTCATATTTTAGATACTGTAGCTGGCCTATCTTAAATGATTTTACTCAGACTAGTATAATAGTTTTGAAGAAAACTCATTAAAAAATTCTTGGTTATTGTCATGTGACCATAATATTGAAAAATAAGGTCTTACAACAAGCTGCATATAATTGACATTCCTTTCATAGAGTAGAATAGGAAGAGATCAGTTTTAACAATTAAATGAGTTTTCCTTTTTGGCCCATACAACCAGGCTGTTACTTTTTAGGTAGTAATACCAGGGACCCTGTCTCAATTTTGCTATGTTAATAAACAGCAAATCAGTAAACTGATAATTGAGAGTGAAAACTATAATCATAACACAAATTTTAAAAGAGAATGCAGCCACTCAACATTTCTTCCTCATGTTGAGCCCCATTCTGAGACGACAATTCTGCAAATATATTTTATTTTTCTTCAGGGCATCTGTTCTCTACATATAAGAGAGTTATTTTATACCCCTCCTCCAAATGAAAATACTGCCTTATTTCAAAACTGTTTGCAACAGCTGAAAAGAATAAGCATCTCTGGATGGGCTGGGAATAAAATGAACAAGCAGGTTCCAGGCAGCCATGCTGGCTTTTTTAAAAGCCTCTTGAGAAATCCTGTCTTAGTGAAGTGGTGCATTGCAGAGAATCAGCTAAGAAGTGGCTTTCCCAGTTTACTTAGTGGCTTCACAGAGTTTATGTAGCAGGTGTTATTAGCACTTCTCAGTAATAGTCACTTTAGGGGGTTTGTCATCCATCTTAATAATGCCACCAGCATTTCAGCAGATGGTAGACATGATTCCACGCACTCACTGCTTCTAAATTGCACCAGAACGGATTTCCATCATATTTTTAATTACAAATGAGAAATATATCAGAAACAGACCTGTCTCATGCTGGCATTTCCAAAGGCTTTCTTCCAGACAGGCAAGGACTATGCCACTTTGTTTTATTTTTTATATTTCACAAAGATTGAATCATTCACAGGAGATATTTTCAGCTTGTTCAGAGCTAGAATTAAATCCAAATCACTCTTGTGTACTCTTCAGCTAAGCATCCTCTTGTTTTGAATTGGAATATAAGGTACCAGCTTTAGTGATAAAATTATTGTGCTAGAAAGCTTTCAAAAATAAGCAGAACACAACATATTTTACCTCAGTAAGACCACCTCCTCTCCAATCCAGACTTGATTGGCCACAAATATTATCAACTATTAAGAGCAATCAGGCAGATCCTATGGATAGAAGGTTTTACATTTCTTATTAAATGGACAGGCAGCATAAGTGGTTAAAATGTCTTCTAAAAAGTGAGCTTGAGAAGAGTTAAGACTGAAAATAAACACTAGTTTGGGGTATTTTTACAGTGAAGAGTAAGAAAACATTTTTAGAAATAAATGTAGTATATGGCTAAAGAACTTAATTCCTGTGATGGACCTCCCATTTATGTACTAAGCTTGTTAGGTAACAGTAACATTTAAGACCCAGTTCAGCAAAGCTCTGAGGCAAGCACTTGAATTTCCACTGAAAACAGTTCTTCAGAAAGCAACTCTTGGGTATTTAGAGTTACGTACATAATAAAATGCATTGCAGGATCAAGATTTTAGATAGCTTTATAGCAACAGATCAAATTTGTAAATGTACTTCATTTACTTTCTTTGTCATGATCCATTTATTGGTTTATTATTTTCCTTTTAACCTATGCTTTTACACTTCCTCTTTGGGCGAAAGTTAGGCAGTAGGTAGCTTTCCTTTAAATAGCACATTTAGCAAAATTAGTTGAGATACGATGGGATGGAAATGAGAAATTGACATACTAGAATTCTGGGTATTTGGTGTGCATTTTTCAAATACTATTAAACATGTATTATTTTAAAAGAAGATTAAATACTTTGAACATTAATAATAGATTTTGGCAGCCTACTTAATGTAGCGACTGCAAATTCTTATTACTATCTAAAGTAGTTCAATGCATTCAAAAACGTAATAGTAATTTAGTAAATAGTTTTCCTCTATTTAAAACTTTATGTGTTCTGGCTTACTGACTTTCAGATTAGTGCAGGACTGGATAACGAGTGGAAAATCCACTATCTAAATGAAGCATAGTCAATCAGTAGGCTGATTGAAATTGGAATCTTTATCTTTGACATCTCTAAGTGTAATGACTGCATATTCAATGAAATTTGGCAGTCCAATGCTTCATACTTTTCATCATGTCTAGAGGATTATATCAGAGCATAAAAATAGCTTCTTGTGTCACATTTTTCTGAGGAGCCCATTAAAAAAAGGAATGTAATATCAGAGCCAGTAAGTAAACTGAAGTAATTAAATTATAAAAAGTTAGATATAAACAGATTTCAACAAATTGTGTCCAACAAAAAACAGTAAATACTGTTAAACAGGGTGCTCCACACAAGTCTTTGTATCAACTGCATGCTTGTTCCCATCCTGACCACACACATACAGTTGCAAAAGCCTGCAGTAATCAGGAAAAAAAAAAAATCTTATTTTAGTTTTCATTTAGCAATTTTTGCAAAAGTTGCATATATTAGCCTCTAATTAAGCACCTCTTGGCACTACCTCGGTGCTTTTTCAATAAGTGGCACTTATGGTAATTCTATCCTTATTAAGCAGATGTCTATGCCACTCACTGACATTAGGTTATCTGGGGAGATATCCCAATAAAACAGTATGCAAATTAAATTTGTCCAGATTAAAAGGAGTTTATGGTAATTGTAACACCTTTCAATAAGTTTTTCACAGTAGGAAATATCATTTTCTTAAAATAAATCTGAGCCCTACCACTTCAGCAGGAGCATAGTGCAAAAAAATCATCCTTCAGAAGCCCTAGCAAAAGAGGATTGCTGTTTTTGACTTGGTGCAAAGGCATCCTGGAAACTGTCATGTGGGGGTCATTGTGAGAGTGAAGGGAAGGAACAAAAGAAAATGCTTATGGAATTGGTTACTTTAGAAAATAAAAAAAATATTCTGTGGAGTGCTAATAACGCAATTCCCTTTGCCCCAGCAGTCACTGCATTCCAGATCGGCACTGTCCTCACTCAGAAACCATTAAAAGGACCATTCACCTATCAGGCATTTAAAGAGTATGGATAACTACGGATCATTGTGATAAAAGCTAAAATTAGCAAAGAAAATTATGGGAACTTAATTAGAGGATCTAAAAGAGAATTAATATATTCAAAATGTTAAATTTACTGAAGTATAATCATATTTTTGACAAATACATTATCGGTCCCCCCCCCCCATCTGTGTAATTATAGAGAAATATACAGTTATTCTCTTTTTGCATACATTAAAAACAGAAGTATGTAGAAATGAAAAGACAAATTAGCAAAGTGATTTGGAACAATAAACACCAGTTTCAAGCTACTTAATATGAAGTTAAAGGAAATGAAATTTGCTTGGCTATAATAAAATGCTTCATAGAACTAGAATGACAAATTCATACCATGGCATAAAATCACAAAGAGCTTTCCTAGAATTTGTAATTGACAGTGTTTACTGAAATTCCCAAATTACAAAAACACTAAATAGAACTCCACTGTAGTCTTGAAAAATGGGAATGATGTGCACTACAAATCAAAACCTGAGATTCAGACAGGTTTGCAGATGGAAAAACTGAGCACTAAAGTTCAACTAGTAATATTTTATGTCTAAAAGGCTTTTCTGTTTTATTTGATAAATATGTTTTTCTAAACTTCAAGACACATGAAAATAAGCTTGAATGACAATACCTGCTGCCATGGTGGCCAACATTTCAGAAATCTGTCCATAAAAATATTTAGGCAAAAAAAATCTGAAGATCAATATTCCTAAAATTTATATGAAACATGGCCAACAATATAAAGATATATTAAAATGTATGTCCAAAAAGTTAACTTACATAAACTTCATAAATAGCAGAATAGCTACTTCAGAAATGAAAATTTGAAAATGTTATAAAAATACACTACAAGCTACAAGAAATATATAAATGACACTTACATTGGTCAACACCTTGCAATAATAAGAATGTGTAAATTCTGAAGACTTTTAGCCATGTCTGGTAACTACAGACAAACGTATTAAGAATATGTTTGATTGATTAAGAATACAAACATTATATGGATTCAGAGACGACAGCAAATAGTTGAAAACTATTGAAATGAAATTCGCTTGCCTATAATAAAATGCTTCATGGAACTAGAATGACAAATTGTACCACGGCATAAAAAAGTGTTTCGAGCGTTGGTCTTTTGTTCTAATACTGCAGAAGTTAGAGCATCATTAAAGTGATTTTCTGGCATCCTAATGGCTGCTGAAAGCACACATAATGCTGAGGCAATATGATCCTGGAGCTGTTCTTGTTTGTGCCAGGCACTGGGTGGTTGCAGAACTGGAGAAGCAGGAGACAGCCACGTTCAGAATGACCTAACACCACGTGCAACTGCATTTTTTTTTTTAATTATTATTTCTCTTATTATCCCTTCTCCATCTTTCATTTTTCCTCTCTATAACTATTTCTTCATTACAGATTGTCCGTACCAGATTTCAGGTACAACAGTCAACTCTTCGGCTGCTTTAAACCAAAACATCACCATTAATACTGGGTTGCAAATGTAACTGATAATCAGCTCTGAAAAAGGGGTACATAACAATTAGCAGTTCAAAGCCATATCCCTTCCCACACAAAACATCCTATTCATTTCAGCCACCTGCTGTCTCCTGATCCCCTTGGCAGAGAAGTATCTCATTGCTCTCAGACTACCTACATTCTGGCCAAGCCAACCTCCAGTGCTAAAATCACCCACTGTTGTGTCTGCATCGTAACCCAGTCTGCTCTAAGGGATTATCTTACTGGCACTGTGCTACTGTGACATTTCTGAGTTGGACGGAGAACTTGTGAGTACTCAACAGACCAGCGTGGAAGGGTACACATGAATGTGGCATGGAGCAGAAAGACAGATACTTTCCTTGCTCCAGAAATTTTCCTCTTGCTAGATCCCTCCAAAAATACTTTTCATAATAGTCAAGGAAAACATTTCTAACATTTAAAAGCAATCAGGAAAATAATTTAAATTAATTTTAAACCAATTATCTCCTATAAATCTACTAAATTAAAAAACAGAAAATCCCACAGAGTTGTTTAAGGTTCCTTATACCTTGAAACCAAACCAGGCTTAGGTTTTCCAGTGTGTTGATTGTACCTCCTGGTCTATCTGCTAAAGTTACCATCCACTGTATTCAAAATTTCCTTTCATGCTCACTTCCATCAAGATGATAGCAGCACTTCTCTTTTTGACGAAGGGAAGGAATACGGGAGATACTGATCAGACAGTGTGTGTAATGACTGGTGATGCCACAACCATATGTTCTGAAACAAGGGAGTTACGATACTCAGGGCACCATTTTATTTTTTAAATAGCTTTCCATATTTTCTCAGAATTAAGGCTATTTGTCTGAAAATATTTTCACCTTATAGGTATGCTAATCTACAACAGAGGGCATGAGGGATCATTAATGGACAGCACAACTAATAAATAGGCTACTTTATGTGTTTGCCCCAATCACCTCTAAAAGCTATTTCATTTATTTTAATTATTTCTGCTGAGCAGCTATATCCCTTGGTTTCTGTAGCCTCTCTCAGATGAAGCAATAGCCTAAGGTAAACATGCTCTCTCGATCCTTATAGCAAACTAATTTTTGCTCCATGTTATAATAGGAAGACAAGCCCCTCCAGGACTCTATCTTCCAGTTTCACTGGAATGTCTGTTGCTAGCTCATAACTATGCATCTTAAGAAAAACACTGCATCACTGCATCACCCTGGTTTTCTTTAAACATTCTTAATAGACTTCCTTTGATTCCCTGTCAGGTTGCATATGTTCAGACTTAATCATAAGGACTCCATACGTTTATGCTTTTTCCTTCATCAAAAATACCCCCAATAGGTGTCTGTTGGCCTTCTGCCCTGATGTTTGCAATTCTTTGTTATAAAATCAAATGCTTTCCTTGCTTTCCCAGGTGGCTGTTTAAAGGGCAGATGCAGTAGGGTAGGATACAGGCCATGCTATGTTGCTGTGGCATTTTCAGTGGCGTTCAGACTTAACGTCTTATAAACGCTTGGCTTTGACCCAAACTTGCTCTCTTTCTGATAATCTGAATCTTTAGCTCCATAACCTCTGAGAATCCTAATTACTTCCAGAAAAATAGTGCACCTGCGTGTGCTTCTGCAACATAATCATGTCAAGTAGAATGGGTGGAATATAGCATGAAAGTACCATGGACTTGTGTCCAAATATTAAAGGCATAAATTGCAAGTCTTATGTTTACGTGTGAAACTACCAGTGTCTTCCTTTTGAAATTCACAGTTCTTTGGCCATGGGCATGGCTTCACAAAACTAACTCCCAACAGAATCTTGAAAGTGAATTACATGCCAGCCACCTAGAATCTGGAATGCTGTAGACTTCAAATAGCAACTTTAAGTAGTTTTTGAGCATGATGGAAGCTGGAACCACTAAGTACAGAATTCCTTCATGTTGATAAAATGAAGTGACATTTAAAGAACATATCTGATCTGACTTTTGGAGCACAATAATCACAAAATGCATTTGAAAGATAGAATGGTAGAATGCAGTAGACATTTGAGGAGTTTACATATTATACAATCAGTCATACTTAAGACTGAATACCAAACACACTAAATATGCTGAAATGGTTACTCTAAAATCATCAAGCCCTTACTGAGGTTAGGAAGAAACTATCCCCATAGTAACTCATTTCCCAGTTTTCCATTTTTCTGTCTTATATGTTGGTTCATCTATCAGACAAGATCAGATAGAGTTCTCATATAATTTAGTAATACTAAAAAACTGCAGCTGTTTATTCAGTCTTTTTCTTCAAATATCTGATCAGTGGTCATTCAGATAGGGGAGAAGAAAAAGTCTAGCTTATTTAATTTTAGCACATCAGAAATTAGTCCTTTCTTTGAAAATAGAAATGCCTATCCTCACACAAACTACATTATGAACAAAAATTATAAACAGGAACTTCAATTCAGTTTCATAACATAATTTACCACTGATAATACATATCTCCAACATAATTCAGCAAATATTTTTCACATAATTATTTCAGAAGACTGCTGTTAAAGAATTATTTCAGCAAATGTACAAATGATTTTACCTTTGTGCTTCTTCAACTTTTTAACTTATTATATGTTATTCCTAGACAAGACTGAAACTAAATTCAGTGTCATATAAAATAGGATGCATTATAATGAATTAGTAGGCTATTCTATGCAGATAAATATACATTTTATTAATACGTATTCTTTTATTAAGTCACCCTCCCCCACATTCATTCACTGGATCAGCTTCCCCAATGGCATTACACAACCAGACTGCTGATCTACTTTAAGCTGTCATAAATTAACTTTAAAAGACGTCTTGAAACTCAGTGGCTTCATATGGAGATCTTGAGAATCATACCTTCCTTCTAGGTCTCCTACAGTCCTGTCTGTTACCTTATTAAAAGGAAGATATGAGTTTACAGAAACTTACATGTACTCACAGACCTCTTTTTAGCAGAGACATTATACCATACCATTCTGCCATAGCCCTGACTTCTTCTGTAATGCTGAGTTTAGGACTAAGGTTTGAAGTGCTCTTTATCCAGAAGTGGAAGAATTATAATTATTCTCCTTATGGCTTATTAAGAGTTAGAAGTTCCACATTTGTGAACTAAGTATATTTTTAAAATCTCAGTTACTTAAATTGTTTTGGAAGTCTTGTATACAGCTCAATGAGGCCATGAAATAGATTTTTGCAATGCATGTGGATGTTCATTTTCAGGTGCTTTACGATGTTGGAGCAAAATAAAACTGTGCTAAGTTACCTAATCCAGGTCATGAGTTCTAGCAGTAGATCAAATCTGACTTGACAAGGCCACAAAAGCAATTTCAGAGTTACAACTACTATATAGGCAGATCCCACAGACTGTGAATAAAAACGGACTTCAAGAATATGATTTAACTTTACTGGAGGCTTTTAAATTTTTTGTTTGAATAGTTTCTGTCTAATTGATACCCATATGCCTATGAGAATAGTTTATACAATTGGAATACTGCAGAAAACTGTTTGGTTAATTCCATTTACCAAATAAAAAAGTTCCTTTTGTCATACACTTAGCCATTTACACCAAAAACATAACTTGTGTTTCACACTGTCATTTTGTCAGTTATGAGTCTGAAAATGCTGTATGGCAATACACTATTACTACAAAGAACAGCAGGTAATAAAATGTTTGTTTTAATTAGCGCTATAAGTCAGATTAAATAGTATTTCATAGCACTGAAAGTTCCAAGCAGTTACCTAGCAGATACTCTGAAGCCAATATGAAGTACCATATCTTATTTAGTGTGACAAATAAGAAAACAGAAATCTAATCAAGAGAACTTGTATACAGTGTTTGAAAAGCTGTGATCTATTACATCCCATTCCCATGCAGCTCTAATTGAAGCAAACTTAGAATAGTAAAAATTTTACAAGTGACTTTTGGTTCTCCCTCCATGCACTAGCACAGGAAACATCATTTTATATTCAGGCTAGCAGTATGCACCCCTACAGAGGATTTTTCAACTTATTCCTTTGGAAAATTATAAATTAAAAAAAAAAAAAAAGGTTTGTTTTGTTGTTTTCTGGTGTTTTTTTTGTTTTTGTTTTTTGTGGGTTTTTGTTTGTTTGTTTTTTGTTTTGTTTTTTTTTTTTTACAGTTCCTGCTGTTTCAGATCCTTGAGGTAACAGCTGTAGTCAAAACTTTACAGATGTTATATCCAACACATTGCACTTCTCTGTACTGAGCACTATATTGTATGAGAGGAAGCAGAAGCACCCCAAAACACAAAGTTTGACACAAACATTTTGCTAAGCTATAATTTACTCACTTTACCTCAAAAGGCTGAGACCACAGTGAGAAACTAATGATATTCGGTAAAGAGTGGAATATTGGATCACGATAGCAATAAACCAAATTCAATTAATACACATCATAGCATAATTGAAAAACAAGCCTCTGAATAATGAATGCCCATGTCCATCTGGTCTCATTTGTTGTGTTTACAAAATCTTGCATACCAGGTAATGAAATTAATAAAATTTTCTGTCAACATTTCTATGCACAAAAAAGCATTTATGTGAGCAGATGGCATCTTTTACAGTGATCCTTACCATGAAACCTTTTCACTTCTGGAAGGATGAGCATGCAAGACACAGCAAGACACTGCCAAGCATGATGATGTGTTGAATTATAAGTTAAGCTGCACCCACTAATTCACAACCTACAGTGCCATAGAATTTACCCCGGAGCATTTTGGAGCCCATTACCCACTCCATAAGAGCACCGTCTTCCAATCCACTCCCTATTTATACCCTTTTCCAGCCTGAAAACTGTATCTGTTTCCTACTAATAGCTTTCAACTCACATCACTGTGATGTTTTCTCACAGGAAGCAGAAAGTGAGAGGAGTTCACTTTCATCAACACTGAAGAGTTATTCTGGGAGCCAATCTGACATTTTGAATGAGTCCAGTGTGAAAAGGGGGAGAGCAATCTTCGAGAAGATGTCATCAGGAAATGGGCAGAACAACTTTGAAGGTTAGTTTTACGGCTTTGATCTGATTTCCTCTTTCAGTAGTCCACAGCAGTGGTCTCCAAACATTTCTGATGGCACACCCATACCCCTACCAGTAAGACACTTTTGAGCATGGCCTCCCAGTGTACATATATATATATTTTTAATAATATACATGTACTATTCTATGAGTACCAATATATTATGCACACAAAAATAGGTATTAAAAGGGATGAAAGATATAATAAATAATTTAAAATGTTAAATTGTTAAATAAATGTTAAAATATCCTGATATAAATTAGTTTCTTCCTGCAGCTCAGTTGTCTTGTGCAGATCCTGGAGTACACACATCCACACACACCCTACTTTGAAGACCACGCTACAGTGTAAGAGAGCATATGTACCTGTGCTTTGGTTTAATAGAGAAACAATATTGATTATACACTACTTGGTTCCAAAGTCAAATATCTGTTATACAATACACTAACATGCAAACATATTCGAGATTCATCAGTTGTATACTTCTGTTTGCATTTATATAGTAAGTGTATGCAATGTATCACCATGCTAGTGCAAAAAAACAGCTTGCAACATGGCTATCTTCCTTTTATCTCTCCCTCTTCCATTTATTCCTCCTATTCTCTCAAGTCTATGCTGGTAATGTCAGAAAGAATCGTGCATTTAATTCCTTTACACATAAATTAAACAATTTACTTCATCACAGAAATGGCAATGGACAATCACACTCATACAGTCAGGGCAGCTTGCAGTAAGGGAATATGACATGCTTATCAATGCAAAAGTAGTTAGTTAGTTTGTTTTTTGATGAGTGCCATAAATATGATAAGTAATTATTCAATAAAATATAACAAAATGGATTCATATGCTTTGTAAATGTATTCCATGTAATTTTCATTTATGAATGTTGTCAAATGTTTTTGAAATCTTCAAAGCTCAATAATTTAAAGTTTACTCTTCTCATAATTTTTGATAAGAACAACCCAAATCTACAAACAAGTTATCAAAAATATGGACAGCATTCATCTATTATGAAAAGCAGTAATTTGATTTTATATTTTGTTGGAGATAGTTTGGATTTGGCATTTTGTTGTTTTTATAATATGTTAACATTTAATTGTGGCTTTCTGCTTGTAAATTTTACATGCCATATCAACTGTAACATGTTATCTCTAGGCAGAACTTAGAAGAATATTTAGTAGTGAAGAATTCAGTTCAGTAGAACACTCATTAACCAAACATAGTTTTCACTTAATTTCTCCTTTTTTTTTTTAATAGCACAGAGCTAGAATAGAGCAGGAGAAAAAGAATCTTTAGATAAAAGGCAAGATGATAAAATTTACTTGTTCATTAGTCTTGCAAGCCAAGTATTCATAGTCTTTGATGAGTTCAGAGCAAATCTTAACTTACTTTTAATGAGCTCAACCTCACTCTCAGGTGCTTAATACATTATCTCATATGGGTAAAATATGTACCATAACTTTGAGACTGTAAACACCATGCTGCCTCCTCAGCAAGCTGTATCATTCCTGTTAGTTCTATCACTATAACAAGTACAACATAGCTACACAACATTGAATGGCTCTGAAGCCCAAAGTGTTTCATTTTCCTAACTTCTGGTCCAAGTTTACTATAGGTAAACTACAGGATGACTCTGTATTGTTACAAAATGTAACTCTTCTTTCAAATACATTAAATTTAACATTAAAACAAAACACCTTAAACATCAGCACAGATAAAGTTAAATTTAAATGCTATTCTAAAGAAAGCTAAAATAATTAAGTATATTGAATCTGCAGAAACACTTTTTTTTTCCTCTCATGGTCAATGCACAAAAAGCATGGGCTGGGGTCTGAACCAAGTCTATATGATTGACAGATCCTACAGAATTGCCACACCTTTTCCCTCTACCGAAGCTTTTCTCACATTTTAGAAGGACAAAAGAGATATTCAAAGAGGCACCTCTCCTCAAAAGCTTCAGAGATACTGTTTGCAGCTTCAGGCAGAGATTAGGAGGCAAATAACAGATTTCCCTTTAAAGGTGGGTCATAGGAAAATTACTTTCATAAACATAGCTCTGATGTTTCCAGTAACTAGCCCTGTAGTATAACACTCCCAATTTCCCTCCTCCGTGGAGATTTCAATGACATACTTCAAACATCAACCTCCCTTTGTTTTTCAAATTCTAAACCACTAAAACTAGGATAATAATTCACACTGACATGTGTAACATGTCTTTTTTTTTTTTTTTTAATCTATCCATGAGTACTACTGAATACTTATCTCCATTATTGGAGACTTGTAATGCTGTAGTTGAGTGCAGCAAACAAACAGGATCAGCTCAGGAAGAACACTCGTACCATCAGCATTATGTCATTAATACTGTAGAGAAAAAAGAATGAAGACGTCACACAGATTAACTGTAATTCATTGGGCTGAGGCAGTTTTTTCCACCACAGTGAAAGCTCTAGTGATAAGATCAATATTTTACTCAACTTTCTTTAAGACATATACTATATATATTTTATGACTTGAATAAAAGTTTCATCTTGGTGAAATGAAATGACATGAGGGATGAGCATCTAATACTTGTTTGAACCTAGTCCCAGGCACACAGCAACTTACAGTTATAGTCACTTAGAGCAGGTTCCATAATGGCATTTGGAGACTTCTTGGAAGCTCAGGCTGGGGAAGATTTACTGTTCTGAGAATGAGAAGCCCTTTCCAGCATATTAATGTTTACCACAAGGTAAATCATAAATCTGCATTCTGTAACGCCATAAGAAGCTTCTAAGTAAGAAGCTAACATGCAGGCTAAAAATTACCTGTTACTTACCTAGTGTGAATTCAGTTATATTGCATGTAATATTACAGCATCAGTTGATATTAAAGATAAGACAAAACTGAAGAGTATTTTTTTCTAATATCTTAGAGTGAAACATTTATATTCACACGGCTAAGTAGACATAACACTTGTTTACCCACACGTGATAAACTCAGGTATTATTTAGTAAGACAGAAACAATTATTTCCTTTCAAAAGGAAAAAGGAAAAAAAAAACGTGAATCACAAGAATCCTTGTGTTTGGTTTTTTTCATGGCATGTTTAGCAATTCCAGACTCAAGTAGACCAAAATGTAAACCTCAGTGAGCAAGACCTCTTTTAACTAAGGCCACCATTACCTGCTTTATCTATAAACTACTGTGGTACTTATTTAAATCTCTCCGCTGCAATGTTTTGAAGGACGAGTGATCATTTCTTTATGATAAAGAAACCAGGATTATTTGTCAGTTAAAGTCATTACTGTAAAAGTGGATTTATTTTTAAAAATATTCTCTACATATGGTGTTTGGAGAGCTATATTTATTGGCTTTCAGTGACTTCAAAAATGTAACTTGGATTCTTATTTTGAACTAGTTATGCTCTTCAAAAAAGTTAAGCTATCAAACTCATTGTCGTTAACAGGCAAGATTATTTTCTGTTGTAGACATTATTACCTGTTTTGCCCTAGCCTTACCTTACTTTTTTTTTTTTTTTAAACACAATAACTTTATTTTCTGCACAGACATCTGAGTAACAGGAAACCTGTCTAAGTTTTGGCTGATAACAACACTGAAAGACAGAAGCCAGTTTTGTGGCTTTGACAAAACTAAAAAGCCTTTTGTTACAAAAGACAGTAGATAAGATTTTGTAGCAAAGAAGAGGAAGAATATTTCTAAGAAATTTTCTCATTTATAATCCAATAAATTTATTGGATTCTACAATCCAGAGAGAAATTAATTCAAGGCAAGAGCAAAAAATTGCTCTTAGTAGGAAATCACTTTTCACACATCTTTGGCAATGCTGGCTTAAAGAGCCTCATTCCCTTCTTTCCTCACATTTAACCCTGTCACCACACTGAATGACAGTACTTCTCATTTGTGCTGCCAAATCAGTCAGCACACATTGTGATCCAGATCTAAGAACTGATACAAATAAGAAAAGCAAAAAGATAAACAAAACCATCAAAATTAAAAGGGTCTTCAATTTGGATTATTTTACTCAAAGCCACTGGTTTGATTTACTGTGTAGGTTCTTAAAACAGTTGTACCATCACAAGTAATAGGAATGGTGTATTGCAGTCCAAGAAGGAGAGTGAGAATGAACAATTCTGAAGGTATCACTACTGTGCAAACGCCAATGTTGTGAAACCTCTCATTTCCAGAGGCAACAAGTTGCAGCTTCAGCAGAAGTTGTTAAACAGCTTTGAAGTGACAGAGCTTTACTAATGATATTTAGGTCTGTATCTGAAGAAGAAACACACCCCTGGACAAAGGAACTCTCACCAAAGGATTGACACAACTGAAGAAATCTTAGCACTTAAACTCTTCAAAAATAGAAATAATTTCAATGAACTAATGCCACTTTTCAGTGACCTAAGGATGTATTATCAGCTTTTATTGATGAGTGCACTTAACATAGGCCTGAACCTATAGCAGGAATTTTATTTATAACTAAACCAAGCAAAGCTTGGTTTGGGAGTAAGCAAGTGGTAGCAGTTGTACAGGCAACCCAGTGGTGCCAGGTTCTGTATGAGGTTTAACTGTTCTGTGCATCTTCTGTAAGAAGATTCATCTGAGTACCTACTATGAACTGAAAAATCCACTGTGATTAATTCAGATTCTATCTTCAAAAAAAGGGAAAATATCGACAATAGCATGTTTTATGAATGATTATTTACAATTTATTGTAAAATTATTTACAGGAGAGAGTGACTGTAATTGGTAGGGTTTTCTCTGAAGAATAAATTGTAGGTTAATTAAGTTTCTCATTTGTTTTTGGTATAAACATTGTTTTCTGCAAATAATTGTCAAGTTAAACTATCAGCTGAATTAGTATGTAGGTAACACACATGATGCTTTGCAAACGTATCTGCTACCTACAAGTTGTAGGCATTTGGACGTGACAAAGTGACATAAGAATCAGAACTGCAGTTGATTTATTTAAATTGCAGGTTGTTACTCAGGTTTCAGAAATCCCACATTAACTTAAAGTCTTTTTATGGTGCTGTGATCACAGCAACTATTTTGCACATTTAAATGAGGTATACATTACTGCACATCTATTTCGTTCACTGCTCTGCTTAAAAATCTGTCCCTGTACAGCTTATAAAAGAAGATCCTTGCTAAAGTCATTTACAACTAGTCTACATTGGTCTCTAGGGCTGTAGGGCTTTACAGAAAGTTATTTGCATTTCAAATGACTTACAATGAACACTGATTCAGACAACTTAAATGTTACAGCACATAATTAATTACTTGAAATAAACTTGTTTAATTAATAGTCAATGGGTTGAATCCTGAATTGAAGAGGGTTACTTTCACAAAAGTATAATAAAGTGTAATAAGAAACTTGCAATTGTGCAAGTAACATAAAAAAGACTAAAAAGAGTTTGATGTACTTGATTAGAAGATAGAATAGGCTTAGATTGACTCTGTAATAAAAATATTGTGTGATGTTCTCATGGATTTACACAAGTTGATGAATACAAAGACTTACAGGCCTTTGCAGTTAATGGGCCTTACCTTCTGTCTCATCATGTCCACCAACTTCAATGGAGTTACCCTGGACTTATGTAGCTGCAGATAAGAGAATTCATACTTAATCTAAAAAGAATCAAGAGAAATGACAGGTCAGCATATAAAGTCCAAATTAATTTCTACTGGCAAAAACAAATCCATCTTTGAAAAGATGATAGTTTGACTTTTAATCTCTAGTGAATTAGCATCCAATTTGGATAAGCATCTTTTAGTACTTATCTAACATTGGGCAGCATGTTAGTGACTGTTTGCTCTTTTTCTAGCACATACAGAACACTGATTTATAAACAGTCTTCCTTTGTTCCCATAACTAATTACTGTCTTGTTCCCAGCTTTTTCAAGTGATTGTTATCTGAGTAAAATCCATCAGCTCAAATACGCTGATGATTTAGATGCATGTTTTTCACTTCCCATCTCCACCTCTATTGGAACCATGTCCATTTCTGCACCCTCACTGTTCAATAAAGGCAGCAGCTGTCAATCTCAGTTGCATCTTTTAGCCACTCTAAGAGCATATCTGGATACTCGGGTGCAAGTGTCTGGTAGCTATGTAGGTTTATTGTGCTTATTTTTCAAACTAAATATAGGAACTCCTATTATGTTGAACTTCCAGCCACTGGATATCTTCTTTCTCTCTTCCCTCCCCCCACTCCCCAGCAAGTTAAAGAGATTTTTAACCTGCTCATTTCTTCTTCGAAGGATAACTGTTATCACATCAGCTCTTCACCCTCTTTACCATTAGATACAATTTATAAATTGATACTAGATACAATTGTACTTTTCCACGAGGGAATATTTTTCTTCTCTGTATGTTCTCGAGATTTTCAGATATCTTTTTTTATAAAAATGGTTGTAAGCAATTCTTTTTTTCCTTTCTCCTTTTAAGCTCTTTCAGTTTAAAGATTTTATTTCTCCTTTCTAACAAGAGAAATGAATCCTAGATTCCATACCATGTCTCTGATTCTAAATTGAGCAACGTATGTTTCAGAAGCAGTTTTGATCTATCAGGAATAAGAAAGCCTATGAACTACATAAAAATGCATAGTCAACAATTCACGTCTCTTACAAGTGAAGATTTTTCTAAATATGTGACAGACCCATAGAGGATAGTGGGTTGTTGGTTTTTTTTTTTTCCTAAAAGGTCCTGTGAGAGCTGTAATGTAACATTTTGCATTCAGTCTTATGAGAAGCAAATTCCCTATAGACTCATTTGAGTATTTGAAAGCACTGATGAAAACTCTTCAAATTCTAGTGACGCTGAATTTAGGAGCTAAAATCTGCAACTATGCACTTGAATAAATCTTCAAAACCTGAAAAATACAAGATAAGGCTGATCCACAGATTATTTCTCCCATGAGTTTTGGTTTTTCTATACTAAATGCTTCAATTTTTCAGCAAAAGCAAAACCCTCAAACCACATCAGTGCTATGGAACTTTTTACTATGTGTTTCAATTATGCAAAAGCCTTGTTTTTCTAGAAGTATCAAGTAACATTTACAGCAAGCTCTGTGGGTGAATACCAACAACTTCCATTGTCTCCACTGAAGAACAGTGAAGGCAATGCTTAGAATGCTGTTTAATCTATTACAAAAATGCTGAGAAACCCAAACCAGATAGTTAACATAGTTATATCACTGAATAGGACCAGCAGTAAGACAGAATTCTCCAGTTCTATTATGCCTGAAAGATTTGTCAAGCTTTATTTACTTTCTATAGTTGATATGTTATCCTTAATAAATAATTACATTGTCTGAAATAGATATAATTATATGAGTCCCTCATGACAAAGGAGAACAGCTTTTTGTTGACATACCTCACACAGGTAAACATAAAGCTCCTACAACAAAACATTTCATCATAAACACACATTTATCCTCAAAAGAATCAGAAAATATTACACCTCTGAGTATTCCTGAACAAGCAAAATCTTAGAGCAAAATGAATGAGAAAGAGCACAGATTGCTTAATCCCTCATACTGGCAGAAAGGATTTTGTCTTAACTTACACCATAACTAGCTTCCAAGGATAGCACATTTCCTTTTTTAAAGGTAACAGGAGAATAGTTTCTATTACTTTCACTCCTCAAGCGGCTAATAATATGTATCTATTAAAATGTTTTTTAAAACAGTCCATTAAATTCATTGGCCCCAATTCAGCAAGGAATTTAATCACGTCTAACTTTAACCACATGAGTATTCCCATTTCTCTTGATGAAACTGTTCACATGATTACAATTAGGCAGAATCCAAGAATCCCTTGCTGACTTGGAACAACACCAAGAAAGGTTTTAAACTTGTAAACATTTTTGAAAATTAGAGCAGAAATACAATACTGGTAGTAGTCTATTTAAATACTGCCATATGCCTTTGAAATGAAACAATACTGTCGGGTGACTATCTCTCTCTGTTTTTGAAGAGTACATTCAATCTTTCTACTGTTTTGGTTACATCTGGTTTAATGTACAGAATTCTCACTTGGAGGACAGCAATTTAGTCTCTCCTTATTTCTATTCCCTCTGAAAACCATTTCCTTTTCTTTCCAGCAAGCTTTCATTAATTGTAACTGTTGCTATACTTTCTTAAGCAGTAGTAATTATTTCGCTGATCATTACTGCATCCAATATACAAACATACAGAAACAAATAGAAAATTATCTTCACATAGAAGTTTTAAGGAGGGTGAGAAGAAAATACTTAGAAGCTGGGTGTGTTTACACTGAATGCCACTCTTCAGTGAGTGTTTGCATCTATGTCTGATTTTATGGAAGACTGTGATTGCTTGTTTCATTTGCTTGCTATAACTGGACCTGAACACCTATGCCAGCTGAACAGCTCTACAGTGAATGAGCAGACAGCCTAGATATGCTCTTTTTCTTCCCTGTTTGGTGGGATACCTCTTTCCTGGCACTGTTTTATCTAGCTGAACAGATAGCATTTTGGAAAGTCTCTCTGCTGCTTTTACTAATGCCAAAACTAAACAACGGTCACTTCATAAGAAAAAGGGGAGATTTATGATATGTATATTTTCTTTCCAGCCACCATCTTAGTAAAAGAATAATCAAATTCAGCCAACTTAGGTAAGAAGAAATGTGATTAACTGAACCTGCATTTTTGTCATGCATATGTATGACATTATGCCTTAGTTAGGCTTCCAGAACAAGGAGCTGACTCTGACAAGAGCTACACAGGCTTCACAACTTAAAAACATCCAGCAAGTTCCACCCATGAATATGGAGACAAAAATCACCTGTCCCACCCTACTTGCTCCAAAAAAGGAGTGGTGTGTGCTTCAATGGAGCTGGTCTCCATGGGATGGTGTATTTCAACAGACTGAGAAATTTGACATAAAAACTGACAAAAAATAACTGTTGGGAAAGGCTTTTTCTTCTTTATAAAGATAACACCATTCTGTAAATGGTTTTAATTAGCACTGAAAGACAGAAAAGTGAAGTGCACTCTACTACGTGATTGGTGTTTTATATGTACATTAAGAGACAGCTGAATCTGTATGAAGCAAAGATACTAATTTCTTAGCACATCTATAGGTAGCAAGCTGATAGAACAGGAAGATATACCTGTAGTACTTATACCTGCCTCTTACTCTTAGTTTTTAATTTAGTAATTTCCTCAATGTTGAGAAATTCAAAGAGAAAAACCATGCCTGGTACTTTTAGGGGATTTCTGTGGGTGTTTTTGTTGCTTTATGGTGTGAGGCTTTTTGGGTTTCTTTAGCAGTTTTTTGTTTTGTTTTGTTGGGGTGTTGTTTTTTTGGGGTGTTGTTTTTTTATTGTTGGTGGGTTTTTTTGAGACAATTCGTTTCAGCTATAGCCTGTTTCTGTAATCTCAGAAAAAGCAGTGGTTTAAAAATAAAAGCAGGGCTGGTTGTGACAAATTTATTTCATCCTATTCTGCAACAACAAGGAGAAACTGATGGATTTAGGGAAGATCAGGACACACTGATTTGTGCAGTACAAGCACAAGGATTAAAAAAATAGATTCTGCTGGCTTTACTAAAAATACACGTTCTTGAATTCTCAAGTATTGGTGTCTCCCCTCCCAGAATGGGAGTGGCCTATTTACAGAACTTCAGTGTTATTCACCTCAATTTTCCATGGACTGTAGAAAAATCTTGGTAGCACAAGAGGAATTTCCAGCATGTGGATTAGATTAAATTTCTTTGCTTCTGATTATACATGATAGATATTCTTACAGCATATTCTTTTTATCTGAAAGAAGGAAAAATACCTCAATGCTAAATTTAAGGCACCTTTCTAATGAATTCATATAAATTTATTAGAACAAAAGACTTCCTGGTGCTAACAAGTCAGCGCTGCTCTTTCAGGAGTACTCTGAACCACTGTCTCCACATTCACTGTTTCTGAACTGCAGACAGATAAGCTGTAACATACTGTCATAAAGGTAAGAACATTCACACACTCTAATTTTGAAAAATGCAGTTCAGCTTTAATTATTGCCTTGCACTGTGTGTGATGAGTAAGATTTCTCCTTTTACACAGCCCTGAATAAGTAAAGCACAGTGATACCTGTGGATGCTTGAAAAACAGCCAGGAACTATCCCCAGAAGTATTTTCCAACATCATTTGTAAAATTCCTCTAGCAAATGCTTTATTTCAAGTGTTTAATTTATAATTAAATTACATTTCTGCAAATCAGACAACTCTTTAGTGAAACTTAATTACAATACCTGACGGATAAAATAAAAGATGTAGAAATAGAACAAACGATCAAGAGTATCACTGTCTGAATTTAGAAAGCTGAGTCCTTCAGCAGAAGTGACAGCTGACAGCCCTTGCCCAAGCTGAAATAGCCTTACGGAAGCAGTGCTATTGCACTGCATACTGATCATGGTCATAATTAACACCTGAAAATGGACTAGCTTTTTGTGCTCATAAATCGGCTAGATTACATTTTGAGATTGGAAGGTCACATATAGTGCTACCATATGTGGGTTAAATATTCTTTTCTATGTTGATTGTGTTTTGTCACATACGGTTAAAAGGGTACAGAATGATTTATGGCTATTTTAATTGAGTTCTGTGCTATATTTAAAAGCCGGTATTGCTTACAGGTATTATAGGCAACTCCAAATTTCTTTTCCAAGCAAAAACTCCTTGACTTCAGAGACAGTATTGTAGTTCATTTTCAGCACAGGCTTTCAGAATTAGCCTTTGAACATCAACACTTCCCCAAAAGTTTTCAATGAATAGTTTCTTAATATTATCCCCACATTGCAGTACTACCAACACAAACATGGATGTTCAGAATACAACGTCATTTTCCCAAAAACATTCCCTAGTTTCAAAAACATCATTGAACTCATTTCATCTGTCCTAAATAACTTCTAAACCATTGTTAACAAGTTGTTATTACACTAAGTTCCTACTTCTGCTTTCAAGATTTTGAGAAAAAAATGCACCTGTTTCCTACTCAGGAATCGCGATCTCTTTGTATTCGCAGTGGGTCATCGCAAACGTGCAAGAGGATCATCAGAAGAGAGTACAGCCAAGGCTGGGAACACACTGATGGACTTCGAGGAGACTGTCTCCTTGAAAGAAAAATTGGCTCTGTATCAGGCTGCTGTGTCCAAGGCAGAGAGCAGCAACTCCTTCTCTAGTGTAAGACAACAGTGCTTCACTATGCTCTTAATTCTGTGCTTGCTCTGCATACCAACACATCATAGTATTCTGTATCTATATTTAGTAATTTAAAGCATAAATTAGCAAATCTACATAGGAAACATATTGATCCACCAGTCTCTGTCTCTACTGAATGAGATTTTTCATGCTATGTACCTTTGGTCATTCAGACAACTGCCTTTAATTCATGGAATTACTCTTTTTTTATTCCACTGCTGCATGAATTTTATTTATTAGGACTGAAAGCGTAAGTGTATTGCTAATCTCTTATTTTATTAGATCATGATAACAAAAAATGACAGATTATTTATCACTAAAAGTATTTTCAATCATGAAATAATAAATATCACATTCAAGAGATTCAGTTTAGAACTCCAGCTGCTCCAACTAAAGAATTATTACATCACAAAATAGCAACTCTGTGTGATCAGATACAACAGAAGACTGGTATGAAACAATGCAATTGAAAATAAAGTAACTATATAAGAAATACTTTAAAAAACCTTAATGTAATTTTAACTCTCTACATACCTATCAATAGGAATTGGGCATTTTAAGGAAGTTGACTATTTCCACCAAGAAGTGATGGGGATGAACAGTACAGACGGTTTAAAGAAGTTGGAGGAATTTTAATTAAAGGAAAAAACCTTTTTTCCACTCAGTACCATAGGATAACATGGAAGACAGAGCTTATAGTTTGTGAGAATCAAGTTAGAACATCAAAAGAGGGAGTGAAAATCTCAATTACAAGTTTGCTGCGAGATAAAGCAAAGAAGTTGGTCCTCAGCTTCAAAAACCCAAGATGAAACTGCCAGACAATGAAAGTATTAAAAAATAAAATGAAATATGACACTTTTGATGGCAGTGGAAGCAATCCAAAATTTCATTGTAAGAAAACAATCTTCCTATTTTTTCGTTAGAGTAGAAACTTGCCATTATTGTAGAAAATAATGTAATTTTCATCAAAACAATAAAAAAGCATGCTAACAAAAAACTTCTCCTCTCCTGGACATGTTCAATGATAGATTCCACAAAGCTTTTAATGTAATAGTAGGGCTCAGAAAGTTATTTCAATAGTAAAAAGCAATTAATTGTTATAGGCTATAGAGACTGGGGAGTGATCCCCCTACATACTGCTTTCTGGACATTTCAATTGAAAATATATTTGATGCATATTCTGAGCACTAATTGATTAAAAGAGGGGATCTTTTAGCTCTTTGCATAATAAACTGGAGTACTCATTAGCATCCCCTCTAACTTTCACATTGCATCTTAGTCTGAATAACTGTCTCAATACTAGATTTTCCTTTTATTGTTAGGTAGGATTATAACATACAGCTTCACAGTCTTGCACATGAAGGAAATAAGAATCAAAAAGGTAGTATTAACTTGATACTCAAATAAGATACTACTCATTATAACACAATGGAAAGGACAGCAATGGCAACAAAGTAGCAAGGACCCAGGCAAGTGAGGATTTGCTCAAATGCAACGACCAGGGACACAAAAATAAAGGAAAGAAGCTGCTTACCTTTAGAAGGCCTCAGAGTATGTACAAATTTCTAGCAAGACACCCTCACATCCACTGCCAGCCCTTAAATGAGATCTGGGAAGGGGTGGATCCTGACTCCACCCTTTTTGGTCACTCAAGGGCATGCACCTGAGCTCCCCTGGGTTAGCCCTGCCTTCCCACCAGGTGCTCAATCACTGGTTCATGCCATGACTTGATATTTCCACTATACCCATAATATGGAATACTATCTGAAAATACAAATGAACATGAAATTCCATCGTGCAGCAAAGTGATGTTGCACCTTCTAGCTATGGTCGTACTTCATTTATGACCTTAGCAGCAGACCACTTCAGTACACATTTAATTATCAGGAAAATATGAAAGTTAAATTTTCAAATATCAGTCAGCAAAATCCCTAACGTCTATTTCAGTTCTGTTAATTAATGCATATATAAAGACTAAAGGATACAAAGTGCATTTTTACCTTCCCTTGAAATCCTAGCTAGAAGTTGTAGCTCAATCAACTTTCATCAGGAAATGGAGGCACTGTGCTGGCTTGGTACAACAATAGAAAAATAGTTGGTCTCCGCTTACACTAGAATTTCAGAGCACAGAAAGCATGCACCCTTCCCTTACTGTAAAAGAGCAATTTCTGTAAAGCAGAGCATGTATCTGGCAAAAGAATGAAGACAATCCAGGTCTAGCCCCAGCCAGTCAGTACATCTGCCTATGGAAAAAGAGTTGTAGGATTCCCCAATTTTATTTGCACTTTGCCCTTGGGAGGAGGGGCTTGCAGCAGCTGTGGTGACCTCCTAGTGCTTGGCTAGCCCAGAAACCACTTGGTGCCAACAGTCACCCAGGTGGTTTCAAACCATGAAAATGCTATCTGCTGGCTTCAATCTCCTAATTGCCTTTGTGTACTCAGAGCAGATGCCTTTGGTTCTTCGTCTGAGAACCTGTTAACTCCTTCCTCCTGCACATCTGCATTGCTGAAATTAGTTCTACCTCTCTAAAGAAGCCTGACCCAACCTAATTTTGTCGAGAGTATACCAACTGCTTCCTTTACATTCTAAACCTTGCTGTTTCCTTTTGAAATTGATTGTTGCTTGAATAAAGAACTGTGTATCAGGTTCCATTAAAAGGAATCAACATACTTCCTTAAAGGATCTATAACTGCATTTAACTACTCTAAATACCTTCAAAAGGCTGGCAAGGTGTGCCTGCAATGTTTGTTCATTAATTACTTTTCACATTCACTCATCTATTTCTATATAGAATTATGCCTTCCATGGGAGAAAGAATTATGTTTTTTAGTATCTGCTTACTTAGCAGATGTTAAGTATTAAACCTACTGGTAATCTTCATTACAATGCAATTTTTAATTACTACGGGTTTTATTTTCTGCATGTTGGTTAATAAGTTCAAATGCTTAAAGGTTTGTTTGCTTGCTGTCTGAGAGCTGGCACAAATAAGGGACAGCACCAGAATAGGGAGCCCGAAGGCACTCTTCTAGCCTTTATCACCATTGTCGAAGAAGAAGGATCTTCTCACAAAAGTCTGCCTTGAGTTCTCTGTATGTTTTTCCACAATAGCTACTGAGAAAATACAGAAAGAGCCAGCTGGCAATACTGAAGGCAACAGAACTAAAAATATACAATTAGAAGAGAGAACCACAGAGAAGGTTTGTTCTGAAAAGTGACTGCTACTGGCAAGCAAGTAGATGGGACCTACTATTTCTGTGTTAAAGATTCTGGCCAAAAGTCCATATTTTTCAACTAGAGGTAGTCCTTTTGTTCTCTGAATCACAATTTATGGTTCTTGTTCAGTGGTCTAACAACTTGCCAGATATGCTATTTATGACTGTCTGTCTTCCCTGCCAATGACTGAGTAATTCTTGCAAATAAAGAGCATTACATGGCTGAAAATATGCAACTAAGTTTCTGAGGAAAGTGGAGTCCTCAGATAGTAGTTTTGGCAGAGAAGAATATGCAGCTACACCAGCTGAATCTATTGCACACAGACGCGTTTAGCAATTTGTGTTAAATAAATTTCAAAACAAATTCATAATCTACAAGTCCTAATTACTGATCTCAAATAAACATCCTAACGTAGGCCAATGAGATTTAAAAATTAATCTTAGCAGTATACGTGTTCTATATTTTGATGACAAACGTCAAATAACTGTTCTACTACTATATATCTATTCTGAATGCTAATGCTAATTCCTAGACAGTATTGAAGTTTTAAAAATTTACAGATTATGTGAGTTGAAGTTGCATATAAGAATATAGGAGAGTACAGACATATTCAAGTGCTTTCAAATTCTACATTTTAAATTAATAAGCATTGTGGTGTACTGCTCTTAATTACTTTAAAAAACAATTTTAAAAAAGCATGTTATTACTGCAAATGGAAAACAACTGGCCTTATTTTATTACTCTAGACTCCAGAGAAGACCAAATCCTCTACTGTGTCTGGTGGCCTGGCAACAGTAAGGAAACAATTTGAGAAAGGAAAGATGGTCTCTTCAAACAGGACCTTTGCACAACACCAGCACCAGCAGAAATCTGCACAGGTAACAATGGGATTTTTAATACTAACAAATGAAGGATGCCTTGTTAAACAGCCCCGTGGAAAAATGATTATATGCTTTAATGAAGAATTTTCTTTACAGACAAGACAGTGTTTCCACAGTGTTGACACTCGTAGGATTCTCTCTTTAAGAATATACTACATTACACATGCAGCAGTCAGCATGTCTGAAAGCAGATTTCTGATATAAAACTAAAAACAAACGGAACAAATAAAACAACCACCACCAGTTGTTACAAATGATGCAGTATGCTATAACAAGCTTACACAGTAAAATAAATTTTATCTGGAGGATGGCTGATGTGCTCATGGTGTCTAAGCAATTAGTAAATTGGGAAGATAATTGCAAAGAACCTATGAAATCATAGAATATCTTAGGTTGGAAGGGACCTTCCAGTTCCAATCCTCCACCGTGGGCAGGGCTGCCACCCAGTGGATCAAGCTGTCCAGGTCCTTATCCAACCTGGCCTTGAACATCTCCATGGATGGGACATCCACAGCTTCTTTGCACAGCCTGTGCAAATGTTTTTTTCTAGAATGTTTTAACCATTGTATTATTGGGACCAACTGGATCCTTACTGAGCTGCATCTCTCCATTTCTTCCTATTCTGGAGCTAGTGGGTACATAGTTGGTCCATAGTACAGTTTGGGAAAACTTCAGACCTCATTCACTTGCACTGTTTTGCAGCGATAACTTAGAGAACTCAGTAGTGCTGGTAGCAGTATTTCTTACAGTGGGAAAGAATGCAATTACAACCTGAGTCCACCTGAGTTCATACAAACCCTAATCTACTGCTAGGTTATGTGTACCCCTTCATTACAGGGAACTCCATCTTACGTAGCAGTAGTATTTTACTGCTTTTCAAATGAAGACATGGGGGTATGGAAAAGGATGTGCACTTTAAAAAAGATGGATTTAAAATAACATTTTAACTACAATTAATTAAAATGCTGAAACAAGAGCACAAACTAATTATCACTATAGTCATTATTCTGGAAGTAGTTTAGTCTAACAACTGTAAAATCCTGCTAGTAAGAGCAAGCAAAAAGGTAATGAAACAAATGCTTGAGTAAGCTAAGAAAAGATAACTGATGGGAAATTAAAGAGACTCACGTTCAAGGACACAACAAAAAAGAATAATGACATATTTGTAGAAATATTAACAAAATAAAAAGTATTGATTTCTACCATCCTTCAAAAACCAGTAGCTCTGCTGACTGCCTAGGTTTGGATAGACATTAATTAAGCTAGGCAGTCTTGCTAACTAGAGTCAAATTTCATCATAAATTAAAAAATAGTGCAAGTAAATTGCTTAAATAGCTTCTCTGCCTGGTCTTCCAGTATTCCTTTGTTAACAAAAAGCCATTTCATTGCTTTATAAAGGTTTACACCTGCAACTTGCATGAACATTAACAGGGCAAACCTAATTGTCTTACCAACTTCATGACAAATATCTGTGGAAAAAGCCAGAGATACCTGAGAAAAGAACAGCTTTTTTTTTTTAATTGTAATAATTTCATTCATATCATTCCTTTCAACTTAAATAATTTACAGATGCTTTTCTGATTATGTGATCCAACCTTGCTGCAACTTTCTGGGTGAAGAAATGCAGAACCATGCACAGAAACTATGCAACCTTTTCACTTACTCAGAAGAAAAGGTTTTTCTTTTTGTGATATGAAGATAACAACTTCTGGCCAAGCAATGAAGTCTAGTTCTGTACAAAGCCACTATGATGGTTTCATTTCACAAAAATGTGATCTCTAAGCACAAATCATTAGCAGAAATAGTTACAAACACAGGAAATAAAATCACTCAAACTATGTAGAACAGTTTTTGAATTTAGGTTGAATAACTTACTGAAAGACCACAAAATCCCATTACTATGGAATGTAACTGCACTCTCATTGAAAATGGGATTTTATACTTATGTAGCTGACCTGACTCAAGGTCACTGAATCGATCCTCAGGCAAAATAAATAAAGCATGTCATTTGAACACAGATCTCTTGATCTGGATAAATCCAAACCATTAATAAATGCTTAAAAAAAGAAATTCATTTTTTAAGCAGTAATCTAAATAGCTGAAGATTTTACTAGATATTCAAATATTTCATAAAGATTGCACAGTTCAGCATTCAAAACATCTACATATGCAGGTAATATTTAACTATCTTTCTGGTTTTTTGAGACCACAGTCATTACTTGTAGCTCTCTTTATATAAAAGATTTATTCTGAAAAGTGAAAAGTGATCTATTATTGGTAGAAAGCAGAGAAATCTTGTCCAGAATGGCAGCAATGAAAGCTTACCACAGAATTGCAACCTGCTTGTTTAAACACTTGATCTTTAACTTGATTGCAGACATCATGAACACCTGTTGTTCACAGCCACAGGGCTAAGAAGAGGTCATGATCTTCACTGTTATTGCTCTGAAAATGCTGACCTGAAGTTGTTTGCTAGCTCACAGTCTGGAGCAAAAGTATGTTTGCATGTGATAAAGCTGCTTTAACATGTAACTGAACAACCAGCAGGCTGAAACTTAGGGAGAACAGAACAATTATAAAATTTTTGGCTACTGTATGCTTTACATCAAACTCATAGGTTACTGTTCTCTGGTGCCAAAATAATTTGATGTTTGGTATAAGCAGAACATTATATCAGTGATTTATGAACAAACAAACAAACAACAATAAAACAACACTCCAAATCAGAAAAGAACTATTACTGGCACTCTGGAAAAGAAAGTAATTCCTTGATCTTGCCACAGAGGCTGTAAAATCACTGTTAGAACAGATCTGAAGGGCACAACAGCTGCTCAGACAAAATCTCATTATCCAGTGTCAGACATAAGCACTTCCTGGCAAGCAAGCTTAACCTCCTACATAGGAAGGATGAGTGAATTTTATTGGAAGTATTTGATTTGCACTCAATATTACAGTATCGTCTGTTGGGAAAGACACACATATAGGTAAATCTCCTTCATCGAGGGTCATTCCATACAAACTTTGTAAAGATTTCTAGAGTAGCGATTACCAATTTTCACGTGATTGCAAAGAATAAGAATGAATAACATGACAATTTTAGTGAATGGTGGAAACCCGATCTTTTCACGAGAATCTCCCTTATTGTGCACAAAAAAAAACCTATGTACATAAAACAAAGTAAAGCAGACAAATCATTTAGATGAAGTGTAGAATTTCTTTTGAGAAATTTCTGTAAATTCTCACAGTACTGATGTGCAGATGATACCATGATAAGAATATAAGTATCTAAGAAAGGATAGTTGACATCAGTTATTCCCTCTATTAGTAATTTTGTGATTGAAGCTTGAGGTTCAGAATTTACTGCTGCTGTTGCCTAAAAGGAACAATTAGTTGGCACAATAAGTAAATACAGTAAGTTGTAAATATGCCAATACATAAATGATATTATGTTATCTTAGCCATCTTCAGACAGAGCTTATATGATGATCATAATGTACAGCTCAACTAAAATAAACGTGCTTCAGATAAAAGTGAGTAAAAGGTTTCTGTGCTTCTGTGCAAAGTTTTGGGCTGCCTGATCTTGCTCAGTTTTGTCTTTTTTTCCAAGACATACATAAACTTGTCTACATGTTTTTATCTATACATGTATATTATATAGTACACATTTTTTGATTTTCAAAACAGAGATTGAGAACTGAGGAAAACTGCAAAAATGTCAACACAAAAAAGCAAAGTTTAGTCTAAAATACATAGGAAAATCACTCAAAAATCAAATCTTGGTACATTTTGCATTAACAATTCTATGCAAATTACTGAAATTGAAAGAGACACTAAAATTGATGTATGGGCCAGTAACACATAAATACATGTACTAACTGCAGTTCTCTTTAGTAATATAATCTGAACACTTAAATAAAAATACACTTCTCTAAAATAATGTATATAGACTTGAATAACGTTGATTTTGCATATTCATAACACATTCATAATTTTCTAACTCCTAAAAGGTAATTTATGAAGTTTGATTTTCATTTTTCTACAATTACATATTCCTGAAATAATCAGACAAAAAGTAGCCGAAATGTTGTGCTTTTTGTGATAGCTTCTACGATGATAGTGAACCGTTAACTGAATGCAGCTGTATCAGTGGTTTTCAATCATAAACTTGTGGTATATCTTTGTACTGCTGTTCAGTCTCGCCCTGCAGTTCATACGTACTTTGCTTGTTTTCCTAACTCACTGTGCAGTGGGAATTGTTTATGCCACAGAAATGAAGGGAGCAAGTCACCACAAGGGTTAACAAGTTAGCAAGTATCAAATCTAGATCATGATTTGAGCTTCAGTCCTGCACTGGAAGCAGGACTTACTCTGCTGAATAAATAAGAGCAACTTTATGCCATAGAGTCCAACAAATAATTCAACAAAACATTCTCCTACAGTCCACCACTACGGAAGAATGCTTGAAGTGATGGATATTCTGACATTCCTCTTGTTTTGGATAAGCAAACATGAGAATCTCCAGCCCCTCTTCCTCCTTTCACACCCTGAACTAGGCCATGTAATTATATTGTCAAAATCTGGCCCGTAATGTTTCAGCTGTCACATTAAACTCTTATAATCTTTTTCAATATTGCAACTACTTCATAAGCAGTACAAAAGTTATAGCAATAAAGCAGTACTGATTTTCAGATTAGATTTGCTTCCTGACTACATTAAGCCTAATTTTATATTCTTTTTTAATATACCACACCATTCAAAGGACATATAATGACTATCATGAACATATTTCGTGTCTCATGAATGAGCTTTTCCAGTAATGAGAGCTTGACTTACCTATCTAAAATATTAACATTGGAATGGAAAAGCATGTATTAGGTGAAAAAAATATATATGCATAAATATATTCAAAACCATATCCTTATAGAATGAAAAAGCACATTATGCTTACACCCACTCATACACATACTCCTTAACAGAGATGGAAAAATTTGCATGCCAATTTCTTTTCATTTTGCTAGGGTGCTAACTCTACACCTCCTCATGTTGTGTGGCTCTCTCAGCTGTTACACACAACTTGTGCACGCGAATTGTGCTCTGACTTGTCCTGCTCAAGCCTCATCTAACCCTGACAGTTCAAATACTGCTGTTGATGGGATTAATTGTTATGCCAGTAACATGTTAAATCATTTACATATTCTGCTGTAGAATATCTATTTACTAATTTTCCTTATTCACGTGATTATTCTTATTTATCTTTAGGAAGCATCTAGTGTCAATCAGCCTAAAATATCAAACGGCACCAGGGAAGCTGAATGCAATGGAAGGACCTCCAAAGAAAGTCTAGTGGAAGCGTTTCAAACACAAGAGGTAATTCTATCAGTAAATCATTATATTGTTCATTATAGCAAGATGCTGATTCTCATCTGCTTTGCTTATTACTCCATTACTACGTGGTACAGTAAGATATTGCTGCTCTGCTGATGGTAGCCCTCATGACACAGTGCATAACAATGGCTTTAAAATGGTGTTTTACTTAACAGTGTTTTTCAGTGTGGTAACTAATTGGGTTTCTCATTCACGCTTCTCTGTGAAGTTTCAAACACAGCTGCAGAAATAAGGAAAAATTTTACATGTTGCACTGAATGCTGTAGTAAAGCAAAGGTTTTGTACACAGGTTTCTCTCGGGGAGCAAGGAACACCTGAGGCAAACAAGGCTTCTACATTTACGCAGAGCCCTGATGAAACAGGTAAGGAGTGGGCTCACAAAGGAGCATGATGGACCAAGCTCTTGGCCACTGTCTTTATTTTCACAAATGTCCAACTCATAGCATACAGATGTGGTACCTTGCTCTGAATTCTTCAGTTCCCCCTTACTCAGTTAAGCTTATTCACTGATTTTGACGGATTTAGATTTTGATGTACAGAGGTGAAGTTCGTGAAAGTTTGCATAGTTTTAAATATGTTCTTAAAGAAATGGTTACTTTAAGAGTTGTCTGAGGATATATTCAAATGCTAGCCCGTGCATAAACAAAATTTTGCATGAAAACGGCTCAATTTGTAGGCAAACAGAATAGGCCTGCAGAACATGAGCATGGTGTTGAGATGCCACTTTTGCAAGTTAATGCCAGTATCAGAATTCATGCATTACGTTAAATCAAAGATCTCAGTCAGCTTTGAGCCCTGACATCCATGCAATTCAAGCATGGCAAAACAGTGGACAATAACACATCCCTCAACAATTCTTTTGTATTTTTCTTTCCCATGAATTTTTGTTCATGACCACATGACTCACTAGAGTTCTGCAAGGCTAAGCATTATTTGTCTAGAGTAATAATGGTTTACAATTCACTGATCGACTCAATTTCCTGAAAGACAGGAGGAGGAAAAAAAAATCCCTTCTTTGTTTCTTCCGTTGCAGTAACCAGTGCAGTTATGAATAAGGACTTCCCAAAAATTTCTACACAGATTTTAAAACAGCAGTTTGAAATGCCAACTCAGGAAAACACTGTTCCCTCTGACAGAGAGACTGCAACACCTTCAAAAAATGTACAGGTTTGTGCTTTTCATAAGAGGAATTTTTATGCTAATGAGAAATGTGGAAGTTGACACAGTAGTCCATTATACAGTTTGAATTTTTGTTTTCACTATATAGTTGCAATTAAAAAAGAGAACTATAAAAGTGGTGGAAATCTATGGAGTATAGGAGCTCCGGGCTCATACATTAAAGCACCTTCGACATTCAACAAGTACTTCTGCTACGTGACAAACACAACTGAAAGTAGAACCCAATGAAAACTTTTACTTTCCTTGTCCTCCATTACTGAACAGTCTCCTCTTTGCTTGTTTAGAATCTGTTAAGGTATATAATTTTTTTGTCACCAGTTTCTCAAATAACAAGTATAATCCACATCCTTCAGAATCTGCAGAAACTCTGCACAAGACCCTTGAACTCAGCAGAGAGCATGTCTGCACAACCATCTGGATATTAGAAATGCAGTCACTAGAGTCTGTCAATAAAATGTATCACGATGAGGAACAAACATCATACAAAACTGACATCAGAGAGATTTCTGCTGATGGCATGACAGCCATGAGGTACATGTTTGAAACACAGCATCTAAACAGGGGATGAAGTGAAGTTGTAGAAGCTGAGGTCTAGACTAAAAGAGTTTAAAGAAGATATGAAGATGAGTATGAAGTATTTTGAAACTCAGACATCATGTTGTCAGAGGCAACTTGGGTTATGGAGCAAGTAATACAATTGTTCAGGGAGAAGATATTGAAAAGGAGGATGCTAGCACTGCATGTTGGATGTTGGCAGCACAACCTTCAGGTGTGATTAACACAGACTCAGTAGAAATTCAAGTTGCATTTGAACTCTCTTTGGAGGGAAACATCAAAGGCAGAGCACACAGGACAAAACATTTTTTTTTTAAAACATAGGCTCCGAAGAATTAGATTGAACGTGGTTTAGAGGAAACTATCGCTCCAAAGGAAACTTTCTCCAAGATGCATGTTTGCAGAAAGCTCTAGCTTTTTGAAACTCGCCCTCTTGAAACTCTGAAAGATGACATATCTTATCCACCACCTGAAGAATTAGAAGGAGGTGATGTAACCCATATTAAAGATTTATTTGAAAATATTCAAGGTGATGAAGAAATTTAAACAAATACTGAAAATTGATATTCAGCCCCTGATTATGTGAGAGGATATACAAAGTCTCTTAGATAATTAGATATGCTTACTACAAGAAAGGATTTGATAGAGTTAACTGATGAAGCTTTAGCTTACTCATTATCAAAAATTCACTCAAGTAAGTATCAGTTCTAAAAAGGAAAACCATGAGAATTACAAATACTTATGTCTGTATTGCACCTGCACCCTACAAGGGGATTCACTGCAAGTCTCACAGAAGTAGATCTTCCTGATGTACTTTGGCATGATGAAGCAAAACCTCCTCTTCAGAATACATACATTCTGCTCAATTCCACTTCCACCAATAAACCTTTCATTATCCTATCTCAATTCACAAAGTTAGTGTTTCTTGGGAATCTCATGGTGTTTCATGGGAAATGTGAAATAGTTCTTTTAAATGTATGGATTTCTAAAAAGGTAAGGTGTGTTGTTCAGCCACTTTCAAAATGCTGCTGTTATTTAAACAGAAATGAATTGGTAGCTATAAGCTCACAGGTAATTGAAAGAACACTACAACTTTAACAAATGTATTTAGCATATAACTGGTACAGTTAAAAGTGAACCACTATACGTGGATTAGACTAACATATAATTTTCTAATATTTGCATCCAGAAACTGCTGTTTCAGGAAAATGAAATATGCACACTCTGTCAGCAGAGAGTTTATCCAATGGAACGCCTGGTCGCTGACAAGCAAAATTTTCATAAATCGTGCTTCCGATGTCACCACTGTGGCAGTCAATTAAGGTAAGAAGTAACTGTATGCTCATTCTTAGAAAAGCTGCACTTGAATAAAAATTCACAACAGTTGAAATTATTTTCAAGTACGCTATTCAGCTTGTAGGATTCCTCTTTTCATTTCTGCCACAAACATTTGCTCTGTGACTTGGAACATGGCCTTTATAGCCTTCATTTAGCCTTCGTCCTTCCAAATTCTTCTGCAGAGTGTTTCATCTAGAAATAGTTTGAGGCTTTCAGGAAAGTGCATAAACAGAAAGCAGTAGACATGGATTTTGTCATGGAATTTAAAACTGGGGGTTTGACTGGGGGCCCAATTCTTTTCCTCATCCATACAATGAACAAGGATGGTTCTCTGCACCAGCAAACTGCTCCTGTAAATATTAACATGAATTGGTCCATCATACTGCAAAGGCTGTCAATTCCATTTTAACACCTCTGAGATTAGCTACACGCATTTATTTCATATGAGAGCTGAATCCAAATACAATTAAACACAAAAAGGCTACTGAAAATTGGCACTGTATTTTTCTCCCCCTATTAGATAGAGACATTAGTCTTCAATATTATGTGGGAAAAAAAATCCCCAGTAATCCCCAAGTGCTGTTGAACATTCTTGTTTGAAGCTTAAGCTGTGCAATAACTGAATAAGTTTATGTTCTTTCTCAAACCACAAGGCATGACTCTTCTCCAAAAATTTTATGGAAACTTGCAATTAGAGGATTTAGAGACTACTTTTGTGTGCCAGAATTGGCCAGTACATTGAATTTGTTCTTTTTGCACTTCCTTCCTTTATATATATTCTCATGTAGGGTACTTGAAATACCAAGTAAAGTGTAAAATTCTTGGTGGTTTTAGGATATATGAAAGTGTAAAACCAGTTTTCTTCCATTTGGCAGCTTGGGAAATTATGCATCTCTCCACAGACAAATATATTGTAAACCCCATTTTAAGCAACTTTTCAAATCTAAAGGAAATTATGATGAAGGTTTTGGACACAAGCAACATAAAGACTTATGGAAGCCTAAAGATCAATGTAGCTCAGCTGGCAATGTTCACACTGAAGAAATAAATCTGATTAATCATACACCTGTTGATTCTAAACCACTCAGAGAGACTGATCAAGACTTGTACTCAGGTACTGAAGGCATCCACCCTAATATTTTGGATAATAATTTGATAAAATCCACAGAAAGAGGTAAATTAAAAATGACATGGCCTCCTTCAACAGATGATACAGAACATAAGAAAACATACTCTATTGAAGGATCAGCAAAAGTAAATAAGCCAAAGTGGCCCCCAGAAGGTTTGGCTCAAGAAGGATCTAGCTTACATGCCAAACCTCTGGACAATGAAAAAAATCTTCAGAAAGAAAATGCTCCAACAGAGCAAAAGGAGAATGACACTGCAAGCATACAACAAAATCAACACTCAGCCTTTACCTCCCTATCTGCAAAAGAAGCCACAAGTAACTGTAAAACTAAGGGCAACACGGGAAAAGGTGAGGAAATTGAGAACAAAACAGGTGGATCAGAGATTAGGGAAGAAAGTGGAAAGGGTATTAATGAGAGTAATAATGTGATAGGGCATAGTGCTGAGAAAGAGAGACAGAAAAAATGTAACAAACCTGGTGATTTCGAAGTTGTACAGGTTACTAATATTGATGATGAAGCAGTACAAAAGAATCATAAAGAGTTCAGTTTGAATAGTAACAACAACAACAATTATGCCATATTTCCACATCCAAACATTTGTAGGCAGGAAACAACTCTGACAGCTACATCTAACCAAATGACAGAATTAAGCACTGCAATTTGCACTGCATTGCAGCATGCCTTTGAAAAACTGGAAAATCAGTCTGGAAATGAAGAAATATTTCAGATACATGAATCTTTTGAGAGCTATTCTAACAATACAGTAACTGTTTCATTAGATGAACAGAGTTCAGAAGATGCTGGTACCTCTAACAGTCTTGCTCAATTTAATAAAGATGCCACTTGTCCAAAATCTTATACTAAAAGCACATTTATTATAAAGGAGACAACTAATACAACTTTCCCTGTTGATACTGAGTTAGTATGCACTGGAAAAGAATCAAGGAGTGACAAAAATTTAAATACTATTTTATCTGACACTGTGAAAGCATTATTTCTTAAAGAAGACTACTTTGTTTTAAACTTCAGTCTCATAGACTCTGTAGACAGAACCAGACATTCCTCCAGACCATATTCAAAAGAACATAAGAATTGTAATAAAGAACTGAATGGTATTAATGTCTGTCAAGAAGATGAAATAGGCAAAGCGTCCAGGAATGACAAAAGCACGCCTTCAGAATTACCAAACTCAAGTTATGCAACCTTTCCATCATCCCAAGGAGAGAAAGTAAAGTCCAAATAGCTCACCGTAGAAGAGCAAATTAAAAGAAATATATTCTGTGATGAATATTAACAAAACAGCTAAATGATCAACTATGTCTGTCACTCATTATTAAATATGTGGTAAATTGAAATTCTTCAGTTCAGTTATAGCACTTCTTGAATAATTTAATATCTAGAGACGATACATGAGAATGTGCATTATGTATTGTCTTTTCTTAAACTTTATTTGCTTAATTTACATTTAATAAAAACGCAAAGAGGATTTTTTCAGTCTCTGCTTAGAACAGCTTGTACCTCTATGACACAGGAAATGTTGCATATCCTACTATGTGACTGTCCTTCAGATAGAGTACAGTTCTACTCTAAATTGTTTGTAACAAATTAAGAGACAAAGCAACTGATGTGTACAAAATAAGAAAAAATACGTCACTAACCACTTTTTGTACATATTGTTATTATTAGAACTGAGCTGTTGGTCCATGACATAGCATGTACATTCATTGTATCAGCTCATATCAGAAGGGTATTTTTTTGTTTTGTTTTGTTTTTGTGTGTTTTTGTTTTTTTCTCAATATCATGCAGTACATAGTTTGAAATGGACTAGTAATTGTAGTGTTTGCTATACTCATAGAGCTGCTATGGGTTTATATTCAATGACAGGAGAACAAATGTGTGTAAATTTTAAATCAAATAGGATAAGAACTTCAGAGGCAGAACTGGAACAAGGTTTGGAAGCATTAAGCAATGAAGGTTAGTAATTGTTCCAGTAACTAATCCAATGCCACTTTAACCAAAGCAGCTCTCAAATTTTATATTTAAAACTGTACAAAAGTATGCAGATTTAGCCCTTTTGCTTAAAATGTTTATGAATTAGTATTTGCTCTCCTAGTACTATTCTAGCTTTCATGAAACAGTAACGTATCTTTTTACTGTTGACAATGCTTCATTAAAAAAAAAAAGCACTTTTAAAAATCATTCCATGAAGTTGGTTTCTTTTTGTTTGGTTTGTTGGTTGTTTTTTTTCTAATGAATGCATATGTGTGGTTTTCCTTAAACAGTTTGTGAAATTCCTTACACAATAATTACTTTACCCTAAGGTATGTGTCAGAATGTGACTCTTCCTTACTTAATATAGAAATATGTCCAAAGTATACATGCACAGAGAAAAGCTACATGCATTATTTCTTTCATAAGAATATTTTAAGAATGTGAGGCCTCCTTTTTACGCTTCACTTCTGTCAAGTATTCTCACAAACTGCAGAAATACAGAATAGATCCCTTAAAATGAATGTTTTCAGGTATACAATTAGTATTCACACAAGGCCCTCAGATACTGCTGTATTTGATAACTTTGTAAAAAAGCACCAACCTATAGGCCATTCTGAAGTGAACCTGCTGACAGGTACATGAGCAACAGAACAAGAGAAATCCCCAAACAAACCAAATCTCTCTCTTTCTCTATTCATTTAGAACCAATATGAATTTTATATATATACACAAATGTATATTTGCTTACTTCTTTTTTTTTTTTTTTTTAGTTACTGACACAACTAAAACTAGCATTAATAAAAAAATCCTGCTTAAGACAAAAAAAATCATCAGGAAATAATGCAGGAGGAATCACAGGCAAGTGAGGCTGGATTTCACATATGTGATTTTCTTACTTCTTTTTCTGCAGAAGGAAAAGAAATGGGAGATGGTATATCCCCCATTACATATATACATCATCACTACAAAAGTCACACTCTGGAGAGGAGATAGCCCCTGAAAATGAGAATGGGATAAAGTTGTAGTTAGAAAGTAGCATCCTTGCAGACTTTCTTTAAATTAAATGCTAAATGAATAGTAACTTAGTTGCCAAAAAGCCACATGCATTTCGGGGAAGCCATACAAATTTACTGCAGCCAAGAAGCAAGTCTTTACGGTTATAAAAGATATGGCACCCTTTGGAGCTGTACATTTTGTGAGTGAGAGTCATCATTCTAAGTTTAAATAGCTTACAGTTAACTTCTAAACTAAGTTGTAGTATCTAAGCTCAGGTAACCAGTCATCAGTTTGTAAAAGTCCCCACACTGTGTGGAGATGCTAAACAATTACTGAGAGGAATCTTTGTATTGAAACCTCCATTCTCTTAACAGTTAACTTCCTCTGAGTAGTCCTAGGTTTTGCCCCTTATCTCATAGACAGGGTGTTTAGCAGTGCCTAGGAATGGTACCTTACAGTCATGCAAGGCAGAGCTGATCCATTTCCAGGACAGCTGCAGCCAAGCACTGTTCAGTAGCAAACCAGCACTAACAAGCAGCAGTGAAATAAAATGCCACTGCATCATTATGTAGTACAGAAGACTAGCAGTCTGAGAAATCCATTTTCACTAGGTATTGCCAGCTAGTCAAGATGTCCTACTGCTTTTAGAACACAGCAGGGTTCAAGTATTCTTCTACACTCAAAAGCACCAATTAGAGAGATTAAAGAACCTGATTTAATGTCTTGTTAAGAAGCTTCTGCATTGCTGGACTAGCACTGGTCTTTTATAGGACTTCTAAATTTGAAGTCCCTTTGCAGATACATTAACATAATTGGCACCAAGACTTACTTTGAGTTACTTAAATTGTTTTTATAGATGCAACATATCAATTGATCCTTTTGAAGTCTTTGTAGAGTCAGGGGCACCCTCAAAGCTACAGAGGGACTTAAATAACACTTCTACTTTATCCTGAAGTGGACTACTCCTGGGTGAAAAACTTACTGAAAGCAAAAGCTTGATTACTGCAGAAGGTATACTGCCTTGTCTGCCCTCTGTGAAGCATTTGTCTCCTTCACATATTAATAGGCACACCCACATTAGCGTTGTAAGAGACATAGTGCTCAGTATGGATATTAAAGTCAAACTAGGAATCTGCCTTGTTCTAACATAGAACATTTCTTTCAGCATCTCTCCCACAAATAATTATAGCTCAGACCTCACTTTAAAAGTGCAGGATAATTATCAGAATTACTTGTACGAGATTTGGGTCACTTCAGTCAAGTACACCTCCAGCTGTTAGGTATAATTGCAAAAACATTAACTACCCTGGGTACACTCACAACAAACAGGAAAACATCAAGTTAGAAAGAGACAGATAAAAACCTTTGCTGATTTTCATGATTTAGCCCAGCCATTAGGAGACACCTAAGATAAATCCTTTGGATGAACTTTATAGCCTTTCACAAGCAGTATTTCACCTTGTATGTTCGTTACATTTGATGATTTTGAAATGAAAAGCATTTTAAAATGTTTTAAAGAGAGGAACTGTGCTAAAATGGGATTAGGAAAACAATCAGAGTGACCGTGCTCTCAGGCTTTCTAAAACATTCAATGACAGTTTAACTATGAAAGATCCAAATTTTCAGTGTAATCCTCAAAGAAGAAAATAAGGCAGCTGTGTACTGCTTCAGGGAAACAAGTGAAAAATTCTAAGACTGAATTCTCCATCAACCTATTTGCTATACATTCTTCCTCTCCCCTCTCTTAGGGGGAAAGTGACTGTAAGAGAGAATAAAATCTTCAAATGTATTGTGGATGTGTACACTGCATTTTTATTAAAAACATACGTGAAAAATCTACAACACTTGCAGCAGGTGAACTTCAAAATCTCATAATCTGCTTAAATAAAAAAGGCTCTTCTAGAAAAACCCCCAAGGAAGATCCACATGATGACAGCTAATTTCAAACACACCTTACCTGCTGGCTTTTGACACCATAAACATCATAATCAGTCGCCATCTAAAATTACTTTTAGACTGATGGAAGAATAATATGATAGATGCTAACAGGAAATAGTGTTCTATCATAGTAGGTATGATAGAACAACAGATCTACAAATGAGCCATTCCTCCCCCCACAGAAAACACATATTCAAAACTTAAAGCTTTTTTTCGAGCTACACTTAGTGCAGAAAGGCTGACCAATTTCTTCACGTCCTGATAAAGAAAGTCACCTCTCAACATAAAAGATGCTTATTTAGCACAAAAAGATGAAATATTAAAAAGTTATGGGTGAATGGAGATGTAGCTGTATCATGAGTGGATGGAAACTGCACAGAAAGTACTTCCATATACTATTTGGTAGACTAGACTATGTCCTTAACTGTACCAATGCTGCACATACAAAAAAAAAAAGTAATAATTAATCTATATAACGTAGCCTCTTACAACTTGGAATATGCTTCCAGTTTCTCTGTGTGATCATGGATAAAAACTCTGTGCAATATTTGATCAAAAGGTAAAAAATAGAAAGCTAGGTATATATAACTGGACATTATAAATATTTTTTGCACATTGAATATTAAGAGATTTTGGACAACTTTTCATAAAGCAATGTTAAGGGTGGAAATAGCATTGCACAGCGTACCACACGCTGTTTGCAATATTTTATCATTTATTACCCCCTGGAAGCTGTTGCTCTAATTTGTTGGGACAGTGCTCCTGTATTCAAGGCCACAGACTGAGTCTGGGTGGCTGTGACTGAGGAAAATATTTTGTCGAACTGGGCATTGGCTTTTATGCACCTGGAGAGAAGGTAACGAAAAGCAGCTTTCACAGGCTCTGGCAGCTATCCATGCTGGCAGCATGTCATAAAACAGAAAAGTGTGGATTCAGCTTCTTGGGCCAGAGTGTGAAGCTTAAATCTTTTTCTTTAAAAAAAAATATATATGTGTGTGTGTGTGTGTATGTGTGTGTGTGTCTATACACACACACACATATGACAGCAATCAAGAATACCTTCATATGCTCTCAGAGGCATGATATGAACACCTGCCAAATAGTATGTGGCAATCTATATTTGGAAATAGTAATGTTATGAACTAACACAGTGCAGAGGGCTCCAGTACCTTGATTGTATTTTGTTAAAGACAGTGTATGAGCACTATAGACAGTGACAAGGTAGCAAAGTGAAAATAAAAAAATAATACAAATAACTTATTTGTAAAAAAAACTGTGTATGAAAACTCAGCTTTAAAAAATTTTACCGTATGGCTTCCAAAAAATTTGGAAAGGATGTGATTAGGTCTCCAGATGCTTGTGTTATGTGATGACATTTCAACACTTCTGCAGCAAATGAGAAAACAAACAATTTTCTTGAACCACATAAAAATTTCATCATGTCCAAGGGACAGAGATCACGCAGCAGTAAAGAACATTGTATCCCTATGCTCGGGCTATTCCCATTCGATAAAGTAAATCGTTATGGCCAACTGTTATAGAGAAAGGGTGCCATCTACATTTGCCAGCACTCTGCCGGGCTCAGAACTGAAGAGAAACATACATTATCCAAAGTGAAGGAGATAATCAACACCATCTCCCAAATACCTAGGATAAATATTCTACAATCAAAGCACATGCTTAAGTGCACATGGTCACCCTGATCAAAACCCATCAATTTATTCAGTAACCACTGTACAGACTAATCTCAGCCATTTTTTTCTTAGGCAAAATTTGCTATGAGAACAGCACATCAGTCTAGTAAACTTCTATCATGGTATGGAACAGCTGTTTCATTTTAATTCTGAAAACTTTTAAAGTTCAGAACCAAAATATCATGCTTTACAGACAGCTAGACTTTAATTTTTTATATAATTAGAAGTAATTCCTCACAATTAGTTTCTCAAGTCTTGAAAGAGCAAAAAATACTAGAATTGGCAATAACTGGATAACTATTGTGCAGAACTTGAGAGTGACAGTATAAGGAAATATATTTTCTGGAATGATTCTTAGCTCACTTGAAATGCTCTGGTAGAGCAAAAACCAGTCTGGGGTGACTTTAGGAAATGACAGACTCCTACTTCAATAATATAATCCTGCTAAATAGAATAGATATTCTATCCAACACAGTCATGTCTTAACTGTAGAGGAAGGTAATACCATTCCAGTACTAGTTTAGCACACTTTCCAATTAAAAATGTTGTTTTCAATTGCTTGCAATTTTATCTGATTATATCTATTTGGATTGAAGCTTTTCACACATAAGAAATGGGAGACAAACTGATTTCTTTTTAAAGCTCTACCAAAAAATGCTTCCTTCATTTCTGAGAAGAACATCTGGCAAGATCATGGCATTTTGCCCATGCTAAAAAGTATCTTTCAGCTGAATAAACAGATCGATCTAACGCCTCAGTTTTTATATGGTTCTATTTGGCTATATTTGCAACCTAGCTTTCAATTTCACCATCTCACATCATTTTTTTGAAGTACAGATCGTATAGCCAGGAAAATGTTTTTATTAGGACTATTTTCTGAATTGGTGTAGCAGCTGGAAGATACATAGAAGACTGCAATCAATAAGGCCCACAGCCATGTTTTTAGTCATTTGATAAAACAAAATATTAAACAACTGTGTAAGGAGCAGGATTCATTCCTTCCATGCTACGAATAAGGTAAGTTCTGAGAAAAACCTCATGCAATCACAAAATTAAAGACTATCTCAGAAAGCTTTTGACTTCAGGCTCTCTGACTTTCAAACTCAATGTTCTTTTAATGTAATACATGAATACCGTATGTCTGTATGAATATAAAGATAGATACTCATGTATACATAAGTAGATCCACAAGCAATCAGCAAATTACTTCAGCATCAGTTGTGTATATATAGATCTAGCAAGCTCAGTACAGTTAAATTGCTTTATAATTTGATGGCTTTACTGTTGTTCTTTTACTCATTCTTTCTATCCGTACGCTCTTTTTTTTTTTTTTTTTTTTTTTTTTTTTTTTTTTACCATTACTCCACTTGCTGCTCCTCTCTTTGGAGGGCTGAGACCTGAAAAATTTTTCTTACTGATGATAAGAAAAAGCACACATGGTCAGGTATTCCTAAAACAGTTCTATCTATATTTTGAATACCCTTTGGCAGCAGTGTCCTCAGCTCCTACCCAAGTAGGCATCTTAGTCTAGATGGATGCCACTACAGAAAAACAACCATGTGTAATTTTCCTTAAGATGCTCTTCAGAGTAAATAGGGGTGACAGAACCAGGCCTATGTGTCATTCATAAAGTTGTAACAGAGATAACAATTCCAACCTTTGCAGCACTTGTCCCTTGTGATGTGAATCCTAACTTCTGGTAGATATCCTTTGAGAAAATGGAATTCCATGTCAAGTCACATCCCTCTGCAGGTCACATCCCCTTGCTGTTAAGGAAATCAGATAACATCTTCATTAGATGATACAGAACCAAACTGCTTAGTCTATGAATAGCACTTGTCAGATTATCCTGCAAGAGCCTCAGAAACACAAAATTACAAAATTAGCTTAACAACAACAAAAAATAATCACGATTAAACAGAAGCACACTCATTTTTTTCCAGATGGAAATTATGTACATGTTTTTCAAAACAAATGATACACTGTAAAATGAAATATGGGGTGGGAGACAATAAAATCTCTAGAGATAAACATAAAAATCCTTAAATTGATTGGACCAACGTTCATTCTCTGTCCTGATCACTCATGCAAAGCAGAATTGCTTGGATATGAAACCATAATCCACCCGCTATTTTTTCATTAACACAAAAGGCCTGTCTGAAATCAGTGTTCAAGGCAGTCAAAAATAAATATGTATTTATGTATTTATGGAGTCCTTAAATGCTTCTAAGTATATTCATTATGATCTTCATAGTGACATTGCTATGAAGGACACTATATAAATGGAAGCTGTGCTTGCAACTGATCAGTTACGATAAACAAACATCTTGAAGGACTCACCAAGCACACAGAAGTCGCCTTGTTTGTTTATAAGGGAGAAAAGCTCTCTTCAGATAACTTAATATACAGTAGACATAAATCTAAAAATAATTAAATACTTCTTTGTGCAATGTGAAACTACATCACAGTGAAGTTCTGCTAGAAATAGCCTATGCAAACCAAGTGGGTCAAGGACCTTGTTTCCTTATTTTTCTATATAGTACCTAACACACAACTGTGACTTATATCACATAACACACACCTATATCAAATAAACAAATTTGTTACCAGCTGAGGCGAACACTGACATTACAATGCATTTAAAAACAAATAATAAAATATTCCTCCCACAGATGTGTACAGTGTTCCATCTATACATCACTTAAATATTCAACAGCTACCAAAAGGGAGGAGAGAAATCATGTTCATCACTAAAAGATTACTTTATGTTTGATGTAAAAGATTTCCTCTTACAAGATGCCCCTTAGAACTCACTATAATATTTGCCTTCTAATGCTGCCAAAACTCAGAGGAGAGGACAAAGCAAGGCTAAAGAAAATAAGGGATATTTTTTTTTAAATTTCAGTTGTAGTAAGGTGCCAACTCATGAACAATTCCACAAGCCTAGCCAGGATAAAGCAAAGACTGTCTGTTGCTTCTTAAATTAAAAAGGTGTTTCCTGCTTTGTGAACCACTGCAAAATCAACTATGCAGACTCAGGTAGGGCTGACACTAACCCTCTTACTAGCAGCCCATACAGTGCTGTGCTTTGCCTCTAAGGCTGACAGTGTTGAGAACACTCTGATTTTTAGGCTACTGCTGAGCACTGCTCCCACATCATCAGGGCTGCCTCTTCATCCCTCCCCACTCTCAGGGCCAGTAGCCTGGGCGGGCGAGAGGTTGGAAGGAGCCAACCAAAGGGCTATGCCATACCACATAATGTGCTGCTCAGCAGTAAAAGGTAGGGAAAATGAAGAGACAAGGGGACACTGGTGGTTTTTCTCCTATGAATCAACCGCTACACATATGGAGGCCATGTCTTTCAGGAAGTGGCTGAACAGCACCTACTGATGAGAGCGTTTATGCTTTAATTTCATGAGCAGCTTTGCTTATTAAACTGCCTCAATCTCAACCCACAAGCCTGTCCATCTGACTTTCCCCCTCTGTTCTGTTGTGGAAGGTGTGAGGCGAAGGTGTTCTGCGAGCTGGCAGCCAGCCCAGGCCAACCCACCACAGCAGGCAACGTCCGCAGTATTTATTAGACTGTGGTTTTGTCAGCCTAGCCCCACTCAGGAGAAGGTTTTGTGCTTTCTGGTGTTCCTTCTGGACCTCACACCAGCAGAGCAGTTATTGTTTGAAAGTTGGTCTGGGACAAACTCAGCTACTTTTGTGTTCATACAGCTATGTCCTAGCAATCAAAAATGTGACTCACATAGAACGAAATCAGTAGCAGGTAATGATGCAGTTCGTGTACATCTATAGGTAGAGACTTCAGCCAAAAAAAAAAAAGAAGAAAGAGAGACAAAGACAGATGACTCAGAGAAGAGACCTGGTGAAGCATGGAAAATCTGAAAACTGGATGTTTAGTCTGCAGATGTTTAGATCAGTCTGCAGTTGGCCATGTAGTTAAAACATAAAACTACGATTCCACTTACTGCTATCTACATTAGAAAACTATCAACCTTTTGTAAGGTGACTATGTCTAAAAACAATACATTTCTTATGTATAAAAAGACAGCAGAAAAACAAAATATAAAATGCCTGCACAAAACTACAAACAGGTGGAAGCATCTTAATGTTGGGAAGTCCACACCATCTTCTTTAAATGAGGAACCTCCAGGGGTGACAAAGAACTTCTGGATGATGATGATGGAGTATTTTCAAAGTATACAGGTTGTTAATACAAACAATACTAAAACATGAGGATAAAAGGATATACAGCAACTCTTTTTTAGAGTTGAACATCAGCATAGATCCTAGTGTCTGCCAAGTCTCAAATGCTAGCACCTTGGACACAGTTTGCATCTAATTGGCAGTCTTAAAAGCTAAAACAAAGATTTAAGAGGCATTCTTCATGTCTTATTCTGTCACCTCTGGAGTTTTGATCCAGGACAGAGTGCACTTGTGCTGACTGACAGAGCTGTATGTGTATTTCTTATACTGTTTGTGCTGTGAATAAAAGTAGTTCAGCTCCTGTATGTCCTGTCAGGACTTCTCAACACCATACCTTAGATGTGACCGATGGCTAACTTGCAGTTCTGTGCACTAAGCCAGTCTAAGCAACTGTATTCAGATACACACACCAATAACAAAACAAAACAAAAAACTCAACCAAGCAACAACAAAATTTAGCAATGTACTAATAGCTCTGATAAATTTTCAAAAGCTATTAAGAATAAGGTAAACCCCTTTAATGTATGGCCTCATATTTTAGGAGTGCTACTTTCTCATTCTCACATCTTTTCTGCATGTAATTATTTGGTGCTTCTGAGCCTCTAACAGCAAATCTACCCCCAACAAGTTTTGTCTCATAAACAGGATATTTGGCTGTTAGATGATTTGTTCTAAACAGCTTTCTGTTTAGAACAAATTCTCTTTAATGATCTTCAACACTTTTAAAAAATTGTGGTAAGACATATTACAGTTTTCTTGTAGCTAAACTGCAGTTTAGTTCCTGGCAAGTAATGATTTAGTTACCTTACACACTGAACTGAACTGTGTATGTGCTTGGAAAAAGCTGCTGTTAAATTTTAGAGGCCACTCTTTTAATGGGAAAATACTGCTCAGACAGAATTTCTGAATTTCTCTTTACAATTTCAGATAAAGTTTTAAATACTACAAATAATGAAAGTTTATGTCCTACTTGCAATGAAAGAGCAGCATGGATTCTGTTGGTGTTTCCTTCTCTGCAGGAGTTACAAAGTTGTAACTGTGAATTGCTTTAGTGAGCTCTGCAACATTTGTAAAAATGAACAGTAAGAAAAGCCTGGCAGGTCTTTTTCCAAGCTAAAGTTATGTCTCTCTGACATCAAAAGTGAAGAATCTCCTCCTACTTCAACGAAGAGTAAAAATTACCAGAGTTTTTGATACATATTAAATATCATTTTTGACACTTAATTTTCTCAAGACTTGGGGTAGCTACTGAACTAAAAAAGACAATTTTTCAGAGGAACAACATCTGAGCTATCACACAGCGCACTGTACCCCACACTTGCAGCAGCTGAGTTCCTTCCAAACAAAAGTGAGTGCATTCACTGTTCACATTGGACACAAGCCCAAATATATAACTGCAACAAAAAATGGGAAAACAGTTAAAGAAAGGGAGGAAAAGAAATCTACTGCTGTAGTGGATCAGCTTCAACATAATAAAACTTACATTTGAATGTTGCTATGCAAGGAAAGGACATGACTGCCAGGTTGCCTGACAGTAGGAGCAGTTCTGAACTCAACATGTGAACGTACCATTCTCTGGTACAACTGAACAAGGAATTCTGCCCGTAAATAGTAGCCAGTATTAACATTAATAATAAATTCCTCCATTAAGACATAACAAACATTTGCTTATTAACAGATTAATTGCAGAAGTTACTCAATTTTGGAAACAGTTCTGAAATGCAATAAAGTACAATGGAAAGCCATGATGAATGGATAAACTTTCATGCTTCTTTAAGTCAGGCTCTAAGTACATATGTATTGAGTTTATGAAGCAAGGATTTGGTAGCAGGAAGCTGTGGCAGTGGCCTCTGTGAGTAGAGCCAATCACTGCCCCACCCTACATCAGAGCCAGCTCCAGCTGCTCCAAAAGAGACCCAGTTCTGAGCTGTGAGCAGTGCTGGGTGCACCTCTGGCACAGCAGATTTAAAAAAAGGAAAAAACTGCTGCACAGCAGCAGCTTGGAGAAAGGAGTGAGAAATGAGAGAGAAGCAGCCCTACAGTCACCAGGGTCAGCAGACAAGTACAGGAGGTGCTCCAGGCATGGAGCAGAAGCTCCATGCAGACACGGAGAGACCTATAGTGGAGCAAGTTGTCCTCGTGAAGCCCATGGGCTCCACACAGAGCAGATCTCCACGTGCAGCAGTGGAGAAGCCCATCATGTAGCAGCAGTGGGTGTGGCCTGGAGGAGACTACCGCCGGCAGAGAGCCCTCACAGGAGCCGCAGGCCGTGGAGAGGAGCCTGTGGTGGGACAGGAGTGCTGGGGGAGCAGCTACCTATGGGGTCCTGCGCTGGAGCAGTCTGCTCCTGAAGTACTGACCCTGCGGTACGGACTTGTGCTGGAACAGCGCTTGGAGAGCTGCAGCCTGTGGGAAGTTCGTATGGAATCAGTTAATCAGTTGGGGGAGGATGGACATCTCACTGCTCTAGTCTGATAGTTATCCGCATTAACTTATATTGAGCTCCCAAAACTGTTTTTTATTCACAGTGGTAACTGGTGGCTATCCTCATCACAACCCCTCAGCGCTTTTCTATCATGTTTTCTCTCCCTGCTCCTCTGTGGAGGAGGAGTGAGAAAGCAGAGGTTCTGGAGTTCGCTGCCCATGGTGAAACCACCAGCGTGTACCAGCAGGAAAAGCATAAAACTGAGTAATGGTCCTTTCCCAACAAACGCTGAAACAGAGGATAAAGACCAACGGTACCAAAAAGAAACAGCAGTGAAACACATTTCTAAAATGTTTTGAAGTAATATTCACCTTGTTTTTGAGAAAGAGACCGGAACAGAAGGAAGAGATTTTTGGTGTCACGGTCATCACTGCTCCTCCAGATCCCCTGGTTGCGGTACTCAGTGCAGACTGGGGATGAGTGAGAGAGCAACAACAGTAGGTGTGAGCATCTGGAGTCCTCAGCCAGGAAGAACGTGATGTTCGTGTCGATGATTTCTTCCTCCGTCGGTGAGATTGCTGTTAGAGCCAAACCAAGTATGCAGAGGTGCAGGTGAAGTTCAGAGACATCAGCGTGACAAACCCTCTGGTCCAAGTCCTGGCAAACGCGGCACAGACCTCGCAGCACGTCACTAGCAAACCAGCTCTTTATTCAAGGACTGCACGGTCCTAACGGAGCCGGAGCCGTACCCGACTCGAGCCAACGTTCGCCACGGACTGCGGTACCTCCGAGCACTTCACGCCCGCCGTTTGCTGCAGAGGCAGCGAAGCACACAATGGTCCCTCACAGAGCACGCGGAGCGCGGGGCGGGGCGGGCGGCACGGGCTCAGCGCGCGGCGAGGCGGATCCGGCGCGCGGCAGCGGCCGTTGTGGACCCGGCCGCGGTGCCCTCTGAGGACGGCGGCACTCAGCGGGGCGGGGATGTGCCGCGGGCGCAGCTCCAGCCTGCACGGGTTCCGCCGGGAAAATAAATAATTATTTTTAATTTTTTTCTTTTTTTTTTTTTTCCCCTGAACAAAGCGCCCTAGTGTGAAGTTCGGTGTTGCTGCGAGCGCCCGGGAGCGACGACGCGCCCCGCGCGACAGGACAGTCCTCAGCCTCCCTCCGGTGCTCATGGGGAAGTGGCCCCAGCGCGGACGTTCCCGCTGCCGGCAGCCACCGCCTCGGCTGCGGTGCATCCCGGGGAGGCCGAGGCCCTGTCCCAGCCTCGGCCCCGCTGGTCCCTCCCGACCGAGCCGCACCGCCGCGCTCTGCGGGGCCGACCCGGCCCCTCACACCCGCGGCGACCCCCGCCGCCCGCTTCGGCTGCCCCCTCCCGGAAACAGCGCCGCCGGAGGGGCGCGCTCCGATTCGCCGTTACTCGTGACACGCTCCCGCCTCCTCGGCGCGGCGCGGGCGTCGATTGGCTGACGGCGCTGTCAGTCGGAGAGGGCGAGTCCCCCCGCTGCCCGGGCTGCGCTCTCGTGGGGCGGGCGCTGCTGCCGGGCGTCGCGGCGGCTGGTGCTGGTGCGGCTGCGGGCGGAGCAGGGATGCCGGCCGCGGGGCGGCGGGCGGCACTCCGGCGCGGAGCTGAGGGCGAACGCGGCCGGTAAGCTCCGGCCGCGGGGAGGGAGGGCGGACGCCTGTCTCTACGCGAGTCCGTTCCGCCTGGCGCCGGAGGGGCCGGCGGCAGCGTGCCGGCACGGGCGGAGCGGCGGGCGGCGGGATGCCCGGGGCGGACCCCTCGCGGTGCCCTTCGGCCGTGCCCGCGTCCCGGCGCCCGGGCGGGACCGGCGGCGCGGCGGGAACTTCGGAGCGGCGGGTGTCGCGGCGAGGCGGCGATGCTCGCCCGGCGGTCGTTGGAGCGCGGCGCGGAGCTGTCATCGCCGCTTCGCCGCCGCCTCGGGAGGGCTGGGGGCGCCGCGGGGGCTGCGAACACGGCCCCGGGGGTGCCGCCCCGCCGGCGGGGCGCGGCGGCGAAGGACCTGGGCCCCGCGGCGGTGCCCCGCGGCTGAGAGCGGTCGTGGAGGGAAGCCTTCGCGAACCGGGCACCGCACCTGAGCGCCGCGGGCTCGGCCGCTCGGCGGGGCCGGGAGGCGGGCACGGCTGCACTCTGCGCCCTGAAGTTGGCGAAGCGGGGAGGGAAAAGTTAAAGGAGGTGAACCATCACCTTGGTGGTGGTGGGCGGTACGTGACCGCTGGCTGTGAAGGCGGAGGGGTTCCGAAGACGAAGTCCCGTTGTCCACGCACGCTCTTTCTCATTGTTCTTCAGCCTCCTTTACTCCTAGTGATGGGAGGTGGTGCCGGAGGGCTTTGGAGAATTGCCAGATCTCGCAGATCGGGAGGAAAAGAAAAAGCCTTTAGATGCCCATTACGGTCGTTAACGTAAACATTCAGAATCTTGATTGTATCGCGTTGTAAGGAATTGTGAGTGTGCTGCCAAACTGTGCGATGATGGACCCGATCCATCCGTCATGGAAGCAGAGAGGTTTTGACATCGATTCAGTAGTAAGCAGCGTCCAAAATGAACAGTTGAAGAGATAGCAGCTTCTGCTATATCTTGACTATTTTGCATAGGCTTTTTAAGCAATACAAAACGCTTTCGTGTCTTTAGGAAACGCCAAGAGCATTTAATTCCAACTCTTGATTCTTTTGTAGCTGTAAGCCTCCTTCCCTGCTTTCTAGGAGTGTATTGATTTGGTTCTCACCTTGTTGATCCATAGTGTTCTGCATCCTTAATTCAGTTCTGAGGGGCATTCTGTCACGTGATGCACAGCGTGCTGTTAGAAATTTACAAAATCATGCGATGGGTGGCACGCATGGATAAATAACCAGAGTAACCAGAGTAACCAGTGGGAGCCCTATGGTTGCTTTGGAGAGCTGAAGCCTTGATTTACAGCTGCGTGGGAAGTACTAGAAAACAATTAGAGGTGTTGAATTTATAACTGATGCAGGTTAATGCTCTTCTCTCCCTGCATACTTATCCAATAAATATCTTTATTGACAGAACAGAAATGGCTAATGAAATTTCAGTTTCCTGTGTGTCACCAGTTCTGGACAGATCCAGCAAAATGTCATATTGGCAAACCAGTTTTTCAGAAATATGGTTTAGTTACGTGAATCGATGTCCTTCGAGTGCTTCAGGTTAATTTAGATGCCTAGGGCAGAGAATGATCCTGATCCAAGTGGCCATGACGCAGTGTCTGAGATGCACTCAGCTGTGCCAGGCTGCCTCATACCTCACCTGTGTTTTCCTTGCATGCCTTCTTTGGGAAGTAAAAGGCAAATTTGATGGTGAAGATGAGTGGAATTCTTGCAAGACTACAGGCTGAAAATACCAACTTTATTTTTTCATTCCCTTGTGGGTAATATACAAAATCTAGAAATGTAGTCTCTGAATGGGTGATCAGTAGAAGCACCATCACACGAGCAGTCTCTATTTGTGATACTCATTTCACTGAGATTGTTCCCGGGAGGATTATGCAAGCAAGAGAATGTTTGCCACTGAATTAGCTACACAGCCTTTTTCTGAACTATTTTCTTCATCACAGTTCTTCTGACCTTTTCCAGAAGATGAAAACATTTCAATCATATAATTTTCAGAAGGGTGCTTGATTCACTGTTGATTTCTCTTCTTCTTTGTCTGTTAATAAATGATGAAGGTTTTCTGGAGCATTTTATTAATTATTTACTTGTTGAAACCATTAATCAGCTATGGACTTACTGATAGTCATCGCTGTTGTCACTGCGTGGTGCACATACCTAGCTAAAGCTAAAGGAGAACACACGAGTTGCAGAGACCATTAGACTGCTCTTCGTAGTTTCATGAACACAGGGTATAGAACATAATGAGTCCATCTGTATGGTTTACAATTAGAAGGACAAACAAATAAATAAATAAAGTTAGATTGTAGATTTGTAGTAATAATTTTTTACAGACAGTATTTCCATATGCATTGTAATAAGAAATCTGGAACTGAAGCAGTTGGATAATCCTGTCACATCTGCAAGATTCGAAAAGGAACATTTCAGTTTCCCCGTGTGTAGGCATGGGAAAGCACTGCCTATTCAGTTGTGTAAATAAGGATGGATATGAAAATATTAGTAATGTAATTTACCAAGAGTAGTAGGCAAATTATTTTGATGCAGCTAAGTGAAACAAGTGGCGTGTGTTTTCAGAAATACATATTTACATTTTGTTGAACTACTGAAGAGTTGCAGAAAGATCATAGAAAAGATGAATGAATGATGCATCTCCTTCGAGTTGTATTAGATCACACAAATGGAACACTGATCTTTTCGGAAAAGCTAATGCTGTTTTTGAACTGCAGTTAAAAAACTGACTTGCAGCCGCACATACAGTATCCAGCAAATGCAGTGACTGCATACATTGATGTATGGAAGCTCTGCAGAATTCAAGATAAGCAAAGCATAAAATCCTCTGCGTCCAAGTGTTCCCTTTGTCACTTACTGGCTTCAGATGTTTCCAAATGCTGATAGTATCTGCTGCTGCCCAGCACCGCCATAGGAGTATGTGAGAGCCCACCACTGCTCTCTTTCAGCTCCTATGTAGTCGATGAACGCTGTCCAATGAAGTTAACAAAGGGTGCTCTTAAACAGGATGTGGGAATTCAGCTGGTAGGGCTGAGGACATAGCTCTTCAGCAGAGAAACAGGGCAAAAGTGGAGATGGGCTGTGACTGACTGATGCTCAGTCAGGCAGGAGCAAATTTCAGCAGAGCTGTGCAGGCTGCAGATGTGTTGGTGGCTGAGATCAGCTTTCTAGAGTTTATCCAGGAGAAAGAAAATACGTGCAGTCTCAAAGCCTTGGGCCTGCATGTGGGTGGTATGAAGATGGAGGGGTATCAAGGTGTGATAATGAGTGATATGTCTCGTTTGCAAGCGCTCGTATCGTTACCTAAAATGTAAAATTGCTGGACATTTTGCATATGTAATGGGAGTGGACGCTATTTTTTAGTGCTTCTGCATTAAAATTTTTGTAGCTCTCAATATGACCTGCCAACTTTTGGGAGTAATCTAAACATCTGTATCTGTAATAGTTACTAATGCATGTATGAACATATAATTTAATGCATAACATATGTATTAAATATATGTAGTGATGCATGAAGTATACACTCTGTCCTTCCAGTTAACAACAAATTACCAAATACTGGAGAGGGAGCTAATGGGAAGGATGAAGGATACATTATACAATTGAAATCATGTCAGGATTCTGTTGAGCTGTATTTATTTACTTCCGTGGAGCATTGCAAGCATACCTTCTCCCTTTGCATAAGGTGTTCTATATTAACAGTGGTCTCAAAATACTTCAGTTATAATGTGCCTCCGATTTCATGCAGAAAAGAAGATGTTGGAAAATACCCTATAGGTATTGCCTGCCACCCTAATTTTTTTAAGATTTCCATCTGAATACCAGTCAATTTTAACTCTTATTACCTTCTGATATTTGCTGTAGTAGAAATGTGAATGACTTATGTGCCTAACCTTGCCTCCCTTTGAGCTGCTCCGCAGATCTGCTGCTGGAGGAGCTGATGTTTGTTTCTTTTGTCCCTCAGCAGGTGGCTACATTTTCATTGAAATAGCTGATCCTGCTGTGGAACAACATCTGTGGCTTTATGGGAGTCACACTGGCTGAAATAATTCAAATATTTCTTCCTCAGTCTGACCCTTATTTTTTCATAAAGATATAGTGCTTATTTATTGCTTAATGTGGGATATGATATATTAGAACATATGCTGAAGGTCTTCTGTAACTTAGATCTGACCCACATCTTTCATAGCTGATAAGAAGCAGGAGTGTAGCCTTTGTGTGTGTGTGTGTATATGTTCTATCAAAGCTTGAAAGAAGGTGTAAAAAGAAAGATAAAAGGACAGAAGGAAAATTCTATTGGGTCAGACCAGTGGGCTGTCAAACTCAAGGTTTTGCCTCCAGCAGTGACATTGAGATGCTATTTAGGAACCATACACAAAGCTAGTCACTTCACGTGTTCTGTTCCCTTGTACTTTCCCAGCATACTTCTTGTATTAGGGATGGTAATGCTTCTTGCTTTTAGGGCCTATTTACAAATTTGCAATCCAAGAATTTGCCTGATTTTTCAAACCTGTTAATGCTTACTGCTTTTACAACATTTGTTGGCAGGTTACAGAAATTTACTACTAACTTTGTAAAGAAGCTCCTTAATCTCTTGTAAACTGATCTCTTGTTTTGTCAGATGTCCCTGAGTACTCTAGTACTGGAGGATTTAGCAAGCGGAAGTTTTATTTTATTCATTTCTCTCATGGCGTGATTGATCAAATCTTACTTCAGCCTTATCTTCAACTGAACAGCCTCTTCAGTTTCTTTTTCTAAGGCAGGCACTCATCCTTTTGCTGTCTTATTTGCCTTCCTTTAACTTCTGATCTGTCCACAGACCAGAACTTCATACAGTCCTTGAGATGTAGGTGGGCTAAGTTTTCACAGATGTCTTCAGTCCTGTTACTAGTTCCTTTTGTGATGATATATTAGCCCAACATTTTATGATTTTTTTTTTCTGGTTGCTGTTGCACATAAAACTGGTAATTCTGGGGATAAGTCAATTATGAGTCCTAGATTTCTTTTCTGAGTCATTAGTCAGCATCATGAATACATGAATAGGATTATTTTTCATTGTGCATATTAGCTTATATTTATCTAAACTGAAGCTGATGTATCATCTTTTTATCTACGGAGGTTGTCTACTGAGTTTTGAGAGGTACTTCTGGATTCTTTTGCCCATAGCATGGCATTAGTTCTGTACTCTAAGGCAACTTCTTGTCTTTGTCATATTTTTTCCAATAGTATCATTTCTTAAGAGTTTTTTTTTTTTTTTTCTCACATGTACATCTGATGGCTGAGAGGAATAAAAGTGTTACAGCAAATCAGCCATGATGTTTGAAGATCTTAAAAACAAGCTTGTACAGAAGTGAAGCTTTGCTTTTTGGATCTGTTTTCTTTGTTTGTTTGCATTTGTTTCATTTGGTTTGGTTTGGTTGCAGTGTGTTTTTTGTTTGCTTGTTTGTTTTGAACATCAGCAAACTTGAGCTCAGCAGAATAACAGGTTAAGGCTGTCAGGAAAAAGAAAGGTAAAAAGAAAGAAAATTCTGAAAGGTGCCATTCATAGCACGTAATCCAACTGCTCTGAATGGTTTGATTCACATTGATTGCTGTTAAAATTATGTTTAATTAAAACCAAAGAAAGTTTTAAAACTATCAGAGAGCAAAGTGATGTTAACTCAAAGAACTTACTAAGCATCTCTATGGATTCACTACAGAATGGTCTTAACTCCACTACTGTCTAATTAATTACCTTCCATTTGTGTGCCACATTTCATAGTAATATACAAAATTATAAGCAATGGTTCCCTTCCTCCCCCTTCCGCCCCCCCTCCCCCCCCAAGACCACCTACACCCTTTTTCCCTTTTTCCCAGTTTTATTAGAGGTCAGGCTGGAAGCCCAACATGTAGAAAAGATTCTTCATATTCCTTGTTCAGATACAGGCTTCTCGTTTGATATTCAGAGCATGGCACTTAGAAGAGCTGCTGCATTGCAAACAGAATTGAGAGTGAGGTTTAAAGAAACATTAGAAAGATATTATTAGTGTGCTGCACTATTGCTTGGTATTACTTAGCAATAAAACTGATTTCACAGGAGTGACTCTAACTGCTATCTGAAATCCTGTTGTCCCCTTCTCCCACCTAGGTAACCCCATCCCTCTGCTGTGCCAGCCCTTACCCCTTGCAGCGCCATTTCAGTTTATTAATCAAGCAGAACACAGCTCCTCCCAACAAACCCCATGGTTTAAAAAACAGAACAGAAAACCACTTTCTGCTGGCTTCAATGTGCTTCATGGCAAATCTTATAAAGGAGGAAGAAAGGAGGGAATAGCATGATGAGGTAAATGGAAAAAGAGAGCAAGGTGGTTGACAGGCAGCTGTTAAATTGGCTTATGAATTTGTCAGATCACAGCCTGAAGTGCTGTTCTCTTCCTTGACTTACTATTGTTAGAGTACTTGGCAGAAGCATAGGAGTATTTTAATATTCAACCTATTGCTTTGTTAATTAAAATATTTAGCTTAAGGAATTATATTTTACATCCTTTAAAGGCCCCAGCTGTTCTCCTATCTGTTGATGAGGTCATCTGCTGTGCAAATCTGGCTCTCTAGATTGTGCTACCAGCTGTAGTTATTTTCAGCAATGGAATTCTTCTTTCATTTTGTTTTCCACCATAACACATTTCACCAAAATAGAGAAAATAGAAAGTAGAATGTTCTATTCAAGTATATATATATATATTTATATATATATATATATATTTTTTTTTCTAATATATATATATATATATTTCTACTATTTGAATTTAGTAAGTGGGGGGTGGTCCAAAGCCAGCTTCCTGAGCTATTTATTGACTCCTGTTTGGCAGAATCTCTAGCAACCAAGATAAGGCAGTGGTTTGCCACAGAAAAGGGCTTTCGTGTATGACTTTTGTGTGGTATACCCAAAACTCTCCTAGTGGTACTTTATAACAAAAAGAATGATCCTGGATCTGTGTACAGTAGCTGCAAAGTCATGGTCAGCTTTGTATTAGTTGATGCTGCTCAAGAATAATATGCAATAGTGAGTTCAGGATAGTCTGCAAAAATGTCATCAGCAGGTATAAACACTTACTAGCATACAGTCTGCTCCTTGGTTGGTTGTGGGGTTTTTTTGAGTACTAACTGGAATGTAGTGGTAATTGATGAATCTGCTCTGAGTACATTAGAAGCATACTGATAGAGCAGTGCCACTTACACTGCTTATCAGCCTTAGGCAGACTATCATCATAAAGTGGAACTTGCCTTCCACTGGTTAATTATGACAGTATCTTCTTGCGTTAAGATGTATGCAATCATTCATCTAACGTTTTTCTAAGATACATCCTTAGAAGAAGTCAGCTTTCATGTTACTAGGCTGGTTCATGTAAAGAAAGCCACTTAAATGCCCACATATTATATTAATAAAATAAAGTCTGGGGAAGCATATATTGGTTAATGTGGCTCACCTGAAGTAACCTGGCAAGCATTTTTAGAACTCAAGAAAAAGAATATTTATTGATATCCCAGTAAAAGTAAGAAACATACAGGTGCTAATTGAACTTGCCTTTCCTAAAGCACGTCCCTCTTCTCTGTTTAGCCATTCAGCCAAGTTACTGCATGCTTTCATTTCACTACTAGGTAGTGGTGGTTTGAAGTGCTTGTCCTGCAGTGAGACAGGACATCAGCAAAGACGTACGTTATGTTTGAGGATGTCCTGTATATTTGGTACAGCTGTCAGTGAAATGAAGGCTCAGTCCTGTTGCCTTCTGCCATACAGTAATGAAAATTCAGGAGATGTTCTCTATGAAGCAAAGCACTAATATCTCATGTATAACCAATATGGAAGTGATTAAATGGCTTTACAGGGAAAAGTTGGTGAGCCAGTAGCACAGAGCATTACAAGCTAATACTGCCTCTATCTGAGGATGTATTGTTTTGTGGTAATGAAATATTTTAATAACCTCAACCTCCTCAGGAGAAGAACCTCAGCTGTGTCTCTCTGGAGTTATTCTTCAGACGGGATTATTATTCTGCATAAATAACTTATGCAAAAAGCAGTTACAATAAACAGAGCCATAAGAGTGGAATGACCATATTCAGAGTTAACAAATGCATAAAAAGTGAACTGGTACACAAGTTAGTAGATAGAAATTATAAAAAGAAAATAAGAGGAAAAAAACAGGTTTAAAGATTGTTGATTGCTAGACAAGCTTCATATTGAAGTCTCTATCCAAAGTCTACAGGACTTACTAATATAGTCTTTAAGATCTCAGTTAATTTCAGTTGGCCAAGTTCTCTATCCTCTCCCATGAAAGTGCAACGGAAGAATTAACTGACTTTCAGTCAATCGTTTTCAGGATTTCAGTAGTTCACACATCTTCAGTGCATTTAACAGCTTTCTCTTGAACACAGCCTTGCAAAGAGTTATAGCTTCCTTTTCCCCAAACACTATAATCTGTAGGTTCATCAGGATACTTACTGTCTACTATTTCATGTTTGTTTTGTCTTTGTTTACAAGGACTTAGCTTCTATAGAATGATATTATTGTCAGGAAGTATTTCAGTCAGTATGTCACTCAGTATTTCTACTATATTCTGGAAGTGCTAAGAGAAAATAATGAAAACTTTTTTGTGAGTTTGGGCTAGAAATTCAAGTTGCCAATGTAGCTAATCTTGAAATGTAGATTTAATGTAAGATTAAATGGTTTAGAGAAGCTTTGAAGTGTCAGAGGAAAGGGAATTTTATATTTAGTTTTAGCTCATTCGGCCAGGTTTTTCTTAAAACAGTGCCTTCCAAACAAAACTGCAATAGTCACTTCTCCAAAAGTGTTCCAGAATGTTCTTTTGTATTAATGAGAGTTTTGGATGTATATCCAATAGACAGTATAATTTGATACTTGTGAAAGTAAAGCAGAGACATGATAGCAAATATTACATTAATTAATGTTTTTCTCAACCTATGTTAAAATTTTTATGTCTCTGTATAAGGGATGAAACTCACAGCATTTTCTCCATATTAAATTCTTTTCTTTTCTACTGTACTTGGCTTTTTGAAGAGTTGAACCTTCTTCCTTTTCCAGGCTAGTTTTTTTTTTCCTTTTCTTTAACAAAAGGTATTCAAATTTGCATTTTTAGAAAAAAGGCAAATTAAAAATGACATGCTTGTTTTTACAAGGATGGTTTGAAGGCAAAGCATTCCTAGGAAGCATGTGTGTATGTCAGTATATTTACTTAATTGTTTTTTATCCCAGTGAAATATTTTTCACTCTTTCCTCTTCTGATTAACCTGGATATTTATACATAGGAGGACATGTCATATGCATATAGTGCCTTTATCCTTTCAACTATAAAAAGTTTTCATCATTTCTGGGCTAAGTTTAATCCAGTTGTTTCTTGTGAGGAAATTCTGAACTCTCCTATGTAGCCTGAACACAGCTGTACAAAAATGTATTACCTAGAATTATGAGCTTAAAAGGAAACGCTTTTTCTTCTCTTCTTGCTAGATCATGCCTTGTGTATTGGTATGACGATTGTTCTACATACAGAAGAATCATGACCTTACAGACCTAAAAGACACAAAGCTCACAGAAAAAGCAACAGGAGCTTTGTTCATGAAATGAGAATTTAACTGAACTGAAAGCTGTGCTACTACTGATAAAACTTTGCATCAAGCTCACACTTACAGTACCGTAGCAGCTACACCAGCTACAATGAACTCTCTCATAGACTGCAGTGTGAACTCTTAGGTCTTTACTCAGTACAGTGGTGCTGAATACCTGGAAATGCTTTTGTGCGTGTGCCCGATAGGTACCAAGTGACACTGAAGATGATTGCTTTGGTTCAGGAATTTGTTGCTTAGCAGTAATTTAGCTAAGATGTATATCAGTGGCAATGACATGAATAGAAAACGTGTCTGCTTCACAGAGTCAGTTGTCACTGGGATTACATTCTAGAGTTGTGTTAAAACTTGGCCTAAGCTTGTATGTGAATTTTATTTGCACTTATTTCAAGGTCAGTTTCCCAAAAGGGTTGCAAGGAAGATGCTTAAAGTGTAGTCACACGCAACTCATCCTATACTTTTTTTTTATCAAAGAGGCTATCGATCAACATATGTGTTGTTTGTTGTCCTTTCCCGATCTACTGAAAGGATAGATTGCATTCCCTCTACAGCTCTATAACAGTTGTAAAGATGGATAGAATTTCCTAAAGGGAGAGGGTAAGTCGTCTCTGCTTTTGCTGTTTGAATTGCTATTGTCTGTGGCTAATAGGTGCTGGTTTCTCTGCTGTCCCAGAATTGGTCTCTGTGACCATCAACAAGGCTGCATGCCAGTGGAAGATGATGTAGATCCTAAATTTTGTTAAGCCTTTACAGGACTTCCCCTCTGAACTGATGTAGCTGTGTGCATGCGCTTATTTTTAGACCATTTGCAACGGAACCACATATGTTTCACAGCGTGACAGGAGAGATACAGGACTGCTACTTAGGAGTAACAAGCAGTTTTGAAAAGGCTATCTGCCTTTTTACACAACAGTGTTGCAGAAGATGTTTTTGAAGGTTTGCAGTAGAATTTGGTAGCAGTGACAGGTTTGACATCTGTAAAACATGAACTCATCCTTCTATCCACAAAACAAACAGCAGCAACTTAAATCTCCTCTATGCCAATGCATTCCATTTATTTTATTACTTAGTGTGAATACCTGTTGAGCAAACTTTTGCACATGCTTTATTTTTTGCTTAGTTATTGTCTTCATTTAAAGTAATCACATGATTTTATGTGTGCATAAGTACGATTTTTTTTAGGATTGTTTTTTTAAATGCCAATAACTGTGACAATAGCAGTGCTTTCCATTTTTGATGTTGATGAAATGTACTCATTTAAATGAACATGGCTGCACTGAAAATCTACTCTATGGGTAAAGATACCCAAATGACTCCTGCACTTAGAAGCAAGACAATCACCATCACCTGGTATGTTTGCTGCCCAACCAAGAAGATACCACTGTGTCTGAAGAATGTAACACTTGAGTCATCTATTTTTTCATTAAACCCAGAGTCAATCCTGTCTCTTTTAATGATCTGGCCATTTTTATGTTGAAGTAAAAGACAGCATTTCTGGTAGCCTGACTGCCTGTAAAATCTTAATAAAAATTTCTTCAGTGTCCATAGCTTCCATGTATGCCAGTATTACATAAAGACAGCAAGAGAGAAAGTGCATTATTTTGGACAAAATGGTTTCTCTAATATTCCTTAAAATATTTGCTGGTTCAGAAGAAAAAAAAAATTGAATGGAATTGCAATAAAGAATATTTGCCTGTGTTAATTCTAGTTGGTTTTACAACATCCTGCTGGATGAAAAGTCAGAAATTCACTTTACATATCATTAAAAGAAGACACTGTGATTTGATAGGGTATCTTCATGTGGAGTCCAGATTAAATTATTTGTTCTAGTGTTCACTAATGTCATTCAAGTCCCACGTGTGTAAGCATACAGAAGTTGGTACTGTAAGCACAACAATTGATAATATACAGCCTTTTATATGTATACAGCATCTTTCAACTAGGAACTTCTTTTTTCACTCTGAAAGCAGCTTTTTTTTTTTTTTGGAAACTAGTGCAGTTCTAGACAAATATAAAATGGGTTTGTAATTTTTACTCCTTGAATATCTACTATTTAATAGATTTCTGCTGTAGCATTAACTTGGTATAATTTTGCTTGACAAGAAAATAATTTTCTTTTAAAACTTGAGGGTTGTCTCAAAAAATTGTTACACATGTTGTATATTTTATATATATTTACAGTGTCATTATTACACCTAAGGCAAATTCAAAACAAATTCACTCAAAACAAACACAAAATGTTAATCACTGCAGATATGCATGTTTGGTCTACTTATCATCAGTAAGAAAGCTGATGATGGAAGGTTAAGGAAAAAAAGATGACTTGACACAGTGTTGCAGAGAACCAGTCTCTCTATCACGTGTCCTTGGTTTTTGAAATGTTGTGGGTTTCAACCACTAGGAAATATGCTTTGAATAACGTATGACTAGTTCTAGCTATTCTTGTCTGCAGTGACTACCACTACATTAAGTATAGCAGTTTAATAAAGAGAGTAATAAAGTCATGGTACCTACTCTAAACTAATCCATTCTATGATTCTATAATTATAAGCAACCATTAAGCTAGATGATCCATAGTCCAGAAATGCCTGTTTTGAAGCCAGATAGTCCAGCTTGAAACTAACTGCGTCCTTTGGCTCAGTGTTTCCTTCTCAGCAGTTCCCTCATAACTCTTCTGGTAACAGTTCTTGTTCATCATTTGTCCCCTATTTAGTGGTACAAGAATACTGAACTAGGTGACCCGAGCACAAATAACATCCACCTTGTAAGCCTGTCTGTGGGTGGGGAGGTTTTTGGCTGCTGCCACCCCCTCTGCCTTGACAGAAGTCTCAAATTGCTTAAACTTTGATGCAGTTTAGAGGGAGGTCCATGTTTGAAAGTTAGCTGCTATTACTCAGTTATTTCTATTAATATATTTTCTGGTATGCTAAATGAATGCAAAACTTGAAATAGCCACATCGTCCTATTTGCTAGATGTGATGCAAGCATGAGGCTAGTATTTTTAAACAAGGAGTAGTAATCTCTGGCTTTCCCCAGGAAGCTCATTTAAAGCGACTTGAGGTAACATGGGAAGCAGTAGTACACTTTAAAGCTGGTAGTCCTTTGGAAATATATGCAGTCCCATCCAGTTTGTAAATGGAGTCCCACCAAAAGGCAGTCTTTCTGGTGTTCCACAAAATAAATCCTGTCACTCTTTCCAGCATGCTAGTAGTTTCATTTCACATGTAGAATGGATTTCTAGCTTATGACAAGATTATATTTCTTGTATAAATGCATAGTTTTTATTGAGGAGATGGTTCTTGTTTTGGTGGGTCAAAAAACCTTGGTGCTAAAATAATTGAGATGGCAAGTTTGCAGGAAAACAGTATCAGAACCCAAACTAGGCAAAGGGCTAAAAATGCACCTTAAGGACCATTAGTCAGAGTAATTTGAGTTGACAGTAGCCAGGATTGTTTTATATATGAAGTTCATAAAATAGCAAGTTGGTTTCTTGAGACTGGAAAAATACTAAAGGGGTACATTTTTGCTGCAGTTCCTAGGGAGCTGCTTATGCTCTATTTGTGGGGTATAATGGGAGTCATGTGTGAAATTCACTACACTGATAATTTGTCTCAAACTGGTTTGAACTGCATATTATATTCACAGAGCACATCTCATTCTACAAGTGAAGATGATGAGATGGATGATGTTAGTAATGTTAGGTGACAGAGCCACTGTGGTATACAAGGTACAGTACATGTGTCAGTAGGCTGTCAAGAGCATGACATGCCTAAATGATTCGTAGGTAAGGGCATGATTCTACCTATGTTATTTGGGAGACAAGCATGCTGTCATTGGAATTCATTTTTGTTGAAAATGCTGCCTTAAAAGTTTTGTATTCTTAAAATTACAGATTATATAACCATATTATTTCATTTTTTCCTAATATAAAGCATTTCCAAAAATTATCCAAATATCATTAAATACTTCCATTTTAATATCGTATTTAAAATTTCAAAAAAAATATTTCCTTATTGAATCAAGACAATGATACTGTCTTGAAGTTTAAATTAATTGCTTTGCTCCTTTGAGCAGCGATGAACATTTTTCTCCTATGCTGTATGCAGAGATCAAGTGTGTTTTCCTCAGCAATTACGGCATTTGTTCAAAGTGAATTAGAAAATCAAAAACATTAGGAACTCTCTTTAATGAGATGATTAAAGAACCAGGCAAGCAGTGTGATATTCAAATGAAAATGAAAGGTATTTCTTAGCACTTTTAGACAGTGCAGAAATTCAGATAGGACACAAGTTGTGCTGCATAGTTAAACTGTCACAAAGGTTTGCAGCGTCTCAGAAATTTGCTTGACACAACTATGTTTGTAGTTGTAGATCAGTTGCATCTTTCCAGGCTCAGCTGCTTCACCTTGAAGAATGCTTTCAGTAAGCAACCTCGCTGTGAGCTGTCTGAAAACATGATGTTATTCCTAACAGCAATTTGAAACTCACTAGACCCAGCCTTCTCAAAGCTTTATGGGCAGGTTATTGACTAATGCATACTAACAGAATGCAACTGAAGCTGTGATAATGTAGAGTAGCCAAAGTTTGTTTGTTTAGTTTTTGTTATAGTTCTCTTTTGGAGATTAACTTCTGACTGTTCCAAATTTTTTTTTCTTCTCTAGTCAACCTTTGGGTATTTGACTCTTCCTTTAGAGCTTCCTTCCACCAGTCTAAATTCTGCAATTTTTCATAGAAGTCCAATTGTTGTGGTTTTCTTTCTCTCAAATAGATCATCTCATATTGAGGCAACATCTCAAATTGATTCTAAGAGCTCTGTTCACTGTTCAGACTTTGTGTGATTCCTTCATTTGAACAGATTTGTTCCAGGCACATTGTACAGAGAAACAATTGCTTAATTTAAGAAATGTTCCAAATTTAATCAAATGCAGGAGCCTCCTTTGGAACGTTTTACCTTTTTCTCTTATTCTCATTTTTCTCAATTCATTTCTTTCTGACTTATATGCTTTAATTGTTGTTTTTTATGATTCATCTAGTTATTTGGGTTTGTTGTTACAAACGAAACTTATAAAACTAGTCACTCCAAAAAGAGATGGGCATCTTCATCATTTAAATCAAAATTCTGTTGATCCTTTTCCTGAAGTCCAGCACTAATTTATTAGCATTTTTATGTGTGAAACGATTTAAAAAAAAAAAAAAGTTGCAAATGCAGGGTAAGATGTCAGGCATTCCCAGACATCATACTCTATTTTTTCTCTTTCTTAAAAAATGAAATATTTTTTTATGCCTGCCTGATGTTCAGGTAAACTCATCTCCACAAGGGGCTTCTATGTCAGCTTGTAGTCAACTGATACTCTGCTAGAGTTAGTCCTAGTGGCTGAATTCAGAGAAGTCTGTAATAGCAACATAGTGTAAGTTCCAGGTAAGTTCCAAGATAGCCATATACCACTGCAAAATGGAACATCCATCAGAATCACATTGGATTTTAGTGCCATTCTCTAATTATTGATAGTATTATATGTGGTATTACCATTATTGTATGCCATATATATTTATAGAATAATACAGTATTTTATATATAGTTACATATATGTAGCTTTGATCCCTTTGCAGTATGCAGTGTAAGTGCAGCTAAAAACAATGGCCTGTTCTCAGCAAACAAAAGCACTACATTGTTAATGATTCAATCCATGTTATATATGAATTTTAGGCTACTTTGGAATCTGTAGTTTTTACAGTCAAAAAAAAGCATGTTTATGGACTTTAGGTTCAAATTTGATGAGCTTTTTGACAATCTACTGATTTCTCTCCACCTTGGAAAATCTCTTAGGTCAACTGAGAGTTCAGTGTTTCATCACGGATACAAACTGTGATCTCAGTGTGATTATTGATGTTGTGCAGACAGTCTGAAAACTGTATTCCTATTTCCAGAATTCTTCCATTTCTACTTCAAGTAGGTTACTAGAAAAATATTCTAAAAGATTGCTTGTCCAAAAGGATGTAAGAGATTAGCACACAGTGGTAACCTTTTTTATATCCTAACTATCAAACTGATGGTTGTGTGCATTAGTGAAGTGTATATTTTGTGGAGATCTGCAGACTTCGTAGAGAATAATACTTTGGACAATACCGAGTTTTTCAGGCTGTACTGAGGGAAAAGCACGTAGGAATAGATAAACAGCACTCTGATTTTATCATTCTCTACACTTTTGTTGGGAACAAAATCAAGTGGGTTTTGGCACGGAGCTGTTAAATCCCAGATATTTACAAAAGGCAAAATGAACATCTGTGAAACCTGTTTCCAGAGGAGCAGCCACCTGAAGTGTATGCACTCATATGCAGATCCCTGGTTCTCCCAGGGAAGTGCTCAGGAATTTGAGATGCAGCGTAGGAAAGATACTGCGGTTACTGCTTCTGCTTCCATGAGCTTGTTGGCTGCAAGGGTGAATTGAACAATGTTGGGTTGATTACTCCCTGTAGGGAGTAACAGTTAAGAGTTGCCATAATGTGACTCTGCCAGTGGTGCAACTCCTGTGTCTGAGCAAGAAGTGTTGCACAACTAGCTTGGATGGTTTACAACACATACGGATGATTCTTAGATGTCCAGAGGGAGCAGCTTTGTAGCGAGTACGTAATTCAAAGCTGTAATGTCATGGCTAAATTCTGGCACCTTGTCTTTAATGGCATGTATTGTATTTTCTTAATGCTAGACCATTCCCAATGAACCTAAATAGTTAGCAGAGTATATTCCTGGTGCAGACAGTAGCCAAAGTGTAAACAAAATCATACAAGTCGGTATGAATGTACTGGTGGTCAGTATTCAGAAAAAAAATAATTCACACAACTTTGTGTGTGTATATGTTTGTGCTACGGGGGGATTAAGCTGCATGATTTTAGAAACACTGGTGATCATGCTGATGGTACCTTTCATTATTCGTGTTGGGCATCAAGGTGATTAAAATAAAATAGATATTCAGCTGCTCATTTCATTTTTGTGAGTTGCTCCTAATCAAGATGTAATCCCTTTTCTCATGGGTTAATCATACACACAAAGCAACTTACTTTCTCAGCATTATACTGCAAACATCTTTCTTCCAGTATGTTTTAAATGTTTTTGTTAGAAGATATGTATGCTTTAAATATCTAAATTGAGAAAACCAAGTACTGTGATTGAAGCAGGATTTGAAGAATTCTGATAATGTCAATTATCGAGAAAAAGGTTTTCACAGTATTTTTTTTTTTTTCAGAATCTCTGCTAAGGAAGGTAAAGGAACAAGAAAGGGATTTAAAGAAAAAGAAAAAGAAATGATATCTCAATTAGCATGAAAGCAAAAATTTGTGCTAAGTCTCAATATAAACTCAGGTCAAGTGCCTTTTTCTGAAACATGAACATAAAATTCCTTTTTTAATCTTCTGGCCATATCACATTCATAACGGACTTTTTTTATTTCGAGTCTTTACAAATTTGAAATTGTGCAAATCCCAGAGTATCTTGGGAAGGAACCTTCAGAAAAACAAAAAAAAAAACCCTTGAACTGCTTAAAGACATAAGAGAACTATAAAAAGAAGTAAAATATTAGTCCTTGAGGGGATTTTTGTAGTCATAATGGATGTCTAGCTTTAGTCTCTTTGAAAGATAAATACGTGTTAGAAAAATTGTAACAAGGAAAACTAATTTGAAAAGAAATGTTGCTCATTTATGAGTTGTGTTGGTGCCAACAGACTTCTAATTAATGAGAGTAATAAAACCAGTATTCATTGGAAGAACCGCAACGAAATCAGAGTTTAATCTTCAAACAAGCCTTCTCTTTCCAAATCATGCATTTGCTTCCCTTACTTGCTGGAGTAGCACTGAACTTGGGTAGCATCTGCATGTCAAAAGCTGAACTGTGGCTGGCCAGGAGAAGGCTGGGGGAGGAGGTTCCCTCTGTTTCTATTTAGCAGCGGGAGGCTAAAGCTGGGGGCTGCTTCAGACAGGTGACACGAGCTGCTCAGGAACATGGCCTAAGGCAGTGTGCCCCTGGGGCAGTGCACACAGTGTATGCGCTTGGTGATGCATTAAAGGGATGGCCTTGCTGCACTGAAGTGATCTGGAAATAATAAACACAAGTGAATCACCTTATTCTGCCATTACATCATTAATTTCCACTGCTGTGCTTACCACAGTTGTTTTATAACTCATAATTTCAAATTTTTCGTATTATGAATTTGTAACGGTTAATAGGTTGGATCTCGGGATGTACACTGAAAACTACTTCTCACAGAAGGTTCTCAGGGAATCACCCATGACCTGGTTATGAACCACAGGAACTTTGCACGTAGCTGGCAAAGGGTTGCTTTGATCAGTCTGTCCTGGCTAGGCTAATGATCACTGGGCCTTCGCAGTGACTTGTTCTTTCCAGCTGTGGGAGGCTGAGGAGGGGTCGGCCAAAGTTACACACAAGCACTGAAGTTGAGTTGTGTAAAAGCTGTGTAGTGCCAGCCTACCCAGGGAGTTACCACCTACTCCTCTCTACTCCCATATTGGCTACTCTTTTTAGAAACAGAAAAAAAAGAAATTTTGCAGTTATGCTTTTAGTAAGTGTGAACAGAAGATGACTGGTGATGGCCTTCCTTCAACTTGTTGCATGCCTCATCAGCAACAGTTACTGTCTTCTCAATTTAACATTTAAAAGGAAAGTAAGAAAGCCCATTTCATAACCACATCATTTTTTACCCCTGCAAATTCTGGAGATGCTGAGCATCACATCCTCTATATGGGCATGTTTGTTTAGCATAGGCTTGGGTTCGTTGTTGTTCTTTAGCTGCAAACTAATTTTAAGGATGCTTGTGATCGACATCCTTGATGATAAATGAAGCAGGTAAACAAAGAAGACAGAGCTCTTTTTTTTGCTCTGCTGAAGTGTGGTACAGTAAGAATGATAGCATCCATAAAACAGCATGGTCATTTCAAATTCTATATTTTTTTGCTGCTGTGTTTGGTATTGTAAGATATGGGGCTAGGACAGAACACCAAAATTATTCATCCCAAGACCTGAACGAAAAGCAGAGGGCTTTTTGTTCAACTATTTTTTAAAATAGACACAAGGACCTTTCAGGAGCTTCATAGAGGAGATCCCTTCTACGCCTACATTAGAGAACCAGAAATGTAAACAACGCAGTTCTGCCTCTCTTTCCAGGAAGACTGGCACGGTATATTGATTAAAATGGTGAGAGCTCTTGGGCAAAGTAAGGGTCTCTAAAGCTGTAAACTTGTCATGTGTACTCAGCATGCTTTTTGTCCACATATCTGGCTGCAAACCTCCTACATAATTTAAGTGCCCGAATATTTTTTGGCCATACCCAACAAGCAGATATTAGTCAGAGGTGTCTTTTTTGAAGAAGAGAACTATATGGATTATAATAATCTTCAGGAATTTTATTTAGAGTCATAGCTCACTTGAATTTAAAAACAAATAAATGTGTATCTAATAAAGATATATTTTTTTCTGACTGATAACAGCAGTTAAATTTTGCATCATTTTTTCATCAAAATCAATGACACTCCAGATACTTCTAATTTATGTTTTGAAACACTGTTAATGCGGTGAAGATTAGTGTTCTGCCATTTGGTTTTTGTTCCACATCTGGTGACAGAAAAGACAGCTGTGATGTATGAGTTCTGTACAGGAGTTCTTGGCCCTGCCTCCAGCCCTTTATCAGTTGAAGCGTAGAACTTTATGGGGGGCACTTGGGCTTCTGACCCTTTTAAAAGGGCCTCTCCCTCTGACAGGGAGGTGTTACGTGTCATTCAAAATCTGCTTCAAACAACAAGTTAAGAAACAGAGTTAACAGATGTGGAAAGCAGTTGCTTGCAGAATGTGGTCAGCAAGAAATAGGCTAAAGCGAGCTTCAGACAAGCAGAAAAAGGAAGAAATAAATAAACTGATGCAGCTGCTATTTTTGTACTTGAAACCTCATCTAGAAATGATTGTTTTATAAAGAGAGCTGATGGAACTAATAGCTCGATTCCTTTGGAAATGTTTTTTTGGTGGTTGTTTCTAGTTTTAGACAAGAATCACCTTGTAGAAGCCATTGTTTTCTACCTCTGTGTCTAACTTGTGAATTGTATTAATGTAATTATTTTAATTTATTCCTGAACATTGGTGTACTTTGTTTAGCACATACATCTTTATAGAGAGGATACTGCAGTAGACACGTGGATAATGTCTGAATTACTCTGTATGAGGATAAGCATTCAAAGACTGTATACTATGTCCAAACCATTTCTTCCTACAGAACATCTTAATGTTACTGTCCTAGTGGACAGTAGCCCTCATGATGATTAGTACTGTTGGAGGTAGAATAATGCAGATGACAAATAAGAGTGATCCTGTTTGAGACAGAGATGCATTGCCTAATTTTAGAAGAAGTTTGTACTATCTTCATACATTTTTCTCGATACATTTGCCCTAGCCTATCAGTCAACTTTCTTTAACTGAAGCCAGCTAGCAGGTGACACTGCAGTTTATCAACTACTGAGTAATAAAATGTTATGCTTCAGAAAAATTCAGTTCTCAAAGTCCATCCCTAAAGATCAGTAAAGCTTTTCCTCCAGCTAAAGATTTTCTAATGAATGCTAAGTGTTTAAATGCAACATTTTTCCTCTACTTTCTTAAAAACACAGATCTAAAAACTTGAACCTAAAGAAAAAACAAAAGCTACAGAGGATTTCAGATGAGACATGGTAAATCTGGTTGTAATTTTTGCAGTCATTAAATTGCTTTCTGCATTGGAGTTAATGAATAAATTAATCTAAAATTTTCATGGACGCAAAGATGTATTACACTAAATCTTTAAAAAGTAAAACCATGATTCAATTTTCAGTCTTGCACAGTTACAGAAAGACCTTATATTCATTTTTTTGGATCTCCTGTTCCAAAGAAAACCATCACAAGACCTAGTTCTGTAGTCTTTTGTCATGTTGTTTTTTTTTCCTACTTCACCAAAGGTGCATTATGTTTATTCTTTCAATCAGTTCCCAGTTAATCCGATTTAGTTTGGAATATCAAACAGTAAAGAACTTCCAAAATCCAAGTGTATCTTCATTAATATTTACATCTTTCCCTTTAAGTACTGTGAAGCAAATTCCATCAGGAGATGGCGGGGAAGGAATCTGAGCAGTGCGGTCATGGAGGCAAAGAGTCTGCTTGTGTGAGGAATATCAAGTCCACCTTACTGCCAGACAATGTACACATCTTCTCCACCTCCTCCCAGTACCTGCTCCTGTTGGTAAATATTTTCTTAGTAGGCTCCCTTTAGTTACACAAATATTTGATCTGAAGCAAATTGAAGCCAAATTCTGTTATCTTGTAGCAGAGAGAAATTTAATTGGTCTCTGGACAGCATAAACTTTTGAAGACTTTTCAAATCTTCAGGGTTTCTTTTAAATCATTACATTCTAACTAACTTTTGTAATGAGAAGCCCTTGTTTTTTCATCTAAGAAATTTAATGTGAATCACTGTTCGAAGCTGCAAATAATTATATAAACTTCCCTACTGTTGTATGTTGTGTAAAATTAAACCTTCTGGAATTCTTTGTGATACCCTCTATTACTGGCTAGTGACGTTAGTCTACAGAGTTGGTGACTTAGTCTCAAAATTAATGAAGCAGTCAGTAAGCTTTCTGTTAATTTTTAGAATATTAATCATTTGATGCATTCCCCATCTTTCTGATCTTTTCCAGTGGCCTTTAGAGCTCTCTACCTCAAAGAGGTTCCTACAGCTTGCTGTTGGTGCAAAATGACACATTCAGCTATGCATGGAATCAGTTGAGTCTGATAATTGTATTTTAGAAATATCCTTTAAAAAAATTCTGGGACCTTCATTTATGATTTAGAATCTGAGTGGTGAACTACCACACCTTAAAGATGAATCTCAGATGTCATTGAAGCATTACAAAACTGGAAATACATCTGTATAGAATTGCTACAAATTGGTGTGCTGAAGAATTTGTTCACTAACACATGTTTCTGCTGAAAAAAACGTGTGTAATATAGGAAGGGGGGAGTGTATTTTGTTCATGATTACGCAGATAAAAATATCATGAAACTTGCTTTTCTTGTTCTTTTTGAAACAGGGGTGCTTTTATATTTCTGGATAAGAGTAATACTAATAGTCCTAATACTTTAAGAGGTCATGGAGCATGTCCTCGATAGAAAATAATTATCACTCCCTATTTTGATATACTGATCAAAAATAAGATGAAAAGAATCTGAAAGAAAACGATGAAACTGAAATAACTCATCAGTTTTCACTCAGAAATAATCTCAGAAGTTTGTGTTAGAAATGAGCCCATTCACTAAATTTAAAAATTTGGAATAACACTTATGTATTTTTGATACTTGGTGCTCTTCTTTGAAAATACAAAGAGGACACTATATTCAGCATAATTGGTATTTCTCTATTCAATAACTAGAAATACATTGACACTTCTGTTTCTAAGTAGCATTAACAAGGAGAGAGACTTTCAGAATTCTGCCAACTGTGTGAAACAGGCTACTTGGGTATTTGCTTTGTCAGCTCTGTTTATGCAATAGAAGAAAAATAATTTTCATGAATGGAAATACAGAAATATAAGGAAGAGCCTGAAAGTTGAGAGGTCTTCTTCCCCAATTGTTTTTTCTTGTCTGTTAGTAGGATTTATTTTTTAATACTGAATGATGAGGTTATGGTGCAGTGGGGACAAAATATTGCATTTTTTGTGGTCTCATTCAGACAACCAGTTTCGGTGTGCTAAAAGAGGGCCCATCACTGCCCCCTTTTAAACCATTCCTGCCTTACGTAGCAGCTGAAGTGACGCCTGTCCTCACGCATACATGCAAAGTACCAGTTTGTGTTCAACTGTTTATATAAAACATCTATTCCGTTTTCAGTTCAAAGCTGGTCTTGTCATTTCAAAGTTTAACTTTTGATCGCAGTTAATTTTTTCCGGGAAAAGAACTTGCTATTAGGGACAGTGTTCTGCCACCTCTGGAAAAGAGACCAAGCAACACTGTGGTGCATTTGGGTAAATTCAAGAGACAAGTTTATCCCTCAGAAGCTCGGAAGAACAAGAAAATACTAAAGATTCCCTTGTTGTTCAGCATTCTAAAACAAGCAAACAAAAAACCTGCATTTCTCTACACTCGCAGGAGGAAGAGCTACTTGGAGAACCAATTTTTAAAGGTTATGGAAAAAGTGAAACTAACTTGTTTTGCTTGACCACCCAGATAGTAAAATAAATACTGTAATATTTAAAAGAAAAATCATACTTTTTTTCATCAAATGATAACAATGTGTAAAGCACCAAAATAAGGAAAGCTGTATTGCGCATGTATAACCCCCATTACATTTGCTTTTTTTCCATTGTAACTATCCTATAAAAATTGAATAATTAAATGTTAATGACAGCAGAAAAATCAAGAGCCTTCTGCCATTTGGAAACCGCCAGCATTTTCTAACAAGATCTCCCCTCATGTCCCCAGCTGAGGGGGAGTCAATCCATGATGTGGCTCATTGATTTTTAGGAAATGTAAAATCTTTGTGGATAGAAGGCTCACCTTGCTGAGTTTGAAATCATGCATGACTGAAAACTTTCCAACAACAGCCTTCCTAACATCATTTATGGGTAGAACAGGGACAGTCAGCACCTATTATTCCCTCTTCCTCGTCATCCCCTGCGAGACTCACTGAGGTTTAGAGATGGAAATGTGAAGCTCAGCATTCAGCTAAAGACTTAAAAGGAGATGTGAGAGTCCTGACCAAAGCCAGCACAAACAGTGGGGAAAAAAGTGGGACTCTGTAGTAATGATGATAGAGATGGTATTGACAGTCTGACATGACAAATCCTTGTTCACAGGGGGAATGACTTGCAGTTAGCAGATAAGGTCAGACAGAGGATGTTTCTTGCCAAGTCATCATCACTTGCAAAAAATATTGCTGGTTCACCCCGAGGCAAGTGGCCCTGTCATTCACACCAGCTTCTGCCATTTTACCCCATTGCAGACCTGACCTTTCTATCCTTGAAGCTTGTATTCTAACTAGACATGTGTCTTGGGCATTGTAGATAAAGGGAGGAAATGTGAACTTCCATTATCTAAACAAACATTTAAATATCAAAACAAAACATCTAGTTCCTAAGTTTGTTCCATAAGGTATTTTAGTCAGTATCCTATAATCCCCTATTCTTCACTGTGTTCATAGTCATTTTGGCAAGAAAAGGTCTACATTAAGATATCAAAGATGTGTATCACGACATCTTTGATCTCCAGCATTTATTTTTGGTTTTACCTTTGTGCTATTCCTGAATCATTCCATCAGTAGCCTGCATAAAGATGTGCAGGAATGTATTGAAGGTCACTGATCCCCAGGGAAAAGTCAGGCTGTGTTACACATAGGAGGGAAGATGACTTACTCTATGTGCTCCCAAAGGATAATCCCTCTCAGACAGCCCATGAATGAGGCTCACGGATTTCTTGGTATAAATTCCTATTTATAGAAGTGTGAAGTTTTGATGCTCCTTTTTAGCCCTGAACTGACTAGGTAAAGAAATAAGAAGTGATTTTTGAACTCTCTCTAAAATAACTCAAGGTGATCCACCCCAGTTCCATAGCTAAATGTCATGACTTCTTTGGATAAGTAACAACCCAACTCTCCATATTAATAATGTAAAAGCAGTACTTTTTTAAAACTCCATTATTACCAAATCTATCTTCTGGTATTCACAAGAAATAAGCATTTTTTTACTTTTTAATTCTAATTTAACTCTTGAAAGTAAAGCATTACAGCAGTTGAATTCAGTGTATTTTTTCTTTCTTCCTAGAAGCATCAGTGAGCATGCAGAGGATACAGAGAGATGGTGCAACTTCTTACTGTGCCTTATTTTACTAAAATCTTTTTCTTATTTAGGATAACGTAGTGAAAGATTGAGCTTCAACAGAGAGATTGCTTTCAAGAGTACGAGTAAGAAAAGAATGTATTTAACATGTTCGCTTAAAAATAACTTCATATCCATTCATTTTATGGGAACCCAAGTATACACGTTTAGCACATATTCAGTTTGTGTACTATTTAGGATTTTGAGTTTTTGTCAAAGCATCACTGATTATTTTTTCAAGTCTAGTTTGAATAAAATCTCAGGACTAAAAGTTGGCGGTACCAAGGAAGGAATCATCCTCTACTTCAAAAAAAATGAAAGAAAAGAACAGAAAAATTCACTTATAATAACTATATATTTTATTGCAAAATGAAACAAAAGCAAAGCTCAGTGATATTTCCAGTATACTCTCCTGGTACTCAACCCTTATCTGTGTCATACCTCTTACAGTACTGCATTAAAATGCATTCACTTTCAGTTTTCATTGTCATTCTATTTTACTATCTGCTTCTACTTTTATTTATTGTTATTCTTTCTTGTTATCTCATTGACTTCCATGAGGCTTTGATGAATTTTGGTGGAAAAGACAGCATATATTCAAACTCCTAATCCTTTGAAATAGAGATTGCTAGGAAGAATGGGGCAAATTCTTATAAATATAAATTGAAATAGCTTGAAATGGAGTCGCTAAGCTAGTTGTGTCATATTAGGGTTAAATTTTGCAAAATAAAAATGAAAATACAGGGAAATAGTGCAAAAGGAAAATTTAATTCTTTCACTTTTCAAATTTTAATATATATTTTTTTTTCATTCTTAGTGGGGAACCAGCACATTCCCTTTAATAATTAGAAATAAATAACAATAAGAATGACACTGAGATTGAATGCTGAAGGAAGCTGGAGCCAGGCGTTGCCAACTGGAGAAGATGAATATGTGTGTTCATGCGCTGTGAAGGGAGGACAGAGATTAAATAGGAGAGGGTGGCAAGAGTTCATTAAAAGATTGATTGGAAGCCAATGCCTAGAAAGTAGAATTAAGAATAACTCAGCAAAGATCCTGAGAAGGAAAGCTGGAGAGGTGAGACTGCAGTGCTGGCAAGTGGAGGTGCTTGGCTGTCCGGAAGCGGAATGCTGCTATTCTGCAGGCAGAACTGTTGATTGATGAGAAGACAGCAATGAGACCAAGGAAGAAACAAAGTGGACAGCCTGAAAAGAAGACATCTGAGTCTCCCTATTTCTCTGCTATCAACAAAAATCTACATCAGCTTGCACAGAACTCATTTTTGCACAGTACCCCCACTGTCATTTACAAACACTTACATGTTTTCTATCCGTAGTTACTTAAAGTAGACAGGTGAGATGGAAGTGCATCTGGGTCAGAGAAGCATCATTAACTTCTTACAAATGTCGTGAACCTTGATTGTGCCTATTTTTGCTGAAAAGGACCAAAATCAGATCTGCAAGCTAAATCAGTATTGCCATTTACCTATATGCATGCTCCTAAAGCTCCCAGAAACCTGACAGCGAGGTTTTAACTTTCCTGTTACATTAAGATAGTAAGCAGTAACCCAAAATGAAGTGTATAGCATGTTTCCTAGAGAAATAATTTGAAATGGCCACTGAAATCTTTCAGTTGCTTTCCTTGTACCACAACATGAAAAGGCAGTTTACCATTTCATTGGGCAAAGCTACATTCTGGTGTCTGCCATATCTGCATAGTTAATGGTTCAGTCTCACTGATTTTGGCTGTGTTATCATACTCCTTTTGTGTTATTTGCCAGTTGACTTAATTTCTTCAAAGAACTAATGAACTAGCATGCTATCGGGTTTGTTTCTCTTTATTTACCATTGAACAATAGTTTTTGTTTTGACTATTTGCTAGTCAGTTTTTTTATGCAGTATAAATTGCATGCTTTTTTTAATTAAAAATGTCCAGATTGTTTTCTGTTTCCTATACAGGGTTGAAAAACTTCCAGTCTTTTCGTTGTTTTAAAAGGTCTTTGGGTTTTTTTTTAGCCCTTCTCAAAGTTGTTAATCTTCAAATACAGTTTGGCTGCTTCTTATGGGAGAGTGTAATTTAATATTAATACAGTTATAATCTTTTATAAGTATTATTATAGAGCCACCTTATATGTTGGAATAGCAAACTTTAAGCTTTTTTAAAAATTTTTTAATTTTTTAATTTGTAAATGAAGAAATGGAAGAATCAGCAGGGTAGCAGGAAAGCAAGACCAGCAGAGAAAAGAGAAAGAACAATGTGGGTGTTTTACAAATAGTTTGTTCTTGTGGAAGACCTCTCTCTTCCTCTGACACCCTTACATCCTTTACGTGGTACACTGCATTTTTACTAAGTTATCTGATTGTAGTACCACTTACAATTTACAAAGGCAGAAGATACGGCATACAAACTTTAACTTTGTTTGAAGACTGTTGCTTTAATTTAAACAAACAAAACAAACAAAAATCAAAAACCAAAACCACCAAAGACTGCCTTTTGTTGTGGAAGAAGATCTTGGACAAATCCCATTCTGAAAACTCAGAGTATTATTTCTGTTTCCTGGCTGCCCTGGGAACAGTTTCACAGGCAGAGGCAGGGCACTGTGCAGTGCTGACGACATGAGGGGGCCCAGGACTGCTCTGAGTCCTTGCCTGTGCACAGTGCCCAGTTCTGCCACTGCTGTGCTGTTCAGAGCTGAGCAGGCTGTGCTGCTGCCCTTGGTCTTTCCCTTTCAGTTCCAGAGTTGGCTCCTAACTGTTAATTGCAGCAGTGCAAATTATAACCTTTAGGTATAATTTAGATATACAGAATATAAAGATCTCACAGTGTATAAAAATAGATCTGTTTCAAAACAATTGTATTGCTAAATCCAGAAACATTCCTTATCCGTGATTTTGAAGACATACAGAATTCATGCCATTTCTGTATGCACCAGAAGAACTTGGAGATTTTAGTTTATATAATTAGAAAATGTGCAACATATGTAGATGGCCTGTCACAGACACTCTCCAAATACTAACAACTTTAATGCAAGCAGAGTATCACTTCCCTCATATTCACATGCATTTGTTAACTTAAGGCCACACTGAGGTCATGAAAGAAGGAAACACAACCACAATGAACTTGGCTATTCTAGTAGCAGAGTTTTCTTCTATTACTCACTCAATTATTCTTGGTTCAAATGCAATATTTGGTGTTGAGAACATGCATTCATTGAACAGGAGTCCAGAAGGATTTCAGAGGCTGACTGCAATTCATTGTTTTGCAATGAAGGTTGCAACATTGCCTATTTATTGCAAGGCTACTAAAGAGGTGGAGACAGATGACTTGGGATCTGTGATATGCTTTTTGGATACTATTATTTTAGTTATAGAGCAGAACAGTAGGGAAATCACAACTTTTTAGTGCCAACATATGACCAAATTATGCATACACATTTGTAAATACTAATTAAAATGCTGAACACATGGCAGTAGAGATTTGAGAAACTTGTCTGACAAAGATTTTAACAAGTTCACTTCTGAGAGCAATCCAACTTTCGAGGCAGCCTACTTCCAAGTAGGAACCTTCATTAAAGTCTACTAAAATCATGAAAAAAGACTCCCTTCCATCTGGATGATCATTCAGTTAAATCTTCTTCTGCCCTATGGCAGATCCTCACCTTGCAGTGCTTAAATGAGACTCTGAGTCTGGGATCAGTGAGGTCCAGGAAGCAGGGATAAGCACAACAGAAGAAATAAAAATAATCAGAATGTGATCTGAAGTAAAGCTTTTGCCTTCCTTTGCAATAGCTTACATTTTCTTATACACTCAATGATCATTTTGTGTACCTGAAAGACTATCTCTTTTATAGAAAGCAATGCGCGTTTTATAGGTGTTCTCCAGCTTTGGAGCTGGAAGCAGTATGTCCACATCATGCAGTCCCATGCCTCAGATAACTAGGAAGGCAAATGTGATCAGCAAAGTTTTTAGAATGGGGAACAAAAAATCAGTTTTGGTCACAAAGCTTTGCTGTAATTGTTATGCTTTTTTGATGCAAATTGATCTCATAATTCACAGATCACAGGAAAATCTACACCATACAGTCACTGGTCACTGATGAGATCTTTATCTATCAGAATTTTGACAACAAAAGGTAATTATGGAGTGAACTGACATCTTAAACTACAGTGGAAGGCAATAAATTCAGACCGAGAACTTAAATTTTCCACATCAGAACAGCATAAAATACCTATATTAGATTAAGATACCCCTTCAAGTAGAGGTCAGGTACCACCAAGACAGGAGAAAAATCCACTGCATTTATTGCTTATATTACGTTTAAATTATAAATAAAGCCCTTTGTCAAAAGTGTATGTCAGTATTCTACGAAAGGAACTTAACAGTACTTTGGATTTACATTAATTCATTTATCATTTTAAAAGGCAAAATATTTATGATATTGAACTCAATTGAAGAGAACAAATTTGGTGTAAAGATAGTTACTTAAAGAGAGAGAATGCTTTATCTCTGCCAGTAGTAGCAGTATATATCAGAAAGCCAATCAATTCTGTCATGGACCAGGATGCTGCTTAAGAAATGGAAAACATCTCTCATGGCAGGTTCACTATTCATTTCCGACATCTGGCTGGTATGATATCGAGCGCTTGGATTTATAACAGATGTTTGTCTGAAAATACAGCATTATGCTTTCATCTACTAAACCTCCTTCTGAGTTTCCTCACAGTTGATTTGTGTGATATTTTTATTTTTAAGTAAAAGGTTTATTTTAGAAGGCTTCCTTATAAATGCGTGGTTATGCATAGACGGCCATTCTTCTGCATGTTTGTAAAAGCTGTACAATATCTACCTAGAAGTATTTTTTGTGTGTTACAGGACTAAGGTTGTTTGTTTGTTTGTTTCATTTGTGTTCAATTAAGCATTTTTTTCCCCCGTAGATGGGTAGAAGGGTAAATGTAGCACTTAGGAACATGATTTAGTGGGCAATATTGGTGGTAGGTAAACAGTTGGACTAGATGATCTTAGAGGTCTTTTCCAACCATAACGATTCTATGATTCAATGATTCTACCATAAGGCAATAGCTTTGCAACCTATTAGAGATCTCTGCACTTGTTTCAAGCTTATTTGTGACAGGGTTCTTGTCTAGATTCGTCCCCTCCTCAGCTTTACATGTAAAGCTGAAATGGTAAGTTTGGACTTGTTGAAAATGATCAGGACAGCTTGCAGACATTTCAAACCAGTAAAATTCATTCTTCATAAATACTGAATTCTTTTTTGAGAGAGTGTTGGAAAAACTTGTTTGTTCTATAAAAACCTTTGTGTCAGCAGTGCTCCAGATGGATTTACAACTTCTTCTTCTAGAGGGCTTAGCATATTGATCTTTACTCACTGCACAGAACAGTAGCCCATCATCGGTAAAATGCTAAATTGGCATTTCTCTTTTAGAACAAGTTAACAGTTCATTAATGTGGGTTTTCCCATTGACTTCTCTAACAGCCAGACTCTTATAATATGGGGGAAAAAAAAAAAAAAAAAAAAAAAAACAAGCAAAAATAGTGATGTGTTAATTAGGGATACCTGCACATTTGTAGAAACAGAATGTATAATTCATGTAATTTCACTTTTTGGGATAATTGATGGCATTTTCTAAAGACAAAACCATGAATAAGTAAATAAAAAGCTGAAAAAATTGAAATAAAGCTTTGCATGGGATAAAAAGTACAGGTCTCTCACATGCTGAAGTTGTAAAAGGTTTTAAAAAACTACTTGGGAGAAAAGGAATGAGTTAAAATATTATGTCATCGGATCTGCAACATAGCAAGAGGAAATGACAGAGGAAAGATGAACAACTGAATTTAAACACAAACAATACACATAGAACATTAAAAAAAAAAAAAAAAGTAGGCTGATTTTTTTCTGAAATATCCTTATGGAGCTTTTTGTAACTTGAAATCAATCCTTCTTTCCGTTAAATTGTGTCTTTTCTCAAACTAAAAACAATGACATGAAGAAAGAGAGTCTTTGTCTTCAAGTAACAAGTAATTTGGTACAGCCAAAGATTTCTTTAAGCCTACCACAAATGGAAAGTATTTCTAATGCAGGTGAAAGAAAAGAAGGTGTTAAAAGCAAAGAACATGAGTATTCAGTATGCTATTAAATGGAGTACAAGCAAAATTCTAAGTTTCACATCTGTCTCACAAAAACAAACATTTCTGTGAAGCCCTTGTCAGTCTACAAAAAAGAATAGAACATTTGTCTAAAGTGCTTCTCAGTTGTGCAGAGACAGACAATAAGCAGTATAGTATCATTTGAAGAGATAAATGTATTTACAAAGAAAGTCTACTTTATTAAATTGACTTTTATGGAAACTTCTGGGGAAGTTCTTAAACTTAAGGCTCATTCTGAGCTTGTTATCTTATTTTGAAACTGACAAGGCTTACATATCCATGTTATTAAACATTGTTCAATATATTATTATTTATGGAGTTTCCAATAAGGAGAAAAAAAGAATTTTGAAGCTTTTACATCAAGTCAGCTCCATTACAAGGGATGAAAGCAGACTGGAAGAAGCCATCTTTCCTGGGCAGAGGAAGCACTTCATTCCTCTGTTCCTGCAGCCTGGTGACTGGCTGTCCCAGACCTGTTCAGTATGGATGCTACCCAAACACAGGAAGCCAAGGCAGGTGCCACAGCTGGGGATGAACAACCCAGTTCAATGTCTTGGAACCAGAAGTGCACAGCAGAGGTGCTAAAACTGACCCCATAATATTCAGGAGTGCTGAGCAGCCTCAATGCATTACTACGCATGCTGTCCCTGTTTGACTCCTCCAGGTACCACACGCCAGCTGCACCCCAGTGCTGGCAAGACTTGAGCTGCCCTGGTCTGCATCAGTTTTCATTCTGCATCAAAAGGTAATGCATACATACAAAACCAGGCCACACACTGTGCACACTCAATTACGTATGTGCAGAAATTTCACAAGTGGCTTCAGGGATATTGTCTAAAGTAAGTATTTACTTCCTCTGAAATAGCTCTATTTGCCAAAATAGAGGAGTATGCCAAAACAAGAAAGTCCCATTCCACCTAAATAGAAAGGTAAACTGTGGCAAGAAGCAGCACCTGAAAGTAACCACAGGACAACCTTGCCACATGCTAGTAGCAGGAATCATCACAGAAGTTATTTGCTGCCATTACAGTGTACACGTCGATGACACTCTCTCTCTTTTTGTATATTGGAATGCTTTGAGTTGTGCTGTCATTAAAAACTGTGGTAAGAGAAGGAGGAATTGTCTTCAGACAACCTTGCCTTTTGAGCCCTTCAGCTTCAACCAAGCCCTGGGAGATGCATGAGGGCCAGATGAGTAAAGATCTCACTTCTCAAGGAAAGAAGCGTTTTGGTAAAGTTTTGGTTAGGATCACCACTGAATGAAAAGCTGCTCTATGAATTGAACTATATTGCCAAGGAATCAACACAGGAGAAAGTAATTACAAATGAAAATCGAGAAAATAATAGTGCTCATATATGTTCTGCAGCTTGCAAAACTACATGTTTTTTCCTTTTGTCACTTAATTTCCCTTCCGAGAACATATTCAGAGTTCACACCTATTTCCTGGGCGTATCAGCTGCTTCCAGTCACCGCAGTGATGGAGACTTAATCTGCTTGTAATGAATCAGCAGATCCCCTGTAGTGGAGAAAAGGAAGGGGTAGAAAAATTGTTTGCTTAATGACAAGCTTCTTAGATGAATGTCAACTGGCTACAGCATAGTGTAGATTAAGCTAAAGTGATACTAGCTTTTACTTTCCTAAAGTAAAAATTTTACTTTAATACATAGATTTTAATTTTACCGTATTCGGAAACATTAAGCAGTCATTTGTCTCAATTTCTGCTGGTTGTTTTTGACCATCAGTACATACTCAAAAACTTCCACCTTCTCCTGACTTGAGTAGTATTTTTTTTTCAACCAACATCATTATTTTGGATTTTTCTTCTAACCTTCCTACTAGATCACCATCTGTTACAGCAGCTGCATATTTTTATGAAGTAGATAAGAGGCTGACTTTATATTTAGGAAGTGATTCTGTGAGAAACCTGAATCCCATGCTTAGCAAAGACCTGAGCAGAGGATGGGGCCAGTGAGAAAAGTGCTGCTAAGCCACTGCTGTCATCCCAGCAACACGTGGTTATGTTCCTAAAACCAAGTGGTATCCATTGCAGGAAGGGCATTAGAAGTAACGGTAAGCGATAATGTTATGAAATACTTGTAGTCATTTGTATAAAAGTGATCATAGGATTCATCTCGAAAAGTTTAGAAGAACTAAAGGACAGAGACTGGTCTGAAGGAGTAAAATAATGAAGTGGCTGATGGAAGTATGCTCTTTTTCTAAAAAGCACAGATTTAACCACATTGGTAAAATACAGATGTTAAATGTCAAACATTTACCATTCAGAGGTTAAAAAAAATTAGGTGTAAAGCCTGCTAGGAATGTAACAGTAATACTGTTGATTTAGGATTTTCGGGGCGTATTTTTGCAGCAAGTGTCTGCAAGGGAGGCTATAACTAATCCATTCTTTGTACAAATAAGGTGATGGGAAGTAAATTGGGTGCTATTTCTTCAATGTATAAAATTATGACTTATTTGAGAAAACAGCTATTTCAGTTTTGATGTACCATTCAAAATTATTTTTTACTGAGAAGTAAAAGCTTGTGATAGAGTTGGAAGGATTTCCTTTTTAGAAACCTCTCAAAATTAAAACCAGTCACAAAATTTAACGTAAAATAACAGATGGAGTTGGACTAGATGACCTTTAAAGGTCTCTTCCAACTCCAAGGATTCTGTGATTCTATGATGCTGTGTCTGACAACCACTCTCTCCACTACCTTGGATCAGTGAGCAAATACAGTTATGGCTGTATGTGCCAGAACATATGGAGAATGAGACACTATTATGCAGAAATCTGTTTCCTACGTTTTGTTTATATATATAAACAATATGTATACTCACATGAAAATAGAGAGTTCCAAATACATATATATATATATATACACACACACATAAACTAAATGCATATGCAATTATATGTATTTGTATGTATTGCTAGTAGTCATTGATTTTTAAGCAGTTCAGGAAATCAGTTTGACTCTGGACCATTTGAATCTGCTTTGAATAATAGAAAAAATTGCTGATTTCCACTCATATGCTTATATTGAGAGAACTCCAGTGCATCTTAAGGCATTCAAGTGACTCTGCAATAAGAACTAATTGCAAGAGTGTCAAATGAATACCATGCTGCAAGGAGACTAGTTCTGCTTCAGGCACCTCTGGACCAAATTCATTGCCAAATCTGGAATTTCTCGATAGCTGCATTTTTTTGTAGAAACTATCTAGTCATGTGAATAATCAGTTTCCTTAGTAACATTTATTTTATTAGTAAGTACTCAGAAGAAGAAAGCCCCTTTTCTTTTAGCTACTTTTTCAGATAGTTTCAAATTAGTTCATGACTCTGTACAGACTTACTTCATCTGCAGATGACAAAAGCTTTCTTGATCGCATGAATGTAATTTTCTGTTAATGAGAACTCTTGAGATTTCTAGCATGAACAGCAAATTTGCAGAAATGGTTTCTTTTTCTTAAGTATTCACTTTATGAAATAAGAGTAAATTAGGTCAGACGTGAAAGTTTTAGGCTCGTATCTCTAAAAAAGAACATAACTGTTGTCATTCACTAGTACTAATGTATTTTAATAACGTTCAGCTTAAATCTCTAAGCATTCCTCTTTGCCTCTATTTAAAACTACTATAGTATAAATTAAATACTGGTCCCATGTTTCATAGAAAGCTAAAAGTGAGTTTAAACCAGGCTGGTTGTCCTTCAAAGATAAGTTTTACTGCACATTTTGCAGTGCTATTAATAAAATTATTTAAAAATCAATAATGAGATTTGTATTCCTACTTAACATCATTGAGGTTGTTTTTTTTAATGCAAAGAGCAGATCAAAATATGTTTTTTATTTTCATTATTGAAAATGCCCTTTTTCTATATTTGTGTAACCAGTGCCCCAAAATGAGAAGGAAAAAAGGATGCTTTCCCGTTACATTTTATTGTTTATTTAGAGATCTGAAGATGAGTTGTAGCTACTGATAATTTCCCTCTCATTGCAAACACCATTCAAAAATTTTCAACAAACTTATTTTTCTGTAAAAAGAAAAAATAAAGTCTCTCATTTGCCCATTAAACTACGAAGATTTCAGTGCAAATGAACTGTATGTAGCAGCTTTGTGATCATAATTAGTGTTCATTCTCAACACAAAAATTATGTTTAAAAAAGTTCAACCCTCATTTGTAATATGTAATCAGTTTCAGATTGATTTTCCTCTGCTGATAATGTTCAAAATAGGATTTACAAGATTTCAGTGACCAGCTGGTATTCTGTCATCCACAGGGGTCATTCCTCTGTCTTCTAGTGCAAAAAAAAGCAATCTTAATTAGTGTCTTTATGAGATAATTGTAGAATGGCTCTTAGGGTGACTGATGAGAATTTCTGTTTAAAAAAGGTACCATCAGAACACTCTGCTGGAATTTGACTCTGAGCTATTGAATTTCGCCATGAGAAGTGGAAGAACTAGAAAATTGAGGGTGTTGTTGGTTTGTTGTTTTTGTTTTTGTTTTTGCTGGAAAGTTATAGGAAATAATAGGTTTAAGAAACAAAGACAAATGTCTTCCTTATGTAATTTATGTTTTATATAACTCTTTGAATTTTACATTAATTTAAGCTTATTTCAGGAGGCAGATTTGGTGATGGAGGAGGGCACGTGAAAGAGAAACAAAGCAACAAAAGGCAAAAGTCAGTTAGGACAAACTGTTACACTTACAAAGAAGAAAGGCTGAGCTCCTGTGTACAGAATGCCCCTCTCAAAAAAATTCTTCATTCACATTGATTTTGTGGTGCTGCAGTACTGGTTTTAGGCTAGACCCTGGACTAGACACCAGCAGCATCAGCAAAGCCATTCCTAATTCTTGAACGTTACTGATCTACAGTATCCTACTTAAGAGCATTTGGAGAATATCTTTGTATTATTTATTATCTAAAATCCTCTCTATTAACTCTGTTTCTCAGAGTGAAAACTACAGCATCAGACAAGGCTAGTATGTAGTACTGGATTTAGTAAAATCTAGCTGCAAAGCCTTTACATTTAGAGCCAGAGATCCAAGTCACACTTCTGTAGTTCTGTCCTTGTACCCATCAAACAAATAACTGTCTAGCAGGGGTTGATATAAAACAGGAAACCTCCTTCTACAGCTTTCAACTCATTCAACATTTCATCGGTTTGTTCTGTCTCTTGAATTTTCAATGTAAAGATCTGCCTTTTGGATTGGACACTACATGATGGGGTAAATACTACACAGAGGAATTACAGAGTGATCCATGAGATTTTTCAGTAGTTATGTAATGGGAATAAAAGTTCTTAAAAATGCACTGGAATGAGAGAAGAAGTACAAAAGAAAATAGTTACACAAATGAATGAAGAATGGATGAACTTCTAGAATAGCTGACCTGCTGAATAAACTTTTTAAAAAACATCTTGTCTTCCAAGAGGAGGATCGGATTATAATGTAAAACTTGTTTAAAAAAACAAAAAACAAAAAACCCAAAAACTACTGAAATAATGCTCATAAAGAGATGTTTGGGAAATTTTAGCATAGAGTATATTGTCAACAGTTACGCTCAGTTTAAGATGCTAACATAAGTTATTAATGACTTTCTGAGACGTGAATATATTTCCTTGAAACATGAGAAATGCAAATAGAGAGAAGATGAAAGCAGCAGCAGCAGTCTTCTAAAACATAAAGCTGAACAGGCTGGTGCTACCAGCCACTGTCCATACATTTGCACCAGCTGGGAGTATTGTTCAGATGCGTTACGATTCTCACACAGAACACACTCAAGAACTGCGTGTATCAGAGACTGTTACTGCTCTAATAGTTTCCTACTAAGAAGCTGGGAGAAAGATGGCATAGGTAATCAAGAAGCTGTGTTATCCAAGGGACGTCAACATAACAAATGGATGATTTTTCTGTGCTAAATTAGAACACTGTTATTTCCACAAAGTCTGCTGCTAACATACAGTAAGTGCTGACAAATCCTTGGAACTTTTGAAGTGTGATTTACAAGAAACTGGCTGGGAAATCCTTCACACGTTTGTTCTCCCGTCTCCTGTATAATCGTATTTCTACTCATTCTTCCTATCTCACTACCTACAGTTTGTGGACTTTATGTCAGTAGCATGAAAATTTGTCATTTTGGTTCCTTCTATTTGTTTAAGGCTTTTTTGTTGTCATTTTCATCCCACAAGGTTTTGGCATTACGTTCAGGTTAATAGCATTAAGAAAGTATCCCTTATTCTAATAGTTTTGGCTTTTGGCTGGATGATGAGTATATGACAGTAGACCATAAAAGGTCTGATGCAGTCCATGTGATATTACATAATTAATAAAGTAGAGCTAAAGTTTTGTGTTTGTTAGTTTCAATTAGCAGAATTAAAAGATATCAATTGCATATATCTTAACTTCAGGAAACTTCTAAGAATTGAAAAAAATAAGTCAAAAGAACTGGGTCTTTGGGGCAATGTTACCAATATGGGTATAGTTCATAGTGTTGTCTATGTGAGAACATGGATTTGTGAGAAAAAGAAAAAAGTGAGTTAGGTTAAGCTATACAAAAGGCAATCAAAACCCCTCCGAGAACAATTGAAATGGAATTTGTCCATTCTTACATGTCAACAAGAAGGAAGGCTTTTGTTTAACTTTTTGTTTGTTTTTCAAAATCTCAGATTTGCCTGAAAATACAGTTTTTAATGGCAGCTGAATGTGATTGTGAAAGTAATTCTAACTTACATCAACACACCAGCAGTTCAGGGTTTTTTATGAGAAGCTCGGAGATCTGGGAGTTGGTTGATAGCTGAAGTACTGCCTGTTAAAATGTCAGAAAGAAGTCACATTATTTAAATCACAGAGGAATGAAACTTCTGTGTGCTGGATAGTCATTTTGCATACATAAACAGGCTTTTCTACTCTTTCATTCATGGCTAGGAGGATTATACATGGACATTTTTTACTGTTTGCTTTTCAAGAACTTAGTTGTTTGGGGTTTTTTTCAGAAGAGTCTATATGCAATAGATGATGAATGCTTTTAAGACACATTGCCAAGGAGAAAAACATTACTTTTTTATTTGATAGAATATTTTGGTGGGCTTTTTTCCTCTTTTGTTGCTGTTCTTTGTCTTTATTTTGATGCTAATAATAATTTATCTTGGTATTTCTTCATTATCCCACATACAGCATCTGTGAAAATCCCAGATCACTCCTGGATTTGACAAAGAGGGCAGGACACCCAAGACCTCATATTCAAGGTCTTTTAAAATCAAAGCCTGAGCAGGTTTTAGAGTGAAATGAGATGTGGCACCTTCTGTGAATTGCATGAAAGCTAAGGGGGCTGAGTAAAGCCTCTTGTTTTGTTTAGTATCTGCTTTTTATGCCATATTTCTCTCTCTATAACAAGCATTTACATTTTGAGAAGCCAGAAGTTGTTTTCTATAAACGTATATTGGTGGGGAGGTGTGAACACCTTTGACATCATTCTGATACCATTCGAATGTCAATGGTTTAAAGTTCAGTGTTACTGTTCTGAATCCAATAAGGAAAACTGAAGTCAAACAGAAGATGATTTTTCTCCAGAAAGTAAAAAAGTATTCTATTAAAAAGAATCTTTAAATAGTGTATTTTTTGCATGTATAGTGTACATTTATATGTGAATATATATGTAAATTATTTATACATAATACATTTTATTGTCTTTCATAAATATATATAAATATAAATAAATATAAATATATCTACATATATATATATATATATAAACTCATATTGTTACTCTTATTAAAATTTTAGTATTCTATTTTTTTATCTGGGACTGTTGCCCTATTTCAGGATCTATTTTTAAAGACAGTGTCTAAATAACAAATAAGTGTTAGCAACTTGAAATGTTTACATATGTGTTGCTGGCAGCTTCAGGGGAATGAAGAGCCAGATAAAAGTTTGCACTTCATACAGTTTCTTCTGAAAACAGTGCACACATACGTCTAAAACAAATTACTGGAATTCACATGCTAATTACATACTATTTTATGTCATAATTATAATGTAATTCTGAACATTGTTATGTCATTATGTTCATTACTATTTATTTAATGTAATCATTATTTACTTTGTGCTTCATATAGTTTCATAGTAGCCATTTCTAATTCTACAGAGATGTATTTTACAAGCATGTAAGAAAAAACAATTTCTGCAAGAATAGAAAATAATATCAATTTAAAAGAAGTAGTATTGTCTATGTTATTTAATGTGGACTCCTATGATAGATAGGTCACTTTTCTACACACATTTCCAAGTTAGCGTGTAGATCTGAGAGTACCTACTGACTGTAATACTACTAGCTCCTGGTTATCAGAATTATTTTTTCAGGTAAACAAGGAGGGAAGTGAAAAAAAATCACATGCACTTCTGTGAATGTCCTCTGCTTGGCAGGAAGTTTAAGAATTCTGTTTACCATGGATTTTATAATCCCAGCTATAATCAGCAAACCTAATTCTCAAACAGCTCTAAGTCAGGCTCAAAGGCCTTCCAAAGGGTAGAGCTCCCTCTAGTTGTTGGACATACACCAACTCTGATTTTACTTGCATTGGAGTCTAGGTGGCTAACTGGAAATAAAATATATATATATATTATATATATGTATATATATATATATCATATCTCAAAGACGTTTAGACCAAGGATTCATAATGCTCAGTGGACTGGTAAATGGGTGTCAGGGCATAAGAGTGACTTTATACTTTCCATAATTCAAAGAGGAGTGGAGTCTGTGCTTGACTGGAGAGACAAGGCTTCTCAAGCCGAAAAAGATGTCTCAGTAAAAATAAAGTTGAGAACTTTATATCATTTAAACTGATCGAACATATATCTTCTTTTAGCTTGAGAAGTTACGATTTGCAGAGAGTAAACATGAAGCTGCAATAACCCCAGGGTTATAGCTTATAGGAAGATTAAATCATGTTGAAATCAGCTGACTTACTACTCGAGTAGGTGCCAGTAATGTTATTTTTTTCAATATTTCCTGTAAAGTATGTGAGCTGAGCCACTGCTCTTCTAATTTTCTTAATTATTGTAGAGGCCAAGAATAGTATTTTAATTGCATCTCTCATTTACCTAATTTAGGTAATCAAATATTAAAACATTACTATGACTGATACTGCAACAGTAGGAAAGCACAGAGCAGCAAAGATTGTGTCATTAAAACCAAGGTTTGATTTTCTATAGTCCTTCTTGTGGCAAGAATACTAGTGTCAGCCACAACAACATTGGCACCTGTTTCACGTTTTCACCTACCATGTGGCCAGTGCTGCTACATTATGTAATACCAGAAGACAGGAGGTAAATCATGTGTAATTTCTTCATATTTAGATCCATCAGTATAAAATGAGTTAATTCTAGAAAAAGTTATTATAAAAGCACCAAACAAACAGAAGTAGATGAATTAGCTTAATAGAGAAGCCTCAAGCTGATACACAGCAGCCTCCAGCAGAAGGAAACTTAATTCTAGTTTGCTTTGCTTCTTGTTGAAGGTTTCTGGAGCTATCCACTGGTTACATCTACTGTTATGTCTTACAACAGTTATAGATTCTAAAATGCATCTTTGTATACTATCCAACATTCTTAAGAATTTCTAAACCTTGTTGAGTTTGGTATCTTGGGAAATTGAGCCCTGTAATTACATTTTCATGTGAGAGTGAATTTTGTAATGCAAATATCCTGTCTGCCTTACTTAACATTATACATAATCCAAACTCTTTCTTCAGAGACCTTCTTGTGGATGCTTTTGAGTCCTCCTTTCCACTATTATCAACTATTTTTTGTGTTATTTATTTACTTGAAAACAGAGCCAACAAATGAAAATTTCCTATCCATGTAGACCATCATCAGGATTCTGAAAATAGGATATAATAGTTCAGTTGGAAGGGACCAGCAAAGATCATAATGAACAGCAGTTTCTTTCTTTTTCATTACACTGGTACATAAAGCTGTTGAAGCTGACAACAGAAACTCAAAATTGACTGGCAGGTTGGTTAGAGGAAGAGGAACCTTATGATACACACAGCAGTGATTTTGTCAAACATTGTTTAAAAAGAAGAGTGATTCATGTAACACTGAACGTGATAAAAATTTATTCAGTGACAAGAGCAGTTTGAAGTGTCTGAAAAAACTGATAGGATACAATAGCTCTTAAGGCTTTTATCTGCTTCTTAATGGAGATAGCATGGGCTGGCTGGACATAATACAGCACCATACATGACCAGCTAGGTAAATCGGGGAAATTACTTATTCTGCAGCAAGAATGCCACATGGTAAGCTTTGTGGAGAATTTAGTTGATTGGAAAATGAAAACTGGTTTTCAACGTAGCCAGTGAAAAAAAACATAGTAGCTATTGCCCAGATGTCTTGACTTAAAGCTTTGGCAAAACTATTACTGGCATCAGTGTGTAATGATTTCACACAGTAACAGGGTAGCGGGAATGTTAGCAAATGTACCGGAGTGCTTTGGAACAGAAAAAATCAGTGATGCCACATACTGAAAGCCTTACAGGAACATTAGTGTGAGTTCTTACTGGCCCATCTAAAGTCTGAAATATTTGCTTGTCTTGTTCATCTCGGGATCGATATGGGACACAGAATCAACTAATTTTTTGGCATTTTGCTGACCCTCAATTAGTAGGTAATGTACAGAAAGTCCTAAACTAGTACTAGATTTTGAGACTGAATTGTAGGGACTGAGGGTTTTTCCACAAAAATAATTCACAAAACTATACAAGGCAAAAGTGGGATCTCTCTGAATTTGTTTTTGACATAACAGAAAGAGATTACTCATTTAAATCATATTTTCTAAAAGTAATCCACCATAAACTGCTACTTAGAACAGTAGCATGCTGTTAAATATAACTGATTACTGTAATTTTTTATATTAACCTGGTGATTAGACATTTTGTAATGAACATAACATTGAAAAGCAGTGAGAATGCCAAGAAAAGGATCTTTGCCACTAAATAAGAACTCATGCTCATAATCCATAAAGGTTTCCTTTAGTTAATTAGTGGAAATTTTCTGATAATATATACGTTTTAGACAATTTATATGACACAGTGTCCTGATACATTTTAAATTTTTGTGCAATTACACCTTATTTCATTTAGCACAGGGATGTTTTGTCTGTGGAATGAAAAAAACCCAGCAAATGTCACTGCAGAAAACCTGCAATCTCAAGATACAGTTGCAGCAGTAAGGCTGGCAGCTTTGTAACTATTCTACTTCCAACATCTTTCATCAAAAAGAAACAGACTGCAATGTACTTCTTGTGCAGAATCACTCTATGATGCGAGCTGAAAAATCAACACTAAGATTGCAAAACTGTTAAGCTCTATCTTTATAAATCTAGGCCTTCCTTTGCTTCTTTTTACTAGTCATTTTTGTCCCAACTTTTAAGAGAAATTATCCAAAGTCTTCAATTTCTGCTATCCTGAGATTTAACTGTTACTTTAACTACAGAGCAGCACCAAATCTAAACTTAAATTTTGATGCTTTTTTAAAAAAAAATCTAAGTTCAGTGGATTTTCATGTGTAGAAACATTTTGCACCAAGCATGGTACCAGTTTAGCCCCCAGATTCATTGCAGGGTCAGTGCTTGTAAATTGTGTGTCAGGTTTGGCATGCTACTGTTCTAAGTAGCAGTTTATAGTGGATCACTTTTAGAAAATATGATTTAAATAAGCAATCTCTTTCTGTTACGTCATCCACAGTCACACACTGCCTGAATGTGCATTACCAGTGGAATGTGACACAAGGTGGCTTTCTGGTGGCAGAAGAGGCTATTCAGATGCAAACAGATTGTTCTGAATTGAGTTGAAGTCTACTGAACTGCTTGTTGTGGCTGCAAACCAGGGCCTTGCATTACCCTCAGAAAGATGCCGGTTTCACTAATGCCCCTGCTAGGCTGGCATCTCAAATGTTTCACTGCCATTGCCTACTCACAGAACCCTTACACGCTTTAGTATTTTTCTGAAGAAAGAGAATACTAAATACTATTAAGCTTGAGGGATTCAAATGAAAACAGCCATGTTCTAATTCATGTGTTAGTTGATATTTAGATATTAACACAAAGTCTGCCATTTTCCACAGATCCATTTCAGAGTGCTGACACTTCAGTACACTGATATTCCGCACATAAAAAATACACATTTCAAGCCTTCTCAAGATTAGGCAGAGAGCTAAATCCTAAATGTGGAACTCAATTTTCTAAATCGTTCTTAATGGCCCCAACAAGTGGATTAATTGATACGAAACTTCTCAGGCTTTTTGAGAGAGTAAAATGGTTGTCTGATGCCAGTTGTATCGGAAGTTCTGCACTCTGAACCTCGAGTGAAAACAGGTACTTTTCTTCAACTCAGAATCAGGTATCAGCATGTCTAGGAAAGGTTGAACTTAGGCCCCCATTTCCATCCTGTGAACCTAAGTTGCTAGCTGTAGGCTAAGTACTGTAGCAGTCATTTTGAAGCATCTTGCAGTGCCCTGATGATACCACAGTAGAAACTTCATAATCAATTTCAGGACTGTGATTTCTGCTAGGGGACAAACGAATTTATATTGCTCTCTGCAAATTTGCTATGTTTTAGTAATACCAGAAAAACTCTTCTGTGTTTCACTGCTTTGTATTTTTCATAGGTTGTTTTGCTTGACAAATTTTTCTGTTGTCTCCTTATCACGTTCTAAGTTCCATTATGTGAAATTGCAAAGCACAAAACTAGAAATATTTCTTGTAGACATTTAGCAAGGCTGAGCAAATACTTCACAAAAGGGAATCATTTACTTAATACCATTTAATCTTCTTGCTCACTAATGTCTATGAATATATTATTTTTCTCAAAATACATTTTTATTCATTTTTTTCTGTTTAAACAGCATAGTATAATATGTAACTAAATTTTATTTACATTGATTTATCTGCTTGACATTATTCAGCTTGACTATGCAAAGCTAAATTAAAAAGGTGTTTGGAAGAGCGAACTGGAAACAAATCAGTGGTTAGAGTTAGGAAAATGTTTTGTGACTTTTTATCAGGAAAATAACATCTGGCCAGTAGAAGTAAAATTTCAAGAAATTGTAAGAAATATTCATTTTATTGAACATATACTTAAGCACAGACTAGATAGTGTGCAGATATTTGAGCTGGCAGGGCAAAAAATAGTACATGTGAAGAGAGCTATCCTAATCCTACAAAGGTTGCATGGTGATGTGTAATTCAAGCAAATGCAGGGAAAATAAATGTCCTTGAACAACCTACAAGACGTATTGCTTGAGAGAGCAGGTTACGCTGATGATCCAGCTCAGGGGCAGGACAGTTTATCTGGGAATTCAGAGGGAAGGTAATAAGTACTTTTATGAGATTGGTAGGCAATCAAAGGAGCTTGCTATAAGAAGTCTCTGTTAGCACAACCATACAGAAAGGATAGGGTGCCTGACAGATGATGAATATCAGCTGGATCACAGAGTACAGATTTTCCTGGAGAGGGAAGCTTGGAAGGTAGAGAGATCGTGACTGCTGCTTGTCTCTGAACCACGACAGAAGTTATGTTTAGAACTACAAATTAATCTCATATTTTGCCCTTGAATATTACTTAGGTGACAAAGGTGATGAATTAATGGAGCATGAAGATGCATCCTCATTTCAAAATTTCATACTGACAGTTTCTAAATCTAGGGATGTTTTTCTCTAGTATAAACAAACAGACTGCCTGTGCCTACTGCCTGTATTATAGACAACTATAACTGAGAGGCAAAAGACAGTAGGGCTTTAACTCCTATGGGTTTTATTATTTGTTAACCACAACAGGAACGAGAACAATTTTACATCTAATAAATGCATACTGACTGCAACATTAGGGGAATGTATAGTCTTGGGAGCTACAGAAAAAATATAGAGCTTGTAACGACAACATAATGAATGTAAGACATACCATTCTGAGAATCATTATGTATAGATGGGACATGATATATAGATGGGATCTCTTACAGAAGAGATACTTCATAGGAGTAAGTATATCAAGATTAGACACTAAGCAGATTACCTGACTTCAGCAATAAGCATTTATAAGTAGCCATTTTCTTATATTTTTTTTCTGTATACAAAATATCATTTCATTAGAAAATTCAAAAATGAAATTAATTTTGTTATTCCATAATTGGAACATGGTTTTAAGTCTTTGCAGTAAAATGTGCTGCAGACAGATACAATCAAAGAACCGTAATACTGAAGAACAAATGAACAGCAGCATGCAGGCTGTTCTTCAGGATATGTAAAATGATAAAGCCAATGGTACAATCTGTAAGTTCATCTACCAAAACATTTATTGTAAACTATAAAAGTTAAGTAAATATAACCATCTGTTGAGCTGCTATTTAGAATTACCAGAATTTGTATAGGCTTGGACCTTCTCCGGGAGTTTAGAAATTAGGGAGTGGAATCATATTAATCCTAGACATAAGACATGAACATTAGATCATTCAGAGAAAACTGCTTTGCTGTGGGCTATTTTGTGCCTATTTTGTGAATAAATAGAGAAAAATAGTCACCAGAGGTAGCAGGTATCATCACAAAGGCTGAAAGTCACTGCAGAATTAAAGCATAAAGAGAACAGGCTATTTTAAATCATTCTCTGGCTACCAAGTGTAAATCAAATTGAATGGACTTAGGCTGAGAAGAGACTCAGTACGCTTCCTGTGTTAGCATGTTACATGCTGTTAAATTTGCTGACTTCATGAAAAACAAGTCCTCTTCTGGACTAAAACTCAGCTTTAAATCTCAAAGGATTAATGTGCATATCTAATAGACATTATCACCAACAGAACTGACTTGTCATAGCTAATAATACCTACAGTTCCCTAGCACTATTACCTTTATTATCTGCATTTACTGAAGTACAACAAAACCTCCCCCTCCCCAGCTTTACAAATCTGAGTTCTGGGAGTAATTTTTTTAAACAAACAATTAAAAAACTCAAAATAAGATAGCCTATTGGCAGTTCTAGCTGAATAATCTAGCTGTGGATGTTCCTGTTCATTGCAAGGCAGTTAGATTAGATGACCAACTTTAGGGATTCTGTGATACGATTTTTTTTTTTTATTATTTGCAGTGTTCTTTATGTTCATTTTATTGAAGCCATGTATGACAAACAAATACAGGTTTAGCTTATCATTGGTGTACTGTATGGACGAAATTTAAAGCTCACAGAAAGTGTTGAATAGTACAAAACTTAGGACTAACTTCTCTGACTTGAAAAATGATATACATTATTATCTTAGTAAAATTATTACTTCACTTATGCTATTATCTCTTGGAGTATCCAGAAGCCAACCAGATGTCTTGAATTAATTTGAGTAGACAGGAGTCATAAAGCTGTGCTGACCTTCAAGTAGCTACTGTACCTGAAGATCTCATGCCTTTGCTTTTATGGATAATTTCTTTGGCTGAAGTCTGTTCAATAAGCAATTTAAAATAAAAATCTGTAATAAGAGTTTAGTAAGGATGAGTCATTCTGCTGCAGAAAGTGATTAGGTATATGTAGTTGTTTGATTATATTTTCCACATAATGGCCTGCATGTGTGAAGAGTCTGAAATTACCCTAGAGTGTTGTCAAAATAGTATGCGAGTGCATTTTTTTAACATAGATTTAGTAATGCTTTGGGTTGTGTTTGTTTTTAAACAGATCTTCTTTCATGGTATTTACCTCAGAAGTCTTAACTGTGACTGCAATACTTACTATGAAGTAATGAAATAATTTTTAAAATTAGAGGTGTTCATCTTTTCATGCACATCAAACCCAGGTTTCTAGGTACTTCTAATAGAATACCATACAGGATTTATTTATTCTGGTTTATATCATATTGTCCAAATGCTACTGTTAGCAATCAGCTCCAATGATACTTGCATTTATTTAATGGTCAAACATGTCCAGGTTTTAAATTAGCTTGTTTTCCAGGAAAAGCTTCATCTTTACTATGGGGCATCCATGCAGGTGACAACTGATGTATTTAGAATCAAACATTATGGCTTGTTTGTAACACGCAGCTTGGGTTGGAGAAGTAGGCTCAGTCGGATGCATACAGCTAGGCTGCACCTTTACATATCCTGCCTTATCAAGATTTGAATCAACTGAATCATTTGTAGTCTGTAATGTAATTTCCTGGAAGAATATAACTAGAAGACAAAACTCCATGAACCTGAACAACATAAAGGATTTACATAAAGAATATATTACTGGAAGCCAGGGGCCAGGTCACAGAGGAGGGAGGAGGCAAAGGTTGAGCTGTTTTATTCAAAAATAGTGATCAAGGACCACAAGTAATCATTAATATTTTAAAAGATCGGTGGAACTGTTTCCTAAAGGAATAGGTTTATTGAGAGCAAATGTCTCCAGAGATACTTTATTACAACAACAGCTTTTTCTTACTTTAATACATGCAAGAAATAAAAAAGTAAATGAAAACCTGAGTTCCCCTTTGTATGCTTCATTTTGTGAAAAGTGATTTTAAAATATTCTGCCCAAGAACAGGAATTGCAATTTCTTCCTGTACACATAATTTCTTCAAACCCAAATTGCCAGAACCTCCAGATTTTTGCTTTATCATCCCCTTATTGTATTGCTCAGGTTCAGCATAGTAGTGCACGCTAGTTCATATTTAGGAATATAGTGCAAACTTCAGTACAAGTTGACAACACTTCGGTCTCAAAAGATATCCTGAAGTTTCAATTGACTGTGCCTTTTCACTTGGCCTAAATCCCTTGATCTACTCCTAACTTGGGGTACTACAAAGAAACACAGAAGTTGACTTAACAGCAGGGCTGAGAACACACTATCTGGGGCACCTGCTGCCTTTGTTAGCCCCAAAGACTTTAGAGCAAAGCTCAGTATTTCTATTGCTGTAACAACAGGTACAGCAATATATAAAAAAAAAAAAAAAACGTTTGTATTGTTGCCAGTATACACAGTGTAAGTATTCAAATACAGGACATATAGGAAGCTGGAGCAAGGAAACAAACCTGTCAAGCTTCAATGATGACTTCTACCAATGTTTGTTTTTGTGTGTGTGCGTGTGTGTGTTCATATATTCACTTCTATCAGGTTTCTTTATTTGCTTTTTATTTATGGTTGAGTGCTTGGCATAAGCCTTGCCAGCATATTCAGATCTGTGAGGGAGCAACACTGAGCCTCTGTCAGAAATTCTGCCTGTTCAATGCCCTAGACAGGTCATGAGCAAGCCTGATAGCTGCCCAAGCAGTGTGGGCACCGATTAATGATTACCTCATCCGGTTTCTGACCATTCTTGCGTAGCCCTGGCGGTCACTGGATGTCATCCAGTAAGCAGTTTTCCAGCCCAGGAAACTGAAGTTCGCTGGGAAGAAGCACAAATGACAGCTATCTATCCTTGGTCAAAACCCAGTCAAAGATAAAAGAAACCCAGAGATTTGGCAGTGTTACTTGCACTAGTGCCTGACGTCTATGTTGTTTGCAAAGCCACTTGGCTAAACCTGGGTTACCTTCTTGGGATCACTGCATTATGTTTTATTCTTATTAATGAACCAAGATTATGGAGTGTGGAGATCTACTCTGCCAAAAAAATGAAAATGTGATGTCTGTTAATTAATATTAATTCAATTACTAATTTAGTGTCTGTTCCTTTTATATGATCTGCTCAAAGTCATAACTGATGATGCATAACACCCAATCCATTTTTTATGACTGATGACATCAGGACTTGATAATAGTAATAATTACCAACTAGTAGATTTGAACTCCTGTCTTTCTACTTTCATTTTTGAGAGTTTATTCAAATTGAAGGTTTTGGTGGGGAAAGACAAAACCTTCCCATAGTACTATGAAGATAGATGGCAATCAGCAGAGTTCTGCACACACTTTTCTTTTAATCTTTACTGTGGTGTTGGAATATATTTAATATCATGTAAACTCCAGTCTACTAAGAGAACTAGATTAATTCCATATCCAGTGAATGACTTCAGTGTTTTGGAACAGTGAAGCCTTTACAGTATAGAATTAATTTGCTGGCCTAGCATACTACTAACTTCAGATTATTAGTACAAATTTCAGTTCATTAGTGCTGTGTTTAATATAATGGAGCCTAGATTTCTACAAAATTCCTGGGACCCTGATAGAGAAAGCTGACAAAAAAAAAGAGCCTGGTGGTCACTGTCATGCATTTAAGTTTATGTGCTCTCAAATTAAAGGTTTTTACTTAACCACTACTGTATTAGGCGAAGTTTGCTCTAAAGAGAAGCAAGGTGAAGGTCAGTAGCCCTACAATGCATGTCATATATCAGGACAAAGGACTTTGGTTACCAAAGGTAGCAGGCATGCGGGTGTAGTTACCTGTGCCCTCTCATTAAAGCAAGTGGCAGGACCAAGTCTAGAGGTGCAAGGCTTGTTTTGGGAAGAGGCTCAGGCTCTCCCATCTATTTGTTTGCTACTCCTCAGCTGAGAGACTTTCACCACATTGCTGGGGTTCCCCTGAAGAACCTGGAAGAGTGCAGTCTTGCACAAGGAGTCAGCAAAGTCAACATAATGACAACTCAGCAGAGGATGGGAATTAAAGGAAAGTCCATGTTGTAGTATTTACAGTTTCCTGTATAATGATCTCTCTCACTTTAATCCTTTTTTACTTTCTTGCCCACTTACTAGATAGCTATGATTATGAGGAAGAAATTTTCAAAAGTGACATAAACCACAGTTTGACCTGTGCCAAACACTGCAGTATGACATAACTTTGGCAGACAACTTCTAAAATCTAAAAATTACTAGAGTACTAAAGCAATGAAATAAAAGATGAAAATGTTTACAGCTGCTGCATGTCAGATTCAAAGTTTATATTTGAAACATGACAGTAAAATATTAGAACATCAGATGCATAAAACTGAGTTATCGAAACAATGCAGCTCAAAACATAATATGTCTAGATGTATATTTATTTTGGCCAAAGTAATTTTGAGGATTGAGAAATAGAATGTAAACTAGTTATATGAGAATCCAAGTATCTATGATTTTTAGAAGCATGTTTTTCCTATATGCCTGCTAGCTGATCGACAGCAGGACAAGGGGAAATGGTTTTAAGTTGAGGGAAGGGAGATTTAGGTTGAACATCAGGGGGAAATTCTTTACAGAGAGAGTGGTGAGGCACTGGAACAGACTGCCCAGAGAGGTTGTGGATGCCCCATCCCTGGAGGTGTTCAAGGCCAGATTGGATGGGGCCCTGGGCAGCCTGGTCTAGCATTAGGTGGGATGATTGGTGGCCCTGCATGTGGCAGGGGGGTTGGACATTCATGATCCTTGAGGTCCCTTCCAACCCTGGCAATTCTGTGATTCTGTGATTCTGTGAATAAAATCAGAGATTATCGTGGTTGATTGGCTAGAATCAGAACAGGGCTTAGCAATTACAATACCTAAAATACAAAAGCTGAGATATTTGTACATACACTTGTGGTTGTTTTGTTTTTGTTTTTTATATAGAGTACATCTAATACCAAATAAAATTAACTCCAAAGCCACATGTCAGTCTAGAAATGAAGCTGTTCACAGCTTTCATGAATACAAGGTCAGAATATCCTAAAAACATTCTCTATCACTACAGAAGTATTTGACAGAACCCAATATGTAATTCACAACTTCACTGAATGCTTGTTAACTCTTGCTGACAATTAAAACTTATCCAATGCTATTACTTCTTACCAAATGAGCTAAAGTCAAAGTGAAACTGATAAAGCAGTTAGTTTGCTCTGACTACCACAGATAATGCAGAACAGTTCAGACTTGATTCATGCCTATCCTGTAAACAAAGTTATTTTAAGTACTTATTCAGATTGGGGAAGAGATTCATTTCATATAGATACTCAATTTGCCATTCTCTTTTCTCAATTCTCTGTCCAGGGATAGTTGTCTCAAATTGCACGTGCAATCATCTATGTGATTACCTCAAAAGAAATTTTTCTCAGGCAAACATCCATAGTCAGGACCCAAGAGTGAAAAGAAGATGGAAAAGAGGCAGCAACACCCTTGCATTGACCCCAGCACAGACAAGTTTGAATTAGGAGATGAATACTAACAAAAACATCATTCCAAATAATTCTTGAAGGAAAGGACTTAAGACCAGGTCTCCAGAGATGAAACATTTGGCTCCTGCCTTTCTTCAGGAGACAGGATACAGGGCCAGCAGGACTGGCAAGCAAAGAACAGCATGATGTCCCATATAGCAAGGAGGTCTGTTGCAATGCTTCAGGCATATGGCATTCCAAAAGAAGTAAAAATACCATGCAGTTATTTAAATATGACTGTCTAGAAAGTGTTGCATCTATACCATGCTTTGCTGTAAGAGGTCTCATAAGCTTTCTGTTGACTTTGTGTCTTCTCTTCTCTTTTGTGACACTGCAGGACTCAGTAAAGGCCAAAGGTTTGATTGGAATATGTGAGGAATCCAGCCAGAGAATAATTTTCATTAGACAAACCTGCCTTGGAGTTGGAAATCAGTTTTGATGACACATTTTTGAGGACAGCCATATCATCACAGTTAGGCAGATAAAGCCACAATGCTCTCTGAAGAGGGCATAACTTCCTCACTAACCAGTTACTTGCAGGAGAATTCAGTAGTATGGAAAAGAGGAGATAAAAACTGCAACTGTAATTGTTCTTTAAGATGTTGTATTTAGAGTGAATTCCAGAATCTGCTCCCCTGTTCATAAAGGTGTAAAAATTGTAAGGGAAACCTCAAGCATCACGGTTTTCCAGACCTTTATATCTTTACATGGAAGCAGAAACTGGCATAGGATACTTGTGTGCAGATGAAGAACTGACGTTCTATATGGTAGAACTCATTTTGGTAGAAAGATCTTCAACCACTACTGCTTTTCTAGTTTAAATGGTGATAGAAAATGCGGAATGGGAGGCAAAATATTGTCAAGAGGAAAATTGTATACCAGATGTCATTTACAATAACTAGAGCACACCCAGCATCTTCATTTATCATTGTGATGGTTGGTGGCATAAGTACCTGCAAACTTTGGTCTGTATTTGCTCACTTATTACTGAAGAAACCTGAGTATAAAGAAAAACTGTGGACAGGTTTCAGATTTTATTTTCTGTCAGAAACATCTTGCATAGCAAAGACTTGATGCAGCACATAGGCTCTGAAGGGTGGTGCAAGGATAAATTTAATGATGTTTGCATGATAGTTTTATATTAAAATAAAGAAAAATAGACACATGGAAAAAAAAAAAAAAGCATGCCATGTGTTTCTAAGTCTGTATTTAGAGCTAAAACATTTATTTTCTTAGTTGTTTATGAACACATAAGGTACACATTTCAGAAAAACAATGACAATGCTGAACTCTCTTAGGGAAATGACTAACATAATTTTATCTTGAATTCTTTAGATTTTTTAAAAGTTAACTTAAAGTGAAAGAACATTAAAACAACTATTATAATATTTCTGTGACGATAAGGACAGTGTTTTACTATAAAGCAAATTTTATGTGAAATCTGAGTAAATTTGAAGCTAAAGCCTCCAGGCAGACCTAAAATGAAAAGCGATAAGGACACTCTCTGGACCACCTGTACTCACCTATTACAATGATCTCTGAGATATAGGACAGATTACAAGAATAAGGTGTATGAAAAAATAGCTTCTTGAAACTCATTCCTGCCTCTGATCATGATAAATGCTCTGCTTTCAGTTTGAATAAGAAGATTTTAGAGAAAAGACAAAAAAAAAAAAGGAAAAGAAGGATGATGAGTTCACAGGGGAATATTTTAAATGAGCAGGTGTTCCAATATTTTTCAAGACAAATGTTAAAGTTTCATTTAAATTCTTTCTCAATAAGTTTATGGCAATTTCATACATATATGAGATACTATGAATGGTAGCATTACGTGGGAAACATTTACAGATGGAATACTGCAGCAAGGTATTGTACTACGTTTCCAAATATAAATGCAAGCACACTAACACGGTATGCAGGAGGACTTATAAAGCCAAAAAAATTTAGCTTTTCTATGAGGGTTGGATATGTAAAGATCCTATGTCTGAAGTCACAGTCATAGATTATTGAGGTTTAGTTCCAAATTCACTGTCTGTCGGAGTTTTCTTTTCTCTTTTTGCTCCTTTTGCTAGACATCTCCAACCACTGGCAGCAGAAAAGAGATCAGTAAATCACCTTTACAGAGGCAAGGCAGAAATACCAGAGGAGGTTAAGTTAGGGATAAATGCTACTACTTCTCTGTTTTTTTTTTTCAGAAATGTGGTTTTGTGCCACTTAAAGACAACTTTGATACTATGCATGCTGCTGGAAATGATGGTAATCATTGTGCATTGTATAAAGTTAGGGAATAATTTTCTCCTTGATTGAGTAGGATGCAACAGAGGTAGAACTGTTTCTTTTTCTGTAGGATATTTTTACAAAGCTGAGGAAAGAATTCTTAACCAATGAAAAATAATATTTTAGGTTTCAAAGATAAATGCTAAGACAGGGTATCCCAAAACTCTTCACATAGGAAGAGAGAATATTGCCTACTCTCAAAATATTTTCACTCTGTGAACTTCACTGAGAGCTCCTCTTGAATCATTATCAAAATGACCAGAATGCAGTAATTTAGGAAAACAGTAAGAATAATCATAGACATGCTATCAAAATGTTGAAAACACGATGCACTCTTTTCTTCTAAGCAACTTATTCATAGACTAAACTATGTCAAAATGAAATACAGTAATTTTTTTTAAATTTATTTTAATATAAATATGTGCACTAATGTATTGGCAAGGAAAGAACACCTTATAAAACACTAACTGAAAAAGTGTACTCATTCTCTGTCACACTGAAATAGCCCTCTACATTTCTATGATCTTCCAGCCAGGTTGTTAAGAAATGCATAACGCTATATGATTGTAATTTGAAAATCAAATCATACAAAATTCTTTCAATAATGGAAACTACATGAAACCACATTCTGAGTATGAAGAATCATAGCAGTCTGAAGACTGTAAAAATTCACCTACACACTGAGTAGCCACATGGACTAATTAAGATCTTAAGTGAATTATTATTTCCTTGCCATGTTCTTCTCACTGCCCTAACCTTTGGCTTGTTTAGGTTCAGCATTATCCTGTTTTTCTTCTCCTCTACATGCTTTAGTTAGATTATGCAAATTAAACTGTGCATAGCTGGCAGGTATAGGTCTTCTTGTGTAAAGAGCTTATCAGTATGTAACAACTTAGAACATTCATATCAGTTTATACTCTGACTTTCTCTATTTGTCTCTTCCTGTTTTCACTGTGGTTGGTAAGCAATCAGGTGGTAAAGTTTCTACTTCAATACTCCCTATGATTTCCATGCTATTAAGGCTTTTTTCCCCTGTTCTGCCTGTAACAAGAACACCCCAAAACAACAACAACCATTGATTTCCATTGGGTCAGGAAATCTATGAAAATGTCCTTTGAGGACTTGTAGGGCAAAACAGCTTATGAATCCAGTCATGTTCATGAAAAACATGACATCTTGAAAAAGGCTACCATGGTTAATTCAGAGGCATTAATTCTGATTGATACAAACTGCATTAGACACCACATTTAAAATAGCATTGTTTGCACTGCAAACAGACACCACATTTAAAATAGAAAAATCCTATTGATAAATAATGTGCTAATACTATGCTTAAGAAATTAGTATGAGAAATCCTTTAGTCATTCCTCTTAATTTCAATATATAGATTTTGTTAATGCATTACTTTTGTAAATAATGTTGACAGCAGGTGGTAAAATGTGTAGGATTAGTAATTAATTTCAAAACATGTATGAGCAAATCTGGGACATTCTTTAACTGCAGAAGTTCTTACATGGGTATGTTATGGATGAATAATGCATAAATAGTGGGGAAAAGTTACATGTGGTAGGGTATGTTTATTTAATTTTGTTCTTAATAAATAATGTATGTGATTTTGAAAGTTTTTGTCCCATCGGAACCAGAATTTCTATGAAATCTTAATTTTTGTTATGTTGAAAAAGAATTCAAGTGAACTGTGTGATTCCAGCTTGACTGGTAGCAGAACCCGACATTTATGCTTCTGTAAATGTTAACATAATGGAGCATTTCAATAAATATGTTAATTTAAAGAATATCATTAAAAATAAAATATTATGAATAGAAGTTTTTAAGGCTTACGATATTGGGCTGCTTTACACTTTTAATCAGAAAATAATGCAAAGAATTAACTAAAATTCTAAAATGAACTAATATTTCACAAAGAAATTTGCTTATTTCTGTTCCTACTAATTAGAATGATAGCCAGAAGTATTCCTTAGGGTCACATTCTGAGATCCTTTTCCCAGGGGTAACATTATATTATCATTCCTTAAAATTCCTTATTTCTCCTGGTCCTCCCACCCTTCTAGTGACGGAGATAGTAGACTTCTCTTCTGATTGCCCATTGCTTTTGGTTCCACAGAACAGAATTAGTCTGATATTGCTTTTCCAAAATTTCGCTGCTTTACCAGATTTAGTATTGTCCTTTCCTTCCACCAAGGGAAGTGCATCATACACTGTGCAATTCATAGATAAATTCTTGTAGTATAGGTGATTTAACATCAGTATTCCAGGTGAGCTAAGACAATACAGAATCTTTGCTGAGAGGTGCCTGTAATATGTTTCTGTAAGTCAACAGACATGAATGATACCGAATATACTGCAACTCTCAAAGTTTCCATGCCAAGAGTCCATTCTGAGCTAAGTTCAAGTGGCTTGGAAAAGTTTTGTGCAGCTTTTTTGAAAGCACAGAGGTACAAATCATACAATGTTATATTTATGATTGATTAATTTTCATCACTTTCATACACTCTAGAAAATTTGGACTCTTGTGAGGATTTTTTACTAGAAAGGAAATAATTAGAAGGAGGGATCAGGTAGTCTATTCTCACCCATGTTTTGTTGTCTTTTTCTTTAAATACGTGCACTTTACAGACAGACTAACTCAAAAGCAATGCATGCTCAAAAGGATGGCATGAGATCTCCAGAAACCAATTCATTTAAACATCCAGCAGCTCATTTTTCCATCCACTGGTTCAAGAATTTAAAGTCAATTTTTTTCTACCAGGTAGTTTTGCTGAAACTGTTTGTATTATTTCAAGCTAAGATGAACTTAGTGCTATTTTCACTTGATCTTAGATGGTATTATTCTCTGTTGGCCTGCGTAAGGGGTGCAGATTCCTCTTGTCCAAGTGGAAAAGAAATAGTTTTCAGAATTATGTTAGAAATTGTTTATTAATTGCTCTAATCCAAATAACTCTTTTATGCACATCAGATATTTCTTGAAGTCACCCTGAGTTAACTCTTGAAAAAGAGAGCCTTATCCTGTATTTCAAAGACTCAACAGGTTTTCTTTTTCCATCCCTTTGCTTCCAGATTGGGCCTGATTATGCTACAACTCCGTGGCTGCTTTAATGCAAGATGTGTATGGGATGATGCTGAAAAAGGTGACTGGACCTTCTCTTTCCAAATTTGCATGGCAGGGCTTACCTGAGCCAACTGAAAACTAATCTTTTTTGCTATATTAGTTTTCAGCCAGATCAGCCCCACAATCTGATTCATTGCCTGGCTCTGCAAATACTTCCCTGATGTAGCAGACTTAGCTGTGGGTAGGAGCAATGGGAATCATCAGCATCAGGCTGCACTCAAAGCAGATGAAAGTGACAATACAGCTACAGCTGAATCACAGCTTCTTGTCTTGATAAAGAAAAAGAAGGGAAGATGTGATATTGTGATGTTAACTGACCATGAAAATATGCCATAATTTCACCATGCATGTCAAAAATGCACAACTAACTGGGGTAGAACTATAGATATTGTATATAGACACTGTACTTGTCCTGTTTCTAATGTGACAGCAACTGAATCTATTCGTGATATGTTGTTCCCTTTTGCTAAAAATGTGAACTTTGATTAACAACATTTATTAAATAAAGGAGGTAGAACAGTTATGGATCAGAATAACAAGTTTTACAAAGATTGAGAAGTTTGCATTGAATATGAGGAGTCAGAAAGCAATTCTAATACTGAAATATATACTCTAATAGGAGTAGAAAACTGAAACAGCTCAGCATTTCTATAAATAACTTCCAAATGAGTTTGAGCATACAGATCAGATGAAAACAGTTTTACTCAAGCAAGACTCCTAACATGTCTTCTAGGCATTACAACTACTCTGTTAACAGATACTTGGTATTTCAGGTCAGGATTTCTAGTAAACTGCAGGTGATAGAGTTCTTTCCTATAATCTGTCTTCCTATAAACTTTTCAAGTGCACAGAAAAGCATCAAAAGGAGTCCAGAAATCAGAAAGGATGGTGGAAAAGATCAGCAAACTGAGAAAAACAGTGCAGACAGGCATGGGAAAGTATACTTGGGGAATAATACTAAGGTGAATCCATAATGCATCTTGTTGTCATTTAATCTTTGCTGTAAATTACATACGGTAAAGAGAGTGCTTGTGTGTGTGTATATATATATATATATATAGTTATAATTATAGAGAGTAACATCATTACCAAAAGCTAAAAGAACAAATAGAGCACATTAAAAATGTTTCTGTGGCAGCCATTGAGAAAAAAAAAAGATAGAAACAACATTTGTCAGTGTATTTTTTAACTTATGTCTTACTTTCTGCAAGTATCTATGTTTTAAACCCACACGAGGACTGCTTCATCTCTCTCAAAAAAGCCTTATAAATATTCAGAACATCTAAAAATACTAGAGTAAATTGTATTTTAAAAGTAAGTAGCATAAGTTTGACTATTTTGTGTGTGTATCCTGAGCACTGAGTTGAAGAAAAAATGTACTTACAGCAATTCAAATATACTCTCCCAAGAAAATTAAATTAAATGTTGAATAAAAAAAAATACATATTAGGTCACATCTGAATAAAGCTACTACCTCAAACAATGGGATACTTAGATACCAAGAAGTAACTTTATTAAATTGTATATATTTCTCAGCATTTATGCATTAACTAGCTTCTTTCACATTAGATTTAATGTAAGTGTTGAAATGTAATTATAAGTAATTGATTTCATATGTACAGCAGATATCCTATCAGATTTTCAAAGGTGTTGAGCGTTTGTGCATCCCTTTGGTACACTTTAGCTTTTTTAAGGAAAAGTTCTTGTAAGCACAGCCTCTGCAGTCCCACAGAGATAACCAAAAGTGAGACGCCAATAAATCTCTTGGTTTTGTCCCTGTTTTAGCCACTTCCTAACCCTGGTGCTCTTTTTCCCACTGTGATCCAATGTGCAGCTGCAGAACTCCTGCTGTTGGCCCGTTCCCACATTACAGATAGATACTAAGTACAGTGATATTTCTTAAACTCTCTGCTAATGCAGACAAACAATATTGGCAAGACTACTAAATGACTGAATAATACAATTAAAAACAAGAGTAATGCTATTAATATTTAGAAAAGTTATACATTTTGGTTGTTGCCAGTTTTCCCATGAACTGAACTCTCAGAAACTAGAGACAAAATCTGAAGCAGTAGCAGAATCCTGTTACTTATGGGAGAACATTTGCCGCTGTGCAGAATCTATGTCTATTAACTCTCCAACTTCAGTTCAGCTTCCTTGAAAGCTTGAGTCCATCTATTATGATGCTGCAGCAGCAAGAATAAGGCAGAAAATGCAGTCTGAATCCCAACATTACTGAAATGAAAATTTTCTCAATAAATAATGTATCAAAACCTAGAGAACTGGATGAAAGAGAAAACTTGAAGGCATGCTGTGCAGAGTTTAAAATACCACATGCTCATACTTGGAACGCAGTTGTTTTTGTTGTTTTTTTTTTTATGATTCTGCAACAGGAGGCAGTAGAGGGTGTAGCTTGAAGCTTGGGACCTCTTGTCAAGATGTCCGCAAATAAAAATACTTTCTACTTTTTAAAGAAACAGTCAATTCTAATAAGTGGCTTATTCTATTTTCATATCAAAATAATTTCAAAGCCACTAATCTCAATACCATGCTATAGTGATTTCATTCAAAGTAAATTCAAATTATCACTGTATGGATGGAAAATATCTGGTCAAATACAGGTAAGTATATCTCTGCTGGAATCATCACCATGGAGGAGCTGCTTTCCCCCTACCTGAGCTAAACTCTCTAAAAAGAAATGTCAGCTTTTGAAGTGGTGGCTGACAATACAGCATCATGCTGCACTGTCTTGGTGAAGCCAAGACCCAGCACTGTAAAAACGCATACATAGGCCGTTCCATTACAGAGTTCACAATATCCTAAAATAAACACTTAAGAGTTTTCTCAATATGGTAAAGTCTTATGAAAATTATAAGTACAATGGTGAAACATGACCCTCCCACCATGTCAGTGCTTGAAAAAAATATTAAAAGTGTATGCAGCCCTTACACAATCTGTAACTTGTCTCCAAATTACCCAAACACTGTAATTTAATGAATCATGATAAAGAGAGGTCTTGTGTAAATAACAAGCATAAAATTCAAACAGGCATCATAGAAGGAAAACCGCCAAGAAATAACTTAATATAGATTTGTATGTAATTCAGAAGCCTTCATTTTTTGTAAATTTTATTGATCTGAAAGAAAAATACGTTGTTCTGATTTTACTTCCCTGGAGGAAACAGGAGAAAAATGACTTCTATCAGCTATCAAACAACGTGACTTCCATCTCTGGTACAGACAAATTCCCAAAAAATATTTCTGAAGTTTCTTTTTGCACAGTTACTTGCATAGTTTGAATGCTATAGAGGAATAAATGAGAATGCTAAAGAAATTGTCCTAGTCTCATTAAGGATGTTTTCTCTAGTCTATTTGTGTCAACCATGACTCTGTAAGTAGTAGTTAGTAAGTTAGATGTGTGTTAAGCAACATCTTAATAATTTGGGTTCTTAACAGAACTGGGGAGCTGGATAAGGGTTTTCTCTCTGTCTCTTTGTTATTTTTTTTCCCATGAAGAAATTATGTATTCATCATTAGCAAAATCTGGCAAAAAATGAACACTTGCAAAAATATTGTTTGTAAAAGCAGAGTGATGCTTCTTGAATCTTCAATTCTGTATTTAACTTCTTCAGCTAGGAATATATTCTAGTTGGATATTTAAAATGAGTGAACAAAATACCTTATGTAATAAAGAGTTTTAAACTATTTTGATTTTTAAAATAGAAAATGCTTTGATTAAACCCAGCTGATTTTATAATAACAGGTTCATTTCATTAAGAATGTAGAATCACTGAATAGTTTGGGTTGGAAGGGACCTTTCGGATCATCTAGTTCCAACCCACCTGCTATACGCACCTCCCACTAGATCAGTTTGCTCAAAGCCCCATCCATCCTGAGTTTCTAAATGCTTTTCCCAAATTTCCCCAATTTCCAAATGCTTTTCCATTTTGAACCTGAAAAACTGAAATAAGAGAATTTCTAATGAAACAGTAAATCTGATTCCTCTTTATTTAAAATTTAGCTGAGCGTTAAATGTAGTTATGTTGCAGCTCAAGCTAGAATTAATTACTGGGTTTATAAGCTAAATACAATGCATTTGTATTGATATTTTAGACAAGAAGATAACTGAATACATATGAAACCCACTGTTTCTGCAATTTGGGGGGAATCAGTAGGAGGACTGAACAAAGAACGATAGTATAGTCAGTCTTCACCTGACAGAACAAAAGGAAATTCATGCCTTTATCAGAGTACTGTGCAACATAAATCACAAGAGAGAGAATAAATATGAAAGAGCAAAGAAAAGAGAGGCAGCACACTGAGGTACATGTACAACTGAAAGGGAACAGAAAGCCATGTGTCACACCAGCATAACAGTGAAAATCAAATTATGCAAAGAGTCTGCAGGAGGATTCAAAACACTGTAAAGTAGCAATAGGTTTGACTTCTTCACAATAGAAGGAAAAACTGTCTTTGTTCATATCATTTAAAGAAGTTCCAAGCATTCTGCAGTACATTTTCCCTAGCCATTTGTAGAACACATGTATTACTGAATTTGCTAAACTTAAAAATCCCCCAAATCTATGTGAATTATGAGTTTTGTGGAAACTTAAAGCCACCCTTGTGTTACTTTTCTCTCTTATGAATTTCCTGTTCACTGAGAGACATCAGCCTGACAGTGCTGTGCTGTTTGTATGCTGATTGTGCCCACACACACTAACAGCGGGCTCTAAACCTTCAGCTGGAGGAATCAGTTGCACTGCAGGTGAGGTCATTCCGTGTCCCTGAATACTGAAGTCCTTGTTGAATCTGTGAGACTGACAACATGGCTGCCACCTCTCCAGTCCGGAATGTGGCGAAGATAAGCAGCATAATCCCAAAAATGTTTTAGCCTCTAGCTGTTCTCTTGTGAATGCATTCGGAGGCTAATTATCACGAGACAAAATGCTGTGTAGTTCAGCCAACGTAGATATCTTTAAAAGCGTGCAATGCTGACTGCATTTCGTTTCATATATCAGAAAGTGATCAGAATCAGGCTTGTTCTACTGCAAATAAAAGCAGCAAGAGTTGGCAATGACACTGAACCAAGGACACTCTTGCCCCAAACACACAATGAGGTGTAGACCCTACCTGGGGTAATTGTAACCTTTCAGTAAAGTAACAAAAATTCTCAGCTTTCTTCAACGCATTGGACTTCATCACTTACTTTTACAACGGTATCTGTTAGCTTTCACCATATGTTGGGCATAGGCATTTGATGATGTGATTCAGGAACTGTATATATTTCTGTCCATATGAAGAAGAAGGGCTATCTAGCACCTTTAGGAGTGAGCCTGGTATTGAGTGAGCTTAAAGAAGTGTCTCACCACACAACTGCACTTGCCTTGATAGATAAAACTAGTAGATAATTGCTGTGTGGGATCCAGGAGCAAGAGTAAAGCTGTGTTACAAATGTGTGGCTTTTGTAACTTGCTGCAGGAGGCAGTTCCCTTATGGCAGAGAAAAGGGAGAGTCTCATGCTCAGTCTGTGACATTTCATACAAGAATCAGGAGCAATATCAGCTATTTTCCTATAGTTGATGTTCTTTGTTTTTTCTCTTTTTTTTTTCCCTCCTTCAGCCTTTTCATTTTATTTTCCACTTCTTTGTCCACTTCTCTGCTACTGAACTTGTTTACAAGTTAAGAAAACAATAGGGATGGGAGTCAAAAAGGAAGGATGCAATTAGCATCTAGTCATTTACCTTGCTGACCAAGCTGGCACTCAAAACATTAAAAAGGCTCTTTGCTCAAATATTAGTATTAGGAATTTAGTTACTTCAGAGATGTTGTTGTTTTTTTCCTAACAGCAAAGCACGCTGAGATGCAAAAGATTTTGGAAAACATAATACTCTGCCAAGGCCTGTGAAAATAGATTCACTGCAGTATAGAACATTATGGTTTGTTCCCAGAAATAGCTGATTCTCCTTGCTAGGTTAAAAGATGCCTTTAATTTTCACCATCAGGAAGACATTTAAAAGATTTTTTTTTGTCATTTTTTCTCTTTGGCACTGTTCAAGTTGGTATTCTTATAGACCTGCAGCCCTTAAAACACCAGTGTGCATTAAAATAAAATTGGGTAGAGACAGCTGTATTTCTTACCTACCTCCACAATAATGCAACACTGAAGCAGGGGAGAAAATTGGTAAGGGGAGTCCATGAGAAGAGCGCCCAGCTCACTGTGCTACTAATAGGCCTGAAATTTAAATTGCACTACAGGAAACACAACCATGCTGATCAGCATAATTTCGTCTTTTGAAAGCAGTACTGACTTAATAAAAATGTCAAAAATATTTACCTGTTGAAAGCATGAAGAAAGACAACTCCTATGTAGGAAGACTAAATTAAATTACCTTTCCACAAGTCCATCCTGAACAAAAGGCAATTGTTATTCTAAATATTGCAAATAAACAGACAAAAGCAAAAAAAAAAAAAAAAAGGAAAAAACATACAATATATGAAGATCAAATGAAAAGTAAGGAAATAAATGTCTAGATAACAAGATTGCAATAACCTGTTTGTACTTCTAATGTGATTCACTATAAAACTAGGCTTCAGAGATATTTTCAATTTGATTGTTAGTTGTAGGTATTTTGTTTATATGACTGTACGGAATGTCCTGCAAAGGACACCCTGAATTTTATCTGATTTACCTGGATTAAGCACCAAGTTTGTTTATTTTTTTCCACACTTATCACCGTGAGTTGGGGAATTAAAATATCATTTATACACATTCCATGGTATTTAAGTAACCATATATGTTGTGGGAGAAACAATCTGGAGAGGAAGATTCAGTCTCTTTCATGCCTTACTCTTAGTTTTGTGATCTTGCAGACTCGTCTAATAGCATCCTTATCTGTACTAACTGTACACTGTACTGCCTGCTCCCAAAAGAATACAGAGATAAGGCTTCAGAAGTGTTTTAAACTGTACTTCCAGAGGAATGTGACCTGAAACGCCTACTACAGGCTTAAATTCTTGCCTAATTTCATGTCAGTTCTCAGTTTTTCTTATTTCCTACAGGGACAGCAAACATTATGGCCCTTGTACTGACATTAATGAGACTCTTGTACAGCAACCGTATAATCCCTGATGTTTAGTATATCCAAATCAGACACCTAAGTAAGAAGTCTGACTGATGGTGCATCTGTCATATGCTTTTTTCATTGTGTTTTTGTCAAATCTCTTTTCTGAAGGAGTTTTCCCTACTATCTTGTAGGTCAATATATATGGAATTTAAGTTGTAATTGTGATATAAGAATTAAATTCAAGTTTATACTGAGTTTATAATTGTGTAGCTGTGCATGAGGACCATAACTGTCTGAGTGCATGCCCAGCACACAGTCAGCAGACTGGTCTAGGAATTTCCAAAGCTGATCTCTGCAGAGATGAGCCCAGCTAGAGATGAGGGCACTGATGACCAACTGGCTAGCTACACAGCAAACTATTTGACTAATTCTTCCAAGAGATGGACAGATGGGAATTTTAGGCTGTCCTAGAGACTCACAGAAGCAGCCTCTGCTGCACATAGAGACTGCATTAATGCTTACATTTGTTGATTAACATCCTGAATAGAGAAGCTGCCATTCCTAAGGCATTCCCAAAATAGTTTTGGCAGTAGAATGGCCTAACTTTACATAGATAATTTTAAATAGTCAGTAAAAACTTTTCCTGCAAATGCAGGAATGGTGATATAAGACAGGTTTTTTTATATGCAATCAAGATGTTAGGAGATTATTTGTATATTCGTCAAAATGACTGACAAAAAAAAATATCAAATTAATTGTCAGGTTGGAGGAAGGAGGTGGAGTAAATTGCTAGAAAAATTGCAGTGTTTGTGTGTAGACTTAATGTTTGCATATTCTCATTTGATTCTCACTTTCTAAAATAAATCTCTTATTCCTGTCATAGCACCATGATAAAAGGATTTCTCCTTCTTAATAATCTTCCATTACTTTTACATGTTACTTTGTTGAGTTGTTAGCAAAGAAACAATCCTAATTCAAGCATCATAATTCTCTTTCCAGTAAATATTTGATGGTACTGATATCCTGTGATGCATATTACCATATTTTCAAATTAAGGTGTGTAGACCTATTACAAATGTACTGTGACAAAGTGATACCCTTTTTAGGAAGCGATGGAGGTTTGCTGGTGATGAAATAATTCATGTTCTTAATTAATGTTAAGAGGGAATGTGCTAAATACCATTCCTCATTTGATCAAGGATACTTGGTAATAACACCCCAAAATGAAAGACACAGTTCTGTGGTATTTCCGTGAGAGACAAATAGCATATTTGACAAAGTAAGAGACAGGTTAAACCACTTTGTCTTACAGGATACATAAAACCATACAAAGCAGCGCTTTAGAATGTCATATGTATGTAGTATTTCAAAATGTGTCATCCCTAGAAGTCCTCATTCAAAAAAATGTGCACAATAAAACAAAATATTTGACTGTTGGGAACAACAGCAACAACAAATCAGACTGTTTTCTTTGAATTATTGCTTACTTACAAGAAAGCACAAAATATTTTTGAAGTCCTGCAAAGCATTGTATGAGTACTCATTATTTATATATGAATATTCATTCAATGAGGAGTAATTTGAATTTAGAACCTTATCTGAAACACTTTCCACTTTTTCCCTTTCATTTTCTTATCACTACATTTCGTAATAACAGTTGTAACATTTGGTTTTTGTTCACAAAAAATTTTTTTACTGGTTAAATGGAGTCTCTATTTCCAGTATGTCATAGAAACAAAATGAATGGCTGATATAAAATTTTGCTGGTTCAGATGTTAAGTTAGAGGGGAATAAAGTTGATTTGTAAAAGATTTTGTGTTTGCAAGCATTAACCTGGGATTCATTTTAGTACTGTACAGCAATAAAAGAAATAGGACGTTGTCGTTCCTCCCATTCCTAGCTAGATACCTTTATGAGTAGTATAATTTCATTAAGTGAGTTCTGAGAAATCTGGGACTTATTAGCATCCCCAAGAATCAACACTTAAAACCTGAGCTTTTTTAGTACTTGTCTAAATCAGAAAAATTACATAAATCCCTTAGGCATCAGATTTGAAAATATTTGAGAAGAGCCACATATTTTTAATGTTTAGAATTAGCACAGGAATGAGCTACAGATATTCCAAAGAGAAGAAATAGCTTTTATCAGTATGACTTACAGACCAAAAACTGAAGATACTCTGGGACTTGAAAATAGAAGTGAATTTTAGAAACCAGAGGTCTACAGTTTATCTTGCTTGCGCAGCTATTAATGGCACCGAACCATGAGTGCATTAGAACTTCATAATGATTGGTCTGATATACAGTAGACTGAAAAAACAATGAAAGATCATAAATAAAATGGCTTGCTTTAAGAACTTAGCATGAATGGTCAGTGAAAGATCTCAAATGATATGTCTTTCCTTCACAGCTTAATGGTATTGGATAATTGCTATGTGATATGCTACAACGTATGGTTTACTAGCTTAGTGGGTAGTAATGGTGATAGGAGAACAGTTGGACTAGATAATTTTGTAGGTCCTTTCCAACTCTGTGGTACTATGATTCTATGAATTTATACTTCACACTGAGTCTCAGGCAGCTGGACAACAGCTTTCGTATAAAAATACAAGACCGAAGCAGCAACTGGTTATATACTCTCACTCTGTTTTATTTTAGGCTTTGAAGGAGTAGTCTGTTGTGGTTTTTTGTATTTGCAATGAATCAATTAATATTTGGGTTACTTTATCATTATAGACTGCTGATGTGGCTACAGTGAATCCCAGCACTTCATGTTTCATTTTTCTTTTTCCATGTGGACACCACAGATCTGTACTTTGTAAAAAAAGGAAACATCTAATCACTATAATAAAGCAAGCTGCCAGCACAGCCATTCTGTGTCTCTTTCTTGGAATGAAACAGTAGTATCGTAGATAGAAATGACCTCATGGACTATAATACACTAACGATTAATGGAACAAAGGACAGAGGGCAGAGGGTACAACTGGAATAGCATACAGTATTGAAATAGAAATTTTGTTCAGACGTAGAGGCAGAATAAAAAGAGAAGTGTGCACGCAATTAGATGTAGCTCAGGATCTCTGCAAGAAATGATTTGGTTCTGGTTCTCCAAAATCTAAAACCTCTGTGCCAGTACGCAAAGATGATGCACGGTTAAGTGCCACAACTGAAATGTCACAAAAGGCTTTCCTTTGCAAAACTTTCCCTTGCTAGAGAAGGATCACTGGCTCCCTGTTGTGATTTGTGTTCTCCAAGTCATTATGTTTATTTTGTTTTGAGATTCTGAATTATCTGAAGATGTTCTCTAAATACTAATTTCCTTTTAATAGTATGATATAGCATATTTTGAAACAATGTGATCAAAGATATGAGATGCCTTAAGACAAGTTTAAGTATTTTTGAAGTCGGAAATAGACTTCATGAGGTAAAACCTATTTGGAAATTAATGAGTCAGATTAAGATACAGAATTTGAGATGGTGCTAGTCATTTCTGGAAGGAGGTTAACATATATAAGAGCAGAGATGAGTGAGAGTTCATGTATCTACATACTGTGGAGCTTCTGGAATCTGTTGCAATGGGGTAAAGTCAAATTTTTAAGTAGCAGCTAATTTCAGAATTCAAATGCCTAATTTTTTTCCACTTGAAAATGAGTGACTTGATGGAACTTGATTTTGAGTCTGAGGTTTAATTATACTGCGTATTCCCTCACTTCATCTTGGGAAAATCAATTACACACTGTTAAGAAATCTGTAGTCCTTTCTAGTGATCTAATGTCCTTTTTTGTGTGTGTGTTTCACAAATTTTCCTTGCATTTGTCATGTTAAAACATTTTCTGCTATAAGTATTTAAAGGATCATTTAGTGGTGGTACAACTATGGTAGATAATGACTGTTGAGATTAAACTCTGACAAAATTATTAAATGCACACTACGAGAAACACCAGGAAGCATCTGATTTCAAGTGAACTGATGGCAACTTAAGGCAGATACAGACTGATAGACATCTCCTTTAGGCATACTTCAGTGTTTTATGTCCTCTAAATGTTACTGTATGTTTCAGTGGAATTCATTTCACGTCGCATATTGAATAACCGATTACACCTTTAGAATTAATATCGTGAAACATTTTAATTTGGTTGAGGCTTAGGAGACAGGAAAAAGTGATTTTCCTGCCACAGAGGAGAAACAGTTTGAAGAAACTGTTGGAACTGAAAAAGTTAGTAATAGTGTTGGAACTGAGAATCTGAGACCTGATAATTAGTAGTTTTTTAAAGACATCTGCCTGGGCTTTGTGGCTAAAGATAGGGCCAGGTCTCCTTTCCTGCCAGCCCCTTACAACAATGCATGTTCTTTTGCAGGTTACACAGTTGTCATCATCCACCTTGCTGCCCGTGTATTACAGAAAGGGTGCAAGTTTACATTTTTCTAAAAGCTCCATGTAAACTTAAAGCATTATCATTAAACATCCTAAACTATTACAAAGCTTACATTTTGTATGAGCCACAGAGATAGAAATATTCAGTTTGCTTATGAAGTATTCTTGTCGAAATTTAAAATTTCAATTTGGACAAATATTTTTTCTGCACAGATTCGGAACAGAGTTCCAGGTTTTCAGGCAACAAATATTTGCCTTAACATAGTAACATACTAGGGTATGGGAATGTTGGTTCATGACAAAAGCAATATTTTGCTTTAAATTACATCTTATTGGAAAATGGAAGTTATCTTTGCTGTATCATATGACAACAGTTGAAAAAGTTTTCCACACCTCCTGCCAGCAAGTAAAAGATAATTTTATGTCTGAACAGGAGCATCAGGAAAACTGCAAAAGCAACTCAACACCTGCTTTACTGTCCAAAATCCTGCTTGGACTCCTCTAGTAGCAATATATCATGTACTACTTCCCAAATGTTGCCTTTCCATATTAATACAGGGAGGAAGAATGCTTTAGGCAATGGAAGTAACACAAATCATGTAAAGCTCCCTGTGTACAGATGAAGGGAAAGAAAATGGAGGATGGCTAGGAGAACTGGGAGTTGATGCAGCATTCTGGTTTCTCGTTCGACACTGTTATATCTTCCAATTTGCAATGGAAGGCTAAATCACAAAGCATGTCAGAAGTCATTGTTAGAGACAGTGGATTTGCCTCACTGGGCAAACTGCAGCCCTTTTTAGTTGTGCTTGTAGTGCCAGAACAGTTCTGGTTTCCTTTTCTATAAGATTTGTTTTGGTTTTTCCTCAGCACTCTGTTGTAGAATCTTTGGTTGTTTGACAGTGCACCCGTGCCAGGATTTGATAACTTACTTTAGAACTCTGGCTTATTTGACTTTGCACTAGTGATTTGATAGCTCATTTTGAAGTGGCATGAAGTAGTACCATCTGGTCATTAGCATTTCCAAGGCAAGCCAGGGAAAGGCTGGAGGTCAGCAATGTGTTCTACTTCTGACAAATCTTCATGGACTGTTTTTCTGAGATTGAGTTTACACTTTTATTTCCTCCCGTGGAAGCCTACTTATTTTTCATTGATTTCCATTAAAGTAAGAAGAGCAGCGATCCAGAAACAGTTCATGAATTGCATTATCCAGTTTAATTAGAGTGAAAGGAAAGTTTTTCCACAGACAGAAGACTCAGCATTCAGTCTAAAATGCTGCTTCGGACAGTAAGGGCTGAAGTTAGCAATGAACTTAAGTCACAGCTAGTGCCAATTACTCCTTCCACTTGCTATGCAGTATGTTAAGAATGATGGTACATCACATTTTCACTACTTTACAATTTGGTAGTAGATAGTAAAAATGTCTGTTTAAATTTCTCAATTCTAAACCATGTCAGAATCAGACGAATCATGATCTTGTTTGTTCAAATTGTTTATGTTTTTTTGCAAGTTTATCAATCAGAGGGCAGCTCAGCATCACCACACTGCTCTCTAACATTTACATGGTCATTCTCCTTATGAATCATATACACGGAGAATCTGCTTTGGGGTAAAACTATTCTCTCTTCTCCTTTGTGCACTATAATGTGTCTGTTTCTGTAAAGATAATTTAAAACTCCTAAATGTTGCTAATGAAATCTTCTGTTATTACAGTTCTGGAAAAGAGCTATTTAAATACAAAGTTTCTGAAATTTTCTGGGAAATGCTAAAAAGGTGGCACTGAATTCTTTGCATTAGAGGGAGCAATATTAATAAGAAATATTACTTGTGTATTCTGCATGTGGGAATTTTTTGTTACTAAATGCTCCCAAGATGCAGTTCTTTTCTTAGATGTGGTGGTATTCTCTGGAGCAGAAAGCTCTAAAGTTAGCCAGTATTTTCCATCACAAATATATTCTTGTCTTTGTTATTCACTTTACATTTCTACTTCTTCTGTTATCTTCTACCAATATACTGGACATCTAAATGTAGTGTAAATAAAGCAGATTTGTAAGCAAAACAGGTGCCAGATCTACAAATCTGTAGCTTCTAATAAGAAGTTTATGGAGTTCTTACTCATTTTGATAGTTCTGCTCTTTTTTTTTTTTTTTTCAAGTACTCCTTCAAAGCATGGCTGCACAAGGAGTACAATGATATCTACAGTCTACTTCAGAATTAATAACTTGAGTTTACTGTCAATGTGTTCTTGTGAAAAAATGTTGTCTTCTTACGCCTTGCAGTTGCACACAGACTCCAGGATATTATAAGTGCCATATATTTTAGATATTTAGTTGTAGTGTTTATTTTTTTCTTTACATGTGTGTATGCAGTATATTTTATTTTGTTAGTTAATTCTGTAGCTTATCTTTACATCCGTCATACTTGCACACAACTGTAATCACCCCTGTTGATTTTGATGGACCTCCCCATCTGAAGTACATTTTCTGAAGTTTAACAGTAGTCAGATGAGTCACATATCAACAGTTACTCTAAAAGATCGAAATTAATAAATTTTTAGGATTTCCTCATATGCTACAATTGTATATAGTAGCTCTGTTTCATTTTGAACAGAATATTCATTGGTGTCTTCTTATTGAACTGTACTGCCCAATCAGTTTTCTAATGCTTCTGGGAAACAGCAACTGATACAACAGATTCTAAGTAGGAAAATGCCACTCTGAATTTTAACAACCTCTTTTCATTACCAATGAAAAACTCATAGTGGCTCATTCAAGAGTAATGGACGCTGGGCCTAGAGAAGGAGTAAAGATTAGAAAGAATTAACTCATTAGAATTTACTCAAGGATTGAGATTAATTTTTTTCTGACATTAATTCTACTGTACACAATCCATATGGCAAGTATAATGGAAAACAAATGAAAAATATGATTAGTTTGTGTAAGTCCTTCTAAATATAGAAAACAGATAAAGGCTCTTTTCCTAATTGTTAAAGACACTGTTAAAAGATAATGATTAACCAATGCAGTGTGGTGAAAGCAATATAAAGTAGGTTAATCATCTGAAGCTCATGCAAGCCATGTTAGCCTCTGGTTAGTCTTTTCCCTAAGGTATAAACATAATTTGAATTTCAAAAAAGAGGTTAACAGAACATAGTTCTCTCTTTTCTATTAAATAAGGATTTGAGCCATAAAGTTTATGGTTCTTTACCTTTTCGAAATTTCTGTTTAATCATGCAGTAAAATAGTAGGGTGTGTATGTATAGACAAACTACCATTTGTACTTTTCTAAAGTCAGCTAAACTATGCAATATAGGCAAAGCCTGCATAATCCAATGCTGCCTGCATAATACCGTGATGCTGGACCAAAAGAACTAGTTTTTTTTTGCAATTGGAGGCGTTCTGAGAATACATTCTTTCCGATTTTTTTTTTTCCTTGTTGTACCCTAGTCCAGGAAAAGAGAACCCAAATTTATGAAATGGGAGTGGAGCTGATTCTTCAGGGAGATAGCATATTATCTTCCAAGGCTGCCTGCAGTCCAGAGACATGAACAGAGCTAAATTGACAGTAAAATTAGCCAGTTGTATGAATTGTCATTCCTTATAATATTTAAATAAACTCTCACTTTTTAAAACAGATTCTCTAATGAGGGAAACACTGTTTGATATGTTTTTGTAGCTAAGGATATTAAGGCAGAACAGGGAAAGGCAAATTCCTGAATCTGAACCATCACAATGATTAAGACTTCATAATGTGGGGAAGTAAAACACTGTCATTTATTCTGCCATGGACCCTACATGTTGCTTTGTTATCACCTAGGATCAGGACATCTTACCGAGTCAACGCATTTTATGGCAGGAACACCAAATGACCTAGGTCTCTCATTTTTACTTTTAAATAATAGCAAACATGGAATTTATAAACACTGTCCAAAAATTCCCAAATGAGTCTTGTTCAAATTCCAAAATCTCTAGTGCCAGTGGTTACACTGAGCATTATGCATAACCCTTGCAAGTATCTCCCTGCAATCTTTTGCAGAATTCTGCTAAGTTGTTCTAGATAGGTTCCATGATTGTATTTCTGATCTGGATGATCTCCATCAGTTTTCATTTTTTTCTTGCCCACAGGCCACATGTAAATTGTGCTCCTAATATTCTGTATTTCTTTGTTAGACATTCATGGCTATTTGTTGCGGCTAAATGTGATATATATATATTTGAATGACAAGTGAGACTGTCTTGAAAGACTGGTTAGAATCCATATCCTTTCCTGCCTATCTATAGAATATACTGTTTTTCTAAGAAGTGTTCATATTTACTAAACTAAAATCTTAGAAAAAATTAACAAGCTCACTTTCCACTGAGCTATAGTTCTAGCTTAAAAGCAAATTAATCTATAAGGCATTAAGCAGTTTAAAGCTGGTATGTAAACTTCTTACCAAGCTATAGACCATCTTTTTAAGTACTGGTTTATGTAAAAACCCTTTGGCCCTCAGATGTGTCTGAGATTTGTAGTAGTGAAAGTTCACAGGTGTGTGAATATTGGAGCTATTCATTATTATATCCAAACATGTTTGTTCTACTTTAATCACAATGTAATTGGCTTTCAAATTATGATACGTGTCTTCTGGAAGCACAGTAAAAGTGGAAAACAGGTACTTAATTAGATCATCTTAATTGAATGTAGAATGAAAAAAAAAAATCTCACATAGAAAGATGTGTGAGGGCAGTCATACCAGAAAAAAGCACTTAATTATTGAATGTATAGAAGTGAGGTATTTGGAATTCCTACCAGCAAGAAACTAAATTAGTAATTGATACTGATATTTCTCAAATGAACAGTAATAATTCATGTAAGATGATAGAAGACATTTCAAAATAAAAAGGAATAAAAAAGATTTTTTAACAAAGAATAAGCCAAAGATTAAGAAATAACCTCCCACCTTCCAACTGAGCTGTATTTCATAAATTACCTAAAAAGGCAGCAACATCAAACGATACATTTGTGATGGTTTTGCTGCTAACAATTACTCAGCTGTACATATGAACAATATTCAGGGCAAAAGAAAATTTGCCTGTTGTAACACACAGTAATTAGCAGGTTAGTTGAATATAATTAAACCATATTAAAGACCATTCCTGACAAGTAATTTCCTATCTCAACCTGCAAAATACATAGCATAATCAGTTTCACATCAAACTGCTGTATTACGGAACACCAATTAGAATGAAATCATTAATGATACAATGGTATCAGGATCGGTCCACTTTTCATAATAAGGATTGTGAATAGAAATTAAAAGAAAATGTGGAATATTTTTCAATTGAATTTGAGAAGGCTGAAAGAATAAAAAAATAAGGAACTTCTATTTATTTTTTCATTCAATTAAGCATAAGATGTTATTGAGACATGATTTTGTGTCAGCTATTGAAATAAAATCACACTGTAAAAGTAAAAATGCCCATACAAAAAGCATAGTTCAATTAAGCACTGTCCACACAAATCAGTGAGAGAAGCTCATACTTTAGTGACATGCGGAGTGCTGTAAAGATCCTAATGGTGAGAGGAATGCAGTGAATTTATGATACCCTAATTTGACAATTCTCAGTTCTCAGAAATTAATGTCTATAAGACAGTGTTAGAACATGTGGGGTCAATGAGGCTACCTGTTAAAAATGTGCCACAAAAAGGTGGAAAAAATGTTTGTTTTTTCAAGTTATTTTGGGAGGAATGATGCAGACCTAAATCCAATTTCCAGAAAACTTAATTGTTTGGCATAGAAGAAAGACATTGACTATCTCCTCTGGAATTGTAATTGAATTTCAAAGTGTTCCTATTATCTAGATGAACAAGTATTTGACAATCAAAGTTTAGTCTATACAAAAGTAAACCCATACAAAAGATAATAGCATGCATATAACTTGCATAGTAATGCTTCTGAGAAAGGAGGACAAAACACGAGAGTCACGGAGCAAATGCCCTGTGTATAGCTAGGTGCAAGCTCTCGTACCAGCCAGATTACAAAAAACTGCAAACATGAGCTTGTTTCTGTTATTTAAGGCATGTAATAGGACCAGCTGGACAATCACTTATCACAGGAAAATAATCTTTTTTGTCACATTGCAAAACCTGAGATCTTTACCAAGTGTTTAGACAATCTCAATTGTAAATTAACGGGTGTATACACACATTCAGTAGCTTTTGACATGTCTGTGTGGCACATACAGCAGTGAAAAATTATTTTTCATTAATTCTATTCGTTCCTCTTCTGGAACAAAAATTTTCTATACAAATAGGTAGGTACCCAATACAACTCACAAAAGCAAATCTAGTTTAGAATTTTAAGAGCTTTTAATTATACAGGTAAGGCATCATCTTTTATGAAATCATTAGGTTTTCAGAGTAATTGTTGAAGATCTGTATCATCTCCATGTTAGAAATTCTTTAAAGATTTCCTTGCAACTGTAACTTGTATTATCCCTTAAATACTTAATTAGATAAAAAATATTGATTTTTTTCCTAGCTGAGATTTGAGACTAGTAACCAGAATTATCATCACAAAGTCAAACTAGTCCAGAGAATCAGAAATTACGAGTGCACGAGAATAGCTTGAAACTAAGATATGGAATAACAAAAGGTTGGATAAAATGTTCATAACCACAGTGATGGAAAATTATCACAGGATTCTTAAAACCAATTAAAACTCTCATTTGTTTTTCTAAACTTTTATTTCGCCTTGATCTGGACTGAAGGGGAAATTCTCCTACCTTAATGAAAAGCATTTTCTAGAAGGGAGATCCTGTACTTCTTCTGGTTCTTCTGCTATCTTTTAAGAGATACTACTGTCCTTGGGGCTTTCAGCCCCAGTGCAGTTACTGTACACACAAGGACCCTTCCCTTGTGAGCTCAAGTTGCCAGAGCCCCATTCTGTACTTCTCAGAATGCAATGTGTTACCACTAGTCAGTACCCAAATTCTGTGCATGCAATAAAAACTTATTGATTTGCTTAGTGAGGCAGTGTTGTAGGAGGTAAAGGAACTAGAGCAGGTGGAGGGACACCCCTAACTGAATGTTGTTGATCAGTGAAAAAGGTGTAATTGAGGTATGGGCAACCATTCCGGCATTAACATTTTAACCAATTCAATTTTATACAGAGGTTTTAAAACAGAACCAAGTTACCATGGAAACCAATTGAAGCAGAGACTTAAATTCTAAGACTGTAAATTCTTTTCTAGACAAAGATAACAAGAATGACAGGTGGGCTGTAAAAGGAAAATGAGTGCAATATAAAGTTAGGCATGATGGTCTGTTTCGTCTTCCTAAAGGTGTCTTTTATAGATCTGCTTTATCTCTACTGTTTTTTACAGTTATATATTTACTGTATTTTCAAAGAAACTCCCACCCAAATGAACATTTTGTTTTGTCATAATTCTATTTGCAAGGGGATGTAAGCACCCTGGAGAAAAGAACCAAAGGGCAGGGCACTCCAGTTATTTTTCCAAATTATGATGTCTTGCCAGAATCATCAGGGAGGCAAAGCCATCACTCAGAAAACACATTTGCATAAAGTGCCCTTTGCTGCCAGTGTTTATATTTTGCTCCTGAAATATGCTCTAGGTACATTCATATTGCACAGCACTTTCTTTGTGCAATATGAAAGGAGATAACAAGGGATTAATGTATTTTAGTGAAGAAATATCCCTTTTCACTTTCTCGAAAATTTTGGAAGTGTACCAGTTTGTTGGAATCTGATTCAAAGTCAAAATGATTTGGCACGTTAAATATTTTTCTTCATCCTAAAAGTGATGGTAAGAATAACAGAGAGTAGAGTATTCAGCCCCCAGAATTTGATGCCGGAATTTTAAGAAGTACAATGGGCAGAGAATGAACAGCAGCAGCATACAGCCTTTGCTCTTGCAGTAGTTAGCTGTTAGCACTGAAAAATGCATGAATATACAATATCTTTTGAAAATTGTGCCGGATGTTTCTACCTGCTGTGCGTAATTTCAGAGTCTTCTATAATCATTAGAGAAAAACAGTTTTCAGTTTTTTCTACTGGAACGAAGGAAGGAGAAGGGGCAAATTTGTACTTGAACTCATCCTGATACTTTTCTAGCCTGAAGTTTCCACTTCTTTGTTCCAGTTCCCAGCTGGAACTGTGTTTGTATATGCTCTCCTGACAAGATCTATAAAACAAATTTCCTCAGGACTTTTGGAGATTTGCTGTCACAAGTAGTCATAGTTGGTCCCAGTGCACTAGAATCACAGGTAGCCATTTCTCCAGCATGTTTGCTCTAAAGCTAGCTAAATGTAATGGCTAGAGGCTCTAGCCATTGTCAAAAGTAAATGTGCTGCTTACCTTCAGCATCTGCCTTCCTCAGTACAGTGATGGTGGGGACATGACAGATGGTTCCTGCAAAAAAAATCACAGAAAACATTGTATTTTGTGTATTGCAGGTATTTCCTGGCAAATAATGAACAATTAGCATTTAATATCTTCTCTGTGAAAAGCAGAGCACCTTAATAAAATTTGTTGTGCTCTAAGAAAATGTATGTTAAACATGCTAAAGTTAGGATGTGATTATCACAGAACTCAGCAATAAATGATACAAATGATTTTTAATCATTATGCTAATGATTACATAGCATAAGAGAATTCTGATGTTGATGTTTGTTACATGTAAAGCCTTTTGATAATAAGTGTGAATTGTGGGACCAAATTGCTTTTATCAACCTATGTAAGGTCATCTTTGATGCTGGGTTCTGCCCACTTTACTTTATCTCCGTGTCTTCAAGCCTGAGAAGGCTGCCAGTTCACGTCCTGTGGCAGACAGGCTTACATAGAGGCTCATGCAGTCTTTCAGATGGAAAGACAACTATTTTTATCATTTAAAGGAAGCTCTCTTAGGTATTTTGTACTTTCTGTCTTTGCGTAGACAACTTCTGTTGTCTTTTTCAAGAAAATAGGTTTCCTGTGAATATAGAAATTATTTTAAAGATAAGCTTTTCATTTTAGAAGGTATGTCCTAAGAGTCTGCACTTAAATTTAATTAAAATTCTGTGGCACCCTTGTATACGCTCACATTTCAGTTTTTATTAAACATCCCAGGGGAGTTAATTATTTTTTGTATTTTTATGACAAAAATGTCATTTCGAGTATTTGTGATCAAATTCCCCATAATGGTGTTTATAACTACCTTGGATTTAATTAAGGAATTCAGAGAATTAGACATCAGTGAATGCTGGGAATAGCAAAGTTCATAAAATAGAACAATGCAATCTTGATTTATAAACTTTTAATGGCCTGATTGTCCGTTCAGAAGCAAAGGTGGGGAAAAGAGATATAAAAGATGGAGCAATTGTTAGGAATTAGGGAAAAGTCAGGAAATAAGTTCTAGGAAAAAAAGAAAATAATGGTAAAAGAAAGTAAACAGAGTAAGGATAATTCCTGCCATTGTGATCAGAATTAAGAGGTGCCTTGGATAAGACACCTTGTTTTAAACTTCCAGACTAGGCTTAAAAATAAACACATAAGTGCTCTGAAGATGTTTCTTGGACTTCCAAAGAACCACTTGCCAGATATTTATAATATATCTATGTGTTCTTGTTGCCACATTTTCAAAAAAAAGAAATATGAACAGATTCTATGCATGCATTTAAGTTATAAGCAATGCAGAAATTTGGCGGTATTCACCTGTACAAACATGTTATTACTTCAGAACGTGACCCAAGTTTCTCTTTGCTTTATCTCTGTTTTTATGGAAGACAGAAGAGCAGTGAAAATTAGTCTTTCATTTACCAGTACGTAACTCATGGATATTTGTCAATGCAGGTTTCTCAATATGCAGTCTGCACTGGTTTAATATGTGACAAGGAGACAAGGAATCCATTGGGAATGGCAGTGGATAAGATGCAAATAAGCAAGAAAGAGAAATTAAGAATGAAAAGACAGAGCAGTTTGTGAAAATTCAGGTAAGGAACTCAGATGATTCTCTATAAAGTATAAATTGTACAAAATCACTTGAAATAGTTATTGCTTATTTTCCTTTCTAGTATTTCTGAGAATTACTGCTATATGTATCCATGGATATATGTATAAACACACACATACCCTTCTTACACCCACTCAAACAATTAATTTCCTTTTTGAGCCAAATTGCCATTACCCTCCATGCAAATACTTACTATCCTGATATTTGACATTTTTAAATAAAATCCTTTTACCATATTCCATTTTACTTTGTTTAAATAAAACATGTTACCATTTGATACAGAAAGACAAACAAGTAATATTTGTACAAAAGAGAAAAAGAGAGTTGTGCTGGGTGTCACAACTCTTTTTCAACCACACAGCTCCAAGTTCTAAAACCTTAACTTATACTATCCTAGTACAGAGCTCTTTGGGCATTACATAATGCACTGAAACAAAGCAACCACATTACAACCTATCTCTGCCTTCTTACACTGATGGCACATAAAGTGTTCATTTAGAGCTTTTGCTTAGTTCTCAAGCATGACTGAAGGAAAGTAAAAAAATATATTTACCAAGGAGCAAAGCTGCACGAACAGTGAACAACAATTCATCCTTTGCTCTTCTACTCTCTTACTGTGGGGAAAAGTTGCTTTGCCACTTGTCGTGACGCAGTGGCAGAAGTAAATGTGATGGAGAAAGTACATTGTCTTTACAACAAGCCAGGAAGGAAACTATGGGAACCATAGCTACAAGGCCTTTCAGCTGCTTGTGACAGAAACTCTTAACTTTTTCGATATAGCTTATTTCCAGAATGAACTGAAATTACATTTGCCAAAGGTGTAAGATGAAACGATATACTCACAACTAAGCACTACATATCTATTATTTGCCTATCTATTTTATCTGCACCTCTCCCTTCTGGTTACAAAACTAAAGCCAATGTGAGATACTGGTCTACCAACACATGCCAGCTATTAACACATGGTTTACTTGCAGGGCTTCACATTCCCAAGTGACATCAGCTTATCACATGTGTTCAGTATATCCACTAAATAGAAGTCCTTGTTGACTTTAACTCTTGGGGGAATTGCTTTAGCCCACCTACAAAATGCCTATGACAATGCTTATGTTTCACTTTTGTAGAACTATACTGAATGCCTTCAGACAGCACTATTTAAATAGTGCAGTAGTGCTACCTAAATAACACACCCTGTGATTCTCAGAACTCTACATTATTACTGTTGCATCACAGCAATTACATATGGCACACTTCATGATTTTGCAAATATTTTGTTGATGCTGACATACTGCACTTTTTGCAGGTTGATAAGATTACCACACATTAAGACATTCTGCCACTTCCTTTGTAAGCTGTTGATTCCCAGAAAATGACAGCTGCTGCACTTTTGTTAAAAAAAATAGGAAGGTTCAGAGTATCGGCAAGGATGCCGCTAATGGGAGAAGCAGCTTCAAACAGTTGGAGTTTTTAGGTGATGCAATATTCATCAGTTACAAACTTGGGAATGTCATATTGTAAAATGTACATGATAAAAGACACTGTCTGGTATTTCAACTGATTCCATTTGCCATATGGCATGTTATTATTTTGTGTTACCTTGGGGAATGTGCTAGAAGGGAGAAGAAAACAGAACACTCCCAAGGTAACGTAGAATACAAAGTTAATTATAACAATAGGGTCTGTAAATGAAATGGAAATGGAACTAAATACAAGAACTGAATGTGTGCTGTACTGTTCTCCAGCTACTGAAAAGCAATAAACTCCTATTAGGAAGGTTTAAACAGGAAAAAAAAAATCCAGCTACTATATATACAAGTCTATAGACAGCCTCAGAACATTGACTCAGAAGTCAGTAAATACCATGTATTCACATTACCTTAATACAGTTTTACATCAGATTTCCTGGGATAGGCTGAATGAAACATTAGATCGCTAGTCTTTAAAAATGACATTCCATATGCACAGCTATAATAAAATCATCAAGTGAATGATTAGAACAGAATATTGATTAAGGGGTAGTATTTGCTGAAAACAATCAAAAGAATCCTAAAGTACATAATTCTGACAACCTGATATCAGGATAAACGAGCTACTCTCAGGGCCTAGAAGATTCCCAAACAAAATCTCCAGACCTCAATTTAGAAAGGCAAAAAATATTTTAGAAGTTAGAAGAAAATTGTTATCAATGTATCCAAAACGTATACAAGATTTCAGAAAAGTAGGTGCAATAAAAAGTTACGTGGCAACATTTGCCTGTAAATTCAATTCTTCCCAAGCCAGTAAATTGAGCTTTACCCCTTCCACCCTCCGGGGCCATCTTTGGAGGTACAGACTGAAGCAAATTCCAACCAAGGTCATATTATTCTCTGCGACCTATTTTTCAGTCATTGTTAAAACAGTAAAAGACAGATTTTTTGTTAGCAAATAATGAAAATATACAGGCTTGCAGGTTTTTTTGAATAGTTTGGCTCTAAACACCATACGCCATTAGATGAGGCATTTCAAGATCTATTACAGGAGCAGAATATTTTTAAATTGTTTATGCTAACTGTGCAATACTTCAGATGGCATCTTCAAAGCTATCATCTATTCAAACGCTCAGAATAAGCAGCCAAAATACAGAAGAGCTCCTTTTAGCTAGATCTTTAGTAGGAATAAATTGGACAAATTCTAATAGCTCCTAGTATTTCTTATTATTTATTTTGATTTCCTTCAAGTTTTACCAGCTATTAGAAAGATAACTTTTTTAATCAGTCATCTGAAAGACTCAGTGTCATTTAAAGGAAACACAACCTCCCCGTTAAATAAATAGGGGACCAGGATTGTATGGCTCTTGTAAGTTTCTCTCTCTCTGTACTAAGCAAAACCCACAGGAAAACAGTTTACCAGTCTTGAGGTTTCTGCTCTGTTTGCTCTGTAAGGTTAATGCTATGCTGTAACCACGTGCAGCCTGGTGCTGGCAAGAGAGGCTGTGCTGCAATTGCTGTGCAAATTAGCACATACATTTTCACTTCTCAGCTAATGCTAACACCAACTAAAGATACTTTTTCCACTGTGTTATTAAAACCTTTGAAATTTTCACACATTTTGACCTGAGTACCACTCATGCTTATTCCATACATAATCTGTTTCAGTCACCAGAACAGGTTGATGTAAAAATGGCTGATGTCATGAACTGAGAGTTAATACTCAGAAATAAGATAGGGATGGATGAAAGAATGGATGGATGGATGGAAGAAAGAAAGAGAAGGAGGGAGGGAGGGAGAGAGAGAGGGAAGCAGAAATCAGTTATTACTGTTTGTCCATGTTAAAAGGAATCTTGAGTATGTGTTAACTCACAGCTCAGGTTAGAAGACTCTACCTTGTAAACATACTTGCTGAATTTGCAAATATTTGTCTACCAGTATATTCTTTAAAGGAGAGCTCTGCTATATTACAAGAGTAGAGTAATGTTTGTGTATTTTTTCCTATAGGAATGTATTCAATCCCATACTAATGCAAGATAATTAGTGTTTTAACAGAATTTGCATTTACTTACTCTAATAAACTAAGAATTTTAAATACTTTTATTTCTGCTATTCTGATAAAACTGTTACCTTAACAACAAGCATAAATGAATGTTATTTCATGATACGTTTTCTGTGTAGGAGTTTTAAGCTGGTAATGGAAAACTTCTTAGAAATAATTAGTAATTTCTTCTGAAAAGAAAACCTTAAAAAGTTTAATTAAATGTCAGACATTTAAAGTAAATATGAATTCTTCAATTCAAGATCTTACCACAGAAGGGTAACTATTAACTACTACTATTGTTTTTTAATAAACCAACTCACTGTTAAGTTTCATATTAAAAACTTAATAACTTAGAAATTCATCAAAAATTACTGAAAGGAAGAGTTTTCCTTTAGTGAATGGAAGTGTTCAAATCAAGGAAAGAATTACATTCCAAAGTATTCCCGTCACATACAAACTTTTCTCTCCTGGCTCAATTCACGTAGGCAGTTCATTTCAGCATTTATGACAGTATATGGGACAATACTGTTTATTATTAATTTTATTAATAATTATTATTATTAAGTATGTACACTTTCAAAGTTTTCAGTTAGTTTAAGAAAATGCAGACATGCAAGAAATGTGCTATGCTTTAGAGAAAGAATGTTCAATTACAGTCAGCGGGAAAAGCATGAGTAAAGTATTTTTATTTTAGTATTTAAAAGTTGTAACACTGGTTATATAAAATGAAACAATAGAATTGGTAATATGGCCAGCCTCTCTCTTCTAAAGGCACTAGTATACTCAATTTCACAAATACACTTTACTTGAAACTTGAACAAATGCAACTGCCCTGTGTTCTGGAGGTGCCTAAGATCTAGCTAAATGCAATCCCTGTATCTATTATTAGAGTTCTTTTCATTTGTATCCAAGTGTCAGTTCTCATATGTTTTTTTCCCTAAAGATGCTCTGCTGAATATTTGCAGAACATTATGAACAGATGTTATTCCTGTTCTGTTTATTCATGTTAAAGGACTTGTATCTTTGAAGGTTTATGAGGAGTGGATGAAACCATTAGTGAACAACACAGTACAATAAATTGTTTAGGATTTCACTGCCTTTTCAAAATGAAGTTATTCTAGTATCTAGACTGGTGTTTTCACACTACTCTAAATTTGAGTCTTTTTATGCCATCAATAACTGATAAGTGTCTTATGGTAACAGTTGGCTGAGTCTCATGTACCGAGCTGTCAACAAGAACCAGATTTACTGTAGTAAATTCCAGAACAAAACCACACACAATATTATTTGAGAGTAAAGACCATGACATGCCCTTAGTGACCCAACAATATTATTTACAAAATCAGGAATTTTCAGTGCTGTTCTTAGCAGATCGGTTTTGCAAACATGGCTTTCTAATTGTGTTGCCTGAATTACATATTTGGCCATGCAAATTACTAGTAAAGGTACTTAACTGTTTGCTATCCTTTTATTCCCAAAGATGCTTCTGTATATTTGTAATGTACAGTATAGACTCTTAAAAATAGAAAAGTATTTGAAGCAAACAAGAGCACCTTAAAAGAGAACAAGATTAAAAGTATTTAATGATGTGTTCTTTGAGTGAGTTCTTTTATCCGAATGCTCAGTACCACAATAAAGGCTCTACCAAAATTATTTACACCCTCAACTCCAAGAACCCTTCAGCTCCTGCTCAAGCTTGCTTGCTAAAAGTAACATTAAGTGGCTTCCTGGAACAAGCTAGTGAACTACATGCTCAGATGATGATTATAATTTCTTATTTTTAAAGCCATGTGTCTGCAGTAACATCATGCTAGTAACAAGTATGTTATAAATTGCACTTAACTGTGTAGAAATAAACCCAGAAGGTATTTGAGTCTCCACAAAACAGAATAAAGTGCGAGAGCTCTTTTAAATTGAAAAAAGTAACAACACTGAACATTGCGTTCAGAAGGAAAATAGCACTTTTGTAATTTCTTGCTTAACCCACAAAAGGATTATCTGATTTCAATGAAATGGGTTAAAACGAGGTATATATTCCTTTTTTGCTGTTTGGAATATTATCGTGTTTTTTTTTTTTTTTTTTTTTTTACATCACAGATGACAGCAAATGTGATTAATTGCTGCTGATAATTGGAGCTTCATTCCAGTGGTTATTGCTCGTCAGTAACAATTAATAGCTCCTACAAAAGCCTCATTCATTTCACAATATTAAAGAATGATGACTTGTGGGAATTATGCTAAACTAGCACTTTCAATTAGATTTCAGATTTTTTATTACATTGAATAACAGTTTATGGTTTTATAATAGTGGTGGTTTATTGTTGTATGGTAATCACTCTAATTACATGTGGTTTATCTGGAGAATTGCAATTTTTAGAGTCATTATATAAGAAACAGTCAATTACTTGCTATCATTTCTTTAAAAGTATAGAGATTGTTGGTATTTACTTGTAAAGATTATTTTGAACACTGATTGCATATACTTTGTTCCAGTTTTTGAAGGGCAGGATGCTACAGTTAAGGGATGCAAAGGTTTCACTTCCTCAGAATCAAGCACCAACTGGACACTTGTATGGCAAGTGACATGGCCACCCAGTTACAAGTCTTCTGCTTACAGTTGGGCTGGGCTGTAAGTACAAGGCAGTAACTGTCTCATCTGATCACTTCCAGAATTATGGGAAGAGACAAGGGGAATTCTTCAATAAAGAGAAAATATTGATTTTGGAGACTCACTGAGATCTGTCTTCAATTTTGCCCATTTCCCCAGTAAATAACTTTTGGTAGAAAGAAGGAAAACAGACAAACAAAACACACAAACAGTACACAATGAAGAAAGGGAGAGAGTCAAAGAATGGCATGCACAAGCACACAAGGGAAAGAGAAAAGTGACGTAGAAGATAAACTATGATAAAGGCCACTGATAACACGTAATCCGAACTGAATCGGGACCAAACAGTGAGGAGAATTTGAAGTGAGAGACTGGAGAGACAACAATTAAGCTTAACAAAGCAAATCCAAGCATTTTCATTGAGACGGTAGGAAGCTCTGAAATTTAACATACCCATAAGATAAAACTTGAGAATATACGTATACTAATAAAAATTCTGGCCCTCAGGAAGACAACACGCATCTATCATTGACATCTACATTGTCAGGATCTGAGTCATGGATCACATAATACAGTTCAACGAAGAGTGGAAAAAAGAAGAATGCGGAGCTTTAAAAAGTTAACTTCTAAAATTGCATAGCATATGCTTATTTCTCTTGCATAAATGCTTTTGCCTAGGACTCTGCATGACTTCAATTTTTTATGCAGTTATATAATACAATTTTTATGAGGACTCTCCAAATAATCATTTGTTCTGCCTTGTCTTTTATTTGAATATGATTTTTAAATTTAATAATTTTTAATATTTTTCTAATTCAATCTTAAGTATATATATTATTTAATGAATCTCCCAAATACAGAAAATTCAAGCTTGTAACCTACTTCCTGAAAATTAAATTACACTGGTGTAGAACAAGGTAAGGTAAGAATCTATCCCATGAAGCACTGAATTGTTTTAGCAGTTATGTTCATAAAAAAGTCAACAATAAAAATGGCTGTGATAATTCTAAGGAAATTGAAAGCAAAACTGCAGCTCATTGCACAGACTATGAATTCATTCTCCATTCTGTAATGATCCTTTCAATGCCAGACTCTGATTGAAGTCAACGAGAATAGGAGCAAGAACTTTCTTATTTTTGTTTTAGTTTGTGCAAGTTTGCAAAAGCAGAAAATTACCATTGGTAATAGAGGATATGCTAGTTCATTTCATTGGAAAAATCATAATCCAAAAGTTTGGATGATTATCCATAGATACATAAACCTTCTTGAATTATTTTAAACCTGGTCTTTAGACCATATGTTCAAGAATATTTTTCTTACAGTTTCATGATACTGTTATTAGTTATATAGTTAGATGTTTTATGCTAGCACCTAAAGGCTCTAATTAGCATCTGTTCGACTCTGGCAGGTGTTGTGCAGACTATGCTGAAATTAAATGCAAAATAATCTGGGACTAAATATAAGCAATAGCCATCTTTGCAATTCCCAAGGTAATTTGGGCTAAGTGCAAGTTAGGTTTTTTAAGTTCTTTCTAATTACAAATGTATATTTTGAAAATAAAGCAACAACAAAAATATGATATTTAATAAATTCACAATTAAGATATTTAAAACATGAATAAAGAGATAAAAGTATATAAAATGTAAGTCAGGAATCTGATACAAAAGAACAACAGACTTGAACAAATGCAATTCCATTCTCATGCTCTTTGATCTAATCTAATAAAACTTTAATCTTTTTATTGAAGGACACAAACTCAGGCAACGCAGTCCTCTTGATCCAACTCTAATCTCTTACTCAGACAAATCACTTTTATTCCCTGATAATTCTCGGATTTGATATCACAAACAAAAAGAGCTACACAATATATTTCCAATTCCCAAAACTGAATTTCTTGGCTGAAGGCTACTCATTTTATGATTAAATAATTTATTTCATAAGAGGAAAATGAAGATTTTTCTTCTTTATTTTGTGAATATTTAAACACTGAACTTTTATTCCTTTTTACTGAAATCCACACTTCTCATTCCTTCTTTGACATTCCAGGTAATTTTTTATCAGCTATGGTAAAGTCCATTGCTCAATATCTTGAAACAACAGTGACGTTCAGCCTTTTCTGGAAGATGGACCTTTTTACTTGCACTCTACATTCAATTCCATTCAGCTACAGTACAGCAAAATTAAACAATAAACCACAAAGTTAACAACAGATTACCTTTTGTAATTGTATGTAAAGGTAATGCCACTTGAAGTTAGTCAGAGCAGTAGTTGCTTAGCATTTAAGATGAGATATTACTCAGACTCTGCTACCAAAGCTCTATTAAATTTAAGATCCTAAAAAATGGCAGTTTCCTAATTTTCTACAGCACAACATTACCATTATGAGCGTATGAAGCATTTATAGTTTCTTACACCAATTCAGTGACAAATCAATAAATTGATTCAGTGAATCAATTTTTGAGGTAACCTTCAAAAATACATAGAAAGAAAGAAACCTATTTGCTTTCAGCATCTGAGACAGTACCCTAACTGGCATTCAGTGGTACAGCAGATGCCTCTATAGCCATGCTATGGTTGTTTAGTGAGGTCTGTTTAAAAGAGGTGTTATTACCAAAGTGTGATGCATTAGAAGAGTACTTTACATTGTGAGTGAAAGTTTCAAATTGGAAATTCAGTTTCTTATGCCAGAGCATCTATATTCATATCATTGCTATGCTTATCAGGTGCATGGATTTCAGGCATTTGCCTTCTCTGCCTTGTCCCTCTTACCTTCTATAACTTACGTTTAATAAGCAGGGAAAAGCTCCTCAGAGCTTTACTACAAGGAGATAATTGTTCCTTACTCTCTGCAGTTTCCTCTCCAGCACTATAACATTCATCAGCTGGTAATGGTTAATTACTTTCTACCCTTGCAATTCAGTCTCCTGAGGAGTGAAATTAAATTTTGTGCTTTTAGACTAAGAGAATACGGACTCAAAACACACACACACACACAAAGTTTTCCTGAATATTACTAGAAGCAGTACTTTTACACATGGGACAGGGAGTTTCAGGCCTGACTTATTCCAGGTGGTACTTTGATTTGATGTTCACTGACTGACTCAATGGCTAGAACTATTTCTTTGCACCTACCACTGATAAGTATGCCCTTTCTTTCAATGAACGACTGCTTATCCGCTCCTCTACTGCAAGAGACTGCATACTACTGTAAGAAAATGATTTAGTAATTCAGGAAATTATTTATTCTGTCTTACCCCTCATTTTGCTTACATTTGTTTGAAACTTACAGTCTTAGCAGGAGAGGACTAAGCAGCCATGGAGCACTGTCAGGAAAATAGGAAATATAGGAAAATAACACTTGAATTCGTTCATTCTGGAAACTTAAAGATTGCTTTGTCATCCTTTGCCCAGCCTCAGCTGATTTGCTAGCATTTAGCTGCGTAGACTGAAGAGAACAGTTGTGATAGAAATATTTTTGCTAGAAATACTTATGCTTACCCCTATGTACTTTGTTTTATGCTCAGTTTTCATAACGTTGAAGTATTTCCCTTCAGCATTATGAATTTGAAGAATTTTCATTCAGTGGAAGTCAGATTCATAGAATACCTTGTCTGGACCATGATGGGGGCCATGGTTTTTTAAGTGATGATCAGAGACAGTGCAGGGGGCAATGGACACAAACTGGAACACAAACTATTCCATATGAACATGAAGAAAAATCTCTTTACTCTGAGGGTGATAGATCACCACTTGTGAATTTTCTTTCTCTGGAGATATTCAAAACCTGCCTGAATGCTTTTATGTGCAACCTACTGTAGGGTACCTGCTCTTGCAGGGAAGAGGTTCCTTTCAGCCCCTGCAATTCTATGATTCTGTGACTCATGATAGGTTGTCTCAAGAGAACAAGAAATTTCTCAGAATCTTTAGTTTCTGAGAAATTTAAATAAAATGTTCTGAAACAACTTGAGCTCAATTATTGAAAAAACAAAATCCTTTAATAAGATTTTTAAGGTATATTATTTTTTATTTTTATATCTCATTCCCAAGATAACTTAGAGAAGTTAGAGAATAAGCTGGAAGTGGTACTTTGAATTTGGGAATCCAAACTGAAAACCTTTATATTAATGCTGAATTTAGTATTAGCTTCCCACGAAAAGTTCTCAGGCAAATGCAGTTACATCAGCATAAAACAAAACAAAACCACAAAAATAAACATCAACACCAAAACGTAGCTTGCAACAACTAATTTTTGCCAGAGACTACTTTGTCTGCTTTGGTAAGTTTACTTGATATTCCTACACTAATTACAAAATGCTTCTATAAAGAATAGGCTTCATCTCATGATCAGTATGACTACCAATAATGATTAAAAAAACCCAGCAAGATAAAAAGCTCTTTTCCCCCATGCTAGACAGAGCTTAATTTACATTAATTCTGAAAGAGCTCTCACTTAGTCCCTGTTATTTCATAGAACAGCTTCTTCTAAGAACTTCTTCCTGACTATTGGACAAATGCATCTTGACTTCCTTCTTCTCTCTCTCCTCAGTACAAGTAATTTGTATGAAGTATTCATATTGTTCTGAGGTTAAAAAAAGAAAAAACAAAGAACACAAAAAACCTTGTTTATAATTCATTTTGATTTGACTTTGATGATGGCTCTTTCTCTTGAATTCACAAGGAGCCAAGCTGGCCCAAAACTTATTTCCCTTATAAAAGAAGCAAGCAAAGAGCAATCCTCAAACAAATCAAAGGTGGGTGTGGTTTTTTTGTTTTTATGTTGTTGTTGTTTTCCCCAATTAAGATGAGGAATGTATTTAAGAGGAACAGACGAGTTCTAAAATTTTAAAGGATTTTTTTTGACCAAAGATAATAAAAGAGCTGACTTCTCTTATATTTTAAAATTAGAGTTAGCACTCTTAAATCATAAGATTTAATTTTCCAGAATATTTATAAAGATTTAGAAGTACTTCCTAAGTACATGAAATTATTGGCTCTATATAACTTCATAAATCCATACTGGCAAAGCAACAAACCACAACTCTAGACCCCATATCATGCAGACTCTGTAGCTCTCTGAATCACAGTAAAGTGACACTCATATCAAATTTTCTGTGAAATGTAGTGAATTTTCAGTGAAAGTAGTCTTTTGTATAGAGAATATAATTTCATTGGAAAATGTTTATGGTTAGGAACACTCCTGACTTTTAAGCATAGAATTTGCAGCATTTCTGTTGGAAGATTTTTCCATCCTTTGGTAGGAATGCCTCCTGAAGCAAAAAAACATCTTCATTTAAAAGGTGACAAATACAATAACCATTTTCCGTTTGGAAATGAACTGACAGAAAAAAACAAGAGGAACATGCTATAATTCTTCCTAACACTTTTTCAAATGAGAAACATTAACAAAGACATATGGGAATTATTTTTTTTTCCAAATTAATTTCTAATTGTTTCTTGATAGTAAAAACTGATAGACAGTTTGTAAGATGAAAGACAGAATGCCTTCCTGAAAAAAAAAAAAAGTGAAGCTGAACACTTGTAGTATATTTTGCACTTATGTATGATAGTCTTGTTTTCTGGTCTTAGATCTACCAAGATGGAAAACAGGTAATTGGAGCATAGGAAGTTCCGCACGAATGTGCGCAAGAACTTCTTTACGGTGAGGGTGACGGAGCACTGGAACAGGCTGCCCAGGGAGGTTGTGGAGTCTCCTTCTCTGGAGATATTCAAGACCCCCCTGGACGCCTACCTGTGTGACCTGGTGTAGGGAATCTGCTTTGGCAGGGAGGTTGGACTCGATGATCTCTGGAGGTCCCTTCCAACCCCTACGATTCTGTGATTCTGTAATAATTATGTCAGGGAAAAAAATCAACTAATAAAAACAGAATTTCAAAATAGATTCATTCAGTCACCTTTCTCATGTGAATTACTTCCTTACCAAAAATGGCATAAATATATAACTCTTACCATAAGAAAATGCAATTACATTTCAAAAGGAAAGCATCAGAAACTTAATAATGCCTGCAAAAGCCTTCTCTACTGCTATTGTATTTTACTTAATGGAAAAAAATTTCAAGACACAATGGTATATTCAGTGCCACATACTGTAGTTTTATGAGAGAAAGGACTTCTTCAGCCACTAGATTAGTTATATTAAAGTATTAACTCTACAAGAAACTATTTCAACCATTTTGTTTTTAAATCAAGTCAAATTACTTAAAGAAAACTCTCAAATGAGGGCTAAAAATGGGATTTCAAGCTGAAATCAGTTCTGACTTACTGCCTGTGTTACAGTGTTTGGGTGCTACCTGTAAGTTCTGCTATTTTAAAGAAATATCTTTAAGCTATGTATTTCAAAAATGCGTGCCTAATTTCTTATTGTGCTCCATTCAGGTATATCTTTTAGTTACAAGACTCTGTGAAGGAAATCCAAAATTGTTGTTCATATTGCTTTACAATAAAACATTTTTTTTCATCTGAGTCAACGGTTTTCAAGTGAATAGGGCCTTTATAAAACATATTTTAACACTCCTGCAGATTAATAATGTGTTAGCAGCAAAAGCTCAATTATCCTTCCATCCCAATTATACTATGACATTAAATCTTGTGACATTTAATAAGAAAGGCCATTTCATCCATGGCTGCCTCAACTGCTGCAGATTTATGCAACAGTGTTCCCTCCTAAGAAACTATTCTAAAAGAAGGCATTCTCACAAGCTGATATGTTGAGCTGTTCACGTCAATTAAATAAGGCGCACCAAAATATATAAAATTGTTCATTTTGCAATTACTGATGCCTTTGACTGTAGAAAGAGGAACAGACTGCCATTAGTTCTTTTGCAACTGTAACAGTGCTAACAGATTAAAATAGCAACCGTAGTTCAAAATAATGAAGTATTTGTATGTTGATCTTATTTCTTTATGATGCTTTACATTTGTGTATATAAATTCACTGGTTTATGTTTCTTCACCATTTTATCAGAAGATTAGCATCATTCAACAAAACTTTTACAGAGAGCGAGCCACTGGAGTAAACGTAGCATAGTCTTCAGGCAAAAGCAAGTAAAAACTTCTGGAATCAGTTCAAGGTTCTTGCCAGAGTAACAAGCAAACACACTCCTTATCATAGGTTATAAGCAGAGAAATCTCAGCTAACTGCTTGTCTGGCTCAAAAACTGGAAGTTTTGTATAGCTTGGAGCGTATCTGAAATAACTAGATTTGTTGACAGGCAACTAGCTTCAGGGTTTGAGCTAGAATCTCCATGAAGCAGCCAGGGACGACATCTGAATGCCTACTTTAGAGACATCTTCATGATTTCTGTGTGCAGTGATAAAAAATGCTCAACTTCTGCCTCTAAAGGTTAAGAGTTACAAGGCAGGCACATAAGCACCAGTACAACTGCCTATTTCATCTTTCCAGAACAACGTTTTTATATTTTCAGGTAAGTATGAAGCAAATGGCTTTACTTTCAAAACAGGCCCAAGTTTGTACAGCAATTTATTTCACGTTATTATGAAATAGAAGTCCACAGTATCTTGGAACATCTGGTCTTCTGTTTAGGTAGGACAGATGTTTCAAATCAAATATCCAAGCACTGAAGAGCAGGCTGTTTGCTGTAGGTAAAAATCTCAGTGAAAGTCACAAGGACTAAAAGGATAGCACTGTGCCTGCCAGGGTAAGACAGTGTAAACTAAGTCAGGTTCATCCTCCTTGGAGAGATGTTAGCACACACAGCCGTATTCTGCTCAGCAATAGCTAATCTGTCATTTTTCTCGTCTCTTTAAAATAGAAAGTATAGGGATATCAAGTAACAAAAAGCAAAAATTAAAGCTTAATCTTGTCAACTTTTTCAAATGACAAGAAAAAAAGCTGCTAAGTCATAATTACTCCATACTATGAAAGTCACATTTCTGTAAGGATTTACGAATGGTAAAAACACCATGTGCCTTCACACAAATTGAAAAAAAAATGAACCCAGCTGCTCCAACTTCAGGGTATGTCACAAACTACTATATGGGATAGATAAATGAATGAATCATTGAGCCATGATCTTCACCCTTCTCTAACAATCATAGTTATTTTTGGTACAAAGATAGAAAATGTGTGGGGTTTGGGTTTTTTTTGTTTGTTGTCATGGTGTTTTTTTGTTGGCTGTTTTTGTTGTTTTTTGTAGAAAATGCTTGTACAGGAATGAATGCTGCAGATATTCTTCTAAAAATATTTAGTATAGAAAATACAGTGCTTTGAAGATGGAACTGGCAAGGACTTCACGCCAAAATCAAATTTTATACATCTTTTCATGTAATACCTCTGTAAAGCATTCAGGCCTAATACAGAAGAGAAAGTGTTTACACTTGTGGCAGAAGCAGATAAAATGCTAGGAAACCACAATCAGCAAAATCTACCAACCAATAGAAACTACCAATAGAAAGTGGAAAAACCAAAACTTAAAGTTTTCCTCTTAATTCTTGCAGTTCTAAGGACAGAGAAGAGGGAAGATAATATTCCAGAGCTCAAGCCAGTTCATCTGTTTTCATTTCCATTTCTTTGGGATACATTTACATTAACAGAAAGAGTCAGGTTTTTCCCCCACACAGAAAGAACTGCAGCTAAAAACCTCCAGAATTCCTTTTGCACAAATCCAATTTCGTTAAGAACCAAATACACAGTTAACACTTGTAGTATTTTAACAACGAGATGAATATATACTGGCAAACTTATCCAAGTGTAAAGAAGCCATAGGGCACAGAGCAGTCAGCTGCTCACGCAAGCTTGTTGCCTTGCGTGCGCCGGGTGAGATGGACGTTGGCTTTGGATGCTCGCTCCCTGCTTGTATAACCCTCTGCTGATGGCCTGTGCCCTCATTGCCTCCAACCAACAAGGAGCTAGAGATGCTTGAGCTGGTCCACGCAGGTTCTGTCCTTCCTCCCTCTTTTCTGGGGGCTGGTGGCAAAAGCAGAAAGAAAGCCTCACATTCTGGGCACCCCTCACCTGCTCCATGTTCTTCTCACCCGTGTACCCTCAGTAACAACCTGGGCATTTAGAATGGAGTCTGTAGGGATTGGTTCATGCCATTTTGTCTCCTGCCACAGTGGAGAGCTGACTGAAGTTCATGTGCTCATGAAGGGGAGGAAAACATAGAGGTCCTCAGAAATAGACAGGCTACAACAGTCTGCGTACAGGGAAAGGGAGAGTGTTTCTTGATATATGTTATGATTGATCTTTGTCTATCTAAGAATTACACCAGAATCTCTACCCAGAAAAGGCACATTTTTTTTTATCATTTCAATGCAGAAAACAATAATTGGTAGTTTAGAGTCTTGCAGTAGTATATTTCACTCTATGCCAGATAGCAACTTTTTTTTTTTTTTTTTTGAGAAATGTTGCCGCTCACACTGAAGGGCTTTGGTTTGTGGACTGTTGCTACTATGGCCTTTGAACAAGGGCAAAAAAATATTGATTATTGAACATGTATTGAGCAAGTATTCAATTAAAGTGAGAATTTAAGACTTGATTCAAGCTCTCCATAAAGCCCTAGAAATTTCCCTGCAATCTTTGTGTTTTGCAGTAATAAGCGTCTGTTTTGGCTTTTAGCTGTCCAAGACTGGTTCATTGGTGACATTCCAGAACTACAGCAAAACTCTCCAGATTCAACCCTTTGTTACGTTCTGCTTTCCTTTCTTTATTCTTCCCCTGTGACCATAAGTGGTTTTCTGCAACGATATTTTAGAACCATCCACAAAATTGGAAAATAAAATCTATCATTTTTCTTGTTCCAAAAAGAAATCAATGTAACAAATTGTTTAATTTGAAAGAATGCATAAGCATAGTGTTGATTAACTTCAAGTATCAACAGAGAGTAAGAAAGTTTTCTTGGTATGCATCTCCCAACAGTGCAGTTTCTGAAAGAAATGATGATTACCTATAGATAAAAAACAAGGAATTCTATCTCTATCATGCACCCACCTGCAAAGTTAACTTTTTTTTGTAATTTGTGTTAACAGCTAAAGAATGGGTCCTTTGGGGTAGGTGATGTAAAAATAAAAAAACCACCATCCAAAATAAATCAATATCACATGGTTCCAGCATGCACAGGTGTAAGCAAAGTTACAGATCCTGATAAGAAGATAACTGTCTGATAATAAGATAAGAAGATAAGAAGATAGTTACTCTGAGTGGCTTTGCATTATTCTTCTATTCAGTAAAACAATTATTGATAAACAACTTGAAGTAATTCATTCTCTCCTCATTGTAGTTGAATTATATTAATGGATATTAAGGGCCTGACTTTTTTTCCTTACAAAGTCTTTTCTAGCTTGTCAGTTTTACTTAAATTCTAATCCCTAGAAAACTTTCCTCCTGATAAGTACCACACTGACTTTTAATACATTCTTATTATTATCAATCTAACAAGATGACGCAAGACACGTTCAGCAAGTCAAAACACTGCCCTTTGCTGTAAATTAACATACACCACTGAGAGTTTGTCTTACCAAGCATGAGTTGTGACAGACAATCGTTACAAGGCAAACAAAGTTTGTAGGCAGAGAGAATGCACTTTATCAAATCAATCTGGAGAAAAAAACCTGGAAAACTTTCTCTTCACAAATACACAGTTCAGTTGTATCAGCAGGTTTTAGCAAAGTACCCTCTTTGCCTTACAACCTTTCTTTCTTGGATTGTCAGAGATGAAACATGACCACTGCAAACATGTTGAAGTGATGATAATACCATGGCAACATGTATAAATACTAATTCTCAAGCAGACTGAGGCAATAACCATCTACAGGGAAGGAAGGCTTAAGAAAAAAAATATTATGCAAGAAAAACAGTTCCCACACCTGGTCAACTGCCCATCTAAATTTTACAGTTTTGTATTTAAAATTTTTAATTATAATTCTCTCTCTTTTAATACAAAGAAAATAATAAAAGTTTCTTTAGGAACATTGCAAAATAAAGTACACCAAGCACTGTCAACTTCTTACAGAAAGGAAGCCTTTTTTCCCCCTTCTTCAACCTCACTCACTTATATTATATGAACATATTATGAGACCTTCTATATGAAGAATACAAGGAAGCAGACTTCAGAAGGCCAAATATATAGTACTTGTGGAAATGGAAAGAGGCATACATTTGGGGCTATTTTTTATTGATGATTTCTTTCATGTAGCTGTATTTCCCAGATATTAAAATAGACTCCTTTTGAAAAAGTATTGCAGTACAACTTTCCATCAGAACTTGCCAGAGGTTTGTTGTTTCTATAAGCACTGATAAATGTTTTCTTCTCACACACAAAGGAAGATGCAAGCAATTCCTTTTCAATAGCCTTCAGCTGTGCAAGCAGTTATTTGTCACATGCAGTTGGACCTGTGTGAGTGGAGCAGGCAGGCAGCTGCAAGTGTTCACAGTCACACTGACTCCATCTTTTGAAGACATGTTCCTTATGGCTTCAAGTGGAGTAACAGTGATAACAGTTATCTAATGCTTCAAGATAATACTGAATAAAGTTTTGAGGCTATGCAGAAATAATTCACTATAAACATACACCCCCAATCCTAATGTTATAAGTTAGAAAATATCTATGACAAAATACAGCTAGGCTCTGATTCCACTGCCATTAAAATTGATGAGAATTTTACCACTAGCTTCCACGGTAGCAGTTCTTAAAAATGTATTTACTGGGGAAGACAGAATAATTCATATGTATGAGAGTATGAATATTTACACATATGCATACAGATATTATAGCTCAGTGTATTCCTTTTTTCCCCAACATCAAAGTGCTTTTAAAGAAGCCCTCTGTCCTCTGTCTAATTTTATGTGCCTACATTCTTACGATATATTTTAATATCATGTCTTCATATTTCCCACAAGCTTTCTTTTATGTCTAAAAACACACCAGTAATAAAGTTTTCAAGTTCTTCTATTTCTGCTACAATTTATATATATACACACACACACACACACACACACACACACACACACACACACACAATAGCCAAGTTTCAGTCAAAAAAAAACACCAAGACCTTATCTTTGAGATAGCATTTGAATTCCTTACTCTATTTAAATGCCAGCAATAAGAATCCATGCATTGTAATTTTTCATGCAATTTCTTTGGCTTTTTAAAACTAAGAACTGGAAGGTAGATAGCAAATTCAAGTGAACATATTACATGATTTATCTGAAAATAGAGTCAGATTCAATTAAACACAATTAACCTCAAAAAAACTGCCACCACTCCTGAGCATGAATCATATCCCCCCCAGCAGTCAGGCTTTCATCAAACAAGAGTCTCAGCAGGCATGTGCTGAGAGCAACTGAGTCTGTTGAGAACCTAAATGCCCATAGTGCCCAGTTAACACTGCTGCAGGTAATGTGTAAATGAAGCACAAGCAATTCTCAAACACAAGAGTTCCTCAAGCTTAATGGGTAGAGGAATTGAAGAACCAGTGAATTGTAAGTTGCATAGGACTGATAAACTGTTTGGGAAGAGGGGGGGCAAGAGATGTAGATTAGCTACTTCAGTACTAAAATGGAAATCATAAGAGCAATTCTGTACCTTAAAAGAAAACTTTTTTTTTTTCTCTACAGAAATAGAGTTAACAAAGCCAACACTAATAATTCCAGCTGCTCAGCCAAATGGAAGATTCTGGTTAAAGTTGAGGAGACCTAACTCAGTAAGACTTTATAGAGATGTAGCCATGTTCCTATAGAGGCTACTATGCAGATGGTAAATAAGTTTGTAGTTCATGACATCCTGGCCTTCATTATGTGCTCCAACAGTGGAAATGAGACATTACACTAGCTAAAAATAACTGTCTCGGGATTCCTGTGCATTCTAGGTCCTCCAGAGGAAAGAATGAAGAAGCCAGCTTTGCAGAATTTCTCGAGAATAAACCTTTCTTAACATGCAGCTGAAGTTGTATCTTGGCTTTTTTTTTTTTTTTTTTAACTGGACAGTTAGGAATTGGGAGCTGGATGCGTAATCTGTCTCCACAGGATATCTCCATTTGCTTATTTCCTGAAATCCTGCATTAAGCTTGAGATCTATGACTTCTTACATCTCATCCTAAATCAGCCTGTAGCAGTTGCACATTCTTGTAATGTTATATTCCAGGTATCCAAACTAAAAAAGCTAATGGCCACAAAATTCACACTGGCACTCTTTTCTATGCAGTGAATAATTGGTCTAACCTGCCTCTCAGTGTCATGATGAATTTCCCAGCTTTTATTTAAAAATACATTTCTTCAGATACAAAATACTTGTTTTCCTCAATAAAATCTCTTTAATCCGAAAAGCAATGAAAAAAAATCTAGAATATGTAGTGAAACAAATAAGAAAAAATGGATTTTGCCTACTCCTATGTTAACTGATGGAAGGAATTGCAGTTAAGAAGCCGTAAGCACAAAAAAAAAATCTGCTTGTGAGCTGAAAGAAGGAAAATTAAAATTTTCAGCTATACTATTTTACAGAAAGTTTTTAAGTGCCTAGAAGGAGATATCTTTTAACATGAAGTACCTCCTAACTGGCAGCTATAGTGTCAGTTCCATGCCTACATTTAATCACTAGAACAACATTTGCAGTCATTCCAACTAGAAAGGATTTCTGAAAAGATGAAACACTCAAATCACAATCTAACTTCACTAATCTCCAGATTAAGAATATACTCTAATAAGATTTAACGCTAGTGCTCTTCCAGCAGATTTAGCCAGAGCCAGGCAGCCAAGGCTGAAGCACATTATGGAGGAACCATTCAGAAAACATAGCATATATTTGATGGAGAATTTTTCAAAAATGCCAAAATATCAGGTCAAGGTAAAGAAGAAAATTTTGAAGAGAGCTATTCAGACAAGCCATTAAAAATACTGATGTGTTGCATATTCAGTTGTACAGGCAATTCAGAGTTTGATGGTCACCCAAAACATAGGAAAGAGCTGTTCAGTTCTCTCTGTTAGTTTAACCTGAGCCCCTCTTTCCCACTCAGACTTGACGTTAGGTTCAACACTACTGGCTGTTTTTTCTTTTTCGTCTGTTAATACTTAGTTCACTTGGAAGCAGCCATTGCATGCCCACACCATATTCCAGGTCTCAGATCTGACACTCAGCTTCTGCCTCCTGCCTTCCATAACTGTGCAGACATTTCAAAGTAAAATACTAAATGAGAAGTTGTGATTATCTTTCCTGCTCTGTATCTTCCAAAATCTTATCGTAAATACTTTTAAAAACATGCTGTCATATTTACAGTTTTCTAATAAATAACAAGCTTGTATTAAATCAAAAGTTCTTATTCTCCATTTTCTTGAGAATAAAATTAATCCAAACAAATCCGTTCTCTCCTTCAGAACCCCACCTGCAGCTGTGAAAAATTAAGTCTTTCACATAGTCTTAGTTTTCAGATACTTCACTGTGTTGTTTTTTTTTTTTTATATTACAACAGAAAAGGGTATATTTATTTGTCATCTGAATTTCAAACTCATTGGATGATACATGAGTTTATCAGGTAAAAAAACAGAATCATTGTTTGTTTTATATCAGCTTCTTTAATGAAGCAATTGCCAGAGCACTGAAGTATCTCCAAGTATTGTGTGACAAACACAAAATTCTTTAAGTCTTTTACATTTTCATCCACAGTAAACAATAACATTGCATTTTCTCTCTCTTCAAAGGGTGTCAAGAATGGCATTATCAAAAAAAAAATCACATTTTCCATTAACCCTTTGAGGCGGGGGGGGGGGGGGGGGGGAGATCAACTAAGAAAAGTACTACTGTGAGGTAGCCAAGACAGCAAATATAAAAAGTGATTTGTACTAGAATGACATAAATTTTCAAAAAAGGCATTTGAGGAAGGCAGTGGCAGTACTACTTCTATCACAGACTAATTCGTGCTGCAAAGTGAAATTTTGTTCCAGTATGATAACCCATGACTCCTAATAAGGTATTAAGCAGATATATCACAGCTGGACACTACCTTAAGCTGAACATTGGATACCAAGTACCAAATCGGTTTGAATCCTGCATGGAATGCAGGTGTGTTTATACACCATAGTGACATTGCAGAAAGATGGAAAGTAATTCTGGATTAGGTGCCTCAGAGAACAGACATATTACAGTTATATAAATGCAGCAGTGCGTCCAGGATTGCTCTTAAGAAACTTTTTACCCTTTTCTAACTTTTGCTTGATCACATCCAACCTGAGCTGTTCTCATGATCTAGGCACATTTAATTAAAGGAAGAGAGTAAGCAGAAATAGGCTGCCTGATGTCCCTCAGGCAGCCTTGGGCTCCTTCTGCCTGCACTGTAAGTTAGCTAGATACAAGTCCACCTTGCCTAGTTAGTCAATGTTCTGCCCTTTGCATGCCTCACTGTACCAGTTGGAATACAGGCCCTTAATTTGAATAAGTGGACTTCCTAGGTTTTATGTCCTAAATTCAGGAACACTTCGAGTTTTGTGGATGTTATACAAACACAGCCCATATTTGAGTAAATAAGATGCAAGAGTAATGGCATAAAATAGCCATGCTTGCATGAGGCTTAGCCCAACAGATCATACAAGACACTGCGTTCAATTTTTTCCAGCATCTTTTCTTGTTATTCCATTGCATTTTGTTACTGGGATGTTATAATGCATTGTTGTACTTCATGAGAGAATAATTTTGTCATCCTGATGAAAATTATTTATTACAGGTGTATCTGAGTTATGTTAGTGCTTACCACACAGTATTTTAAAATGCATGTGCAAAAGGAGTGGAAACAGCACACAGCCACATCTGAATTTCCCTTCGGATATTTAAAGAGGCATACATGTATACGCTTGACTTCTTTTGAGGCCATGCTTTCAAAACACTATTTTAGCTGACAAAAATATTTTGATAATATTAAAAAACATAGTATGCACATCTGGATTCAAAAATGCTGCAGAATAAACAAAATATCATACATTTTAGGTAAATTATGATAATACCAAGTATTCTAAAATTGTACATTTGATAAAGAAAAAATATCCACTTTTTTGCAAGTGTTTTCTAAATAAGTATTTAAATAGCAGAAGTTGTATGCCAGTGTATGTTAGTGCTGACTAACAAAGTTAAAAAAAATGCAAGAGACGCCTGATAACTAATTTCAGTGTAAAGAAACGGAAAAAGAACAAAGTGAAGATTACCAATATTGGGAAGGAGACTGAAAGAACTCACAGAACTACTTTTAGGATAGATATAAAAGGAAAAAATGATACAGGAGATAGTGTGTGCAGTTAGGAAACAGGAAATTTAATTCTGACAAGATAAAAGCATTAATGAAGATGTCAAAATGAAAAAAATAGGAAAAAATCAAAGACACAGGAAGAAGATTGACAAGCAGTGAGCAGGGCAGCAGACAAAAATGAAGGCAACTATTCAAGTTTTAAACACAGGTCTGATGTGATGAGGGAAAGAGGTTTAAGGAGGAGTTAGAAAAGAATTTGGTCTTCAAGAAGTCAGGCTGTTGGTGGGAAAAACAAGGAGAAAGAGTGAACAGTATAGAAATCAGGCTGTCATGACAGGTCAGAGTAATAAACAGGATGGCCAGCAGCAGAGCTAGACATAAGAATTGGCAGAGATACATGAAGAAGGTAAAATGAAATTTGCTTTTCAACATGCTGGTTAAATTTAGGAATACATTAACTTAATATGGAGTACAAGACAGAAAAGACAGCAAATAAGTTTCACATTCAAACCAGGGTTTCTGGCAGTATAGAGGGTTCGCTATTACCAGATGAAATTCAGATATCAGATTTCTTATAGTTTGTTCCTGCCCAAGGCAGACAGATCTGCCTCTGCTGCTTTGGGCACCAGCAGCACAATTGTATGGAAATGAAGTGGATAAGCTTCAACCACCTGAAAGAGATCCCACCCAGCTAGGAAGACCAGGGTGCCCTTGACCAAGAGGCTACCTGATTTCTTTCTCCCTGATGCTTATATAGGCTTTTAATTTAACTGTCGGCTTAAGAGTAAAAATTACTTTTCTTGTTTTCCATATGGGGGGGGAAGGTATAGTTGTAGCATTCATTCAATGAATGAAAATGAACTGCCTTTCAAAAAGCAACTCAAAAACTTAGAAAGAAAATATTATCCAGGAAAGAGGTTCAAATTTTGGGCCCCTCATGACACACCAGGCAGATAAAATATTGAATGTAGAAAAAAAATGGAGTAAGAGTAAAGATATTTTTAGCAATAAACAACATTTTAATTTAGTCTCAGAAAAGCACTGGAATTTATTTGCTCCTGATATTATGGCATGCACACTGCATTTAATGTATAATCAGTGCTAATCCATTCCAAGCCGTGCAATATCAGCAACATTTAAGACAAACCACAACTGGAATTACACAAGTAATGAATACATCTCAGCAGGAGAGTTTAGAAAGGTCCTCTAAATATCATTCAAGACAACAGTGAGATTACAAGAAATGTTATGATCTCAAAAAAAAAAAAAAAGCCATCAGTCTCGCTTCATTTCTATCTTGCTATCCTTCAGGCCTAATTGGGATCTTTGCAGCTGGGTACAGTATCTATTCCCTTTAACAAAATGTCCAGGAGAACACACACAGTTTTAAAGGACTTTTTGACCCTTTTTTGGTCCCACTGATTCCCTTGTTGTTTTTTTAATAAACAGATATATATGTATGCTTTTAGGATCTTAAGATTTACATATGGTTTAGTATGTTTAATTTCTTGTAATTTAATTGATGCTTTTCCTCAAAAAGCTCAAACAGAAGCATCTACAATCATTTAAAATTACGCAGCTTGAAATGACCTACAGTTACTCATGTAACTGTAAAAACAAATCTCAGTAGTTATCCTAAGGACTGTGCAGCACTGATTGAGCAACAGTTAATTATTTTCATAGTTTTAGAACATTAAAAAAACAAAATTGTTTCAAACTGTAAACAAGGAAATTAATTTATCCCTTTTCTACAAAAACTTGTCAAGAAGGTCCACTGAATTTCAGAATAAGTAGCAACAGCTGTTCAGCTACACAGAAATCTGAATATACAGATTCCCTCAGCATCTTCTCCCAAAGCATCCTAGAGTCCAGGTTGAGTGTATTTTAATCTTCCACTGGTACAGACCTGCTTGCTTCTCTGAAAGGCCACAAAATGCCACTGAAGTTAAAATGGATGAGTTAACCTTTTGAGAAGTACTCAAAGTACCAAAATTATTCTGACCTTTGACTGCATAATCCTTTAACTTCGCTAGCTATTCATTTCATGCTATTTTTTTTTAATTATTATTACATGATTGGGAACATTTATTTGCCAATCTATCGCTACAACATGTAGCAATTTGCTAAAATGAAGTATTTTGGTACCGATAATAAGGCACCGCTTGGACGTACAGCAGGCAAAAACACTGGGAGGGTGAGAAGCTGGAAGAGAATTGGTATGAATTATTTTTTATAATATTTTTAATAAATAAAGCTGTTTGGACAGACAGGTCAGTAAAGAAATTGATTCAACAAGGAGCAAAGAAGGAAGGATGCACCTGCCCGGTTTTTACTGCACCTGTGAAAAGAGGAGAAGAGCCTTCAGTCTGCAGGGCAAGGCAGAACAGGAATGTCCACCTTAGTTTTGTTTGCAATAAAAAGACACTTGCCTTTCCTTAGCAGTAAAAGAAGCAGTAGAGTGTAGAAGATCGTACTATCATTCATTTCAGAGAGAAATTGGCCAGTCCAGAAGGCTGAGGAATTAGAGCACAGTTCTGTCCAAACCCTGCGTATCAAACATTTATTATGGAACAGGACAGAGTCTGATGCCCTGTGCGCCAGCAAAAGAATGAAAGTTAGACAATTTAAGCAAAGTAAGACTAAAGATTGTAAGCCAACTTTTGGATATTGAGCAACCCTGCAACTGCAATACACTAACACTGAAGGCAAGAACAAAACCAGTTTTAGAATACAACCAATCCATGCAGCTTTATTTAACAAAGGACTGTATTCAAAAACACCGCTGTTGGTCAACAACATTATTTTAACTGTTTTATAAGGAATCACAATATTCTGTCTTCCAGCAAGCTGAAAAGATAATATTGGAGCTTGACTTTCCTTTAAGTTATTTTGCTTTTACCATATTATTTACTGACACTGTAACAGCTCTCATTTATCTAACGTGCTAGAGATACGCATTACCAAAGACACCTGGGAGCTGACAGTGACCATTGTTCCAACACTGACAGTTCTTTCAGCACAAATAACTGTGACAGTCAGTCTTCCACTTAAACCTTGTGGAGATTCTAGTGAGTGAAGATGCAACAAAACTTCTCAGTTGACTAGAAACTGGCCAACTTACACAGGAAAAAAAAATTCTAGAAACAAGGATTTTTAATGGAAGGGGAAAAGCCATCACTGAAGTTTCTGAAGAGGTGAGGAAAGTGACGTGTTAGCAGGTTTAAACCACAAGGGAAATAAACTAAATATAGAAATAGAAAGAAAGAAAACTAGACTGATACATTCCCAGTGGAAATGATTTAAATTAAAACAGAAAGGTGCAACAGTGAAATCTTAGAATTCTAACTTTTGAGATCACATCTGCTTTGCAAAACTGTCTGCAGGAAATCCCGTGGTTGAGAATTAAAGGCTAGATGGACATTGAGACAATCCCTTTTCTGGCTGTTCTCATAGTTTGAACAGAAGGAATCTGATGCAGCCACTTGTGAACATGAAGAACAAGACTAGAAAGTGACTATTAGAATAAAAAAACGTTCTGTAAAATAAGTTATTAAGTTATCAGATTAATTATATAAGGATGTAGACATAGCATTAAATATCATATCATTTGAGATCAAGTCACAGCATTTTCTTTTTAGTACCACCTTGAAAATGTGTTGATTATAACCCCGTCTTGTTTATCCCATTGTCGCCTCAGCTAGCTAGCAATTTTATGCTTTTCAAGGAGAAACTACAAACCTTGAAATACTCATAGCCCATTTCTGAACACCTGCTAGGGAAAAAAAAAGCTTAGTCAGGGGCGTGCACTAATGAAAACAAGAATCACAGTTTGTTTACTCCTACATAGAGTAGAAATAACAGGACATGGGACTACAGCATGCCACAGCCAAATTGTCCTATTACAGTGCATCAAAGCATGCAAAGATAAATAATGCTAATATTTTTTAAATGAGAATTTGCCAATTTTAAAAATCTAATCATGTGCAAAACAGTGATTTCAGTGAAATGATAGCAGAATTCAGATGTTAGGATGTCCAGGGGAAGCTAACACAACGGGCCTCACAGAAGTAACCCGTATTTCTGTCAGCACACTTATCCAATTACCTGGCAAGTTGCTGAGGACTAAAATGAGACTGAAACATGATATTGCATTTTCCATCTCTTCACACATTTTTATCAAGTGCCATCTAAGTGTAGTCTCTAAGTATTGTACACAAAGTACAGTATTTACAAAATGAAATATATTCTTTCAGTTTCTCAAATTGCTCATCAGCCTAGATTTCAGTTGAGTTAGCCTACTGGAAACCCTGTTCTGAAACTCAAATTGTCCTAAATCCCTACAGTTTCATTGGATGCAATGATTAATCATGCCAGTCTTGGGAGTGAAATCGCTATTTCACTTGTCAACTAACAGCTAATTAGATAGCTGGGCCTTATGTCCAGAGACATAGTAATAGAAACACAGAGAATCACCATTATCCAGAATAAAGAGATCATACAGTTTTCTAAAACTTTACAGTTCCATATGACAAATTGATGTAATTTGGAATTATGGTCTTCCACACTGTATTACTCCTGGTATAAAATGATCCTTACTATTATCCACAATTCATTTACTCAGAAGCAAAGATGACTTGTTTCAAAGCAAGAACAAAAACAACTGCATAACTGCCAAGATCAGCACCAGAAACTGAAGCTGTTAACTCAAATTTTTCTCATAAGTCTCCAACACATACATGTTTAATTTTACGTCTAATGTTTTTCTGATGATTGAGAAGAAAAGATGTAAAGCTCAACCACCTTCTCTCTGTTCAGTGCAGGAGTATTATGGTTCCACACTGCAAAGAAAAGGTGAGCATTCGGGAATTATCAGATAAGTAAAAGTTTGTCATGTATCCCAGACATCAGGTTCTGCTACCCAGAGTGGCAGAGCTTTTGACTGCAGCACAAAATGAGATAAAGCTGATTACTTCTTATGATCACTAATACTGCAGTGGCTCCACTCTTTATTTCCTGGACATACGTACTTAAAAGCAAAGAGTTTCCAGTTGCCTGTTTGTACATTCTATACATACTGAATAACCTGATACTGAAATAAGCTTTATACATACTGCATTTTCATGCATAAACTTTAGTGTTATAACACAGGGATTGTGATCATTTCCCAGTGCAACAGGTGAAAAATAACTGAATGACTTTTCAGGAATAGAAGTCATCTATCTTTCTAACAACAACATTTGTTCTTCCTATTTAACACCAAATTCAACCAGCCCTAAAGTAATATTCCCAGAGTAACAGCAGGAAGAAAATATGATATGAACTCAAGTGAAGCTTTTATTCCTTCCTTAAACAGCATAGTGATATGAAACTCTAGGCACTAGACATTGAATACATTCATCTAGGTATCAAAAGTATTTGTCTCTTAAAAGCGGGAAGATGCCCAAAAAAACACATGAGCAAAGAAACCTTTCAAAAAAACTTTTGGGAGATGGGAATGAAATAAATGCTTCTGTGAGCTGTGAAAAAAATAGCTCTCAGGGACACAGTAAATTGTCATCTATCGCTGTCTAAACATGTGATATACATGTCTGCTTAAATAATGCTCACATTTCATTTTCAGAGCGTCCAAACTGGTATCTGAAAGTAATACAGTCATTTGTAAAGCAGCATATGGTCTTGTGATACGTGGGAAGGAATATCCTCTCAAAACTGCATTTTCACTTTATTGGATATAAAACTGCAAGAAAACCTCTAAAATCTGCCAGTTGTTGAGGAGTACAGACAAATTTATAGACTCCTGCGCAAATTAAATATCCTGCAAGTTTCCAAAGGAGTGCTATTTTACTATTTATTCATTTCTGTAAAGCTCCTATTCCTGGATCGTTCATTCCACTAAGATATTTTGGAAATAGTTTCTACTGATAAACAGTGTCAGAGAAAACGTGGCATTTTTAGTTATTTATGTAAAGTGGTTTACAGAGTGTCATCTCTGATCTGGCATCCTAATGCTATGTAGAATATTAGAAAATTTGTGATAAAGTAAATGCAGTTTCTGCCTCAGTGAGCTTACTTTGAGTACACACAGCTCAAATAATGGAATTTTTTTTTTTTTTTACAATTCTGCTTAAAAGTGTGCTTTTGTGTAATGAATACTAACACTTATCTTCCTAATTTCCAGAATTATTTCTCACAAAAACTTAATAAACAATGAGAAATCATTACAGCACAGATGTACACTCACTGCATTTATAGATAAATGAGTAGAAGCCCAGAAGGCCTAAAGCAATTTTGTCCTTATAAGACAAAAGTTCTGATTTCCCTGCATTTGTCTCCAGTCATAAAATATCACTATGTTTACTTTGCAGCACACAAGTAGGTTACAATCATCATTTCAAGGATCACTGTTACCTGAGCGGTAACTCAGCAGCAGCACTCACTGGCATGAAAATCCAACTGTATTTGAAGAAAATAGCATGAGTTGGATGATCATATCGTCAGTTCACACCAAAGCATGCAGCTATGTAGCTACTATGACCAGGAATTATTATGTAAATGTTGAACCTGAAAGACAAGCACAGAGGGTATGCCCTTACAGCTCACTGCTGTGACTAGCCAGACTGACCCACCTGGATACCAACCTAGGATCCAGCAAACATTTGGTCATGTTCTTATATTAAGATACATTAATAATCCAGCACAGTCAACTGGGCCTTGAATGCAAGGAAGCACATTCACTTCAATTCAAAGATAAATGCCTTTATATGTGGTTGCATTTAGAAGAGCAATATGGTGCTTTGGATTTTGATTTATTACTGTTTACTGCTCTTATGAATTGTACACACGTTTTGATTTCAGAACTTGTCATATCAAAATAACACAAAGCTAGTGAAAAGAAATCACATACCTACTTTGAGTCATTTCAAAGTCAGCATATGATCACTCAAACAGCAAATTTGTGGAAGTGATTAATAATTTACTTGCCATTCATAATTTAGTTGACAATTTTTGTCTTTTTTACTTACTAATGAAATGGCTGTGAGTGGATCACAATTTTCTCATATTTATTATTCATTGCAACAATTTGCAGAATAATTTCTGCAAACAGTTCCTGTTTTGTAGCTCACTCTTTATGAATGTTGATTATTCAAAATTTAGTCTCTGAAACTAATTACCAGAACTGTATATTAAATTTTGTTCAGTATTTGCCTGAACATTGTTCTTATAAACCAGTATGTGTTCTCTAAATACCTCACCTCAAGTATGAACTTAAATTGTATTCTTCTATGAGCACTCTGTATAAATTTTATTTGCTAGAATGTTCATAAAAAGCAAACACCACAGAGCAATTGAATTTTAAAATCTGTACAAATACTAGGGGATATATTTTTCTTCAGGACAAAGTAACTCTACTTGTAAAAGACATCACAGTCTGCTTTTGAGCTGGATTATTCAAATGACCAAAGTACCCTGGTATCTAAAGAGTGAAAACGCAGAATGTTGTGGCATCAAAAGCAAATGTCTCTTCATTGGCATATTTTCCATAAATCAGTTATTCCAAGTATTCCAAGCATTGCTTAAAGCAGTGTTGCAGCCATCTAAGTGCTACATTATTGAAAGCCAAAATTGTCAAGGTTTTACTGAGAAGGAAAAGGGAAAAAAAATATGCACAAGTGTACACTTCACACACCTCTCATATTGCACTGGGAAATTGACATAACTGACCCCCAAGTATTTGCAGCACAGGTTACCACCTCCTTACTGGTAGAGATTCCCTTCACACGTCAAGAACTTAAAGCATTTTTGCTTTGTTTTTCTCACTTTATTTGATTTCAAATTTTTGAAACTTAGAATTTGTTTACTCATTTTTTCAGATCTTTTGGTAACCTTTAGTACTCTGCATTTTTTGACACTCAGATTTAGCAGCCTGGACTTTAAAGAAAAGACCAGCTGTTCTGACATACATTATAAATCTGACAGCTCCAGCGTTGTTGAAAGGCGCTAGCATTGCAGAAGGCCTTTACAAATTTGAGAGAGGTGAAATGTTTGTCCAGCTTCACACAGCTACCCAGCAACTCTCATCAGGCCACTCCTCAACAAAATAACATTAAGAATTAGAACTGGAATAAGATTTAAATAGCACACAAACTCACAAAGGCCCTTCAGCAGAGGGATGAATTTTGTGCTCATCATTAGTGGTTAGTAATTGCATTTAAACTCAGAGAAACTATTAATATCCGCAGCGATTTAACTGAGCTTACAGTGCTTGCTAGAACAAACTGATCCACTGGACTGTAATGAAATTGTCTACAATTTGTCTCTTCAGGTAAATGGCACAACTGCAAAACAATTTGTAAGCATTTTGCTCTATTTCCAGTAGTGAGTACTGAAACAACCCAGACTTATCTTTACTTCAAAGATCTCACATTTTACACATGAAATTGCTACTCACATTATGTTACCAGTGTGCTTGCATCTTTGTGCTGGTTTTGTTTACAAAATAGAAATGGCACAGTGGGAAGAAAGCTTTAGAGTGAAAAAAAATTGAGAACAAGAATGATTCTGAAAAGAAGAGTAACAAATAGGATAAACTTTAATCAGCAAAATTACAGTGATGGCTAAGGGTTGTTTTTTTTTTGTGACTTGTCAAAATTTTTTTTCTCTACTTCTGAAAATTTTAGGCCTCATATAAGCACTAAGAAAAGTGACAATAGTAACAAAATGTTTTTTGTCAGCTAAGCATTTTTACAAATACTTCATTACTGTTACCAAATGCTGTAATCTATTCACAAATTGTACGTATTCTCTAGCTCTTGCCTCTCTCCAGTTTATTGCCCCCCAATAATATGGATAATCGTTCTAGAATCACCACTTCTCACAAGTCTCCTAAAGGTTGATATTTCTTTCTAGCTGGAAATCTGTTCACTGGTTACATTTCAGATTACCTCATTAGATGTAAATTGCAGATATTTCTCCTTCCAGGTCAGAAGCTGAGATTTTCACTCCTGCGACACAGTGTTCTGGTGTGGATGAATACATAGACAACATCAGACACAGCACTCCCATAGGGAATTGTCACATGGCCAGCCACAGTTAAGAAATTATACACTGCCAACTGTGTTATAAACTATTCCAAATATTAGTTCTTGCGTATTCTGAAAATTCAGTATTTTTACTACATCATCAAGGAAGCTGATTTGTCTCGTTTGAGGAATTTTAGCTCTACCTTAATTTTACTTCCCAAGCTGTAGCAAGGTACCAAAGCTAGAACTGACCATAAGTAAAGTACCACTAGCTTCTGCCTTCATCAGTTTTAGTGTTCCTGCCGCGTATTTTAAGACAGCAGAGATGCTATTAGGCCCTATAACAAATTTCTGAGCAGTATTTGAAGAGGAACATTACATCATGTGAAGCCAAGAAAATTTTTTCTAAGTAATGTGTAACTACACTTTAAACTAAAAAATAAAATAAAAAAAGACTTCCAGAAATATAGTTGGTTGATTAAAAAAAAAAAAAATCAGGACTGCCATCTCTTTGAGAGATAAGTTATATACTACCACTACCTGACGGCCTACATGCTTAGATTTCTTCAGGTGCATTTGCTAACACTTCATGTCAACAGGCAGTGGAGATATTTTAACTAAATACAGACCCTGCAATTCTTCTCTTTCTTCCCACTTACAGTTCCCCTTAGAAATGTAGGTACAGCTATGAATACTGACACACCTTTGAAAGAAATTCTATACATCCAGTGAAATGAACATGCCTGAAGTATATTTTTCTCAGTGTTGCCAGAATAGGTTCATCAGGTCAATCTAAGCTTGTCAGTAGTCCTTCAAAAATCTTTTGCAAACCTGCAATAATGCTACCTTAGAGAAGTAGATAAGTGACACTGATTATAGAATTTTACTGCACTTATATCTAATTGCTGGCAAAAAGATGCTAAGGATTCAGATACATGCTCCAGAGGAAAAAGGAGGAATTATATGCTATTTCTTATTAAGAATCTCAAAGGCAATTTGCAGTCTTACAAGACATAACTATTTTCTCCTAGATTCTCAGAACACAGAAAGAAGTTAGCAACTAGTTATACATGTTCAATTTTGCAGTCTTCTTTCCTCAGCATTAAAGTAAGCTTCAATGAATTTAACAAAACTTAATATCTAACTAGCTGGCACTGCTGCAGGTCTATAATTGCATGTCACGTTGCAACACTGTATTGCCTAAATGATTTTTTTTCCTTTTCACAGTCTACTGAATAAGTAGAAACACTGCTGATGAAGGATTATTCCTACATAAATATTTCTTATCAAAATATCACACCAAGTAAAATATCTTATTCAGATATAGACATTTGCTGAAAGAAATTCAGTATTAATTTAGAACCTTCTTACTGGCAGCTGCTCAGCAGGACAATAGCCCTTCATTAGATCCAATTCCTGAAGCAGTCTCATGAAGGCTGCTGAGGAAAAAGCCATTAAGGTTCTCCCTCCTTTTCATCTCCAGTTTATGGGTGAATCCAAATGTGCCTCAAGGGTTCCTTTTTTTTTTTTTTAACATATATATTTATTAGGTATGTATTTTTGCCAGTGATGAACAAGAGCATGCATGCTGCACTAGTAAAATCTGCACCAGAGGTGATCCACTGTTTCGCAGCTCCTGTGATGGCAACCTTACCAGAAAAAATGTTGTTCATGCAGTCCATCTTTCACCTGCCCAAACAGTTGGAAGTCAAGATCTCTACTGTCATATCACAAACAACCACATCTGATGCCATGGGCAATAAAATCATAGAATGGCCTGGGTTGAAGAGGACCACAACGATCATCTAGTTTCAACCCCCCCGCTACATGCAGAGTTGCCAACCACTAGACCAGGCTGCCCAAAGCCACATCCAGCCTGGGCTTGAATACCTCCAGGGATGGGGCTTCCACAACCTCCTTGGGCAACCTGTTCCAGTGTGTCACCACCCTGTGTAAAAAACTTCCTCCTAATATCTAAGCCTCCCCATCTTATTTTAAAACTATTCCCCCTTGTCCTATAACAATCCACACTCATAAGCAGTCATTCAGGGCAGCCCTCATAAAACTCAGGGGGCACATAAAGCTGGAAAACAGTAGAAATTTTGATTCACTGGGAAACAATGTTAGTAAAATAATTGGTTAAAGGTGCAGTTTAGTAATATTTTCTGATGCGTTTCCTACACTGCTGTCTCCATTTAGCTGTTTTAATTCTGTCATTTAAGAAAAAAAGAGAAAACTGTTTATTCTGCCTAAAACTTCAGGTTTTTTTCCATTCATTGATCTCTACTGATACTTAATCTTTAGAGTACGCTTTCTATTTACTCACTGTACATTCTTGCCCCTGCCAGTGGCTGGAGATGAACGAATCTGGCCTGGAAGATGGCAAAGGCCATACAAAGTACAAATGAACAAAGTAAATTAGCTGCTTAAGCTCCCCCATTTTTTTTTTTCTCCTAAAAAACTTAATTCAGAAGTCTTTCCCTCCATCCTCTGTGTCTAGGAATTAATAATGAAAAGTTTAAAGTTTTAAGGAGATTTGGCTTAATTTACCAGAACTTTCTGTTTGTAACTATGGTTCATGACTCCCTGTGGTACTGTGGCATACAATGAAGTACATGTAGAAAACAGCCCCATTCTTGACACATGGAACATTTTCAAAAATGAATTAGATGTACACTATCTGGCTTTCTAAAGAAGAAAGCTCACACAGAAACAGCTTCCTCACTTATATCTCACAGGTCAGATTTCTCTTCACTTGGATCACAACTGACCACAAAGCCATATGGTCCCAGTGAAAGTGCATAAAGAATTCTTTATTCACTTCTTGACACTCTTAATTTAGATTAATGTCATATTGTGGGTATATTGTTTTATGTCTCTAAATGCTCATGTCCTTAATTCAGAGTTTGGTTAGAAAAAAAAAAAAACAAACACCAACATTCTGCCTGTGAACTGCTTCAGTGCCTGATCTCCAGTCTCTCCTACCTTGTATATAAAAGCTAAGCAAGATAGCTCAGTTTTGCTGTCATAAAACACATCCTAAATGGATTTGGATTAGACAAAATGTTAATCCTGACCTAAGCTGACAGCATTTATAACTAGTCATACTGGTAGACAGGATTTAGGACATTAATTAGGTGCCATAATGCAATGCTTAACTCTTAATTCCATGATCAATGGACTTCAGTAAAAAGCTGACTTAAGAAGTTCCTGACTTTCCTTTCTGCCACCATAACTGCTCGTGAAATTCTGCTCCAAATCACATCACCGATCTAATTTGGGTTAAAAATAACTCTTCAGAAAATATTTTCACCAACAGAGTAGGCTTATGCCATAATGATACAGCTCAACCAAAACAGCTGGGCAGGACCAGTGGTCAGGAGTGGCTAAACCATCCTCAGCACAAGAGCCAGTTGTATGCTTCCTTTTAGCATCAGAGCATGCATGTTTACCTTACCACCTTGTACATACACTTCAGAAATGGCTTTCGTTTCCAAACTTGCGAAAGTAGGCTTCACAGTTATTTTCCAGAACAGATCTAATCACAATCCCCACCATTTGTCCCAGAAGTGTATGCAGGTAGTCATCTCTTAAACCTTCTAATATAATGGCATTAAAGACAGTGGAAACTCTAGCCTTGATAGAATGGGACAAAAGAAGTCAATTTATTCAGGAATTCCTAGCTTCTATCAGAAAACCACTCTCTCAGTAGAGGTGTATTTCTTAAAGACTGTAAGATGAAAGTACCATCAGAGAAGAATTCTGTAGAGTGTTATTAGGTCAGTCCAATGAGTGTCACTTTGAACCTGCAATGCAGACAAAATTTTAAAATAAACAAAAGGCCTGAACTGCAACTGAGTAGGCTCATGTAGCTCTCATTCATGTGCATTTTGCAAGTGACAGAAGAAAAAACATCAATGGAAATTTTAAGTTAAGCCCTAGAGCAAAGATTGTGAGATAGATCTAAATATTACTTAAACAAGGCTTCTTCTTTAAGAGGGTGAGAGGGGAAATGAAATAATTCAACATATGTCTTGCTAACTCCTACTCTTCTGTGAAATATTAAGCATCAGCATTTTTTTCAGCAGTAAAAAAAAGTCTTAGCACTTCAGCGCACAGGAAAGATGATGTTCTGAAGATGAAAACCAGCTGTACAGAGAATGACCTTGATAGTCATAAAATCATTTTCCTTTGTTTTAGAAATGTAAATGAGGCAAAGGTTCTTCTGCTAAAGAGCAGGAAACAATTTTACTCCTAGATCCATCACCGATTCCTGCACGAAAACAGGCAAACTGCTTCAGTCAGAACTTCCACAAGCGGCCACTGCATATGCTAAGCATTAAGGACATTCTGGACAAATATTCAAGATGAAGTACTTGAAAAATAAACTTATCATTTCACATTAGGCACCCAAACTACTCTGTGCTTTGAGGATATACTGCAGTGCAATAGCACCATGTTGTAAAACTGGGATAATAATATCCAGTCACTTCACAATAGCATTATAGAATGGATACATCAAAGTTTGTGAACTCTGAGATATTGTAGTTTCAGTGGAGCCCATCACTCTTATGAGGAAATCAATAGCATCGCATTCAGAGAAAGATCTCCATGTTGCAGCACAAACAGAATGAATCACAGCTTTAAATGACATATTGGAAAACTGCCCATTATATGAGTACTATCCATCTTATGACCTGAATAATTCCCAGGCAGGGAATGAGCAGTAGAAGAATAGTGAGCATTCACATAATTAAAGGCTGTGTCATAATGCAAACTCACATTTCTGCCCAAATACTTTGTCTGGCTAAGCTCTTAGCAACAGAATGAAGACTCCCATAAATGAGAAGCTCTGGGAAGCTTAAATATAGTTTTGTTGTCACATCTAGCATGTTCATATTCACACAGTCCCCTTGAAACTAATGGAACAATTGGCAAACTAATACAGGAACAACTGAAACAGCATTCCAGGGCTAGAAGATCAGATCTGTCAAAAGGCTTTGTTTTATATTGTAAGAATCTTTAAGACAAAAATGTTCTTTAAAAGGAGCAAGTTTCTTAGTTATTTTTATGTAAGACAAGAATTAAGAGTGTGACAAAACCATATTTGCATAGGATCTGTTCATGAATTGAGTCTAGTCGTAATCACCCAGATTATGATCTCAAAGTTGATGTCATTTAATTAGTATTTAAGTACGTGGACCATAGCTACATTTAATTACAATCCCAGATTCCCATCTATTTTCTGACAGATGATTGCTACTACTTGGCATTCAGATAGCTTCCCAAATCTCGAAAGTAGAAAACCTAATATGAATAACAATTGACAGTACAGCATGCTGTCACAAAACAAGCCCATAATAAATGCTGGATTGCAAAAGAAAAAAACAGTCAACAAATCATTAAAAAAGTAATGAATTTGAAAAAAAAAAAGGCTCTAAACAAAGGTTTTCCCTCACCATTGGTTTTCTCTTCTCTTACATTTTGATCTTACAATTGAGTCCTATAAAACAAGCTTGTTTGGTGGCACCCATGAGACCCTTATATCACAGATAAAGCTGAGGAATCTGAACCTTCAAATAGAGGTTTCTCAGGACAACTCTAAGCACTGCACCCATGCTAGCATCAGATATTATTAGCTGCTATACGTTATTCTGCTCATTGTCAGTTTTTGTGATTATATAATGTGATTATGTCATGTTACTGGCTCCACTGGCAAAACTGAAAAATATTATGGTTTTAGCTGATATCAAAAGAAAAAACAGTGATGTTTGTGATTAAGGTAGTGTTGCAGTTGAGTTATTCTACCAGCCAATTTCATACATATAGATTATTCTTTCAAGTTTTGATTATTTCTCTTAAGTTCCTCCAAACACTTTTCCCCACACACAGACGAGTGGAAAAAGTTAAATTACTATGAATAATAATGCACAGTCCAACCTGCTTAATTTCTTCACATTTAAAATCATACTATATGTTAAATTTCATAAATAGCTTTGAGAGATATTTTCTTAAGTGAAATAATAGTAATTTGAACCACACTGTGATAAAGATTACTAAAATGAAAGGCCAAGATTCCCAGAGATTATGCTGATATATTAGGTAATGCTCCGGTATTCTGTAGGAATTTCACAGAAATATCCTCAAAAGCAACACCCTTAGTTGTCCCATTGCTCCAAGAGGCCTTCTCATCTGTGCTACTACACATTCAGAATGTATATTGAAATTTATGAACTACTAGCAAACAGAATGCATAGACACTGAGTTTTTTTCATTCTCATAGCAGAAAAAGTGCTTCTGGCCTCTCTCCTCTATCATGCTGATGATTTTCACAAAACATGTGTGATCCTTAGGAAATCCATCATTTGACTGAATTTACCAGCCAAAAATCTTGGTAAAATATTTTTTATCAAGCAGCTAAAAGTTAAAAGAAATCAACGCAACTGCATAAGACTCATTTCTTTGAAAGGATACATTGAAGCTGAAGGCTGCTGTTGAGCATAATCATTGGGGATCAATTTCATTAAAAACTCTGTGATCATCTCTGTGAGCAACAACTGTAATCATGGCAGAATGAGACAGAGGTACAAGCTGCCAAGTAGGAAGGAATGGTTTGGTATAGAAATTTTATTTTAAAAGTTGTTAAAATGTATTATAAACAATCATTAGGCACAGAAATAAACTCATTGGCAAGGGCTCTTATCAACCAGCACTGCCTAGCTTTAAAAGTAACAGCTGATAACCTGAGGTAGTTTCAAAAACAAGTTTAAAAAGGTAAGTGAAAAATGCACATGGGTATGAAAAGCTGTGTACCGAAAGCATATATACCAGACAGATTTCAGCTTTTAATGGAATTGAAGTTACTCCTGCATCTGTGAAATAATGTGAAAAATAGTTATAGTGGCGGAAGTTGGGAAGGTTAGATAAAAATAAACAACAGTTTAGCTCATGGATCTAAACAACAAAAAGCAAAGTTGTTAACATGCAACACTAATGCTACAATCACAGCACAGCTCAGAAATACAAAAACCTTGATTTTGCTTATGTACATAAAGGCTTTTTATTTTCACCTATCTAAACATCTTCTTCTACAGACAGGATCACGCTCCCGTGCATTACAAGTGAATACATGATTAGACTGAGCTGTGTTACTTAGAGAATTTGCCTAATCAGTGCTGCTTTCAGAATTTTTCATATTGGTTTAGTCATCCACTGACTATTTCGTTATTTTATAACATGAGAATCTGTGAGAACTGCAGTTCAATTGCAATCCTGCTTCACTGCATTGATTCTTTGGACAGTCCATAACTACAGTATACAGCAGCACTATAATACCTGTAAAAGAAAATTCTGCAGAATTCTGCCTAACATGTTGGAAAAAGAAATCAAAAATAAAAGAGATCAAGGATGAATATGTAAAAAGTGATCCAGTGACCCTGAAATGTATGACTGTCATCACTTACAGACATGCTCATTTACCTCATTGTTGGAGATCTGATAGTTTTGTCCTCATACAACACCATCTATATTTTTATATTAAATAACATTTAAAAACAATCTAGAGACCCAGCTTTACTTGTATATCTTGCTTAAAAGGAATAAAATTCAAACTGAAGTGTATCAACTACTTCTGCTGATGCACTAAGGTATCCATTCCCCTCCCTAACTTCTTTATTACTCTGCTTGGATTTGCAAATCCTTTAGCTTTTTGCCGTAACTGTTTATATTGTCATGAGCACTTACGATACTGTTGAAAAATCACATGATATTTTATGAAGTATTTCTCTCATAATTTCAGATCCCCCTACCAAATGGGGTTTTAGTCTCTTCTTGGTATAAATTAGATCTGCACTTTCAGGCTTTACAGAACTTACCCATTATTCTTAAAAAGCCTCCAAACCTCAAAATTATAAAAATGACTGCACAGAGAAACAGTAAAAGGGAGTGGCAGAGGAAACTAACAGGGCTTTTCCTAAGTGACCTCTACAGTTTAAGATACGTGGCACGGTTCAATGAAAATTTCAGTACGAGTTTAAGTCTGCTCAACTTCTCATTTTGTTTAACAGATGGCAAGGTCCAGTTACAATGATTCTAAGTCAAGAACTAGAGAAATAATGGAATACAAGTGTTTGAGACATATGGGTATTGCTGGTGAGGAGGCTAAGTGAGCAAAATCCAGAGGGAGATCATACTGCAAGTGGGAGATCAGGGAGAAAAAACAGAATTACGACCTAAGAACAGGGCTGATGAGAAAGTCACAAGACAAGGATCAGGTACAGAAATACTCTGTATGAGTGAAAACAAAAGTGTCATAGAGCGTCATATTGATGAGTGAGCTGAATATCATAGAATCTTTCGAGTTGGTACGAACCCTTAACAGTCTAACTCCCCTGCAATGAACAGGGACACCTACAACTAGATCAGAGCCTCATCCAGCCTGACCTTGAATGCCTCCAGGGATGGGGCTTCCACCATCTCTCTGTGCAACCTATTCCAGAGTCTCACTAACTTTATCGTAAAAACAACTTCATCCTTACGTCCAATCTAAATCTTCCCTCCCTTAGTTTGTAACCATTTCCCTTTATTCTGTCACAACAGACCCTACTAAAGAGTCTGTCCCCTTCTTACTTACAACTTCCTGTTAGATAAAAAGCCACTCTCAAGTGACCCCAGAGCGTTCTCTTCTCCAGGTTGAAAAGCCCCAGCTCTCTCTGCCTCTCCTTATAGGGCAGGCATTCCATCCCCTGGGTCATGTTTGTGGCCCTCCTTTGAAGGTGCTCTAATAGGCCCCCATCTCTCCTGTTCTGTGGATTCCACATCAGATTCAGTGCTCTAGTTGAGGTCTTACAAGTCCTAGAGCAATGAGTGGGGGGTTGGACTCGATGATCTCTGGAGGTCCTTTCCAACCCCTACAATTCTGTGATTCTGTGAGTGGGATCCACATATACACCAGATGGAGAGGCAGCTACTTGTCATGGCTGAGGCCAGTCTTCAATTCTAACAGACCAGTTATGGTCACATAGACTGGGTGTAGTTGAATCTTGAAAGGAGCCATTAACACAAATGTCTAGCTGAATTTTGCTAACATAGGGCAATCTACATGCACAATCATACTATGATCACTTAAAATATATTAGCTATTACTACAGGCAGCATGTAGTGAGCAAACTGATAAGATCATTGAATGCTCTGAGTTGCCAATGATCTCATCACCCATTCTTGCTTTCTGCTTTTTAGCCTTGCCTTCATTTCAGAGCCAGATTTTATTCTGAGATCCATAAGGTTCTCTACATACGTAGATATATTGCTTGAAATAAGCAATACTTTGTATTTGAAAGCACATGGCTGTAGACAGCTTATTTTAAATGCCAGAGCAGAAAAAAATGTCTGTATGCAATGCCTGTGTCAAGCCATCAGCACAGAAGTAGACATAGTGAAGAGAGTAATGGTGTTTTATTCCTCATCTGGAGCAGAGAATGTGTCAATTGCCAGAAAAGGTGAAAAGGGACATGGGAAAATACAGAAGGGCAGTAGAGACAGAAGTTTAATGGCAAATGTAACAGAAAAAAAAGAGCATGAAATACATTTCATACTGGTGAAAGATGTCAGTTTATTGCTTTTTATTTATAGACTTGCACAGTTGTGTGAAGTGCTTCATCATATAAAAATTGCACTGAATCAGAATTGGTTCAGGGAGAATATTAGGATGCACAAAAATAGTGAAAAAAGGGAAACTTTCATTCTCTGGTCACTTCAATAAGCATACAAAGAATCCTTCTGAAGAAATATTAATTATCCTGCTTATGGGGCCTGGAATTGGGGGGGGGAGGGATGGGGAGGGGTGGAAAGGGGATGAGAACAGGCTCATTGTACAACATAGGGTGTTTTGACAAGAATTAGCAATAAACAAATAAAATTTTGGTTAAAAAAAAAAAAGTGAGGCTTAAGCACATGTGAAGAAGCTGAGTTCACACAATTTTCCCACATTCTGACCCAAAAATACAAGCACATGATGTTAACACATATCAATTTCTTAACAGAAATGAAGCAAGTTCTGTGAACATAAATCAACCAGATTAACTTCTGCAAAGTTAATTATAGCACTATTACTTGTTCACCTTTCTTTTCCGTAAAATGCACACAAGACTCACGCACAGATAGGAGACCTATTTGTTGTGCTGTATGTGCAAGTTTCCACACACGTGGGATAACTCATTATAGCAATGCTTTGAAGTTAATGAACCTCCACAGCTCATTAGAGATAAAAAATACCATGTTTCCATCTTTTATTTGAAATAATTTTCAGTTGTGTAAACAACTTGCAGATTATTGCTGGTACTAGTACTGCAGAAATAGTAACAGCGATTTCTTCTCATAAGTTTCAGATGTATCATATTAGTATAAACTCTGACTCATCAAAAACTCTCCAAATATTTTTTTATTATTTTTCTTGATTTCTAAAAATGAAGACTTCTTTTCTTATAACACAGAGAAAAGCATTGTTTTGTTTTGTTTTGTTTTTTTTTTTTAATTTCCAGCATTGTGAAATAGCAACAATTTATTGCTTAGCGCTTGGTAGGATAGAGACATTGTTTACAACTGTAAATGATTTTGAATTTTGATAGTTTTTGATTCAGTTTCACAAAATAGGAAAATGCTTTTTTAGATAGGATACTTGGGAGAATATGAACTTTCTGGAAAAGACTACTTAAGGATATTTCTAATGTGAATCATTTCAGCAAAGAATAAGAAGAAAATGCATTTTCCTAAATGATAAGGATTTATTTTTACCTTTTTTCTTATACTTAAATAGTTTTTTTCTTTTTACCTTTTAATGAAAGTGATATGACAGAATTCATGTTCTTGTTGAACATGGAACAAGCAGCAAGCTAAGTTATATACTCAATGCAAATCTCACACTGTGATGATGAAACCAGTGTAAAATGACAAACTAAAGCAGGCATTTTGTGAAGCAAAGTTTCTTTTAAATTCAGTATGTGCAGGCAATACAGAGAAAATGGAAATACATTTTAAAAAAAGAAACTGTAGACTAGACTGATCAGAAGTTTAAATAAGAATGTAAAATATTATGATAAGCCTCTGTTTAAAATATAACCAGCCTTTTCCACTGTAGTGTGAAACAGACAAAAACACAGTGAGAAACGAGGGAACAGAGTCTGGAATGGAATTTCTTACAGCACTCAGTGAGCACAAGGAGCCCCATTCCCTGCCTTTCACTGGTGACGAGAAGTTCTGCTGGCTTTAAAGCAAGTAAAGAATAACTCAGAGAATTGTGAGCTATAGGACTGGACCTTAGTCAATATTTTATTGAAACAAAATAGAGCTTCATTTTAGTAAGGGCAGCATGAACTTTGTGATGAACAAAGAAATCAAAAGTCTGCCGCTGACTAAAGAAGCAACCACTTAATCTCAGGTATCTTACTGACTGCTTACAGTGATCATGTAATGGTATAACACAATGGACTGTACAGCAATAAGAGTTCAGTGGCAAATTCCTCAGCTACAGCAACTGTAGATACAGAAATAAAGGAAAAAGTCTGCTTACCTTTGGAAGGTCTCAGATAGGCAGGGACCTATAGCAAAATAGCCTTGCTTCCACTGCCAACCCTTAAATGAGGTCTGAGAAGAGGTGAATCCTGGCTCCACCCCTTCTCGTCACTCAGGTACACTGCATGCACCTGACCTCCCCTGGGTTGGCCCTGCCTTCCCACCAGGTGCTCAATTGCTGTTTCAAGCCATGACTGAGCATTTCTGCTACAGATCATTGTCATCCTTGTGTTTTCATACATGCAGGCACATAGAAAATGTTCTAAAGAATATCTGATTCCTGTATTTATTTGTTCCTAATGCTGAGGCTGTTATCTATCAGAGGCATTTTACAAAGGGTTTAAGGTTTAAAATCAGGTAAAGTCCATTCAGCTTTGCAAGGATAAACATTTAACATTTAAACATAATAGAGGTGCAATTGAAGATTTTCTAGCAGTAAAACTTCTCCTGAAATACCTGACTTCTCCAAATGAAAGTACCATAATGACAATCAATGCTTAAGATTCAGTTATAAATTTATGGTAACAGATAAAGCAAATAAGAACCACAAAGCATTTTGTTCTAAAAATGGAAAGGTTTAAGCATATTCAGTGATTTATTGTTCTTAATCAACAGTCTTACTAGTCTTCAGTTTGAAGTACAGTGAGAATTACAATGGCCATAACTGATTTTGGTTTGTTTAAAAATCTAGGAAGTGAATCTTACTGAACTGCTCTGGCCTGATTAAATGTTTGGCAGAAGCTGAACACATCAAAATGCCTGTCATCATATGAAAGGACATGCAATGACATGTGATCCTACACTTGTCCTTTTGGATGGAGGCAAAGGAATAGCACAGATGTGTGTGAAAGATAGCTGACATGAAACAAATCATACAGCAGACCTCATCATCTGCAGAGATAAGTTCTTTAGCAAGCTGAATGCCTGGGGGTAATAAAAGAGGACTGAGGAAAACTAACGTGCCTTGAACATGATCTTCATCATTCTAATAAGTTCTTTAGTAACACATACCACTCCTACTGCTAAGTAGGTGGCTATATCATGAGTCATTCTGCAGAACATTATCACAAAATCTGATTACTTACAAAATGGCTTCTGCTTAATCCCTTCTTATCTGTGCAAGTACCCAATGTTTTGTAATTTCTAAGCAAATTCAGAAGTATCCAAGGGAAAACAATATAATTTATTTTCATGGTAAAAAGGCTGCCACTAGTCAGAAGGAAGTATTATCAGAAATTCAGAATTGAGTACTTTTAAAATGATCTCACTAACAAGTGAACCTATGCTAAGCATATACAGACAACAAGCTTATTTGATTCCTTTCTCTTGCAGGAAATAATACTCATTTGTTAGAGGTAAATATTCCAAAGAATGTCAGCAGTCTTACCATCCTATTTACTTTTCACTGTTCTGAAAATCAATTTGGATTCTGCCACCCTTTTTTGTCTCACTCCCTTTTCTTCCCACCCTAAACCCTCCCCAGAATTGACATTACATAACTTATTAATCACAGCATTTTTGTACACATTTTTAAATAATATTTTTTTATTTTTTAAAAAAACTTATTCACCAGTGCAGAAAAAAAAATCTGAAAACTTCCATTTTCTATAGAGGAGACAAAATTTCTCACTTGCAATAACATGAGTTCGTTGATAGATGAACTAAAGCCACATGTATACTGTTTCTCTGGACTTAGCAAGAGACAGGCATCAACTCCTAGTGCAGCTGGTATGGAGCAGCTCATTCCAGTGTTCAGGCCTAGCTAGCAGCAACAGATGTGCTACATTCTTCTTGCACATATATATGGATCAAAATCTTCTGCATCTCTTATGGCATTTTAAAGTTCGTTGATTCTACTACTTTATTTTTGTTGTTGTTGTTAGCCTATTTCCTCAAGTTTTATTTCTAATAATCTTTGTTTTGTTAAGTTTTAAGTTCTTTCATACATTCATTTGCTCTCCTCTTTATCACAAACCTTGCCATATATAATTTTCTATGTTTGAATGCTTATGTTCCACTACCTGACCCTAGCCGTCTCTTTTAGCTTGTCTCTGCATTCACTCAGCACTTGCGGTTGATATAAATTGGTTTTAGTCATGTCCTGAAAATGTTAAAACCTGTCTCAGGCCTTTCCAGTTCCTTTTTGCCCCCTCCCAAAAAAGCACACCATTTCAATAAGTACAATTAATGTCAGGTGAAAAAGTTCTTGCCTGACTTTCCATGTTATTTTTTGAAAGATTTTGGAATAAGTACTGAGAAATGAAGATGAGAATCTCAAAGACATGAGAAGAAGTGGCATTAACAATCACCAGTAAAACTGAGTATTGTGTTTTTCTTTTTTAATCTACTATTTAGCAGTGCATCAATAAAGTTGACCCCAACTTTCTTATTAAGCACTAATTTAAGCTTTGAAATTAAGCAAAGATCTATTCAGAACAATTCAGTAGCGCTTTTCTACAAGAACAGACACATGAGGTGAAAAGAAGATATTATTTACATTCATCTGGGATGGAAAGAAGAATAACTTCAAAAAAGAGAACACATCACCTACAATATCTAATATTCTGTAATTATTTTCTCCAACTAAAAGTATTAGGGATTTCTGACTGTGGCAACAGCATGGCTCCAGAAGGAAGGATGGCTGCAACACACAGAGCACCCTCTCTGCAGCCAGCCACACCTGGGCAAAGGCACACAAAACTGAGGTGGGGATTCTCGACTCCCAAGCCCACAAAACTTTCCTGGTGGATTCTTTTACCAATTATATAAATTATTATATTGCCTTCATAATCTGCTCTATCATTTGTGGCTGTTACACTGTTGAGATGAAAACAAACTGAAGTAAATATTTTTAAAGTTATTTTCATTATCCAAAATAATACCTATAGCTTAATATTTTAAGTTCATATACAGAATAGAGACTGCTGTTTAGTTGATCTTTGTGCCTGAACTAACACACTTGAATAATTGATACATATTGTATATATATGGAGAATGTATCTATTTCAACTTGCAGCTCAGATAATGAAGCTCAGGTCATTTGTAAAGGATCAGCTGGCTGACAAAAATACAAAAAGAAACAATTTCTTGGCAAGAGTAATTTCCTAAAGAGGGAGATTGCTGGATATTCAGCTCCTGACGGATGCTCCAAAAGCAGTGAATATACTGAGCATTTATTCCCATTTGTAATTGTACAGAAGACGGTGACCTTTCTTTTGACAAGCATGTCCCACAGCTGTTTCACAATGATCTCATATTACATTAATGAGTTAATGTAAATTGACTCTATCTCAGAGCAGAACAAGGGAACCAAATATACAGGGCAGATAGCTAAAGAAAGCATTTAAACTAGCATGCTGTTGTTTGTTTTGGGTAGATATAAGATCAAGCACTTGAGTTTTGACCACTTTATAGAGATTTGTTCTTGTAGCTCAGGCAAGTTTTAGCACTTGGGTAACAGCCTTTAGTGCATAATAGCTGAGGACTGCCAGGAGATTTTAACAAAGCCCTCTTTTCTGCAGTAGATACATAGCCTTTCTCTCTCCACATCAGGGCAAGAAGCCCAAATTTAGTGATTGTTGAGAACCTTGTACAAGATTGCACTCCTTTCTAAAAGCATATCTCTGTGGAATTAGAAGTGATCAAGCAGTTTGAGAAAGGGCAGTGTAAGTCTAGGCTGAATACAAATCAAATATATAAACCAAGCTGCACATCACTTACACTTACTGCTGATAAGTACTGACAGCAGTATGTATGGCCTTTTCCCTTTCCTTGGTCATCTTCAAAATAATTACAGTTCTGCACTAGTATGACAATGCTCTAGCAGGTCTCAGTAGGCTGAAGGGTTATATATTAGGACCATTACTGATAGGAAGGATTTAAGAGAGTGTCTGTTCGTCTGTTGCAAGTTTGTTTTCAAAAGAATTGCTGGAGTTAATACTAAATTCCAGCCCAAATTTAATTTCCAAAGGAATTCTATGCTTTCAAAATGATTAAGCTATTATACTTTTCCATCTCTAAACTATGAAAAAAAGAGAAAGAATTCATCACTTTTAACCCCAGTTAAGATTTTAAATTATCTCCTTTAGATACATAATTTAAGAAAGCCATGTAGTTTATCTCCTATCTGCTTAAAATACTACTACATATATAAATATATACTACATATATAAATAAATATAAATAATACTGTATAGCTACTAAGCTACGCTTGGATTGCCTTTATGCAAGAAAACCTTCTGATAAAAATTTTTACAAGCATGAGAATAATTATGTTCTCTGACTATTTCTTCACGTCTCAAACATTATGAACACAAGGGTGATTTCTACTTGCATTCTACAATTTCAAAAGTGTACTAATTGCAAGACATTCTGAAATGAATGCAAACTGCCTGGATGGTCACCATCCAATTTCTAATGGACTGATGCTCATATAAAAATCCAACAGTATCAGCAACAAGCTGGCAGTTACTGGTAGAATGAGAGGTGTTGAGAAATGACTTGGCTCACAGCTGAACTTCCTATTTAACCATGGGGAAGATCAAATTAAGCCAAGGTCAAGTATGGGACAGAGCAGCTGTGCCACACAGCAGATAAGGACGCCTAGTATATATATAGTAGATCTTTTTTGATTTTCTAATTGTGAAATCTAGAGCTACTACAGGAAGAGGCCTCCTTGACTCTTAGCCTTTCACTTTTGCCTCTCCAGGTTCAGTTCCATCCTAGGCTATACAAAGCCCTCATGGTGCAGCAGCAGCCCCCTTGTGTTTGCAAACTCACTTCAGCAGCCTGTCTCTGGTTTATGAGAAATACTTCACAGCTTTCCAGTATGGCAGAATAACCAATTAATCTTTCCCCTATCGAATAAGAGAGATGTTAATATCTCCCTAACAGAAAAAAAAAAAAAAAAAAAAAAAAGGATTGGAGTAGGCAGTAAGAATGTTGTCTGCAGAAAATTTGACTCTCTGATGAAACCCATCTGGAACTCTTACTAATCACTACAAACACATGCTTTCAAAACTGAATGGTTTGGGGCTCTGTAGTGCTTTGGCTTCATAATCTATAATTTTCTTATTTCACTAAATGAAAATAAATCAATTTATTGCAGTTAATGCACAGGTACCAAAAAAAAAAGGTGGCTGTAATTTTTTGGTATCCATCTGTGCTTCTCTTACTCCATCTGTTTCCTTCACTCATTGCAGTGGAATCCTGCTTCATGAAATGGAGCCTAACACGTACATGCAGGGCAGTGTAAGTTACCTAGTTACTCAGCTGAAGGATGTTTTCAGGATAAATCGTCCTTGTACTCTGTAGAAGGCAACAGGCATCGATTTTGTTGTTAATATGTCTGAGCAATCCCTCTTTCAACAAAATATATAACTGTCAGTAAATTTCCTCTAATTTCAGATTGTGCAGTTCAGAATAATACCATAAAGGCTCATCACTTTAATCAGTTATTGATCACACCGTGGGGACATTCTACAGATTCCACTCAATGCTACTTTTAAAATGGTAAGTACCTATATAACTATATGATGTTATAAGCTGTTTCAGATTTTTATAGCTAGTACAACAGTACAAATGCACAATATTAAATTATTTGATTGGACAGTATAGCTTTTATTAAACTTTATTAAACTTATTCTTCAATTAAGTTTAACCATTCTTTGGCCTGATGGTAATTAAAGATTTTTGTCTCTTTAAACTAAATATAAGTGTTTAAAAGAAAAAGAAAAAACAAAAGAAAATCCCCCTATTGCAATCCAAGATGGAAGATATAACAAAGGCAATTTTCAGGGGAAATTTTGCACAGCGTATTTCACCAACACAAAAGTCGCTGGTAAAACCATCCTCTCTAATGAATACTATAAAACAAAATACATTTCCATTCTTATCATTATGGCAGCGTGATGATATCATTTAAAGGTCAGTCACGAAAGGCTTTTTCTTTTTTTTTTTAATAAATAATCTCACACTTCAAACATAAGGCTTTCTGTTCATCGTGCCTTCCTTTTCTGGAGTATCTCAGTGTCCTAAATACTTTGTTTAGTGTATTTCTATTTTGATTATCATCATCATCATATTAAAAGGGTGTAGTCATGATTTATTTTCAACTACAAAAGATGTTTGACTAGCAATGAATTTATGCAGAATGCAAAAACATTACCACAGAATACATTTTACAGGAACATGCATTTAGGCACAACTTTGTGCCCAGGGTGATACTAACTCAACTCGTCATTTTTTTTAGAATCCCATATGTGATTTTACCAAAACATCAGTAGTAGAACTGCCTGTAAGAATATTATTGAGTCAAAAGCATTAATTACCTAAATCTGCTGAGATATAGGAGGAGCCTTTTTAAATATCAGGTAATTTAAAAATATGAAGTGAGAACTTAAGTTAGAAGTTAAATGGTTTTCCAAGATGACAAATGGCAACAAGTGCTGGTAGTGGTATTTTGGAAAATAGAATTTTCATGTTAGAGATCCATTAAAGTGATGTAGGTGACTAAAAATGAGGATCCCAATTCTTATTATCTTCATGTGTATTTAAATAATTATAGTCCACTCTCCATTCTGTAGAGTGAGTTTAAAGTATTCACAAATGAAAGCAAAAAAAATGAATGTCTGGTATTAATCATACAGAAAAAAAAAAAAAAAAAAAACTCTATTAATCATACAGAAAGAAAAGAAAGAATAAAAGAAAAAAAGTCTATGTACTTCCTGTGGTCTTTTAAAAAGCATTAATAATAAACTATTTGCATAAAGCTAAAGTGAGAAAACTCTTGTATGTGAGAAAACATGCATCTTTTTGACACCTGCAAGATGTTTTTTTTTGATCTGCTTATAAATAGAAATTAATTATGGAGAGCCTAAAATACAACAATGCCCTAGAAAATGAGAGACTGTCTTTTTAAAATATATTCAAAATATTGTGAGTAAATCTGCACCATGCAGATATACAACCACTAAATGCATTTGAACAGCAATTGTTTTTGCTTCTAGTCTTCTATAAAAAAGTGATGGTTAAAATTCCTCTAGCTTCACTGAAAGCAGGATCAGGACCTGACACTCACTAGTTATATTTTCTGGCCCATAGAGCATCACTATTAACTGTGAATGTCAAAACCTGTACAGCTCTAGTGAAAAATGTATTCAGTCTTCTAAATGAATGCCTGAGCACTGACTTTTAAGTGAAGACAGAGATCAGTAAGTCAGCTTTTGTTCACGCTGCTTTCTTACTAAAATACCAATGGCTTGGAGAGTGCTTAGGAAAATAACCTGTTCCTTCCTAGGAATTTAGTCTAAGCTTTTTTTTTTTTAAATAACTTTACTTCTTTAGTTTAAATGTAGGTTCAGAAACAAGTATGTTCCAAAGCTAAATTCCAAAGCCTGAAGCTGACACAATACAGTAGTCCGGAGTGAGGTTGAAATTTCAAGTTAATACACTGAGTCAGTCTTGTCAAGGTAGATGTTATAACTTCTCAGTTTCAGAAAGTACCTTTGCTTCTGTTATCTGACTGGCAGATTTTGGAAAGCACTGTTTTCCCAACCTCACTGCAGAAGTGCATATCAAATTGTTTCTTTGAACAAATAGCAACCTGATTATATACTGGAGGAAGGAGGCTGCCAAAGAAGAAATAGAAGGTAGTTTGGCCACTAAGAGCTGGTGAGCACTATTAGTGAGACAGAAATGGAACCAAGTGCAGAAAAATTATCTTTCTGGGAAAGAAGGAGAGGAGGCAGCTGGATGGAGCCATTGAGCTCATAGGACTTTAGAAGTTGCGCCCTATAATTCAGAGAACTAAATACAGCCGTGGGTTTATTTTCAAACATTTGGTCTAAGAGAAGGGAGATTAAGAAGCCAGAAATTACTATTCTTCACAGGCAGAGTCACCCAGGAATCCAATCTGTGTGACTGCAGCTACTTGCATACGTTAATCCACCAGGATCCAGCACTGAGCTACAATTCGCAGTTTTAGCACCACTACAACAACCCAGAGGTCAATAAATCTGTCCCATTAGAACAGTGTACTTTCTGACAATCTGCTACATTGCTTTACAAAACCGTCATGGGAGGAAATATCTAGGTTTGACTTAACCAACCATCTGTCTACACAAAAAGTCAAAATGTGTAAATTTACATACAATGTTTTGCTGCCCAATTGCAGCCATTAAGCATTATTCCTTTCCCCCACCCTTTACTTTAAAAAAGAGACTATTTTCTATCACTTCAGTAGTGGCATATGCATTTTCTGTAAAGAAAATAAGCCAAAGCAATTGGGCATGCATCAGCATGCAAGAAAGCATGCTCTGGGGTGGAATACACAACTCAGTGCACAGGCTTGCTATTTGCTACTACCCTGAAGTGCAGAATATCTGCACAATTATAGGGCATGCTGTGTGGCAGCAGGAGGCAGCACTTGTAGTTTACTCTGCTTCTACACTGCTTTCACAGATTGTTTTGAACCAGATGGACATTAGTCTAAGTAGCATCTACATAAGTTCAAATAAATTACACATTCTTAGTCCTAACTTCCTGCTTCAGTACAGTGTTTTCATCCTGAAGTAAGAATGAAATGAATCATGCACATCTAAGTGGATGCATTGGGCATGCTAAATAAGGAATAGGTATAATCATTTATAGCAAAAGCAATTAGATCACAAGTAATGTGCTTAAACACTTAAAGCACCAATTGTTTAATTTCCAGCTACTTGAGACTATGAAACCATTACTCGAAAATTCAATAACGTTTGTTTTATAGAGAACCAAACTGCAAGATTTTAGCTTTCCATGGTTAATTGATCACATTTTCTTTCATTTCATCACATTTTCTTGTTTTTAGATTTTACTGTTAATGAAGAAAATCTGCTTAATACTGAAAGCTGAAAATGCAGTGTGAAATATATTGAACTTAATAACAAAAAACAGGGCCTGTTGCACTTTTTGGTCATTTTTCTTATTTAATTAACTGAAAACTTAGAGTTCTCAATTTTAATTCACTGACAAACAAGTTTATTAAAATAAAATTATGATTGCCTGTGGTGTCTCACATCCTTGCAGAAGGCTGAGTTTTAAAACCTACAGACTTTGGAGGGAGAGGGTGGCAAGAAATAAATGCACAAAACAACTTTGGTCTGCTTCCCTCAAAGCAAAATTTCCTTTACAAATTCAACTTGTATATGATCTTGGAGATGAGAAAGGAATGGGGATTATGCAAAGCCAGTTGTGGGAACAGTGACTGGTGGAGCCTGGAACAGCGGAAGAAGAGAACGCTTAAGGCAGGAAATAGAGAGCAGCTATCAACAGTAATTTAAAGAAAAAAATAAAAATGCAAAGCGTTCGTATAGCATTTTCAAAAAGATGAAAATAAACTAGAAGGATGAAATAGGGATTATCAATCAATGTAGGGATATGCCTCCTTCCACCTCTCTCAGTATAAGCATCAAGTTAAGCATTGTCAGTAGAATATTTTTATCCTTCTCAAATAAAGTTATGAGCAACAGTCCTGATGCCATGAACATGACATAAGTTGCTCGGTTATGCCTGGTTCTCCCTGCTGCTGAATAAAATATTGTAATCAATGTAGTGGAAGATTTCACATTTTGATGATGCAGCTTGGGATGTACAACAGTTCCCTTTTAAATTTGGTTCCGTGTGATTCCTGCAACCTCAGAAATGGGTGACGGCAAGAATAAACTCACTGACAGTTGTGGCAGTAGAGTATTCATGATGGTAATGGTTAATGATGCATGTATATGCTGGATTTAGGCCTCTGTAGAGAATCCCAGGCTTGGCACGAAGTATTTCTTCAGTTTGATAGGCAGCAACAGTAAACTGCACTGATGTTTGGCTTTCCATAATGATGACACCTACATTGCAAAGCAGGGAGGTGAAATTTCCCTTTCCTCAAACATCACATCTCGTGTAAAGAAATAGCATTTGCTTGTTTTATTTATACAAGTGTAGAGGACACTGATTTACATACAGAAGAAGCACTGAATGCAGTTCTGTTTTATGCTCCATATGAAATGGGTGAAAAGGAACTGTATGTAGTCTCAGTTAACCCAATTAAGGTTACATAACTCCGTGACATGTCACTGAAGGCACCCCAAAACATACCATTATAGTGGTCAACCTATTGCTTGCTTTATTGTGCCAAAGCATTTATAGAGAAGCTCATCTTCCTCCTTGTACTCCCTGTGCTGCAGACTGAAGGGGAAAGAGTAAATAAACATAGGCCAAAACAACGTTTCTCCTCACTCAGCAGAAATGTCTCTACACAAATGCTGAGAAAACACTGTGCTGTTCTTCTGACCCAAGTTCTTTGCAGGATAGAAAACAAACATTCAGATGATGGGCACAAGTTAGTATCTATCTCATCCTCATAGCAGTCAGCTCTTCAGAGACAACTCAGCCATTTTAAGGGAGGAAAAATACAAAAACCACATAAAAACCCACACAACCTCTTTCACAATGTAAAACAAAAAATGTGACTGGAAAACTATGGGGAGGTGTATTGAACAAAACACACTCTTTTCAATAAGTGATATTAATGAACTTTACTCTGAAAAGTATTTTTAGATGCAACATGACGACTTTTTAAAAAGGAGATAGAGAGATTAAAAGACCTAATTAATTCAAGACGGTAAGGAAGATTTCTAAAAACTTCTAGGAGTACCCAAATGCTCATGTTGGACCGAGATTCACACAGTCAGGAGCTTTTCTAGCCAGGCTATCAAAGCCATCTACTGTCTGTTTCTTGCATTAAACATTTACCCGTTCACTCTGTCCCTTCCTACTGGTTTGGGCTGAATCTGTTTTTTTGTGCTGTCGCTTGCATGGTGCTGTTTTGGATCTGTGTCCAAACCAGTACTTCATGTAGTAGCTATTGCTATTGCAATGCTTACACAGTTTCAAGGCCTTCTCTCTTGCATGCTATCCCTCCCAGTAACTAGGCTTTGGGTGCACAAGGAGCTGGGAGGGGACACAGCCAGGACACTGACCCAAACTGGCCAAGGGGATATCCCATAATCCCAGCAGGATCGGCAATGAAAATCTCAGGGAAAAGATGAAAGGTAAAACCTTTGGAGTTGCAGTCCTTGCCTTCCCAAACAAACAGAAAACATTATGGTAAGCTTTCCTGGAAATGGCTAAATGTCTGTCTTGTGGGGTTAACCCACAGCCAATACTTAAAATATCCAGTTATTTGGATTAGTAGCAAAAATAGCAATTTATATCTTTATTTTCCTCTTTCACCTCTCTTTTTTTTTTCTGTTATTACTAGAAATCTGAATGCATTAACTGAGAGCTACTAGCTACTATGGAAAGAATACAAATGTCAGGCTTACAAGATCACAAAATATTTGTCTCTAACTCTGTCAACTTAGTAGAGAAAAAGTACCCTGAATAGTGGGTCTGAACTGCATCATCTGCCTAATTTTATTAATATTTCATTCACATTTCTGCTTCTACTTCACTCCTACAGACCCCCTCAGCTTATTAATTTTTTGTTTACAAGGTAATTGAAATCGTAGCCAGGAATATTAGTCATTTATTTTATCTGTGACTAACAAAATAAAAAGGCATTCATGAGAGCAGATGACTCTTCAAATCCCATCCTAAGAGACATAAGCTAATCCACTACACTGATAAAGGAAGATTGATTTAGATTCATATATACAATAAAAATCCTCTAAAATAATTCTTCATATCCAGCTAAAAGCTGAATCAAAAAATAAATTATATTACATAGCTCGACACAGAAATACAATGGTTAAAATTGCATATGCCTAACAAGATCAAAGTCCTACTGTCTTCCATTTGACAGTACAAATCTACGTGAAATAAAATATCATGCAAAAGCATTCACCTATTCCCTAACTGTACTTTGCTGTTTGAAAGACTAGAACATGAGGATAATGCGCACAAAGATAAATATGTTCTATACTTGCACTTATTCCATTAATAATAACTGCTATGTAGTGAATAACAAACATTCAGGTAGGTTGAAAACCAGTGTTCTGATAGAAGTGCATTAAAGATGTAAGCGTACGTCTTACTAGCTGTAATTTGTTATTGTTTGCAAAATAAATAAAAAATAAGTAACAGGCATCTCTGCTCCTGAAATTTTGAGTATATAAGAGCTCTGGAACATGTCTCCAAATCATCCAGCTATCTGCAATAATGACATAATTGTACAGAGAATAATTATTTGACAACTTATTAAAATATTGACATGAAAAGAAGTTGAGAAAGAAGTAGCAAATACTTTGTATTTTGTGAATTTATTGTTCCTCGAGGAACAAAAAAGAATTTCAAGCTTTGAATACTAAAATATGCTACTAAAAATTATCTCCCCTATGTTCCGGGTAAAATAGTATCACAGTGAGTCAAAGGAGATAAACGACTAGGTAAGACACCGTGCATATCACAGTAAGGTTGTCAAGGGAAGGGTGGGGAGTAAGAGGAAATTATATTTTGAAACTATTTTACTGTCACAGGAAAAAATAGAACTTTCCACCTGATACTACTGCCTCTCAAACATTAATCCCATTAATCAACCAAAAACAGCACTTGATCCTCCTTCAAAATTCATCTAGGAAATAAATGTGTGCACTATATATAGAGAACACAAAGCCTGTGTTCAACTTTTTTTTTTTTTTTTCTGGCACTCATACAGATTTAAAAGACAAGTTACATGGACATTCTCACACAGATAACGTTATGGATCAAATGACCATTCTCTCATGCTCCTCTTATCTTTTTCTGGGAAACTCAAGGGATTGCCATCAGAGATCACAGAATCATAGAATGGTTTGGGTTGGAAGGGACTTCTAAGATCATCTAGTTCAAACCTCAGCTCTCAGCCTGTCCTTACAGGGGAAGTGCTCCAGCCCTCTGATCATCTTCGTGGCCCTCCTCTGGCTTTGCTCCAGATGTGAAAACACATCTGGAGTTTCTCTTTCAGCAGGTTCTGCATTGCAAGCAGTCGGGAGTTTTACAACAGGAATTTAATTTGGGTAGGAGATATGGATGTACACACAAATTGCCACTTTCCCTAATCACATGATAACAGTTTAAAGATTTGTAAACTTCAAAATGGGATTTATCATACCAGTAATCCTTCTTTCACCATGTTTTTCTTCTGCTAATACACATTCATAACCTCATCATTTGCTTCAACATGATATTCTAAACTTAACTTTGTTTATAAACCAGTAAATCCTTCCAAATCTTGTTGCTTAACCTTTATTTACCTTATTATTACCTGACATGGCAATTAATACTAAATTCTAAATACTTTCAGCCGTTGAATAGCCATTATCTTAACCTACAATCTTTAGTCAGATAAGCATAATTCTTTTTCCACTAAGTACTTGAAAAAGCAGCAACAAGTAACTGAAATGTTAACCTTTTACTTCCATATCATGATGATAAGTACAATGAATAAAATAAAATGAATTTTGCCACCAATTTTAATGGCTCTTTTTTTTTTATCTAATTAGTATATTCTTCTTAACAAGACAAGTGTTGATAAGCTTCTAGACTTTAAATCTCCACTTGAAAGCTCCAGTTTCTTCATCAGAGACTTCTCTAAGAAATGCTTTGGACTTGTACACACCTAAGTTACACAGAGTGCTGCAGGATGTGGCTAGCATAGCACTCTACATATCATCCAGAAATAGAAGAGGTTATTTTGGGATCTTGCCCTTAATCATATTTAAGCATAGATTCCAGAGGCCGTGGACTAATCACAGCACCATGAATCCTGTCTCATATCTTTAAACACACATTTTCTGCTTTCTCCATTTGGAAACTCTACTGAAGAACACTGATTACATCAATCTTAGTTTCAGAAATAGCAAGCTAAAGCATACTCTTATGAGAGCTAGAAGACACAAAATAAAACGTAATAAAGGTCTTTCATGGCATACGAATTTACCCTCTCTTCCAACACTAGTCTGAACAAAGGCCTAGGACTGAGCTAAACAAATCTGTGTACCCAGAGCCCAAGGAATTTGATGAGTTTTCATGAAGAAAAACTTAGAGCATTGTGCTCATGAGCAAAGTTTGCAGCTCCAGCTCTAAGCAGTACAAATGAACTTAGGCTTTAGCATCCAAGGGTAGCAAAGCCTGGAGGAAATCTCAGGAATTACAATATTTATGCCATCTACATTTCCATTTCCACCTTGAATACAATTCTGCTATGATCAATTCTACTATGATGAATTCAAAATTACTACATTCTCTCTATAGGGGGAAAAAAAATAATTATTTATAGAAACTAAAACTGTATGACAAATGTTTTTTACCATAAAACCTCTTTCCTCTGATGTAATAAAAGATGAATGAGAATGAATTTAAGGACTTTCTCCAGCCAGGACATTATGAACTAAGAACATTTTAATGCAGTTTTAGTAATGCTCTGACACTTATAATATAGTTAGTACCTATTTAGTTTGTAATAGAATATTTGGTCTGTTTTTTTTTTAAATTGTAGGTGAGTAAATATACGATTTTTTAAGAAAGAAAACTTCAAGTCTTTTATCCAGAATGTCTTTTCCAAATGGAAAAGCAGAAGTATAACATTACTCACTATCAGTCGATTGCTAGGACAACGTCAAATATGGAAGCAAAGCCTACCAGTGATAAATGCGGAGCAAAATTCGGGACCATAAAAAGATATATAATTCATGATTGAATGCTGTCGCGTATGTGTGGATTATCTTGACAATCAACTCACGAGAAAAGGGAAGTTTGGGACCTAGAGGGTACATTTTCAACTTTATACAGGAGGCATGCTCATTAATCTTGTCAGTGAATAATAGCATTAGTGTATATGCTGCTCATGTGTGGCCTTCAAAAAGTTCCACATTTGGACCAAATTTAAGGAAGCAGATGGAATTAGAAATTAAAAAAAAAAAAAAAAAAAAAAAACCAAAGTCTAGCAATATGTCATCCATGATTATTCCTTTCTATTCATGTATAAGCTGTTCAATGGTACTGTTACACTTTATTGGAATTACTGATGCTGAAAAGTAGTAATTGTATGGCAGATTTTTTGGTTTTTGGCTACCAACACAGCAACATTCCTGATCAAAACATGACAGACAAGAAAGGGTAACATTTCCCACAACAGTGGCTGAACATTTCTGAGGGTGCTTCTGAGACACTGACCTCTGTGAGGACAGCAGTTATGGAGAGGAGGCATGACAAGTCCCCCCGTTGTTCCCCAGAATCAGCCAGTCATTGAAAGGAAGAGTACACTGCACATATGATGGGGTGTTGTTGAAGGTGCCAAATTTCTGTTGGAAAGGGAATTTTTAATTTTGTTTTATGTGTTCTGTTGTAATTTATTAACAATTGGCAGTCCAGTTATAAACTAAGCCCAGTATGGGCTTTCATACAGGAAAAGTAATCACCATCCCATAGAAGATGACTGGAACTAGAATGTAAGGGGGAGAATTAAAAATATCTTACTGTGGTACTTCAACAAGGATTGACTACAAGCTGCCTAATTTCTTCATTATGATATGATTATGATTATGATTTTACTTAGTATTTTCTAGTAACTTCAAACTTGCAGTGCTGCTTCATATCTCCATAAAGCCAATATTAATTTTTAATACACATTTATTTTCCAGAAGGGTATTTGAGCCCTATGGCTACACAGGCTCCTTGACCCAAACAGTTGGGTTAGTATTGCACTGGTCAGTAATGGAAAAGTGACTCCAAATAAAAGTATTTATTAATTTAAAAAAATGGCTTGATACCATTGTGCTCAAACATAATTTATGAGTCCTACCTTGGGGTGAGTAGCTTCTGGCACATACATGGTCTGCTTGGGGTTGTTTGGGTTTTTTTTATATTTAGATATGTTTTCAATGTATTTTACACAAAGATGAGGAAAGGAGATGAGGGAAAAATTCTTGTAAATCTAAAGGAACAAAAACTAACTAGCAATGGAATCCATAAGTTACTCAAAAACATTTGTCATTACTTTTGATGACAAGCCTTCATTTACTTCAGAGCTATGTCAGTATTAGGTGTCAATTTTACTGCATAAATATGCAATTTAAAAAAAAAAACAACTAAATATCCATAAAAATCTCTGTACATGTTGTTAGAGAAATGTTCTTCCTTTTACTGCAAATATAGCACATCACATAGCCATTTGCTTCACTGTCAAAGAATGCAAAAAGCATTTGAAAAAGACTTTCTGAGTTGACTTAGCAAACAGGGTAAAAATGTAGTGAGGTTACATGATAACTAGTCAAAACTGTCCACCTCAATGCAAAAGGACTGATTAAAATGTGAAGTAACACTCTGTTCTAACATCCTTCAAGAAGTAGTCTACAAAAACTACCATTCATACTGACTTCAGTGGGATCCAGTTCTGGCCACATTCTTTCTGCAGTTTTGTAGCATTTTAAAGTCCACTGTGAGATGTGTATTTACCTTTACTGTTCCTCTTCTAACTTTTTACTTAATTAAAGCCATATTCAAAAGGGTAATAAAAGCATTTAAATTGGTGTTTATGACAAAATTCTCAACATACTAACAGCATTATTATTGTTATCATTGGAAACTCAATTGTTTATTTACTTGGAATTAAAAAACAGTAAAAACCACATATTTTCTGTACTTCCAGTGCATGGCTACACTTTTCTCTGGTTCTTGTAAAATTGTAAATATAAACTTTAATTTTTACACAGAAGAAGTGACAGTTTTAACAACATGCAGGGAATAAAATGACTTTTGTAGAATAGTACTCTTCCACCTGCGAGGATTTTTCTCATTGGCCTGTAGAGCACACCATACGAAATTATGCATGCTCACATAAGAGATGCCCTGGATGTTTAGATAAATATTCATTCTGAAATTGATAAACATGGTGTTTTCTGAACATCATTGTTTTTTACGTGAGCTGTCAGATTTTGCAGAAGATTACCTCAGAAAAACTTCTAATAAATAGCTCTGATAGATACTGGAGTAGTTCCAAGTTAATTGTTGTTTTATTTTTAAGTAATTGTGACCCTATTTTTAATCACAAAACTCAAAAGCTAATATTCATTTAATCTTGCTAAAGACAAGAAGACTTTGGAAAACATATGAAAAAATACTTTTACTTCTCAAGGAGAATTCCTCGTCCTATAAGACCTGAAACCTCACTACCTACGTATGACAATAATCTGAAATAATCACTATATTGTTAAAGGAGAATGGGGAAATTCTGCTGTGACAATTGTATGTATGTAGAAGAATGGAAGGAAAAGCAGCTTATGTCAGTCAAATTTGCATGAACTACACACAGAGTAGAATGTGATAAGCAGATATTTCTGTAACCAGAACTACAGGGTCACAATGTGTTTTGTGTTTAAACATGAGAGCATTATTAAGGTTTAACCCAAAAGAAATGCATCTTTCACAGAATCACACAGAAACACGAAGGTTGGAAAAGACCTACAAGATCATCCAGTCCAACCATCCACTTATCACCAGTAGTACTCATTAAACCATGTCTCTCAACCCAAAATCCAGACGTTCTTTGAACACCTCCAGGGTCGTTTTGTTTCACTTCAAGTTGTATAAAAGAAGAGGTAAAGAACATTGAGATCGCTGAAATGTCCTCTGAAACATCCCAATTTTAGTGCCACTAGAGAGCTCATTGCACAGTTAAACCAAGATTTTAAAAAGCTGCTGATGTTAATAAAAAGTAAAACTGGAGGTCTCATTTTTACTGTCTAGAGCACTATTTGCTGAAGACAGTAGCGATCACAGTGTCTACAATTAAGCTGTTGTGAAGTTTTTCACATTTTAGATCATTCAAAAGACGGACTTGAATTTCTAAAACTCTCCTTCATTAGTGGTTGTGTATAGCTGGGAGCAGGTCTGTGTAAAATAGGGTCTCTGTAGAGCTGGGTTGAAAACTGTTGCTTATTTTCGAGCAATTGAAAAAATACTGTTCCAAATAAAAGCTTAGAATATTTCTACCAACAATAATGTCAGAGTTAAAATTAGTCCAGATGCTTAGTTTGAGGACTTATTATACTAAGGAATGAATTTTAAACATTAACAAAAAAGCTCATTTTCAAGTGAAAAGCTCCTATTTTTGATATGGAAATCATGTGTGAAGGTTCTTAGATCAAAACCAATTCATTCTAAGAAAAATGTGTGTTGCACATACAAGAAAAGCAGAAATTCTTAATGAAAATAAAAACTCCATTTCAGATTATAGTATTTTTTCAGTGAGATACAAGTGACTAAATTTGTGATTGTTACACACTCCTTTCTGAATTGAAGGAAGAAAGGATAGTATTGCATAGGCGATAGGTTGATAGGTATCGTCTTTCTACATACCCATTACTAACACATACCCGTATCTCCCCAGTCTTAAATACAAAATGCTCATCAAATTAGTCTGATGTGATCCTTGGACAATTATTTCAGCACTGCTTTGGCATTCTCCAGATTTATCATCTCTGGTTTTTTTTTTTTTTTTTTTTTTTTCTGTAGGACAACAGATGGACAGCATCCTCAAAATCTTAGTGAAACTATTACTAACAGAAAACTCACAGGTTCTTAGTATTTTATATTCCCAGTAAAGTATATAACTCCTAATTGTTTGACTGTGGTGAAATCACTGAACAACAGATCTTTTTGTATATGTTCAGAGAATTATTCAGTCTTATTAAGAGATTTGCCACATATGCAAACTTTGTATTTAGTAGCTTAGCCTAAAAATTATCAACAAAATAGTAAGCCATGTCTAAATGTCATTGGAGAATGTCAAAGGAGCCTTTCAACAGCAAAAGGACAACCTGCTTTATGTACCTGAAATCCCAGGCAGGGTTGAGAAAACATGACATGAATGTGTTTTTCATCTTCCTGTGAAAGTGCCAGCCCATTTAAAATCATTGCTCATAACAGTAAATCAAAACCTCTCAGTATTGCTTGTTAAAACTGGCTTTCAAGACAGAGAAGGAACAAAAATAAGTTTAAAAGAACATATAAATTGTCTGAACACTGCCACGGACAATCAGTTTTAATAGCATATGTCCAACAGCCTGCTATGGTTACTTGCTGTTCTGGAAACTTGCCAAAGTAAGAGACTCATCCACAAATTATGAGGGGGAAAAAAATCAACAGAAAACTGGTAATAAACCTGAACTTACACACTTCTTTATCTCTTCTAAGGCCTTTCATTTAGCATCCATCATCATAAAATCAGTGTTCTTAACACAGCACGGATTAAATCTATGATCTAATAGAGAAATACTTTTAAAAAACAGCCTGAAATTCTCTACTATTGACTAACTGTACACATTCAAGATACATCCTACCATCTAACTTCCCAGAAGAGCATCTGGGATTAATGAATGGCATAAGCATCCCTGAATCATTGAGTATTAAAAGACATCCTAAGTTTTGTAGATAGAAAACAGCTAAATGTGAAGGGCATAGACCAAATCAGCAAAAAAAAACTTCAGCACAGTGAATGGATCTTAAAAATATTGCTGTTTTAACTTCTGGGAAACGTTTCACAAGAGGAGAGTATTTATTGAAGTACCAACTACCTTTTTTTTATTTTTTTTTTTCCCAAATATTTTAACTGAGCCTCATTTCTTCAGACATTGGCAACTCTGGTTGCCAAGAGCTCGTTTTACCACATAATGCAGAATTTCACATTGAGCTCAGTAAACATGCTGCTCAACCTGCCTTCCTCAATCAGTACTTTGCCCCAGCCCCAGCTTTCAATTCAGTCCATCAATCCAGGAACTGATCTTTGTCAGGAGGGGTGCTTTTCCAAAGCGAAATATGTTTGAGAGACCCTAAATTCAGTACCCTGCATCCTGTGTTGGCTCCATCTAGCCAGTTAAAGCACTTGCACTCTTCAGAGAAATGTGTGGATCTGGAAATGGCCAGGAAGAATTCTGTAGTCTTTACTGCTCTCTCATCTGAGAATGGAAAGCATTAGCTTTGTTTCTTTCCTTTTTTAACTTTTTTCTTTTTTGTGTGTATCAAGTATAGTGAGGATCAGATTAACTCCTTCTGGAAGATTTGCAGTCTTCCTTTTGTGTACTATGTCCCACTTTACCAGCTTGAGACAAACTCCCATCCACCATTGTGAAGCATTAATTCAGTGTAATTTCAGTTGTGCCTGAAAGTGATGGCAATTTAGGGTGCCACACTGTCCAGTGATGGATAGTGATGTTCTTCACTTGTAGCTGCCTCCAGCCTTTTATAGAATCTACCTGTTACTCAGTGCAAGGGCTACAAGCTAAGACTGAAGATACGGCCATGCTTCTTATAAAAGCAAAGTTTATGAAGGAATTTTAAAATACATTTTGGAGTAGTCCATGACATAAAAATCAACTTGCCTCTCAAAGAAGGTAAACATGTAGGACTCTTCTTCAGCTTTTTGATGGACTTTTGACCTTTTATTCTTTGAAATTGACGACTACAGTGCAACATTTTAGCAAAAAGGGCATGTGATATTTCAAACTTGTATTTTCTTACATTCAACATTTCTAATACTTTAATCTGTGCTGTTTTTCACTATAGCTGAACATTTCAATTTATTTTACACGTTTGTTTTCTGACTCGTTATATTTTTCCAGTAATCAGTGGCTAAGTCATCTAAGCAATGCATTATGAATATCTACAACAGCAGGAAAGGCATTGCTAGCACGTGTTCTTAGGGAAAAAGCATACAGGAATACCAAAGTGTCACTTTAAAATGTCATTTGTTTCTGGACAGATGTGAAAGAGCTTAATTTAATTAGTTTAATGTAAACTTAAATAATCTAACATTCTGGGATCTAAAATGCATGCTTTGTGCAGCATTGCATATTGCAGTTGACAACAAGTCTGATAACATTTTGGTTTGCTGTGGATGTCTGAAATTCTGAAACTGTTCTCCCACAGAGTCATAAAAAACTACGATTTAGGGTGAGACTTTCAGAAGTGTTCTGTACCTGCCTTACGCCTTTTACCATGCAATGAATGTATCTGCAGTGGATATGAGTGGCAAAATGTCTATGAATTTTAATAAAATCTAAGTTACAGAAACAATGGATGTTTTGCATTTGCAACCCTTACTGGGTACCAATCCCTCCAGACACTATTGTTTCCTGTGTATTGTACTTCCCCATCAAATTAGATTGTATTTAAGTTTTCATAACAGTGTTTTTACAAGTCTGGCTCTCATATCTACATTAATTCAGCTCTATTTTTATGTAGCAGACAGTTCAGTGGTACTGACCTTCTCACTCTGCCTGATGTCTCTGCTTAAGCCAAAGGTTCATTTATAACTGTCCCATATCCTTTAGATGTCAAGCAGACTGAGTAGTGAGCAAACTTTTCCTGGAGGAAAGAAAAGTGGTAAAACAGCTCAATAAATAAAAATTACTGTGAAGTTCCAGGAAATAGCAGCTCAAACTACTCATGCTGCTGTTTACAGAAATTACTTCAAGATGTTAAAGACTTTTCAAAGATCACGTGGTCTTATAGAAGGATGCACACTTTACAGAGTTTGGGGTTTGGCACTGAGGTCACAGTGGTGCTGGAACAATTTGGAATTTCACAATTAATACTGCAAATCATCGTTGCTCTGTAAAATATTTCTTAAAAAAAAACCACCAAGAACTTAGTCAGATTAGATTGTATAAACAACCTAGTAAAATCATAAGCTACCTCTTCAGCTCTTATTCTTCCTGTCTAGCATAAATAATACTCAATCAGAAATACCTTGACAAATGCAGCAATATTTCCTTTTCATCATTAATGCCCAGCTGAATATAAAACATTTTGATAGCTTAACACTCACTTCAGGTTTCAAAAACCAATGCATTTAAAATAAACCTTTGCTGAAATCTTTATTCTGTCTTTCAGTTGTAGAAGTCTAGTATGAGAACATGCATGAAATCTAGAGGTTCAGTACAAATATGGATGCATTTTTTATATCCACAGCAGAGAGATATCTATTTCCTCACCTATCAGAATTATTTATTCAATAAAAAAAAGAATATAAATTTTAAAATGCTGATTTGTTCTGCAACTTAAGAAATAGCAAAGATATTTGGAAATTATAAAATAGAATCCAAAATAGATATTACTTCACAGTATTGTGAACATTTTGTAAGAACTAAGTGAATCTCTGGGGAAATATATATTGCAAAGAGTATCTATCTATCTGTCTATATAGCACAAAGACTTTTGGCTGGTTAAAACAAGAAAGTCTGTCCTCAGTGTCCTCTGTGGTTTTATGCTCCCTCACAAATATCTTTTTATTTGTCTTCACCTTAAATAGGAGTTTACAAAATTGTCTGTATAGCCATGTAGATTATATACAGACTTAGAATAACCTGCTTTTGGTTAATTAATTAATGGAATAAATTTTCTAGAAGGAATCTTAAAAGATGAATTGTAAGTAGGAGGTTTTTGAAATCATGAAGAACAAGGGGTAAAGAAGCAAAAGAAAGACAGAATTAGAAAAGAAACAGGTCATTCTCTTTATTGTGCTTTTCTTTATGAGCCATAGTGAATAGTATAAATAGTACCAGCAACTGAAAATAGGCCTTCTTTAGAGTCGAGACTGCTCAATGTGCAAATCATTGTTTCCCATGTGACTCCTTGCTTGGAGCATTGTTTCCCATGAGTAGAAACACACATTCCTAAATTATGACAGGAACAGTTGAAACGGTATAAAAACTTACCACAGAATCTGAATTTTTCACTGCATTTTTTTTTCTTTAAGTAGGAAAGTAACAGAAGAGAAAAAAAATGGACTTAAGTTTCTGCCAACACTATAGAAAAAGCAGCACTGTAGCAACTGGTACTGAAGCTACAGATACTTCCAGATTCTTGTTCTTGCAAAATTCTATCATAATACTGAAAAATAGCAAACAGTGTCAGGAGAAGTCACAATAACCACACGCTCTTTAAGGAAGTTTTGTCTCATGCCATAAAATCAGAGATTTTAGCAGAACTCAAAACTGATTATGATTACCTAATGCTCACTTTCATATTATACACCTTCTGAATTGGATTTTTTTAAGATAGACTTTTCCCCAAAAATAACAGCCTTTGGCAGCATCTGAAAGAATGACATTGCAGTGAAATCCATAACAAAGATTGTAAGCAGATGTCACGACAAGAGGAGAACAGCATCTAGCAAAGAAGAAAAGTGACCAGACAGTGATACATTGTGAGGATGAAACAAGCACTGGTGAGAACAAAGAACAATGAAAGCATATAATTATGCAATTTCCTCATCCAAATTTCCAAACAGCTTCATTGAAAGTCCCTCCTTATAAGCTGATAACTAGAACACTTAATTATATGACTGTAAGATGAAGGAAACAACGATAAAAGAAATCACAAGGCCAGGCTTAGATAAGATAGTCTGCTAACATGGAATGTATTTACTTGCTGCTCTAAACATACTTTTTTTACCTCATTATCCTGAACCAAAACAGTTTCACAATCTCTGTAATCACTTTTATAAGGTATTTAATTGTATTTAATATCTTGTGTTCAAAGTAATAAGAGCAGCTACTCAATAGGGCTTACCATGTACTAAGGGCTTCTGGGTCACATCTGGTTGACATCTCTATTTTTTGTGTCTAGGCCAACTACACAAATTTACACATAAGTACATATAAATGCACATTCCCTACGCTATTTGAAAGGCCAGGATATATCTTCAACTTTCCTCTCTTTTTACACATATGCGTATCAATCAATATATGTCCCATGTTTCTATTAGGAATATATCACAAAGAAAGTAAATTTGTTCTTTATTTGTTTTAATTCTAGGAGATAGATTGTAGTAATGTTCCGTGCACAATGCAGCTGCAAACATCTGCATTAGACAAGGCTCTTCCTACCTTATATTCATTATGTACATTAGATTTTCTCTCTGCCCTTATAACTACTGATATAATTGCCATATAACTCCTGAGTCAATTTATCCCCAAACCTATTCCAAATTATGAAACTGCAGTACCCAGAGTATCTTACATCACTAGAGTTCTTGGTATATATTGTTCAGAATGGAAAACAACAGAAATTGAAGAATAAGCAGCACTTCTGCACTGCATTTCTCATTTGCCACTTCTTTATAGCACTGTGCATTGTTATTCTAGATAAGTATTTAATTACTCATAATAAACTATTTTATAATTTACATGTATAGGAACCATGCTGTGCTAGAATATGTAACATAAATAGCAGTATTATACTTCTTTACCATAAACATAAATCATCTTGTTAATTAAATTCTCACATTTGGGCATCAGCCTTTAATCTCATGCTTCACTGACCAGGAAACAGTTGCATTTGTTTCTGGGCTTCCTAATTGTGATATATTTCTCTGATACATACTAGTCAATCAAACCAACCTGATTCTTAAGATTTTCTGATATGAAGTGGTGGCTGAGGAAGTCAAAGGCATCCTGGCTGTAAGCTACACTTCTCATTGTGTCCTTTAGATGAGGTTCACAGGAAAAGTAGGAAGACAGTGATCATTGTGTCTCATGACTCCATGTGTAGAATTGCTGGTACGTATAACATCTGAGTGATTTATGGAAAATAAAAGATTAGCCAACTTGAATATCTCCATTTCACACATCAATTTAATGAAATATTTATTCAAGAAGCATCAAAAATGTTCTAAAACCAATAGAAGAATTTTGGTTTAAAAAACAATTTTGCCATAGGGTAAAATCCCAAAAGTAAAGCCACCTCTAAGTCTACACATAAATCAGTTCACTGTGGTGATTTCAGTACATTTCCAGAATAAAAACATCCCAGCAGGTTAATTTTTGAGCTGTTATCAAGGTTCATTGCTGTCAAGAGCCACTGTAAATCATCTTATTTTCCTTTTAATTTATAATCTAGTTAAGAATTCCTGCTTTTAAAACAATGAAACAACAACAACAAACAACTTATTCTGCTTCTGCAACTGTTAAATATTCTATTATTGGTACCATATTACAAAGTTGTTCAAGTTTATCAAGGTTGTGTCAGAGATGCAGCTGCTAAATCACACAGAAGAAGAGGAAAATAATACAAAAACAGCCTCTTCTAAAAAGAAGGAAAATTACTTACACAAGGGAGATAGAGCAGCAGAATCACACTTTTACTCAACAGAGAATGTATAATCTATCCCAAATATGTATTCAGTACCCTCTGTATAATTCAGAAAGCTTACAGTAATTCATCCTTTTTCAAATGTTTTCTGTATTATATCTCCAGTATTTTTTCAATATTAGTACTAATTAGGAAATGACTAACTAAATGCTCAGTCCACCATTTTCTTATTAATTTCACAAAGAAGTACCAGCTTGTGTTTCGGATTTTAAATCGCCTACTTGACTTTCTTCACACTCTTTAGCATATCCTTAGAATATTCACATATCCGAGTTTTGTTGGCACAAATAGAAGACAAATTTCAAAACAATGTATGAGTATTCACAGAAATAGAATGGTAAATTTCTATACACAAATCTGTTCTAGAAACAATAAAGTACTATGTTTTTGCTTATATGATCAGGCTCAGCTAAGTAGCATAGCCTAGTATTTGAAAATTTGTGGTTCTTCTTTGAGATAAAAGCACAAAAGAAATTTTGTCAAATAAACACACTGTTGAGAAATCAAGATCTAATTATTGATATTGAACAAACAGAAAGAGACTACATTAATGATAAATTATTCATTAATCATTAATGATAAATTATTCATTTCACAAGTTGTAGGCATAACTAGGATGATGTATATTGATGAATTCCCCATTTAGCTGCTTTTTAGGAAAACTATAATGTCAACCAGTGCTACAATTCATGCCTCTTAAAACTTTACAAAGTGCTACTAAAAATGTGCGTGTATTACCAGTTATGAGAAATTATGAAGAGAACAAGGAACAAAAAGACAAGGAATTTGCTAAATTTCACCTTTAACATGGTATACATCTCCCTTATGCAAGAGACATGGGATGAAAAGGTGTCTCACTTTAGATGTAAAATCCTTGTAGTGAGAGAGTCTTAGCCTGTACAAACATTGGTTTAGTTTTGATCTAAAAACATTAATTAGTTTCATACCTACCAGCCTGCAGGATCACAGAAGAAATAAACACAGAGATCCATTTCAAATAACAGTAGATAGCAATATTAATTTTTTTCAACAGTGTAAGGGTTGTCATAGATTTTTGGAGGCATTTGGCAAGTGCATGCAACATGCATATGTATTAATGTATAATTATTACGCATGCAGGGCAACAACAGACTTTCCACACATCAGGCAAACCTTGTAAATGAGCTGTGCCACTCTGCACATATCCCTATGCTCTCTTTCCATATGACAGATCTGCTGTGCTAGGTGGTGAAAATAAATTCGTATACATTCATGGTTTGAAAATGTTGCACTATTTCTTCTGAATAGTTTGAGCATTCATTGCCTTAAAATTAGGCCTAGGGGTCTCATTACCTCACCTGATTCAAGCAGTGTCACTGTACAGACCTTCAGCATTACACTGGGCAGCTGGGCAGGTTGTGGGGAAGTCCAGCATAATCTAATCTGCATTTATGTTAACCAAGATGACAAACTTCCATTCAGAGATTTTTTTAATATAGGAATGCAATAGGAAAATGCAAATCTTCAGACTTGCATTGTGAATTCAGGGATTTGACTTCAATGGCCAACAAAAACTTCCTATCACCTGAAATCTTGCCCCATAACTCCTACAGAATTTATGGAATTAAATTCCTATTGGCTTTCTACAGTCTCACTGCTGTATAATTCTTTACTTTTAAGCTCCTTTTTCACCTTTCAGACACAAAAGCTTCCCATGCAAATATTTCTTGAAACATGGATTAGTTCTCTCACATTTAATGAAAGTCTATTTAAATTATTTTTCAGCTTTATTATCACCAGGAATTGTGAAATCTTCCAATGAACAGAATGTGTCTCTGTTCTGTTCAAACAAACCCGCTTGAATGTTAACATTTTAAGGACTTATTGAGCAGATAAACAATACACATATTTAATGTCCAGACTTTGCTCCACAGAAGCAAAAGGAAACAGGAACCTTTGAGATATTCCCTGTTGTATTGCAAATTAGAAATGTACTATAATTCCTTTTCACTGTACTTTGCATAATATTATCCGTAAGACTTTGTGTTTATTTTTCATGATTATCACAGTCAGGCTTCACCCTATCTAGGATCAGCCTGTCTCATGGGACACCAGTTTCTCTGGCTGAAGAAAAGGCTGAATAACTCAAAGGACCCCAACTCTCATTTTCATTCTTAAACTTCATCACAAATCTGAGACAATTTCACATATGAATACCTTTATAACTTCTATGATTTGACTAAATCCTGCAAGATGTGAATAGCCACGCTGGTGACCAAGCTACCTCAGCTCAACACCTCATGGCACCAAAGCCACACTGGAGCCCCAAAATGGCTGCCACTGCCAGCAGCCCTCAGAGCGCGCATTCCTCCTCACTGGCCAGTGAGTGCACGCAGAGCTCCGGAGAGGCAATCGCTGAACTCTGATTGGCTGTCCATCCAACTGGCAGGTAGGCACACAGCTCCCACCGCGCTGGGTGACGAGGCCCCAGCCGCCAGTGGCCGCTCTGCTGGGGAGGAGCTGGTGCTGGCAGTGGTCAGGGCAGCGCTGCCAGACAAAAACATCTTTGTTGTTTTATTCATCTTTGCGTGCCTGCTGTGCTATCAGCCTCTCAGATCATCCCTAAATTTAGTTCCAGACTTGCTTTTTGACAGCAAGCTGCACGTATTTTGCATTCAGTCAACACAGAAGCACAGCATTGAACTATTTCTCGGTAATGTCACATCCCAGTTCTGGTTTAATTTCCATCTCTGTCCAAGAGATCTTAAATTCTAATCTATCTACTTTGATCAGATTTTACTTTAAATTCTGAAATACGTTCGTATTTGTGCTTATAAACATTTTCCACTTTTTCTGCCTACAGGATTCATATTAAAGCCTTAAATACTCGATAGCATCCCATTAAGACAAGCAAACAAAATCTATAACCATTTAGAGAATGGTTCAAGGAAAAAATAAGCTTTTTGAAAAAACGCCATTCTGAACAGCGCAAACCTCTGCACAGCCATGCAACTTCTCTCTGTCTCTCAAAAATTGATTTTCGGGGCTTTGGCATGAGCTTTGCAGTGCTTAAGACAAATGGATTGTATTATTGAATCCAGCCCTCAGCAAGCTCATTTTGAAATAAATCAAAACCTGAGCCATTCCTTTCTTCAGGCCCACTGAAAACCCAGAAGAAAGAGAATTAACACTTTCATGAAAACAAACTACAAATTTTATGTGACGAAAGCAATGTATAAAACTACTACTTGTTATGCTACCTAAATGGAAAGTGCAGATAACAGAAGAACACAAACAATGTGAAAGTGCATGGGTAGTCATAGCCAATTAGGTAAAATTCATAATAAGGAATTATTGTGTAAAGTTGTAGCTGTCAATTGCTCTAGTTTCATTTTGACCAAAGTCTGAAAAATGAGGTCAAGATTGGTTGTATAATCTCACACAAGGGAGCATTTTCTGCTTGTAGCTAAAATTTTCATTCGAACAAAAAAAAAAAGAAATCAGTTTCAAAATTCAAAATGAAGTGTAACGTTCAACACTAATCATATATATTTATATATGTGCTTAGTTCTTTATATGGGGACATACATAAACTTTCACACAAAAATACGTTACACAAATTATTTGCCGTAGGTTCAGTGAGTCACGTTTCTTTCTCACGTGTGTATGACTAATTAACAGGCACGGGCTAATCCTTTACTCTCTGTTATACTGCACAGTTTGCAAGCTGGGATTGAAAGGTTGGTTCTCCCTCCCCTGCACTACTAACTTACTGCTGTGCAAAGCAGCTATCTGTTAGATTGACACCTTGGGAACTGGCGTCCCTGAGGTTTTGCTGGGGCTATGCTTATGTTTGGTGGGCACTGACTTTCTGCTCCATCTCATGACCTTATTAAAGCCATTTGCCCTGATTTTTTCCATGTGGCTGTCGTCCTCCTAAGAGTTAGTAAATGGGGAATAGAACTCAGTATTCACACAGCTCCTCTGCTCACCTGCCAGTGTCCCATGACCATTATAACTTGTTTCCCAGCAACTGCAAGAGGCAGCTGCATCAATTTCTGCTTGTCAGGAGAATCCTACTGGGGGCTTGAATCTGAGCACTTGTACCAAAAGATGTAACTGTTATTATGGGGAGTAGGGATGTAAAGGGCATACTTGTTATTACAGACATGGCAACCAGTTTTAGATTTTTCCTTATAGCATCAATAGCACTCTGGGTTGCTTTTACTGTGTAAGGAATATATTATTCAGTTACCTTTGCAGATGCAGCTGAGAGAGTGTAAGAGAATTCTCTGAAAATTGTCATTTTAAGCCATGATTTCCTGCATTTCTAATGTTTTGAAAGATGAGGCTGGTTTTATTGTTGTTGCTTTACATATTCTTACAAATTCATATGTATTTCTACTATTGATGGCCAACAGATCAGTCCAGGAGCCTGATCTAATGTATGAGTCTGCCAGATGGGTGAAGGGGTCACCTGAGAAAGCTAGTAAGGGGAAGACAGATCTTGGTTGTATCAAGCATGTTTTACAGGTTAATGTAACTGTAGTGATGCAGCCCATCTATCTGGTTGTGAACAAACATAGCCTTGAACAAACAAGGCCCTTCACAGCTTCAGCTTCACTTGCCTCTAACCTTACCTTTTACTTGTATCTCTTAGGCTCCTGAGCTGTTTTAGCAATGTTAGATCAAATTTCCCGTCTCTGCTATGAATGTCATTCTGTTTTCATCCAAGAGGTGTCCCTGAGCTCCTCTTGACCCAATCAATTACAGAACTTACTTTTCTTGTGGCCAAGTTTCATTTTTTCTTTGATCCATTTAACCAGGCTACGTTTGTTCTCTGCAAGGTGAGAAGCAGAGAAGTAGCTGGGGACATTTGATTGTTCTATGAGTCTCTGAAAGAAAATATGTTACCAGTATAAGAATGTGCATACATTAGCATACACTCAGAAAGGCTCATACAGCTTGTGTGCACAGTAGAACCAAAAGGTATCATGCTCCTTTTTTTGTGAATGCACAACTTGGGCAATGCCATATGCCTACCTACTTGCTACCAGATACATCGGTGTGATACTAGCAGTAGCTAGTAGCTGGTCATGGAAAGGTGAGTCAATGCAGATTATCTTTCCAAGATTTTTCTATGCATATATTTCTATTTCTGCAGAAATATTACACTAATACTAAAAACTGAATTATTTTTTTTACTATATAAACCTGAACACATGGAGATAATCTCTATTGAGAATCAACGTTTATGCCAGTGACTTTCCACACAACACCAGTCCATCTTCTTCTCCCAGTCTCTTTTACCCTAAGTTTCTCTGAGTTTCTGATGTCTGCACAAATTCCTCTCAACACATCCCCCGCTCGCTATACCCCACACATGCCCAGAGCATTGTCTGTCCCTTGGAGACTGCACAGATCTGTACTATTGCCAAGCACCATTTCTTAGAGATTGGATGCTTCTCTTTATCATATGGATGATATCCCACTGTCCTGGTGCAGCATTTACCCAATTAAATTAAAATTTCAGGGGTAATTTGGCATCCAACTCTGACCAAGGACATACAGGTCTATTGGTGTTAAGAAATTCGTCTCTTATTCAGGTGACTTGTTTGTGACATACTGACTTGCAAAAATAATTTGGTGTTAAGATAACAATGGGTATGGTGATAATGTCATCATTCTGGTACATTATTATGAAATGTTGTTAGTTCCAGTTAGAAAAAGATAAAATCTTATGAAAATAATTTTACTCTTCAACTACATTTTTTAATTCTCTTTGGGCACACTTTTACTTAGGTCATTTGACAAAAAATCTGCTTTCCCTTTGCTTGAGATCACACAGGGGGTCAGGTTTCAAGTTCTGTAACAAGGTGTATGAGATGATGAAAATGCAATGAAGAAACAGGCCCAAAATTTCAACACTGCTAGCTGCATTTTTCTGTAAAATTCCCAAGCACTCTTAAGTTTCCTGTCTCAGGACAAGGCATAAGTTATAATTTAATTTTACTGTGACTTTCATTGTGTTCCCTAAAGCAATCAGAGCTGTAATTTGCCATTTTTGTCTAAATGGAAGGAGTACATTTTGCTCTCACTTAACCATGTAACCTTATTGACTTCAGTGAAACAAGGCAGTGTGAGACCAAGTCAAGTCTAACATCAATTATGCTATGTATATAGAACACTGCATTCACCACTTATGATACCATGAAAACATTCTGAAGTTGGAAGGCTGATCCTGTTACATTAGAGCGTAAGGATAAATTTATTCAAAGGACCAGGAAAAATACATTGCTGGTAACTAAGTTCTGCTTTACTGTATTTCATTTGTAAACATTTCCATTTGATCCTCCAAACTATCAAGTTAATGAAATATAATAATAAACTACCCTACTGCTATGCTTTAGAGGATAGTTACAGCACATTATGGTTCTGCTGTTTATTTTAAATCGGGTGATGTAAAAGGAAATTTTAGGACCTTTTTGGAAACACTTTTTATGGAGAGCAAACACATAGAGGCATGCTATTTAATGAACCAATAAAGCAGCATTTCAAAGCAAATGCTAGTACACTAAACAATGAGAGAAAATTAGGCTTGCTCTAACTCCAGTAAAAGGATAAAACTGCTTCAAGCTCTTCAGAGAATCTTTAGGGTTGAATTTTCACATCCACACTTCTCCTTCAGCAGCTCCAGGAGTGAGACCTGCTCATAGACAGTTACCCCCCATGTCCATTTGCCATAAAAATCATTTTAAAACTGCTTCAGCCAAGCACAAAGGGCAGTGGGACAGGGGCCTGTGCTGGTGCAACAAAAGCTGCAGCGTGCCACACCACTTCCACCAGCCACAGCAGGCTGCCAGCTGCTTTCAGTCCATGCAGTACCACTCTTTTGAGAAGAATTTTTTCCTAGTATCCACATCAAAACACTCCCTAACACAGATAGCCACTCCACCAAATCTCCTTCCTTGCCTATCCGTTCTAAAGATCCTATAGCCCTCCACCACAGCACTCCAGTCATGTGAGTGATCGCATTGCGCTTTAGTGCTGGCAACTAAGCCATAGTTTTCCTGTTGCACAATGGCTTCTTGGTACTCTGTTTGTTGCCCATGCTGCATGCACTGGTGTGAAGCAGATGCCCCCATCCCTGCTCTGCAGGGTATACAACAGACACGGCCATTTTGTCCCTTCCTCGCCCAGCCCTCAGTCCTGCCCTGAGAAACACACAAGGCTGCCATGGCAGCACATCGAGCATCATGTCCATATCAGCACTCAGGACACACCAGTTGCATAAGACCATCCCAAATTTGCACATTCTGTCTTGAGAAAGCCTCCAACAGTTCAGAAACAGTACACACATAAATAGATCTGCATAGGCATTTTGCAGCACGACTTGGCAACACAAAATTACCATAATTACAAATAATAAAATCTCTGTCAGGCTTCAGTGATGGGAAATGTGAAGCAATCACTGACAGAAAACATCCTTTTCCCTTCCCCACTTGGACACCTGTTCAGCCAGAGCTGTTTGAGCAGAGATGTGGCCAGGGAGAAGGGATGGAGATGTTTACCTTCCCACCTCAGCACAGGCCAGAGATCCCTTGGAAGCCAGCCCTTAGGAGGAGCCCAAAGCCACAGTTGTTTCTGCTCTGTCATGGTAATGAGTCATGGGCAGTGGCACAGGACAGCAGTGGGAATGAGAGCTCCTGCTGCTTCAACATGCGTGGGCAAACCCTGTAATTGGGGATCCACAACTTTGGGGGATTTGTCCTTTATACTGTATACCAATGCAAAGCCACAAGGAGATTTGGATTACTTTGATCTCTTTCCTATGTTTTTTATTAAACCATGATTGTGAAGATTATAAAGATCTGATAAGTAAGTCTTCAATAATAACGGGAAACAAACATTCAAGGTGCTTTAGATAATGCTGGAAGAATTTAACTCCATTTTCTTCACACAGAATCAGAGGAATAATACAGTCATAGTCAGGGTGAGATAACTGGGAGGTTAACCTCAGCTGGTTAAGGCAGAAGTGGATGTTGTTGGCAGTCAAAAGCTTTCCCTACACCCGCTCTGGGCTGGAGCCACGTGGCTGTTATTGCCCTTGAGAAGGGAGCAGAGGAAGTCCAGGTCTGACTGAGGAACACCAAGCAAACGCCCAATAAATCTCCCTTAACTCTCCAAGCTCTTCAATCTTCAGTTAACTACATACCCAGAAGCCTCCCTTCTCCCCACCCTACAAACTTGTGTGGCCCTGAATTGGAGGGTGGCAGTTACTATCATAGCGGTCATCACCTACACATTTGTGAGAAGAGCACAGAATGGCTGGGCATCTCTTTTCCCAAATTCATGGCTAAATGACAAAAGTGACACAAAAGACTGTAGAAGGAAGGAAAGCTTATCAACTCACTTAGTACAATAGACTGCAAATGCACAATAAATTACATTTTCCGATGTTTTTCCAGACTAGCTTTAAAATCCTCAAGTGATTGGATGTAATCTATTATTGGAATAACAACATGAGCATCATTAGAGAAGTGTATTTCATGAAATTGAAAGGTTTAGAAAGCACAGCTACTGCATTTAATTTGTACTGCTTTATTTGGCAATCTATGTGCAGATTTGTCACTTGTACAGCTGTCCCTAATAGGGTCATTTCTATAGCAAATGTATGATAGTTTATACTTGAGGATGACATGAAGTTTGCAATAGCACTCCAAAACCATTCCACATTATAAAATCACTCAGCAGAGTGATTTGCTTGCTATGTGGGGTGATTGCATAGTCTGCTCTGAAAAGCTCAATTTTGCTTCTATTGAAATGCCTTGGCTTTCAAAGTGCTTAATTTTATTTCTTCTGTGGAAGATGTGTCATCAAAGTTCTGGTGAAGGGTAAGACTTTTTTCCTTCTTTATAAAGTTCACAAAATCATTTGTATCAAACTACTTCAAATTTGAGATTCTGAATTGAAACTTAACAACAGAAATTCCAATGCTCTGCTTAGAGATAGCAAGGCTATCTCAAAGCAAGGGAACATTAAATCAATGTCCTATTACCTCCATCCTACATGGAAGTTCATGAAATTAGTAGCCAGTAGTGACTAAAACAATTAGCTGACTTTTTGCTAGAGACACATCTCTCCTTGACCCTCTGTCATGCAGCAGAAAAATTTTCAGTACCTCTCTTCACAGGCTGAATAATCATTGAATCAAAAGATTGGAAAAGACCACTAAGAGCATCCAGTGTAACCATCAACCTGTCATCACCATGCTGACTAACCATGTCCCTAGTGCCACATCAGCCCTTTTCTTGAACACCTACAGGGCTGGTGATTCCACCACTTTCCTGAGCAGCCTGCTCCTGTGAGAATCTAATATGAAGAGAAATTATAGATCAAAATAAGAAATGGGACATAAAATGCTGTAAATACCTGCACACAATATACTTGCATTAGTAAGCATTTAAAGACAATTATTCCTATTGCTTATATCATATCCTATCTGTCAGTACTATATAAAATGAGATTCTATTATATTCCTGAACTGAAAAGCTCACATTTTAGTGAAAACAAACAAAAGCAATCTGCAATGCAAAGCAAATAACAACAGTGAGAACTAATTAATTAACTTTCTAAGTAAGTTTCAGTTCGTAGGGAGAGGTAACACATTTGTGAGGCAGTATTAAATAGCAGACAATGGAACAGTTGCGGTTTTAGGCATGCGACTCCAGCAAGGCCTGAAAAAGAAACCATGGCCTTGAGGCTAAGGACAGCTCACTAACAGATCTCCTTGTTTAAATTAATTACGGTAATCACTTACTAACTTTGAAAGGAGAAGAAGAGAATCTCAACAACAAGGAAGATGATTAGTTCCTATAGGATAAGCTCAACAGATAACCAACTAATTATTATTCTTCCAACTATTGAATCTATTGAATACATCATTTGTATCCAGTAATGCTAAGAAAATTGTTTTCTACGCTCATCTTCATTGTAAGAATGAGGTCAAAGATGAAGCTGTATTCTAATAAATATACTGTTTTGTCTTTATCCACATATTTGAATAAATTCATTCAGTCATAGGGTTATTCCATTTTCTCTAAGGAGCTTTCGTATGGACATCTGATACATTGGATAAAGTTTGTTTCACCCAGGAAATCATATGTATATGTGTAAGGTATTCTTCACGATAGGGAGCATGTATTGTAGTGGTTTTGCTTCTATTTCTTGGCTGATGTCTGGTTTATATGGTAAACTGTGGTCTGAAAGAAGTTTCTGATGATGATAGTGGCAAGAAACAGCAGGTTATTAGGAGGCAGGGATAGAGATTGCTGGAAAAATCATTTCACTGTTTGATCTACTGCCAGGAAAAATTATAATGTGAATAGGTTCAGCATCCAGTTAACTTTCCTGCTGTTTCATATCAATGTAAAAATCAAACGAATTACATTCTTGTTAACAGACTTGCCTAGAACAGATTGGATCAAAATATCAGATATCTATACATCACAATCCACCCAAAATAGATCTCAGGTTTTATTTTATTGCAGTTTTTCAAGGAACTTTTTAAAGGAAGTTTTCACTGAGACACAAGTATCCATTGCCTTTGATACAGAGGGTGTTTTTTTTTTCCTCTAGTTTTGTTCTCTTAAAAAGAATGAATAGATTTTTGGAACAAAAGAAATCTGGGCAGTAGGTCTGCCACAATAAAGGAGAAGTGGAAAGGAAGATATTGCAAAGCATAATAAATGTGACAATGCGCTTCCTGGAAATCTCAGCATTTCTTTTACACATTTATAGAAGCAGAGTTCAGGAGGATTCCAATGGGAGTTGTGCCTGCATAAGGATAATGAGACCAGAGATGTCTCTGAATAAGAAACAGCTGAACTTTAAGATAATTACCTGAAACCACAGCCTCTAAAAGTAAAATGAGGCTTTTCCTTTTGAAGTTTTAAAAGAATTCTAAAACTAATCCTTATCTGTCAACTTAAGCAATGTTCTACTTATTTTATCTTGAACCTTTGTTATCAGTACACCAAACAAAAACCACTTTTGGTCAGTGTTGCCCAATGACTAAACTTGACTTTACATAGGATTATAGAATGGCTTGGGTTGGAAGGGACCCGAAGGATCATCAAGTTCCAAACCCTCTGCCACAGTCAGGAACACCAACCTCCAGATCTGCTCCAGTACTAGAGCAGATTGCCCAGGGCCTGATCCAACCTGGTCTTGAACACCTCCAGGAACAGAGCATCCACAGCCTCCCTAGGCAAACATTTTTAAGCATATGTCTTTGAAGTCTACTTTCAGATTTCCAAGTGTAATTGATAACTCCTTTAGAAAACTGGAGGAAACATGATTCCCTGCAAGACAAATCTTAAGGTGACAAGGAGACCTTTGTTCTCATCCCAGTGCCCACGATCCTCCTTGTTTGAGAACGCTGCTTGACAACAAACAGCGGCAAGGAGTTGTATTATAGTTCTACATTTCAATTGTTGAAGATAACATAAAAAAGTCCGTATTCCTCAGTTCAATGAGGAAAAATATTAATTACAATCTACAGCATTCTAACGTACTATATAAAACACAAAGGATTCTGTAACCATAACATGGGAGGGTGAAGGAGACAATGTTCCCCAGGGCTGTGGCTTTGGGGAGGCTGGAGAACGCCAGGGAAGTTGTGCAAAGGACTTTACAGCCTTTGTGAATGCACACACACTCAAGAGCAGATGCACTGACTGGCTCACAACAGAAATCAACTTCAGCTTGTACTGAGTCCCTGGTTTTACAAACCTGGGTTCCACACCTTAGACAGGAGACATGCATAGATATTTCCAAATAACCGCCTGCAATTTAACATTCTTTCGTTAGGCTTTAACAGGTACATGTAGTTTTGAGAACACTGTCCAGAGTGGCTTTTCTAAAATATAAGTTTTCATTATTTTCAGTGTTTAGTATGGTTTTACTGAACACAAACTAGCAAAAATAATTAGCTTTTAAGAGTTGTTTCCTTCTCTCCCTCCAACAGTGCTAGACTAATTTGCAAAGGGAACTTTTTGCCTAAAACAGAGGCAGAAGTCCTGGCTGTGTGACTGACAATGTGATCAGGCCTTCGGCTTTACATAGTGTGCCAGCATCAGCAGCGTTAGATCATTGATGCAGGTCATTTTCTGAGAGACAAATAGCATTGTCACCAGAGTGTGCATTAGACAACTGCTGGGTACATTTCTTTCGATAACTTCAGCTGTAGCCTTATCTCAAATCTTAATTTTAAAATCCAGAGCTGTCATTTGTCTGCAAGGTGTTTAGGCTTGCTTTAAAACCATTACACTTTAATGCTAACCTGCTGGTGCTAAGAAGCATTTCCAGTGAATGTTTTATTCAGAGATTCTTAAGAGAGAGTTTTGTCAGATGTGCTTCCTGTCATCCTTTATTACATTAGATCTTTAGATATTTGAGCAGAAGACATAGAAATAAAAATGAAGGCCAGTGAAAAGGGAGGAATATAAAATTTCTTTCACTATTCCCATTTTCACATTGTCCATCAAAATTGCAGCTTGAAAATGTCAGGTAACACGAGCTTCATTTTCATTTTAGTCATTTAACTGTATCATACTGTAATAACTTAATGGCTATGCAGAAGATTTATCATGGGGAACAGGGATTACAGTCAGAAAATTCTCCTAGATTACTGTTCGCTATACAGGGGATTCAGTGCTAATTATACAGATTATGTGATTTGGTATTTTCAAAGGAATGTCCCTATATATTAGAGCACAAAAGCAAATATTTAAAGCCTTGGAGTTCGGATGAGCATCTTAATTTCTGAGACTGCAATAGCGAGCTGTAAATCTCAAGCAAACAGGCAGCCTTTCTACAGCTATTCAGTGCTTACATTCCTAGTCACGAGAAGAAATAAAAAATAAGATGTATTTAAGTGTTTCCAAGCTTTAAAAAGGCTTCATTTAAAAAATTAAGAACATTTTCACATCTAAACATGTTCACATCTGAATTAATATGATAGTTTGATTTCCATTCATATCTAAAAATTCTGATCATTAAATTTTCCATCGCTTCAAGCAATATCCTCACTAAAGCAGACACAGATTTCTAGCTATAGCCCAAAAATATGAAAGGTGCACTGATCAACAACTATTGCAATTATGTAGTGAGATGCTATATTAGATTCTAAATGTCTACTCTTATGTCTCTCAGCATCTCCATTACAAAAACCATCCATCTTAAAGAGCCATTTCATCAGAACAGGTCATTTCTCTCCCCACCACAGACGAGATGTAGCAGTTGATACAAAGCAGCCGTGCCTACAGTAGCTGCTGTAGCTTAATTGTCATTTTGGAAAATTTGAGAGAGATCTCGACTGCTTTCTCTCATTTCTATGCTGAAAGGGAAGCATGATAGATAGCAAAGCACAAAACAGAGAGGACTTATAGGCAGGAGTGTCAGAAGTCGGAGTTGTTAGTTTACGGATTGTGGTCTGCTTATTTTTTACATTGCTCTTTTCCTGCTGCAGAGTAAGGACTCTAAAGGCGTTATTTATTGTGAAAATAGTGTTATTCATATTAAAATGTGTGAGGACATGAAAATCTTCACCTGGACATAGCCAAGTTCCTTACTATTTTTTGTGAAGTTTAGCTCCTACCACAGTGCCAACAAAATGAGAAGACAATATCATACTCCTAAAGCAATGTGTTATAGGACTGCTAGGCAGACATGCTGGACATGGTGATGGGACAGAGGTAGCAATGACAATTTTAAAGGCAACAGTGGAAATGGAAAGATGTCAATAGTCAAATGTGAGTTGAAAAGCATAGGTCCTCTTTGACTTTGCTACTGCTAATTTCAGTTTTTATGAGATACAATACCATATACAGGGAATATAAAATTCCCATCTGGAATTTAAGATACCAGAAGGATCACTGGCTTTTTTAATGGATCATATGTTAAAATAGAAAAAGCCATATGCTACATTTGCAACACTAGTGTGCTGTGTCTTCTTATAATCCAAGAGATGCCACTGCTAAATCGGGTCTGCAGCATTGAACCATTTATCAGTTGAGCAGCACCACCTTTACAGCTACGCATTGCCCAGGCCAGTTACATGCACGAGAGACAGAAAACCAGGCATCAGCAGGACTTCCAGAGAGCTTTCGTAAATCAGCCTTTCCTTAGAAGGCAGACTACATTTCTCACATTCACAGTCTGTGGCCCTCTGTTTGTTGCTGACAGGGAGCTGCTGTACATCCCTGTAGGAAACTGCAGATGTTCCTTAGTTAACTGGCCTTCCAGCAGGCAACAGAAGGTCATAGTAAAAAGCTATATTTCTTAGGACAGTATCTGACATGTCAGTCTAGGCTCTGTTCAAAAGACGCTTTCAAAAATAACTGCTATCAAAACGGGCCTGAAAACATAGTAGGAAATTATCGTGGAGTCATTTCAGAAGTATTTAACGCTATTCTGGGTGCACTTAAGGAGGAGACTAAGCAACACAGAGCTTGCAAACATCAAAAGACTCATCCCAGTAGAGAAGAAACAGAGGTGATAGCATGCCTGCAGCACAAGAAGATCAAGATGCAACTCATTTATAGATTTAAATGTCAAAACTGTAACTGGAAACTGTATCTATACGGGCACATGATCTCAGAGCAAAGAGAACCAGCAGTGGGAAGGAAGAATCTCTCCTCAGTTAACCTCTGACAACGCTGGTTGCATAAATACTATTTATTCTGGGAGGCCCAGAGAGGCCACAGTGATTCTCACAAAAACAAGAGGAAAGACAGCCACAGTCTTGGGCAAAACCTCTTTCACTAGCCACTGATGGGAAGCACTGCACTCAAGCTCTGTGTCCCTCTAGCAGACCTCAACAATTAGATACCTGAGCTAGTTTTGCTCCCTGAAGGTCTTTTCCTGTGCACTGAGATGCAAACAGCTGCACTGTTCAGGCAAACCCTCAGGCAAAGTTTTTGCTGTAACATTCAATTGAAGGCTCAGCTGTTCGGGACAGAAGAAAAAGTAGTGCAGGTGACTTTACCAGGCACCTTCTGCAAACCAAAAAGCTCCTCCCAGATGTGATTCCTGTAATTAAGCATCCTGTTTAGACAGAATGCAGAGCAGAAAAATGGGCTGCATGCTCAATTCTACCTTGCTGAGAGTACTTCTGCAATCACTTTGCTCTTGCTCATCAAGTTATTGAATTGTTTAATATCCACTGGCCATCAGAGAGCAGAAAGCATACAGTGAGGCTGCATACAATCATAATTAATGTAAACACCTCACTGAGTGCCTCTAGTACAATGCACTGCCCTTCAAAGCCTGGGATTTTCCCAGGCTGTGAAAACCCCTGAAAAAATGTTACAACAGATGTCCTCTACCACTTCTGATAGCGAACCGCTTTAGGGAAGCGTGCCAAAATGTAATGTTACCTGCATCCACTGCGGTGCTACCCTATACCTACAGCAGCTACAGTCATTACTGTACACTGTACATTTCTGAACTCTTAGCACAGTCATTGTGCTAAAACTGCCAATCTGACCAGCCCATGAATTACAGACCAAGAGGAACTCCACGTCTCATCCCTAATGTGCTTACTTCCTTCTCTCTGCGTTGCACCGGAGCCCAGCAGGGCAGGGCAGAGCTGTAGCACCATGATGCACTGCTGCTGTGATGAAGCAGTCACCCTGCCTCATAGCATATCGGAGGAGAGGGCATACATGAGCACTGCAAACAGGAGCAAGATACTGACAAGCCTTCGCACCTCCCACTAAGTTCAACTGTATTTTCACAGCCAAATTTTGTACAAAACTTGTAAGAAAGGGACAGTAGCTCTGCTAATCAAAAGTATTTTTCCTGGGTAGAATGATATGATCGAAATAACAAATTACAGCATGTTGTTACAGTGTACTTTGTCTTTGTCTTGACAAAGTTGTATAGAAACAAAAAGTCAAAGTGCTTAAAAACATTTTTTTTCATTCCTTGGCATTTAATCTTAAATGTCAATAGTAAAGATATAACAAAATGAATTTAATAGGTTGTGCAGGCACTGGAGATGACACCAAATGGAGAAGAAAGGCAGAGCTGAAATGCCCTGCTATATTGCTTTTCTGCAGGTATCAGATAAAGTTACAGCTAAACAACTTCTAAAAGTCACTGAAAAAGTAACCATTTCTGTGCACAGGTTTTCATAGATATAAAGGAGATCAGTACTCACATCTCTAAACATCCATCTGCACTTCATTTTACTCTGGGTGAAGTGAGATTTATGGGGCAGAGAGCACTAGGAGAGATGTTGTCCCCAGCAGCCCAGCTGCACCCGCAGCCTCTCCATGCCTGTGGTGCTGGATAATTTGGGTTTTGTGTGGATGCAGGGAGTGAGTATGGAGGTGTCTGTGCCACAGCTGGGTCTCAGCCCTGCCCTCATGGTGCCACTGCACACAGCCAGTCCCTGTCTCAGCAGCAAGCAGTGTGTCCAGTGAGCAGGGGAAGCAACATGCTCCTCTCCTGCTGAAGCTGCATCATCATCTGGAAAGGTCCAGGATGATAGGGAACACATTCAATAGTTTTACCCAGTAGTGATAATTTAGTTGTTCTAGTACGTATTCTTTGGATTGGCTTCCTATAGGGACTGTATAATTCATGATCCATCCTATGGAAGATCGCCCATTCCCTCTGAAGGGCAGTTATTAAACAGAAGACGCCTAGGGGCACTGTTTAGGTGATAGGGGCCTAACTTATGTGCGGCATCTGAGGCTTCAGATGTCAGCTGTAATAAAGACAGCACTCTGCCGTCTCTCTCTCCCTCTAGAATTTAAGATGCTGGAGTGAGCTGAAATTTAAGTTCTTCGGTGTCTCCAGAGGTGTACAGGGAGAGGCGGATGCCTCAAAATGCAAAATCTTGTACTGCAGTCGCTGGCTTGTGATCCAAAGCAAACAGCAAGCTTTTTTGTCCTCCATTTTCTTGTATCTACAGGGGTGGCTGACAAATTACCTACCTCTCAGTTCAATATATCTACTTTTAGAAATTTGCAGTTTTGTTCTTGTCACTGTTGGTTTCATCATTCCTCAAATTAAAAGATGATATGTCTAAAATTTTAGTTACTTGACCAAGGCAACCAAGAAACCATTTTTCACATGTGATACAATCTGATGGTTTTTCTTCCATATGTGTCAGATATGGCCATAATTTACAGGTTGGTTCTTGCTAGCCAAGATAATAATCTGGTATTGTCTGCATCAAAAAATCCTTTCAGTAGTTCCGAAACAGAAGATAGGGCACCTAAAGAATGCTTGTATATTTTGACTGTTCTCATATCAATAAAATGCTGAAAAGCTCATCTCCTCCCAACATCTTAAATTAGATAGCCTACTCTCATATAGCTTGTCAGATCAGTCTTAAAAACAGTTTGTGTTTTTTGGAGGATTTTTGCCCATGGCAAAACAATCTTCTTACATCTTCTTGTGTTTTTCATACAAGTTGTCATTCTGAAATACCTAAAAATTATTATATAAGATTGAATTTTCTGCTCTGCTTTTCTACATGGCGAGGACTATTTCTAGTAATTTACCAAAAAGACAACATATCACCACATTAAAATTGTTTTTATTGTCATAAATTCAGTGCACTCATTTCAAGTCACCACCATTTTGTCTGGCTGCACTGGAATGTGGTGAGATGGAATGAATGCAGTCCTTGCAACAAAAAGTGTTTATAACAAAGAAATTAGAGCAGAAAGATGACTGAGATAACTGGCTTCCCCCAGTTTTTTAATTTTTTTTTAGATCTCTGTACCTCAGCATGCTGGATGCTTTCTGATAGTGATTACATTGCATGTCTACACTGCTCCCAGGGGGTAACTTTTTCCTTAAGTGAGTTGAATGGTTTCCCAAAAGCCAAGAGCCAGAAAGTGAATCATTCTGCCACTTTGTTACCTAGCAAAGGCCCCATTTCCATCAGCTTTAGTCTGAAGACAAGTGTCAGCAGAAGGGAGACTCAGGTGTGAATCCAGTAGAAAACTACTGACACAAATCAGAAACCTCGGTGATCTGTCCTTCTTTACTTTTACCACTAATTATTATATAATTTCATTTAGATGCAAGAAATTATTTTTAAGTTTCCTGTGAGATCAAAAAACCCAAAGTGTTTGTAAATGACTTAATCACAACCTTGGACATAAATCATTTATGATACCAAATGCTTTCATTACCTTAGATGCACTATAGAAAAAAAATTATTGACAAACCAAAAGCAAGCCCAGATCTAACCTGAGGAATGTCATGACTTAGATTAGAGGTACAGAAGAAAATAATGCATACTGGCTCTTAACAACCTAGAGGTGGATACTTTAGCCAGTGTCTGGAATGAAAGCATACCAATTTCCATCACTCTCAAAACATTCGGGTGGAACGTGTAAATACGTTTGGCCTGATGACAGAAGGTCGACCCTACATGCAAGAAGTGCAGAGACCTGATGAGAGTGATTGATAGGCTATCTTCAAAACCGTGCCCTGGGATTTCATTTTGCTACAGTATTATATAACCCCTGACAAGCGATGAGCAGCCTATCCCTCGTTACACCATCTGGAGGAAAAAACAACAGCAAAAAAGCCCTGAATACACTTTTTGCTTTGGCAAAGGCACATGTGGGAGAATTGTCTACCTGAGCCAAGAGCTGTCTTCTGCTTCTAAAAAGAATCTGGCTGATTCAGAGGCTTGTGACAGCCCCTCACAATGTTTTCATTTTATGTCAAAATCAGAAAATCACATCAATCTTTCAAATAGTGGCACGCTCTCAAACACTACACTATTCATGCCCTTTAAAACTGCTATATGCACGAACAAGTTTCCTGTTAAAATCCAATTATATTTCCCATTCATGTTCTGATGTGATCTCAGGAGAGTCTAAAGGTACAAAGAATCATTAGGTCTTGTGAAAACAAATGAAAAAATGAAAAAAAGATGAGTTTTTTTCAAGTCTCAATAAGTACTTGTATTGATTGCCAAAACATCCCAGCCACTGCTAAAATTTAAAAAAAAAAAAATTTAAAACCTAAATATTTAATAAGCAAGCAAAGACTTTTTGTTTCGTTACTCATCTTCAACTGATGAAGAACTAATTGTTTGATGTTATCCTGGTGGAACAAAATCTTGAGGACACTGCTATAGTCCCAGGGGCATACTGGGTAGCCCTCAGCCCTCGGTTGATCAGCTGAGGCAGGAGCACAGCCCCAGAATGGGCCAACCCTGCTCTGTCCCAGCCTCATGCCTGCAATGTCTGTTAGCTGTACTGATCCAGGTTTTTGCACAGCTGTGAGGCAGGGAACCATCTTCCAGCTTTTTCTAACAGAGTACTTCTCAGGCAATGGAGCACACTCTCCCAGCTGAGCCACGCACAGCTGAGGAGGAGCAAAGCAACGCTGTTGTCTCCCCTTGCCCACATAGAGACTTTTGTTCCCCCTCACCAAGAGGTGCCTGGCTGACAGGGAACCAGGACCTGGCAAGGGGCTGCCCCGTGGGCAGGTGAGCTGCCTAAACTGCCTGCCCTCGTGTAAATGCCTACATCATCATGTGAATGAATTTATGCAACCCTTTTTCTGCAGGAGGCATGGGTGGAATGGGGTAGGGAGGGAGGGAAGATGATGAGAATGATGAGGAATAGGAGTTTAAAAAAAAAAAAAAATCTGAAAAAAGATCTTCTCAAAAAGCTATTTGACATTTATTTGATCCAGGCAGTGCACGGGGGGGGGGGGGGGAGGGGGGGGAGGGGAGGGGAAGAATCAGTATGGAATTATTTTCCCAGATTCATGTGTGCTTTTCACAGAACGAATTAATGCCTCATTGAAAAGGTGATTTGCAGTTGGCATTTAAGGCAGCCTTGCTGCCTGGCTCTGGAATTATTCCCATTGTTGTTCGCACAAAGGGAAAATAAACTCAACCACTTGGCTTCCTTTTCCCTGAAATGTATGTCTAAGATCACAGTTTAGAAAGGAAACTAAATGGCAGATGGCAACATCTTTGTGAAGTATGTGCACACTGAGCTATACAGGCTGGCAAATTAATTTGTTCAAAGAAAAGGAAGAGAAAGCGAGGACTTTTCCTAGTGTGAAAGAAAGATAATAACTTGAAGCTGCCTTTAGAATGTCTTGGTAGCTCTTAGTTGTGATGTTACCACACAGTCAAAAGAAAACAAAGAAATTATATACGTGTCTTTGCTGCGAGGCATTGCTCTTCATCACATTGGTAGCAAGAAAGGTTTATAGAGAATATTGTGAAGCTTTGTGTATTTAGGTTGTCTGTCTTCCCCTCATCTTGAGCCACACTCTGGGGTGGACCCCAGAGTGGGCACCACAGACAGGGACAGGCACCCCCTGCTGTCCAGCAGATCTTACTGTGCAGGAGCTCGAGGATATCAGTCCTTTCCTCCCTAGCAGCACAGCAATAGGTCCTGATGCATGCATCAGTCCTCCCATTTCCTGCCTCTCTCCACAGGAGAAGGTCCGAGTCAGAGGTCATCTTCCTGCCTGGCACCAGAGCAATCATGTGTGTCATCTGACAGACTGCACCACAAAGTGTTCGATCACACAGCAAAGCTCTGCTTCTCCCATGGCCCAAGTGATCCCACAACAGTTGACCCAACAGCTGCTTTACTGCATTTCATGTAATTTTAGCTTCATGCTGCTTTTGATATCAAAAAAAGCTGGGACATAAATGGAACTACAGATTACAGAGTTCTTTAAAATCTCTTTTGTTCAAGAGATCTCTCAGATTAAAATAATACTGAAAGGAGATTGCCAAAAGCAAGAGAAGGGCTTAGGATGTTGACAGAGACCTGCACAGAGTTTAAACGTGCTCAGAAGAATCCCCACTGTTCCCAGTCATGCTATGAAACAAACACCTTCCTCAGAGAAGGTCTGAGGTCAGGTTATTGATATAGCAATCTCTTCTGATTCCACCCAGAGACTAAGCACCCCCAAAGTTTGGAAAATGATCAAAAGGAGGGTTTGATCTTCTGTTGCTGCTGTAAGAATCTCCCAGAAGAATGTCTCTCTGTGAAATAGCTCTATTTAATTCCTACAGCCCTGAGGTGTCTATCGAGATTTGGACCCTAAACTTGCTTGGCAGATTTTATTACTGTGTTACCTGCTTCCTTGGGGTATACAGCTGCTCAGAGAGCTTGTGTTTATGAAGCTCTTGGAGGGCCACAGATGGAAAGCAAAGAAAAGCAATCTATATTTTACACTGTGTGTCCGTGTACCCTCTTTTCTTCTTAAGGCTTGGCCTTGAATACATGGGTAACTGAGGTATGGTATGATTCCCCTTGGGCACAGTGAAAGAACATATTTACTGTTTATTGCTTCACAAAGCTGATTTCTATCAGTTGTGCATTACATTTATATCAAAGCAGAAGCCAACACATCCCAAAGAAAAGTGGGTGGTGGAAAGAGAATTGTGCCTGCTGAGCTGCATGAGAATGAGGGCTGATGGCTGCACTCTCTGCCAGGGATGCTAACAACGCAATGCACTACAGCACAACAGCAGAAGGCCCTGAGCAGTGCTGCACGCACATCTCTGAAGCATCTCTGGAGCAGCACTGTAATCACACGCTTTATCTGTGCCACAGCAGAGTCTAGGTAAGCACCAAGCTGGGAGGAGGAAGGCTGCTTTCCCTGCTTTTCAGCCTTGAATACACTTGAAGCCTTATTTTATATAACACTGCTTTGCATGTGTTTTGAGAAATTCTTCCATATAGACAAATCTACATTTACACCTACATTGACTCACTAGGGACCATGAAGCTAGAGGTGGAGAAGCCAAATGGAGAGTCTCCAATTATTCTGAGAAGTTGCAATTGCGACGGTTACGCTTCCATAGTCACAATAGGAAAAAGAGAAAGCAAGGCGTGCTGGCACTATAATGAGCCCACAGAAATGGGCCCTGTTGCATTTACAGAAAGACAAATGCACACGCACACACATTTGGAAAAAGTTTGCTTGGCTGTTTTCTTAGTTATTAGTCCTGCAATTACCCCTAATTAGGAAGGCTCATGGACAAAGGATGTAAGAAAGCAGAGCTAGTATTGCTGACTACTCACACTACTCTTCAGGATTTGAAATTTATGCTCCCCAGTGAAAATTTTGAAAGTATATATGAAGGACATCTCTAATAGCGTAAGTGATAAAAGTGAGTTGAAAGAGGAATTCAGATCTGCTCTTTACCAGAATGCAGTTCTTCCAGCATCCTTATGAGATCCCCCAGATGATCAGCCGTATTCTATCCACTCAGGAGGCAGAGTTATTAGCTGAGATATTGCCACTAACAGTTCACCAATGGCAGTTTCTGAGAAAACTTCAATTTTTGCCTACAGTAACAGAGCTCAGGTTAAACTCTGTTCTGATCACAAACAGAAAAGCTGTTGACTGGCTGCTTTCTCTGGAGACAAAGTTTCTTTCACTGAGACTAATGGACAGTGTTCACCACTTCCATAATGGGAATGAAATGGAAGAAAAAAAGACACATTCTTTTGGGGAAGAGGATGACTGTGTAAGCATAGCTGATAACCTGGGACAGGTTTGCAGTTTAGCTGAGGAGACAGCAATTCATTTAAGGTTCCCAACTGTATTTTCAAAACTGTCTCTCAGCTGACTCAATCTCCTGCACTTCTGAAATATCTAAAGCAAATGTGAACAAATTTACTCCTTTTGATTCAAAAGAATATATATTTGCACAGTTACTGCAGCATCAATTTCATTTGATTCATCCAAAAACCTCCAGTTACCATGAGCCCATTTTTTAATCCTTGCCACAAGAGAAATGGCCTCTTGCAGATAAAACATAGGATAACAGACCTTTCAGCTATAAGATTCAGAAAGCTAAATACTAAAAAATTGACTGGGGTCCGGGTCTGTTAAATGATCCATGTGTGCTAGCTGAAAAAGCCTGACATTACCATGCTCTCAAATGATAATAGTTTTGCAAAAACATCCTTTTTGCAGCTGAATTTTTTCTAGTTTAGTCCACAGTAAAAGTAGGCATTCATTTATTTTTTAAGTTTGAGCAAAACCTCATCTACCATTTAGTTATACACACCGATATACACTGCGAAAAGAAACACACCTGCAACCCTTGCACACTCAGTTGTGTACAGCTAGCAGACACAGCCCATCTGAGCCAAGCTGCCCCAAGGGTGTGCAGAGCTCCTGCACCAACCAATGGCCACACCAGCTCCTCTGGGGCTCCACTTGTTCATAGTCAAGCCAACAAGATGTAATTCCCTTCCTTTCAGTGCAAAGAGAGGGCAAGTCCCACTTTTCCCAGGGATCCTTCTCTGTAAAGGAAGGAGGTCAGCTGGAGGGGTTGGAGGGCACAGGCCTTGTGGCCTCATGGCCGAGCTGTAACCGTAGTTGTTTGTCTCTGACAGGTTTAAGGCTACGCTATCAGAAAACCATGCCAGTAACTCAAAGAATCTCAATCACGACTAACCTACCCAACTGCCAAAAAAAAAAGTGTATAGCTAGGAAATATTTTTCATGTATTGGAGAATAAGACATCCAGCTGAAGTAAGCCCCATATTTTCCAGGTTGGTGACAAAACTCATTTGTTTGTATTTTTTATGCTACAGTTGCACAGGAGACAGGTGCAATTTTGAAAGCAAAAGCTTGTCCTGAATGCATCAAAACTACTTCTCAAAGGGAATTAGAAGCTTCAGCTTGACTTATATATAGCTCACAGTGAGAAATACTTCACAATGCTACTTTTCATTAATTAGTGTAATGCAAAGATGAAAAAAACTGAGCTACATCTTCCTGGATGAACAGAGCAGGGCTCTGCAATGTCTTGGACACAGAACGTATTTCCAGGAAAATGAGAAAACAGTGCTTGTCTGGCCACAGTCATAGAGTCACCACATTCAACACGGTTGGACATCTGACAACATGTAATGCTTTTTCTTAAGCACAAAAAGTTGGAGTGACCTATTTTGTGATCATCACTTGTTACAAAAAGTTTCAGCCTGGCTGTGGAAAAAGTGAATCCAAGCAATTATTTAGCTTTTTAAAAAAATCTTTCTGATTTTAAACCACTCTATTTTGGGGCTTATCAGTACATTAGCCAACCTTTCTGGGGAAACCAAGCTACCTTCTCATAGACTGCTCCAATTGTGAGATGATGAAAAAGCTAGAAGGCATCTTTCTTGAAGAGCAACCTATGATTTTTGAATCTGCAATTTGCAGAGTTTGGCCACTAAGGCTTTGCACTGAGGACTGGACTTGCCCACTGAAACTCTGGCCTCTGTAGAAATTGAAAATGCCTTATATATCAGTTGATAGAAATGTATTTACACTCATGTTACACCTTTTAATATATTCAAGAGAAATATTGACATAATGTTCATAATCTCCAGAAATCAGATTACTCATAAAATAATTAAGCATTAGTCCAGGAATAGCTGCCAATTACAAGCTCTCTTCTCAAGAATTATCTGGGTAGTTTAGATGCAAGACATTTTTCAATGGGATATACTTAACCTCATCATTCACAGATAAAAGATAAGACCATTACAATAAATATAGTTATTGTACACACACAACCAAGATAGAGAAGAAACCTTTCAGGAAATATCAGTCAATAGGAGCTATGCTCTAAGATCATAAATATTTATTTATGCACCAGTAATCAAATTTGTTCGCAATTTGATTAGGTTAAAAAGCAAAGTTCCCCAAGCATCACAACAGATACCTGACTGGGTAGGTTCAAAACTCTTTTAGAACTTTTCCAAAAGTTTTAATTGTTTGTATTTTTCCTCCAGTGCTCCCCTGATAGCACATGAGTTATGGGAAGCAGATTCATTATCCAGTTCAATGAGTTATCATCACCACAGACAAAGTGTGATTTCAGGTGTTCCAGTTTCCACATAATTGTTACTCCTCCTGCTCATGACAAAGATTAATTGGGATTGGCAGTGCTGCTAGGGTAGGCACCTGTATAATCAGGGCCATTGTCATCTATTCTTAGTGCTACAACCCAGACCGTCACATCACAGGCATCAATAAGAAAACAAAGGAAATGAAATAGTGAAATTTAAGAAGGTTAAGACAAGAACAGCAGTATATTTAATTTCAAACACATTACTTGAAGATAATTTAACTTATTGACTCTGGTAATAAATTATGCAAGATTGTTTCTTGAGTAATAGAGATTTTGTTAAAGCTGTTCTAAAGGCCTTCTCCTTCAGGAAAAAAAAAGAAAATAAGAACTCAGAGCCTCATTTCTTTGTGCTAAACTTTCATTAGATGCAAAATATTGTAACCTATTTGCTGGTACATGAGCTAAGGAACCTTACTGTGAGATCTCACAATAGAGCACAGCACAATAGCTAAAGAGAATAATGCTTGTGGCTATGGTAACCCAAAGTGAAATATATTATTTGCATCAGTTTGTAACCATACTGGGATGCAATTTAGACATTACTGCTGTAACAGGACAATGATTGATGCAGTCACAAATGACCTATCACAACATGAAGTCACAAAGTGTTTTTTAAAACTGTTTCTAAAAAGCATTCATGGGAAAAAATGCACATGACATCTGACATCTCCTGGGCAACTTCAAAAAGAAAAAAAAAAAAAAGAAAAGAAAAGAAAAGAAAAAGATTTTCTCTTAAAATTGCTCTGCTCTTTAAGTTCAAGTCCTTTATTTCTTTTCTCTCCCTTTAGCCAGTGCTAAGAGTATTTGATTAAAATGTCCGCTACTGCCTGCTGATTGGTACATCCCAAATTCCAATATTATTTTGACTTGAGTAAAATCTAGCTTTTAACCATTCTAGATATCAGACAAAGCATAACCAGTTTGCTAAAATTTAGAAACTTAGCCACCACACAGCCAGTCCTCGGGATGTGCCTGGTCCTTTCATCTCCTGATGACCTGAAGTCAGCTATGCAATACTATGTCTGTTGATCTGGAAGAAGGCTGTGCTGTCACAAACACACAATTACTGTGGTCAAGAGAGTTGTTTAAAAACAAACAAACAATAATAATAAACCACAGATTATTAATGGGGCTACTGAAAATGAGCTGTTGAGATTTGCTGAATGGGATTGAAAATATAATTAAAATTCTTATGAAAACTAGACTTTAAAAAACCATACTTTTCTTAGCAAGCCAACTGAATGCTTTACTTATATGTAAAGCCCAAACACAGACAAACAGTGCTCAGTTTGAGCAAGGTTGAATCTCAACATATTACTACTTCATCTTCCACCTCCAGTGCCAGGGATGCTCCAAGGAACATCAGCCAAGGAACAGCCCCTTATGCCAAACTCACATTTCCTAACCAATAACTTACCACAATCCCTTCAGTCATGTTAAATCTGACATCTACGTCAATCCAAATATTTCAAAATATTTTTTTCAAATGTTTTATCTCCTGTGATTGAAAACTATTCTTTACAGCTTAGTCATGGTGGAATTTTTTTACCCTTTTCCTTGTAAATTATTTGGTTGAGGAAAAAAAAAAAAAAAAAAAAAAAAAAAACCATAATCCTTTCTTAAGAAAAGAAAAACGCAAAGCAATGAAAATTCAGTTTAATCATCTTATTTAGGCTGTCTCAGCAGTTCTTGAAAAAAAACAGAAAATCCTGTTTTTATACACATATATATTGAATACATATTAAGTGGAAAATACAGAATAGTCACTCGTAAACAGACTTACTTTCATGTGGAATGTCTTATAGCTGGTAAAATAGTCTGCAGCTTTAAAGTTTCAGTAGTATGGGCTACATTTACTGGAGGTTTTAACTAGAACATGTATTTTCCCTCTCAAAGACTCAGAAACTTTGAATAAAACTTGCTAATCCCCCAGTTATCCTTATTGTTACTGATGTTAAGAGCAGGTAGTAAGCATTAGGACTTTAAAAATATTTCTCAAATTTATTTCCAGAGATCAGTTCTTTATCTCAGTGATGGAAGATAGCATAAAACATCTGCAAATCAGCATTTATGCAAAAATAACTCTTAGTATGAAAGAATCACTTGTGCAAACACTAGCTTTCACATTCAGTTACTGCCTTGGGCAAAGTACATCATCAATACTTCTGCGAGCAAGAAATTGTTCTCTGTGTACAAAGAGTATATCTTAACACGCTGCCTGATTTTCAGAAAATACTCGTTTTTATTGCCTTTGATGGCAGAGAAGGAAAGCCAGCCTCTTTTTGCATATGATAGTTTGGACCCCAAATGGAAGGCACTGATTTTTGCAAAAAGCATGGACCTGAAATTAATTCTTTTACTTTCCTCCCTCTAGCCCAAAACTTTGGCTTCTGTTGCAGAATCTTTCCGCATACAGTCTAGTAAGACAGGTCTTCCTCTGCAGTACTGATTTGGTTTCAGGTCCATTTCACTGGGCATAGCAAAAGCATTTAGAGCATGTAAGAAATCTTCAAATGAAGTTGCTGAAAAAGAGCTTGCAATCTCCTGTTAAATCACCTATGCCATCTGTACAGAATTTTCTCAAGAAATTACTGTGAAAACATACAGCCAAGATCATAACAGCATCCCCAGATTCCTTTGTGGACGCGTTCCGAATGTTCAGGGTAATTATCTTCTTGATAAGACTCAACAATAATCACACTTGGGTATTTTAAGGACTTCTTAAATGGCGAAGACATTTCAGTGTCTTGGCCTATATACAGATGAAAGCCATAATTATAGGAAACTTGCAAAAATCTCTCTTTAGGGAAAATGAGTAGAGTTTGCTACATTTACTAAATTTTAGCAGCTGCATTCCCTCCCATTTTCTGGGAAAGTAATAGGTACATGTTGTTGGAGATACACAGCATTATTTTGAGTCACACTGAGCCAGGGAGGTTCGCAGGTGCTGAGCTGGGGCTTCTTGCCTGGCTCTGCCCTACAGCTCAGCTCTGTGCCCGACCCAGCCCCTATGTGTGCCATAGCTGTAGATATGATATGGTATGAGTTACAGACACAGCACCATGCCAGGCTTCAAGAACTGCAGTGCACGCCATAGCCTTCCACCAGGACCTAGTTTCATCAATCCAACCGCATTCACATATGAAAACCAAGCTGGGCATTCTTGAAAGAAAACAGCAACAACCTCTGAAAAGAAACGGCATTACTCTAAAATATAGGTCCCATTCTGCCATTGGTGCATGGTATTTGCCGGTCTGAAAATTGCCCATGAACACTTAGTAAGATTCTCAGATATGCTCATTATCTGGAGGATTATTCTCGATGTGCAGTCAGCCCGTAAAAGGTTTGTGCATACAGACAATCTCCATCAGGTCAATTACTTGCAGAAGTTGCACAGTGCTTTTTCTGCGCTGCGACTGGGTGACTTGTCTGGCTTGCACAGCATGAGCTGTGAATAGTGCAATTAAGTGCACAACGTTGAGTCACAATATGGAAACATGACAGTAAGCATTTGCTTTTCATAATCATCTACCATAATAAAGTTTGAGACTTTGCTTACTAATAGCATGACAGTTAGGCTGGGAAAGAGTCAGATTGAATTAAAACGTTTTTAAGGCCAAGGATCTAGCAGCTGAACATTGCTGCTACCCTGCAAGACAGAAACAAGGAGGTGATGAGTCTCCTTGGCTGTGCCAGCATCCACAAACACAACATAACCTGTCCCAACCGACAAAATCCAGAGCAATGAAAGCTTTCTGCTCTCCCTGTGACAATCCATATCTTGCTAGTAGGGCCTTCAAATACAATGCAACACAGTTCAAGAACATAATAGAAAAATTGAGTTTTATTTTGTATTTGTACTATCCGCCAAGTTTGCCAGTGCTATTTTCTGCTAATCTGTTCCCCACATAGCAAAAAGTTCAGTGAAAGCAGGAATGTGAACTTTAGTCTTCACCTCACACAGAGAAGAAATGGCAGAATGGGCCACTGCAGGAAAGCGGGAAGCTCTCTTCTTATTGTTGGGGTTTTTTCCACCACTCCCCTCTCAATTTCCTTAAAAGTAATTAAATCTAAAACTTCACTTATCATGAAAATTAAAGCCAGTTCACTTTTATCCACTTAGCCTGCACTTCACTGATAAATTACTCTGGGGATGTTGTAAACCACTCTAAACTGTTATTTTTCCAGAAAAGGGAAAGGAAAAAAACAGAATTTAACAGAAAAAAAAAAAAGGCAAACTTGTTTCAAGGGATAGCAGTGCAAGGACCAGGATGAGATGTTTGTTCTGGACAGCCATTATCTGTAGATCTCATAATTGATCAGAAACATTCCCTCGAATAGCAGGGAATGTTTCTTACAAATGGTGTAAGGCTTTTGTTGCTTCTAATCATTTCTGAGCATATGAGATTGGAGATCACAGCCAGGACATTACAGAACTAAAAAGCTATTTTTTGTAATTTTGCAGTTTTTAAAGATGCTGTTGTTACAATTTCCCTTTCCCTCAGCTACCTGCAGAGCACTCATGGTAACTAATGCATTTGCTTTTATTAAAGAAGAGATGCTAAAAAATAGACAGAGAATGCAATATGTAGTTTCCTAAACTAACATATGCAGAATATTAGCTGCATTCAGGTTTCCCCATATACTTGAGTCCTTTAAATACACTGACTCATATAGATCACACTCCACATTTCCAAACCAGTTCTTGCTGATTTCTTTATTAATAGCCTTCTCGATCTTAGACAATTGCTCTATTTTTGTTACATTTCCCCATTGGGGTTTCCAGGGCATGCAGTTATCAGGGATTCACAACAAAGCCTGAAAATAACCTACAGGTCAAGCATGTTGCCCCTAAAACTGCATCTCAGTGCAGTGGGTTGTCATGACAGGATACCCCCACTCTCCAAGCACTGAAATGGCAGCCACATATATCATGGCTATGTTTATTTACCGGGATGTACGTGGAGGCTGAGGTCATTGTATTCTGCAGCCTTATGGGACAATCAAAGGCCCCACCTAAAAATACTACTCCCAAAAGTTAACTGCTACTGATTAATGGGAAAAGATCACAAATCCCAAAGGCTGTGGCAAGCAGTAAAGGAAACTGCAGATAACCTCTGCCTCATTAAATTGCCTGGGTTATAGGGCAAAACCTATTGGCACTGACAGAGATTTGCAGCAAGCTATAAACTCAAATTTTCCTATTTTGTGTAAGGGAGGAAGGGTCACTAAACAGCTGAAAGTGGATCTAATGAGGGTCAGCAGGACAGTGCTAGCTATAAGGATCTATGAGCTGTTGTGGGAGGTTATATTTAGTATAAATTTAGCAAGTGTTGGATGTTTCTCTGTTGTTTTATACCTCAGTGTGAAACCATGACACAAGATAACAGTCTGATAACCTGCCTAGCTGAGGCTGCCAGTTCAAAACCCACAGTGCCCATCACCTGTCAGGGGACCCTGCTCCAGGAACCTGCAGGCCACACTCTTAGCTGCTTTTAGGGGAAGAAAGGAGACCATAAATACCCAACAGATGGAAAGCATACGTGCCTTGATAAGCACCTTGATTTAATTCAAACAATGTGCCACAGCAGCATGGAAACAGAAAACACGTTTTTTAGACAGAGATTCTGTCTTTTCCTTTGAATCCATGTATGTTTTATACTTTCCAAAGTAAACATTTAATATTTCAAAGACTCTTCTGTAAAGCTATCTGCTGCTTGCTTCTACTACCCTTTAGCTGAGAGGTAATGTAACAATAAAAAACCAGCAACCTGGAGCCTACAGGCACTCTTCACATACTGGCGAGTCTTGGAGAGCCAGCACTGATCCTGCGGGCGCAGGGTAGGTTGTCTCATTTCCATGAAACAACAATAAACAGACTCAATTCCCAGGAACCATACAAGCTCCGGGGCTGGCTCATTCCCACACCACAGCAGGAGGGCTGCCAGAGCCAGAGGGGTGCATGGGGCTCTGCTTACAGGCCAGCCAAGTAGCACAGCTGACGGGCTGCCAGGATGCTTTGTCTGCATGGCATACATGTGGCGTCTTCCCATGAAAAGCAAAGCCTGGTTTGCAAGGAGAGGAGGAGAAAGCCAACAGGAATAACTGATTGTGTTAATTTATTTCTAGAGTTTTATGGAGTCTCTTGGAGTGCTGATCTTTACATGGGTAAGATGACTTACAACTCTCCCTTTCTCCTTTGTCTTCTACTTTGCATTTGCCCATCAGTACAACTCTGTCTTATTTCCAAAGGATGCCACTGTTGGCTTGGGAAACATCACCAATATTTAGACTAAAAAGGATTCTGAAGATACTCATGTGCATAGTTGCCACAGATGCTATTAAGCCTAAAATAGCATACATTATTTATCATTAAGTAATTTTAAAATGTTCCATGGCATATTTTGAAAAACTGTAGAAGTCCAGAATAAAAAGCTAGGAAGAAAGTAAGTACTAAAAAACAGAAAATGATTTTTATATATGCTTTTAAAAGTACCTCAAAAGCCAACATGCTATGCATGCTTAATCTTTATTTATATATGTATATATTTATAATCTATGAGACATTATCCATCTTAAAAGCATTACTTCATTTAGATTGCTGTATTCTAGCAGCCTATCACGCATTGTAGAACTCTCATAAAAGCTGAAAAGAACAGCCAAGAAATGCATTAAGGGACTTAGCTTATTAATGGCCAGTCACATATAGACTCATTTTTCTTGCCATAGGCTTTTATGATCTAGCAATAGAAAATTTCTCTTCATCTTTTTCAGAAATAACAGAGAGTTCCAAGAAATGGAAGCTGCTGCTAGTAAAAGAAGAAAAGCTGAGTATCATCAGGGTTAATAACTCCTACTTGAGATCCATGAATGATCACAGAGTTACACTTCTATATCGAACTTTCCAGTGCCATTAGTAATATGCTGCCTGTCTGGGACATCGGTACACTCATGGTGGGAAGACTATTTCTTCTTCACACCAAATAGAAGAGCTACAGGAACAATGGCTTCTAAGGTCTCATGCTTGTACGTTTTGACAGTAGTTTGCTGGGCAAGCGCTCTCTGGTACTTAAGTATAACTCGTCCTACTTCTTCCTACACTGGCCACAGACAGGTCAATAGCATATCAATAGCCAGAAAAAATGTCTCCTTTGGCAACATAAGAACTCGACCTATAAATCCACATTCCTTTGACTTTCTCATCAACGAACCTAATAAATGTGAGAAGAGCGTCCCTTTCTTGGTCATTCTTATCAGCACAACTCACAAAGAGTTTGATGCAAGGCAAGCAATTCGGGAAACATGGGGAGACGAAAACAATTTTAAAGGAATTAAGATTGCCACGCTATTTCTTCTTGGGAAAAATGCAGATCCTGTATTAAATCAGATGGTAGAGCAAGAAAGCCAAATTTTTCATGACATTATTGTAGAGGATTTTATTGATTCCTATCATAACCTCACTCTGAAAACATTAATGGGGATGAGGTGGGTAGCGACATATTGTTCAAAAGCAAAGTACGTTATGAAGACAGACAGTGATATTTTTGTAAATATGGATAATCTTATTTATAAGCTGCTCAAACCTAACACCAAGCCAAGGAGAAGGTATTTCACTGGTTACGTTATCAACGGAGGGCCAATACGAGACGTTCGCAGCAAGTGGTACATGCCCAGAGATTTGTATCCTGACAGCAATTACCCACCCTTCTGTTCGGGCACTGGCTACATTTTTTCAGCAGATGTAGCAGAACTGATTTACAAAACTTCCCTTCACACCAGACTCCTCCACCTCGAAGATGTGTATGTGGGACTCTGCCTTCGGAAGCTGGGCATCCACCCCTTCCAGAACAGTGGCTTCAACCACTGGAAAATGGCCTACAGCTTGTGCAGGTACCGCAGGGTGATCACGGTGCACCAGATAACACCAGAAGAAATGCACAGAATTTGGAATGACATGTCAAGCAAGAAGCATCTTAGATGTTAAGATTTTTACAGATGTAAATACCTTTTTTAAATTTTGCTTTACTCTGGTTATTTTTTGACAAAGTGATGTACTGATTTACAGGTTAAACTGTGGGATATTACTGTGAGAGGATTTTTAACGACTGATTTCTCATTCTCATTTTGACTACTGGTTTACAGACTTCAGGCTCTTTTCATAAGGACATTACACCAGTCAAAAGGATCTATAGTCAAAGCTCAGATTTTGTATATTATCCTCTATCACACATATCAGCTCCTGCATCTGTATATAAAAGGATAGTAATAAGCTATCATGAGCTGCTTAATAGTTCATGCCCCAGCCTCTGAGATAAGACTCGGGCCCTACGAAGTGAAGAATATACTTTTATCCCCTTTTGACACCCAACAATCATCCCTATTTAGAGCTTTGTTAATAAATTGAACAGTATGTATTTGCAAAGATCTCATATGCCTACCTTGGCGTCTATATCTTACAGAACAATGCGTGCACTTCCCAAGCAGGTTGCTGACGGTGCAGTAACAGAATTTAAACAGGTTAGAACATCAAAGTCTCACAGGCCTTAGAACCAAACTCACACACAGAAGCATGTTTTTATTCTCCAAATCAATCATTTCACATAATACTCAATTTCTCGCCACTGTTACAAGTAGACCCAAAAATATCTAATCAAACTTTGAAATGAAATAGAATCTGTAAATTAAATGCAAGATGGGAAACATATGGAAAATCATCTTAAACATCAGTGATAATTTTAAAGTGAATGCAACATTTCTCATTAGTATTGGTGCCTGTGAATCTCTCCCTGTTTCGGAGTACATTAATGAGTATGATAACAAGATTATTTTTTATTTGGAAAGAAGATTGAATGACTTGTATAGAAACACAATTTTATCAAATAAAATGATCAACGTTAGTTGGACTACTATTTACCTGAAAAAAAATCTAACACAAAAGAACATTACTTAAGGGTAAACTCTGTTTTTTGCTACAGTGCATATGAAAAGGAGATCAAACCATATTTTTAATAGTTTTTGTCCAATGGATTTTCTGTTGATTGGACAACACACAGCTTCCATAGAAAAATAGAGAGCTTTTAAAAAAAAAAAAAAAAATCCTTCTGCCTTTGTAACCAGTCTGCAGCTTTCCACTGCAGAACCAATGCTCACTGAGGTCCAGCTCAAAAAAGCACCAGAACGAACTTAGAAATCCCAGGGCATGTGATAAAAATCAAATATGCAAGATTGTATTCAGGTTTTGTAACGTACTTAGATGTTCTAAATATGAATGTTAATGAAATGTGATGAAAATTATTTCCTGAAAAACTCTTTGATGTATTCATACCATCCCTACTCAGCACTGCCTTTAAAAAAAGAACTCTAATGTGATATTGCTTAGCAAGTAACTTGGAATGAGGAATTCATAGGCAAGCCACAGGTATGAAATTCCCCAAGTGTATTATTCGCTCTGGATTATTCACACCGTCCACAGCACACACACACAGGCTTCATTCATTTCAGTGGGAGATATACGTAACATGAAAAACTGTTAAGAACGACGTTATTCAGGATGTTGATAAAGTTGTCAGAAATTAACTGAACCAGAATTTAAAGGATAACTCTATACCGATTTTGCCATAGGTGTACATAGTACTTTATAACAATAGCAATTGAATGAGGATCCTACCCCAAATGGTTTGCAGTTTCAAGACATATTGTTAGTCTTATTCACAGATACAACACTATTGTTTCAATGGGAATTACTTGTAAATAAAGGTGAAGGATATCTGGCATTTGAGCTACATACAGTAAATGCCTCAGAGATCTATTTCAAATCTAAAACACGAAGCTACAGAACAGGTAGCACTGCATTTACTAGCTAGTCAACAGGAGCTCATGAAAATCAGTAATTTTATACAAAAATACTGAATCTCCTGCAGCATAATTAAGATTTATCCTTCTCTAGTTGACCCAGTCCTTGTTAAAGTTTCTCTTGCTTCCTTACAAATTCAGAACTCCAACAAAACAATGTCCAACTAATTGCATATATGTATATAAGAAACGAAGAGTGAAATTCAGCTTTTTTTAACCAGGTCCCAAAATATGCAGTTAGGGAAGGAAAACTAGGGTAGAATTCATCCCCAACCCTCAGTAGGTCACAGAGCATGAATGTAACCATGTAACCAGGGCACACTTTGTAGTAATTACAAAAAAAGGCTGCAATCTCTTCTACCATTTGTTGATACTGTGTTGTAATTTGGGGTTTCTGAATCCACAATCATACAGATTTGGTGGCTTTAATTCTTCTGCTGATGATTCTATAGTCCGTGGCTAGTAAAACCAAGAATGGCAGGGCTCCCAGTCCTGATATCTCAGGGCTCAAGTAGCACAGCAGCCTTGAATTACTCCTAGTAGAAGTAGACTGCATTAACAATTGGAGCGTGCACCTTGAAAAGAACATCTTCAAAAATATATTTCCTGCCATTTATAAATAGACAGATCTTCAATGACAATGTAAATTTTCACCTTGGAAACTATGTACATATTCCTAAGGCATTTTCTTCTGTATTCAGCTGTATATATGTGTGTAGGGTCTGCTTGCTATGTAGTATTCTGTTATGCATGGAGCTGAATTAGGCATTATATTTGTCCAGTGTTTCAAGAGCCTTAAGCATGTGTGCCCTAACTTCTGAATGTACAAGACTTTTTTCTTTTATTGTCAAGTGAATTTAAATCTACAAAACCTAATTTTCTACTTCTGTTAGTTTTCTCATAGTAGGCTTCACTAGATTGTTACACATAAATAAAGAGTTTAATTTTCCCTTTGCTCAGAAATCGCATTATGTCAACCTAGAGCTAGAAAGGGAAACCATGACAGCCATGCATCTACTTGTGGACAGCATGGGTTTTATTCTCCCTTTCACTTAAAAGTACTTGTGTCACCTTGGGTACTGTTAACAAATAACAGTGTTTGCATTGAGCTTCCTTTAAACAAAAGAAGTATTTGCTCCTTAAAGGTCATTTTGTTTCACTGGGCATGGGGCAAATGACAATTTGGTTAAGATGTTCTGGTTTCTAGTCACTTCAAAACTGTGAAGTAATCATATTTTTATTTCAGAGCATCCACTAACAAAGCACACTGAACTAAGAATCTATGGGAAAGCATCTCTCTTTTGGAGGAACTTTTCACAAAACATTTTTTGGCTAAATTCATGAGAGTATTTAAACAGAAGTCTCAAGATTCATTTTCCGTCTTACCCAATAATAATCTTAAGTATCAATTTTCATTTGTTAAAGGGATTTTTGTCTTTTTAACATAGATGGCAATGGCATTTGTAAATGAAGAGTGTAATTAACTAGAAAAGCTTGTCAACAGTAACCAAACTTTACGTGTATCATTATATACAACTGGCTGTACTTATGTATTTATTTGTCTAAATTGTATATATTGTTTTATCTCCAGTGTCTGTAGGAGTGCATTCTTTTAGATTGAAGTATTATTTACAGTTTTGTGGGATTGCCAGCAAAGCTGCTAATCAAGATACTATTTTTTTGTATCAATGTCAAATAATAAAAAAAAAAAAAAGAACAACAAAGTCAAATGAAAAATTGAAGGTGTCACATAGTTTTCTTCATTTCTCTCTAGGAATGTAAGTGGTATTATCTGAAAGTATGATACCAATAAGTAGGTTCATTTTTCAGGAGGAAGAATATTATCCTGTGAAAGCAGATTCTAGAAAAATGTTTGGGGAAAAAAAATGATAAAAATATTACTGTACTGTTTGCACAGCAACTTAAGCTGATGTCCATGCTGATCAGGCATACTACTTCATTTGGCTCCAAAGAGTTAATCTTATAACAGCCATGGCAATATCTAGCAAGTTAGCAGATGGGCTCCTCATCTGCTTTGGCATCCCCAGCACATACAATCAGTTTGGCAGCCTCAAAGTGGAGGAGCTCTTCGGCTCCACTAGCCCTGTAATGAGGGACCTCCTGGTACCTGGTGTGTGTGCAGCCATCCAAAAGCTACATATAAGAAAAAAGCACAAGCGTCCCCAAACCCACATCTCATTAAAACACAACAAACTCACCCTGAGGTTGCTGCATGGCTGCTGGGAGAGCATCCACAGGCACCAACCAACAGGAAGTGGTCAAAAGAGAACCTCCTCACACACAGCCCCAGGGCTCCTGCTTCCACATGCCCCAACCAGGAGCATTAATGAGGAAGCATATTCCGAACGCACTCAGCTTATCTTATTAGTCTAACGTGGGGTTTTGCTCCTGATACAAGTACATTAAGATGCTATTTTTCAGGTGGGAAGGCCTGGGAGGCCTTAGAGTTTTCACATCAAAATAAGGAAAGAAGAAAAGCAAAACCATAAGAGCAATATGAAGTCCTTTTGCTCCATGAACTAGTGAGAATCAGGATACTATTTTTTTTTTTTTTTTTTTGTATCTATGTCAAATAATAAAAAGGTTTTACGTATCATTTTCTTCATTTCGTTCTAGAAACATAAGTGGTATTATCAGAAAGTATGATATCAATAAATAGGTTCACTTTTCACACGGAAGAATATTATCCTGTCAAAGCACATATGTCTCCCTCCATCCTCACCTTCGCAATTTCCGGCTCAGAACTCAGTTTCTAACCACAGGTTTTTTTCCTGGGCTCAACACTTTCAGGAGCAGCTGGAGGCTGCTACAGACTTGTCAGGCACCCTGAAGTGCCTGCAGTGACACTGCCACCTACAAGTTATAGCAAGGAGAGCTTTAAAACAACTTAGAGCTTCATGTGCAGTAAAAACCCCTCCAATCATTTGCAGATTTTCCTCATTCTCACCACAGCCGCCTAAGTCTAATTGCAACACTTACATGGTGCTTAATTAATATACAGCTTGGAGATATACAGATATTAGCACTTGTAGGGTAGATTTCATGTAGCTTGATTATCTTAATTACAAGCATTCTATTTTCTCATTTACTTAATTGATTGTCATAGATTTCCAAAGAAATTTTTACTGCCTTAAGTGAAAACAATATATTAAAGAAAACTGCTGAAGCTATCCAGTTGAAACAGCAAAGTGCCACATATGACATGAAACTTTCTCTGAATAATACCTGCTTACTTTTCCCTTGTTAAAAAGAGTAATTTATGAAATTGAAGCAGGAGAGTCATCTGGAAAAGAATAATGAATATGCGTTATTGATTCAACTGCACCTGTAATAGAGTTGTCTCAAGCATCTCCTCTGATGACAGCCTAACTCAGGGAAAAAAGGTCCATTTTTCTGCTAGGTCTGCATATCAGCTGACTCTACATTATAGCTCTGCCTCACCTGAACGAGCTAAGGAGTGCAAGAGGTGATTTACTCTTCACACAAGTTTTATCCTTGAATGTTTCTTCTGCAAAGGCAGCGTTACACGTCAAGCTGTGCAGAATTATGCGCAATGGTTTTGTAATGCAGGCAACTTTTATTCGGGGCAAGCTAATATCCCAAATTTGAGTTGCCCTAGGCATTATCTACCACATCTGCAGCCAAGCCAAGACTACTAGAAAAATTATGATCTCAAAATCCTTTTTTTCCTTTAGGACTTTTCTTACTCCACGATCTTTTAAAGACTGCAGGAGAAAGCAGATCTTCAGGTGCGTCAGTATAGCAGTAAAAGGAGGAAGCTGAGAGCTCCCTGGAGTTCTTGTGAAGAAGCAGCAGGAGGCCCAGAGCACAAAATTATGTAGCTGACATCCGTCCTCTTGGCAATGACAGCAGCCATCCAGTGAGAGGCCACAGCCAGTACCTGGACTCTGATCCTGGTGCACCGTGGCTGAGCTCCAGTTCAGCACTCACATAAGGAGGAAGGAGACATAAGATGTAGAATCATTAAGGTCGGAAAAGACCACTAAGATCATGTAGTCCAACCATAAAGGTACAGTGGCATATGAAATAATCCACTTCTAAGGCAATTTAGAACATTTATAAGGACACGTTAAAAGAAAGCAGTGCCAAAGTGTAACAAGAGCAGAAAGGAATCAGATATTTAAAACATTCTAATTTTTTTTTATTATTATTTATGCAACTTCATTAAAATCCCTCCTCAAAAAGAATCTTGAATTGTAAGACATTTCAGCAGTAATCCATTATCCATCAGATCTTAACCTCAGAGACAATGGAATAAAAAACTGGTCTCCATTATCTGCTGTACTGCAGATTACATCTGGATTGAGCTATGTAAAGCAAATCGGATCTGATCCAAGTCACAGTGCAAATCAGTGTCATGGGGATTTGTGCATGTGTTTAAAAGAGGCAGATTTGATCCTCTGTGTCTAACTTAAGTATTACTCCTGTTCAAAGTGAAGTCATCTGGGATAGCACCTTGATTTCTGGGGAAGAACACTATAATCCAGGCAGTACTTTAATCACCAGAAACTTCATCTCTTACCAAATGCAAGCAAGAAAACAAGTCTCCAGTTTCCCCTTAAACCCAATTCTTATGAATTCAAAGTAGAACACAAGACCTATGGGTCTGTGAGCTGTTCAGCACTTAACTCGTGGCGGAAGGGAGCTCTCTGTCAGTTCACTAACATGTTATATTCTGCTCATAAAAAGTCTGTTTGGCAGCACTAAAAAACACATGACACCAGCAAGAACAGGAGCCCTGCAGGGCCATATCTGCTCCTTGCAATCACTGCTTTTTCATTCCCTAAGTTGCCTTTAGTTTTGCAGTTATTGCACTGAAAAAAAAAAAAAAAGGTGGTATAAAGATAAATTTCCTAAACTTCTTTCACCTAGGAGAATCCCAGTGATCTCCAATTTAGAGTAATTTTGTTTCCCCTTGATTTTTTTCTTCTGCATTTCTAATATGATTCACTTTGCTGCTGTTTCCCCTATGCTTTTCATTTTCCTTCCACTTTTACATGACACATCATCTTCTCACCAACCAACGTATCCACCCAAAACAGCCATAAAATTGTACACAAAGAGATGGCCTCTACCTGAGGAGTTTACAGCCCTACATAGCCCAGTGTGATTTAGAGGACAAACAGTTCTATAAAACATATAGAATATACAACTCCTCTTTCAAGAGCCTTTTCTACATCACTACCTGGTCCAGGTTTTAAGTACATGGAAAGTTCTATCATCTTTCATCTTACCTCTGCCTGCAGAGATCACTGCACTGCCTAACAGGTCTTGCTATCGCGTGTTTTCCCAATTGGTTTGTTTTCCTCACATAATCTTAAGTAGCTCACAAGAATTCAAAACAACATGTTTTTTTTTCCCCACATTTTAACTTCATCAAGTACATCTCCATCCACAATTTCAGTGCTTTAATCTTTATATCTGTTCCCGCTCCCCACGTTGCCTGCCCTTCCCTCACATCTTCCTAATTGCATTCCTAAGCATCCAGCACTGAACCTATTACAAGTGTATTTGCATGAAGGCTGAGCACAGCAGTGCTTTTCTCTCTTTCTCCATTTCTGATGTCTCAGGGACTGGGATATTGGATTCCTTTCACCAGACAGGACAATTTGTCTTATATTATCACATTTGAAACAGAAAATTTACTTTTGCTATCTGAAGCAGATAGCATGTCTGCAGAGCTGGAATAACTACAGACAGAGCAGATATCGACATACCCATCTAATCTTTAAAGTACCTAGTTAATGAACTTCACATAAATTCCCCCCCCACAAAAGCCACAGAAAAGTCCTGACCAACCAGGAGGAAGCCATCGAGGTCTACCGAGGCTTCATCTGAAGTTTGCCATCACTTTGGAACCACTTAGCTTCTGGTTTTATTAAACTTCAGTTGCAGGCTGGTTTGTGAAATGAAGTGTTACTGTCTCTGGAGAGTCCTATTATGTAGGAACAAGAATGACTTGGTATTTCCCAGGCACTATTTTATTCCAGCCATTTATAGCAGATCTGTACTTTGAATTACAAACTCAGCTGATGGCAAGGTTGATGATGGGCTGCTTTAATTGGTCTTTAAAAGCCAGTCTTATTTACTGCCTTGTTCCTTATATTCAGAATTTCTACACATGGGGATGAAAGTAACATGCCAGCATAAAGAATATATACAGCACATAATTAAAACTACATTTTTAAGTAGATGAACATACATGCACACAACGCAAGTGTTGACATACGCTTAGAAGTGCAGGTTACAAAAGCATGCATTTTAATTTGTATTTTGCTGCAATTCAGCTGTTACTTAGAACGGATGGGTGAGTTGTGAAACATTTTTAAACTGATTTAATTACTTGTAGAAGTATTGGCTTGTGTTAATTAGGTGCAGTAAATTACACAGTGGTTCACAGATCCCTTTAAAAGGCTTTTTGAACACAAGATACAATGAGCTTTCTTCTCAGTATCAGTAAGAAAATAAACTGAGCTTTGCAAGCCAGTATTTCATAGCAGCTATTGTCTATCAGTATAGCACTACAGAAATAAGATTAAAAAAACACACAAGACAAAAATGTACTTAACATGAGATATCATCACGTATTTGCACCTCAGAGGGAGATGAGTCCCACAGATGTCATGTAGACCACACAGTTATCCATATGCTCAGAACAAACAGGTTAAGCAAAAGTAAACTGATAATGTTTACTCTCTACCCTAAACACCTTTCATGAGTGCAATCGAGGCTCCTAGACTGGGATTACTTCTGTTGCCCTGGTACAGGGCAAAATCATTTGCTAAAACATAAGAAAGAAAGTGCAGGTACACATACTGAACACGTACTAGCCTAGGAAATATTCTTTATTCACTTTAGCAGTTAAGTTCCAGATGCTCTCTCATCTTGATTTCCAGGGATATACCTTAACACTGACTTTCACTCCCAAGCACCCTGTCCATGAAAATAAACTACGAACAAAATAATGCATCCAATGATGCAGTAGATAAGTAGAAAAATCCAATAAGAAAAGTGCATCACAAGTGGAAAATCAAACCAAAAACAGAGGGAGAGGATGTTGATGAGACTCCTTTGCAGTAAAATTAGGGATGCAGAGACTAGCAAGGAAGCCTTTCCAATTGAGGATGCAGGCTGGTCCTTACCATCTCTGAGAAAAAGGCTACCCTCACAACATGTTTACTGAGGAAGTACAAATGAAGAATTTCCCAACCCACTTTGATCCTACAGATCTTACATCCTGAAGATTTGCATCAGCCTCAGATTTGGCTCCTTCCTAGTATGCATAATGAGGCAGAAACCTGGTAGAATGCTTGGTCAATCCTTGGTGCAAAGCTTCCAGTGGGGACCAACATATTTTACCTAGGAGAATAATTCACAGCCCCTAAACTTTACATTTTGATTTCTAGGCGGTAAGGAAAAAAAGTACTTGGCACATGAAGTTGTCTCATTTGTGGTAGATGATTATTTTCTGGACATTTTAGATGATGAAATGCTTTATTTTTTTATGCTTTGGAAATTGCTGTGCTGGAAATGCCATGGAAAACAAGCTTGCACTTTTATCTTCTGCTAAACACAAGAGAAATATCAATTCAGAGGAGTATATAACATTGCATTCGAATGCTGGGACTGCCACTACAGTAAGTAAACAAAGAACTGTCAGTATTAACACTGCCACCTGCCCATGTTTTTCCTTTCCAGCTCAGACACTGATCATCAATCATATTTCATTCTCTTCATTTCCATGCCCTTCACTTTGAAAGTACCTAACAGCTGATTTTTTTTTTTTTTTTTTTAATGCAGCATAACTTCAGTAAGGCCATTTAAAGAAATAAATGCTTAATGTACTGCAAACAATTTAAAAGAAAACAGAAATAAATGCACTGGAAAAGTTTTAGTCGCATATACACACAGCTGGCAACATGCACATGAAATACAGAAAGATGATAAAAAACATTCTGAGGTTCTTCAACGTATGGTGAGAGGATGGAGTGACAGCTCATGAGGAAAGGTTACAGCAGACAACATTTTACTTATAGTGCTGTTGTTTATGAGGGAGAAGAATAAAACTAAGATATTATGGGCACAGACGATGTAAGGAGAGACAGAGACAAGGAACACGTCGCTGGGACACTGCCTGGTCCCTGTCTCTTAGCAGTCATCAGTGGTCCAAGTATCATGGCTAAGGCTGCCAGCAAACCAACAGAGGAATGAAATAAGCATGCCAAATGCCCAACTTGCTCAAAGGCAGGAAGTAATGGCAGAAGAGAGGAACAGACAAGCTGGAAAGAGCATGTCAGCAAAGACAAGCCAAAGAAGAAAAGCGATGGAGAACAGATTTCAAGAAAGAAAATAAGAAAGAAATTCACTACTTCTTTCCATCTTCTCCTCACCAGTTCTCCCTCCCACAAATTCCTCCCCAAAGAGCCCTCCCCAGAAAGAAATAAGGGAGTCTTTACAATTAAAACACAGATAAGTTAACAGCAAAGCACTTCACCAAAGGATTGTTACCTGAAGTACCTGCTATGAATGTTCTGTAGCTGTGTTTTTTTCCCAACATTTTGACAATTTGAGTCTCTGGCACTTTTTACTTCTGGGGAAAATTTCTATTCAAATTTTATTTGTTTCTGAGTAGTTGAAAGATTTTCTCCACTGGCTAGCCCACAGAAATGTCCCATTATGTCACTAAAGCATTATAACGTTATAAAGCAAGCAGAACAGAAATTCTCTCACTAAGGGAGCATGGGAGGATATTGTTTTGGGGTTTGTTTTTTGTTGGTTTTTACTGAATAATGGCTAACAGCTTAATTCACTTTTACATTAAGAGTAATAATGTTTTGTTCCACATGAGCACTAAAGAAGTGGAAATCATGCTGGGGAGAGACAGAGTGTCACGACATACAAAAAAAGCACATGAATGTGACCATGGAGTTTGGCGCTGATAAAGGATCAGTGATGTTAGGATGGCACAGCCCTCCTTCCCACCTGGGTGATTTATCACCTCCTGGCCAACAATGGATATGGCAGAAAAAGTCACAGACAACATTCCAACTGAGACTTAAATACAATAACCAGACACAGAAACCTTAGGGTAGGTTTACGAAATTCGGAAACCAGGCTGCAGAATTTCTATTGGAAGTGAGACACTCCAGCTATTACTGTTGGTATATTTGAACCTTGTGTCAGATAATAACGAGGCTTTAGAAAAGCACGTGTTCTGAAGTTCCACATTCATCACCGTCCCTGATCCATACATTTATCCTCAGTTTTCTGTAACGCTAAGACACACATTTGTTTTGAGCAGTAACTCACAGTGGGTCAGGCAGCTTCATCTGGGGGATCTGCAGCTCCCTGGAACACATCAGACATTTGGCAGCAGATTTATTTCAACAGTTCTTAGAATGCTATAAAAAGCACAGTTTCACAAACGTGTGCGCGTAGCCACACAATGATAGAATGCAGCTCTCCTGAGAGGAGTAGTCTGCACTGTCTTCTTCCCACAACTCATCCTACCATGCTTTGCAATAAATTCAGTTCCAACAATGCATTTAAAAATATATTTGCTATCAAATTTAAATTGTGACAGACTTAATTCAGCCGTAAGTACGTGCTCCATTTCCTTGAGGTAACATGTCACCATTGGTCAGAACTACTGAAGTTTGCTTTGATTATTATTTTTTTTTTTTCTGGCAAAATTTCTTCCATGCTAGGTTGAAAGAATATCTAAAATAGAAAGAAGTTGTTAATAAAACATTAAACTATTAAATAAAAAATAAATTTAAAAATAAAATCTTGATGAATCTCAAATTCATCAAGAAATTAGCTTCACCTATCTGAACATTCAAATGGAGTATATATAGATACCACTTTGCCTCTTGCAAAAGGAATTTGTATCTTCCTTCCAAGTTTTTCCAGTATCTGGAATACCTGGACCTTACACACACATAATCTTCCTTTGTATTACCTTACCATACACCCAGACAGCAGCACAGTTGAAGCCTGCAGGAAAGGCAAGTTTTGAAATCCTCTACAGATGGCAATAATTTTGTTTTTATAAAAATTATTTGCATCAGTAGAGATTTCTTTCATGGCCAATACAAGGATTATGATTCCTGTTAGATAAGCAGTAGAAGCCTTCATTTCCACTGTTTGTTATGGATTTGTGCTAGCTGGTGTCACCATGTATGCTTATTTCTCTCCAACGGAACCTTCCCAAGGATGCAAGGAGCTGAAGTGGTTCAGTTTGGTTTTTTCCCAAGTGCTTTTAAAAGCTGTAATAAACTGTTTAAGTGCACAGATTCCTTTTATCAAGCATTAGTAATGCTCCACTAGTTTAATTTGCATTGACATACAAACAGAACCCAGGACTAATTGGAAAAACTCAAGTTCATAGTTGAAAAACACTATATGTACACATCAAGAACCAAACGCTGAAAGGAAGCCCCAGTTACATACACCTGAGGCACCAGCTACCAGATGGGCTTGGAATTGCTCCCCACACTACAAATAACTGTAGGCACCAATCTGTGGCTTTGTTTTGTTCTTAATCATAGCAGTAGCTTTTAAAAACTACAAATGACTGCTGAGGTAAATCAAACCTAAGGAATTTTGTATTACCAAACATGTAAGAATTGCTCTGCAGTCAGTGCAACTGCATCTCAGCCTGCAATGCTGGCAGCCAAACCACAAAACTGGGAGTAAGCTCTGAGCCTTCCTTGAAGGGGCAGCTCCAGGAACCAGCATGTGCAGCCCCTAAAAGGAGCCCAAACAGGAAGCTGTGAGAGGATCCCAAAGATTTCCCAATTAGCAGATTGTCCAAGGAAAGGGAGGGCAAAAGGAAGGAGGGTGCCAGGAGGGACATGAGGATGCACAGCGGGCTGGAGCACCTCTCCTGCAAAGACAGGCCGAGGCAGCTGGGCTTGTTCAGTCAGTCAAAAGAGAAGGCTCCAGGGAGACCTCACTGCGACCTTCCAGTACTTGAAGGGAGCTTATAATTGGGAGGGAGAGTGACTTTTTACACAGTATAATAGTGATAGGACAAGGGGGAACGGCTTTAAACTACAAGGAAACATTTAGATCAGATATTAGGAGAAAATTCTTTCCTCATAGGGCAGTGAGGCCCTGACACAGCTGCCCAGAGGGCTGTGGGTGCCCCATCCCTGGAGGTGCTCAAGGCCAGGTTGGATGGGGCTGTGGGCAGCCTGAGAGGATGGAGGCAGTCAGCCTGCAGCAGGGGGGGGGACTGGGTGGGCTGCAAGGTCCTGATCTATGATTCTATGAATATAAGTTAATTTAATATAATGCGGTTAATACAAGTCTACTTCCAAGAGAACATAAGTGGTGATGACAACTGAGAGTAGGAAAAAAAATCTACAAAAAATCTCATAGGCAGATATGAAGTTTCAAAGTTTTAAAGGCATAAATCATTTTTCTGTGTGTTGCCTTGGCAGTAATTAGCATAATAAATATACAAGGTGTATTTGTAACCCCGGGACACCTGGCAGATGCAACAAAATGGAACTTTGGAATTATTAAACAGGCATGATTTCATGTTAGGCTAAATAACATTTTATGCCTCAAATAATCTGAACATCTATTAGCTGCTTGTTCTGCTGTACTACTTGGAAGTATAGCCCTCATTAAGCCAAACCAGTACCAAACATTTTCTCAATGACAATTTTACAGCAAGTAAAACATCATCATTAATCTGTAACCCTGAAACTGTACATCTAACCAACTGTATTTTGCTTGTAAATTAGCAAATAAATCAGTTTACTTTCCTGGACAAAGACCGAATTTTTAATTCAGTTTGCAGCAATTTTTTGCATCCAGCAGCTGTCTATATTTTACACTGGCACTGATGTGGTCTGCCACAAGGTCACTGAGTACTCCTGCAAAGGCATTTTTAGGCTTCTGCCATAGAAGAGGAGGAACATTCAGTCAACTCCAGCACTGTCAGCTCTTAACATAAGCTCTCATGTTGCCTACAACTATTTATGTGGCGTGTACAAATTTAAAAGCCCCGACAGACTTTGGGATGAAATAAGCACATGTGAGCACACTACAAGACCTCACCCACAGTTCCTTGGTTGAAAAAAATATCACTGCCTATAAAAAAAGACCCTGCTTGATTACATTGACAACTAGATGTAATAACAAACAGGGAAATCATGAAGCATATCTGCATGAACACTGCCAGACCCTCCAATACCCACAATCTTCAGACACAACAGGCTCAGACTCAAAGAGTTCTCAGCCTCATAAATCCAACAAGGAAACCCCATTATACAGGTACACAGGTGCGTGATCACGATGTAGTTGTAAGGACCTGTGGTAATGTACAGAATGTCAAGTTTTCCATCCAAGACTGCAGATTTTTTTCTTCCCTCCAGATGGATTTCCAAAAAACTAAAGGAAAAAAAAAAAGTAAAGAAAAGAATGCTATCAAATACCACACAAGTGCAAAAGTTTTCTCAGCCTTTCAATCTTTTGTGAAGCATTGGGTTTACGGATGACTGGTCTGTGCCCGACCTGACAGACAGATTTACAAGGTTAGCACAGAGCCTAATCAGGAACAATCAGCAAACTCTTTCTCTCCGGTGTCATTTTCTGCTTGGATGGCTGTGCTGTGCTATTATAAATAGGAAAAACTTGCAGCACAAGCAGGGTGGAAGACTTCAGGGAGATTTTAGTAATCACCTTCCATTCAAATCACACCTACTCTCTAATCACGATTGGATTCTTTTTCATTTTATAGCCCCAGGTGTAAACTGAGCAGCTCATAATCAACACAGATAGGGAGTGAAATTTTAGTCCCACAGAAGCTATTGTAAAATCTTATTAATTCATGGGGCCAAGATTTCAGTAATGGCCTTTCCCTCTGGATTATCTGTTCTAATTTAAGGTGGTTTTCTCCGCCCTCTTTTAACATAGGTCACTCTGAAAGTAGTGCCTCCAATTTATTTCCATGGAAAATACAACAGCTACATACAACAGCTACAAAGAGCATAACACTATTTGATAGAGAAAATTCTCAGCTACAAAGCATTACTTAAAAGCCACCACTGCTAGCTCTGCATTTTCATTAGCAATGAACAAGAGCCTGCATGTAGCATTTATAAATATCTGCAGCAGCAGAGGTGTCCCATTGTGCCAATGCTGAAATGCACCACCCAATGCCTCACTGTGCGCACATCCACTGTTTGGACAACAGCTCAGCAAGCATTGATGAATGCCAGCGGGTGCAACTCTTTCCACACGAAGGAATTATGTCTGTTGGCCTAGGCCCTACACCCTTTTCCTGACCACTATTGCAACAAGAGATGCAGAAGGCACCTATGTGCACACAGATGGGGGCTCACAGCCCCATGGCACCACAGCAGGGAGGTTGCAGCCAGGGGTTGGGCAGTGCTAGAAGCCTTTTGGCCCAGCTCTCTGCCATTGTCATGTTGTGTCTCCAGGCATTCCATTCCAGGCGCCATCCTGCAGTTGGGTTTTGGTCTTGACAAGTCAGTACCAAAGCACAAGCACAAAACTGGGCATTATCAAATGATATTCATTTGCCAGAACAAAACAGAACAACTGAACAACAAACTTCCCTTGGCCTTTAGACAAAGCCACGCAGGTACAGCTCTAACATGACATGACATCGGTTTCAGCATTGTATTATTTCTTTCCCCATATAGAACTCCATAGAAAGTCAGTTCCCAGGTCTCAGAAATACCAACATAGATAGGCCTCTCCCTTAAAGACGCATTCCAATTTAGAACTGCAGTCTATTTTCCAGAACACTGAAAAGCTTCAAAACTGAGAAATATTATTATTATTTTTTTGCCCTTTGTGTGTTTTTATATGAAGCACAGAGCCCGCTTCTTCAAAGCTACCAGACACACGCTGGTCATTCTGGTTCATCATTTATAATAGTCATGGTGAGAGCCACACGCACTACCTTTATGTGAAAAGACCACTGTGTCACAAAACAGCCCCAAATTCCTTTATGCTGAGATGCCATGCCTCAATTACCCTCCAAGGAAACAAAGCCAGATCTGCAGTGCACATAGCCAATTTAGAAAAGCTTTGTGTTCAAAGAAAATCTTAGGAACCTCAGCACTCCTGTGTTATTAGTAGTACCTTTCTTTAATGAATCATATTCTTTCATGGATGAGGGAGAACTAAAGAATCCTTTAGGTTCTTTTCAAAAGGAAAAACAAGTTTTATATTTGACAAACAGCAGTTTTTTTAATTCATAAAATCTGTTCCTATGGGGGAAAATACAAAATAAAAATAAGAGAAATGTATTTTCTATCTATTCCAATTCTATTTCTCATAGCTGCTCTTCTGCATAAACAGATCCACTTGCATAAGTGATTTTCTATACCCCTCTGAGACAATAAACAAGCCTAGGTTTCACACTTGAAGATTATATGGCAAAATATTCATGTCCAGAGAAGGACGAGATTGCCTCCCTCTCGGCTTACCCAGTGAAAATTAAATATTTCTCCTTCCTGCCATACACTCTATGCCTCTGTAATTGCTCATTGATCTGCTACTGCCCATATTCTGAACACCACTGGAAGCAAACAGCTATACAAACACTGAGTTTGGTTCAACATCCCAGAGTTCAGTGACTATGCAAAGCAGCTTGACAAACACCAACCTAGCAATCAGAAAGCAGCAATAAATCACATCCCCACATGCGTTGTAACACTGGGTTTACTCATAACGAGAAAACGAATAACTAAAATGTCTCAATGCTCAACTAATAAGCCTGGATATGTAATCAGTTGGACCATTGTGTAATAAAACGAGCAAAACAGACTTGGTTGGAGGTTTTTATAGCTTGAGCAAATCCTGTTGCACAGGGAATGTGAAGATGCAAGCTCCTGTTGTCTTTCCAACTTCTTATTTCAAAGCAATTAGCATTCTTAGCGCATGCACATGCATGACTATGTCACTAGACAGCAGAAAGTCTGCCTGCTTGATGCAGTAGAAAAAACACCACAGCAATTCACTCAATAAAGTTATATTGCAATTGATTTGAGAAAAAAGACATCAACCGTTATTGGTTATCAGCAAGGTCTCATTTTCTGCTGCTCTGAAAAACACTGTGTGAGGGAAGCATTTTCTGTTCCCTGCTAAATAAAATCAGCATTTTCAATGCACTCAATTAGCAGTGTTTTAGGTCTGTATCAGATTCATCATCACAGCTAATTGATTTCAGGCACGGGCCAATCTCACCATCCAACATCGTTATGCAGAGGTAGGTGGTGAGAAGGAAAACACATCTCCGATTAAGAAAAGCAGAGGGGGAGGCACATCATTTACAGGTTGCACATGGCATTTGCTCTCGCAGGGAAAGAGCATGGTTAGGAATATTCTGAAGGAATGACCCACGATCAAATTTTACAAGGCTGCTTTGAAAGCCCGCAGATAGGATATTTTCAGTTAGCCCAAGCCGCCTGCACACACATCTTTACTTCAGGAGAGAACATGGAAGAGAAAAATTCAGTGGTGTTTCCTGGCTTATTTACCTGCCACCCTTTACACCTGATAGGTCAGTCATAAAGCAGAAGTATGCTCTGGGGCAGAGAGGTCTATAGAGGAAATAACAGTGACAAAGTGTTTAATATTTCTAGAAAGCCAAAACAATGATCATAACTTGCTAGCTGTATCAAAGCTTGTATACAGCTCCCTGTACGTGCTGCTGGGATAATCTGAGGTCAGCACTTACCAGAGGAAGGAAAGATGCACTCCTGCTTTCTTTGCCTGAGAAGTGAATGTTGCTGGGAGTGGGAGGTAGCTTTCCTGGCCAACAGCCCACGCTGAAATTCCAGAAGAGAAAAGGCTGGAAATGTCCCTCTTCTCCCACGCCTTTATGCGGGCACAAACCTGTCATTCCCCAGACCTGCTTTCATGCTAAGTTGCATGTTTATTTCTGTCCTCTTTAACACTTTGAAAATAAAACAGAAGCTGTACTTCCCTTCATCTGTTGACTTTCATCTCAATGCTACTACTCTGCTAGAGCAGAGGGCACGGCAGGCCTGGCTCCACAGACAGACATCAGCCCACAAAGCCTGCCAGTACCCAGCAGCACCATGTAATCAGTCCCACAGAAACTTAGAGCCATTTAATTAAGCCCTGTTTTCCTGGTCTCAGAGAGCATTAAGCAGCAGCTCACCTGTTCCAGCTTAATCTCATTAATTAGAGACCTCCTCCTCTGAGTGCAGGCAGGTGCCTCAGGCAGCAGCCAGCCCAACGCTGTCCAACAATGCACCACATGCACAACTCGTGCCATGCCACAAGTGAGAATCGCATCCATCTTCCTCATGTATACACAAAGAAGTAAATAGCTGCTGGTTTTCTTTTTCCTTGTTACCCAGATCATTTGGATAGAGTATTCACAAAGCTAATTCCTATTAGATTTGGTGTGCACCATACTACACCATTCACTTGTACCATACTTTTCTATTACAAACTGCTACGTATTTTTACCTCTTTTTCATCTCTATGTAGTCGAGGGCAGAAATGAACTTCATTTTTCAAGGCTTTAAAGCTTAAACTGCCATTTCTCTCAGGCAGTTTTGCTTACATTCTATTAACAATACCTTAGCAGCAACAAAAAAAATAAAATAAAATAAAAAGCAGCAGTAACACAGCTGTGACAAAGAACACTGCTGCATGAATTTGCTGTCTCACTAAGCCAAGGAAGCTCAGTGAAGCATTTTCATGTTTCTGCTTCAGACTGCAAGCGAGCAACAACTGAACATTTATCTGGGTACAGTACTGCTGCCTGCTTTGATTAAAGTATTTACATCCCTTCTCATTTAGATACCTCCCGCAGTCCCAACCAGCGGCCTACCAGCACTTGTGACAGTTGCTGCTCACACTGCAGCACCTTTTCCCTCATGAGGGGCAGCTGGTGAGCGGCACGCCATTTTCCTCAGCTAATGTATTCTGGATTCATTTATAGACCTGTGAAAACAACAAGCTACCCCGAATGTTCATTTGCGTGCCTGAAAAAAGGCAGCTAACTACTTTGCAGATGGACTAGTTGATGCTGGTGCAACATTTAGAGGAGCATACGTCCATATATGTAACAAAGGTAATAATCAAGCAGCAAAGGCCCAAACATAGCTCCTTCTAGTAGCAGCCACCCACCCTCAGTGCAGCAGGTAACAAACTGTTTCACTGAGAAGCACACTTGTAAAGTGCCTTCTGATTTGCTCCCACTTTGATTTGCTCCCACAAAGGCCGATGGTGAGTAATTAGCTGTGCTACACTGCAGCCTTCCCCAGCTCAGAGGCAGGCAGCCCAGCCCTCAGCCACCTCAGTACACTGCCAAGCCTGTGACAGGGCTGATGTGGAAGAGATGCCGAGCGGATCATCCATAACGCCACAATAGCACCTCACAGCTAGGGAAAGACACGATTTTTGTTCATGAAAGGCTCACTTACCATTTGTTGGCTCTCTTCAGTCACTGCAGGCCAGGCTTAACTCTGCAGAGCAGAGGACTCTTCCACACACAGCCCCAGCAGCCACACTGCTAAAGCCTGTTCCTGGGCACGGGGCTTTCCACACAGCTGTCCTGAGGGCACCAGCCACCTGGGGAGGGCCTTAACTGTCCCAGCAAGGGCCAGCTGCAGCCATCAGCCCATAGCTGGGCCAGAAGCCGCCGGTCACAGCTCCAGCCCTGCCCTGGGCCCCATTCTGCTCCCTCCTTCTACTCCCTGACACTGACATTCCTCAAGAATAAAAATCTTGCCCCAGAATAATTTACTGAAATATAGACACTTCAGGAGTTGAAAGTCTTAAAAATGACTTCAGCAAAGTGCTGTGAGCAGACAAACAGTGTTTCCTCCATTTCTGCTCCCCCACGCAGGGAGCTAAATCCCTTGCACAGGTGCCACTCGTCAGCTAAATAAAAGCAACCAACATTTATAACATCACACAACAGCAGAAATGTCCACAGAGCAAGCAAATTCAACTGTGTTTGTGCAATACGCTTTTATTTTTATCCTTTGCAGTCATCTTGGAGTAATCATGTAAACAAGAGGATGGAATGGAATTACACTGAGTCGTATGCAAGTGGCTCTAGAACACCTCAACAATTATGACAAGGCATTATAAATAACTTCTCTTAATAATATATATTTGCTGTTTTCAGTACATTAAAGAGCTGCCGTTTATCTAGGATTAGCTAGGAAGTAGTTTAAATTGTAACGTCCAAGGAACTTGTCTCCAGATTCGATAATCTTCCTACGATTCACTAGCTCCATAACATCTAGACCACAGGTTAAGCATAAGACTACTTGGATCAGAAATGTTTTCTTTCTAACAGAGTTTTACTGAATCATTGCAGAAAGCCCTATTATTTTCACTTCACACTGGTATTTTGCAGAATTTCAAGTAAAGCTTCAATTCTATTCTTCAAGTTTTCATCACCTGTATGAAACCATTTTCTATCATTCAGGATTAGTCAAATCAGACATGGACACAATAAGCAGTCTACCTTAACCACAATAGTTTAAAGTAGTTCTAGCTTATAGACTCCTCAAAAAAGCACAATCAAAAATTGTCTTAACATCTTTGCTACCATATAACCTTTCCTTGCTCAGATTACATATTTAGTACCATATACATGGTACTTCTAGAAAATTGAGATTATTCTAAGTTTTAGCAGCCTCAGGCACATACTTAAAACATTAATGTCTTCAAGGCACCTCCCACACCCTTCACAATCAGTTTGTGGACTGGTTTTTAGACACAATCAAAGCTTACTAATGCCTACTTGACTCGAAGAAAAAAAAAAAAAGAAAAAAAGCCCTAGAATATGTCAAAGATATACCTGAAATATTTTTAAATAAAGAAAGATTAACTGCAAATAGCATGTAATCAAGTCCAACAGTTTTCTTATTACTAGGATGTGTAATGCATAAATATATGAAAAATAAAATTCACAGTCAGTTTTAAAACTAGAATTCAAGTTCAGCTAGTAATTCTCAACTTTTGTATTTATGTTAACTTCTAAATATAACATAACAGAGGCAGTATTATCATCCACAAGTACAGGAAAATAGTATCACTCAAAACTTTAGGAAAGAAGATATAAAATTCCTTTTGTAACCAATAAATATAGCCACCTGAGTGCATTTCCACAGGCTTTTCACTTAGGGGAAATCCAAATCAACTGCTAAGAGACATTTAGTAGCATTTTGAATGTTAGCAGCAGCGGTGTAGCTGTGGGCTTTGCTCGTTCTGACTTTGTGAATTGCTAGAGAATGAAGCAGAACTCAGTGTTTGGTGCATTAATTTTCTTTTGCATCTAAGCTGGCTTCTTCACAATCTCACAACACGGCTTGGGGTCAAGGGACAGACATCAGCTGACACTTAACTGAGCAAACCCAATCAGTTTCACTTCATCAGGAATCTCAGTGCCATCGCAGCCAGAGGCCTGCAAGTACAAACAGAAATGTTTAGTGTATCACATTAAAAAGGAGTGTTTGACAGTCCCGGCTTCACAATTTCCCTGTACTACCTAGTGAGCAAACAGTTTACTTGAAGGAAATCTCTCAGACTGCTTGGTGTATTTTCCGTCAGCATCAGTCAATGCATCCTTCATTTTAGCTAAATCTATATTTCAAAAAAAAAAGAAAAAGATGAAAAGAAAGGCTGGGAAATGAACAAATGAGGAACAAAACACTTTCCACAGCTATTCCAAAAGGTCACTTAAAGAGCAAAATTCTTTAACTCAAACTTTCCAGAGCCAAATATGCTTTTCATTGGAGCATGCTGTTTTCACTTGTGGAGAGCAAATAACCTACATGTACAGAATCTACCTTTTGCTAGTGTGCTGCAGACACCAAATGTCTGAAAAACCCTTATGACCCCAGCTATCGAGTCTGCTTGAAATACCAACCCACTGAATTTTTCAACATGAGACTGGAGGAGTTTATGAATAGTAAAAGTAAATGCAGAAGAACATCTTTCTGACTGTATCATCTAGTTCTTTAGATTGAACAATTCAGAATCTTTACTAATGTCTGTTGCAGTACAAACTGGCACAAATCTACTTATGTTTTGCAAATATAAGAACAGTAAGAATATAAGAATATCTTGCCTTAAGTCTGCTTTAAAATAACGCACACTATGTAGGCAAAATATTTTAATACTTTTAATTTTTAAATACAAAATCAGACTATGTAGCTCAGAAAGTACATTTTTTAATTCGTTCTTTACCTATGTGGTAAATAATTTGAAGTAATATCAAGTGTGTAATGGCAGATTATGCAAAATTGCCTTTGGACTTTTTGGCAGATCCCCCCCAAGAACAATTGGTTCACTCCATACAAATGCTCTTGACCCTCTAATACCCTCAATTTTTTGCAGCTGAACCTTTTCATAGAATTTGGTCTGTGCGTATCCAGTATCAGGACAAACATTCTCAGATAACACACACAGTGTTCAGCCAGTAACATTATCTACTGCATTCTCACAACCAAAAATAAACTTATTTAGTAACTGTGGAAACATTACACCATGCTACTCCTTTAAATTTCCTTTTATTATACTCTCTTCACAGTGTATTTAAGATGCCTTATCCTGGTGAAGTAGCAAGTTGAAGTCTTAAGTCATCACCACTGGTCATAATTATGATACCTCAATGTTTTATTAATTGGGAATTTACTAAAATTTACTAAATGGAGTTTGAATTTTGTATGTAAACTATCATGATAGAAGGAGCTAGTATTATTTTCATCATTCTACACTCTAGCTAACTGTAAAATCCTTACATAAAGTGCTAATTATGCTACATAATAATGTTGTTACATTGCATATTGTCAAGATTACTTGTGTATTAGAGCAGCCTCCTTCCCTAAGTGCAGACAGCTGAATCATGCAGAAAAACCTTGATTCTGTGTTAGCCAAGACAACTAAAGGAGATTCAATACTACATATGTTCTGTAAAACTGCATCATTTTAAGATTAAAGATGCATTTAAATACACACAAAGGAGACGTTAACAACAGACTCAGACATCTTACTTAAATTATTGCCAAAATAATAAAGAAGTTCATTATAGACAAGTACAGTTAAAGACACAGGTTATTCTTGTTTCCCAGAAGATTGAAATGCTTTGTTGTGTGTACAAAATACTACACCAGAAAAAGCAATCTGCAAGCAGTGAGATACTAACCAGATTTCTTGTCCACAAATAGTAACTAATCCTAAACTAAAGAACACTTTTCAATTGAATTCTCTGAATGGATATAGGATTAGCCAGATTTAGACTTCGAATCCCCATGAAATATTTACCAAGAAAATGTGTTTTAATCAAATCGTATACAAGTGCTCTCAAATCCTGCTAAGAGGTAACAAAACCAAATGACAGTCTTCCTAGGCAACTCCACTACACAGGAACAGGTAGAAATTGAACTTGAATTAAATAAATCAAGGGTAAGAATAAATTAAGATACTTCTTGTGGTTATGTTCAATTCCCAGGAAGTAAGTTAAAATGTCAGGAAGAAACTGATTAAAAATTAACCTCAGGAACTGTTACCTAGCCAGTAGAACTTACCTTAAGAAGGGAAAGAGACACTGAATTACAACTGACTATTAATTTTGATCTTGGTAAAGCCTAGGAGTATTCTCTCACTGGAATCTGAAATATGTGACACTGACTGCTCCCCAGCATTTAAGTAATAAATCCAGCTGAAACACAGAAATATCCCAATCTAAATTAGATGGTTGTTTTTTTTGTTTGTTTTCAACATACACAAACATTAACTGGATAATATGGAATATTAGATTTTGAAGTTTAAAGCCTCTAATTAAAGAGCATGAATTAGAAATAACCCAGACTTCTATATAGACTCTAGTATATCTATGTTTCTAAGTGGTCTTCCCAAGATGCCATCAGCTGAATAATAAAGTCATAGTTAGATGTTTAGACTGCAAGAACAGATCATCTGGGAAAAAAAAAAAAGCATCAGCTTTTAAGCTGTATTTAGATTGTAAGGGCCATTTGAGTTACATGTCCCACACCACAATCCCCTCCTAAAAGCAAACACGTTCTGCTGACTTTACTGGACTGTAGAGGAAAAATGAAGCTCAATTATTTAATTGTTAAAACTACTCAAATCTATATTTTAAAAAATAAGAAGAACAATTCTGAATTAACACATTATCATCAACGAGGTCACTTACTCTAAAAATGGCTCTCTACAGCCATAAGAAGCAGCTGCTTTTAAAAACAAAGCTATGATTCTGGAGACCTACCTACTTACTAGACACTCAGTTTAGTCTTTCACATGTGTCTGAGTCACTCTCAGCAAGGGGTGCTGAAAGCTAATTGGCAAGAGTTTGGTATTTACAGGGCTAATCTTTCCACAGTTTTAGGTATCCATATTTTTCAACTTGATTTTAGAAGACATAGAAACAAACACAGCACATCTATTCTGAATTAAGTTTTTGGAATGTTAAGCTATTAATCCATCCATCAGGATGGCATCAAAATCAACCAAAATTGGGATCCATGTTCCAAGGCAAAATGTGCACCTCAAAATGGGCATATAGCTCTGGTTTGACATGCTATACAGATAAACTTTTAATTGTGGATTCTCAGTTAAAAGAAGGTTGATGGAAAGAACTAGGGACAAGAGAGCAGTAGAAAGGGTGATCTGCATTTAAACGAAATGCTGGCAGGTGTTGGTAGAAGTGGAGTTGGAACAATGTGTCCTCAGAACTGATGTGAGTTCCTTCCCCTGTGAAGTTATAGAGCTACGTGACTGTACATATCCCTAAAGTCCTGTCAAAATAGGTTTTAGGTTCTCTCTCTCACACACAGTGATTTCAATCATCTCATCTGTCAACATACTTATTCAAAAAAAATAGTGAAAATGAGATAAATACAAACTGCACTAATGTTACAATAATTAGCTTCTTTCTTCCTCTCAGGCTTTTTGGACTATTTAAAACCATTTCCCTTACACAGGTTAAGTTCTTTCATTGAGGACTACCCACATTCAGAAAGGAAATTACTGCACAAACTAGACTTTGGAACAGGCTCTTCAGGGCAGTGGTCACAGCACCACACCTGCCGCAGTTCAAGAATTGTTCAGACAGAGCTCTCAGAAATATGGTTTGAGTTTTGAGTGGTCCTGTGAGGAGCCAGAAGATGGACTTGATGATCCCTGTGGCTGTCCCTTCTAACTCAGGATATTCTATGAATTGATGAGCAAGCGTTTCTCCTGCTTGCTCTTCCAGCTGTGCAGCACAACTGCTCAGTGGCATTGCTCTGTGCATAAGTAACTCTGAAGCTAGAAGTTTTTCCTTGCAGAAGAAGTTGACACACTCCCTGTTCTGTTTCTCTAAGTGATATCTAAATTTGTATGCAATTGTTCTCTAAGAATTTCTCCCCAACTCTTGCAGTTTCTCCTCCACCTTATCAAAGTAAGAAGTTTCATTAAATTCACATATAATTAATAAACTTTGACAACTGCACTGGATGATGGAATCCAACTGGTTAAAAATATAATAGGAGAGAGAGGAAAAAGAATGAGAAAGGACATAAAAATACAGTTGCTTTCACCATCAGGTAGTCAGAAGAGTTACTGTTCCAGGCAGAAGCTTTGTTCAAACATTACAAGCTCAAATCTTGGAGCAGTTTCTTATGACATTTTCTAACTGATATAGGGAAGGTCAGAAAAAGTTTTTCAGTTTTTGCCAAATGGTTGGCACAGCATTTAAAACTATTTGAGAAAGAATCAACAGGCTGCTCTTTAATATGAGAACATTTCTGTTTCCGAAGCTCTTTAATATGCAACATTTCTGTTTCATGCACTGTATGACTCATTACCAACTCTCACTTACCAACTTAAAAGTTAATGTTTTCAAGGCCTTTGGATCGTCTACAATCTTCTGTAAGTTAGCAGCAACTGTAAAATAAAGTACAAAGAAAATGATTTACAGAAAACTGCATTCAACATAGCATCAGACCTTGTATTCATGCTGGATTATCATCTTAATTACACATACATACATGCCTGCACATTACCACTTGAATCATTTAATTACTCTCCAGTTGTTGTGTGGATGTCAGAGTGCAGTCAGACTGCCATAAACCTGTTTCCTCTCTTTTGCTGTTATTTTACGCCTGTGTGAATTGAGTCAGAGAAAAAAGTCAGACTGAGAACCTAGTGATAGCAAAAACTCAACTACTAATTTTCAGCCTAGTCTACTGCCTAAGATTGCTTAAAAACCTGACAAATGCAAGTGCAAGGAAAGTTGCAAGCAAGTAGCAAAGGATAAGCAGAACCACAGCTGTCAAGACTTACACTGCAGTTCTGCCAACAAACTGGGCCTCCACAGGATTCTAGCATAAGGCTGAGTTCACTTTCTCCTCTATCTTCTGCTTCTTTAATGAGAGAACATTCCTGTTTCTGAAGCTGCTTCACCTGGCTGTACGTTTATGCTTCTGACTGTTATCCAGGCTAGTAATAGTACCCATACAGAACCATAGCAATCTGTTACAGGTCAGTGAACCAGCAGAAAAAAAAAGTAAAAAAAAACAACAGCAAAAGCTGATTTTTAAACTGCTCTCTCAGTAAGCCTGATCAAGGTTGGCAATGCAACAGCAGTAAACACTAACAAGATCTAGAGATCAAGAGAACAGAAAAGGAAGAGGAAAAATAAACTCTTTTTGTATGAAAGCACCTAACATGCATTTTAAATTGCAGTGTTGGTTCTTATGGTTGTGATTTTTATTTTTTATATATACTGTTGTTAACATTTATCTTGATCAAAAAATTTGGCTGCCTTTTGGCTGTTGGTTTGCTAAACTTGTTCCCCATTTTCATGCTAGATCCTGAACTGAGTTCAGACTGAATAACTGGAGTGCCTCTGTTCAAAAGTGACTGATAAGCACAAGACATCATTAACCAGACATCAACATAAGAAAAAGACTCCATGCTTTGCAGAGCTACTGACAAAAAATAAACACATTAAGTAGCAGAGATTTCTTAGTACACTGAATAGGTAAGTATCATAAGATAGATGTTCTCTGTAAATAATATTTGCCACAGATTTTGTAAGGTGGAAAGTAAGACTGCAGCAAACCTATGTGCAAGTTGAAGGTACTACTGCCACACGTAGATTTGTAGCAGGCATCAAATTCAGGTTCCTACTTCCTCCACTGGTTCTAATGCCACAGTGACAGTTTTCACGTTAGTGCCTGGTAGTGTATGATTCACTGCACATAGCAGAAAGGAATTTGGCCTCATGTAGGGAAATATAGTATTTGGCTAGGGAATTTACAGAGGTAAACAAGTATGCCAACATAAGTTCTGTCGCCAATAAATGCAAACCAAAATTTTGGGGGTCTTATTTTCTCTGTATCATATAGATGGCCCAGAGTACTGTTTGTAGACACGTACAAATTCAACTGAAGCTGAAAAGATGTTTGAAACTAAAAACAAATCTTAAGAAATAAGCACAAGGTACATTCTGTACAGAACGCTTCTTGGAAAGAACAAATAATTAACCTTCACAGTTAAATGAACTCAACAACAGTCATTACAATAGAAAGTCTTTCCAATTTTAAAGCTTCGTTATTCATAATCTTCTTTATTCTAGTCATTACAAATGGTTTTTATTTTAATCACACAATTCACTTACACAATCAGTTACTCATTTTTTATTGCAGTACCTCCAACCTAGCAAAATACATGCAAAAACAGATAATGCTTTTTACTACAATTAATATTTAAGAATCTGCACAGGAATCTTACAAAAAATTGTGTTCTGATAGCTCCCGAAAACACAATACAATAGAGCATTCAAGAGCAGTTCTATCTTACCCAAGGCTTCATAAAACATTTCTTTAAAATAAACAAAAAAAGAAATTATCCAGCTTGTTAGCTGACTTCACCAAAATAGAGATACAGAGCTACAAACTGAGATAAGATCTTGGATCTCCCAGGCCCAAAGACTTCTAACTTCACCTATTATAAAATGATGAGCTTCAAATGGGCACTTGCCTTAAAGAGGAGCAGCTGTTCACTTAATGTTATCCAGCTGCAGGACAACTATGGCAAGTCAGCATGCTGCCTAGCTACTGCACCTGAATGCAAGAACTGCCACCAGTCTTTAGGCAAAATTACTGTTCCTAAATTTGCATGTATTGCCCAGTCTATCAGCAAGTGTTTTAATAAACTATCACACAGGGGACATATGCACTTAGGTCTTCACAAGTAGCATCAAAATCTTAAAAAGCTTAACACCTTCCTGCTGATTCTTCACCAAGAAGAAATTCAAATCTTAAAAGCAAAAACTGCATAAGATAAACTATAAACAATAAATGTAAATACTTAATGTAAATATATATGCAAATAGTTAATTCTATTTACTTATCTTTATTAAAATCCATAACAAAAAGAAGTGATATTTAGGTGGGTGACATTCTTGAAGAAAAATTGCTTTTCAAAGAACAGTGCTCATTTAAAGTCTACAGTTTTCTGTGTTTGTCTCAACTTTCAATACAAATGCAAGCCAAAACTTTTTACATACAAAATGCTGGAAAAGCATCACATGGAAGAATATGAAATACCCTTTATTTTTCTTTCTCTGATAGGCCACAATTAGAGTGAGATGTGTTTAATCAAACAGAAGATTAGGAGAATTTTAAGAGAGTAATGCCAGATGTTTTCAGGCTACACTTGAAAAAGAGAAAGACCTGCACCGAGTCCATAATATTAGAATAAAAATTCACGTAAAAATAGGAACACCTGCAGTCTCCTAAAGAGATATCTTTTCAACTTCAATTATACACATTCAGCATTGTTCAAGTAAAATGAGTGTTTCACTAGTGACTTTTCGTATTGTTATATATTTTCTGACTTTTCTAGAATTGCAAGAAAAATGAGTTTGCCAGAATATTGTAATTAGTACCATTCTATCAAGCCACTATGAATGAAAAAAAAAAAAAAAAAAAAAAAAAAGTCTCCTTCTGCAATATCTGAAAATCCAAATCACTATCAGCCAAGAATGAAACATGCATAATTACCTAGCAAGACCACATAGTCCTGTTGTGGCTTGTTCCTTTCCTAACTCCCCTGCCTTCTTCTTGCTGGGTGTCTTGTCCTTTCCAAGAACACAAGGCCAACAAATTACAGCCAACAGTCTGAATTTGGATACATAAGTCTGCATTTCAGGAAACTAAAAGTATGTTGGTTTTTTTTGTTTTTTTTTTGTTGTTGTTGTTGTTGTTTGTTTTTTGTTTTGTTTTGTTTTGTTTTTTTTAAGAGATAACGATGATCCTTTGCACCTTAGTGCAATGGTTTTAGGTACTTCAGTAAGTAGAGGCACACCCAATGCTGAACAGCTTAGAAATGCTGACTCAAATAATAACTGGAATCTTTCAGTGCCTGATGTAAATATCTACAAAGAAATAGCAATAATGCCAAAACTGCAGGTGTCCATGGCATCTTGAGTTTAGTTATTTTCTTCCAGAAATAGAGCCTAAAGCACAGGCAGCAGGAGCCATCCAAGCAGCTGAAAATCCTTCCTGACAGCCAGCTTGCAGGGCTTCCAGTTACTTGCCCAGAAAGTTTGAGATGCCATCTACACTACAAAGGTGACATTCTCAAGGTTACAAAAATGAAAGTTAACACGCTCCAGAACAGAATACTCAGACAACTTCAAATGAAATTAAATTAAGCTATTTGTTGCATTTAATACTATTTCACATATTTATTTCCAGAAGTTTAGGACTGTTATGTGGATGATGAAGTATGCTGTGTCTTGACAGATACCTGGAAATTCCTATCACGTATGCTCACAACAATAAACAATGTTCCCACATACAAGCAGCTGCTCCTACTGTTCAGCCCTGTTCAGAATTACTAGTTGTATCAAGAAAGAAAGAAAAAAATATCTCGTAAGCAGTACTGCTCTTAAGTGGCCACAGCTACTGAATTTAGTCTCTTTCATTGAGGAAACCGATTTACTATGTTGACTCGCTAACCCTTCCAGTGAGGTTACATAAAAGTTCTCATATTCCTTAGATATGAAAAAATGAGCCTGAAGTTACTAAATGCAGATGAATCCAATCACATCTGCAAATGCTATTGGAATCCTAAGGGAAAAGTGAGAAAAGTAACCATCTCTCTCTCTCTCTCTCTACCTCTCCTTCTCCATGCTCTCAACAATTTTTTTTGCAACTTAGTGAACAAAGTCAATTTAATATAGTAATGCTCTCCTTTATCAGGTGAGAACAGGTTTACCTCAGGAGTTTTTACAGAGGACTGTGGCACTGAGGAGGGAGGAATCATTCTCTTCACTGATGCTTAAGCTATTTGAAAAGTAGGGACATTTTAAAACACATCTCTGGATTTTACTTGACACCTCATCTCTAAGATAAGTAAAACTGCAGTTTAAATTGACAAAGCCATTTTCATTGAAATACTCTGAAGTCATGGCTTGGATACTGTACTTCTGAAATTGATAGCAGATTATCACTGTAGTCTGCAATTAGCACTAACTGACAATTTGAAAAAGTTGTCATGAATTTGCTGCTTCCATGGGGCCTGAATATACTAGATCCAACATTTTATTTTGTGAAGAGTATTCTTGAGATGTTCTGGCCGTACTACTATATGAGTCAGAAGAAACATGAACAAGATAACTGCACAACAGAATCAAGCAGTGATGGAAGAACCTTTGCCAGCAAAACCTGCAAGTAAATAGAGCACTCTTCAAATCATGTCTTAGAGCAAATACCCTCTTCAAATGTTAGCAGCAGTTAGCACAATAGGCTTTTGTTGTTTACAGCAATAAATGAGATGCTGTTCAACTTGCTTCAGAAGGCTTCTGAAGGACATATAATCAACCCCTGCACCACAAATCATTCTAGGTTCTCTTGCAGGTTTTGTTAAGAGACAAATGGTTGTGTCACTCTGTCAGAGTAAGCGTCTGCACTTGCGGAGCACACAGTAGGATAAAAAGGTCAAAACCAGCATATAAATACACAACACAGACAGCTAATTGCAGGTGTAATAAATAAAAAGCCCTCATAGCCAGTGTCCTCAAGCACGTACATTTATTTAGCATATACTACAAAACACTCCCTACTGCACATTTTCAGCTGACATTAGTGATAATTTTTAAATAAGTGATCAATACAAGCCAATGTAACAGAAAAAAATGCCATCTTCAAGATCACAAAAAAATATCCATAACAGACTGAGTATATGTGGGGCAGTCTCAAATAGTTGTTTCTCTAATGTGACAGGAGCCTGCCTGGTTATTTAGAATTCTTAACACAGCATGAAATCTAACCCTAATGGCTTCAGAATAGGGAAAACTTCTGAAAAAGTTAAAATTAATGAGACAGTAAATAAAGCTATATGAATACAGTAGAACCATTTCCTGTACAATGCCAGTGCAGCCAAATGAGCCAGGGCCATCTGGCATAAACACAGACACAAGTAGCATCCAGTGTCTGAGACAATATTTCAGCGAGGCTCTCACAACAATAATGATTTGCATACTTTTCCACTTGATGAAAAATGGATGGGGAACTTCTGACATTAGCTTTGACAATTTGGAGAGCTATTGCATATATATTCAGATACAAGGAAAAGCAAACATTATTCAGGTACAAAATTACTGACACTTAAAAAACTGAGAAAATTAAAAACTGTGTTTAATAAATGAAAAGTAAAATTGTTTATATGTAGTCCAAAATACAGTCTGTAAGAAATAGCAAGAAGCAGCCACCTTCAGCTGCTCCCTACTTCATCCAGATGTATTGCTATTAGGAAGGCCAAACTCAAAGCACCACAGATTTATTGGCTCTCCCCTGATTGTTCCAAATATTACCTCTCCCCCAGATGCAGGGGTTTATTTTGTGATTCCCATCCGATATATGAGTTCTACTTAATAACTGCCTTGGGAGTCTACCGATTTGAGGATTAATGCTGTATCTTCCTGTGCAGGTCTCAAGAAGCAGGAAGTCTGAGTGACAAATTAGAGCTTTTCTCCAAAGAGCTGAATTTATGATGCATACTCATGAGGCAGTTTCACTTATTGCAAGACATCCATTGCAATCTAAATACTCATTTGTATTTCACACTGCACAGTGATTTTCATGCATTTGCAAGATCAGAACCAAATCAAAACCAAGCTTTGAAACCTAGCCAGCATTGGATTATAGTATATTATGCAAACAATTGTAGCAATCAACCTTTATAGCTTTTTGGTAATGATTCCTCCAGATATCTTGATTATTACTATCTAGTGTTTCTCAATAGCTTACGAACTGCATGAAAGATTAAAAATCTTTCCAAAGAGGTCAGAAAAGTCTTATAAGTGGGAATGTTTCTATTAATTCATCCATTCAGGATGCTAGTCAAAATCCCTTTTGTTTATGTTGCTTGAGAACAGTAGCAAGGGAAATATTAAAGCATTTTGAGATCTGTGACAGCTAACTTAACAAGTGTTTATTGCTGGAGGACTGCAAGGAGCTAGACATGATTCTCATAAGAAAGAAATGAAACAAAATAGAGAAATCAACAGCAAGCTTGGCTTCTATTTTCTGAGGATGCTATTGGATGCTGATAAGGGAGAAACATTAAAAACATTTAGAAATGTATTATTTATGAAGAGGCTGTCATTAGGAATTTATCAAAAGAAGATTAAGGCTCACAAATTTGTCTGAATTCTCTTTGCTGAATCGGGAGATATAAAGACAGTGGAAATGATTTATTCCATTTCAAATTTGATCCTTTAATATCCAAGATTTTGATTTGCAGCTTTACAGTCAGAAAACACAGTTGCAGGAGAACAGCATTCATCAACAGAATAACAGAGGGGCAAACAAAGTTCCCACTTGAACAGTGGAAAACTGAAAAGATCTCCTTTCGTATCTTTACGAACAGGACTGCAATTACATGGCAGTCAGCAATTCCCACAGCTTAAAGTGATTATTAAAACCACTTGAGCCCTGAGGTTCACATGTTTTCTAAGTCCCAGTACAGCAGACACAGTAGAAACCAGGAATGCAAGTTTTCTTGCATGTGTGAAGAACCAGGCAAAAGGTTAAGCTTATTCAACATCTTTCAAAAGACTTTTTAAGGACATTTAACTAGTAGTTTGATAGTTTGACACCAGTGTATCCTCTTCCAAGGGCTAGAAGAGAACTGAGACCAAAGCTTTGGCTAATAATAACCAGCTATGCCATGTTAGTCAAGAGCAGAAGAGGCAAAGGCATGGAAGAGGCATCAGGGGCATATACTCCTGACTGACTTTTAAGAACAAATCAAGCTCTTAAATATTTACCCTCCCTCAAACCACAACAATAAAGAGCTGGAATAAGAATAGCTCTCAAAGCCCTTCACCTTACTATCCACTAACATGGAGAATTAATACCCAGAGGTCACAGACAAAAACTGGAAAACTGAGGAGTGACAAAATATACAAGATGTTTTTCTAGATAACAGAATCACAGAATCGCCAGGGTTGGAAGGGACCTCAAGGATCATGAATCTCCAACCCCCCTGCCACATCCGGGGCCACCAACCTCCCCATTTAATACTAGACCAGTTAATACTAGACCAGGCTGCCCAGGGCCCCATCCAATCTGGCCTTGAACACCTCCAGGGACGGGGCATCCACAACCTCTCTCTGTCAGTACTCGGCAGTTACTTTGCAAAAACCTGACTTGCATACTCAACTCCTTAACTCTGTGCGTAATATGCCTGGTGTGTGAGAAGCATAGTTCCTCTTGAGGGGATTTAAATGGAGTAGGATCCGCAGGTCACAGCCTGCTGGATGAACAGTGCTCTGTGCACACCAAGGGGCTGCTTGCCTTGCACAGATAACTTGACTGAAAAATCCCCACCCAATTGAAAGAATGTATTTTATGAAGCAGAAGCACTACACTGAGATGGAATAAGCAATAATTTTAATGCTAGAAACATACCTATTTCAATTCCAGTAGCACATGATTATCAAACACCCAAATTCTCAATTATTTAGTATCCACTTCTGATCCCAAGGCAAAGTATTACATTCAACACTTTTAGATCTCCTGCCAAGAAAAAAATCTGAAAATATGATACTTTTTATTAAATTAAAATACAACTCTAACTGGCAAATGGTACCATTTCCTAGAAGCTTATAAAAAATGGAAGACTGAGTTTTCAGGATATTTTTTGTTCTCCCATAGTGTGTGAAGACGTCTTAGTCAAACTACTGCACATTTAAAATAGCATCATAAAAAGATATGTAGAACATATCTGAATATTTAAATTCTTATGTATTCCAGAGTTAGATTCCACATGCATTTAATGGAGGTAGACAATACCTAGAAGAATTCAGAGGGCTGAAGTATGAATATACAATCATAATTTCCCCTTCATTTTGAAGAAAAGTGTTTTCATAAACCTGAGTTTTCTAAGCCACAGTGCAGCCTCAATTTAACATCTGAAACAAAAATTTAGATCTGCTGCCCAACACTGCTAGTAAGAATGTTTAACAAGCCTGAAATATTACAGTATATCAACCTCATAAATTTTCTATACAAAAGAATGAGTCATTACCAGTGACTGAACACAGAAAGCAAGTGCTGGCTTTTAGACAAAGGTTTTGCTGCCTCTCAAACAGCTGTCAAAATATCAAAGCCAGCTCAACAAGTATCTTTATCGTGCCAGATTAGAGTTGAAATGTAGGTCTATACAGAAATAAAGCAGGTCACATTCTGCCATGCATATTATCACTTGGTAATCTCCTCTCTTCATCAGATGTTCACATCTCTCCTTTTCTGAGTTCTGTTATGAATTATAGAAAATTAATTATAGATTTTGTTCTGACAAAACTATTAAGATGATGAAATGGCAGTCAGGCTATTTCAATACCTTGTCTGAAACTTGAAACAAAGAATACACATAGAAAAGCCTTGATTTCAGGAGTTAGGTTTTGAAATGAAGTATCTCTAGTTTTAAGTACATCTTTAAATCCTTATTTTGACATACTAACTACCTGCAGGAGAAGTGAATGCCAAGAAAACAAACAACAATAACTAAATTACTGTTGAAAAGGGGAACATTACTTACACTGCTGTCTTAGCAAGTTCTGACTCAAATTCACAACTGCCCTTTTTTTTTAATAAGAAAAAAGAAACAAATGAAAGACCTTAAAACCACAATTCAGACCTATGAGAGAATAGGGAACGTTTTAGGTTTAAGTTTATCACCTGCTGTATCAGGCAGAATCCAAACTAATCCCACTGAAAAACAGATGAATTTGTTCCTCACAAACTGGGAACTACTCGACTGGGTGCTGAAAAAAAAAGAAGCCTTCTCTGAAAACAGCTACCAACTCCACCTTTTTTTCCCCTGAAAGTAATGAAAAATTATTATTTGATTGTACCTTTAAGATGAACACATTTCCAATGATCTGTGTACAGATTAATTTGGTTACACTGACAACTTCTTATGCATTTATGTCATGTCAGAGCTCAGCCACTAAAGCCATTGCAGCAGCAGCTGCTATTTACCCAACACAGTGTTCTTTTCCATCCTGAACGTCTGAGTTTCTGTTACACAGAAAATTCAGTAAGGTGGGAATGTTCATGAAACCAGCATTGTTCACACAATATACTTTTTCAAATGCACCTTTTACACAAGACATATATAGCTAAAATAATGTCTAAGGAGCAATTAGATGCAAAGCTTGATTACCTGAGGGTGTATCTCAAACCTCCAGAACTCCCAACAGTCTAGTCATTATGAGTCACTCTTCAATGCATTAGCTCTAAATGAGCCAGATGTGTTGAAATATTTAAGTCCCTAGGTAAGCTCTGGGGATTTTAGAGAGATTCTCCTATCACTACTGCATGTGCATCTCTTGCTAAATAGAAACACAGCTATGTGCACACACTGAAGGCACAAGAGTTTCTACATAATGCCTTAAAATGCAGCACAATTTCTGTTGTATGTACATTTCTTTTCTGGGTAATAAATTGGAAAGTAAACACAAATTATTTAGTCTATGCTTGAAATGAATTTTTACAGTCTGTTAGGGCATTTTCTCATTAGTAAGTTTATGAGTACATCAAGCTTTAGAATATATAAAATGTGATACACAACTAAAAAAAATCAGTTATTTCATTCTTTTTGAACAACTGACACAAGAAAAAAAAAAGTTTCTAGTAAACTTCCCCAAAGATCATAAAAATCAAATGTTCTGATCTCAAACCGTGATTGATATTAAATGGCAAACCTATGCTGCCTCAAGTGGTAGTGCTAAACCAGTTTGTGTACCCTTTGCAATACTACTGCCCTTTGCAAAGCTATATATTTACACAATACATTTTCAATTTATGCAGCACAGTCTTATTTTACCGTAATCAGAAGATATGCTGGAATTAGTTGAACAAAAGGCTTTGCTTCTTTCAGTTTCAAAGAGGATTAATCCAATACAAAAGCACAGTAAGAGCAAGGATACACTGAGCAACTTTGTGATAGTTTCTATGAATTTGATTATCAGTGTCACTGTGGGTTAAGATTCTGTTACAGACAGCATAATAATAAGTTGCGCTTCTGCTTTTTCAGTTTTTCATTGAAGTATGGAAGTTCAGCATCAGCACATAGGACACTATAAGACAATCAGATGTTTCAATTTCAAGTCCTTCGATACTCTTCATTAATATTATTTACTGTTTAACAACTCTTGAAACCATTCATTCTGGATTTGGCCTGATAGACATTCTCTGCATTTCTGGTCAGCTTAATGATCTAGAGCCATGACCTTTTTATTCTAGATGCTGGTATTAGTCCTGTCTACTAATCACATCAAATAAAAATTCACACACAAAATCAACCAACCAACCAAAAAAAAAAAAAAAAAAACAAAAAACCAAAACAAACAAACCACCCAATATGGCATTTATTGTAATTGCAAATATATAAGATGTTGGCAAAAATACTTGCTACAATCAAAATATGATCTCATTTCAAAATACAATTTATTCCTTTTTCAGCTGCTTCTTCTAAACATACTAGACCTTTCAAATAGGGAGCTTTTGATTTGCCTTACTGAAAGCTGCTTCTCTAGTTATCAAGTGTTGGTGGTAACTGGGTCTGGATCCAAAGACAAAAGGCAGATATCAATTTGCCAGTAGGTAACGTTTGATGTATTTAAATGTGAAGGTACATCTTCCATGATTCTTGAGGTATTCACAGAAACTTGTTGACAAAAACTTCTAAAATTAAAGTTACATTAATATAGCGAAAAACAACTGCACGTTTCTTGACTGCAAATCTACAGGAGCTTTTATTTAAGTTTCGTTTCAGAAGAAGCATTTTTTCCCCTCTAAATAGCTATAGACACCTCCCTTTAGATTCTGGAATTTAAGGATTGCATCCAGAAGATCTACAGCTTTGATGAAATTACATACACAACAGTGAAGCAGGAATGCAACTATGTGATTTCCACCAGAACTGAGTGTTTATATGATTAGACTTTCCTTTATGGCATAAAAAAAAATCCAAACAAAGCATTACTATGCGAAGGTTTACTAGCTAATATACATATATTGCACATTCATAGACATTTTATCTGAAAACATTCTGAAAATATTACAGATCTTTCACATGATTTAACAGCTGTTGCAGAGCTGCATAAAAATACCTCATCAAGTAGATGTCTAAATATAGCCACCAAGACTCATTCTCCCCTGGCCAATTCAAAATCCAGTCTTCTTTAAACTAAATTTTTTGTACTGATTCCCTTGATCTAGGGACCTCCTGTGAAACAATTCAATAAGAACAGAAACCAGTCAATTGTAGTGAGAACTGAGCATGCAAGATGAGATTTTTACATGTCCACAGAACAGGTAGTTGAACTTACTGCTTATCAGAATGGAAATCTTCCTAGGATGCCTGTGTTAAGTGAAGCGAATCAGGCAGGACTCAGAAGGTGAAATGTGTTGATGCTAAGCAGTGAGTTCCATAAAACCTGCATGTCAACTGGTCCCTACTAACAGCTTCAGCTCACATATGGCCATACCTTTCACAGCAGCTTTTGCTGACTCTGGTTCAAGTATGCATTCAGAAAATCAGCTGTTATGCCAATAAATTGTTAAGTTCAAAACAGACATGGGTATTTTCACTTTTTTTTTTTAAATCACAGTTTCTATATGTCTCAACTTTTTTTTTTTTTTTTTTTTTTTTTTTTTTAAGTAACTACAGGAACAACTTTCACAAGGCTAACTTAGAAATCTGTTTTCATTTCTTGTGCAACTAGTGATAGAACTAGAGGGAATGGCTTCAAGCTGTGCCAGGGGAGATTTAGGCTGGACATTAGGAAATACTACTTTTCTGAAAGACTGATCAGGCACTGGAATGGGCTGCCCAGGGAGCTGGTGGAGTCACTGACCCTGGAGGTGTTCAAGGAACATTTGGATTTTGTGTTGAGGGATATAGTTTAGTGAGAACTATTGGTGATAGTGGATGGTTGGACTGGATGATCTTGTAGGTCTTTTTCAACCCTGGTGTTTCTGTGATTTCTGTTATTCTGTGATTCATATTATAGAGACTGAATTTCTGCATGGTTCTGTTGAAAAGTGAGAAATAATTTATCAGCTGCTTTCAGCCTCTAAGAATCAGATTTTCTGGGGATAGTGGCCACCCTCAGCAAGTTTGCTGATGATACGAAGTTGGGAGGATTGGCTGACACACCCGATGGCTGTGCTGCCATTCAGCGAGACCTGGACAGGCTGGAGAGCTGGGCAGTAAGAAACCAGAGGAGGTTTAACAAAAGCAAGTGTAGAGTCTTGCACCTAGGGAGGAATAATTGCATGCACCAGTACAGGCTGGGGGATGACCTGCTGGAGAGGAGCTCTGCAGAGAGGGACCTGGGTGTCCTGGTGGACGACAGGTTGGCCATGAGCCAGCAGTGTGCCCTTGTGGCCAAAAAGGCCAATGGCATTCTGGGGTGCATTAAAAAGAGCGTGGCCAGCAGGTAGAGGGAGGTGATCCTCCCCCTCTACTCTGCCCTGGTAAGGCCTCATCTGGAGTACTGTGTCCAGTTTTGGGCTCCCCAGTACAAAAAAGACAGGGATCTCTTGGAAAGAGTCCAGCGGAGAGCCACAAAGATGGTGAAGGGCCTGGAACATCTCCCCTATGAAGAAAGGCTAAGAGAACTGGGTCTGTTCAGCCTTGAGAAGAGAAGACTGAGAGGGGACCTGATCCAGGTCTATAAATATCTAAAGTGTGGGGGGCAGAGTGGCGAGGCCAGACTCTTTTCAGCAGTGTGCGGAGACAGGACAAGGGGAAATGGTCAGAAGCTGGAGCACAGGAAGTTCCGCACCAATGTGCGCAAGAACTTCTTTACGGTGAGGGTGACGGAGCACTGAAACAGGCTGCCCAGGGAGGTTGTGGAGTCTCCTTCTCTAGAGATATTCAAGACTCGCCTGGACGCCTACCTGTGTGTCCTGGTGTAGGGAGCCTGCTTTGGCAGGGGGGTTGGACTCAATGATCTCTGGAGGTCCCTTCCAACCCCTACAATTCTGTGATTCTGTGATCTCCACTATTCATAGTCAAGAAGATTATAAACCTTTTAATTTGGAGTGAACAAGGTGGCAAAATCATTTTACAAAGAAAATGAGTTTTGTAAGAGGATTTGCATTTTCAGCACCATCTGTTCTTTTATATGATTTACTACTTTAAACTAAGAAAGTGAAATATTTTTCAGGACTGTACTGCTATAGTGGAGGTGACAGGTCAAAATCTGCTCAATTTCTTGTAAACAGATGTGGCCAGGTCCTTCAAATCTTTGCCTGCATAATCCAATGCTGCAGAAAGTTGCTTTTTTTATTATTATTATTTATTTAAGGAGTTGGTTGGTTTTTAGAATTCACAGATTTGTTTGGTAAAGATATCTAAACCAACTGATAGGAATTTTTACAACTGCAACACAAAGATCAAGCTACTGGTATTTCTCCAGCCTTCACGTGCTTAACATTTACTAAAACGCTCTGATTTTTGCAACTGTATTTCTAGTGGCACTGAACAACCACAAGAAGAGTTGCAACTGCAGGGAAAGGAATACTTAAGAAATTAATCATATTTGCCAGACAGTGAATTGCATTAAAAAATAAAAAATCACTGAAACACAGAATAGAAAAAATACAGAAGTATCTTTCCTCTCAACTGCCAGAAAACATTTCCAATTATTTTTAAACACAGTTTCCCCCCAGATTCTGAATTCTGGTTTGCTTCTACTTCTACAAACTCTACATGATACTTACTAATTTCAGGGTTGCTAAAGCATACTTTGAATAATCCCACTCCGAAATCATTTTATTGTTAAACAAAACAATTAAGTTAGTGTAGAAATGATCAATCATTGAATTCTAAATGGTCCTACAGGAGATTTTTTATATTACCCTTTTTAAATCAGTGAAGAAATCCAACTTCCAAAACACAATTCTTCGACCGGTATCAAAACTGGTTTGTTGAACAAACTATGCATTCATGGAAGCAAAATTAGGACAAAGAAAATTTTGTAACAACCAACAACAGAGAATACATTTTTCACATTCATTTAACACAAACTTGTCACAAGAGCATAATTGAAAAGAAAAATGTAATTTACCTATAACTACATCGTGGCCATCAACCAGGCCTGCAGAGAACAGCTCCTGAGAAACACCATCTGCTGTGTCTGTCCAAAAAGTGAAGTAAGTATGAGAATCCAGAAAAACAACAAAAAGTATCAATCACCCAAAGCAATATAACAAAAATATATTTTAGTTTCAAAACACCCGCAAGTCGCAGGCTTGAATTCAATGTTAATGTTCATTAGGAGGGAGAAAAAAAGGACCACAATTTTACAAGATAATTAACTTAGCAGCCTCTACACAGCAAAATGATGTGATGATTTTATTCATTACAAATACCGTACAGACCTTTCCAGGTCACTAGCATTTCTCCTCTATTATTTAAGTAGGTACTCTTACGTGGTTTACAATTTCAGTATTTTCACAACCAAGAAAATAAACTGTTGTGGCATTTTCACTTGTGCCTCCATCTTCTCTACTGTATATCTAGATTGAGAAGTGTAATATCAGGTTTTCTTGTTTGTTATCAGTGGGGTAAGGGAGTTATATACAGTCATTCTTTTCTTTGAGCTCTGAGCTCAGAACAGGCTTTATGAATGGTGACCCAGAAGATTTAGAACTTTGGATGGATGTTGACTGCTGTAACTGAGCAGCTTAATTCCCAAGCCTCTATGCCTACTAATGGTTACTGGGTAATTATTGCATAAAGAATTTGGAAGGCTTAAGGTAAGTGGGAAACAGCAGGAACAAGTCTATGTTCCACCAAGGTCTCAACTGCACATGACATTAATGCAAAATGTCTACATGGAGTCCACGTTTTGAGGCAGCTGAGCACTTACATAATCTCCTCAAGTTAAACACAGACGAAAAAACAGCATCACTGAGTGAGTTAGAATTTCTGTAGAGATTTGAGGGTGAGAATACTGGCTATCTCAGTAACTATTAGGAATAGTCTTCGTGTACTTCATGATATATCCTGCATTTTTCAACCAAATACAAATTTTTGCATAGCTTACGTAATTGCTTAGTGAGTATTTAAGTAATTCTTTCAACAGTGACTAAATCAGGATGCTCTGTGCCCAACTAAGAAATTTCTCATTATTACTCATTATCAAAATTCATGAGAAATGCAAGTAGACAACAGAATATACCCACAAAACTACTGCATAAGATAGATAATATGATATACGGTAAAAAAGATACCTGTTCCAATTTGGACTTTTTTTTTTTTTTTTAAGTGGAAGCTCTTTGTAAAGACTATTCTAAGCATAGCATATATTGACTTTTGAAAAAAAAAATGAAATATGTTCACAGCTTAAAGGGTTGCTATGTAACAAGGATGATACTTTCTTTCTCAACATATCATTCCCTTGCATATTTTATTGCAGTAATACCCAGTATCCTTCAAATAAAAATAAATTTTATGGCTTCTTAAAACTCTTAGCACTGGAAAGCCAGAGTTCTACAAACTTCTACAAATGGTATCCTACGTTTCAATGCCAGAATTTATTTCTGCTGATGAGACGTAAGCTACAAATGCAATTCAACTGCCAATTGAAGACATCTGAAAAATGGTGTATACCTCATACTTTTTAACAGAACTTTTTATTACATAGGACAAAGAAACTCAAATGTTACCACTATCACCATATATATTTTCATAGCTACCATATGCCATTTCTTGTTATGTTCTCCAAATGAAAAAAAAAAAAAAAAAAAAAAAAATCCCAAAGCCATAAATATAATGATACAAGATCTTACATAGCACATAGATCACTTGGGTAAGACATAAAATTGATAAAGTATACTGTAGAGAAAATCTAACGTACACAATACAGTATGCAACCTAGCCACCAGAATTTACACACATCTCATGTTCTTGTTCAAGTTAAGTGCAGTATGAAGCTCTGCATAGGGAACATTTCAGAGAGATAGCTTATATTAAACAGAAGTACAAATCAATTTCTGAAAAATCCTTCTGAACAATAAACAAATAATTCAGTTGAAAGAGCCTTACCTCTGCCTGGAGTAAACTCAAAACGTATATCATTAAGTTCTTTTCTGGAGTTTCTGAAAAACATTCAGTGCATACATTAAAATTTAATGAAGAAAAGCCTATTCAAACTAACAATTTTCAGCTTTGTAAGTGAATTGCTTTTAAATATGTGAGGAGTACATAGTTTTATGTTCTAATATTACCTCAACTGGCAGGCACATCTAAGAAACTTTTTAAAAAAAAGGTTAAAAGCCACATAAATGTAATTATTTTTTAAAATATATTAGAAAATACTGTTGGGTTTTTTGTTGTTGTTGTACTTTTGTTTTGTTGTTGTTGTTTTACAAAGAATCATGATTAATAAAAACAGATGCAAATAGTTGTTTGAGCCTAGCCAGGAGATCATTTAGCTTTGCAGCTGGATATAAATTTTGGTCACAACAGTCGCTGTGTCCAAGGGCCAGGTCCTTGCCTGCTGTTCCCACCCCAGATCAGGCAGATCAGCAATAGCTGCTGAGAATCTCATCTTTGATACTGTCTGAAGGAGATGCCCAATAACTTTTACATCCACCTACACTACTTAGAATTGCTAGATTTCTGCTATTTTTCACCTAATGACTCATATTCATGATAATCTCTTCTGTTTAATGGTGAATTATATGAAATTAGCATAGGACATAGCATAAAAAAATAACAGACTAGTTTTAATGACAACTACTCAGGCCCTCTATCTAGACAATACAAATGGCATTGGTAACCACATTTTTGCAACAAGGACTTTCCTCAACTTGAGAAATACTGTTCTCCAAACACATTCTGACAGGAGGATTCACCACATTTTCATGGCAATATTTTGGTGAAAATCAACAGAAAGATCTTAGTCTGAAAAATGTCTGGAGAACCTAAAGGATGAAATAGAATTCTCTAATAAATATTTTCCTTTCCATCTTCAAGAGACACTCTGCTATGCTGGCTCTAACAGTTCAGTATAACCTGAATAGCACGTATCACCCTGCTCCAAGAATAACAAAATATTCACTTGTTTTTAAAGCCCTCTATTGGAAATCAAATATACAGAGAGAAGCTCACTTAAGAGACTGAAAAGCAGTTTTTGATGCATAGCGTCCATAAAGCTGTTCTGAAATGAATAACTTCACATACTGACCACCATTGTCTCAACAGGGAGGTTCTTAATACATATAAAATAAGCAGCACAGCATGAAAACCAAAGGTTTTCTGCCTTCGTCTTTGCTCCTGAGAGCACTTTAAACAGTTAAGCACGTGACACAGCCATAAGGGACTTACTACCCAACTCAAAGAATTCCTTTATAATCTTATATTGTGCTCCAAGCCACCATCTCTTGCATATTTTCCATTTCAATTTTAGTTAATAATTTCTACCATCTACAAAACATTAGCCTCTTCACTAAACAGACATCCATCTTGTTTTTGGAAATGGCAATCTGAGCATAGGGATGAACTTAATTGCTGTATCATGCTTTTTCCAATGAATTGCTAAATCCACTTGAAAAGGTAATAGCAACAGAATGCATTTTGCAGTCCATTATTCTTCTCCCCAGCAAGGAGAAGAACTGTAAGCAAGCTCAGATTTCAGCATACCAGGCCATGAAGTCTTGCTGTGGGAAAACTAAATCCAATAGGCAGCCATACCCAGCTGTGCTTTAAGAGCTATTATCACTTGCTAAATACTTACAAAAATATTAGAGTCAAAAAAACAGCAACATGCAGGAAAACAAAAACCAGTGATTGGCAACATAGACAAAAGCAATATAGCGAAGCCTGAAAAATAAGTATGCCACATGCAGTGTTTAAAATGAAGAGTACTCATTTACTGAACATACTGAATGCTTCAAAGCTGAAGGAGTTTCAGGTTCCCAAAATTCTATCCTAAAAAGCTACGGGAGTTTAAATGTGTTAATACAAAGCTATGGATAATGCAGCTAGACCAGTACATATTTACTAGGCTCATTTACTTCTGTTGTAAAAATCTGCTGTCATTATATGGAATTATGCACTTAGTCTATTTTTATTCAACAAAGAATTAGTATGAATCTCAATTCTCCAGCCCCCCCCCCTTCCAAAAGCCCTGGATGGCTTCCTGTCTAGAAGCAAGCCACATATGACCCATCTCTGAGCTCCCTTTTGGCACACCACTCCCCTCTGCTGAAATTTATCACATCTAACAAGCTTATTAAACTGCTGCTTTCCAAAAAGGGGAAGTTTCACAGAAATTCAGACTACTTTTCCAAAATAAAATAAAATAAAAAAGCTGTTTTGGCTAAATGTGGGACTCGGCTCAGACTTACATACCCTCTTCCTGCATACACTTTTGAAGAAACAAATCAAAGGAAAAACAACTTTTTTCACACTTCTGCAGAAGGAAATCAGGAAGTTTTGCTTATTAGCAGCTACACTGAATTGCTCCAGCCTGCATATCTTTTTTCACAGCTGAGAAGGACTTCTGTAGATTTAGCACTCTTCCAGGCAACTACTTAGAAACTAGTTCATTAGGCTCTCAGATTGCCTTTCCCCAAATCTCCCATAAAACATTCACCACATAAAAAGGCACCAAGTCATTATGAACTCTCACAAAAATTACTCATTTTCTAACAGATCAACATAGCTATGTGAGACCAGCTGCTCCTGATACAGACTGTTTCCTAAAGAAAGATGAAAATGAGGTAGTGAGTTTTATTTTGTTTTTAAATTGCAAGAGGTCCCAAATAGAAGTTATGAGTCAAATTTGCTTATTAAGGTGAAGGTGAAAACTCAAGAAAATTCAAGCCAACTTTGTCGTCTCCACTTTTATACTCAACTATTTTAAATTTAGTTGCTGCTTTCTGTTTAATTGTACACTATCATTCAGGAAATAAAACAAAGGAAGTTTGTCAAGATTCAATTGCTAAAAGCTTTTTTGCTTATGGTTCCATTATATTCCAGACATTTATTGATTTCCATAAATTATTGATTCCATTATATATTTATCTACCAAACAGAAGATGCACTTGATTTCTCCCCTAAAAGCTGTTTGGCCTCTTCTCCAGTTTTCAGACTCTTCTCTGGTTCTACTCAGTCCCTGTTGTTCCAAATTAGTCTTCTAGTTCCCCTGCTACTCTTAGGTGACAACTGTTTGGGCTTGCTGATTTATTTGCATGCAGTTTCCAAGTACCATTTCATTTGTTCATTGGAGTTCTTTTTTCCCACTGACATCCATTACAGCCTTATCATGCAGCAGCACACACAGGCTTTATTACTACTAAACAGAAATAGGATTTGAAGAAAGGCACCTATATCTTCATGATTAATAATTTTATCATCTTCATCATTTCTTAATGGTCCCTAGTTTCTCTAATGCATTTGTGAAAAACAGCTATTTCTACTTAAAATTGCAAACTCAGACCTTTTTGCCACCCCTTGTAATACCTCTTATTTGCTTCTTGCTTTGTGCCATTATAGACTCATATCCTTGATTATCAAGGATACAGACACCCCATCTCTTTTGAAGAGTAGTAAGTTTTAAATACTTTTGTGCATTTTAGCACACTGCATCTTATTCTTTTCCTATATGTTGTTTTTAACTATGCAGTCACTTCCAACAGGACTGATTCAAGAGATCTGCTTTAAATAAGAGCAACACCCAAATCAGCCATGTTAAGATATTTTGTTGACCACCTTCCTTGTTACATCATTTTAGAATTTAAAATTTCGGACCTTAAAAAAAGCGTATTTCCTGATGAAAAAAAATCACAGTGAAGTTTTGGGTCACTTGATGTGCACATACAGATTGCTAGAGCTGTTTTCCAATTTTCTAGAAAGTAATGCTTCATCAAAGAACCAGAAAAAAAAAAAAAAAAAGAGCCAACTTCATTGCATAGTCCCATCCTGCCTCTTAGAACAGCCTGTTTAAAAAGAAATTATTTGCATAACAATACTTATGTTCACTGAGATCAAGATTAGAGAATAAACAGCTGCCTAGATTGACATGGTTGTACTGGACAAGTCTTAAGAAGAGAAGAGAGATTTCAGGCATCCATGTTTCAAGATGCAGACTTAGAAATAACTACTTGATAGTCTAATTCCTGCTATATGAAATGTTCCACACACTTGATAGATCTACATTGATGAAATATTGCCTAATATGTGGGATTAAGAAATCATGTTTGTGTAACAATACCACTGTAAACTGGAGATGTTAAATGTTGGTATGTCTTCTGTCCTTCAAAATGAGATATCAATCATGTAAGTGAGGTTCAAGAAAACTGTACATATTGGAACTAAAATTAAGTTCTAATCCATTCTAGGATAGCTTGATTATGTATCAAGCAGTTTTTCATTCTTTTTTTTTTTTTCTACGTTATTTTCTCACTAGTTTACCCATTGCCTCTTTTGCAGTTATGTTAAAGATCACCTTCTATTTCCAGGAAGTTTCAGCACCTTCTCTGTAAACCTCAGGGAGAGCATATTCCTAGGTGATATGCATGCAACAGCAGCTAAGTATCAGCATGTATATGGTCTTCCTTCCTGAAACAATTTTTAAAAACTTAAAATAATGTAATCCAAAAGAATGGCATGTGCATGTGTGTGTAACAGCATACATTTTGTCTCTGCATCTCTTGCTGAAAAAAATCATATTTATACAAAGTTTAGGTCTTGCAGGTGCTTTTCTCCTCCAAAATTACTTGAGCTGTATTAAAACTACCAGGGAAGCAAACTAAGTTATGCTGGCAGTAAAAAAGCAATTCAGCATAGCTTAGGAAAAAAGGGCAAGCAGTACGGCATTTGCACTGCCTCATTGCAGTTGCCACTGTAATTAAAACGGCAGAAGCATTTAAATGACCTGCTCATTTAGACTAAAGGAAAGAAAAACAAAAATAATAATGGAGCTGTCTAGTCAGAGTGAGAGCTGGGCTGTACATTCTGGAGATGTACCCATTTGATCTCCATTACACGTCTCTGGGGCAAGATCTTTGCCTGTACAAAGCAAGAAATGCAATTAAAGGAAAAGCCCAAAAGACAACGATTAATAGGCTTTTTTTAAAAGAAGAATTTTGTTTCCATGTTTTCCTTTGTTATTCAAATGGAGGGGGGAAGGAGGGTGTATTGTTTGGCCCTACCAATTGGTATTCAAATTTAAAAGGTCATCTTCCTTTTCACAACAATTTGTCATTCATTTCTCACTTTCACGTGCTTAATGTACCCCGAATCCAGCAGAACAATAACCAAAAAGCTAATAAAAGGAAGTCTGTTTGTTAAGCTAATTTTGTGAATTAGAATTTTAAATCTCCTGTTGTATCACACAAATACAGAAGAGAGTATTTACTGTAAAGAAGCATTAGCCTCCTGAGGATTCACCACATGATTACATAAATCCCTTTCTGTTTAACACTGCCATGCTCAGCTACCATTTACTAATCAATATCCAGGCTCCTCCACTACACACCACCACACTCTCAGGAGCAGATTATGTCTATTCAGCATTGTGAAGAGAAATGGTTCTTTCCAGCTTATTTCTAACGACTTCAATTAAGTTCTAGATTAAAAGGAAGGACTTTTTTGTTAACTTTCAGTAGCAGAACAGATGACTGAAATCTGCCAGCTTCTAGATTGCCACCAACCATAATAGGACTAAAATCTCCCTATTTCAGGTTGATATCTTACTAATACCTACCCTCTGAAGTCCATTCAAACTCTACCACATACTTCAGTGGCTTTCAAGAAACTGTTATAAGTTTACAACTTATCCCTGTCCATATACTCTATCGAAAGAAGGAAATACGGTTAGCAGAAGTTAATAAAAACATTGTCACTACCATTTAATGATGTTTATATACTCTTACATAAAGAACAAATCTGAGAAATGAAGCAATATATTTGTAAGCTATTCTATTTCGAGAGGCAGCAGTAATAGGGATGGTAAAACACAGCCAAACCATGATTTCAAAGCTGAAAAGCAGCCAATGCCATAATCAAGCACTGTCATTTGATTATTATGCTTTTGGAATGAGACAACAGCTATTAAAAATTCTGCTCGCCACCAACCACACAGGAAAGGGATGTGTTCATCACCATTGGAAGTCACCAAGTTACTTGTATGGGTTGCAAAATGATCAATTCAGAACACAGCCCACAGCCCCAGGGTAGTCAACTACTCCAGCAGAAGAAAACTTTACTATGATTTTAATCAGTGCTGACCGGTCTCAAGTTACGTAAGTCTTTAAGACTTCTGCAATAGAAAAAGACGAGAAAACTCTAGTGGACATCAAAATAACACAGCAGTTCTGCAAAAGTGTTTGTAATTTTAGAAACTGCATATAAACATGGGTCCTTCCTCTGTCTGTGATATACAGCCCAAAATCTTCATTCCTCAGCATAGAAATGTTAAAGGGATTTATCTATATACCTAAACATGCTTTTAAATTGGGTCTTCCCTCTTTCTGCAGCTGCTGATGCCAGAACCTAAATCAAAGCAAAGTTATAATCCCTTCAATTTCAATTCCTTATTATATTCTATGATTTATTCCAAGCTAAGTCAAACAGTAAACTCTGGATGAGGTGTTTTTTTTATTTGTTTTTAAATCTCATCTCTCAGTTTTACACTTCTCTGCTTAGGTCCTTGCACATTTAACTTTTGCTTAGTGAAATGAGCATTACCAATCAAGGATGGATGTGGCTCTGGGCAGCCTGGTTAGCAGTTGGCAACCCTGCCCAAGGCAGGGGGGATGAAACTAGATGATCCTTGAGGTCCTTTTCAACTCAGGCCACACTATGATTCTATGTTTCTATGACCTATTTGTGATGAAACAAAGTATGTGCTTACATAATCTTTTTGGACACTCACACTTCCTATCTGCTCTCATGTGAGCAGATGGAAATGGCTAAAGGTATCAGTTTTATTACTGCAGAGAGGGCAACATTTGTTAAGTTTTCCCCTAAAACTACTCATTCATTAAAATAAAAAGAATTTTGTCAGTTTTTAAGCAGTGATAAGTTTTAATTTGTGAAAAGCATCAATATTTTTTAACTGGTTGAAATGCACTGGAGAGCAATTTCCCAAAAACTTGAAAACAACAATTGTTGTATAGTGGCATTTTTTCCCTGTATTACTTGAGGTTTTTAGTTCATGGCCAGATGCAGTGCATTCAAACGAGCAATATGAAAACTCATTCACTGAACCTTGAGAAGTTTCTTGGATGTGGAAAATCAAAAAGAAACTTTGCATATACAGTAAGAATACAAAATGAAATAAAATGTTCTACTGGTTTTTAAATTAGCCTCAGCAACATCATCACATGCAATTAATTGCCCACAAAATTTACGATGACAACTATGCAGATTAAACACTTAAATTCCCTGCCATCTAAATATTTAGACATGCAAATCTTGATAACCTACGTTTGATAAGAAAAACAAAAACAACATTCCTTAGTTTAATAATAAACAATTGTAAATACAAACTTTTTTTTTTTTTATAAGAACATCATCTATTAAGTGATTGTATATAAGCTAAATTTTAGATGCGGTTGTTAATTGAAACATTTTTCAGTGTTCAATTTTCAATAAAAATATAGCAAGGCATAAAAGCATCCTTAAATTGTGAATAAGAAATGCACCATTTACCATTTTTAATGAGCAAGCTCTGAAGGATATAGAGGTAAACATGGAAAACAGAATTAGAATCTATAGTTTAATCAAAGGTTCCTGCTTACTGATTTCAGTTATGATTTACTCAAGATTAAACAGGCTATTTAAATCAAGTCCTCCATACTGTGAAAATAAAATTCACTTCAGTAACCATATTCCCACAGCAGCCTGAGGGAGGGCAAATGCTGTAGAGGTGATGACAAAACGTCATATAGGAGAGCGCTCAATAGTGTTATCAGAGGTACAGTTGTTTCAAGAATTCTACAAACAGTTTTGTCACTGGATTCATTTCCAGCCTGTAGAGTAGTACTGTTGCTTTCCAGTTGTAAATCCACCACACAGCTGGAAGTTAGTCTGTGAATTTTGTCATTAAATATACTAGAGAACAGAAACCATTCTAAATGAACAAAAATAATGAAAAATGCCTAACCTTTGCTGTAGGATACATATCAGTCCCCCTTCTTGCAAACCAGGTGAGTGTAAAAGTTTAAACACCAGAAAAGCCAGAAACTGCACAATCAAATAAAAAAGAATTGAAAATTTTTGATTATGCAGAGTCAATTATCAAAGTCATTCCAGATCTTGCCAGAACAGATTCAAGGTTTTGCTTATTTAGATACTTTGTTCCTAAAAATTAAGCCTCAAACTTAAATACTAAGCACAGCTCTACTAGGTGTCTGCAGGCAAGCGCCCTATTTTTGACAGCAGCCAGAGTGGGTGCCTAAGAAACACTATAGAAGTGGGACATGGCAATGTTTCCTGCAACTGCTGTCCCAGCCACAAAGCTTTTGCATTCAGCAACTACCTCAGATTCATGTCATTTCTAAGCATTTCATAGATCTCATGAATTTCTCTTCTACATCTTGGGGCAAGGAGTTCCAAAGTTTAACTACATTGTGACTTTTTTTTTTTTCCCCTTACAGCAGCCATTTTTCTCTCACATTCCTCCAGTTCCTGCATTGAGAAAGTGAATAACCAATCCCATCTCTCAGGATTTATGCCATTGTGTTCCACACATCATATATTTTTCTGTATAAATATAGATAACTCCCTTCAGCTTTTATGGAATTTATTCCTCTTCAAGCCTTTGATTATCCTTGATGCTTCTCTCTTTAACTTCTGAGATTAGGCCTGATGGGCAAGAATTGATAAAAAACACACACGCTACAAAAGTTACAGGAAAGCAAAGATTTATACAGTGTAACAAATCAGCTTCGTTAATCAAAGAAATATTTTTGTTAAAAATACACTTATCTGTAAACAACATGAACTATCAGAATATGCCAGTATGTGTAATTCTGCCTTAGCATTTTCTCTACATGCTATTTTAAGTAAGATATGAGATAATATAACTCAACTATCCCATTTGCCAGTGCTTCAAGTAAAAAAAATTCTATTTGCTCCTTTTGTTCTTCCTTTGGCTTAATTCATCTGGTGCGCAGGAACTGTATTAAATTAGGTCCTTGGACGTTCTAAATTACAGTCAGTGAATTACCTTCCTGTCAAAGAAGCTAATTTAACCATCTTAGATTGCTTCAGATAATTTGCAATTCTTAACTATTAACCATTAACAAGTCTCCTAATTTAACATGAAATATCTCTGTTAATAATCTAAATAGTCAAATCCTCAGATATTGACCTTCCCAAACCAGGTGGTTAGACTGGAAATTTCAAGGGTGGTGATATCTCCTTTCTACCATTTCCCCCCAGCCACGGCAGGGGATTGTCTTCAGCCTCTTTACAGAGCTCCTGCCAGGATTCTCTGATGAGAGACATGACATGGAACATGTGCAGCCTCATAAGAGAGAACCTGGACTGCAGATTTCATTCCTCCCCAACACCAAATGCCTGTTTCTCTGTGAAGCAAAGGATAAAGAAGCACCAACATATCAATATAACTATAGCTTAGGCAGATCAGGTCACAGTTATACCCATGGAAACAGATCAGACAAAAACTGAGAGCCAGTTTCTTCAATTCATTACAAAATTCAAGCACAGTCCCTTAAATAAATGAGGATGGAGTCTTTTCACAGGCTTTGCTCTGAACTACCTAAAACACTGCTGCTAATTTAACTTCTGAGGCAAAGTACTTCAAGACACAATACTGGAAAAGATAGAAAATAAATTGGAAAAAAAAATGCCATCTCCAACTGAAAATGCAAGTGAAGCAGGTGTCAGTTGGTCACAATGTGCCTGAAATTCAATTGTCATGCGAACTCTGACAATGGAGAATATTTCTCTGAATTAGCCTCACTGAAACAAATACCTTCCCAATTGAAAAGGTATTAAATATAAGTTAAGGGTAGAAAAATCAGATATTCAAGTTGGAAATTACCCAGACTAACAGAATTAAACGCCACCACTTCTAAAAACAGCACTATGGGATTCATTAAAAATTATCTCAGGATTCAGATCGTGCTTCTTATCTACAATGCAACATTTACACTAAAGAGAAGCTGGTGGTACTAATTTGGCATTCCCTGCTCAATTACTGTTTCAGTCCAACTCTGCTACTTTGGAAAAAATGTCAGAACTTGATCATCCAGCAAAAGAATTATTGAAGTGCACTGATTCTTCTGCCAGATTTCCTCCTTTGGGAAGGTCATTTTCAATTTCTGTATATGTTATTAACCTTTATTAGAACATCATTTTGCATTTTTTTCCATAGTATTATCATCATCATCTAATGTTTGATTTTTTTTAGGCCTTGTGTCTCCTCATCTTTCCAAAGAGAAAAAAAGGAGCAGTTCCTTCTTCCACAAGGCCCTAAATGGTCACATTGTATTCCATCACAAACTCTCTCCAACTGAGGTAGCACCCTCGCCAAAAGGAGTCAGCAACACTACAAGTGTCATCGGTTTACTTCCCCACCATTCCTTTCTCACTCAAGAACCCTGGGAAAAATGCCCTGTCCCTCACATCCTAGCCCAGCCAGCCCTCATCACACAGGAGGAGTTCATTCACATTCAAGACGCTCACTTTTTGCTGATGTCACCTTACCCTGTCTATAGGGAAACAAAAGGAAAGCAGTGTTGAGATGAAACCTTCTTGAACCTTCTCTCATCATTTAGTCCCCTTCCTCCTCATATCTCCTCCACCAGTCAAGTCATTTGTTTTGTATTTTGCTGGTATTTACATTTTTACCCATATCAGTACTTATTTTTTTAAACTTCAGTTCAAAGCATACTAAACCAGTGTTCTGAACTCATCAAGCTGCAGCAGTTCATATAACTTTATTGCCTCAAGCAAATTATTTTTAAAGAAAAAGCTTCCAATATTTTGGATGACGTACTGAGTTTTCAGTCTTCAGATTTGGCATCTAATGTTCACAGTGTTTATCTGAATGTCAAGCCATACTTAAAAACCTATGTAAAAGTAGTTGATGAAGCATCACAGAAAATTGTTTCTATCCGCATACTGTAGCTAACTTGTTTCATAACGTGTTTCACAACTTACAGTTCATTTTAACAAATCCCATAAAAGTCCTCTGATGTGCTCAAGTCTCTATCAGCTATATGACTTAATGATCAATTCACCAAAATACATCAACAAAACACTTGAAAATCTGCACTGGAAGTGGATAAATGCAGAAATCCCTATGAGTATATTAGCTATTTACTGCATTACAATTCTGAGAGAATGCTGCACGACAAGAAGCAAGCCAGCAACCTGAATTTTATCAACTACCAAATGCCAAAACTAGCAGTATTTTACTTTCAGATGCTCAAAAAAGGTTGCTCAGTAACGATAACAAAGAACATCATGTAGGGGCCACAATATCTTTCCCCATATACAACTACCATAAATGTAAGCTCATTCACCCTGCAATAGCTGTAGGATCAGGATAGCTGGAATGCAGAAAGAGACTAACCCAGGACTGACTGACCACGACTGAGGGCCTCCAGGTTATATCTTGCATTACAGAGAGTTCATTTTCCAGGGTTTTTCTGTTTATTTTTTAATGAAGGAATGCCTCCTGTTATCCTTGCAATAACAAAAAACAAATAACAGTTCAATTAGTGGAAAACTTTACAGTTATAGTTTAAGCAGTAACAATGCTAAACCCTGCTATCCAGATAAAATCTGCAAAAATGTATGATTCAGCCCACCTCCTACCACTGAGGTAGGACACGGCCAGAGCACTCATGGGGCCGGGAATGCACACTGCAAAGCATATGCTCCAGAATATAGGTCAGCTTAAATTAGCAAAAATTCACTCTGCAAAATTATGCATCAGCTTTTTCTTTTTTTCCAAGAAACTGCCAAGAGTGCTCCCAGACTCCAGAAGGTATCTCCTGTTCATGATTATTTTGTTTAAAGGAAACTTTTCAGTTCCTAGCACACAAAATGTTTGGAAAGTCCAGTTTCTGTAGCTTAAGAGCTATAGGGAAAAAAAAAAAAAAAGCATATTATGCTGACATTTGACTGTGCTAAAATGTTTGGCTTTTAGATTTGCCAACACTGCAGGTAACAGGGTAGAAGCTTATCACTCTACAGGTTTCAGCATAATTTAAAAATATCCAAGCACCTCACTACTACTTCCACATGTGGTAGTGCAAACTGGCCTGTTTTGTAAATAGTTTCATCTACCTGTATTCAGCAGAAAGATGAAAAAGAATATCGATAGCATAAACTGGGCTGTTATGTAAACGGGACAAGTAAACTGATTCCAAATAATCTTGAAGTCCTTTCTCTCCTTACAATAAAATTTATTACTACAGTAAACAACCTTTGGCAGCTTTTTTTTTTTTTTTTTTTTTTTTTTTTTCCAGCTGTCACGAAAAAAAAAAAAAGGGGGGGGAGATATTAGATTTCGGAACTTGGCAGTCATTCTGAACAGATATTTCTTGTGATTATCAACAATATTTAAGGTTACTGTTTTAAAGACATTTAATGTGCATTAATCTGCTATTTTCCACTAACAAACTGGTCAGAGTTCTGTTAATATTTCTCTACTTGTCTTTTTATCCTTTTGTTAGAATAAAAATAACATTTACTTTTACTCACACAAGCGATTAAGATATCTGTGAGAGACTGTTGTTTCTTGTCAACACAAAGAGGATGAAAATGAGTTTTAAAGTAAGTGGCAATAAGTTTTTAAACCAAATTAGCCATTTAAGGAACATAGCTATAGATGTAGAGAAAGCCATCAAGTTTTTCACGACAAATATACTTCTTACACAAGAATTAAACTGCATAATTAAACATTAGCAATTCTTAGCTTTAAACAGATTTTGATGAAAGGTGCCTTATTTTGACAGTGTATAAATTTAAGTCAGACAACATATTTGTATCCATTTTCTAAAATATCCATCGTTTCTCTAGAGTGGCTGATCAAACTTGCCAGTGAAAAACATTCTGAGTAGGCAACTTGTAATACAGCTATGGTTTATTTCTGTCAGAGACTGACTGCTGAAGTGTGAAAGAAACTCATTAAAAATCTCTCACTGTGATCCTGCATTGCAAAAGGAAAAAAGAAAGAAAATACTTAATGAAGGGTACATCTAGCCTGAAGCCACATTCATATTCTGCTTTTCATTTTACTCTATTTCAGTAAGCAATTAAAAGACAGCAATTAGACACAGAAACACTATTCATATTGGCCATACCGGGAGATTAAAGAGGTTAACACTTATTTTATGTTAATATTATGAAAGTAATGAAGGAAATCAAGAATAATAAAGTCACCTTACAAGAAATGTTAAAATAAATAGAAGCATCGCTTACCTTAATCTCAAGACAAGATTCACTGCACATGGTACTTCACTATATTCATCACTAATAGCAGGCTGAGACTATTAAAGAAAAAAACCAAAAGCATTATCATGGGTGCCAAAGAAAAAAAATCCTGAAATACTTGCCATACTAAGAGTCCAACATGAGAATATTTCACACATCCCCTAACTCTCAAAAACCTTTTAAACACTTTCAGTAACAGTCTAAAATATAGATGATAGCAGTAAAACTACTGGATTTAAATTACAGAGATATAAATGACAAGGCCCATATTAAAGAACTGAGCAGGAGAGCTTTTAATCCACCTTGTATCAAAACTCCAGTAACCTTTTAAATAACATGCACACAGTGAGAGTAACAAGCTACTATACCCTTTATTTCTGTATAACTATTTTGGATCATAATAAAGTCTTACATCTACCCATCTGCTAAGAACTAGCAGTGTAACAAAGCAGATTTCACAGTTTGGGGAATGTCTTCCACTGAGAAATCACACACATCTTTCACACTATCACTCCTACCTCACACTGTATTACTCTGTCCAGTACATATTGATTTGAAATTGCAGAGGAAATTCCAGTGTGGAATCCTCAAGCTTTACGAAAAAAACAGAAGCATGAGGAACAGAGCATATCCCCAAGACATCTCAGCCCTGTCTGGCAACTTCTACAGGTACTGAAGCACATTAACAAAACCTGACGCTGAAAGACCAGGATCATCATAGGAGGTAACAGAACCAAATCTAGCAGGAAACCATTACTCTTTGTGCAGATTTCTGTGACACCAATGAAAATCAGAGCCTCCAAAAATCACAGGTGAACTGGCAAGCATCACCCACCCATGGAACAGGCATTTTTAGATAGAAAATCACTTTTGCTGTAAACCAATCAACTTAAGCCATTATTTACAGCACTGATGCTTCCTATGCTCTCAGCATAGAATTTTATTACTCTCAATTAATCCACTATGCCATCATACTGAGCTGTTTTACTTCATATGGCATTAAGAATTTTAATTACAAGCTAGACACTGTGATACATATCCTGACAATGAAATATTATTTGGAGATCTTTCAGCTAGTCCAGAAGAGCTATTATCACTCTGACAAAAGGCAGCAATTAGTGTGATCCAGTTGGGAAGATTCATTAAAAATGGCCAAATTACTTATCTTAACCAGTTCTTTGGGCAGGAAAATAACATCATTTTGAATTTCCTATCTATTTTATTCAATGTGTACTCAAATTAATTTCTACAGGCCCAGCTGCACGGAGCTCTGTCCTCATAAGTACTTGCCATACAAGGCTGCAGAATCAAACCAACGCTCTTCCCTTCAATTCACATTTTTAATGAGAGAAATTGAAAGAGAAATCCCTCCACTCACTCAAAAGAAAAAAAACCTGAAAGATACATTTTTACCTCTGTGTTCTCTTCTTCTTTAACTCTTCGTGACTAGAAAACAAATGCAGTGAAACGTGAGTTTTATGCATTAAAGATTCAGAAATACTAACAATTAAGACAGAACATCTTGCAAACTAACTGTCTTGACACAAATAAAAGTTACCTTCTCCTGAGAAACAGCAGCTTTGCCTTCTTCACTCTTTTCATCCATTTCATCATCACTCCATTCCCAGTCTCCATCTTCTGTTTTATGGAGGTGACCACTGGAACCTGGCACTCGTCTAACCTACCAAAATATTAAGTGTTCTTCACTAAATAGACATTTTAAGTCTTCCGTTGTGTCAGTAGCTCTTCATTATTTTTATACTATATTCTTTTTTAAATTTACTGGAGGACTCCCTGGCACACTGGAATAATTTCTAACATCAAGGGTCAGTCATTGTTGAACTAGTGGGAAGAACTAACCCATGCCGAATTCACATAGGAAAAAGGAGGTGGAGGTAGGATACATTTTACAGCTGCTTCAGAACAAACTCAAGTAGATGACAACTGCTTAGTACAAACTAAATCATTTCAAGGCAGTAATTCAAGGAAGCAGAGGCTACACAAACAAGGTTGTTCTTGGAATACAGGTCTCGACAACTTTACTTGTTCTGCTAAAAAGCTTTGACACGTGTAAAAGGCATCGAGGATAGTTTATAAGTAAAATTCATCCTTTAAATAAAAAGTAGGCATATGCAGAGTGAAAAGGTAGGCAGACGTACCACACTAAACTAACCAGGAAAACATCTGTAGATTAATCAGTAGATCAGAAGCCTCATAAGCAACAAAGATTGAGAATCAAGTTCTGTAGCCATCTTGTTTTTTCTGAGCCTGACAACATGCTTTTGTTTTCCGAGGATCCTGTTCAGCCTTAGCAAAATAGAGGAGCATCCAGCAATTCTCACCACGCATTGTCATGAATTAATGAGACTCATAAGATTGCTGAAAGCACAACACAATAATCAGAAGTCCCAGTGGTGCTTCTTTAATTATTTTACATCACCGAACCAAGATACTAAATACAGTTCATACTGCTCCACTTCAAACACTCATACAGGTAAGCTTCCTTGCATTATTGATTTGAAAGGTTTAAAGCATACTCTTTTCAAGTTAAAAAAAAAAAAAAAAAAAGATTTACTCAGTACATTGGCATGAGAAAGAGGAATACTAGGTGTTCACAGATGACTGAAGGAAAAACTAACATGGCAAAAATAAAAAAGCAGTCGCAGGCCACAAAGAATTACTGGAAAAGACACCTAATAAACTAACTTTAAAATGAAGTTGCGATATGAACTAAATGGGATTAGCTCAAAACTCTACATATCCTGTATGTTATTGTGGATACTGTCAAAAACTGCCTGGTTTAAATTGATTCAAATTTGGTTTCACAGATTCCTGTCCATTCTGATGTCATGCTCAGCATACTTCAGCACAAGGATTTAACTTGTTCTGATGATGTTTCCAACACTCTGATAGTTGGTAGCGCAGCTCTCTCTCAAAACAGTAACAAATATGTTTTTTAAAAAAGAAAAGTCTGATTTCTGACTAAAATATTACCGGATTTTTTTTCCAACTTAAAACTTACATAGAAAATAAACTGAAACTAACCTTACTCTAAATGCCTCCAGTTGCTACAGGCCACAATGTGTGGAAACACGCAGCATATGAAAGATTGCAGCTTCTTCTACATTCTATCAGATAGAACTCTGGCAAAATACAGGCAGCATGAAAACACTATAGGGCACTAGAATTTTGATCCTCTAAAAAAAATGTGTGACACAGGTATTAATGTAATCCTTCTCAATCACTTTTTGATAGAACAGAGAGAAACAGATGGCTATTTCTCTACTGGATTTGGAGCAATGCAAAGTGGAAATAGTTGGCCTTACAATACAAAAGCAGGAGTATGAATGCAGGGTTCCTCTTTCAAAACCTTGCACGTACACAAGCTGATATATTTGTGTCTCCACCTACACTCTTTAACCCTCTTCCTTCACTTCATATATAAGCCTCAACTAGAGGACAGGGTGAAGCTTACAGTGTCTCAGCACCTTTCCATAGTCACCTTCCTCTGTCCTTACAATACTACCCCTTCACTTTTCTCCCCTAGAGAATCCATGAAAAGTACCCTACTCAGTTTCTCTGTATTTTGCGCTCCTCTGTAACCAAGATGAAAAAAACATAGGATATTAGGGGAATATCCTACTCGGTCACTTAAGGACAAATTCTATACTGCCTTCCCTGTTTCTCAAACCAGGCTTCTAATGCACCGCTCCTAGCTCCAGCTGCACAGTAAATGGGCTCTTACTGTCTGCATCATCAGGAATTATTACAGATACAAGGGAAGGCAGCAGGCAATTCATATGGTGCTTGCAATTACTGATTGTCCTACCAGGAGTAGTCCTGACATGGGCTTCTGTTTAATAGCACACACGTAACAGCACAGCATCCTAACAATTACATGCAAACTTATGGAAAGATATAAGCCACAAGCAAAAACAAGCTTTTTCAGATAGAATAGAATAATTTACAGACATTCACAGACTACTTGCACTAACCAAAATCTCTTCTGCATCCATTTTCAGTTGTTCTGGAAACTTGCTCTAAGTAGAATGATGTTAATGTAGCTTAATGATGCTGGCAGAGTGTCACAGGGAAAAGCTTACTGATGAAGATGGATTGCATTTCAAGCTTTTAAATAGATTGCCTTTTAATAAGCAATAAACAAATGGCTCAAAGAAAAGAAAGTTACTTCAAAATAAAATACTGTGTTAGAATAAATGATTTTCTTGAAAGGCATCTGAAGGCAGAAAAACAGAAGTCTAGATCTGTACTCTATCCATCAGACTCTTTCCCACCAGGACACACATTCAAAGAAAACTGTACTTTCTGCTATAGCAAAATACTTGATCTATTCAGATATCAATTCTCTTTTTTCCCCCCATCATAAACCTTTATCACTAATATCACATATCCGATGGAATGATACTAAATTTATGTTGTAATACATACTTATCTTCAGATTTTTAATACCAGTATTAGCTCTGTTTCTTTTCAGATTTTCGGTGCGTTTTTCAGAGCACATTTGTTAAAATGCATATAAGTAGTAACATGGAAGGCTGTTTAAGCAGTGAGGCAGTGAAAAGAAACTGGAATCACCTCAGGATTCTCAAAATTGTCTACTTTAACCCCTTACAGTGAAGCACAGTGTGACACACCAAAACACCTCATGCTTTAATTTATGCTCTCAGAGCAGAAGACCCAATCAAAAAATTAGTATGGAGCACAGTTAACTTGCAACCAAATCAGCTCCTGAATTTAGCTGGCACAGGCACTATAGTCGGCACAAGATGAGAAACTGAAATACCATTTTCAGTAGTAGTCCTTATTTGAATGAACTTCAGACAACAGTTCAATATCATCTGTGCTAAGAAAGCACTGTAAATTCCCAAAAGTAATAAGGACATATCTATCTATGCAGGTTGCTCTAAAATTAACGCTTCCTATTTATTCCCATGATATCTACAACAGAATAAGCACAGCTGAATTCCCCCACATGGAAAAAAATGCACCCATTGACATTCCCTGACGCTTGCTGAACACTTACAGAGGCCAAACAGTATGAGTACCTGTAGAAGTTTCCATGGAAATAAATAGATGACATTTCTTTCAGAGCAACCTATGTATTTTTCTATATGACATTCACACAAAGTTTTGTTCTCATAGAATTATTAAGATTGGAAAAGTCCTCCAAGTCCATCTAATCCAACCACCCACCTACCACCAATATTGCCCACTAAACTGTGTCCCTAAGTACTACATCTACTCTCTCCCGAAACATCTCCAGGGACAACGACTCTACCATTTCCCTGGGCAGCCTGTTTCAATACCTCACCACTCTTTTTGAGAGGAAATTCTCCCAAACATCCAACCTGAACCTCCCTGGCACAACTTGAGGCCACTTCCTCTTGTACTGTCACGAGTCACCCAGGAGAAGACCATTTATATTCAGTCTACAAATTCAGATGTGTAATAGACAGAAACATTTCGATGAATAATAGTTAGACATATGTACTAACTTTAGCCTGTAGAACATTCACATTGCACAATACAACAGCAGGGATCTGTGCCACAGGTGTGCATCTGTATCAAAAACATTATAGTATGGCCCATCGGGAGAGAGGAGGGAAAGGTCATCCATTTTCTCCAACCAAACTGTAATCGTCTGTGGTAAAATTTAGATTCCCTAGGTAGTGAGCAGCATAAGCTTGAAATTCTGCAGCTTGTAAAAGTTCATTTAAAAACACTGCAGTGGGCCAAAACAGGAGTGATTACAGGAGTTTGTGGGGACCTGATGGGCAACAGAACACTTGACTGTTATCCGAAGTATATAAAATATATAGCTATAGAAAGCTGTGTTCACTCATGTACAACATATTCATCTGTTCTTTCACAATAATCTTTCTGGGTCACTGCAAGGAAAAAAATGGTTGTAACAGCTGCAGATTTAAGAAGATCACATATACAGGCAGCATTAACACCATCAAGATATTTTCAAGTATCAAGGATATCCCTACCCAAACTCACAGACAGTGGAACATAATGAATGCCTCAGTGGCCATCTAAAATTCTACTTAAAGAATCTCTTGTAATTCTGACAGAGTTGGACTCCCAGCTTCTTCTCTAGAGAAGTATTTTTTCTGAAATGCATGTTGAAGGTACACTTAAATTATTTGGAGAAGAGTATCTAATGCTAAACTGCTACAAGTAAACCAATGTAAGTGAACAATGTCAAGTGTATACAAGATGAAGCATTTATCTCATCTTCTGGTATATCCTGGGAGGTAAAAAATAGCCTGAAGATGGACAAAAGAAATTCAGTCTCCAAGATGAGTATAATTTGAAAACATAACTTGAGTACAGCCTCAAAGCATACCACACTATAATCAACAAAGAAACCCATACTGTGTGCCCTATTTATCAACACTTTCAATGAGATTCAATGATACTTCACCCTTTACAAGATCATCTGATTTTATCTTATAAAAATCAAGTGTGGCATTTCATTCACATGAACTATTCCAAAAGCAATGCACTACATTCTTCATCTGTACTGTGTTAAACTCCTGTTCTTTGGGGTGAGGGGACAGAAGGTGGGAATGGAAGTATTAATCCACAGTTTCTATTATGATTACAAATTCATGATTCAATCTGCTGGAAAGAAGACATCTTTGTAGACCTTCATATGCAAGTCCGAAATGGTCAGTGGACTGCAGTTCAACTTTCCAGTCATCCATGTCACTTCTGAAATTCGCAGAGAAGTTCAGCAGCATGAGAATGGATGCTTGCCTTCAACTGACATCAGTCATTGGTACTATAGGTAGTTTGAATTTCTCCATATTCTTAATATTCTCATTCACATCCAGACTGTTTTATTGTTGTTTTTTTTCCCTCTTCTACATCCACCACTTCAAAAATCAACTTTGTTTCCAGCATCACTTAAAACAGACCCTCGTTATGCTATTCTGCAAGAAAACTAGCAAAAGATGACTTACCATCTGATTGGAACAAATCACATTCCATTCCTCAGCAAGGCATTGGCTCTTTGGACAAGACCAACGCTTGTTTGCAACTTTCATGTGCAAAGTAGAATAGCTTTAAGTCATTAATAGATTCTTCCATCACAGCTAAGTAGTTAGAACACCTTTCTGAGATTGTGATGCAGGTCATCTTTCTTTCAGTGTGGTCAAAGGGAGAATGATAAAGCCTTCCACATGCACAAGTACCAACCAGCCTCAGATAATATACTGCTTTAGTACATTAATCTCAATGTGGAAAAAAAGGTGAACCTTTTTTTTCCTTAACCTGGTCTTTAACACTGGTCCTAGCATGAGTACACTTGGAATGAGTACATTTGGAATATTATAAGTAATAAGTATTATAAGTATTTGTATTTTCTCTACTGCAAGACTGATAAAAGCAAGCATATTTGTACTTAACAGTGTTACAACAGTTCAGAACATTCTATTTGTCTTCTTATCTAGGTGCAAACCTCTCATTTTACAAAGGGAAAGAAAGAAACCAACAAATGCAGTGATTTATCTGTGTTCACAAAGTAAATCTGAGACAGAACAATGAATCAAAACAAACTTTTTATATCCCTACAAAAATAAGGAATGTTGCATTCCTTATTTGCAAGGAATGCAGTAGCTAAACAATGGCAATTTCTCTGACAGCTTTAGTCAAAATACACAGCATTGATGGCTCTTTATGGAAGGATTATCTCTCTCAGTAAATAATTCAGAGAGAAACAGAAACAAGTAAGAACATGTGCAATTCTAATTTGAGTTTTATTGTATTAAAAAACCTTAATGCTCTTTCCAAAATAGAACTACACTAATTCATAACTTTTGCTAACAAAGAAAACAAAAGCCTTGAGCCTAACAAAGACAAATTAACATGTATTAGAAAACAGATTTCGCATAAATTGGAAGGAGCACACAGGGAATAAAAAAATGAATTTGAATGACTGGCACTTAAACTGCACCCAGAGAAGCAGCTCAGAACTGTAACTAAAAACAGTTTGTATGAAGAAGAACTTAACAAGCCGCCATCAAAATCACCACAGCTTTAGAAGAGACAATATGAACACCAGCTGAACACAGCAAGCATGAATAATGAGTGAAAAGAAATGACTACCACAAAAACATTAAATATCAAATTATTATTGCCTACACTCTTGCTGCTGGTTAGTGGTTATTCCAGTATACATCAGAGTCACAGAGACAGAATAAAATTATGTTGGCCAAGCTATTTGTACTCATCTTGAAGGAGGATACGGATCATAAATATTCCTAACATACAATAATATTCATAAGCTTTCCAGGAGAAAGCATGCTTAAGTAACTGAACATGGTAACCATAAATTCTGATCATCAAAAATTAGTTCAAAAATTGCATTCCAGAAACAGAATGCAGAAGCTGCCTACATTCCCCAAAGCTTGATAAAAACTGAAGTACAATAGAAGTAAGTAAAAAAATTGTCTTCTAAGCACTGATGTAGTTGCTATAAGTAGATATTAGAGAAGCGGGGGAAAGAGGAACCTATTCTTCATCTCTGATTCTTTTACTTCTGCAATCTCTTCACAAGTTAATTGTTGTAATGGGACAAGGAAAGGAATGAATATTTTCTGAATGTTAAGATCTCTACTTCCTTATTCACAGCTCCTCAAATCAGCAAAGAACTTGGCCCACTTACACATTCAGTATTTTATTTCAGCATCTAATTTTTGAATATCAATGCATACATGCATAAAAAACTACTGCATTACAAACATGGCATGGTGCATCATCTATATCACATATAAGATTAGTTTGTTTAGTAAGAGTAATTTTATGCATCTCTTGTCTTCTTTCTCATTCAATAGAAAGATTAATGAACTAATTATACTGATTTTTCCAGTATTTCAATTATTTAAGCTACTCTTACTGAAGTCTCTATGATAACTGAATGTTTGGGGTGGGATTCTAGTCAGATTTATAATATTTTTTACTCAAAAAAGAGAAAAGGTAACCTGAAAGTAGAGGAAGTAAGATGCATTAGTGTACATAAACTTCATAGCGCTAACACGCATTAAACATTTCAGTTTCACAGAAGATAAGTTTATCATGCTCCATATGCAGGTAACTTAGATCACAAAAGCAATTTGCTCCTAAATTCTTATAAGGAGGCAAGTGTGCAGACGTGACTCACTTCACACCTAAAGAAGTCTTTGTGGAACCCTAATCTTGAACTATAACTTCTAGCTACATAACAGTCAGTGCTATACTAATCTTTCCACTTGCATATCTACAGAATGCAATTTTACTTATGTAATGATTTTAATTAAATTTGAGAAATTTTACTGGAAATATTCTTCCAGAAATATTACATCCCATCGAGTCAGCTAGCTTAGCTTTTTCTAGGAACAAAATTTTATTTTATTCTACGCTGATGCTATTCAGCTACATCTGCTAGTATTGTATGCAAGACACACACAATTCCACGTGCCCTAGAGAGCAAGCAAGACAACTTGGTTATTTAAACACGTTTCTCATTTTCTGCATCCTATTTTACTGCATTTACTCATTTACTGCATTTTACTCATTTTCTGCATCCAAGATTTTACTCTGAGACACAGAAGAGAAAGAAGTCCTTGAAGAACTCTCCCTCTTCCAGAGGCAGACTTTCACCTCAAGACACCCTGACCAGCAGAAGACTTCCTGAATGCTCTGCTCTCTATTCCAAGATGTCTACCACTTCTGTGACAGAAAATTAGTTAATAGGTACAGCAAACACACAACGGCCACAGATGCAGGAAATGCAAAACAAATATCAGTTCAGAAAACAAGATGGTGCTCTTTAGGGTTGCTGAACTAAATGTTCTACCTATTCCAAGAAAGCTGATTCATTTTCTCTTGAATTTTAGTGAAATTTTGAAAAAAATCAAGGTGAAAGAAGTTAGCAGTGGTCTGGCAGCATTCCTCAAACTAAGGTTAAAATACCCCCGCTCAACAACTGTTGGGCACACTGGAGAGGAGAGGAAATGATTCTACAAAAAGGCACAAGTGTTTACAGGATTGTTCCTTGTGACAGTACTTTTCCAATTGCATCAAGAGGCTCAAAGATTTTATTTCAGAAAATTATTTTTACAAAGATCATGCTGTTAAATTTTACATTTAAGAACACTTCCCTATTTATGACACTCACACTCAAATATTTATCATCATTACTTCAAATAACTTTTGCAATGGCAGGGAAAAGCTACATACATTTCAAAATAGCATCTCAAGTAGATTTTTTAGCATACGGAAGTATAGAAGTTTTTGGATTCAAGGATAGTGAAATGTGCCACACAAAAAAAAGAAAACAACAACACTAAATCTCTATAGTTAAGGAAAAAATAAGCTCAAGTTTTCAAAACAATTGACATAGGCTAAGAACACACGGTTACCATTACCTGTCCTAGCACATGAAACTTCCGAAGTGTGGGAGTAACCAGCGCTTTGTCTCTTCATCCTTTGGTAACATCAATTACACCCCAGTTCTTTCAGTAAAAGAGGTGACAGAAAAAGAGGGAATTAATGCTGAGCATAAAGGTGCACAGACTGAAGACAAGATGGGAACCTGCCTACATGAATAAACACAAGAACCCCAAAAGGAATTCCAAAAGAAGCTGACAAAGTGCATTTGTAAGCAACTTTTTGCTCTTCTGGTATGTTCAAAAAGATTCCCTGATACAGAATCATTTATTTAATAGAAATATAACAGAATATATAAATATAACAGAAATAAAGAGTCTTGGCAGAATTGTGCTTACGTGCCTCAATCAAATTTCAGAGAAAAGACTGGCTAGGAAAACTTTCAAGCATTTGTGATTTTGAAACTTTATAAAGCGATCATCAGAATCAATGCTTTTTCACTGGTTCCTGGAGCACAAACATTGAAGATCATCACTATCTCTCAGCCACAGAAAGTAGATCTTAAACATTCCCTATTTCTTTAAAATATATAGATACAAGCAAAGGATTCCAACTGTCCAGTGATCCTCAAGAAACTACATAAAGAACTGCAGTTTATTCCATACAGCTTGAACAACATAAATCTGGCATACACAATATATGTATTATGGGTCCAATAGTAACTGGATCCATCAGTTGCTATTTAACATAATAAAAGGAATGTAAACATTAAATAGCAGCACACAAGTTTATTACTTGAAGCAAGGAAGAACGCCATCAAACAATGCCAGTCTTAATCTTTCCATAAAACTGTAGTAAGGGTTCTTTGCAGGAGAAAGGACATCACTGTTAAACAGATTAGTAGTTTTTACAGAAAATATAAGCTTTAAAAAGTGTTGGTATTATTTGGTAACTGATGGGTAGCTTTTTTGGTTTTGCGTTTCCCACTGCTGCCCACTTAAAAAAAAAAAAAATTAAAAAAATATATCACAAATCTCAAAAGCTTCACTTCTCTTACAACTTCAGCATAAAGAATTTACCATGCCAGTTGCTCCTGTTATTTTCCTGGGAAAAAAAATATATATACACACACACACATTAGAAGTAGCCCATTACAGACCACAGTTTTGGTTTCAGCGCATTTTATTATGTGTATTTATTTCTCTCAAAAACAGACCAGTTCCCTTTGTGAACATCTTAAGCCTGTAGAGCAATCAGGTTTTACAAATTCTGCCTTCAGCTCGCTCTCTTGCAAGCCATTCCTGAATGTTTCCTAAAATACAAAAACAAATTTTAATCCCTATACCTATGCATATATTTGCATTCCAATGCAATGAAGGAAATCAGCTTATCATCACACTTATCCAATCACGGCACAAGCCTTTTACTTAAAACAGTTCTAAATTTAATCACAGCTTAGCGTGTGAAGTAAAAGGTAGATATTGGAGAATTCACTTTTCTATAAAATATTTTCACACAGAATAACATTAATCTTTTTGCATAACATCTACACTGTAATCACATTTTTGCAAAAAGAATCTGAGGAACAAGAGCCTGAATTCCCACAAGTATATATCATCCTTTGTTCAATAGACAGGATGCTTCCTCAAGAGATAGCTAGTCCTCATTTAACCCATCTCTCATGTCTGTGAATGCCTGAATCTCTTCGCTGTGGGCTATTAAGTTCCCCTGAGTTCATTATTTTGGGAAGTTTCATTTTTATTCTGATGTACCACTGCCTTTCTAAAATAACACCCAAGTAGTTCTACTCTGTAAGAACTAGAAGGTGGTAAGATAAAGTTCCTTGATGTTTTGATGTTTGCATTCCTTTCTCTTAAGCCACTCTGTATAATAATACAAATTACGATATGGGAAAAATCTTCCTTAGTTTTAATTTGTTCTTTTCCCACTTGGAAAAGAAGTTAGACTTAACTTTAAGTGTTTCATATTCATGTTCAGGAACCAGCTTTTTAGGCTTGTTTTTTGTAACCTAAGACATTGCCAGCAAGCATCTAACATGGCATAGAAAGTAATTCTACAATAATTCCAACCTTTTGGGTCCAGATGTTAATTTTAAACTCAACTTGAAATTAGAATTGAGATGCGCAAGCCATCACTCAGGAGTACATAAAGCCCCTTCCCTTTGCAACATCTATGGAGGTTTTTTGCTCTTCTGGGAAGCTGTATGGGAAGCTTCAAGTCTTCTATGCTGCCCAGAACTACAACTCATGGAAACTCAGTTATGGTTAGAATTCACATCTGCAGAAAAGAATAGGTACTGAACCCGGAACTTCTGAATAAACAGAAGTTACCATTTATCTTCTACATCAAATTAATCATTATTACTTCCCTGTGTTGTATAACCACACTTATGCCTATGTAAAAAGCACAGATTGAGACGACACAGATGAATGAAGGCTTTACAGTTCCTGCAGAATTTCTTTAGGCATTTCTGGTGGGTATATTCCATATTTCAGACAAGAGAACCTTTTGAATGAAGAACATACAGAAACTCCTAGGAAACAAACATGCTCTTTGATGTACACATCTTTCATGTTCTGAAGTCTCAAAGTTTTGAATTTCAGTACTTCAAGGTGACCTAGCCATAGCAGGTGATAGCATCATCAGCGTTTTAGTTTGTATGCCCTGAGTCAGTAAGAGTAGTGAATATTCTTGCATTTATGATACATTACAAAATACAAGACCATCAAATCCTTCAATTCCAACTAATTCCTAAGTGATTTTTTTTTAATAATTCCAAGTCAAGTGTAACTGGTAACCACAAAACATGGTAACACTGATATAGATTGTTATTCCATTTAAAATTTCATATTAGAATAACGGTCAAAATATTTCATTTACTTTGGGGTTAGGGTTTTATAAATCAAAAATGGAACCCACATTATTTTTCTTCAATAATATTAAATGCACCTCTGCTGGAATTAATGTATTTACAGCTATCCAGCACATCCTTACAAAACTCTGTGTTTGTTCTGAAGTGTGCAATGTTATGTTTATGGAACATTTATGATTACCTTCAGTGAGAAAAGTCAATAAGGACAAACTGTGAGTCACAGATACAAATTCACCAATATTTGTTTACTCCTTAACACTGCAGAAAGGACTGCAAAAATTGAAATGGCACTTAAGACATTTAAGACAGGAATTACTTTACAGTGTAAAGTTATTTACACTTTAAAAATGCATAAATTACCAGTTCTACTCACTACTGGAATTAGCTACACCGTTAACATCAGAAATGCAAGATCATTATATTTTTTTCATGAAATAACATTGCATGAAGGAGATGGATAATTTGAAATTGCATAAGTGTTCCTTAAATCTCTACTAGTTATTGAAGAGTTCCCTTTTTTGTTTAATGAATAAAACAGCACAGGTTAAAGAACAGAAGTGTGTTGCAAAAAACACAGTTTGCTTTAAAAATTTATGATACTGGTTACTGGTTTGCTTTCCTAGTCAAACATAAGCAATATCATGCTCAAATGATGAATGTGGCATTGAGAAAAACTGAGTGAGGAAGGCAGAGCCACGAATTAAGAAAATTGCCACAAACACTTAGATGCATTCACAGGTTACAAATGGAATACAGGGGAGAAATCAGAGGTAAAAAAAAAACAAAACAGAGATATTAAAAGCCGAAGAGGGAGTGGAGAAGTGAGCACGCTCCTACATCACTATGGAAAATGCTGAAAAATGGATACAGGTGCTGTACAACTGTCCATGCACTCTGAGGAATTTCTGTCCAAAGCCCTTCTTCCACACTTTCACCCAGTTTTTTCTTTCTGGGTTAATGTTGCTTAAAGACAAGAAAGGACAGCAGCTCAAACTGGAGACTAATTTTTCCACAGAAGCATCTTGTAAAGTGTTCCCTGCACACCTAATCCTGCCTTCCAAAACCAAGAAGTTTTATGTCAATACTGTATCATATTCACTATCAATGCTCCAGACTGAGTCCAGAATTTTAAGCTGATTTTGTCTTAGGAAACAGCAGTGTTTTGGAGAAATCTTTATTGCATAGCAAGCGTGCCAGCTTACTAATTTAGTATGACTTGTTTTTTCCAACAATATTTCTCTGTTTATTACTTCCACTATATAAAGTTTCATTACCCAATTTTAATTAACAGCAAATAAGTCACTCCTTCTTTAATTTCTATTTTAACAACAGTACTTTCAGACATGAACATGTCTCTGTACTGAGAAGGATATTTTCAATTAATTGTGTAAAGGCATTGCACTGTTTCTTAAAATTAACATTTTTAAATTAGGTTTAAATTAACATTAGTAAATTAGGTTTACTTCACCTAAAAACAAGAAATCCTGACTGTGCTACACAATGTGACCTGATGGGTAATAATCCCAGGAGGTTGCATAAGGAAGGTTTAAATTGGATATTAGGAAGAATTTTTTTCCACAGAGAGGGCAGTCAAGCATTGCAACAGGCTTCCCACAGAGTCACTACCCCTGGAGTGGGTTTAAGAGGCATGCAGACATAGCACTAAGGAACATGGTTTAGAGTAAAGACTTAGAAGATAAGGTTGATGGTTGACTCTATGATCTTGAAGGCCTTTTACAACCTAGATGGTTCAACAGTGCCACGGTTTTAATTCATACATGCCAAGAGAGACTTTTATATTCTCCTCCCCCTGCCTCAATCAAATTAAGATGTTAAGGCCTAGATGGTATCTGCAGAAATAAAAGAAAGCCAACTAAACAATTAAAAATATGGTGAATTGGCAATGTAAATCAGTAGCCAGAAAGATGAAGAAAGATTAGATGTCAGAGCTTCCAGAGAGTTGGAATTAGATCTTTTGAGGTCCCTTTCAACACAAGCCAATCTATGGCTCTATGATCTTCAGATGAATGGACTTCAATATGGATAAATGCTAATAAAAAGCTATCTGTTGGATGGATCATGAGATCCTAATTCTGCTAACCTGTGTTCCTTCAACCAGGCCATTTACTTGCTTAAATAGCCACACAGCAAAGAAAGAAGAGAGAAACAGTCTCATTTACAGCTTTTATTACTCTGTAGTGGAAAGCTCATTACAAGATAGGTTTCACTACCAGTGATATAGTCACATCAATAATTATTTACTAATTCGTCTCTGAAATCTACATTAGTAGATTATTTCCCTATGATTTTCACTTACCTTCAAGATCAAAGCTTGAGGATATCCTGTGAAGGGGGAAACTCTGATTTTTTTTCTGTCCTACTTGAAATACAAGGCTTGATCAGGAACATAAGAAAAGTTACTGTAATATATTCTGCAACTGTAATATATTCTGCAATCACACTATTTTTTACTAAAAAATAAGAGGTCCAAGCTTATTCAAGAGATTTAGCACTTAAAATTGCAGACCTTGAGCTGCTTCTAACATAGGAATGCTCCTATACCCTGCATGACTTCGTATATCATCCTATAGGCAGCTCCTCTTCCTGTGCTGTGATAGATACGGCTGCCCTCTGCTGTCTATGCCTCTCCTAGACAGCACAGTTAGGATGCACAGTTTTTGTCATACAGTTGAGTTACATAGTATGTAAAGTGAAAAAGGGAAAATAACTTTATTCAAACATACACATGAAGTTAAACAATCTTGTCCTGGGGCTATTTCTCAGTGCTGAACAGGAGTTGGACTTTGCATATACACTATTACACTATTACCATCTTTCCACTCTGTTACCCTTAAAATGTCTATTCTGTTTAAAATGTTGAAGTTTCCAGCGCCTGCCATAATTATAATTTCTTCAACTAAGAGCACCTTTTAGCTAAATCAATTCTCCTGTAATAACACTGTGCAATATATTCTCAAGGATGTCCTGCTTAATCTATTCTGCCCATAAATTTCAAGTATGCCATCAGTACCAAGTGTGTGTGGGAAGGGTCTGGGGTTAAACAAAGGCCATGAAACTTGTGAGCTGAAATTCTCCAAGCTTTATATGGTCTAATCAGGAGAATTTATTTACTTTCCACTTCTCTCAGTGTTGGTGCTGGTATTTATTTACTTTTGCAAATTTGCCTTTTAGAACTAAGAAGGTTAACGATTAAGTTCTCCATATGAAAACAAAAATTATCCTGGAGTTATTCCATCAGTCTTTCAATAAAGCAGTAACAGATGGCAGCACTTCTTCTAAGCAATTCTACATTCACAGAGTTTTCTGCAATTCAGCTCTGCACATGACCTTCCTGACAAACTTTCAAAAATATACACAATCACAACTAATACGAGACAAATGGAGACAGGCAGAAGAGCCTCTTCTACCACACAGCAGAAGAAAGCAGAGTGGGAAATCTCATAATGCTAAGCTGAACCTAGCAAGCCAGCTGTAGCTGTCTGCATTGACAAAATAATGATGTATGTTAAAAAGGTGATAAATTTCATAACAACCACTGATTCAATTCAGTCACTGTATACTTAGGACCTCAGTTCAAATCCAACAGAGGCAAAAAAGAAAAAAAGAGCCAACTTGTTTTGGAAGTCAGATGAACAGGGTTTGAGGCTTTTTTTCTCAGAGAGGAAACAAGTAAAACCAGCACCATCCTGCACAGGAAGAGGTCTGAAGCACAGCTGTATTAACAACAATCTTTGGCAAGGTGCTTCTATCAGATTAAATCCATTACTGAAACAAGCAAATGATGCTTTGCTGAGGTGGTATCAATACTGTTAGAGCTATAAAAGAAATCTACAGTGTAATGATTTTACCCCCACTATATGCAGACAGTTAATTTCTTCTACAGGATAACAAGCCATTCAGAACCATTTCCCTAAATTAGGTGTACCACAGAGCTAGAGTTTCAATCCATCAGTAAGGCTATTTCTACTGAAATTTTAATAAAAGCTGCTATAACTCATGCTAATTATCTCCTTATGCTACCTGATTTTTTTTTATCAGTAACTTACAATTCAAAGACCTGAAGAGCTTCTATTAACAGTGAAGAGCAATATTACCTTCTGAAAAATAGAATTTGAGACCAATTGTTACTCAGAACTGATTTTTTTTTTTTTTTTTTGAAACTAGTAACAGTTCAGATAGCTATAAAATGAAATGCAGATACATGCTTTTCCCCATTCACTTCGTAAAAGTGGCAGTCATGCAGAAGATTTTGAAAATTAAAGAAACGGGATTAAAAAACTACAAAATTGACACGTGGCCTTTAGGGATACAGAATACTTACAGTTATAATTAATTTTTTAGTATGACCAGATTTAAAAACTGACTGTGGAATTCTGGAAGCTGCTTCTTATTTCCTCTGTTCAAATATAGCAATTCTAGTCACAAATGAAAGAAGATTTAGCATTCAGTCCAAAATGAAAACTACTTCAACACATTAAAGCATGTACCTATAAAAACAGCTTAGCAAGAAGTTACAGCTTAACAAAGGTGTAACACAGTCCTGACCCAACCACAACAAAGTAGTCTGTTCTTCTACCATAACAGCATCCAGCACAGGGGAGGCTTCAGTCTGGCCTTCTACATCTCTACTGACGACACAAGTATGACCTTGGAGAGTGTCCTCTGCTTGTTAGACTATACTGAGCTTAGAGCATTCACAGCAGCCATTTCTCCAGTTCTTCTAGTCACCAGCAATGCTCTCCTAAGTGAGAAGTCACATTAATGAAACCCAGAATGCCCAGTAAGTTGCAGAGTTAACACATCAGTACTGATAAGCATTCAAGCAAGTTCTGCACGGGAACAGGCAAGATGTGTTTCTCCTAGGCAAGTCAGTTACAGAAGAGTTTTAGTGTTAAACTTGATTACCTGAAGCACCAGGAATAGGTTTCATTTCAAGATTAACACAATCAAAATAAAGAGCTACTGAGACAGAGAAAATATATGCACAAATTACAGATACATAATTTACAAGACAGTATTTTAAAACCACACTATAAGAATTGTTTAATCTTATGAATTTGGTATTTGTAATAGGAAATATCTTTACAGAGTTGAATGCTTTCCTCACAAACACAAGCCACGCATACCTACTCTCAGGATTTCCCAAACAGGTCTGAATTCATTATCAGTCAAAACTGTAAGCAAATATAAGCTGTAAAGGCAGCAGCAAAACATCAGAATGCTATGTCATGAGAAAGAAAAATTAATGTTAAAAATTAACTGAGGCTGCAGTTCTATGCAACAAGGCAAAATAATCATACATGCAGTAAATGCAAGAAAAATTAAAATCCTACAGAGCAGATGTGATACCTGCCCTAGCACTTGTACTAAATGCCAGCTCCTTATCTTTTGCTTTAGAGAAGTTCTTTCTTCCACTGCAGGAATTATTCCTTCCAAGAGTGACCTCTTAGACATTTTTACATGGTGTGTGAGTAACCAAATTCTGCTTATAAAAGCTTTTTTTTTTTAATTAAAAAACAGTTTAAATTATAAAATACATTTTATAGTATCTTAAAACAGCAGCTATAGCAAAACTAAGTGAATTTTAAATTTCTAATGAATATTGCATTCTTTTAAAAACTAAATAATTCAGCATTTTCACAAGCTAATTTTTTTTTTCTATTTTATGCTGCAATTAAATGACCTATAATTTATTACTCCAGCGTCATTCAGCTTTTATTTCTAAGAATCACTCCTTTTCCAAAATTTTAAAGAATTATCCAAAGGGACATTCAGTAACCTATTGCTGATGGTGCCGGGGAAGCTACCACGCATTCATTTTGTAATTCTAGACGCTAAGTTAATTAAAGAAATAACTATACGTACATGGGTACATACAAGTTATCATATAGATCCTACAGCTAATCTGAAGATACAGCTGGGAGATGAATTTAATGAGGTCCATGCTCTCTTAGAAACTTAGCTGGTACTACAGCATGTCTAAATTACTCCCCTAACAGCTAAGAAGTAAAATGAGCAACGCTTTTTCCTCTCCACTCTGGGTAGGTCAATTTTTATGTGGGCATTGCTGCCACCACGTGGCCAATCAGCTGTACTTTGCATTTTGCTGATAACGCACTGCTCAGTAAGCTACCTCTTCTAAAAGAAGCTGTTTTTCAGCTTTCTATTCCAACCGCTTAAAGCTGAAACATCACCACTGATTTCCCAACTTGCTTCCACCTAAAAGAAGAACTAGAAGGAACTCAGAGTATTCAGATCCTGCTGACAGCCTCTTTCCAGCAAGGACACCAGAAAGAGATATTCACAAAGGCAATAGAAAAAAGCGCCAGTTCAGTTCACTGCTAAGAAAACAAAAGTCCTACAATATCCCTAAAATTGGTGTACCAACAAAGGCTGCAACAATTCGTAGAGTCACAGAATTGCTCAGGTTGGAAACGAACTTTAAGATCATCAAGTCCAACCACAACCAAACCGTACTACCCTAACTCTAACAGCCCACCACTAAATCATGTCCCTGAGCACCACATCCAAACGGCTTTTAAACACATTTAGGGATGATGACTCAAACACCTCCCTGGGGAGCCTATTCCAATGTTTAACCACCCTTTCTGTAACAAAGTCTTTCCTGATATTCAATCTATACCTCCCTTGGCATAACTTGATGCCATTTCCCCTCATCCTGTCACCTGTCACCAGTGAGAAGAGACCAACCCTGCTCTTGCTGTAAGCACCTTTCAGATATTGGAAGAGAGCACTAAGGTCTCCCCTTAGCCTACTTGTCCCCAGACTAAACAGTCTCAGTTTCTTCAGTCACTCCTCATAGGCCATATTCTCCAAGCCCTTCACAAGCCTTGTTGCCCTTCTTTGGACCTGCACCAGCAACTCAGTGCCCTTTCTGTACTGAGGTGTCCAAAACTGAACACAGTACTCGAGGTGAGGCCTCACCAGTGTCAAGTACAGGGGCAGGATGACTTCCATAGTCCTGCTCACCACACCATTCCTGATACAAGCCAGGATGCCATTGGCCTTCTTGGCCACCTGTGTACACTGCTGGCTCATATTTAGCTGACTGTCCATCAGTATACCAAGCTGTCAGGCAGCTTTCCAGCCTCTCCTCCCCCGGCCTGTAGGGTTGCCTGGGGTTATTATGACCAAATGCAGGACCCAACACTTGGCCCTATTGAAACTCATACAGTTTGCCTTGGCCCATCAATCCAGTCTATCCAGGTCCCCCTCTGTAGCGCCTTACCATCCTCCAGCAGATCAAGGTGTCTTCTGCTTACTGTGAGCGCACTCAATCCCCTCATCAAGAGGGCTGATAAAGATGTTGAATAGGGGTGGCCCCAGTACCAAGCCCTGGGGGATACCACTAGTGACTGGCCACCAACTGGATTTAACTCCACTGACCACAACTCTTTGGGCCCAGTCATCCAGCCAGTGTTTCACCCAGCAAAGCGTACACTAATCCAAACCACGGGCAGCCAGCTTCTCCATGAGGATGCTGTGGGAGACAGTGTCAAAGGCTTTACTGAAGTCCAGAAAGACCACATTGACAGCCTTACCTTCATCCATTAAGCAGGTCTTTTGTCAGAATGAAATCAAGTTTGTCAAGAAGGATCTACCATTCATGAACTCATGCTGACTGGGCCTGATCCCCTGGTTGACTTTTAACTGATCCATGATAGTTCCTGAGATTACCTGTTCCATAACCTTCTCTGGCACAGATGTGAGACTGATAGGTCTGTAGCTACTCTGATCATCTTTCCAGTCCTTTTTGAAGATGGGCATCACATTTGTCAATTTCTTTCTGGAAATGTTCTCCATAAAACATTTTCTCAAAAAGACTGCTTTTTGAAAGATGGACTGAGCACACTGTTCTGTTATCTGCAGAGGTATTAGCAGTTTCAGCAGGTTCCTCATACTGAAGTAATACTGTCCGTTTAACTGGTGTTAAGTATAACTTCTCACAGATTACAAATAGAAGTTTAAATTCATTCCTCTTTACTAGCTCACAGCTGCTGCCTTCAATATTTTAGTTTTAAAATACCTACCTGTTCAGAATTTTTTAGCTCTGTTGCACCTTATCTTGTAAACTCATTTACACAAGTACCAAAGGTGCAACAAAAATATCAACATATGCCATAGCTGTGCATTTAACTCAGATTCTGGAGTAAGGCTTCACAGGTCCAAGTACTCAAGAAATCTCTTGTCAAGTTTTACTCTGACTTTCACATATTTGAATGCAACATTTAAAATAATACAGAGAAAAAGGTATTCCCCAATAAATACCATTTACAATATCTTCATTCTTTCTTTAGATAATGAAATAAACATAGTTCTGCAGTTTATGAACCTACATGTGCATAGTTCTGCCTCTTGTCATCTGCATAATCATGTCATCTGTATATTTCTAAAAGTGAGTGGGGAAAAAAAGACATATGATTTGTGTGATATGTATTTTGACAACTCTAGTGAGGAAGTCTAAATGACACAAAGCTTCCTGGAGAACAATAATCTGCAGAAACTATTCATCAACAGAATCTATGATGGAGTGCATAAGAAAACAGCTTAGTAACTAATATCTAAGGCAATTAAACAGTTCCCACCTTTGTTTGCAAACCAGCCAAGAAAGGTGAAAACACTCACCTTTTTTGCTCTTTGTGCTATATTAGGCGTTCTAGTGAGAAGCTTTTCAATCAGGTATTCTCTATTCTGCAAAAATCAACATTTGTAAGTTAAAAATCAATACAGAGGGAAAAAGATCATGTAGATTTTAAGGCAGAGCAAAATTTACTTGAGGGTTAAACGTTTTACCTTGGCTTTCTGGAAAAATTTGCATTTTAAAAGTTCTGCTGCTGTGGGCCTGAAAGATCAATAATATATTAGAACAGGAAACAAAGACCCCTCTCAGTGAATACAGTACAGGGCGTTAGTTAAATGGTACGTCTCTAATACTTTTGAATTAGTACTGTATGAATGGGGAAATGAATGGCAATAGCTACTAAACTAATTCACACATACTTACTTACCACACATGAAAAAATTAAGTTTCCCTATGGCAAAGATACCAAAAAAAATATATATCAGTACCTAAGTTGCCAACTTTTGCCTTTTTTTCTTTTAACAGAAATGCATTTTACCCTTAAAACAAACAAACAAGCAAATTAAAAAAAAAAAAAAAAAAAAAAATCAGGCAATGTGCTTCCTGAAATGACTCCATAAATGTAACTAAACTTTGCTCCACAGCAATAAAAGGGTGATTGTATTTTTCTAGACTGTATCATCAATACCTGTTAATTGAATTCTTTTATTTCAGTGATGCAAACAGGTATTAACTGTACTGACACTATTAACATGCTGCATAAACCAGAAAGTTATCAGGAGCATTTTAGAACTAAACAAACATCAAATCACTTGTTGTATGGTCAAAACCTAGACATTTCAACTTTATTTGCAGTTCTGTTCAAGTCTTTTGGTTTGAAACTAGATGATCTTTGAGATCCTTTTCAACACAGGCCATTCTATGATTCTTCTGGTCATCTTCGAGTTTATATTTTTGATGTTTCCAACAGACTTTCAGAATCTTTCAGCTACTGAAATGATGATTCCAATAAAAGGTTTTATTTCCTTCTAGCCTCATGGATCTAAAGCTACATACCCAGACAAAACTGTAATATGGTGCTGAAAATGACCATGGAGAGAAAAAAAAAAGCTCTTGGGATGACCTAAAAACCACTAGATATGGTTTACTTGTTCGTTTTCGGTTTTTTTTGTTTGTTTGGGGTTCTTTTTTTTTTTTTTTTGTGTGTGTGTGTGTGTGTGTGTGTGTGTGTGTGTGTGTGTGTGTGTGTGTGTTTGTTTGTTTTTAATACTACTAGGAACAAAGAACCTTACTAATTTTGGGGTATGGCTATGTTTAGGGAAGCTGGAATCTCCAAGATTCATAATTTCCAAACAGAAGCAATATTTGCTAGTTTTTCATTTGAACTACAGCATGACAGTGGATACAGATCAGATTAGATAAGAAAGGGGAAAACTTTCCTACAGAACGTTCTGACATCAAGAAAGAAAACCCTGAACTGCTTTATTTCTTTGAGGTCGCATCTGATAAGGAAGTGAAGAAAACAGGAATAGCACATGGATCTGTTCACTCCTGCTAGAAATAGTGAAACTACTTGGATCATCAATCATCCAATGCAGAAAAGGACAGTAGTTCCACGAGAACTTGTTGTGCTTCCGCTCCAAAGTACCTGACTCTAAAATAAAGAAGTTCTTAGCATTGACAATGTGTTGACCGCCATCCTTAGTTGTATTCCACATATAACCCTTAGAGGAATAAAATGAAGGGGAGCCTTTTAAGAACCAGTTTCTACGTCAAATTTTGAAAGTTCTGCCTCAAATCAACTTCTAACCTTAGGGTAAGTTTTAGTGATCCAGCACCGTCATATCTCATTAATAGGAATATATGCAGTTAAAAGTTAAATTCTTGGTAAAGTCTTAGCCAAACTAATGTCCTCCATTTGCTCCATCATTACTTATGCAAAACACTTCTGAACAGGTCAAAGTACTTTCTTGGCCTTTTATCCACACTGGTTTAAGCAGTGAATTATACCGAGAGACTGTAACCAACATTCTTTGCGCTGAGGATAAAAATACTCATGCACAGATGCCCAAAAGAAACATCATTACCTGAGAGAGAATGCAATGCTAGGCATCTAATTTAACAGAAAGAGCAAGCACATCTTCCACAACTGACATAACTACTGAAGTATCTCTATGCCAAGTTAACTCCAGACTACAAAGAAAAAAAAATAGCAACGACCCTATAACACAAGAATGCTCACTGTCACATTAAGAATAATTGGCGCATAGACCTCATCACTTATGTGTGATGCTAACTGTTCCATTCAGATCAAACTTGAGTATGAAAATACTACACACATGAGAACTCTAATGTTTGAACACTGATGTCAGATAACTCTGGGCATTATGTCTGAAAGGAAAGAAAGAAAGTCATTTTTAATTCTTTATGTTTTCATACCAATTTAACTCTTCTCTGAAAATTACTGGACACTGGAAACTTAAAAGAAACTTCACAGAATAGAATCACAGAATTATTTGGGTATGATGGGGTTAAAGATCATCTATTCCAATCCCACTGCCATAGGCAGAGATGCTTTCCACTAGGTCAGGTTGCATATGACCTTGAACATGCCCAGGGAGGGAGCATCCAGAATTTCAATAAAGATTATCCAGAACAAGATTTCATTCCTATCTATAAAGAGCCAGCAAGTAGCAGTTCAAAGCTTTAGGATTTGTTAATAAGACCATCAGTTGTAAAGGACATGGGAAAGACTTTTCAGACAAAGCAGAATTTGAAGGATTTCAAGAATAAGGATGGTGTTATGTAATTTTTATTCCTTTTCTTAATTACATATATTTTCTAGTATTGCTGCTGCCATCTTTTCAACTTGACCACTACACATCCTGGGCTTAATGCTAGTGGAACACCAGCAAAGACCTACACACCCACTCAGTCATCAATCTCTTCAGACCGATCTCTTTTTAATCCAGAAATGAGAGAGAGAAAATTTTTACAAAGTGATACACTGAAGATTCTCAGGAACTAATGTTATTCAGAATGTGCCTTCTCCACCTTCTCAGCACAGAGGCTTATGAATACGGGTCCGCATAAAAACAAATGAAGGATAAATAAATGATTCACATTGGGAACCCAGGACCTCAGCAATAGTTTTTAAATAAATGGTTAACATTTCCATTATCCTGGTTATCCCATTTCACCAAATAAAGAAAAAAGCAGCAAAGAAAATAGCCTACAGTAACTTTAGAAACTCTAAACAAGCTAGGAGCATCCCACCTCAGGTTACAAAAGTATCTCTTAATAAATAATTTTCTATGGAGACATTTAAGTTAAAGGCAATACTGAGCTTAGTAATTTAGTACTTTCTTTTTCTAATTTTTAAAGACCAAGAGGTCATAATGTTTAGTTACCAATAGTTCTGTCTGATCAACCTGAACAGTCTTGTTAGATTTATGGAAAATATCAAGATGTTTATCTTGCCTGCAATTAAAAAGAACATGGACTTTGTTTGATCAGAACAGGATATTTAAATACAAGCAAATGAGGTTAACAACTCAGAAGAAAACTTAAGTGAGAATTCAAAGGCAATTTCTTCTCCTTAGATGAAGATACTAACGACTGATATTTGCAAAATTCAAACCATATACTAAAGGACAATGATATTTAAATAGAACTATAAATAGTCACTATATTAAAAAAAAAAAAATAGTTACACTGTACATGGCAATAAAGACCTACCTTTTGGAAGGATCTTTTTGAAGGCATAAAGAAATTAATTTTCTAAAGGATTTGCCATACTTTTTCATCATCTCCTTGTCTTCTACACCAGTTTCTAAAGTGGGAGGGTCATTTTGCAGCGTCAGCATTAACACCTACAGTAAACCCAAGAAAAATTACTGTAAGTAAAACCAAATCAGAAGATGTATAAATGAAGAGCATAACTGTTCTTTAGAGTACATAAATTTAGATATCTTGATTTACAATTAAATCAAAGTAGTGCTAAAACATCAAAATAGCATTTCTACACAATCTTCAGAGCAATTAGTAGTATAACTCTTATAAATAAATACATTAAAAATCAATAATACGAACACCACTTTACAATTCTCCAGAGAAAAGAGAACATGTGGACTCCAAAACATTGAAAAAACTCTGCTTGGGTGTTGCAGCATCACTGGACATCGGATTTCTGAGAGGAATGTGGACAGATAAGAGTGAAACAGAAGAAGAGGAACAGTAAGCAAGGTTGCTACAATCAGCATTTCTGCTGCACAAACTAAAAAAAACACACAACACTTGAGTGAAACACTGCAAAATTTAAAGTCAGAAGCTTATGGCGGTCTTACGCCTGAATAACAAAATATGTTTTGAGGCTGTTCTGATAATAAAATATCATATTCATTCTTTTATCAGTTATGTTAGACACCATTCTACACCATTCTTCACCTTTTCAGAAATAGTGCTGTGTACTGCAATTGCTACCAATTTAAGCATCTTAACATTACAGAGGATGGTACATCTTCTCAATTTTGAAGATTTACAATTTGTAGTTACCATAGGAATAACAAATGTCAGCCACAAGGTTTTTTGGTAACTGCTTTGTTTGCTGTGTTTCCCCAGTGGGCTTCCCTGAAGGGCAACACTGTCCAAGCTCTTCTTAAAGGAGCAGCACAAAACTCATTTCAAAAAAGCCCTCAGTTACTATCTTTATCAGAACTAGTGAAAAATACATAAATTATTAACTAAATGGTCAAACTGAGATGACAAATTTCATTTTTAAAGGATAACTTAAATTCTAAGCATTCTGGTTTGACAAAATGAATAGCAACTTTCTCCTACTTTTAAAAACAGGTATCAGATACCAGACTTGCAATTCCATATAATCACATGCACACTTTTTCTGAAAATCTCTACACTGTACTATTTTAAAAGCCAATAGGCATAAAAACAGAATCAGGAAGCACTGCCTTTACTGTTTTGATTTTCTCTGAAGTGAATGAAATACAAAGTAATTGTTAATAACAAAGGCCCAAAGCCCAGTTTTCTAGGTCTTTGTCTTGTACATCACTGCTCTCACACAGCTGTCTACAGATGCTTAGCACCATTTACAAAATTGGCCTACCTTTAGTCATTCCTCAACGGAGAAAAAATTGCAATGACCAAAAATGTTTAAACACACAGAACAACCTGAAATCCAGAACACTTCAGTATTAATATAAAGTGACACTTACTTTCATAGGAGGATATTTGTGATAAGGTGCTGCTCCTGTTGCTAACTCAATGGCTGTTATCCCAAAACTCCACATATCAGCCTTGAAGTCATAACCTCGCACCTGGAATAGAGCCAGAAAGGGAAAACAAAGTGGTGATGTCTGAAGTTCTAAAAATTAAAGACTAAGAGATTTTATTTTTGTTTTTAAATATTTGTAATACCTGCTCCATTACTTCAGGGGCCATCCAACATGGAGTACCAACAAATGTTTTCCTTACTTTGTTACGAGTCATATCACCTCCTGTAGCCAAAAATGCACTAACACCAAAATCTGGGAAATAAGAAAAAAAAAAAAAAAAAGTTATAACCAGTTAAACTACTAGTAACAAATAAAATTTTTCATATAGTAGAAGCAAAGCCAGTTCTCTTGAAATCAAAGAACCACAACTGAAAAAAAGGAAGACATTCTTTCTCAGGAATTAGAAAAACAAAATGCACACAGGACCTACTATTCAAAATATACTCCTAAAAGGGCATTAGTTTCATATACTCATTTAGCAAAGTCAACATATCAGCTAGACAAACCAGAGGTGTTTGTCATGACAAGGTATTATTTTAGGTTGTCTCTAGACCAAAGAGATTTTTTAGTTAGTTGGACTGGTGCTGGTAATACGGTTCTACTCCATAACTTTGCAAGCATACATTGCTCAAAGAATGTATAAACATTTTCAGGCTGGGTACTCTTAGCCCTCAAAATAACACCTTTTGCATTTATTTTTCAGCAGTAATTCTTAGGCTGCCTGGACTATAATCTTTTTCTTTCCCAAATTATCAGCAGAGATTACATAACTAAAGTATTTGCTCACATTTTAACCATAGCAAACCTATGGAACTCTTTAACTCTGTGGAAAAGATTTCTTTTGTTTTGGTGCTGGAGGTTTGGTGTTTTTTTGTTTTGTTTTTTTTTTTTTTTTTTTTTTTTAATTTATTTATTTATTTAGGCCATAGCATTACAGAAGAGCCTGTTCCAGAAGCACTGGACAGGCACACTGAGTCCACACTGTCACTCCCCACTGTTAATTTTTTCCAATGGCCACAATAAAGCTTGCATTCTGAATCACCCTTGTGGTCTGGATTTGGGGGCTTTATCATTACTTTCCATTAAACAACCGTTAAACATGGAATTCTGGATCTTTCTACATTATTAAAACACACAAATACAATAGATGAGAGAGAAGTAAACCCAAATAACATACGTATTTTTAACTTTCCTTGCAGTTTATCTGAGGAATAAGAACAAATCATTTTTCTCCCCAAAATCTGTAAGTTATAGATTAGAGGGATTTCATTTGAATTTCTGAAAAGGGTGAACAGCTTCAGAAACACCTACTTTTAAATTTTGAATGTCCTAATATCAATGCCATTATTTGTAACTATTTTTTGAAGAACACTACTGCATATGAAGAAAAACTGTATAAGCAGAAAGCAAAAATAAACACATAAAGTGAGATACAAAAAAAAAATCATGTCTTTTCAGTACCAAAGATAAATACTTTGTATTGAATAATGGTTTAAAAGTCCTTCCAGAAACCGAGATGCAGAGTTAAAATTCTGACCATCTTTGAAAAAGACACAAGCCACATGACAGGAGAGGGGAAGGACACAATGAAACAACAAGGGAAAACAAAGCAAAATCCTCCCTTGTATAAGCTTCAAAAGGAAGTTTTGCAACACCTCGCTGGGAACGATGTGATAAGCATTTCATCAATTCAAGCAAACGTTTCACTACAATTCTAGTCAAGCAATGTACACTTCTGAAAAGAGAAAGAATGCTTCAGTGGCTCCTCAGAAAAAACAAGACATTCATGTCTCATTCCAGACATAACTTTCAGAAATACACATTGCTTAATAACAGACACGATTCCACAGTGGCAAGCTTTCTATCACATAGCGGACGCAGTATAATTGAAGAGAAATTCCATAGAGGAAAGGTCAATGCATTACAAGGAAAGAGCTAAACAATCTACTGTTAGTTACTAAAAGTCACAGCTAATACTAAAGAAAAAATAAATTTCAGAAAGTCATGATTCCAGCGTATTAGTAAAGGATTCTGAATTAATGTAAGCAGAGCAGAGGGGCTGGCCAAATAAGCATAGCCCAAAAGCCATTTCTCCTCTAGCCCTTTTACCAGGACTGGGCCCTGGGCCAAGCCTCAGCCAACGCCAACCCTCCTGGGCTGGGGGGGTGACAAGGCCACTGCTTCCATGGCAGTGGGGCTGCAAAGCAGCTGCCAAAGAAAGGCACAGACTGCCAAAAAATGTTTGCTCTAACAAATTTCTCAACTCAAAAGAGGCTCTAGATTTTAGTCTAAGGCTAAAGCTAAGGAAAGGTCAGACTTTTGTCCCTAAAAAATTGTCCCTGCTAATTTTTTCACCTTAAGCATCTGAGGCCTAGGTTCAACTTATTTTTGGGGTATCATTTAGCACAAGAGTGAACATTTTAAGAACTTCTGCTGAAATGGGCAAGTTCCTACAGACAGCTACACACAAACCCAAAGTGGGCAATCTTCTGCATGAATCCTCAAAATGCACTATATTTTATTATTTGTGTGGGTTTTATTCAAACTCATTTTCTTGTACAGACTGAACAAATCATGCATACTGCCCACACCTCCTACGACATTTCCACCAATCTCTGACTATGATTCCTCTGTGTTGTATGCTCTTTATTTCATCTTATTTATTTCATCTTATATTTAAAGTTCTTTTGCTGGTTTCTTAGATATTTTGATCCCCGCTAGGCAATTCAGGTTTAGAAGGCTGTAACCCCAATGAAGTACCAATCATCTTGTTTGTCCAAGACATGACATCTTACAGTCCCAACAGGTTTAATAACAGCAGTATGCCTGTAGCAAATATTTAACATTTTATTGAATAGGAAGCCTAAAATTTCCTGCTCTGTACAGAGAAATTTGGTAGTTGAAAAATAAGTACACTCAATTTTAAACAGAACAAGAAAACGTATGCATTCCTCTTTTCCTCTAGAGACCCTGAACAGAGTCTCTGTAAAGAACCTCTGAGGTCTGTTAATCAGAGGTCTCTATAGAGCCATTCTTCTTATTTGAAGAACGTATGGTCTATTCAATTTCTTTGAAGAATGTATGGTCTTCAACATCTGTACAAAAACTTTTGTCAGAGAAACACTAGGCTGGGCTTCGTTTGTGAATCATAGCCCCTCAGAACAACAAAATGCTAATGGACAATTGTGTTTTCAAATGTTACTCTGTATATTAGCAGTATGTATTATAGGTAAGTCTTTTTCTCATGGAAACTTGGGGTGCAACAGAAAGAGCAGTCAAAAGACAAGTTCTTCCAACAAACTAAGAAGCAGCCAGAACATAACAGCTAGATTACAAATCAAGTATCTGTTCTTCGAAGATTAAAGGGGATTTTACTTCATCAGGGCAAAAAAGATTAACAAGGAAGAAATGCAGCCTCTGACATTTAAACTGCCTTTCAGTTAGTGTGCAATGTTCAGCTGCCCCATACCAACAACGAAACAAGTCTGATATTGCTGCACATTTTAGCTGAAATTCTGAAGTAACCTGGTATGGAAACAACACCTGACAGAAAAACATTCCACATATCTATCTAGCTACTGAAATTCCTCAGTCCTGCATGTACTGCGTGCCCTAGCAGCACAATAAAAACTTTACTACTTTAAGATGCCTACAGCAAGAAAGAGGAAAAGGTCAAGAAACCACATGTTAGAGCTGAACTACAAAAAGATAAATTAAGCTTGTGCTTGAATGTTATCTGATTACTGTGACAGCAGATTCGATTGTGTGTGAAAGTTATAATGAGAAGTCAGCAGCTTTTTCTTCAGATTGTTCATGAGATTCTCTGTGAGCTTTTTTGTTACTATTTTCAATTAAGCGGGTTATCTGGACATCTACTCCTTTAGAGTACTAGAAGATCTACAAATTCTGGAGTATCATTTGCCTAAAGCACTATAGAAAATGAAGTTGACTGCAGGGTATAAACAAGTGAATAAAAAAATATTAAATATTTAAGTAAAATTCAAGGCTGTAGAATTTATAATAATTTTTATAATAAAATACTTATTTTATTATAAAAGCCTTGAACTCCAGTAGAAGAATTAAAACCGGCTCAGCTGCCAGATAATCTTTTCCCTTCTCATTTCATAAACTTCAGGCACTAAAGTATTCAAGCCCTTCACAAGGTAAGTTTACACAGAACTTTGAAAGCATCCTTTATTTGAAACAGAAATTTCAGTTACAGCCATTCTTATTATGAGGGCTATTAAACAGTAAGCTTTCGTCCCTGGGTCATGATTTAGCAGCTGTTAAGGCCTGTGAGTACTCCTGGGGAGAACAGTAAAAAAATTCTCAGTGAGAAATCTCACACATCAGTGACTACTTTAAAGATAAGGTCCTACAAAAGGGCAATAAATACAAGATTTTTCAATTCCACCATTAGAATTACTTCCAGAAATATTTTGTGAAATAAACCTAAAAATAAGAATTGCCACCACTTGCAAGCACTTTAAGCTATGCGTGACTCAAAAGGAAACAAGAGATCGCTGATCTTTCCTGATATATTTGATTGAACACAAAAAATACTGAATAATTTCTAACTCATATATCATTAACCAAGCGTTCTAAAACTGGACAACCTGCAGCTGCAGTGCTTCAAAAGGAATAGTTAAAAGTCAACAGAAAAACTTGTATACGTTGCCCCTACACCAGCTTCAAATACCTTTTAATTTAGCCACTACTTCTCTACCACTGTCATTACCTGCTATTTGCACAGAGCCATCTTCACCCAGAAGAATGTTGCCAGCCTTCAAATCTCTAGAATGTACAAATAAGAAGTTACCTTTATGTAAAGAATACATGTTCATTTTTATGTAAAAAGAGACAAAAAAACACCTTCATATTTCTTAATTTCACAAGATAGCATTTGAAAACATTAAAGGCAGAAACAGGAACTGAAGTATAAAATGTAACTTATTTACAATAAAACAGAGTGCAGAATAAATTCATGAACTCCATCTTTCTGTTCAACCACACATACTGGCCTTGGCATAAAATAAGCAGAATTCAGGGATATGTTTTTAGAACAAATACTGAGGTCCAGCTCTTTTGCCTCCTTTTATAAATATAACCTCACAAACTTTCAGACCTTTAGAGCAAGAATGAACACTTTCTTACATCCAAATGCCTCACTACTGGGGGGGGGGGGGGGGGAAACAGATGTTTTTGACCTGTTCAGAGAAGAGATCCATCTTCAAGAAAAACAAATGGTAAATACCATTTCTAGATTTCTCTAGATTTCTACCCAATGGAATTAAGTTTTTCTATGGCGTACCATGATGAAAAGCTACTTGAAACTGAATCTGTCAGAAATGTGGTGTGTTCTTAAACGTCAACTATCTATCAATTTAACATATCACTCATGGGTAACTCAGATTAGAAAAAAAAAATCTGGCTTTTGGGGGGTTTTAATTGCTTTGATGTTTTGGTTTGCTTTTTTTTTTTCCTTAATAGAAACATACATCCCATTCTTAATGCACAGGATAAATCTTTCATACATAAAATACCATAAACATTAAGCTTTCCAAGATTCACTGAAAGTAATTAACATTTTGCTATTGAATATAATATAACCTGCTTCCTCATACATAAAGGAGAACACTGAAACAACAAAATAAAATCCATTAATTTGGAGAACATCTCCAACTGGCAACTACTGCATAAAAAAAGCACTTCCTGACCTATCACAGCTTTCACCTACAAAATGCAAGGGTTAAATGAAGGTGTATCATATTCTTTAGATCAACACTTCATTGGTATTGCACAGTTTATAAACTAGATGTTATAAGAAGGAGAGATCTCACATGTAATAATCTCTTCTAAGCTTCTTCAAAAAGGTACACGGGCAATTCCCAAATATGACCTCAAAGGGTCCTATCCCTAAAAGGTGATGGATATTCCTTCTGCAGCAACATCAGCTTAATAAAAAACTACAAATCAAGTTTTATGACAGATCTTTGGAATTCCAGAGCAGAAGTTAATTATTCTTTATTTCTCCGTTTATCTCAATTTTCTCTCTGCAAAAGGAGGAAACTTCTTAATTTACATAAAGGCAGTTCATTTTTAGGATGAGACATAAGCAGTACACCGAAAGAACTATCACTCTGCTACGTCTCTACCGCCACCATTTTCAGTTCTGTCTGCAGTGATTTTTTTTTTTTACTCCTCTCCTAGAGTAGTCCTAGAAACAGAGAGCCCCCTGTTGGCACTTTCATAAAAAGGCAAATTCACTACAGTAAAATTAATCAGGGAGGTGAAAGCACAGCACTTCCTTCCAACTTTCAAACAGTGGAAATAACTTGCTGATCACTATAGTACCTGCATATAGATTACCCTAAGGCATCTGCACAACTTATAATGAGGAAGCCAGCAGAGTGAGAACACACAGAAGAAAACAATCATTTAGATACATATACACCAAGATGTAGTTTTCATATCAGTTCCAGCTTTGTGTTGGTTGGTCATAAAGAGACACCTGTGCAGTGGTATTAGACAATACTGACTAGCAGGAAGAAATACATTTCGCATTTACACAGAATTGTCCAATTGCCTCAGATAATGAATGGGTTTATTATGCAACACAATATACAACTATAAGCCACAGACCACACCACAAACTAAAGTCAAATTAAATCTCTGGAGTACCAGCAGTTACAGGAATATAGACCACAGTTTTTGAAGACTTAGTGGAGCACAGGCCTATCTTAACTATAAAAAGGAAAGAGAATAAAGTAAAATATAAAGTATTAGTGACAAACTACAATCAAGATTAACAGCAGCTGCCTGAGCATTATCATTTAAGAATTACTGATTGCATTCAAGCAATAGAATTTGCTTAACCAAAAATCTGCAGCTGACCAGTATCAACAGCACCCTATACATTCAACTTTGAAAATATTTTTCACTGTGTATATGCTCCTACCTGTGAATTTGCCCATTTTTGTGCAGATAGTCTAAACCTTCCAAAACCTCCTTAAGAATTGTTGCTATTATGGGTTCTTCAAGGACACCATTTTTGTGCTCTCCTCTGTTGACAATATACTTTATTATATCAAGCATTGAACCTATATTGCAAATCCAGGTAAGAAAGAAAACATTTCAGACTCTTGAAAAAGACATATTTCTTCATTCTCTCCTTGTTATTTAAGTTTTCAGCTAACCAGTTCTTAGAATAAAGCAACCATACTTTCATTCAAACGAAAAACAAAAGCAATGTTTTTTGCCAAACATATGGTAACTGTTCACTAGGAAGACCTGCTTGATAAGCTTTATGCATGATTATTTATTATGATAAGACGCAAGTCTAAACCAAGACTAGGAGATAATCTTTGAAGACCAATGTTGTCTACATTCCTACTGACATGTAGTTTGACAATGAATTTCAGTTATCGCTAATTTCAGGAACCTCCTATCTTCTATCTATCCAGGCGTTTTTCAATACTTCAGAGTACATTCCTCTCAAAAAAAAAATCACTGGTTCCTCTCAGTGCCTGCTTTTGAGTGAATAGAACAGAAGAACTGAATAATTAAAACAAATGTGATGTAGGATTTCCCCCCATGCTTTCTAGCATAACGATACAAATGTCTGTTGCCAACAAGAATAATTTTGAAGAACATCATGTGGCAGCTAGGACCATCTTATTATGGATTTCACTTTTCCAAGCCTAAAGTGCATTCAGTTTAGTCCCTTTTGTTTCTTCCAGAACCATGTAAAGCTGTATTCATTAATACCACAAAAAACTATAAAAGGTGTTCAGTTAGCTTAGGCAATAAAAATGATTCAATGTGTAACGCCTGTCCTAGGAAGAATAAGGAACTAGAAATACATGTGGGTTTGTTTGTTGTTTTTTGTTTTTTTTAATAGAGGAGATCTGTAACTCCAAAAAAATGCCACATTGACAGAAGTGACTTAATTCTCACCATTACTTTTCCAAACTTAATATATAGCTGTAACAAAATGATTTAGAATAAAAAATGACAGCAATTTGATCAACTAAATTAATCCCAGAAATTCTTAGTATGTAATATCAATATATAGTCTTTAAGCTTGTACATTCTTGCTATAACATTCAGTATGTCTACGTTTTAAGATCCATCCTATTAAGACTCTCTTGCCTCCTTCCCCCCCTGCTTCATTTAGGTTAATTAACTCAAAGAACACACATTAGAAAATTCATACCATTTCCTTGCAGCTGAACAAGTAAAAGCAGTAACTTACCCCCACTTAGCAGCTTCATAACCAGCCAAAGCTCATCCTTCACCACAAACGATGTGTAATATGTCACCACATTGGGGTGATTGCATTGACTCATTGCTTGAATTTCTTTCTGTAAGAAATACAAAGCCCAGCATAACACAGACAGCTATCAATTCTGCTTGTGTGAAGTAAAAGTTTAATTCCAAAGTGAAATACTACAACAGAACTGAAGTATGCAAAGAAGATGTATTAAGGCTCTGAAACGCTTCAATTTACCTATGGATCTATATGCAAGATCAAGTATTATTGCGAAGAACATAAGGGATGCTTGGCCAGGAGATACAGATATAATTGCAACAATTTTCTTCTGATACCAGCTGAGAAAGTTACGTTTAAAGTCCCACAGTTTGAATGAGCAGTGAAGAATGAACAGCCTCCATGAAGGTGTGAGTACAGGCTGGACAACAGAACATGAAGGTGATCAAAACCCACTGCTTTTCCTGTTCAAAAGTAATACAAAAGGATAGAATGGGAGCAGGAGGGAAAGAAGGACAGAAGGACAAAATACACAGAATCACTGGCCTGGCTCTGCTTACTAGGAGATGGACAGAAAGTCTACATTGCCAGGCAATCAAACAGAAGTGGAATAGGAACAATTAATATTACAGACTGAAAGTTTAAGGAAACAATTGAGCAGAGGAGCACACAATCACCAAAAGATGCACAATGATGTGGCACTACCAAGTAACACCATCTATGACACAGCTGTATACATTAAAAATGACAGTTTTGTATCTTTCCTTTCAAGTAAGGCTTTTTTCTACTCAGTCTTTCATGAAACTGTTCTGTTGCACCTTTCTAGCTGTTCTCACTGTCCTGCCAACTCCTAATACCAAAGCTCTCTGAGCTTCCTTTGAGCCTGAGTGTCATGCCTCAAAGCAGCTTTAGCATCTACAGCCCTACCTCTTTCACCCTCTCTGCCTCTGGCCACACAGCCCTAATCCATCCCTGGCATCAGAAAATGTACTCCCAGAGGGTGAGTCAGTCCAGGAGTCAATCCAGCTAGAAACTGAACTCTTACCCCCCTCCCTGAAATGTAACAGCTTTCAGGTGGCTCACCAGTGCTCACTTGAGGCTACTACTAAGGCAGTCCAAACTAGGTGGATTAAAGACACACATAGATGCCATTTTGAACTTTCAGCCTCGTTTCAGTGACTGTTTTAAAAAAGTTTTCAGGGAGTTATTCACAGTGCACTCAAGATCACAGCCCCTTCGCAATAAAAAGTTAATTACAGCATTAAAAAATGATTTCATCTCATGTCTATTGGTGAGTATTGAGTCAGGCTGCAGCAACTTACATTTCAGCTAGTTACGTTGTCAAGAGCACTCCTCCCCAGACAGCTTCTCAAACCCAAACCACAGCAGGATGAATGCCTCTATAGCCACCTAACTGAACAATTTACAACATTGCTTTTTGTTTTTTTGTTTGTTTTGAGCTGGGACACAATAGGCAGCTAAGAGAGGAGAAGAAATGCACATGGACACAATTCCCTTTCCCAGCAGATGCACCAACCTAAATGCAAGATAAATTACTGCCTCACATTCTCAGCTCAGCTATCCATACCAATCCCAAGTATAACTCTCTCATCCCATATTACTATTTCATTCCTTACATCAGTAAATTGCATTACCAGCACAGGAAAGCAATGATTGCTCACAATGTCTGCCTGCTGCTAATGGAAAGTACTTCCAATGTTTTAGCTGCATACAACAATTGGTGGCAGAAAGTGAACTATTACAGTAACCACAGCCAAAGGTACTTTGTATCTCAGCTTTGGTGACTTTTCCCAAATGAGTATTTGGGAAACAAAGTAGAAAGCAGCTCATGGGGGAAAAAGGGGATTAAGTTTTGGAGGGAAGTAGTAATTCGTTGAGAACGGTTGGGTGGTTGGGATGTTTGGACTTGATGATCTGGAAGGTCTTTTCCAAACTAAACAGTTTCATGATTCTAATTTCAAACACTCAATTCTCTACAGTCTCTATCACAGTTCAGAAAAGTAAGCCTCCATAAACGTCAGTTATTTGGCTGACGCCCATGTTATGCATAAGTGAGAGAGAAACATTTACTTAAAACATTCAGCCTGAGGAACAGTTTGTAGCAGGATGTCCAGGTGAATGCCCAGAAGCAGTCTTCACATCCACATAGCTTTAGACATTTGACCGTACCAAAGCTAGAGGGGCATTTAAACTTTCAAGTATTTCTCATCCCTCTACTTCTGCGCTTCTTCCTCCTTTGATCTTTAAGGTCTTTTCTAATCTGAGCAATTCTATGATTTGTGCTAGCATAAGTGTTTGTGAACTGCATCAGGAGCCATGCCTGGGTTAACAGCTAACTTCTTTTCCGCCAGATTATTTCTGGTCCTGTTTCACTGATCAGCTGCACAAAAATGTATCTGCCTAAGGGCAGGTGAGTGACACAGCAATAAGCAATCTGAGACATCTACTTTTGGTGCTAAGCTATAGCATTCATGAGACCAGCCTCCAGCTCCAAGTGGCCAGGCAGGTGACACAGTTCTGTAGGTTCTTCCTGAGGGACACAGACATCTGGGATATAACCACTCAGAGATTAGTCATGATCTGTTAGGGGCTCCTCCAAAGACAATCCAGACAGAGCTCAATTTCCTTGGTGAAAGATGGAGATCTGAAAATAGCTGTGTAAGGGTGTTTAGATAAAGACTTCACTTTATTGTTACTGACCAGCACCATGAGTGCCACACTTATCTGACTGTACTACATTGTAATAGTTAAGTCTTGTAATGGATACAAGAGCTCCGTTCCTGACAACATGTAATACCCAGACACTCTCTTAAAGGCAGTCCACACAACATATAGTAGGCTTACTACTGTAATGAACATACAGACATTTCAAAACAGCATTCCATTCACATTTCCTGAGCATCTCAGAGAGAGCACAGACAGTAAGCCATTCTGTGGACGTCTGTGTTTTTCTCTTGCTGTTTTTTGTTGAGTTTTGTTGTTATTGTTTTTAAAAGAGGAGATATGGGGATGGGAGAAGATATCCTTGTCAGGACAGTACTAAGGATAGGAACTTCTTCCTTGGCTTCTGGGGTTAAGTTACACTTAATTTACAATACTGAGAATACTGAGGACATCATAGAAAACAGAGTACTGAATTTCAAGAGTTTGGCCATAACTTAAGTATTATTTAAATCCCTCCCCCACTGCTTTTTCTATCTTAATTGACAATGGCCCAAAACTTAAGTCTGCTTATGTGGACACCAAGCTTGCTGCATTTTCCCATGGCTCTGAAGACCACAGAGCTGAGAGCATGAAGGATGCCTTTGCACACCATCCAGAAGTACTCAATGGCAGAATTACACTAAACAGCATGTTCAGAGAGCACTTTTGAAGTATCCCAATACTAACAAAAACTGATTAGAAAAATAAGCAATTGAGAACTGAGCAGACTCAAAAGTGTTAAAAAAACAAAACAAAACTCAAGAGCATTCTAAACATTTAACCAGCTGAAACAAAAATGTTAGCAAGGCTATAACAGTTTTGAAAGCAAATGGTTCCCTTTTCCAGAATAACATCATTCTTAAAGAAAATGTAAGACTCTGTTAGAAATGAGTCTGAATAAGAACACTTTCATTGAAAAAAATAGCTTTCTATGCTTATGCATGCATGTGTGTGTAAGAATATATAAAAATTACAAAAGAAATCATACATGGCCTTTTTTTCCATTCTGTTAAACAGGAACTGAGAAAGTCAGAATTTATATTCAGCTCAAAAAAATTAACAAGTAAGAAAAGAAAACACAGAAAAGCAGTGATCAACTTTTGTTGTTGTTTTTTTTTTTTAAAAAAAAAGCTACCACAGACAGTTGTCTTCGTACCAAGAGAAAGCACTATGGGGCCAGAAATTCACCAGACAGTGGAGATAACTCAGCAGTTAGAATACCCAAGTACTTGTTAAGGCAACCATTTACAATCTGGTAACTAACTGTCATCATCTCTCTACACAATCCAGACATCTCTTTCAGAGTTTCAGCAGTTTTGGTGTTTTAGTTTCTTTGTTTTGTTTTTAAATCTGTTGCAACTTTTTAGTTCCCATTATTCAAATTCTGACCAAATAGACCCAGTGTTTGACCATACTACATTAATTAATACTTTTGCTTTTACAGAATGTTCTTTATGGGCTGCAGTAATTTATAAATCATGGCAGAGCACTTCACTTTGGGCAGAATTTATCTTTCAGTTTTTATCTGAGAGAAATCTCACTACCTCAGAAGTAGCTTCCACTACCACAATCTTCTTTGAAAAAAAAATGCCCCATACAAGCTGTTACATAAACTGAAGGCAAATGCCATCAATCACCAGGGGAAGAGCATTTTGGGTCCTCTACTGTAAACAAGCCATTTTTTCTGAAGAAACTGGATGGACCATACCCTCTGTATCAAATTCAAGATATCTTTTGCACTGGCAATTCCCTGCTGAGGAGATCATTTCCTTCAGAGGCAGGAATTTCTGCATTAGAAAAAGCCCACAGTCTCTAGGCAGAAGTATAACCTGTGGAACAGAAGAGAGTATTCTCACTTTTAGAATGGCTTTTGGTTCTTTGATTCTTGCTATGCTGCCTATATATAAATAAGCAACAGTTCTGTAAGCACCTGACTAGGAGCAATAAAAGTAACAGTGGTTTGGGTTTTTTTGTTTTGGACTTTTTGTTGTGCTTTAAAAAGAGTTTTGTGATTTTGCCTGGATTGCCATGCAGTGCAGAGGAAACAATCTTGTAGTCCTTTACAGGTGCCTTCTTCCTCTGATCAGTAACCCAAACAAACAACATTCCTTAAATGGTTTGCAATGGCCTACTGGATAAATGTGTGTTAATAGCTGTAACAAGACCTTGTGTAGATGGCAGTGTAGCCATTCTTAGTCTCCCCCACAAAACGTACTATAAAATACTCAACTTTTTTTTTTTTTCCCCATTTATGGTTCTTTAAACATTAATGAGACCTACTAAATTTTGCCTTGATTTTTAATCAGTGTTTAACCGATGGAAAATATATATTCTTTTTTCACTGTTGAGAAGTGAGGGACAACTAGACAGTAATCTCCTGAAAAATAAACATCCATAAAGCAAAGGAAAAGATTCTTCCTGCATTTCTCAACAGTTGGTTATCCCAAAGAGATTCAAATTTGCACTTGTTTCTGCAGCATTAGGAAAAACACACATTAACACAATCTATTTCAGGGGAAAGACAAGCATATGTTAGGATATTTTTCCAGTGCTTTTCTGTTACCCTGCATAAAATTTTTGCCCTCACTTTTAGATCAAGCAAATACTGAAATGGAAAAAAAAAAAAAAAAAAAGAATACCACTTCCCTGGGAATATATTTCCCTTCGATTTACTTACAAGTAACTCATCCATACTGGTTTGGCATTTTTCTAAGTTGATCCTCTTTATTGCTACACGCTCTTGCCGGGGTTTGCATAGTGCTGCCTGTACAACTGCTGTAGCACCACTACCTGAAAAAGGACAGAAAAGAAAAGAGACTTAACAAAATAGTAGTTTAAACCAGTGCCCATCATAAGAATCTAGCACTAAAAGAAATTAAAATCTTTGGTCAACCTTTTACAGACTTTCTCACACACACATCTTTCTTCTGGGAAGCCAGTTTAAACACTTCTCAAATACAGAAGAAAAGTTCTCTACCTCAAAGCTCCTGTTCCATACTCCACAAACAAATCCCAAGATGACAACTTAAAATGTTGCTTACTTACAAGTCACACCCACTTCCCATATGCCTTTCACATAGCTTGGGAGCAATCAGACCTTTAGACACATCTGTGTCAATCAAGAACATAACTTTCAGAGTTAACATGATTTTAATGTTGAATAGAGATTCTGGGCTTCATCAAATGCTGTGATCTTTGTTGTTTCAAGTAAGCCCTGATTAGCAGGTTTTTGTTCCCACTACGCAATGGAAAGAAAAAAATATCACTGTAGTTCAACATGCCAAACCTTCCGTAGTTTTATGTGTTCCTGCTCATTCGTCATGATAAGCTTAAATCCTACAAAAAGCATGCTGATTCTTGCAAAGAGCACAAGAGACACAAATGTCTCACTAACAATAAGAAGGTATACGTTACATCTCTATCACATGGTCATACAATACACAGATAATGCTTGACAGAATTGAACAAAAATACTAGGAAAAACATTAAATAATTATTATTTTTAAACAGCATGATTCATGAACAGCAATAATAAGATGTCTTGTTGCTTCTTTCATTAAGCACCCACTAACTTAGCCCCGGTCAGTACCACCTCACTAAATTAATCACATGATTGCAACTAGTATTTCAAAAGAGTTGTGCCCTGTTCACACACCTTACTGCCACATCAAGTAGAGCAGTGTGCGCTTCCTCAAAGTAATTACATCATGCTCGACCATGCAGAAATCTAAAATCCTCCAATGAGTTTCTACCCGTAAATCTATTTTAATATCAATTATGGATTCCTGGTACCTCACTGAGCTGAGCCACCTGCTATATTAGCCTGCTCAGACATTATGTTCTATTTATCCTCAGTAATTGGCATGTCCTAGAGGAATACAAAGCGTGAACAAAAAGCCTTTTGTTGTAAAGATCTACCAATGTGGATACAGTTACCAGTTAACTTAAAAACAATTGGAAGCTTTTCCCTCTGCACATCTGAAAATAGCACCAGCAATACTTCATGATTGAAAGTTATTGTTCATGTTTTAATTACTTAATCGCTCTTTGTTTAGATATTTCCATATATTGTTCATTTGCATGTTTGATGTTTAGGTTCCTTCCACTCTCTCTGTCTAAGCAGAGCTTTAACTCGGCATACAAGCTTTATTACAAAGTGCTCATCTCATTTCAAAGTCTCTACAGGACTTGCTAGACATTCTTTTGCAGGACTTTCCTTGATGCATCTTTTCTCTCTAAGCTAAGTATCATTTGCTACAAGTAGCAGAAGATCTTCACTTTCAAAACAGTTCATATACCTATTATGTCATAAAAGACAAGCAGAAAAAGTACAAAGAAAAGTTGAGGTTGCTATCCCTGCCCATGCTGTTTCTCCCTTTCCTGGTTCTGGCAAAAGCCACAGAATCATACATTTACCTCCACAATCACCAACCAGCCAGTCATGATGACTGTTAATAAAACAAGCATAGGTTGCAACAAACAAAAGATGGACCTCATGTTCTAATAATAATAATCCAATCATCAGGATTCTCATACCGCCAGCTTCTTCAGGCTGCAAATATTTAACTTACATGCAGAAAAGTAGTGATCTTTGTTCTTGTTGTGTTTGTTGCTGTTGTTTTAAGAAAACGATGAATTGAGATTCACAGAGAGCATAAAGCTAATCTGATTTGTTTCTTTCTGAAGATTTATCCTTTTCTATTTGCTGGCTAAGTAGTAGCTGACCAGCAGGATGATGGCAGGTAAGGAATGCCACACGTCACACTATGAAGAAGTGATCAGTTGGACCAAAGGACCAGGGAAATAGAAAGCAGAACATCTGTTGGAGGAACTACCCTCAAGCAGGACTGTTGAGCACTTCCCGAATCACAGCATGCACAAGAAAGCCAAAAGCCACTTCCAGTGGGGACAGCAACACTCTTGGTGTTTACAGTGCCCCTAGGATTTCATCAAGTCCCGCCTGCACTTATTGGTTGGTCAGAAAGAACCTCCCTCAGGTGGTTTCCCCAGTCACTTCAGAGGAAGGCAGATGAATAGAGTGAAGTGGCAATTCATAAAGCTGTCGAGTCTGACCTCAGCATATTCAGAACCATAGCCAGTAAGAGTCCAGGTGCAAACCATTGTTATTGTATCTGCCCTAGCTTATTTTTGTTGTGTGTTGCTTCAGCCCCTCTAGCCAAGAAAAGTGCCACCATCCAGGGACTCAGCACTGACCTCCTGTGCCACCATCCTATGTTGTGTATCCCTCACATGCAGTCAAAACATTAAAAGTTATTAAATTTTCCATATTGAGCAACTGCGTCATAACTCAAACCCACACCTCAACACCCAAAAACATAAGAAAATTTTTGCCACTTCCCACCACCATCCATAAAGCTCCTTCCTTAGAGAGCAACATCTCCATTTACACCAGGATGATAAGTAAAGTGTTTTCCTTAGAAGGATGAGCCCTTTGTGCATCCCAATCTTATCTGTTGACAACATGACTTTATTTATTTATTTATTTATTTATTTAACCCCTGTCAGCACCATAAAGGCAAGAGCCTGTCCTAACTCTTTCAGAAGAGAAACATACAGCAATGACTTCATCCTTCCTGTTCTTTCAGGAATACTGAAAACACTATTCGATATCCATACAAATCCAGACATTTCAAAAGAAAGAAAAAAAAAATCACACTGGAACTGCTTCTGTAAAGCTGCATAAGAAAACTGACTCTCATTGCAGGACCACAATCCCCTTATCAGGTTATCATCTGAACTCTACTTTATGCAGCAGAATAAAATGAAGATTTGCTATTGCAAATCATATCTTCTGCCCAGAAAAAAATAGCTGCTAAAAGAGAAATATTACTCATTTCTGAAGTAGCACTATAAACAAATGCTGATGTTGATTTAGTTGGTTAGCACATTTTATTGTTTCTCATTTAGTTTGGAAGTAAAAGCTTGGAACAATTCTAATAGAACAGGAACATGAATGCAGTATTTTTCTAGTCTTCCGGATGTCACCACATAGTACATCACTCTCTTCTGAGGATGGAGCAATCTACCAACACAAAGGCAGTATTGCTACTGCAGTCATGAAGATCTCCAGTTAATACTGCACTGCTGAGCTACAAAGCATTTTCAGCAAGTTCACAACAGAACATGCTTTGCTAGATCTTGAGTTTGTCGTGGATGCACGCTGTAAGCAAAATCTTTACCTATTTCTGATACCACTTCTCATGAAAAAAATAGAAATGGCAAAGCAATGTAAATGCTGTCATGATATTTATCACGATTTATCTTATTATTAGACTGAAGTAGCTCAAAAAAAATGGAAGAACACCATGCTAAATAAGTATAAGTTCTGTCTACAAAATAAAATGTCAACAAATCAAAGAAGGGAAAAGTAAGTTTATAAATCAGTTGTGATCCTTCTCAGAAGTCTAAAGATAAAGCCCAAACTGATGATCTTGTTAATTACACTTCTTTAGGACAGAAACTATAATCAGCAAGTAAACACAATATTTTTCTGGTCTGCTAAATTAACTATTTTTGTACCACTATAATTAAACAGGTATACTTGGTGCACAGTCTGCTTACAGCTATAATCAATTATATATCAATTATATATCAATTATTTCTGTTAAGTAAGCCCTCAGACATTCAACATTAAGATCCATGATTTTTAAGATCTTAAGTTCACACAACATCTGAAAGCAAGACCAAGAACACTGAAAACGTTCCAATTCCAGTGGTATATTACCATAGCTCAGCTTAATGATTATGTTGTGAAGTTTTTATTATACCAGCCTTGTTTCTCCTACAATTTACTTCTGAACAGAATACCTCCAAGGCACATACATATTCATGGGAATAATTAGACTAATGAAACAACTCAGAAATCATTAATTGTAAAAACAAAGGAATAATGGAGACAGCTAATTTATCATACTGAAGTTTCACCAAGTCATTGAGTAATGTCACATGCTCAGTCAAATACTTAAGGTCAAAGGATTGGAAATATTAACCCTATCAATGCCACAAATTTAATACATCCATTAACAAATGAACAATGCTGACTGTTGAAAAACTGCACCCAACAATTCTTCAGAGAAGTTTTTAAAAACCTACCATTATTATCAGCATTACCAGCGTCTCAACAGCATAACAGAAACTTTCAAGGAAAGCTGCCAGTCAACCCGAAATCAAATTAAACGCCAGAAGCATGCACAGTACTCCATTAAGAAATATCTTCCCCTTTATTGACACTGTCTTCTGAAAGAGAATCAGTAAATGACACTGACATGGCAGCTGCTTCAGGAAATATCAAATTCCTCCCTTAGTGTCAGGTAACCTCACAATCACCTCTTTCTCCCTATATACTGTCCCAGGTTTTTCCTCAGTAATACATTTTCTGTCCCATTGAAGGTCTTTTTTCCCCACGACTACTTTACAGTCTAGCACTGTACATCTCAGGTACACATTAGATACGACAGCATGGTCTCCAGCAACAAGTACTGTGCAGGAAGAAGCAGGTGGCAGAGAGAAGGATCACATTGCTGCCACGTGATCCTAGAGTTAGTGAGGAAGGAAGACAGCAGCCAAAGAATACATATGAAGACAAAAAAGAGAAAAGCATTCAACAAGTGCTGGTTGCACTTATCATGGTCTCGTTAGTGCCAACACACAAAACACCATATGACGCAGATAGAGACAGACAAAAGAAATAAGAGTTTGAAGCATGTTTTTCTCTCAAGTATTTCACACCAACCAGCATTGCTTTTTTCTGCCACTGCTGGAGGATACTTTTCAACATCCAACAAGCTTCAGCTGAGCTATCCTTATGCACAAAGACCTTTAAACTTCCCAAGAAACTGAAATCTAGCAGAGTTGTCAGGATTTCATCCTACTAGTAAAACTATATTAAAAAAATCCGCCAATTCAGAAAAGCAATTTCATCAAATTTCACCAAGTGTGACTTCGTTCAGGAAAAACATATCTTGTAATTTTGGGGCACCAGTAAGATTTTTAGTGTGGTATTTATTTTCCAAGTTCAACAAGCAAATTGCTCCGCTACTGTTCAGAAGCATACAAGTGATTCAACAAAGGCAAGAAGTCATCAAAAGTAACTAAATTAACTTTATTTTTAAGCTCCATTCTTAAAGAGCCAAGAATTGCTATTATTACTACTGGAAAGAAAACCATTTTCCATCTACTGCTGCTTTGTAGTTCTCAATTATTTTGGAAAGAAGTGGGAGCGGGAAGAAAGAACCAGAAGAGTCTGGTTCATTTTGGTGTGAGGAGCCACAGAAATACAGCCTACATATATGGCCACTATACAAGCCATCCACATCTCCTTCTCATGGAGAACTCAGTTTTTTTCCCCTCAAGTGAATCAGAACAGATGTGGTTTTGTTTCCACTTAACAAAGAGAAGCTCCATTTGACAAGCAGATTCTGGAAAAGACAACTGGTCTTTGACCTAAGGGTAAGTAATTCTTCATTAAAAAAAAAAAAAAAAATTAACAGTACAACAATTCTGATGTTTCAGAACAACACATAAATGAATGTAGAATTGCTCTCCCAGGCCTCAACTTGGCCTCCACTATCAAAGTATCCTTACAATGCTGGTCACAAGTAGTTGTTCCACTTCAGTGATGCACAGCCTTGCTGGAAGGCTTAAAGAAAATCTAAATCCTGCAATCCCTTCAAATTTCCATATACTCTGCAGTAGAACTGCTCCTCTTGTGGCACTCAACCCAAGTAGCTCCTGTGGAGCCAGGGATTTCCAGGTCTCCAAGGTTTTGGACATTCTCTGTAGGAAGAAGCTTGGAAGTAAGAGAGAAAGCAGAGAGGCACGAGATACAAGCAAAAAAAGTGACTGACAGCTTCCAGGAGCAAGAAACCATAGCATACATTCTGTAAATTACAATCATATATTACTGTTAACTGTCCTGACATCTTGAGCATATTGATTATGTGTTCCTTTTCATTTGACAACTTATAAACAAGATTTGCTGGTTACTTGCAATAGCAACAAAACCAAAGCAAATTACACATTTTTTTCTTGATCCCAATTCTAATAAAATGTAATCAAATCTCCTTTCAGACAAGTTTGAATTCTAATTGCATGAGTTATTAAAAAAAAAGTTACTGTATTATATAACAAAATAAAATCACTCAATCACTTGCAAAGCTTAATGACTTGGAAGCAACAAAAACTACAGCTTTGTCTACAGACTTGGTGCTTCAAATGGAAAAAGTTCATTTTCTCTCAAAAAAGACCAACATAAAGCTCTCTTCCCCAATACTGTTACTATCATGTGTCGACAAGCCAAACAATTAACAGAGCTCATTTGCAGCACAGCACTGGGGATGTTCTGAAAGGTATTTTTAAATCGTATAATGGCCATCTTCACTCTGACAATATAATTAAAAGTCACTCTTTTTAAATTACAAACTGGAGATTTAATATTTTTTAGTTTCTTCAGATGGTTACTAACTGAAAATCTTGACCAAAGTCAGAAAGGCAATACAAGACTGAAGCCACAGCACAACTAAGGTAATTTCTAAATGAGTTGCCAATATAAAGATAATCCATCATGTGTAAGTAACCTTTTATTTTCCAATTAATTCTGCCTGTTTTCTAGGCAAATTATGTTTCCAAATCAGTTACAGAAGATGCAAAAAATGTAACTTCACAGCAGGAGGTAGCAGCCATGATATAACCTGCATCTCTATAACAGAAACTTCCCTCAAGTCATCAGCACAGTCTCGCAGACATTAAGTTACATGCAGGAGGAGAACACAGTCTGCAACAGTTTTACAAAAGCAAACCAAGTCCATTGTTCACCACAACTTCAGAGATCTTAAAAAAATTTCGTGCTGTTGTCTCATCCACTTGATGTAACCCATTACCATTAATTTTAAGACTAGACAGTTTTCACATTTTTATGTTGATTACCATTCAAACACTTGCTCTGTACAGATTCCTACTGCTTCTGAGGAGGAATAAACCTCGGGAAGGGAAGAACACTAAAAACTCACTGCACACTTTCACTCAGTGGCATTAAAACCAAGCAAAGGTCTCCCAAATCTTCACAAAATTAAATCCAACTCTTACTTATTAGCAACTATTATTCTCATCTCTAACTCCTACTGGAGAGCTGCTTTGGATTCTCACTGTCCTAACAGTTAGGCATCCCCTTTTAGCTTCTAAATAGATAGGTTTACAGATGGTCTGGACAAATCTGAGTTAATGAGACAATTTCCTCAACTCTTAACTCTACCCTCCACATATACAGACAGCAATCACAATGATTTCTTCCTGTTGCAGTAAAGATCTGTATGTAGAAATAACAGGAAGACCCTCTTCTTTCCAGCAGAGTAACCACATGGCAAGTCAAACAGGGAATCTGATCTGACTGAAAACCAACCCAGCAGCAGAACTAGTTTTCTGTCAGATCAATGAGCTCCTTTCAGCTGCTGCCTGCTGGAGCAGATTAAATGTATCACAAAACTGTGCACCAAGAGTTTGCAGAGAACTGGCTAACCACCATCGAAATAAAACACACATGAAAAACATCTCAGAAGAAGCACTACCTAGGGCCAGCATTTCCTCCCTAACAGGCACTTGAATCTCCTAAGAGTCACAGAAAATAATCAGTAGAGAAGGGCAGGAAAAAGAGTTGTATCATTTGATATCCATACCACGTGGCCTCATCCTTCACAATTGCATTTGGCCAAACACAGTGAGCAACATGAAAAGCTCACATTTGCACAGAGAAAGGAGGAAGAACTTCTCCAACCAGCCAAATCCACAGGCAGGACAGAAATAATCTATGTGACTAATAATGATTTTCATTTTCCATTCTGTGACCACCATTGAAAATTAAACACCTTGTAAAGCAGTGACCAAAATCATTTTGTCCATGTCTGTGTACTAATTGCCATATGATACAAAGCCTATTTTGTGAAGTGTTATGATCAAACATCCTAGTGCACCTTTCCCCCTACAGAGCCCACAGAGATGCCCAGATACCTTATTTTTCTCATATAACTGGCAAAGGGTTGCTGTAACTGAAGCCATCCCTGAGGACTCGACCCAGTTCCTGGGGGAGATGTGGGAGGTGCCTGCCACAGGTGAAGATCTCACTCCAGCCACTGGCAGCTGCTCAGTTTCTCGCTGCAGCTAACCCTGGTGTGGCTGCTGCAGGGGAATACGATCCAAGCTAGAGCTGTATTATTCTTCCCTCTCTCCAATAAAAGCAATGCTTTAGGAACCCCTCATTATATCTATTAAAATTAACAATTCTGGAGATGCTGGATGTACGTTATGCTCACATTTGGTCAACTGCACTGAATTTACAAGTTCTTTATGTTTACTGTTTTTTAACAGTATCAAGACAAAACTTAATCACAGTGGTTTCCTATCAAGGCAAAAAAAAAAAAAAAAAAAGCACAAGATTTAAGTCACAGTACAAAATAAGTCTCAACAACTTAGCAGAAGCTCAAGTCAGAGAAGTTTACCATGTGCATGAATTGAATATATGGTTTATGGATTATATGGTCGTATATCCAATATGACCTCCATTTCTTCACTAGGCTTCACTTTAATTAAGGAAATATTGATATCTAACAGCACCCATAGGTACCCAGCAATACAGTTTCTCTTCAGATACAGATTTGCTACACCAATAAGCATTCATCCAGTATAAGGATAGGTGCTAAAGTATATGCGTATTACATTTCTAAATATACTAAATGTAAGAATTTAAGCAGAAAGGAGAAAGACATTCACCCAGAAAGTTCTCACCAAGCCATTTTATGAAAGATAACTCTCATGACTCATCCTAGGCAAGGCTTAATCCAGCACTTTCTAATGCTTTTCTTAAACAAAAACTAGCCCACACCTTAGAAGAGAGTTTGATCCTCAGCAAAGATACAGCTTATAAAGGTAGAATCAATTCTGCTTGGTGAAGTCCTAACCATTCCCATGCTGAGTAAGAGCAGCCAATAACCCTGCACTGGGGCATTCACTGAGTCATCCCAGCACCCCTCTCTAAGGTAGAAGACCTCAACTGTTTTGTTTCTGCTTATGGAAAACAGCCTGCCTGATGACAAAGCTGAGTGTACATAATCTGCAGCCCCAATCAATAACGCGTAGTTCTCACTGCCATCAGCCTGAAAGCCACGAGCAATTGCTGTGCAATACTGAAGACAGCCAACAGCACCACCAGGCAAGGCTCCCGTGGGTTGTTTCTTTTTTCCATTTAAACGGTTTGAAAGAATAGCAATCCCAGTCTTAGGTCTGGCCTGTAACACCTGCAGCATTTGCTCGAAGTTCAAAGAGTCACATACAAACAAAAGCAAGTTTTCTCACAATAGCTTCCATTAGCAACAAGCAGTGACCAGGTCAGGAGATGAGAAACTTCCCGCTGCAGAGACTGCTGACAGCAGTCACATCATCACAGAGTACATCCCAGGATAACACAACCGAAGTACAAAGACAGAGATGGAGCCCATCTGATGCGCGCTGGATGGGCAGAAACGAAGCACGCAGCAGGAAGCCCCTACCTGTGGGGCTGCGTCCCACCACCCCCCGGGACAGAGGTCTCTGGGATGGACCTGAGCGGCGACGCCGCGCCGAACTCGTGCGCGAGCCGGCATTGACGGGGGGCACAAAGAAAAAGGAAGCGTGCACGACAGCAGCGGGTCTATGGGCGAGATACACCTCCCCCGGGAAACCATCAGAAAAATGCAGACTAATCGAAGCGGATGCGCGTACATCTGCGCGCGCCGCAAGCCACGCAGCGCACGGAGCGCATCCGCAGTTCCCGGGGTCCCGGCGGGAGAGCGGGGGGCTCTGCGCCGTCCCGAGGTGACGATGCGGCACAGGGCAGCCGCCGGGCCGAGCTGCACCAGGCGGGGCGCGGCGCTTTCTAGAAGGAGCCGCCGCCCCCCGGGGCCGCGCCGCCCGCCGCCGGGCGGATAAAGTTTGCGGCAGCCGGCAGCGGCGCCACTGCAGCGCCGGGCGCGTCCGCCGCAGTGACCGGCCCCGGTCCCGGGAGGAGGGACGCCGCTAGGCCCGGAGCCGGCCGCCGCCGCCGCATCCCCCGCCGCCGCCCCGGCCGCATCGCCGCCCCGCCCCGCCCGCTCCACTGACCGATAACCTCCTGCAGCTCGTAGGCGTCCCTGCAGATGGGCCAGCCGACGGGCGGGGCGGCGGGCGCCGGCTGGGGCTGCTGGACGTGGACCGGCGACTCGCCCTGCTCCGCCATGATGCTGCCGGAGCGCCCGGGCACCCGGCGACCTTCTTCAAACTTCCCTTCCAGCAACACCTTTCGGCCGCGCTCCCTCCCTCCCTCCCGCCCCGCGCAGCCGGCCGCCCGGCGGAGGGAGGAGGCAGGGCACCGAGGGGGAGGAGGCAGAGGCGGGCGCCGCCGCCGGCCCCGGCCGCTCCGCTCGCCCCGCGCCGCCGAGGGGAGGCCGGACGGCCGCCGGCGGGCCCTCCGCGCTGGAGATCGCTCTCGCGCGTCCCCGACTCAGGGGGAGCGGCGCGAGAACCCCCCGGGCGCCGGCTGACCCGGCGTCTCGCTCGCTCGTTGCCGTCCTCCTCCTCGTGCATCCGCGAGGCTCCCGGCGGCGCGCGGCTGGAAGCGCTGCGGGCGCTCGGTTGAACGCGTGCAGGCCGCGGCCTGCGGGAATAGCCCGGGGCCGCTCCGAGGACGCGGGGACCCGGCGGGGCACAGAGGGAGCCCGGTGCGCGGCGAGGATGGTGGAAGGCACCTGTTAGGCCAACTGCGACGGCACACAAACGCTTCTGGAGCGCGTACTTCAAGCATATAAGCATTACTGCCGACAGCATCGCTGCTGCGCGCTCGTATTTAAATTTGAAGACACGAGCAACCGTTTGGTTTTGGCAGCTGTGGGCACTCCGGTCCCGCAAAGCAGTGGAGTGGCCGCTCACCTCAAGTGGCCTTACTCAAGCAAGGAAGCAGTGCCGCACCGCTACACCTCGGCACAGACACGGCCTCGCACCCACCAGGCAGGTTAGCACACAGCTGGGAGCTGTTCCCATGGCCAACAGAACTGAGGGGTCTAAACAGACAACAGTCCTTGTTAAACTCTTCTACCTCTTTGCATGATATGAGACCAGATTTAGAAAAAAGAACAATCCCTGAGCAGATGAAACTCAAGGACTTAATAAACTCAAGGACTTAATAAACTGATATTAATATAGCATAGAATAATTTCTTTTTTCTGTCTGCCATCTTAGCAGTAGTGTCACTCATATAGTACCAGCAGGGTGTTACCTACCATAGTCTCACTCCTACTTTGAAAGCTTCGTATTTTAAAATCCATGAGGTTCAGAAAGCGGTAAGAAAAAAAGTTTCATTGTAGATATCTTAAAATTTCCTACTACAGTAGGGGAAATATTGATGGTAGGTGGATGGTTGGGTAGATGATCTTGGAGGTGCTTTCCAACCTTAGTGATCCTACAGTAGGGATTTAAGGTCATGAGATTAAGGAACTGATGATGAAAATGTGAGCTGGAAGTTTTTTCTCAGAGGCAGCACTGATTGATGTCAGAACTGGATCTCAAAATTGTTGGGAAGCACAAATCACAGAATCACTAAGGTTGGAAAAGACCTCTAAGATCACCGAGTCCACCCCATCCCCACCTTGCCCATTAACCACATCCCCATGTGCCACATCTCCACATTTAGCCAGCACCTCCGGGTATAGTGACCACACCACTACCCTAGGCAGCCTGTGCCAAACTTCACCAACTCTTTCCGAGGTAAATAATTTCCTAATATCCAACCTTAAGAGGAAGAATAGCTTCATATCAGGTCTCAGTTTGCACAAGACATCTAAGGAGTTAAGTCCTTTGGGAGCTGTCAGTTTGTGGCAACACACCTGTATGAACACACATATGCTTCTGTTTGGTTGAATCTCAACCTCTGCCTCTTTGGAAGAGAGTTTTCCCCAGGTAGCTGTGGATCCACATGTGAAACAAAGCACATGTACTCTCTCCTCCCCAACTCCTCAACCCATAGATGTTTGAATGGAATACTTTATATTCCATTTAAAGTTGAGACCCTGATCCTGGCAAGGAAAAATCTCCAGGGAGCAACAGTAGGATCAAAACCATAATGTGATATGCGCCTCTTGGTTGTATTATTAACTTCTCAGCAGAATGGCTGGAATCTGACCTGACAATAACAAGCCAAACCCTCTCTCTTATCTATGAATTTACTATCTTGTTTCAAAAGAAAGCTATTCCTAAAAAACAAAAACATGTTATTTATGTTTTGCTTTAAGAAAGTAGAATGAAGAACGAATTCTTTAATAACTGCTTAGCATTTCATCAGGTCCATCAACAACTTGCAAATATGGGGTTTTTTATTCTGAGCTTCCATTTTCTTACAAGCAACCGTTAAGCTTAGTATGGAAGCCACTAGCAGTAGGTAAATACTGCATGTTTTTATGCTGAACTAATGACTTATTACAATTTAATTTTTTAAAAGCCAAGTCATTAAAACATTTTCATCTACAAACATTAGAAATTATCTCCCACAAAACTAAAGGTCAACAAGACTTGGAAGAGGATGAATTAAATTGTCATTCAATATTAAGCTCAATGCCAAAACTAGGCAAACTCATTAGTAGAGGAGAACTTTCTGCCAGCAATAACATGGAAAAAAAGAAGTAAGATAGCAACGACATAGGGCAAATCAATCAGCACTGAGAAATGGGTTCCTCACTAATGATGGCAAGCAGCCAGCTTCTCGATCTGCACTCAGCTGTTGCGGGTGGTGGCAGGGGATGCTTTTAGTTCCTAATCCATGAATTCCAGTGATGTTGCTGCCATATCACTAGCAAAATTGCTAGAATTCAGTATCATAGAATTACAGAACATTGTAAAAACCTTTGTCCCAGAACTAGCAATACAACTTTGGAAATTTTCAGAGCAAACCCACACTTTAAAATTTATTGAGATGAGCAGCTCTTATAGGAAGAATTTTCCAGGACGACAATTTACTGGTGGGAAATGCTCCACGCAGCCAGCACAGCATGCAACTCAAGTTTCAGATTCGCGTAAGGTAACACAAAGGAAAGCGACAGCCAGCCCCAGCCGGACCTCGAAACGGCTGGTGCGCAGCAGCCGGCCAGCTGTCTTTGGAAAGCAGGGCCCCTGCTGGAAGCTGCTGAGAAGAGCCTTGCAGCATTAGAAGCTTAAAGCAGTACAGCCAATAGCGGCTTTTTCCTCTCCCTGTTGCCCGAAAACTCCGATTAAAGAACTATCTGTAGATTTCGGAGATTCAATAGAAAAAAAAAAAAAGAGAGAACTCAAAAATAAAAAAATTAAATAGTATATTAAAATCACTGTACTACAAATTGAACATTTCAGAACAGTCCTATCCTGCCTGAATTTGGTTTGGTCTTGTGAAGTGCTTAAAAAAAAAAAAAAAAAAACACACACACACACACACAGAACCAAGTCTCCAAATAAAGTGAAAAAATGCTTTACGCAGCCACGCTACAAGGAAAATTAGCAACTATCAGAAGCCTACAGGCCAACACAGGCAAGAGTTAAGCAGATGCTCAGACCCTTCAATAGCCCCAACCAAATTATAAAAGCAACAGGCACAGTCTAAGTAGTCATATGAACTAGCACAAGCTATAACAGCAAGAAGAACAAGAACGAACCAGTCTCTCTGCTATCACCTCTCTCAGAGAAGCAAGTGAAATAAAGCCATCCCTCTCACCTAAAAATGGCCTAATAATGCAGTTATGACTACCACTTAGTATAGCACAGCTGCCTGCAATTTTGTACCCTGGGTTTGGAAGCCTCTAATTTGAGCACAGTGAGGGATGGCTGTGCTTTTAAACAACATCATGAGATACGAAGGCTGACACAACAATAGTTGGTGCTGATGGGAGACAAATGCTTTCAGTCATCTTTTTACTTCTAGCAAACATATAGTTTAGTTGGTAACATGCCTATTATTGTTGCTAGGGCACTTGCTTTCATAAAATCTTGCAGTATAGGTTAGTTTCTGCTTACACAAAAGACATTAGAAAAAAAATGTTAGAATCTTCTTGGCAATACGCATTAAGAAAAGGATCTTGATACCCTGTAAAGCTTCTGATTCTGTAGTCACTGTGTCAGCTGTGCTTTTGATAAATCTCACTGGAGTTAATGTATTTCAGGGCATACCTCCAAAATAAGTCACCTTTTTTCCACTGAGTTGAAGGCCTTAATGCTTTTTTGTCTCTTCCTCCTGTAGCTCCCTTCTTTATAAAGCTCTGTAACCTGTTCTACTCAGCTCATTTCCTCCTTAAATTCAGGATGTAAGACTTTGTGTTCTGGATATTAATGGTTGTTGAACCAGCAACCGTTAAGTCATAGTTCATTGTTATACACTCACAATGACCTTCTAATCATTTCCTTATATGCTATATCCCAAGCTGATATCAGCCCTTGCGATAGAAGTTACCATTGCTCATCTGGTAAGCACCACAATACCTGCCACTGTGATGAGTGGCATTTGCTGTTAGAAACAGGATGAAATACCATTCCCTTTCATATAAGCACCAAATCTTTTCCTTGATTATTTTCTTATTTGCTCGACCTGTTTTGGAGGTGGCATAGACACAAGAAATGCCCATCTTTGTCTCAACCACTCTGAATTTGAGAGACAACAATAAGCATATTGAAGATCTTGCATAAAAATAATAAAGCCTATGCAAGCTTCTCAGCAGAGCTGGGGGGCAGACACTCAAACGTACAAAAGTGTTGATCAAAGGACTTCCATGGTTTTCATCACTGTAGGCTATGACCATCTCAAGCATAATAATACATCAATATTTACATACTAAAAGGTTGGGGAGTACAGTTATCTCAATTTTACAACCAGAAACAGAGAGAGCTTAAGAGATTTGCCAAAGGTCATATAAGATATCTGTAGCAAAACTGGGTCTGTAACACATTTTCAAAGGATGAGATTTCATACAGCCTCACAGCAAGAACAGGCTGACAGCTAATTCACAATTTGGTTCAGCTGAAAAAATAATAGCTACCTCACCATGCATCCAAACAGGCAATAGAGAGGATAATCAGTATTGGCATGAGAAACTGTGGCTTAAAGTAGGAAATGGGATATGCTACCAATTCAACAACTGTTTTAGATTTATTAGATGGTCATGAAATGGCACTAAATCCCAAACAAATAACTTCATTATAAAAGGCTATTCATCAAAGTAAGTGACACTCACCTTTCCTCACTTTCCATTCACAATAACAGGAAACAAACAGCTTGTATTTTACTGGAAAGCTACAAACTTCATTTCAGCAATGTTTGTAATGTGCTTGAGCTCTTGGAATTGAAGTACTCCAAAAATAAAATGTTTTTATTTTGAGAATGCAATCTGAAATAATTTTGTAATCTAAATGCTCTAAGTGGGCCTATGTATGAAACTGTTAAACCAACTGTTAAACAAATTTTTGATGACTTAAGTTTTCATCTTTCTCTTCCTACTGGAAATTGTGGGTTCAGTAGCAATGGGCAGTTCAGTGCCTTCTGGGAAACGGAAATAGCAGTTAAATAAGACTTACTCATTTTATGCTTCTTTTCAGCATTATGATTTACAAATCACAAAACTAACCAGAGCCACTGGCTAAGAATCCCTGCCTAACTTGAGCTTCATAAAAAGTTCAGCCTCCTATCTCTCAAAGCAGCTTGCTCTGCTCTCAGAGCTTTCAGACTAGCAGAGCTCCTCAGATAACCTGGAGACAGCAAGCTGCTCCATGAAGAGCTCCTGCTCAAGCAAGCTGCCTTAGGCAGCAGTACAGGCTGGGCTCCAGGTGAGCCAGGTGCCACAGGTGCTGAGTAGCAGCAGGTGCATCAGCTACACCCAGAGGGCAGTGGCAGGACAAGGAAGAACAGCCAGGGTTAGCCAGTGGTCTGATGGCCAGTGGTAAAGTCTGGGTTCACAACTGGGTTCCAGCATAGTAGATCCAGACAAGGACCCTGGGCAGGAGCTTGAGCTTACAGGACAGGCCCCAGGCGAGGCTATTTGGAACTCTTTTACACAACTCAGCTGTTTTCAGAGCAGTAGGAGGGAAAGAAACTGCAAACTCTGCAGAACACCAGCCACTAAGGCTTAGCACCAAGAAGCCTCTTCTGTTTCACAGGTTGGGTGCTCTGCCCTGTGTAGACCTACTATTAACATCCAGAGTAACAGGGCAGAGCAGAAATACTGTCAGCAGAGCTACAGATCCAGATTCGGAAAGATGCCTATTGCTTTAATTCCTTCTAGCCTGAGAAAGCACTGAAACACGCCAATCTATTCAAAGGGGAAAGGTCAGAAATTGCTATCCTTTCCTACTTATCAGTCAAAGCTCACAACTCTTCCCAGAACCAAGACAAGCTATAAAACAAAAATCCTGTAAGAAATGAGTAGTCTTCACACCAGGAAGATGAATACGACAGCTAAGATGTTAAAAATAGAACCCAAATCTAAAGAAATAATCTCTCTTAGAACAGTGAGGATGCTGTAAGATTCCAAATACTATAATTGCTTTTTCTTCCATCTGTAAGAAACAGCACAACCCTGTGGAGAGAATGGAGCTCAGAGTCAAGAACAGCCTGCAGGTAGTCCTGACAGCAGTGCCACAGATGAGAGCAATGCCTAACATACAGAAAACAAGGAAATGCTGTGTAAGCCTTTGCTTCTATGAATGAACAAAAGCAAGAGACAAGTGCTTAAAGAAAGACTAGTTCAAAAACTAAATTACAGTTCTGAGCAAAATGTGGGTTGTGATTGATAAAAACATACCTGAAGGGCAGAGCCTTTAAGGTTAAGGCTGTTAGCACAGTTTGGGACAGGTGGTATCCAGCTGCACCTACCAATTCTGGAGCAAGATCTCAGCTCTATTTCAATTTTGTTTTTAAAGATAACAAAATGTATTAGAAGTTATAGGCTATGCGTGGCTTTAAAAAGCAAACAAAAGAGTTAGTAAGATTTTATATTGGCCTTGTATCTTCTGTGTTATCAGATTAACTATGGCGGTTTCTGATATACTGCAGACACAATTTCAGTGAAAACAAGAGTATCCTTGTGACAAGAAAAAAAGGCAGTGGTAAAATTTTTCTTTGCCTTTTATGTTATCAGCAAAAATCTATTATTTAATATTCTCAATTTCCTGGAACAGCCATGCTAGAGGAGTATCTCAGCTAAGCAGCTGATTGACAAAGTCAGACTTGTTTAGCTGGATAAATATTTGAGGTTGCAGTTTACATGGCACAAGTCTCAGCAGGTCACAAAAAAGTTGGTTGTGTTTTTCTTCCAATTCTAAAATAACTTTCAGCTAACTTCTTGAATAGCACCATCCATACTTAAAGGGACTGTAGAGATATTGGTGTGTTCTGTTTCATGAGTCTCATATTCAGTTATTTAATAGTGCAAAGCAGAATTTATCAGTTCTAACAATGAATGATTGTTGGGAACCTACAGACATTTTTAATAGAAAACTGGAATATTAATAATGAAGGAAGCTGGAGGCAGAATTAAAAATGGGTTGTGTAAAACTATGAAGAAGTAAAAAACTTCAAATAACAAGGTGGTGAGCCCTAGGCATAAATGCTTCTTTAACAAGCATGGAACAAACATGGAAATAAATCATCATAGATATCACAGATGACAGCTATGGTTACCACTCCAACCAGAGAAAGTGGAAGGAACATATGGCACCAAACTCCACTCCCAGAAAGGAAGGAGAGCAGCTGCCTATAGAAAGAGATAAAACCAATGGTTTGTTGACATTGCTGAGGCAATATCATGAAATCCCTTAATATATAAAAGAAGCAGAACAAATGAATTTTCCATATAAATAGTGGCAGTGATATTTCAGCTGAGATTCACTAAATGTCATTTTTAATCTCTAAGCCATTTATGTAGGTTCCAGGCATTACCTGCAATTTTTAAAAACCTCGTGCATTTTTAAATGTTGTCCAGAAAGAAAACTGATGCACTAGAATAGTCCAAGGACTTCCATATAGTCACTTATGCCAAACCAGCTGAAGGGCAGGGACTCCTTTGTCTACTATAAGCTTTTCAGCAAGAAGGTACCTGATTGTATTCCAAGAATCTGTAAATAACAGGGAAGGAAGACCAGATAGGTTTTATATTTGCTTTTATATCTCATACTTTTCTCTAATAGGAAGAAACACAGTGGCCTTTAATAACAGGAAAAGAAAGGACTATTTCCCCTGCTGCTTTGTGTCAGGCAAGGAATTAAGTACCAGTTTTTTCTCATTAATTCTCCCAAGCCTCTGAACAAGTGACAATAGATAGAGAGGATTTTGTTGCCTCTCCTGTAAATGCACTTCTGAAGTTATATAAAAGCAATTTTTGCTGCTTGAAATAGAGTAAAATGCAAATGTAACTCCTGCAAATTTGAGTTTACAAGATATATTTCTTCAGTACAACACGATGTTTCTATTTTAATGGAACAAGCAATAGAAAAGGATTCTAAAACACTGTTTACTGCCTGAATGCTGTACTGAACAATTAAACAGTATATATATTATCTATAAATTAGCAAAACATTTTTTTTTTTAGATTCAGATGTTGTCTGACAAATATTTCAATTCAAACAGTAAGACATCTTCTAATTAGGATCTTACATTCTAGGCTGTAAAGTGAATTAACTACTCTAATCACACAGCAGATTTTTTAAAAGCGCAAACAAAATAGTTCTGATTTTGTTTAAATTCACATTTGCAGTGCAGATAGTAATTTTCATCTCCAAAGATACTTGGAAATTCTGACAAAGCATTTATGTAACTGTGTAACTTCTGTGAAGAACTTATATATCAATTTGTCAAAAAACTGGGGGAAAAATTTAAATCATATTAAAAGGTTTTCACTCAAAAAAAAAAAAAAAGAAGAAGAAAAAAAAGAACTAGCCAGGTATATTCACAGAGAACCTAAAGGTACCTCATGAGAGGTCCAGGACTCAACTTAAGTGTTTTAATCCTCCCTGTATCAGTGCAGCAAATGAAGCATGTGAATGACAAGACCCTTCAGGAAAACGCTCCTGCTCACAGTCACAGGCCTGAGCTGGAAATAGTGCTGCTCATTCACCATCACCATTAGATCTGTTTTCTCAGGAACCATATCCGAACACGTATAAATACTTGTACACACCAGTAACAGTGTGAGACCTCTGAATGAGTGTCAGGGTTCAAAATTCATTACTACTTTTAAATGAAAATCTTCTATTCTAAGAGCTCTGACTGACTGAACTTCTAGATAAACATATCCAGCAGGCTGCCAGGGGAATTGCAACCCGGCACATCTATTATGAATCAGGAAAGTAACCAGTATTGATTTGTATTAGTGCTGATCTCATATTCCTCAGCAACATTCAGGTGATATTTCCACTCTCTTGATAGATTATAAGCTTTTATCTTTTGTAGAAGCAAGCCAGACAAATCTAGAGTGATTACTTCAAATGAGAGATTTCACAACGGAAAGAGTCTATGTTTTCTCAAGTTTTGGAGCACTTTTAACTTTGTGCCCCTGTAAGCTGCCAAGCAGACTAGCCTGAATGCTAGAACCACTTGCTTAATGGAACAAGAGAAATAGCACAGACAGACAGAAGGCTTCCCCAGGCTGTAGAATCAATACAATCTCAGACTCCACCATCACCACCTTATTAGTCTTCAGTTCCACTGCAGAAACTGCCATAGAGCATCACAAAACTGCAAGGAAACAATGAATGTTTTCAAAGCAGCACTTTGTCAGCCAGATGACAGTGCTAGATACAACCTATAATCACAGAGGTGATGGGGCTGTCTCACTTGCAGATTGCCAGTTTCTAGATTTGTACATTAATTTTCAATTCCCTCTCTCGCCTACTCTTTCCTTGGAAGTTCAGCTAAGTAATTTGCAGAAGCTTTTATTATTTTTAGCAGGTGATGTCTATATCTTCTTGCTACTTATAGATTGTTCTGTAAGTACAGAGTCAGTGAGGTTTTGTTAGAATATAGCTTATATATTTATCTTTATAGGCAGAAATAAGGTTGAGGGAGGGAGTAATAGTTTTTATTTTAACAGATAATGTTGAGGAGATGAGGAGGACTTAGGTCTTAGATCACAGCATCTTCAGTTCTACAGCAGAAGCAGCAAACTTGGAGATAGACACAGATCAGAAACAGGAACACTCAGGGACAGAAACACGCCCTTACATCTTTCACGGAACAGCTGCTTCAGCTCTAATCTCTCAGCTCTCATCCCGGTGTGACTCCAAAGAGTCTAGTAAGAGCAATACATACTTTTGCTGCATATGAAAAATTATAAATTCAGACAATTAATTTTTGCTGCACAGTGCCTGCTTTTGTTCCAGGGATGCTAATGTTACATTCTACAGCCCCAACAACTTCTCTGCTTCCTTCCTTGCCAATTATCCTTTCTCTCAATTGTTTAATGGATTTAAACTTGGTTCAGTTCCTCCCTAGGTGTATTTTACCAGAATTTGAGTGATTCTGCTCCAGAACAAAAGTTAATGTGTTCAAAAGCCTATTTATTCTCCCCAAATCTGGGAAGCAAGGCAATAGACGGAGAACAAGCCTGGCCCAGTCAAATCTACAGGCAAGGGCTTGTGAAGATAGATGCAGGACCAGAAACTCCAGGTGATGCTCCTCACAGCTCTCACAGCAGTCTGGTTCAGTCTGTACGAGAGCTGGCCTTGCACACAGGCAGCAAAACCACTAAAAACAGGCCTTGCCTGGCATCGCACTCAAGGCTCTGGAAATCCTGTAATGTCATTTGAACTCTGCTTTGTACTTTAGGTGTTCAGATTTGCAAAGGATATGGGCTGTTGGCAGGACCTGAATTCAAAAGGAGCAGTACTCCTTGGCATGGGTCTGCAATATCTAGCAGAGATGCAAAGTTTAGGACAGATGCTGTAGTATTTGAAGAAAAGATAATGCGGGTTAGTATCTTATACTAGATAGCCTGTAGTTCTTCACAGTGAAGAAACTGAAAAATTCAGTGGTTATTTGTGTAATTACAGTGACTTTTTTTTAATTCTTGCCACATCCTGGCAAGATGGTTGATAGCTGTATATGTTTCTTCCTATTTCTGGAACATGGTGGGGTGAGATGGGAAGGGCAGGCAAGTCAATACAATGTTTCTCCCCCCATGTATTTGTTCCACCACTATTTTTACCATAATCTTTACCCCTTCTGGAGCATATTACTTCTCTTTTAAGTTATAATTCCATGTCTTTCTAGACATTTATCTTTAAAAATAAGTTAAGGTTTAACAGCAGAATCTGAGTGCTGAGAACTACTATCTAAAATATTTTCCTTTAATTAGAAAGGACATCTAATTGTCTTTCAAACAAGTTTTAGAGATTCAAATACATGGCAAGAGAGAGCAGCTGGAAAGAGAATCGTTGTTTATTGACTTGTGTTTAAGTATTGTAGATTGAGTTTCCTTGGAAGGGACCTTCTCCAACTCATCTGCTACTCATTCACACCACTTTAATTCCCTTATGTATATGTGCATAAATAATGAATGTGCAGTGTAATGCAGTTGGTGTACAATGCAGTAAACAGTCTTTTGAAAGAGAACTGCAAGACCCGACTGATTGCTAACATTACAGCATTTAAAGTAGATGTGTGCTACTGAAATCGCATTATCACCTTTCAGTCCTCCACTTTGGAAGCTTAAACAGTTTTGTGCAGCTCTTTGGAATTGTAAAAAAAAAAAAAAAAAAAGCCACACTAGCATAACAAAAAAATAAATCCTTCCCTAGTCTATCTATTTTAATGACAATATTTAGCATGAAGAGAAGATAGTTTAAACTATTTCTAATACCTTGATTTCCTCTTCAAAAAGATGCACCCAGAGGACTGGGGAAAAGATGTCTGTGCCCTCCCAGAAGAGCCCAGTTCTCTCGTCTTTGTTGGACAGGGAAAAGCCAAGGCACAGGCAGGTGAGGCAAACAAAGCAGTCATTGTCTCATGGTGTGCTGTGCCATTCTTGGACATGCCAATGGTTGTGGGATCTATGGCTCAGGGCATGGCTAGGCTGGATTTTGCCCTCAGTAAGCTTGTCCTTGCCAGGAGGCATTTTTTTTCAGTCTCTGGGACAGAGGTGTCAGCACTACTCCAGGCATTCCCAGAGTGCAAAAACCTCCCAGCACAACAGGGCTGTGATTTTTTACATATTATACGAACAATCCCTGGGCAGAACAACTATTTAAACTAGGATGATGGAGCTGACATTTGTATCTATTTTCGTTGTAAAGATACTTAATAAAATCCCCTTTGTGAAAGTAAAAATTTTGGTCCACATAATGCTTGAAATGATAAGGTATTGAAGTAAGAGCTGAGAATGAAGTTGCATCTTCTAATGAAACTCCCAGTCTGTGGTGGAAGTTTCAAGTCTATTTATGGCTTTTACTATAAGAAATACCTTGACATAATTCCAATATGCCACAAGAATCATCCAGGTAACCTCTTCAATGTCATTATGGCAACTCAAGTGAATCCCATAAAAATTAAAGAAAAATAAGTATTCCTCACCTGTTCTAATTATCACTGTGATTCAAGTCTTGGAGAAATAGAGGGAAAGAAGAGTAAGTAGAAACCATCTTATTTTCCAGGACCATAGCTGTGAAAGTGTGTTTTAATCAGAATTGTTGTAACTTTCACCAAGGCTACATAAAACCCATCTCCTGCCTTCTTCTGTACTCCTTTGAGCAATAAATATGCTTGATCACTGTCATTTTTCCAGACCTTTTTCACGTTACTTGAAGGTATTTTGAAAGTAATATTTACTTTTTTTTTTTAAAATAGAAATTCCCAGTAAAGCAATTTTTACATAAAAATTTTACATTTTGATGTTAAAATTGCAGGAGAAATGTAGGGAGGCGAAATGACACAGTGATCAAGACACAAAAAGAAGTGGTATGGCAGTCAGGACTCCTCTTGCCTTCCCATAAATGAAAAAAAAAAAAAAAAGAAAAAAAAAAAAAAAAAAGAAGATCATATTGGTGACCAAATATACCACAGTACTTTTCAAAGGCACTACAATTTTAACAAAGCTCTACAGCTACACATAAAGAAGGGTCTACCCGATCTCTAAACTATCAGAGTCCTTTGTTATACCATTTCAGCATCCTTCATTTCATCAACTTCATTTTTTATCATTGATCCTGTTGTTTTTGTGGGAAAAAAACCCTCTTCTTGTGTTCTACTAACTCTTCCAGCAGTTTAGAAGTCATACTATACTTATATTACAGCCTTGGTGGAAATACTTTTTCCTTCAGTGGGTACTTCAGACTTTTATGGAAAATAAAAGTACTAAAATTCACAGATTTAACACTGAGACAGGAAATGAAGATTGACTGCCAGCTCTATGTTCAGATAAAGGCTCTATGCAATTAAAAGCAAGTGATCTCAAAGGAATAGCCACACAAAACTGTGTGAGGCAAGCCTATAATCAATAAGATCTGTTATTTAGATACCATCAAAATATCAGTTCTTACAATGTAGTGGGTAAAATACTTTATCACAAGAGTATCTATGTGCAAATCATACAGATATTTTTAATGCCTAATCTTTGATATCACAGAGGGAAATTTCAATAACTATTTGTCTTGCCCTCTGTAACAGCAGTTAGCTTACCAACTGATGAGCCATCACAAAGTGCAAATCACTTATTTCCTGGCAGTTAACATCATTACCCCTGTAATTACTTGGGCAAGTTTTAGGCTGTGTGCTCCTATTGTTTTGACTGATTTGGTCCTACCTGATCCATGGTAACATGCCAAGGAGACAGCATAGTTTTCCACTGCCTCTAATGTCCTTCTTTTCTATGGTTTGAAGAACTGTAGATCTCTGGTAATGAATTCATGGATTAAGTGAGCTTTTGCTTTTCCTGAATAACATCATTCAAATTTAAAAGGTGAGTTCTTCTTCTTTCATCATAGTAAGAAATAGTGAATCAACTTAGAGTTATGTGGTGCTACTTGATCCTAATTGTCTATGCACTGATTAACTGCTATTTTTCTGATTAACTCCTATTTTGTCCTTCTGCTCATGATTGGGCACTTGTGGTGGATATACAATGACACCGAGCCTCTGCAGTTCCACTTACAATTAAAATATTTTAATTGTTTCAGTGAAGAATGAAAACATCCATGAGTAAAGATAACTTTCAGAGGTTTTTTTTTTTTTTTTTTTTTTTTTTGGGGGGGGGGGGGGAAGAGGGGGGAGAAAACTGCTACTCCCTTTTCCACACTAACCCTTACCTAAATAAATCACTTCCGCAGATGCCTGGCAAAATCAAATTGTAGTGACAATGTAATGTGATACATCCATCACTAGGACTGCAGTCTGTCCTTAAAGGAGAATGGATTTGCTCATTAAATACATTTATTTTATCTCCCTCTGGCATTATTGTCCTCTTTACACGCCTCAAACCAACAGAAAAGGTCAATTCAGTTGCCAAAACACTGACTAGAAAAAAAAAACATATAGAGAGAAAAACTACAGAAAATCCTGTCCTCCAGGTTTGACAAAACAATTTGGACCAATGCTTTGTCCTCATAAAGGAACAGATTTGGCTGAAAGAACAAGGAACTGTGCAGTTGAAGGCAAATTTCTTGATGATTTTTAAATGATTTTTTGAAGAAATTGCAGGCTCCAACTTGTTCCCAAACTATAGCTGAAAACTGAGTTCACAGTGAGTAAATTCAGGTAAAAGCAATTTTGTGGTTTTTTGTTACTTTTTCAAATTGTACTTAATTCTTGTATTTGTAAGAACTCCTCCTTGAGACTAATTACCATCAGGTAGAAAAACCTCTGCCTGACATGACATTTGAGCTGTAGACTGTTATTTATCTGTTGTATATCATTAATTTAGTGAGGTACATTTTTTCAGGAGGCTTTCTAGCGAGCTGTATAATTGTCCTCTAATACAGATGATTTATCAGCTTCTATCTAGTTCTCCAGAGCAGCCTATTACTATATTAGCATATTATTACTTATATTATATACTATATATTATAAGTAATTGATACCCTCTGTTCCTAATGCCAGCCCACAGGATTAATATCTTAATGAAATTAGATACTAATGAAAAATATCAGACATGGAACATAGATTAACTATTGCAATTCCACAGAAGATGCGAAGAATTTCCCTACATTATGTTCAGCAATTCTCAAATTATATATCTAAATTGAGATCAATGAGCTCATACTGGAAAATACTGTCATTTTCCTTAAATAGCAGTTTGCCATTGTAGGACATAATAACCTTGAATATTCAAGTCAGTGATTTTTTTTTTTTTTTTTTTTAAATTCAAGTGGCATCAGGTTCGAGATCTTATTCAGATACATATTCAGCAAAAATCATTACATTTTTTAAACACACTGATAATAAGGTATCTATTGAAGATGACAAGATGTTTCTGTTATCAGAAAAATACAGCTTTTAGTAGCTATGAATTGCTATCAGTGCCCTTGGTATATATTTATGTATGGACTGTATGGCCAAAATGGCAATCCAGCACCCATAATTGATTGCAAATAAAAGAACCTGTGTCAGCTCTGCAAGAACATTTATATTCAGCCATGAGAGCACAGACATACTCCCTTGCTCTTGCCGAAGATGTGTGTAATAAAGCACAAGCTACCTTATTAGATCATTAGTAACATGCATTTTTAAAAAGCCTCTGAACATGCATGATGACATGATCAATAATATGTTTATAAGAACTTGTCACTAAATAGGAGAAATTAACACTTCTGAAAACATGGTAGGTGTCTGACTCAAGAATCCAAGGTTAGCTTTTCAGTTTTCATCTTAGAGTCTGTTTTCATCTATGTGTACGAGTCTTAACATAAACAGATGTATGCCAGTGCATGAATACTTCAGTGAGGAAGTGCTAACTGGCAGAACAAAACATTGAAACAATAGTGAATGAAGATACTTCCTTATAAACAGCTCTTTAATGTTACCTTGGAATTGATTTCACAGTACGGAGCTATCCTAAGGAGGTACAGTGAGACCTAATTCATATTTGCAGCACATTGCGTTTGGATGAAAAATTCTAATAGAATCCTAAATTATTAGTGCCCACATGTCTTCTGTACTATTAAGTATGAAGAACTGTCCAGGTCATCATAAAGCACTACAGAGAAACACAAGAATATTGGCTGATATACCATCTCATCAATTTGTACCTAGGTCCTACTTTTAATAGCAACTTCCTTTCAAATTAATGACAATCAAATAATGCATCAGGGCCAATATCGTATATCAGGAGTTCTTGACTTTGCAATGTGAGATAGTTTTATTACATGGAGAAAACAAACACTGTCCCTACAAACAAACAATACAAACAGAAAGTTGAAGGGATGCTAAGTGTCATCAAAAGGATATTGTCTGCCAAAACATATGAAGAAAGGAAAAAAATGATAGTTTATTTCCCATTTTAAAGGGTGTTAAAGTCATTGTTGCTTCCTGCTAAGATACTTGGGAAAGAATTCATATATCTACAAACTCAGTATCAATACATTACTAGTAAAAAAATCACAACTGAAGTTACTTTCACCTGTGTATTGCACAACTGGTGCAATGTGTTTGTAAGAACTTGTCACTAAATAGGAGAAATCCACACTTCTGAAAACACGATGGGTGTCTGACTCAGAAATTCAAGGTTAGCTATTCAGTTTTAATCTCACTTTTTGCTTGATGCATAAGTCTTAGTGTAAGTAAATGTGTGCCAAAGGTAGTGCAGCAAGTAGAATTTGAAGTCAAACTTTTTTCCAGTTTTAGTACATTTTTAAATGGGAAAAAAAAAAGAAAAAAAAACACAAGATAATCTAAGGGCTGTCCTAGGAGGACCCAAGTGTAAATTAAGAATGTAGAAGAGCTGAGCTGCCAGATCATCTGAAAGCACCAGAAATTGAGCTAGAGCCAGCTCCTCAACTCTGTCCAGACCAAGATGGCTTGGATGATTAGAAGTTTAAGCCTAATTAGCAAGAATCCCAGTGATGATCTGCCAGCTTTGTATATACTAACACAATATTTACTTGCATTGGAAATGTTAATGGCTGTATTTTCATGATTTTTTCCTGTCCTGCAGACAAAAAATATTCCTGTTTTATAGCTGGAAAGGAAGTAGAATTACAACAACATTAAATAACTTCCCTAAGGCCGTGCTGTGTTTCTTTAGCAGAAATAATGATGCTGTAATGCTATAACGGGATAATAATAGCAGGGTGGCAAAGTCTTTGGCTGCAGCAAATGTGAACAAGCCCAAGTGCAGAAGCCACAGATGCAAAAATGAAAGAAAAGAGCTGCTTACCTTTAGAAGATCTCCAGTAGCAGAAACCTCCTGCAAGAGATGCCTGCACCTGCACTGCCAACCCTTAAATGAGATATGGGAAGGGATGGATCCTGGCTCCACCTCTTGCAGCCACTCAGGTGCACTGCATGCACCTGAGTTCCCCTGGATTGGCTCTGCCTTCCCACTAGGTGCTCAATCACTGATTCAGGCTGTGACTTAGCATTTCCACTACAGTTCTCTAGACTAAACAGAACAAACAACTTGACCAAATATATTTGCAGTCTTAAAAATGCAACCTACTGTAGATTGGGAAAAAAAAAATTAAACTAATCATATATCAGAGGAGTCCACACTAATTTAAAACTGGAAATGAAGAATCACTTTTGCTAAAAGACAAATAAGTCATTAGAGGCAAATAAAAGAAAGGCAGATATATTGTAATAAAAAAAAAAAAAAAAACTGTCATTTTTTGTATTGACAGTGCAGCATCAGCTGTTTGGTCTTGGTATCTCTATGCCAGAAAGGACATAACAGAGCTCATTAGAGTTGTTTCAAGAAGAGGTGGTAAGTCAGAAAAAGATGATCAGTCAGGGGAACAGAAAAATCTCTCCCACATAAGCAAATTAAAATGCCAATAATTGCTTGCAAAGATAACTAAGAGCATGATAGACAAAAATATATTATGAACTTGGTTGAAACTTCCTGTCTGTACTAATTCAATAAATAAGAGCAAGGTTGCATTAAATTAAAGGATGAGAGCACAAAAGTAATGATGCCTAATATAACCTTTGCATTCACTGACATGAGGAGAGTGATGAAGACTGACAAATGATAGTTAGAATGTCACTAGATAACAAATATCTGGAGTTGTAACTATGGACAAAACTATCCAAAGGGTGTTAAGCTTTTGAGAGATTCATCAAATCTCCTTTAGATTAGGAAGAAATCTGAAGTATGCGTAAATGGAGAGTGGAAGACAAAATATTTCTGTCATCCGACAGCTGCAGAGATCTTACATACTCTTCTGAAATACTTTGTACTGACCACTGACAGATGAATTGCATCCTGGGTGTGATTCAAATTGCAAGTTCTTGGCTTGTTCTGGCACAAACAAATATTAAGTTCTTGGCTTTATCTTTTGCAAGTATTAGCTGCCTCAAAAGAACTGTCAATCAGTCAATTTCAATGATACGCAAAATATGAAGTAACGTGTCTGAGGATGAATTTCAGGCATGAATTTTCAAGGCTGGGACACTCCTTCAAGTCCTGCTTCCTAGGACCTGCACTATATGTCAGGAGAAAAGCTGCCCAGCCTTCTCACAAGCCACCCAAGGTGGCTATACCTGCCTGAAACCTCTGTCTGGGCTGGGCTGGATTCTCAGCAGGTCTGACTCAACAGATGTTGCTTCAGCTTTCTGCAGCTCTGATCCAAAGCCACTGCTGTTTCTTCCTACAGTACTATAATACAAAAGGCATAAAGGTCAAAGGCATCTCTGCCAGTATTTAGATACCACACAGCAAATTTCTTGAAGCCTCAAAGTGTCAGGAGAGGCATGTGTAAAATCTTGCCAAATTGAAATTGCAGAACTTCAATTTCTAAGGTATGTTTCCACTTTATCCATGAGGAGACCAGTTCTTTTTCAGGCTGCTTTCTGTTGCGCAGGGTGAGTAACAAAGGCAGGAGGTTACAACAGCCCGTCTCAGAGAAGAGCAGGCTTGATGAGGGTAAAAGGAAGTAGTTTGAAATTAGTTACGTTTTCGAAGTCTCACATTTAAACATGCCAGAACACAAATAGCTTTGTAAATAATAGTGTTTCATAACATACTGGTTATTTAAAAACAAATAAATTTAATACAGGTATAATTACTCCTAATGGGGTACTTAAATGGTGAGCAATCACCCAGTAATTGCTTGCATTCCTGTGATGACAGCCTGCACTTTATCACGTTAGATTTGTCAAGATAGACCTTGGGCTTCATGCTAGGCTTCATTTTAACCAGCTAACGACTGCAAATTTTTAGCAGCTTGGTTATACTAGGATCTGAAAAGGTGTTAGTAACAGTGTGTGTTAATATAAAGCTTTCTCTAGCAGAACCTCGGTGGAGTAAGCACAGCCACAGGGTGTACAACGATACCAGCTGTCAAGTGGGCTGGAAGATTTTCCATGGTGGAGAACCCCTTCCTCTCAGTTCTCTGCCTGGCAGGATGGATGGGATCTGGCTGCCAGTGCATGCCACTGCCTGACACCTCGCATGCCAGACAGCTGACAGCTTCCAGCTCCAGCCTCCACACAGCATGTGCAGGGAGGCCACATTTCCAGAGAGAAGAGTTTGTGTCATAAAGCCAAATCCTTCAGGCTTTCAGGGAATTACCCAATATCACAGATTCATTTACAGCCTGCCATTTTCCTCCAAGAATCTGGTTGCCAGTCTTCCCAGGCACAACAGTTTGCTTTTTTTTATTGTTGTTGTTAACTGTAGTCTTAATTTTGTATAATGAACTCCTAGAAATATAGCCCTTGGGTTAGCTGTTGCACATGCCTTAGTAAATTGACTGCTATTTTACAAACAGTAGGAATGTCCCAGGAGAATATTTTGCAGCTATGTGAATGTATCTCAATTAGTTGTAGTAAACCAACTTTCCCCCTCGGGAGTCTGTCTCAAGCTTACACATGTAATGATACTTCTAAGAGTTCATCCAGGTTAACGCTTGTGAGCTGCTCTGCTGGTGCCTTTCAAAACTACATGAAAGGGTTGTAGTACATGGTCTGCAGCCTTTGTTCATCCCTGTAGCATGCCTCACTCCTGACATGTTCACACAGGTAGCATTACAGCCTTCATTTTTCCCTAGGAGAGCGACTGTAATTGTTTACTCCTAATTGCCATATTCCTCTTACATCATAAATTACAAAAATGAGCAGGCCCCCTACACCTTTTGGTACACTCCTGCAGCAGGTGCTGCTCCCACTCATTAGGTAGAAGGCAGGAGGTCCACCTGTGCTCCAGGTCCCCTCCACACTCCCAGTGCCCAGATTCCCACTGAGGACCAGCCCCAAGGCTATCGGTGTTTTGGTCCATTCAGGGCCCTCAGACACAAATCAACAAAGGGATGCTTTTTGCCCATTCTGGCTGCTGGGTAAGTGGCAGCCAACTCTCTTCAAGTTAGGGCATCAAAAGAGAAATAATTCAAAAGCAACATTAAAAAGAACTCTTTCTGAGTAAAACCTCAGGCATAAGGGAGTAGTCATACAATTATATTCTCCTCTAACTGCTAATCTTTCTTAGCCTCTAGTCTGTCTTTTTGCTGATCCCCGGTGTTTATTGCTGAAATTAGGCGTGATTTAAAATGAATGCTTAAATGTAGTGTATGATTTTTAGAACTAAGTTATTTACACATTACTAATTTTCTAAGCACTTAATACTTTTTAAGGACTCTCGTAATTTATTAGCCCATTTCATATCTTATAGCTTATGAAAAAATGCCAAATAACCCTTATAGTGTGCAGTCAAGATAGATGACGATTAAGTCCCTACAGTGAGCCCTGGGAATAGCAGATATGCAGTGACCTGAAAATTGTATCCACATCTCTTTTGCCTTTAATTAACATAAGTTCATGGTTGGAGTTCCTTTCCTCTTTTTATAAATCCCTTATCCAGTCCTGGATCTCTGGGGCTCTAGGAATTAGAATAGCTTATGCTTCCTTGATTCTTCTGAATCTGATTTCAGACTTGCAGGGGTTTTCCAACCGGGCTCGATAAGCAGGGTGCTGGGGGGCAGGACAAAATCACCCTGTAGGCAGGCAATAAATTTCCAGGTAAGCAGAAGATCCAAAAACAGGTAACCAGTCAGCTCTCTAGTTCATACTCCTTGTACATTTGTTTTCATTACACACTTCTGAATATGCAATTTGTCTCCTCATCCCCCCCCCCCCCACCCCAACACACACACACACACACACACACACACACACAGAATCAGTGTTTCCATGCTTTTTTGTTCTTTCCTGCCTGCTGGCCCAGAATTAGCAGCTGCCCTGCAAGACTGTAGAGAATACCTGTTTGTACATTGAGCAGAGCTAGGAAGGAAAGTCAGGGCTCTGGCCTTGCCCGCAGCAACAGAGGAAGATCAGGATAGAATAGCAAAAATACTTTTGTAGAAGACAAAATTGCTTCAGGTATGTTCTCTATGTTTCCAAAGGCAAAATGTGAAAGTAGAGTTCACTGTTCTGATTTGAGTTGCTGCCAACAGCCAAATTTTCATACATCTTTTGTTTCTGGTTTGCATTTCAAAGATAACAACTGCCCCTGAAGCCAGGAAAATGAGGAGAGCTGTGGATACACATGGGTAACTGACTGTGAGGAAAATTGAAATTGCTTAAATCCTGATGTGGCTACCAGAATCACCATACAACCTGAGAGCATCAGAAAGAAAGGAATGCTAACAGACTTTGAGACACTTCAGAGTTAGTGTTAGAGTCCTGTGGAGAATACTGTAAATAATGCAGAAGGCCATTATGATATTCTTTCTTTGTGTGCAATTACTTTATTTCAAAACAAAGAGGAATGTAAGTTCCAATCTGTACTTAAGAAAGCAACAAAAAGAAAAAATGCAGTATACTATTCCTGTGAAAAATTAACTTTAAAAGGAAGCAGTAGGGTTTCACTAAGGCAACAAGAAAATTTCAGGAGTAGGATGCTTATAAAGCTGCTCAGAGTTGCAGGAAGACTAAGCTGTGTTTCAGCTTAGAAGTCTTTTCCTACTAGCTGAGATACTTAGAACGTTATATTCCTTTGTATATCTCTTTGAGCATTGCTTCCTTTCTAAGCAGAAAGGTTCTTAAACCCTGTTAACGCTCCCTTAAGTAGTCCTGACATCAAGGAGAATTAGATACCTTCTGCTGGAGAAGTGATAGACAAGGCAAGAATTGATGTGCTGGGAAAATAAGGCCATAAAGTCATGGTAATGTAAGGATCTCTAGGAGTCCCCAGCTAACAATGTTATAGCAGGTCTACAAAGGGAAATACATCTAGTGACTTAATAGATAACATTGATAGGATTAAAAGGGTGCAGTTGATTAGCATCATCTGCTTAAGAACGAAATCACATTAAAAGTAGAAGGTCATAGGATTTAAGGATTAAGAATATTCAAGTTTAAAAAAAATAGTAAACTCAGAGGACAGACTTCTAGGTGGTCTCTTTCACCACAATATCAGTTACTTGGCCTGAGAAATAACAGTGGGATGTGATTGGCAGATAAATAGTTTGAGTTATGCACAGAGACATTTATTCTACTTGTAAAACCACTTAACAAAAATCTTTCCAATGCAAAGATTTATTTTTAAAGGTCCTTAATAGCTAACAGTCTTGGCTTTCCTTGGCTAATCTTTTTCTCAACACCAATTCTAATGTGTTACCAGAGACAAATGAGATGAGAGACAAGAATTCTGTTAACATACAGCATTAGAATTGCTAGACAGTGCCATAGTACTCACCTGAAATGGGTTATCATTTAAGTAGTAACAGAAGAACTTAGTGTCATGGGTTTGGTTTTTTTTTTTTGATTTTTAATATTCCACATCAAAACATCATGTACTGGAATTAAGGTGTTAATGCTCTCATTTCTACGCACCTATCCCTATACATTACGGAAGTCATGGGACCTGACTCTTCCGGGGGGGCGGTCTCTTACTGCCTGGCAGTGGGTGCTGGAGGGTGCTTTCCTGGCCGTTCCAAGCTTTTTTCAGGTTTGACTCGGTCTCGGGAACTCTCTCTCATATCTTATTTGATTTATTAGTCTCAATTTTAATTAGGTTGTATTATATTGTATTATTTTGCATTCCGATATCATAGTTAGTAAAATAAGTTTACCTCCATAAATTGTTGCCGCTGTTTTCTCTTCTTTTTCCCCCTTCCTCCCTCCGTGGGGCAAGGCGGGGGGTGGGGAGGGCAGGGGCCTACTGCCCCCTGTCACAGGCATAAACTGATCTAGTTAATTCCGTGACACTTAGTGATAATCTCAAGAAGATATTTTCCATAGAGCTAACATGGCCATGGTGTCTGCTGGTCTGGGTAGCTCTGGCATAAGGAGAGAGATGGAGGTGGGAACAGATCAACTGTGGCCTTCCCAACAATGTTTGAATCTCAGCTTCTGAGAACATAGAAGCTTACTACTGCCTTGATACTCTATCTAACATTATGGCATGGCTATATTGGTCACACTGTGTTGGCAAATCTCATAAGTGATGAACTGTTATTTTTCTGATGCTTTTAGCTACTAGAATGGGAAATAGCCCTTTCTAAGGAATGTGATGTAATGTTATAGACAAGATATCTAATCAGCTGATATCTGCTCCTGCCAGGCAGATGACAAATATCGTTAAATCAGCCACTGTCAGGTGCAATTCCCTTCTTAGCAGCTTCACATGATCCATGAGCCAGTCAATGGTGCCAGAGCTTGATTTTTTTTTCCCCCCCGTTGTTGCTGCTTTGTGCTCCTCTGAGACAGGAAAAAAAAATACTGCTCATGATAGGTTTCTTGATGCTCCTTTCAGTTACTCCCCCTCCCCCCCACCGGTACCTGAGCCTTTTGCACCAAAAAAAAAAAAAACCCACCACTGATATAGAAGAACAAGAAACTGATTCTTTTTAGAACACAAATCCAACTATTTCCTCAGCAATATACATTACTTATAGCTGGTACCTTTTTAATCGCTAAAGTTGAAAATTTTTGAGTGTTATTCCAAAACCAACTGGCAATGGCAAAATCCTTGTTCATGCTTGCATTCACTTCATTCCATGCTATGTTTTACTAGATGACAAAACATGCTGAGAATGTTGTGGTAAACACGCCAACAGTCTTCAATATTTGTGGGTGAATGAATTTTTAAGCATGTTTTAGTAGCCCGCTAATTCCTGTTTGAAACATCCTCTGCCTGTATAGAGGATGTTTTTTTTTTTCCCCTCTTGCTTTTTTGTAATCAAATCAGCATGAAAACAAATATAGTAGAGTGCACTCATAAATAAACCTGTTAACTACATCAAATAATACTGCAGTAAAAATACACATTCTCACAACTTAAATTTAGTGAATGTTGAGTTTGAAGAGTGAGTGGAAAAATAACCACATACACAGGAAAGGGCAGAAGATAAGCAGTCAGGTGAGAAAGAAAAATGGCTTGGAAAGCAGTGAGAAATCTGGAAAAGGCAAGCATTAGGAAAAAAATCATTGATGCAGAAAGTAAAAACAATTTCATTCAAATACCTAATTAATATTCTCATTTTACAAAAGAACACCTGCAAAACATTGACTGCTGGGTCTTTTCAGTTATCGACTGATGGAAAAGAAAAATGAAAATCACCACTGCCAACTTCAGCTAAAAGGAGTTGACAAACTGACACTAACTGCTCCCTCACATGATGACTACTCATGCTGTTAGTAATGCAGCCCATCCTTACAGACACTTGTACTTTGTTTAACGTCCAGTGTCAGTTTTTAATTCCTGGATTTGCTCTATATTGCATAGTAGATTCTGCAAAATAGACAGAATTTACCAAAAGGACAGCAGTAAAGTATTTTTCAAAACTTTATTTTAAAAGTCATCGATTAAGTATGTAAATGCTGACCAGTCCTACTGAGGACAACACATAGCATTTATGAAATGAATTTTCTTTTTCTAATACCCCAGAGGCTGAGTCAAGGTACGATAGAGCAATAGAGTGTAAAGTCTTACAAGATGGGTTACAGATTTAATCCCAAGACTTGGTTCAAATCCTATGCTTTCTGACTAACTTATAAAATATTATAGTTTATCTACTTGTTCTACTACAATATTAAAGGACAAGGAAAACGTTACATGTATTGCAAGAAATAGAGGATTATAGCAGCTGTATTGTGACTCTACCACCTGACTGATTTCAGGTCATCTGGAACTGCATAACAGGGGGAACAGTATATGATGCAAAATAACATGCCAGGGGAGCACTGATTTAGCCACACAGCTTAAAGTCAATCTAGAAACTAAGCATTTCGATAAAAGTGGCAGAATCCCCCCATCTCGAGAACTGTACTCTAGAGGACTTGAAAATATAACATAGGGGACTCTACATGATTTAAAAGGATAGAATTAATTTAAAGATGGGCAAATTATGAGGGATACATTTTGCAATACAGTACTGCTGTGTGTGTTTTTTTCTCAGTTCAATGACAGTCCACGTAAAGAGCTTTTGCCTGTTTCAAAGTGTGTTGCTATAGTGGACTGCCTGCCTCCATTGTTTCCTGAAATAGTTTGTCACAATCCCACTTCGATATAAGAAAGTTTCCCTTTGTGACCCAGGCAGCAGCTGAGCCATCCTAGCTCAGCCTTCCACACATAATGGCTGTAATTTTCCAACCATTCTGGACCACAGTGGTGCAGTCCCGCATGTGGCAGAAACTGCTCTGAAGAAAAGGGTTAAAGAACTCCAACTTATTGTAATGAGATGGGAGAGAACTGGCTTCATCTGTATCATTCAGATTCAGTCAGAGTCACATCAGAACATCTCTCTCCATTTTTCACCTGCCCCAGAGAACAGAAACAGAAATATGTTGTACTTGGTTACCAAATCCACTGGAAGGTGCAACAGGATAATCTTTTCCTTACTTTAAACTGTCTCTCTCTACCTCCCTTTCCTCCTCCTCCTATCAACACTTTGGGCCCCAGCCAGCTTGATTTTCATCTTCTGTTGCTACATTAGATACATAGCTAGAAATTGAGTGCATTGTGGTTTGCATTATTTCATTATTTGTTTCTATCAGCATTGCCTTCCTGTTTTAATTACTTGGGGTTTAGTAAATTAAAACCTCTTTCATTGATAAACAATAGTAAGCTATGATGCTGATAAACTTGCTAGTTGAAATACTGTGTTTAACATCAAGTTATACCATTTTGTTTTCTTTCCATGAAGTATCCTTTCCAAGAAAAAAAAAATTGTTTTGATAGAAAATAAACTTCAGAAAAAAAAAATTATTAAAAAAGATCTGCCAATGATAATTGATACTATTTAGCTACTCTCAGTTGCTTGGTTTGGAGTTCTCCTATTTAATTTAGCTGTCTTGATACAGAGCTCACTCACCAGGGAAGCTCCTGAGCTTTTACAGTTGTATTTATCCTTGTCTTCTACGAACTAGGTTAGCTAACAAAAAGTGTTTTCCAGTGTACAATTTCTGTTTGCGAAATTTCCTAAATTACAGCCTAGCCCTTTTCATTCTGCAGAAGGTTTCCTCCCCACCAGCGTGTCAGCAGGTAGCACTAGTGGAAGAACACTTTGGAGCATATAGTTCAATATCGGAACTTGGTTCCCGTACAATGCTCAAGATCACCAACCTCAACAGTATCAACTGTTGACTGGGAAATGAATGAACTACAGTATCTCATCTCTTTCGTGCTAAATGCATTAAAGTCCCCTGCATAAATTTTGTTTTTGGCAAATAGATACATTGTCATGTTAGATTTGTTCAGGCCAGTTCTTAGAAAGCTCTTTGACTGACTTTAAGTATTAACAAAAAATAGCCTCATTCATTGCATTATTTCTAATTTGTATGAAGCCTAAATGTACTGTAGATAAAGCAAAATAGCAACAACATGATGACAGATAGAAAATAAACTCATCTAATTGTCTTTTCTATCAGCTTGATAGCATTCCTTTGGAATTAGACATACAGTTCACTTTAGGGATGAATTGTACACAGTGATTTACAAGTCAAAATCTCTAATATCAAGTATCTTTCCTTACCTTAATCCTAGTTTCTTCATGGATTCTAGGCCATAATACAGACACCTCATAGACTTCAAATCTTTTATTTAAGGAAAAGAATCTCAACAAAAGTTTATGTTAAAGATAATGGTAGAATACTTATGAAGTTAATCACAGTATATAGACTATTAGCTTAAACCTGGACATCTTAGCAAGTACGCCTTAAAGAATTCTTTATGATAACTTACCCACTTCACATTTTTCTTTGGCAATCTAGAGATGACCACATTAGAGGTATCTGCTTTACAATCTGCCTCACTTTACGGAGCAGGAAGAGCAATAATCACACCAGTATTCTTCCCTGTACAAAACAACAAGAAATAGTCAACACAGAATAGCTGCTATTGCTCTAGAAAAAACAAAAAAAAACAATCATCCAACAATAGAGTCCAATCAACCTTTTCAAGAGCAAGTATAACTTCAGCAAATCATTACACACAAATCAGAAAGCTTTTTATGATGGAAATACATAATACAACAGAAAGAAAACACAGTAACAACAGCAAGGTCCTAAGCTGCAGCAAGAAAGAACTTGCTCAAATACGACAGCCATCAGCATAGAAATAAAGGAAAAAAACTACCTACCTTCATAAGGCCTCAAGTAGATAGGGACCTTCAGCAAGACACCCTTACCTCCACTGCCAACCCTTAAATGAGGACTGGGAAGTGTTAGATCCTGGCTCCAGCCTTTCCAGTCACTCAGGGGCATTGCATGCACCTGAGCTGCCCTGGGTTGGCCCTGCCTTCCTACCAGGTGCTAAATCGCTGGATCAGGCAGTGACCAGGTTCAAAGCCATTACTGTTGGTTACCACTTCTTAAATCATTTCCTTAAATCAACATTTAAAGCATTTGAAAAGCTAACGTTACAAGCATGCTTTCACAGATGAATTCTTTCTTAGTGAAGTTACTGTAAAATAATTTTAGTGGGTCATTCAGAAAAACCTTGAAAAATTTTTCTAAGGTTGCCTTATCCTTCTGGTAAATATCCCCAAAACAATGCTATGGTTTTTTCCTTGAGCTTTTAGAGACGTGATTTAAGTAGAAATGTCATGTAGCATCCATACAAATATAGCAACTTATTTGCTGTGAATTTTTACAGTGTAGCAACAAACTAGCAAATCAGTTCTTCAGGCCAAGGGCTTTCTGTGCATGTCTGCTTCCTTAGTACACTGCTTATACGTTAAGGGGTGTCATAGTATTTACTGAATAAACTTTTTAATGAGTGTCTAATATTAATTTTACAGATCATGCTAAATTCCCTGAGAATTCTCTCTGTATGGTAATTGTTGAGGCACGGCCTGAAGCACTGATTGAGCACCTGGGAAAGGACCCAGTCAGCCACGGGAGCACAGGTGTAGGCAATTCAGCTGTGTGACCGGAAGGAGTGGAGCCTGGCTGCACCTCTCTTAGACCTCATTTAAGGGCTGACTGCCACTATAGAAGGATCTTTGTTTGGAGATTTCTGCCTTGTGGAGTTTTCCCTGTAAGCCTAGATCTTTAGCAACAGGTGAGCATTTTTCCTTTGTAACACCTTTTTATTTGTGCTAGTCCCTTTGTTATTGTGCCTTCTGTATTGCTGTCCTTCTGTATTGTTCTTTCTGGTTGTTACATTCTTCTTGTGAGATCAGTGCAGGCATCTACAGCTTCCATCTCAAAGACAGTGAGTATAGGAGAGAGAGTTGAGGTAACTTGCTCTTTGACTAGTAAGGCTTAAGTAGAACTCATTTATATTCTTCTATGTGTCTGCTTTGAAAAGAGGATGTTCATTGGCCTAATAGTGACATACTCCTTCTTAGCCTAGACTATGTTATTTGTTTAAGGGAAGATTCCTGTTAAGATGAAATAGAACAGAACAGAATAAAATCTCTTGATTACCTCCTTCTGAGCTCTAACTTCTGGTTAGCTGAGCCAGGTAGTTGAACTAGTTGATCTTTTGAGGTCTCTTCCAATAATGCCCTCTTCTGAGGGCATTATCCAAATCTCCTTGAATCCTTGCAGGTACAGGGTATCAACCACCTCTTTAGGAAACCTACTCAGGTTTTCACCACCCTCACACTAAAGAAATTTTTCCTTGTAGCTAATCTGAATGTTCTATAGTACAGCTCTGTGCTATTCTTGTGTGTCTTGTCATTGGCTCTTAGAAGCAGAGCCTAGCCCCCCTCTGCTTTCTTTCTTCAGGGATCTGCAGGGAGCAGTTGAAGCCACCTAATGATCTTCTCTTTTCTAGGCTGGGCAACCTAATGTCCTTGGCCTCTCCTCAAAGGACTTGCCTCCCATTCTATGATCAGTTATGTTGCCCTCTCATGGATGCCTTCAAGGACCTCAACATCCTTTTTAAATTGAGGAGTGCAGAACTGTACACAGTATTAAAGGTGAGGCTATACCAATATTAAATTTGCATGAATGCTTCATGTGGGTGAACAAGTCCTCTTACCTCTTCTGCTGGATGCTTAGTTTGACACATAAATATCTACATTTCTTAATTTAAAAATGTTAGGTAAGTCACTAATTAATCCAGAAGGCATTGTGGATGAGAATGAATTGAAAAATGATAAATCACTAGAGAGATTTTGTTGGTGTGTCTGCTACTGACATAGAGTTCCTTGTCTACTACTCTCAGGGTGCAGTCAAGCACAGTGTGTGGCAGCTCTGGGGCTTCTGTGAGAGTAAGGGCCCAAGAGCACACAGATTAGCTACAGCCACCAGTCTAAGTAGAGGCAAGAGCCTGCTAGAGAGGGTAAAATGATGACACTTACTAATAATTAAATAATATATCGAAGTATGTAACTGTTATATGTAATTAGAACATAATACCTATATATAATATCTGACAAAATATGCTGGTGCTTTTTGTTTTCATGGAAGAAATAGAACCCATCCCTTTTTCATAATCAAGGTGAAGAAAACATCAATTTTCTGTTCATTAGTTACCCAGCATGAACTAGCTAAAGAGAAAATACACAGTAGAACAGAAACAAAGCTTAAGAAGCCTGTTCTGCTTTGCGCAACTCTGAGCAGAAAGGAGAAATTGGATACTGTAGGTCCCAGTGAGAAAATGCTTCAAGCTATACCTAACTTGCTGCCCAATGTTCACAGTAGCTGTGCTCTGGTAACAGAGGCAGGAGACAAAATAGTTTCAGCTTCCTTTTACAGGCTTATGAGTCTATTTACAGGATGTAGTAAGTTATGTTCAGGATAGAGAACAGACAGTATTAGAGTACTCCCAGCAGGGAACGTGGCCACTGGGTCACTAGTTCAGCTGCCTTACCTGTGTGACTTGCCATCTTGAGAGTGCTGACCCTGCCAGTGAAACTAGGGAACTCTTTGATTACTGTCAAGAGCTTTAAAGGTGTACTTGTATCACACAATCATGATGTGCCCAATTTTAACCAATCCTTTGATTAATATTTTGCTTCCAATTCACTTAATTGAAATAACCTCACTCTTGCAGTGTCATTACAAAGAAAAATGGACACTCTGGCTTAAAAATGTCAGAATAATGTATTTTATGACTTGAGGGGATGAAAATGCTAATCTGATAAATTGGCATTAATTGATATTTTCAGTCAAACCAAACATATGCACAGGTGTCCCTGTACACTTGTGATGAAAATACAGCAAATTTATAAGGAAGATTTAAAGCTACATAATAAGAAAATAAAAATCTACTGCTGGCAAGTTGCCTGTCATTTAGCTCTGAGGCAGCTAACAATTTATATTGGGGGTCTTTAAACCAAATGCTAAATAGCAATGGCCTCATTCATGTGTGAACATAAGTGTGTTAACAGATGACTAACGATTAATGTACAATTACATTTAAAAGAGCATGTGAGGAAAAAGAAATAAATGAGATGACTGGGTGAGTGTTCCTCTGGGCAGACTATAACCACCTTGGAAGCTGGCTGAAGACCAGTAAGTAAATTTAACACTGAGGGTGAGTTTTAGAGTTCTCAGGGCTGTGGTTAGATAATACAGTAGGTAACTCAGGCTGCCACAACTGATGCAGAACTTCAAGCTATGAGGAGGAAAGTACTGATCTCTCAAACTTGCATTGTCAGTGTAAAACCAGTGTAAATATTCTGATGGGTTAGCATTGAAGTAGCTGCCTTTTAATGCCAGATTAGCTCTCTGGTCAGGTATTGTCTATCCCCTTGCAGCTGATGTGAAGCTGGCACAAACTTCAGGCTATGTGTTCATTGTAGAGTCTGGCACAGCTGTGTGGTTAGTTAGTGCCCAGATTTTGCAGTACATGTAAATAAGGCTGGACTACTTGAAGTCTGCAGTCCCCCAGAGTATCACTAGATGCTGAGACAAGATCCATATGGCTCCATGCACCTGGTATCCATGCACCAATAACCTGAACTGTCAGAAGGTTTGAAAAGTTCATTTACTAAGTAGATTGTGATGAAATTCTAGCCCAAACCTGGCCACACAAATATGCATGAAATGGATGTATCTGAAGTGCCAATTGAAGTGTAACACTGTAACTAGTTCAAATGAGATAAAATCAGCCCTTTTCCCAGTCTGTCTACACTAAGAGCTGGGCACATAAAATTAGAAACTTTCTTTCAGGACAAATTAGTCAAAATGGATGTGAAAGATCGACTAACTTTATCATAGTGTGCATAGAGTCTAATTAGCTTACCACAAGCTTATGTTGTTAAGCAATACTGAAATTGTGAACTATGACTGTATCATAATTACAATGTATGATTTGGCACACTTCCTTTAAAGCTAGAGCAGGAAGTCAAACCAAAGTGAACAACAGAGAAATGAAACATGGATATATAGTGACTCAATCCTTGCTTCCTCTTTTCCTTCTGACCAGTCACCAGTCCTCACAGAGCAATTCTGCTTTGGGTCAACTTGAACTGGAGCCCAGCACAATGCACGAACTCTCCTGAGGCACATAAACCATTCTTTCATCTAAAGCTACTTGTCCACACATCTTTTCACAGCAGCCAAACTAATTACAATTGCATGTCTTCCCAAGTATCAAAACCTGCTTGTCTACCAAGATAAAAACATTTGGAAGACTGTGAAGTGATATAATTTGGGGATACCTACTGCACCGATATATTTTAAGCTCCGTTATGCAGAGCTCTGACAGTAAATTGTGTACGTCACTTTGTAACTGGGTGAAGTTGAACTAGTTTATTCAGTTCAACAATAAACCCATGTGGAAGTCAGGACTGATTTGAAAGCCCGGGATAGATCTCATAACAGACTGCTACTCTGTGTGGCTTTACTTTTTGGGTGAAACAAATCAGGAAAACTGACAAAAGTAACAGCACAAAAAAAATGGAAGCCCCACATCTTTTGGGATCAGCGGGCAATCAGAAGGACAGCCTGGAGTCATAGCTAGCAGCATGATGGAGTTGCAGGAATGCTAACAGGCTCAAAGCAGTTTAGAGGTGTAATACAAACTCCTCTTGACTGCAGATGAACAAAAAACAAAACAAAAAAAACATGCCAGGTTAAAAAAAAAAAAGGGGGGGGGTTGTTAACCACTGTAAATTAGTGAAACTGCTTTTGAGCTCCACTGTAATATAACCCCTCTACAGCACAAGATTTGGGCATTCTCATTCCATAGTCTTCCCTTGGCTACTTCCACATGATTACTGTGGCAATATGAAGACAATTAAAAGGTTTTTAACGGTCATCCACCCAAATGTTTCAGAAATGTCTCTTCAGATATGCTCAGAGAGCTGTTGCCCCAAAATAATTCTACTTTCATAGAAAAGCTGGAGTAGTATTAATAGTTCAGTGGAAATTAACCTCTTATTGTTGCTGTGGTTAGGTTCATTTTGCAAAGACTAGTTCCTTGCCTGTATTTGCATGTAAGCAAAATGAAACTCCAGTGTCAATGAGCCTCTGCAATGTCTGGGGAAATACTATTTTATTGTATTAGAAACAGACATAAATATTGAATATATTTGTACACATTGGAATATCAAAGTATGCTGCAGAAACAGGTCACCTTTAGGTGCAGAATGATATGAATTTTCCAGTTAAAATTAACTTTGTCTCAAATGCAATTATCATTAATTAAGCAAATGGTTTTCTGCATATTGTCAGCTATTGAAATTGTACCTGAAGAGCTTTTTATCAATAGATTCAAAGTTTATACTTCTGAGGATACATGTACACGTCTCTGAAGACAGGTCAATGCCAAAAATAGAGAGATCTGAAAGATTTGGGTATTGCAATTGAAGAGATACGTATGTGCAGGAGCCAGCCCAGATGTTGATGAGAGAGTTGGAAAATGAGTTCCCAGGTGAAGCTCTATGTCAGTCAGACTTGGTGTGAGATCTGGCTTTGAGGGCAAGGAAGAGAGGCAGGAAGAAGGAATGTAGACAGCAGCCAGTTATGGCTTGGCTTGAGCACTGGTTAAAAGTCTTGCAGATTTGAGGAAATAAATGTTATCTTATGCTCAGAAAAATCATGGTTTGTAGGTAAAGAAGGTTGTGTTAGAGGCATGCATCTCCCAGTGCCTATTTTGCTCTAAGCTGAAATCAGCGAAGCCTCAACTTCTAGCAGATTGCTCATGCCAGGACTCTGAGCAGCATCCTGAGACAATTACGCATGGGGCTGGAGCCAGCAGAGCTTGTAACTTTGTGAAGGGCTCAGGTGGGCACTGATAGTGAGCACTACAGCTAAAGAAGTGAAGGACGAGGTAGTCTGAGCAGTGCTACAGTCCACACTTTTTTCAGACAGTTTGAACAATTGCGTGTCCATGGAGCAGCCTCCAGCTACCAGCTCTTTTCTCTTTGCCCTGGAAGGGACCACTGAATCAGAAACTTCACAAATACATCATCTGTTGGCTCAGCAATAAGCCGAAAGCATCCAAGAGCAGATTCACCTGCATGACTCCTCAGCTATCTTGCTAAAGCATTCCCTGAAACATCCCCATGATGTCCTGATGGCAACATTCACCATATACAAAAATGACAAATTCTGTTAAAACTTTAGCATTTTTCACTGTATTGTTGTGCTGTGTGTTTACCTTAGGATTTTCTTCAGCATAGAACTGTCAGCACACAGATGAGGGTCTATGTAATTAGTTTTTCAGGAAAGACAAGTTGAGCCAGTGGAAAAAAATAAAATGAAGAGCAAGCTGGCAGCAAACCTCCAAGCAGGATGACAAAAATTCTGGAGCATGCCTTGCAAAGCAGTCAACTAGCTTCTCTTGGAGTTCAGTAGCTAGCTGGAGGGTGTGATGATGCAGAGGAGAAAACTGAAGTGAACCAAAATAAAGTGGGGCAGGAAAGGGGATGGTGTGGGAGAAGTGAACCTAGGACTTGAAGTATGTTTGTCTATGCCTAAACCACTTAGTCTATAGGCCAGAGCCACAGCAACACTGAAATCTGCTTTACATCTTTTCTGTGAAATGTAACGGATACAGCTATAACTTTCCTATTGTAGGTTGCATCTGCTTGGACCAGGCTGCGAGATAACAAAGTCACAAGCTACATAAATTTCAAGAGACTTTTTGTCTAGGAATAGAAAACTGTAGCCCTCACCTCAGATTTACTCCTGCCGAGGGGTGTGCTCCAGACCCGTCCGTGCCTCATTTACTGTCGTTTGGTGCACGGGTTAGCAGGCAGGCGTTTCAGCGGATCCTTTCAGCTAGGGCTCCCGCCTTCAGTCCGACTCAGTACCAGAGGGTAACAGTGGTGCGTACCGCTAAGGGCGGGAGCTCCCTCAGTCGATACGGGTGCTCCGGGTTCGGAAGGGCTTTTCGCGCTACCCCCAGTCTCTCCGCGACGGAGGAGGGGAGGGGCGGGGGAAAGCCGGCTGCGGGCAGTCTCTGGCAGCCGCGCAACGGCGGCCGGCGGGGAGCGGGCGGGAGCCAATGGGGGCCGGCGCGGCCGAGTGACAGGCGGGGCGGCCGCTACCCCCGCCGGGCGGTCGGGGCGGGGAGCCGGCATCGTCGCTCGGCAGCAGCATCCGCGGGGCTGACACGCGCCCGCATCTTCTTCTCTCCCCCGGCAGCCGCGGCGGGAGAGGCGGGCGGAGCGGAGCGGGGGGCGCCGCGACAGACAAAGCAAAGATGGCAGGGATTCTCGCCTGGTTCTGGAACGAGCGGTTCTGGCTGCCGCACAACGTCACCTGGGCCGACCTGCAGAGCACGGAGGAAGCCTCCTTCCCGCAGGCGGAGGACCTCTACCTCGCCTTCCCGCTAGCCTTCTGCATCTTCATGATCCGGCTGCTCTTCGAAAGGTAATGCGGCGTCCCGGGCGGCCGCTGGCCGTGGAGCCGCTTCGGGTCCTCCTCCCTCGGCCGCGTCGCTCCGCGCTCCCTCCCCCGTCGCTCGGTCACGTAGCGGCCCGGTGCGGGCGGGTCTGGGGGCCGACCGGCGGGGTCCGGAGCCCGCGCCGCGGCCCGGCGCTAGGAGGCGAGGTCGCCCCGGGAACGGGCCCGGCCCTCCACCTGCGGCCCCGCGCCGGCGGCGGGAGACGGGCCCTCGGGTGCCTGCGTGGGCCGGGCCTGCGGGCTGCCGCCCACCGGCCGCGTCCCCGGCCTCGCGCCCTAGGCCGAGCGGGAAGCCGTCCCGAAAGCGGAGTTCGCCCGCGGCTTCGCCGGAGGGCTCCCGCGGAAGGGCCGGGCTGTGGGAACGAGCCGCTCACAGCCCCGCGGGCGCCGCGAGGTGACTCCGGAGCCGGGCTCGCCCTCAGCTCCGCTGCCTCATGCTTCGCGCGCGGTGGTTTAAACCTGGGCGCCAGGTGCGCCCGCGCGGTGTAACGGTCAGCGCGCGCCCGAGGTGAGGAGCGGGGGCGGCCGCGCGCTCTGCTCCGCGTGGCGGCGGTTGTTGCGTCCCACGGAGGGCCGTCGCGGTGCGTTAGCCGCTGTGAAAGAGCCGGTCCGTGAGAGAGCGCTGTCTGCCGAGCGTTCTCCTGCTCTTGTCAGACTCTGGTGCCGAGTTTCTGGTCGGTGACAAACGCGGCTGTTTTCATCGCTCGGGTGAGAGGACGGCAGTAGTTGCGCAACAAGCTGCAACCCGCTGTCCTTAACTTCCGTGTGGCTTCTGCGGATTGGAAAGATGGCAAAACTTGTGGCCAGGCTGAGCTGATATAACGTTTATCCTAACGCTGAGGTAGAATTACCCTTCGAGCGCCAGGTATCATTTAGATAACGCCAAATCGTTTGCTTTTTTCTTTTGTTGTCTGTACAACGCATACTTCTCATCCAGGGAGTTTTCTTAGCAATTATTTGAGAAAGTATTTGCACCTTTTTAATTTCACATCAGCTTTAAAGCTTCGATGTGAGAGTAGGCTCGGGCCGTCCACGCGGCACGGAGCAGCTGTGACTTTTAATGCAGAGGCTGCAGTGAAGCAGGCTGAGCAGAAGCAGCAGGACGTGCTCGCACTGCTCGGAGCTGGAGGACTGTCTCTGAATGATGGGTTATTGCTAATGGTTGCTAGCTTGGCAGTCGATTTCACCAGACCTCCGTGTTTTCTTGTGGAGAACAGCCACAATGCCTTGTGCTCGTCATTGGTGAAAGGCTTGCAGTTGTTTTGGTTGGTAAAGCTTTCTGAAAACTGGAAAGGATAAGAGAGGGATACAGATACAATCTGTTGTATCTGAATCGAATTGATAAGTTTCCATTTTTCTGTGTAATATAACATCTGCTTTTGCTTTTTTTTTTTTTTTTTTTTCCCGAAATTCGTCAGTTGATAACTGATGTTGCATACACTACATCCTGGAACAGGTTTCTGCAGGTCTGTTCACTGATTTTGCAACAGAATCACCTAACAAACAAATAAAATTAGATGCTGTAATACATCTTAACAAGTTCCATGCATACTTTCAATCCACGGCTGTACTGAAATATTTCTAACATGAGTGTATCTTCTCCTTTCTTTCTTAAGATACTTAGTATCGGTGCTCTGGTAATTCTTGATACTGATAGGTAAGCAACCATGTAGTGCTGAGAATCTCATTAAGCATTTTACACCTATTATTTCAAACTGCTTCACAGTAGCTGACTGCTTGAGCAGTGTGCTTTTACTTCCCTTGCTGTAAAGGATGACCAACTTGCCAGGTCTTAAAGCAATAAGAAACAGACTTCAGGGGGTGCTGTGATTTGGACTTCGCATGTCTTTACTTACGAAGTTCTTTATGTTTGGGGATAATACCTGTCATGCTATAGGTTAAAAGTTAACTTGATTTGAGGTATACATGTATTATACGTATACATTTTGGTTACACATTTTTGTGTGCAACTGAGAACACAGAACTTGAAAATTTTGTTCTATATATATTCACCTGTTTTTAACAGAATTAACCTGGTTATTTGGTGTGTTTTTTGGTTTGTTTGATGAATCAACTGGTGAAGTCAGGAAAAGAAGCTAGATCCTTCTGAAGTTATATATGTTTCCCTTTCAAAGAAACCACTTTTCCTGATTTCCCTATCCTTGACCTACACTTATGTATGAAAAGAAAAAAATAAATTAGAACGTTAAGTATATCCTCCAACAGTTGGGTTTGATGAGGATGAGTGCTTTAGAAATAAGCTTTACTCTCAGAGGTAATCTCATAACTATAAGATTTAGTGGCTCTACCTGATGAGGCCATCATAGTTGTGGATGAGGTGCTAAAATACCTTAACAGCCTTTTCTTTTTCCCCTTCCTTCTCATTTATCTCTTTCTTTAATTACCAAGTTGATTTTAGAAACTGTAACTAAGCACAATGATAATGTTACCTAGTAATTTGGAAGATGACTTTAGTTTGGCATTGCAGCGGAAACATATTTCTTCATAGCATCCATCAATTTTGTGTTGTTTTGTTGTGGGTTTTTTTGTTTGCTTGCTTGCTGTTTTTGTTGTTGTTGTTGTTGCTAAGACATGTTAGCAATTAAGGATCCCCTCTTGTACTAACACCTTCAGCTCTAAGGACATAATGTAAGTACTTACTGATACTACTCTCTCAATTCTCTGTAGTTCGAAAACAGGCAAGACAGGTTAAAGCTGAATTGAAGCTGATCTTACTAATAGCATAGTGTTGTAGTTTTGGTTGGCCTAAAAAGATAAAGTACCATCTGTTGTTTTGAGTGAAATATAATTTTTCTTCTTTATTTTATGTGATTCTAAACATCTTCTTCTAAGAAGCAACATTTCTGCCTATCCCTCCAAGCCTGTCCTCTGTGAGAGGAACATATGAAAATAAGGTTTGCTTAGCAGTCAATGTGCTCATCTGGCACAAAATGAGAGGGTAATACTCCTCTCTTTTAGAGCCATCTCAATGGATTGAGGTTGGCTAAATTCTTCAGGAGATGTGCTAACTAAACATGTTTCTGATGTGGTCCAACAATCTTATGTCTGAGTCACGTAATGTTTCTCAGTGCTTTCTATATACCTGGCTCATATTCTCAAGATACTTGTGTCTCATGTTTGCACAGTAGTTGTAATATGCTTTCTGGTGCCTTACAGGCAACACCTTGAGCACAGATCAGATGGGGTAGCTCCCTAATTCACCAATCTGAGCTTACGGTTCCTTTCTTGTCCTCTGGTGTCTATGTCTATGATTGTTTCTTAAAGGTGAAGCTGATCTTCCTCAGCTGATGGAATAGCTTGATGTGGTCAGGTATAGCTTGACTATAGGGAACAGCAGCCCTCCAGCAGCACTGATTTAAGTTGATCCAGCCTCATGGTTTATGATCAGTTGAATCAATATACTCTAGACATTAAGCATATGGAAATTCATGACTTTTGTTTGACATTTTGCTTTTATAATGATAGTTCAGCCTCAAAGCTAACCTCAACTGACTCGTTTTTAGTTCAGTGCTGTATAATTCCTAGTGAGTCAGGGTGACATGATACAATGAGCGGGTGTGTGAGCGTGTGTATATATATATATGTGTGTGTGTCTCTCTATATATTGCAAACTGTCAAAATTAATTGAAGTGGCAATGCATTAAAGCACTGTCAGTGGTATACGGTGTGTATGTGTACTTTGATATTCATAATCCCCAAAACATCTAGTATTGGTGCTTTATTATGATTACAGGGAGGCTAGAGAGGATACTGCATTTGGAAGGATGAGTACAGACATTGTGCATTTCCAGCAGCCCAAAACCCCAAACCTCCTCTTAGCTGGTTGGGTGAGGCAGTGACTGCTATTTCCACCCATTCTGTTTATAGGTTGCAATACTATTAGATTTCATGCATAGTTCCCCATGTAGTAGATATGATCTTATTGTTCAGTTATCATTCACTACTGTGCAAGTGGATGCAGATGTTCACTGACAGTAACTTTCTCTTTTTTTTCTTTCTTTTTTTTTGTTTTTTTTTTTTGTTTTTAATCTTTATGATTTCTTTTTTAATAAGAAAATCTGGGACTTTTTTTTTGCTTGGATAGTTAATTCAGTTGAAACTCAATTGGACATTGATAACTTCCTTATGAAAAGACATAGAAAATAACTAAAAAGCAATTTATTTCATACTTTAAATGAATTTCCTTTTAAAATTATAACACTATAGCATTAATAATAAATACATTTGAAATAAATGTGTACTGTACAGTGTTCATCCATCTCTCTGTGTTTCTTTCAGTTTAGGTATTAAGCTTTGGCCACTTACGTTTGTTTCTATTTCCTAGAGTTAGTGTTTGGGCTTTGGTCGCTAAAACAAGTAGATATCTCACAGGAAAATGATTGCTTCTAACTGGAGAGGAAGTATCAGTCTGTCTTGGCATGGATGGAGCTCTGCCTTGCCAGCTGTGACCAGCATGGTGTATACTCACCCTCCTCATGGGTAACTGTTGGCTGGCGTGCCCCTCTGTTGCTTGGAAGAAAACATAGGCTTGTGTTTACACTTAAGCTGGGGATATTCCTTTAAAAGAAAGCAGAGTATAGAAAATAGATACTATTTGAAAGTCTTTTGTAAAGGGCCATTTATAGGTGAACATTTGTGCCAATCTCAAAATTAGGAATTAAATTGGAGATATGTGTTGAGCTCCTGGAGAGAACACCATTAAAACCAATTTCTAAACTGTCCAGATGACGGAAGTATGACAGCCAAACCACAGTTCATCTATGGAAAGGGTTTCAATGACAAGTTACTAGAGGATACTGGGAGCTTATTACTTGTGCAGAGCTGCTATTAGTGGTGTTCTGTCAGAGTGCAGGTTCCCACTACTGTTAGCATCTTCCTTTTGCTTCTCACCTGGATTCTTGTAACAGTGCTGTTTGATCCAAATTGCCTGTGGCTCTTTCTGTTGCTTATATTTCTGCCTCTATCACTGATTAACAGGCATTTGCTAAGAATTTCTTCTTGCAAAAAGAAGAGCTTCTAATATTCTGTTCTTTTTCAGCCTGGAGAAGAGAAGACTCCAGAAAGACTTGATAGCAGCCTTTCAGTATCTAAAGGGAGGCTATAAGAAAGAAGGGGGTTGACTCTTTATCAGGGTCTGTTGTGACAGGACAAGGGGAAACAGTTTCAAATCAGAAGATGGGAGTTTTAGGTTGGAAGGTAGTGCAGTAAGGCACTGAGGCAGCTTGCCCAGAGATGTGGTGGAAGCCCCATCCATGGAGACATTCAAAGTCTGGACCAGGCTGGACATGACCTTTAAGGGTCTCTTCCAACTCAAAATATTCTGTGATTCTATGTCTGTGTACTAGTTTCTTATTAGTCCATAGAAATCATGTAGTATATTAACGTTTGGGGAAATCAGTTCTGTTGACTATTTCTGCTACTTGTCAGCAAGGTGAAGAAAATGGGGGCGCCAGAATTGACCAATGCTTACTTGACCATTTTTTAAGTTATATTTTTTTTTATAACAGTCAAAAATTATTCCATGTTTACAGTGGTTTTGACATTTTGGGGGGTTTCTGTGCCTGTCTTAAGTTTAACTTGAAGTTTTGGCAAGGATGTTAAATTTACAGAACACATAGCTTTCATGGGCAAAGTAACCTGAGATAACACTCAATAGTAGGCGTAAGCCTGTAACTGGCACCTTAGAAATAATTAAATGCACATGATGTGTATCAGCAGTTCTTTGGAATTGTTCATCTAACATTGTGATCTCTTTGTAATCTCTTGTACCAGTGACTCTCTTCACTTGTTTAAAGAATTATTAGATGTGGGAAAGCCAGCAGGGATAGGCATCCAAATGAGGGAAAGGAAGAGGAAAGTGTGGGTTTGCTCTGCAAGGAAGTCTCTTCGGTACATGATGTCAAGTTGCAGTCTTCAGTAAGGATCATCTGGCAGTCGTTGATTTCTCACAAGGATGATACCTTTCCTATTATTCTGAGTAGTGAAATGGTGACAGAGATGGGAGAGTTGAAGTATTGATCACAGCCAGCTGTCATCTTAGAGGTGATTTTCATAGTGCTGGTGGGCCTGTAGCACAAGCTATGACATCTGTACTAGAAGCAGAGAGTGAAATGTAATTTTTTTTCTGCATAGTTAATATACCTCACAGTCCCAAGATTTTCCTTTTGTAAACTTCATAGTGCTGAGCAATAGTGAAGCCTCCTGCAGCTGTTACTGATATCACATAACTGTCTTTTAACTCTCGAGTTAGTGGTTTGTATAACTAAGAAAATCTAAGAGCTGTAAAGAAACATAATATCCCATTAGATCTGTTGTATGTTATATAGTATGCAAGATACGTACATATTTATATACCAGCTATTAATCCAAGTTATCTTTTGAATAGGAAAGAACAGAATGCTGAAATTCTCCTAATTACCCTGTATTAATGAAATACCTTTCAGGTTCTTTAGTCTAAACTTCATTTTAATATTATAAACGATGTGCCTTAACACTTGGTCTGAAATGATAAAAAGCCATCTTTGCACTCAGAGGTCACACTAGGATAGATAAAGGAATATATCTAAATCACTTGTATTTTCCCTCAGTGTAAGCTTAGTAAAAGCTTACTTTTTAACAGCACCTGCTCTGTCTTGGTTTCTCTTGCAGAGAATGGGGGCAGAAGGAAGTAACCTACAGTACTGTAAAATTAAATATATCAGTCTCACTGACATGGTTACTCTAGTGCAAAAAAAACCAAAAATTAAAAAAAAAAAACAAAACAACCATAGGTTAGACCCCAGGAAGGCATTCACTAATGTAAGAGTTTTAGATTTCTGAAGCTGTTTCTGCATTTATACATGCAGTATTATTTGTGTATCCTTCATAACAAGCAAGATGCTGTATTTTTAACATCAGTGAAGTGACCTGGAGAAAGAAGTGGCTTTTATTTTTTATATTTGGTGTGATCACTCCTGCTCATTTCCCATCCTCTGAGATAATATTTACTTGTGCAAGCAGAAGGATGGGAAAATAAAACACACAAAAAAATCAATAGAAATGAGGCTGAAATCCTTACTTTGGAATTTGCGTTCCTTTCTTCCTTCTGATGCTGATGGTTTTCATTCTGAGAGACTTGTATACATAACTTTCACTGGATCTGTTGCTTACCATGTCCTTGGGACTCTCATCTTCACTGGGAAGAAGGTGGAAGTGGGGGCTGTTCTCTACTTCTCATTTGCTATGGTGTTTGGCATTATGTAGTCACACTGAGCATTTTTGAAAGATGCATTTGCACTGTCCACAAAGCTGTAGACAAACTGTTGTGCTGTCATTAAAGTCTGAATAAGATAGGCTCCTTAAGAAAGATAAAATTTAGCCTTTATATGGCACCTCTGTAGATGGGCTGTATAAAGATTGAATGTTAGTCTACACCTATGGGGGTTAGAGTAAAACAAAGCAGAGAAAATCAAATCTACATGAAATGAAATTGAACTTAGAAATGGTTAGGATAGCTCTAGCAGCATAAACTCAGATGGCAGTGGGATCCTCTGACTCACTGCCCTATAGGGAAGAAATGATCTCAGCTGGGGAGCTGGAGGGCTCCAACCTCTTGTGCTGAATCAGGGCATTACTGTAGCATTTTAGACCATTGAGTCGTCAAGACCAGAGTCCTTGTTGCAATTGATAAGACCAGTTGCTTCTGTTGAAAACAAAGTTTAAGCTAAAGGTGTGTAATGAGAAGATTCACAACTTCATATAAAGCTCATGAGTGAAATGTGCCTGTTGACAAGCTTTTCTGTAGTTGTCCACTAGATTTTCTTGGACTTCCTGCTGTTTACCACTAATTGTCCAAAGCGTGCAGCTGAAGAAGATTATCAGGTCCAACTGGGTGTATTTATTCCCCTTAATGGACAGTGTTTGTTGGAAAGAAGCCTCTGGGAAAAAGAAAGGCAAGCGGTTAGACTGCAAGTGGGAAGATGTTTTGTATGTATTGAAGCAAGAATTGGGTGGTAATTGTGCGGTTGATACTTATCTATCAACTTTTCCCACACACCTAATATGAGAAAAGGGAGATAACTGATATGATAACAGAATAGCCTGAAAATATGAAAATTTCTGAAGCCAAATGCTCCCTGGGATTACGACACCAATTGTACTAAATTAATGTTGCAGTAATTGCATTGACATGATTATGATAAGTTGATCTGCAAATGGAGTCTTGGGAGTAATAAATTGAATGCGAGCCAGAAATGTACCAACAGATTTCTGGGTTGCGTTGGAACGAGCATAGCGAGGAGGGTGAGGAAAGTGATGATCCCCGATACTCAGCATTGGTGAGGTCATGTCTGCAGTGCTGAATCCAGTTTTGGTTTCCCTGTATAAGGCATGAACATGATGCAGTGAGGCCAACAAAGGTCCACTGGAGCATCTGATGTATCAGAAGAGGCTGGGAGAGCTCCAACTGTTTAGTCTGGAGAAGAGACGCTTTGGATGGATTGTATCAGTTTGTACAGATACTTGATAGGGAGGGTAAAGAAAGCAGAGCCAGACTATTTACTGGGACTGAGATGCGGGAAGTATGCAACTGAGATGTGGGAAATTCTGTTTAAACATAAGAACAGTTTTATTCCTTGTATGGTGGTCAAACACTGGGACAAGAAGTTGCAGAGTTTCAGTCTTTGAAAATACTCGAACAACTGCACAAAGCTCTGAACAACCCACTCTAGTTCACCTTGCTGTGAGCAGGGGCGGTGAACTTGGTGATCTCCAGAAGTCCCTTCCATCTGTAGCGAATACTGTGAGATCACTACTGTGCTAAATGACATGTTTTCACAATGCAGAACTCAAGGAGTCACATGGGAGTCCAAGTATGTATGAAGTTGATAAACTGTAGTGGAAGTCTGAAATAGGTGAGGATTAGGTTGAAGTTCACTGTAATTCTACAAAAGAAAATTAATTTAGGTGGAGTACACAGCATTTGATAGGTGTGGATTTTATGTTTGCCACGGAATGGCTTTTTTGGTTGCTTCTATTGTAGTCTGGCATGTGAGCAGACAGGAAGTAAATCAAGAAATATATTTGGATATTCTCTAAGACAGCAATTAACTTGTGGGTAGTCTAAGTGTAGTCTGAGTTGCTGCGTTATAAACACATTCTGTTCTCTTCTAGGATCAATACTTTGTGTTTCCTATAGCACTAAATGTGATTATAGCAGGCAATTTTGAGGATAATTTCAGTTTTGTTCCTCCTGAGTTGATTCTTCTCCACATCATAATGTCTTCAGGATAATTTTGTTCTCAAAAAATTTACAGAAAGGGATACTTTAGGAGACAGAATACTCTTATGTCCCCTGTTATGAGGGAATGGTGGTCATGTCTTTCTGGAAAAGCTCTTATTGCTTTTGTTATCTGGAAAATAATATTAAATCAGCTTTAAACAAATACTGGGAGAAATTAGTCTTTAGTTCCACACTGCTAGTTGCGTATAAAGGCAATATATATTTGTAAATATATTTGTATACAACACAAAAGAATGTATAAACTGCATGGGCACTGTATCACTCTGATGTAATACTTTTTTTCCTACTTTATTTAAAAATCATTAAATTAAAAAAAAAAAAAAAAAAAAAAGAGGGGATAAGGAATGTTGACTGGTCTAGAAAACTAGATATTCCAAAATGTGATTCTCTGGGGTTATAATGAAGCAGTTTGACATTTGATAGAAGAAACGTGCTCTATATCCTAGTTAATTAATGGAACATTACTTTTGTGTGAGAGCATGAACCTGGAATTATTAATTTCTAGAGCATTTATGGAAAATATGACAAATATTTCATTTTCTTCCAGTTTGGAATGAAAAGAAAATTTAGAAATGTCAAAATTTCCTCAGGAACAGATGTCCTGACTTTCAGCCAGCACAGATTAATAGGTCTGCTTAAAAGACAATGATGTAGTACAAAAAATGAGATCTTTATAGCATTGCTGGCCTCCAGAAACATGTTCTTGACCATTCCTAATTTTAGACTTATTCAACCTGCACATATATGAATGCTACCTAGAAAATAAAAATAAATAAAGATAAAAGCAAACCTCTTAACAGATTGATTTTTTTGAAAGTGGACTCTATCCTGACGTTTTATCTTCCATTGTCAAGATGAAAATCCACTAGTAGAAATGGAGGAACATCTCTTTGTATTGCATACCCTTCCAATGAGAGGTGGCTTCAAGATGTGAGGAGAAAATAGCATTCGTATCCATCACAGTAATTTGTGTTTTGTTTCCTGATTGGAATAGTTTAGGTATAACTGGAGAGAGATATAAAGCTTTAAATACTAATAGCAAATCTCTCAGAGTAATGTGGCTGAAAGAAAACTGCAGTGATATTGGCTTTTTTATGTTTTTAAATGCACTGTAGTTAAATCTTCTGCCATTTTCTAGACTAGTGTTTAGTGGCATATATCTCCAAACAGCCATTGCAACTTTGAAGCATTAGGGATGTATTAATAATAGCAATAGAATTTAGGATTTTGATTCTTTCAGATCTTCTATGGAAGCTGAATGTTAAGAGTTCAATAAGAATGCATTATTTGAGGACAAAACATATGATCCCTTACACTTTTTAACTGTCTCTTGCACTTCTCATCTTATAACTGTATCTCCAGTCTCAGAACAAATTTTCCTTGCTTTTTCCTCTTATCTTAAAATTAAACTTTATCCCAGTATTTCTTGTTTTGCATTTTTCTAATCTTTTTCTCCTCTTCTTCATGCCTCTTAAATGTTCTCTATCCTGCAACTGCTCCCTTCTTATTCTTTCTTCTTATTCATCATCCTCTTGTTGATTTTTCTCTTCCTTTGAACAAAAACTGTCTACCTGTGCCTTTTGTGCTGTTAGAGTGCATATCAACCTTATCATTCAGTTTCCACTACACCTTGATGGAAGAGCAGCATTAAGAGCATTGCAGACTCCTAAGTTAGGTTCTAAAATGGCTTTTAATTATAAAAGCCTCAATAGAGTGAGTCCAGTGGTGTGTAGGAAGACAGGTTTGGATTGAGGGAGGACTTCAAGCAGGTGTTAATTTTGTCAAGGGTCTTTCTTACTCTAGGTTGCTAGAATAAGCATATGTTCATCAATTTTGTTGCGAAATCTTCCAAGTGTTTATTAGGAAATACTGTAACTTCTTTCATGTTTTCTCTCTCTAATGTCATCTATCAGTACCAGATAATATTCCTTGAAAGGTGATTTGGAAATGGTATTGGACAGAGAAAATATCTGGAAAATAATCAGCTTTCATCTCCCACATCTCAGACCAGAGCATGGTACAATGAGAACTCAAATACAGAGAAGGAAGTAACTGTCAAATCAAAGAGGATGCTTGCTATGTGGTCCATAAGGTGATTCACAGAGCAGGGAGAAGGTAACTTTGGTTTCGGTGCTTAATGTCAAGTGCTCTGTGTGCAATTTCCAAAGGACTCCTGCTTCCCTTGAATAGTCATGGGTTACTTTAGACTTCAACCAGAAAAGGACCATGTCGCAAAGAATACAATCCTGGCATTTCTAAAATAAACCAACACAAAAGAAGCCTCAGCTGAACAGCCTCCAAATCCCTTCTGGCTTTGCAGTGATTTTGCAGTCCACCCTGTGTTAGGTCTTTGCAACTCAGAAAGATCCATTCTTGATGTTTCTTTCTTTTTTATATATATAATTGGAAGCCCCACTGGAAAGAGGAGTCAAGTCAACAGTTTCCAATGTCTTAACTTTTTTGGTTGCTGCTGGTACAGTCCCTTGTAGAGATTCCAAATAAAAAGCAGATGAGATTATCTTCATTTATAAAAATTGAACAGCTTCACTAATACTGACAGTAGGCTTCAAGTCTGCAATTTAATGACTGGCTGTGAGGCAGTACCTTGTCAACAGCTTCCCACAAGCCCTGCCCCAGGTCTGCTCTTGCAAAAGGTTGCCTCACAGATTGTGTCAGATACAACTGTAGTGGTAGCAGTGGTTGTAATTCCCATCGACGCATTCGGAGTTGCCTGGAAAGAGTATCCCAGTGTTCCCCTGGCAGGGACTGGCAGTCCTGCAGGGTGTTTGCTGCTTGTTCTGAACTGTGCTGGAAACTGTGTTGCAACTGTCTCATGCTGCCAAAGTGATAATATAAGGACCTATTAAGAGCTTCACTGGGTACACATAAAAAGTGCCCTCCTTAATGATGATGTGTGTTTCACGTGTGGCAGTGTTGTTACTTAGATAGTAAACTAAGTGTGTGTTAGCATATTAATTTTAATTAATTAATTTTAATTAAGTATTATTAAATAAGTTATAATTATGACTTCCAAAACCATCTCAACAAATCTTGCACTCCTCACACCAAGGTGCTCTTTTTGTCTTGTCTGTACTGTTGCAGGTATATTAAATGACACAAAAAATCTTCTGAATGAATATATTTGCATGATGAAGAGAAAAAACGGAGCAAGTTGTCTAGATCCACCTTGAATTTTCTCAAGTTTTACTTTAACCAGATTCTTTTCAGGCTCTCTTTTCTCTTGACAAATGCCACCCCACAACTGTGATCACTTCACAGGTAAACAGAAGTTAACCTCAAAGATTAAACACAGGAGTGAACTTTGCATGCACCAGAGCCTCCCCAGCTCAAGCTCAACACTTCTGAAATGTTTTTATGTTGCTTAATGAGAATCATCACAAATAACGAAAAGCTTTCAGCACATTACTGCAGAGTCACCCATTCTGCTGAATTCTTGAAAAAATATTCCTTTTGACCAGCTAATTGAGTTACCAAGTTACTCTCTTACAGTTCTTGTAAATTTAATGAAGGACTTAGTTTGCTCTTAGGCATTATTTATGATGTGATAAACATAGTGCAGTGTACTTTGGCTCTCAGCTTATGTTTTTAGGTTTAGATCTTGATTCTTCAGCTGAGTTATTTCTCGTATAAATGAAATAGTGATTATATGTAAGTTCTTTCAGTCCTACTGTGGGTACAGGCTGAGCAATTTTAATATTCCGAAGCTTCTTCAATAATGGTATTAAAATAATGAGTAAAAAAAACAGAAGTTGGAATATCTCTGCACCATAAATAAATATTTCCAACTTGAATGACTGATCATGACAAGTCAACCCCCTCATGTGTGAGTAATGCAAAAAATTCTTGTTGAGATACAGTGCAGCAACCACATGGCTTATGGTGTGACAATCTGCTGCTCTTCAGCATTCTGACAATTCTGTTTCTCAATTGAATTTGAAGTTTAGGGGAGTCCATTACTCTTTAAATTCTTTTTCTTCTATCTAGATAAGAATAGTTAAAAGAGGCTAAAGACCAGAAGGGAACGGGACAAGAGTATGGAACTGAAGGGAGAACAAGGCCATGTTTTCTAGTCCCGTGTGTGTGTCTGCATGTAGGAGGAAAGCAATGTAACCAGTCTTACCAGTTTGTTCATTCACACCAGAAACAATGTGAGGTATGCTTCTAAATTCAAAGGAACATGAGAACACTTGTATCCTGGGAAGAGATTTCGTGTGTGAATTCCTCAAGTTATTGAGGGATCAGCTCTGAAAATTCCTGATAATTATTCATTTTTTTTAAAAAGTCCTAGCTGTAAGAAAGCTTTTTCAATTGGCCATGTGAATTTTTATTCATATCCATAGCTATCACAGTACAAAAACTACTGCTTAAGTCACCCTGGGAACTTAATGTGCTTCTCTGATGACTTGATTAGCACTAAAGGTTATTTTATAGCATTAAATATAATGTAAAATAATTGTTCTTGCTTTGTTATATTTTTAGGAGGGATGCATGTGTGCCTGTGTGAGAGAAATGTGGTGATGTTTCCTAGTAATCCAGAACAGCTCTGATTGTTGGGATCATCTAGAAACACAAGATGTTTTCAGTAATTTATAGACTTTCCAGGTGTGGCAAGAACCCAATTAAGGAAAAGAGCTGTTTTCTGAAAGGTTGGTTCATAATAACCAAGGCTTGAACAAGAAATCCACAAACTTTAATTCCATTTTAGAGAAACACCAAGTTAGAGGAGATCTTCTGTTAAGTTTGTGGATAGGAAATTAGTCATAAGGTGCTTTAGTGATTCAAAAGAAGAAATCTAAACAACTGAAAAATTGTGCTTACATGTTTCTGCTGAATTCTGAATTCTGCTGAAAAATAGAACAGTGGTTTGAATTTCTTTTTAAATCAATGAAGGTACTTCCAGCTTCATTTTTTGTGTATGCTGTAATTTTAGGTGGTATCTTAAAAGGAAAAATGAAGTTTGCTGTTCTGAGGATATCTTCAGGGAACAGTTTTTAATTGTATTGTGGCTAATGAAATTACCTTTCTGTGAACAAAACCGATCAAATAACCATTTTATTTATTTGTTGACTGGGATAGAAAAAATTTGGATCTCAGACCACATTTCTTATCCTAGTTGAGTATTTAAAAATGAAAGATAAATAAAGGAAATGTCATTTAGATAAATCCAAGTGTTCTGTCCAACCTTCATTTAAGGGAATAAGAGAAAATGAATCTTCTAATTTTTATAGAAGCAAAAGATCTTTATTAGTCCATCGTGCATGAGCACTGCTTGAGGAGAAGCACTGTGTATTAATACACAGACTTCAAAACTGAGTAATTTACTTGGAATGAGTCACAGTATGATGGAAGCTGCCACTGGACCATGCAATGGTTCCAGAATGGTTTTAGTTTGGCAGTTTTCTCACTGATGTTCATTTTTGACACCTTCCTTGGTCTGTCTCCTCGAATATAATTCCGGCACTGCTGCTTCTGTACCAGAACATTAAGCAGTGTTTGTTAGATTGCATTTAACATCTAAGTTAGTCCAGATTCCAAGGGTCCTCCTGGGTTCAGGTTTGAGAGTCGACTCCTCTTAATATATCACTGTCAAAACAAACCAACAACAAAAAATAACCCGAAATCTAACAAAGCAACAACAACAACAAAAAAAAAGCCACAACTTTTTCCATAGCAATTTGTCTATGGTACTGAAGAAAAAATTATTTTATGGCTTGCTGAGTTGAGGGTGAAAAACTATCCAAGACTATAAAAGCTTAACAGTGACTGCTATAGGTAAGGTCCACCTTGGTAATAAAGGCCAGATGGGCTGACTTAAATGAGTTGTGTGTAGTATGGTCTTGGTTACAGAGGAATTTAGTCAAAGGCAGGAAGGCTAAACTTGAAGAAACATCAGAGACAAAAGGGTTCCTGTATGCATTCTTGCATTTAGGATGCATTCTGCTGTAGTCTGCTGCTCAGTTATACCTGCTGCTCCAAATAGCTCTTGCAGGTGGTATATGGTAGACCTGGGATTACTGGTGAGGGAAAAAGGCCTTGCTATCACAGTAGAAACTTCAGTGAGCACCTGTGCAGAGAGAGAAATTATGATGATTTCTATTAATTCAGGCTAAAATGGCTTGGAAATAGTCATGCATTTTGCCAGCTAGTTCTGCGCATTCCCCAGCCAGTGCGGCCCACTGGTATTCCCCTTGCCTCTGTCTGGCAACGTCACGTTCTGTGGCACTTATCCAAGTGAAGGTTTGGGCACGTGGCCTGTCAAACCAGTTAGGTTGGCCATCTTTGCATTCTTGCAGTAATTTGTCAGGCAGCATATTGCATGTGGAGAGATGGAGTTTGACAGTGATTTGTTCTAGGATTCAGCTGATACAAAACTGCATTTCTGTTTTCTTGGTTTTTGTTGTTTTTTTTTTAAATAACGAAACCGAATGCTTCTGCCTTGGGTGGCAGAAGGAGAGAAATGATTAAAAATGAGTGTACTGAACTGATTTGGTCCCTGCGTTTTATGAAGGTTGATAAAACACTTAATGCCTCTGTGACAGTGAATATGAGGTGTTTTTTTCCCTAAAAGAAAATTACATAAAACACATACAGAATGAATAGTAAATATAAAAACTAATATTATAGTTACACTCTGAAAATTCATTGTCAAAATGAGATATTTGTTAGGTTTCTAAAACTGTTCACTTGCAAAGTGTAGGAGGTAGACTAGAAAGATTTCATTAACACTAAGCTCAAAAAAAAAAAAAGATAAAAACCCAGCAGATGCTATAATGTTTTCTCCACAAGTGCAGCAAAAGTGAAAGGGCAGCAATTCCCCCATCTCTGTCTCTTTCTCTGCTCCTTTTCTTCTTCCCCCCCCCACCCCCCACCCCTTATGCATACATTGCTGTTTGGCTGCTAATAGACACTAGAAGCATTTGCGTACATTGGATTAGTATTTGTGTATTGTAAAATATTGTAACCACTGATTTTTTTTCTCCGTTGCATGGATGGCTCACCTGGTATGTACTTGGCATAAGTAATTTGAGACCCGTATGGCAGATCTGTTGTTAATTGATTTATTCAGTAACTACTGAAAGCTAAAGAGAAGGGGGTGTAGGGAGGAATAGCAGTGAGATTGGCTAGCAAAAGATTTGACCTAGTTTTCCAATCTGCATGGCTCTGCAGGCAGATTCAGCTCTAAACCTGCCTCTGTAGAACAACATTTAGTTATTTATTTATTTTTGTCCCCTCCACAAACAGCTGCATTTATTTTGAATGTTCAAATGTGGTGGATTAAAATATAAAATTTTGTTGTTACTGTATAGTGAAATGGAAATATATGTGTATGGGGAGGAAGGGAGGAAAGGCATGCACTTCTGCTGGCTTGATGTGGGTTTTGCTGCTTTCTGCTCTTGTCCCCCATCACTATTCTCCCTGTGTTTGATAGCTGTGTGACATGAAACGCTTAATTTTTCATCCTATCTGCAGTATTTCAAGGTGTGTGAAGCCCATATTCTTACCTTTGTGCAAGAGTTGGTGTGACTCTTCTTTGCATGCAAAGTAAACAAGGTTGAAAGAGATATTTTAAAATCAGTTTTTCATAGTGTCTCTAAACTAATCATTTTGCCTTCTTATTTCTATTTGTATCAAATGATTGAGGGCAGTGCTTGATTGGGATGTTTGTTTGTTTCAATTCTACTACTCAGCAGTGGAAGACCAGAGATTTAGAACTAGTAATATAACAGCAAGCTGTCTCTGACAGGCTGATGCCCAGTGCTTTGACCATCCAAATGCTCTGGATGATAAGCATTACAACAGGCTTCTGAAGGAGGATAGTCATTTGCTGAGAACATGCATGTATGTTTGTCTTCTGTCATTCAGTCGCATTCCTTTCAGAGCTGTTTGTTAACTGAAGCGTCTCAGACTGACCAGAGTTTTACCTGTTCTGTGTATTTGCGATAACTGGTTTTGTTCTTGATCCATTTACATCTGTCACAAGAAACCCGTACCCTCTTGAAAGTCAGTCTGTTACTGAAGTTACTCTAAACTTGTGATTATGCCATCATTTCAGCTGTTCTGCAGAGTTTAGCTTTTCTCTGCGATCCATGACGTAGGTACGGAGGCAGCGGTCACGCTGCTCAGGAGCCAGGCTGCATCAGTAAGGTTTCTCCAGAGGACAGTGACTAGCATCAAGAAAGTGTGTCAGCTTGGGTGCTGAGAAGAAGTGTCCACTCACTGTAAGCTGTTGTTAGCACCCTTTGATGCATTGTAACTGATGATCTGACACCTCCTTTCCAGCTCTATATGTGCTATGTGGTACCTCTTCATGTATCATGGATGGAAACATCACATCTGATTTGTTGTCAAAGGAAGGCACAAGTGTGATCTATAATCCTATAGTCAAGTGCTCTTCACTTCCAAAGCCTTATTTAGTTCAAACACTATACAGACACTGAATTGATAAATATTCTGAATGGTTTGGGATATAAGTAACATTGAGATGCAAGGGCCAAAACTGTTTGGGTGTCTGTGAGCTCTGTAAATGCTTTTTTTTTTTTTTTTTTTTTTTTTGCCTGAGCAAGCAGTCTATATGGGTAAGTCTTTGCAATCAGCCTTGCAGCAATTTTACCTAGATATTCTCCCACTTGGTTCCATCTCTCTTCTTTCTCTTGTAGCCAAGCATTATAGCACAAGGCAGTTCCAGTTTGGCAATAGTGCACACAGCTAATCTCTAATACAGCTGAGCTACAGATTGGATGTTGCTTCAGCTGGCAAACTAACAGATCATCTAAATAGCCTTAGTTCTTGTTCCTCCAGACTGTTTCATTCATTCACACCAAAATGCTCAATTTACTTCATCACCTAGAGCAATGGGATAAATATTCAACACCTATGGAAGAGCTAATAATACCTAATGAGGCAGCATGTGTTTTTCTCAGTGTAGCTGGGTGGGCTTTGATATTAGGACTAAGTTAACCTTTACCCAAGTTTCTGTTTTACTGTAGCCTTGGCTTGTCTGGTTCAAACTTAGTTAAAAGACAGATTGTTTTTCCTTTTGACCTTTTAGGAATACTTTTAAACAAGAATGCATTTATAATCAGAACTTTTAGGTAAAAAATAAAATTACTTTTTTTTCCTAATTCTGCTTTAAAATATTATTATTACATAATTATAACTTATGGGCTCCTAATTTTGGTTATTAGTTTCCATTTCTATTTTCTAACAGGAGGGGCAGAAGGTCAGGTTCCTTTGTAATGTGGTGTGGAAGAAGTTGCTTTAATCCCGAGCAGCATGCACTGTGGCTTGTATATCAAATAAGACAATTCTATTGATCACAAGGAGATGAGAAAGAATGGCACCGCTGAACATGGGTAACAAATACTTGCCACTTTTAAAGTTTGAAATAAATGTTGTCTTACCAGTATATTCCTGTGGAAACTCATGTGCTGAGCTGAAAATAAATAAAAATGTGACTGTTTCTTTTCTGGCCTGTTTTGCTGTACTAAATATGTTTGCAAAGGGATACAAAGAGTAAATGGTTTGAAAAACACCTCAGATAGGAGATTACTTTTGATTGCCCCATGCTACAGCAATTTCAGTTCCTCTTAGCTAGCAAGCAGCTGCTCTGTGCTGGAAGCCCCAAAGCTGGCTGGGAGCTCTGTGTGGGGCTCATGGGATGTGTGTGTCACAGGGCTCCCTGCCTGGTGCTGCTAGCTGCAGCCGCCAAGGATGTAATTGCCAAAGTGGTGTTTTGGTGATCCACAAGCAAATCCTATTATTTGTTAATAGGATTTGATCTTGCACTGTTTTGTCCAATCACTAATTGTTTATCATGCATTAGGAGTACAATGAGATGTCTGTAAGCTTTGTTATGAGCATTTTGTGTGAAAGATTTGCTGAGCATTTGTGATGGTGGGTTTTGCTTTGGAAAGCCTCAGCATGGAAGGCAGAAAGTGGAGGCTTAGAACTTGAAACACCGCTGTGCATCCTTCATTCTGGCACTCACCTGCCCATTGGAGGTGATGAAGCTAGTAGAAACTCAGCACCTTCATCCAGAAGGCTGCAGGTCCTCCTGGAGAGTGCCTCAGTGAGGTGGCAAATGAGCTAGGAAGGCATTAAGAACATTCATGAATAATTTGAAATAGAATGAAAAGATGGTGCTGAAAAATGTACAGGGCAGCTTGAAACTGGTGTGAATTGGTTTTGTTTGAATGTATGAATGAACAGTCTGCATTGTATTTAAGGATGACGTGATGCAGGTAGAAGCTACTTTGCAAGCAGATTGCAGAAGGTGTCGGTCTGAGCTGTTTCAGAGAATAGCTGTTTCAGCTGTGAATGTTTTGTATAAGTATCATTTTGTTGTATGTAGTTCTTTGTTGAAGTACTTCTTCCACAATGACTAGTCTGTAATAATTCCTTTGAGTTACAGATACTTTGATGTACTTCTATCTATTCTCAGAAGATAATACTTTTGTTTAAAATATTAAAATCAGGTTTCTAAAGGAGAATATGAGCAAGGTTCTGTCATGGCTTCATTTGAGCCTGTCCTCTCCTGGCATGGTTCAATTTATCTGAAGTTTGAATGGTGTTATCTTTTCAGGTCATCTCAGTTTAAGGATAAAATAGGCAAAATTATTTACTGTATAGTTTGACTGTATGCTTCTTCAGAAATATGTTTTATGAATACTTGAACATATTTGTATTATTGTGTGTGTGTGTGTGTGTTAGAAGTTAATTAGAAATAAGTTGAACAGTGAAATTTTTATCCTAGTTGGAAACAAGATTTTGTTCCAGTGTTGTATAAAAAATCTGGACAGAAATGAAGCTCTAATTCTTGCTGCTGAGTAGTCAGGCAATATGTAAAAGTTTAATTTTGTATATACACAGATTTTGTATATATTTGAATATGTATGAATATATGTGCATCTATTTCATGTGTGTCATGATGTATTTCTTTATATTTAGATGTTTCAGTGTTTGAATATAAAAGCGTATTCATATCTATTCTTCCTGTTCTTTTCTTATATTTTAATCTCATTTGGGCCATGTGTCTATTCATATGTAGATGTGTTAAAGATGACTCTTTGATTTGATTGTCTTACACTTGGGGTGTGTGTGTGGATGCATGTATATGCACATGTGCACCAAAAAAATGTATATAAATGAGTACCTTTGATCATCTTGTGTGGCTAATACCTGCCAGCCAGGATAAAAATTGGTTCTTCTCTAAGTACTTTCAGAAGGTTTGATGAATTTGTGACCTCGCTCTTAGAATGAAAGTTTAACTTCTAAGTCAAACCAACCATCTCTACTTCAGGTGCTGACAGAGATGCAGCCATCCTGCTGTGAGGCATCCGTGACCTATTCCCTCTTCAAAGGGAACAGTCTTCACTCACCAGAAAAACGATTTAGTCTGAGCTTTCATCTCAGAGTAGGAAAGTTCCTGAAACACATCATGCCTCTGGATAGAGGGAGAAATAGGATTTGCACGACGGTTACTGGTTTGTCACTAAGAGCGAGGCATCAATTGAAATCCCCTCTGCCATACTCTGTGGCAGACCACCCGCAGGAGAGCCAGTCAGACTCCCGAGAGAACAAAGAGGAACTTCACAAATACTTAAAGGCTTTGTGGTGTGTGCTTCTCTCTAGACTTAAAGTTTTGTGCCTGTCCTAGATAGCACGACAACAATGTTCAGGAACAAGGCATGCCTATAAGTTCATTTTTGTTCTATAGTTGCTGCAGGCTTTAGGAACAATAGTAGGTGAATTGATTTTTGTTAGAATGGTCACTGGCAATTCTTAACTATACCTTTTACTATTTTCTCTCCTGGTAGAAAATAGATTGGAATAAGGAAAACAAATGAGTACAAGAATATAAGGGGACAGTGGTATACTAGCTATCACTTAATGTCCTGGCTAGGTGCTACCATGGAGGAATCTGGGAGAGTAGCGCTGGCTTTCTAGTGGGCAGTTTTGTTGTTTATCAAAATGAGTACTGAAGCTTTTACTTCTTCAGACAGTTGCTCCGAGACACTTAGTTACTTTTTGGTCATTTCCAAGCTGTAGGTAACTGCACTTTCTTTATGCATCTTAGAAGTTGGAGGATGAAGGGAAGCCGCACTGAATATGTTCTTGTGTCAGGAGGCTGGTGGATGGTATGCCTTGGCTGCAGCTTCAATGTAGATGCCAGTATTACTCACAGATTTTGGCTTGTCTTTCTCATTCACATGTTGACAATGTGATCTGAGTAAAAGATAAAATGATGTTGCAGGGTCTTGCAACTTAAAAGAGTAGGTCACCCTAATAACCTAATTCGATTAGGGTAACCTACTGTGACTACTAAAAATAAAGTAGCCGTGTTCCCTTTCTACTGTATTTCTCCCTTCCGTTTTCTATGCCCATTGTTTTAAATATTTGGAGAATGGGTTTTTTTCTCCATTGACCCCTAGCAGTGGGCTAGAATTCCAGAGACTTGAATTTTAACACTGACCTTGACTTTTGTGTCCTTATTTCAACATATGCAAGAAGGGTAGGAGTGATATATTCAGTAATTGTATCATCTGTACCATTTAGAGCCTTGGTAGTGCCTGCTGAGGTCTGCTGAGAGGTGGCACTGTCTCTAAGTGTGAGATTGCAGCGCATTTTCCCTTTCCCTCTCTTCTCCCTCTGCCTAATCCATGCTTGGAAAGTTACAGTGACAAAAGTACTTTTAGATATTGCAGGCATTAGACAGGTGGCTGAAAAATATTTATTTGTGACCTTTCTCTACATTTGTATGGTTCTTGCTTTCTGGAGAGATTTCCATTATTTTGGAGTATGCACTTTCTCTACAATTCAGTCTTTCAGTCTCATAGCTGCTGAAGAAACTAAAATGCTTTGAGCTTTATGCATGTATATGCGAATAACACTTTTTAATGCTTCCATGTTTGGAAAACACGGGCTGAGGCTAATTCTGTTTGTGAGCTGTTGGATGAGTTTGTCTCGTTTCTGCTGCTGGTTACTAACTGGACAAGCAACTGGTACGCTGCTAGTAGAGGTGGTACTGGAACTACCCATGTCTGTGACTGAAAACTCTGCTCTAGTCAGGCTTGTTGATGAGCTAATCCACATGTTGAGGAAGAGTTTTCCTGAGCCTTTTCGGACATCAGAAAAGTGATTAAATTAGTTTGGTGGCTCAGTGGAATGGAAAAATAATAGTGTGTGTGAACAGAGAGTAGCAGGAGGACTGTGACCAGCAGGGTCTGGCCAGGAGGTTGGGATGGGAGCTAGGAGGAGTGCAAAGCCAAATTGATTTTACTGGTCAGGGCTTTTTGAGATTGGAGCAAAATCTCAGCAAAACAAACAAACAAAAAAAGGTATTTTTTTTTTATGTTATGCAGTGTGGAATGATGATTTTTAGACATTTATGTTCAGTCAAAAAAAGAAGCCAGAAAATTTAAATGTGAGTTCAAAAAAAAAAAAAAAAAAAAAAGTTGTTGAGTGATGACAATAACTTATTTACTTAAAATAATGTCTTAGCACTGCAAAACAAAAAACAGTAGACCTGCAAGCTGAAATGCAGCTACTCCTTTTTATTATTATTTCTGTCATTTCTCATTACAACTGTTTTTCCCCAAAACTGTTGAAAAATGTCCCGCTTTCTCTTCTGTGAAAGTGCACTTGGACTGCAGGCCTTGAGTTCCTTATTGCCTCCAACCAGATTACTGTGAACAAATTTTCTTCTCTAAAACTGATCTATACAAACCTATTTTTCACACACACACACACACACGTATATGTATGTATAAATGAATATATAGCATCCAAAGTATGAAAAATACTTAATGCTGAATGCTGTTTTCCCAGGATGGAATGCTGAATTTATAGGGCACTTGGCTTCTAAAAAATTACCAGGACATTTTTTGAAGGTGAAGTGTTGCTCCTGCAAGCAGAGATGCAGTTTTACTCAACCACTTGATGTATCTGTTAATGTAGCCTCAAGCGTTACAGGCAGACAGCTCTTCTTAAGCCTGCCTTTTTATAATCCATCTTTAAACTAAGAAGGATATTCTTACTTCTGGCATTCATGTCTAATTACCTCTAATGTTAATGTGAGATTTTTGTACTCAGCCCCAGACCCACACGTGTAAGGGTGGGTGGGATGGGAGGTGTGTGCAGGACAGCTTGCCAAGGCCCCAGCTGCAGCCTGCACTGCCCACTGCACTGAGTGAGGTTGGCTGCTGCAGGTACAGAGCTACGATGAAATAAATTGACAGCATGTTTCCAGAGCTGCTGCCCTGGCTATATTTCTGAGCTCTCATTCCTGGTACAGAAGTAACCCATTCAGTGGTAGAAATGGATATAACTGGGTGGCAGAAAACAGTCAGGAAGAATTTTCCAGGCTGCTCACCTTCCTATGGCACCAGGAGTGACCTTGGCTGCACCCTCGCTGGGGGAAGCGAATCCCAGCAAGCCCAGCCCTGATCAGTGCGGTTTTGAGCAGAAATGGTGCTTTCAACTTTAACTAAAGCATTTCTCTGGTTTGTTCTGACTCTTCTAGAAGGATTTAATGGGAAATTTACCAATCTGGAATGGAATTTTCGCACTAATTTATTGTTTTTTAATAGTTTCTGTGAAAGATCCTACTTGGTATCCCTAGCTCACCTCCAAACCAACACAGTACTCCAGTATATGGCTGCCCTCCTATTTATGGCAGCTGTATCTGGAACTGTTTATTAAAGAAGAAATCAAGTTGTAGTTGTAAGTTTGACCATGTCAATCTTTTCTTTCAAAAAGCAGAACTCACAGGAGTGGTACCGTAGCTTAACTAATGTGGCCACAGTGCAGCAGTCCTAGCAACTGGCATTGCAGAGAGGTGTCCAGCTGGCAGAGGAAGCTTGACACAGCACACACACAGGAATTCATCTGCTTCTAGCCCTCTCTGCTAGCTATTAGCAAAGACCTGCACTTGAGAAATTTTGATTGTGCTTCCTTATTTTAGGTAAGCGGTTTCTCATTCCATGCCATTAGCTCCACTGGCCCTCATCAGCTTGCTGGTCTGCTACCAGCACTCCCTAACATCCAAAGGATGTACAGGTGCCTTTGCTGCTGCCAGTAGGATGTTGGCTTTGGCTCTTGTTATGAAGGGTGAACAAATAGCTCCATAGTTGAGAAGTAACAGTACACTTGTCATTGATAGTTTTCTTTGTGTTTTGTTTTGTTTTCTAAGCTTTTTAAAATGAATTTTACCATATTTATTAGAAATTCTAAGGCTGAAAGCATGCATGCTTGTTGAGAAAGTTTCTCAGGTAGAAACATCAACAAAAAATTTTCAGAACTTTGGAGGAAAAAAAAATTATCCATTAATCATGTTTTTCCCTTTAGTAAGCATAAATGCTTTCTAGCAATTTGAGCCAAAGAGACAAAACCTAAATCATTCAGTAATCTGAATGTTCCTGCAAGCTATTTAGTGTTTATTTTTTTTATAAACATATGTGGATTCCATAGTGCAGTGCTTTATATAATTTGATGGGAGAGATGGAATAATGATGCTGCTGCATCATTATTGGGTAATGCATCTCTAACATGAGGAGAATGCATCACATCTCTTAGATGAAAGGCATACATCTGTTGTTCTGAAGTCACTTCAGGAGACTTGGGAATAGATCATCTCTGAAAAAGTTGGCTCCCATTAGCTAAACAGAGAGGTTAAGGTTAACTGATTCAGAGATCTTACCTCTGTTGCAGGCCTTGCATCCTAGTGGTGTTTCTGTAGCAGAATGTGTTGAGAAACATAAAGAAAATTCAATTCTGGGTGTGATATATTGAAGTGACTCCTCAGACTGGGACAGTCTTTTCAGTGGCTGTCAGCAATGGGACAAAGGGCAACAGGCACAGATTGGAACTTCGGAGGTTCCATCTGAACATGAGGGAAAACTTCTTTACTTTGAGAGTGACAGAGCACTGGAACAGGCTGCCCAGAGGTGTTGCTGTGTAGATCTCCTTCTCTGGAGATACCCAAGATCTGCCTGGATGCTTTCCTGTGTGACCTACTGAAAGAAACCTTCTTCATCAGGGGGCTTGAACTTGATCTCCAGAGTTTCTTTTCAACCCCTATGATCCTGTGATTCTGTGGCCTAGACAATGAATTTATCCATGGACTATTAAGATTTTCTGCATTTTGTGTTTATGTGTTTGTTTTAATTAGTAATGCAGGTAACTTCTGAATTAAATAGGTCAGCTGTACAAAAAGAACAAAAACTCAGCTGTTGTTGGTATGTTGCAGCAGTAAATCTGTTGATTGTCTGCTCAGAGGCAAGCCTCTTTTCTCGCTAGTTCTTGTAGTTGGAATTGATTTAGATTGCCATTTAAAAACTGCAATGTCTAACAAGTTAGACAATTGCAATCATAAATCCCTGGAATGATTTGTGCTTAGAGAGCATGAAGATGAGCTGGGAAAATCTGTTTCACATCACTTTCAAAAAGAGTGCCTAACTCTTCAAAACTAAGTTGGGCACATATTTAGTACAGAGGAATTTTTGCGTGTTACAGCTGCATTCTTGGATATTTATAAATATACTAATAGGGAAAAAAAGATTTGATGTATGTCTTTAAATTGTAGGAATAGCATGCTTCTTTTTTTATTATGGAGATCACTGTTGGCTTGTGTTAGCAGCATCAGCAGTCTTTTATGCAAGCACCACTTGAACTGTACCTGTGCTCAAGTGAGTTTTTTCTAGATTCATACAGATGCTATATGCAGGTTGGCAGAGTTTACCACTTAGCTCAAACTAGAGTTTGTTTTCCTTGGAGATGGCTCAGAGATGTCCTGCATAGTTTTGATTCACCGTTGTTTTTCCGAATTTGTCCATGAAGATGTCGCCTCTGCAAAGGAAGGGGAGATTCAAACTTGGTATCCTGGGCTGCATCAGAAGAGGGGTGGCCAGCAGGGACAGGGAGGTGATTGTCTACCTCTACTCTGCTCTTGTGAGGTCCCATTTGGAGTACCGTGTCCAGGTGTGGAGCCCCCAGTACAAGAAAGACAGGGAGCTGTTGGAGAGGGTCCAGAGGAGGGCCACGAAGATGATCAGGGGACTGGAGCACCTCCCCTATAAAGACAGGCTGAGGGAGCTGGGCTTGTTCAGCCTGGAGAAAAGAAGGCTGTGGGGTGACCTCATTGCAGCATTTCAGTACCTAAAGGAAGCCTACAAACAGGAGGGGAATCAACTCTTTGAAAGGGTAGATAACAGCAGGACAAGGGGAAATGATTTTAAGGTGAGGGAGGGGAGATTTAGGCTGGATGTCAGGGGAAGTTCTTTATAGAGAGAGTGGTGAGGTGCTGGAACAGGCTGCCCAGAGAGGTTGTGCATGCCCCATCCCTAGAGGTGTTCAAGGCCAGATTGGATGGGGCCCTGGGCAGCCTGGTCTAGTATAAAATGTGGAGGTTGGTGGCCCTGCATGTGGCAGGGGGATTGGAGATTCATGATCCTTGAGGTCTCTTCCAACCCTGGCCAACGCTAGCTTTGCTCTTCTGACTGGTACTGATTAAAATCTGCTTGTGGGCTTCCGTAGTGAAGCTGGCTACAAAATAAAACTGTTCAAGTGAGGGAAGAAGCGTGCTTTCTGTGCTTGAAACATGTCAGGGGAAAAGTGTTTTGTAACCTGTGTGAAGATTTTCCAGAGTCATTAAATGTGTTACATCTAGACAGAAGAAGTCACTGCTTTAACAAGACTCAGGAGAAACAAGAGAGCTGATGCAAACCTGAGAAATGACAGTGGTAGGTTAGAAATGGAAATGAATTCATTTTTTGCTTTCAGTCCATGGGAGAGATTTCAAGGTTGTGAAGCAGACAGGTTGCTTGTCTTGGTGCAGTTAGCTTGAAAGATTTAAATTTAAAAATTGAACAGCTTTCAGAAACCTTAATGCATACAGCAGCATTCAAAATATATTGCCCGTAAGTAAAAGGGCAGCTTTGTCATCTGACAGAAGTCTATCAACTAAAAGAAGTTCTAAGGTTATTTTCTTAGCAGTTATTCCTGGGTCTGGTGTTTAGTAAGACTTCTTCCAGTTCAGTTCCTAACAATCATAGAATCACAGAATGGCCTGGGTTGAAAAGGACCACAATGATTATCTAGTTTCAACCCCCTGCTATGTGCAGGGTTGTCAACCACTAGACCAGGCTGCCCAGAGCCACATCCAGCCTGGCCTTGAATGCCTCCAAGGATGGGGCATCCACAACCTCCTTGGGCAACCTGTTCCAGTGCTGCACCACTCTCTGTGTGAAAAATTTCCTCCTAATATCTAACCTAAACCTCCTCTGACTCAGTTTAAAACAATTCCCCCTTCTCCTATCACTATCCACCCTCTTAAACAGTCTTTCCCCCTCCTGTTTATACTCTCCCTTCAAGTACTGGAAGGCCACAATGAGGTCTCTCCAGAGCCTTCTCTTCTCCAAGCTAAACAAGCCCACTTCCTTCAACCTTTCCTCATAGAAGAGGTGCTCCAGCCCTTTGATCATTTTAGTGGCCCTCCTCTAGACTTGTACCAAAAGCTCCTTCTTTTTCTTGTGCTGGGGGCCCCAAGCTTGCATATAGTACTCCAGATGGGGCCTCACAAGAGCTGATTTATAATTTAGGTTTGCCAACTACAAATGCAGGCTATTCCTAGAACTCAGAGATGTGTCTCTATACTTTATTTTTGACCCCTTCCCCTCCCTCACCTCCACCATCTCAATGTGTCCATTGGTGTTATTGAATTACCTCCAAAATCCAGTAATAGTTGAGTTAATTGTCTAGATATACTCATGTTTTATTTAAGTTAACGAGAATTTGAATCACGTTTGTGGCATGAAACTTGCCATACAGTTGCATGGAGTGAGAGCATTTGTCCCAGATGTCTACAGTCTTACTCTATGCTGGTTTAGCAGGATTTGAGGCAAGCACTGCACGTAACAGTAGGACTCTGATTTGTTGTAAAATGCAAAGCCACTAAAAAAAAAAATACTGCTTCCTGTGATGCTTTTAAAAACTATCTATGTAATGCAAACTTTGTTCGTGCTGATGAATATCAGCCTCAAAGGATAATGAAGGTCATAGCAGAAATGCTGTCACAGCCTGAACCAGTGATTGAGCACCTGGTGGGAAGGCAGGGCCAATCCAGCCGTGCTCAGGTGCATGTAATGCCCCTGAACTCCACCCTTTCCCAGACCTCATTTAAGGGTTGGCAGTGGAGGTAAGGGTATCTTCCTGGAGAACCCTGCCTAGCTGAGGCCTTCTGAAGGTAAGCAGTTCCTTTCCTTTATTTCTGTGCCCATGGCTGTTGCATTTGAGCAAATCCTCATTTGCTGCACCCTAGGACTTTGCTACTCTGCTGTCATTGCTGTGCTTTCCATTGTGTTATAGTGTTATAAAGGTCAGCTCTAACATGTCCGGTTAATTCTGAGTTTAAAATGACATAATTTGTCAAGGTGAACAGCATCTAAAAGGGTTGTTGTAAATAATTAGTAAGGCTGAAATATGCAGTAAAGGAGCATAGAAGCAACTGTGAATCATTGGAAGCATTTCCCTTACTCTTTTATTGAGGTTATTTGACTTATGATGCTCACACTGTTTCCAGTTTGTGTGTCCAGGAAGATCTGTGTTTATTACGAATCTGGCTCATTCATATTTCTAAAGTTTTCACAGGATGTGAAGGATGCAGATGGTGGAACCAGTGTATTATTGAGCTGTGACTTTTTGAATGTGAGAAATTGCACTCTTGTGTAGAGCACTGAGAACAGTTTCTGAAGAGCGTGAATGTTTGGGCTTTTGTTTTATCTGGGACTGAAGGATGGGTGGAATTTCTGACCTTTTATTGCACAGTATCATGCCCACTATAACTACTGCAAGCAGTAGCTATAACTTCCTCCACCATGGCCAAATTAGTTCAATGTTTGGCTTTTTAGAAATACTTAGAGTTGGAAGGGAGCACTGAAGGCCATGTAGTCCAAGTCCCCTGCAGTGAACAGGGACACCACAGCTAGATCAAGCTGCCCAGGGTCCTTATCCAGCCTCGCCTTGAAAGTCTCTAGGGATGGTGCATCAACCACATCACTGGGCAACATGTTCCAGCGCTTCACCACTCTCACTGTATAGGATTTTTTTATGTCTAACCTAAATCTCTTTGAGCTTGAAACCATCTCCCCTTTTTATGTCACCAAAGACCCTGCTAAAGAGTCTGTCCCCTTCTTTCCCTGTAGTTATTCCAGTATCTAAAAGGGGCCACTCTCAGGTCAACTCAGAGCCTTCTCTTCTCCAGGCTGAAGAGCCCCAGCTCTCTCAGCCTGTGCTTGCAGGAGAGATGTGCCGTTCTGTGCATTGTTTTTGTGGCCTTCCTCTGGGTGCGCTCCAACAGGTCTGTGCTCTGGTTGTCTTTTTTTTTTTTTTTTTTTTTCAGTTTGTCCACTTGTTCATCTGTCATAACAGCAGCTGGGTTTGTAAAAAGGACGTTTGCTAAAGAGACAAATGGAAAAACCAGTGTGGTACTTGATCAAATTTACATGTATGGATCGTGAGGCCTTGCTGTCACTGCTGAGAATACTTGAGTTGAGAAATACAAGCAGAATCCAAAATGGAAACCAGTGGCTGCCTTAAAGAGCTACATGGTGCTTACAAATGCCTGTCATCTTGCAACAGCACGGTATTTATTGGCCAGCAAGGGCTGAGCATTTTCTGCCTGGGTACTCTGTAGTAACGTGTTATCTGAATGGTTCTCTTTGGCTTTTTGGGATTTGGTTTGCTTTTAAATACGGGTTTAAACAATGGATGAGGAGGCTGCCTTTGAAGAGGTTCTTGAATTCTGAGTTTAATTCCCTTATTTTTGTTATTTCATTTGTAGATCCAGAATAGATGGGACTGCATTTGGCAAAAAATGCTCTTCCTTTTAATTTCTGTGTAATTAAATAGTGGCTTTCAATTCAGTTTTACTGCAATAAGTTGAAAGAGAGAGATTGCTGAGGTGTTTTCTTGGATTTATGTGTGAAGAGGAAAGTAGGTATTGTTCAGTTCTGCTCTTCTTACTCTTCCACGATACTTCCTCCCTTTTAATTGCAATACCTTATGCAGTAGATGTCCCATGGATTTCTGCTTAGGGAATTGAAGACCACAGTAATGCAGAAATGGAAAAAATGAATAATGCTTCTAAGGAGGACAACATTTGACAAAACACTCAGTTTCTGCATGTATCAAACACTGCTTTTGTTTTGTTATGAACTAACTTGAATAGTTATAGAAAACGATTAGTGAGAATTATGATAATGGTAGGAAATTAGAGGTTCTATTGATTGAATTCTAACTTGTTTTTCAGGGTTACATTGAAACTATTAATATTGCAAAGTTTGAAAATAAGTTTTCACAGCAAAACTAAAAAATCTCATATTTTATCTGTCTTTGTCCTATGCTTATTTAGACTAGTCAATAGCCAGGCATGTTTTAAGAATGGCGTTTAAGCAAATCCAGCAGCTGGGTTTAAATTTAAATGAAGATCAGCTCAGTGTGAAACTTGTTGAAATTGCTTCCAGGAGAGTTTTTCTAGTGGGAACTCCTACCTGCTTTTGACTGGAGCAAATTTAAAACTTTTTAAATTACCATCTTTAGGGAATTTCCTTTCTATTGGAGTTCTGTTACCTCTCTTTTCTCACACTAGAAGAGTTGAGAGGCATTTTTTTTACACAGAGATGTAAACTTATCTACACCATCTCATTTCAGAGCAGACTGACTTTTCAAGTGCCCACAAAATCCAGCTGAAATAATTTTTAAACCTTTATTTGTACTTATTTAGTGAGTGTTTTTTGACATTGCCGTTGATATTGACAGTCAAAATTTGATTCCTTATTGAATACGTGAAGCTGATGAAGTTGTCTTTACTTATTTTTTTTCCACCTACATCACCTCTCTGCCTTGTCTCTACTAATACATATTTCCTTGTAGAGCTTTGTGAAATTAGCTTGAGCACTGAGTGATGTTCTCTTTACAGTCTGTCTTAAACTCGCTTCTTGTTTTATAAGATATTTTTTTATATACAAAACATGGACGTAAAAAGACTGGGAATCTTGGTAACTATTATGTGGCTGGAGGAATTAAAAATTAAAATTAAAAAGTAAACTTCTGATATCAAACTCTGTGTGTTTCATTAGCTTCTTCAGCTGCACCTCTGTGGTTATCTGGTAACAATGGCCAGCACTGATTTGATTTGATTATGTCACATTGAACTAGAGAGTACAATTCTTGCTGGCTTTTTTGTTTTAGACAAAAACTGTCCCTTTGATTTTAATAAAAGTATATTAAAGTACAAGGGACACAAAATCTTCATGTTTCTTATTTAGCTATTATACAAATTCTGTGTTTATGTACAAGTGTGGAGCTGAAGTTTCTTTTTTAATCAGCTCTGCTGTCTTAAGTGTGCAGAGGCAGCAATTTTAGTTCAGAACAGTGCATACAATGGTGCTTGAATGTGTAAGAATATCATATTTTTAAGGAGCTCGTGGTCATATTCAGGTGCATAAATGTAGACCTACTTCTGAACTGCTTGTTTTTGTTTTTTTTCTCTGTGGCAAATGGAGTCTTAAAGTGGAATCTTTAGAATGAAATCAAGAATCTAATGATTTCAGAGGACAATAGGATCCAATTCTCACTTCAGTTACCACTGCAGCCACCACCACTTGTTAGAAGTCAGAAAACCTTATTTTACCATAGAGTTCTTTTTCAGCTGTATGGATTGGGGCACCACAGAAATATAGAACAAAACAATGTGCCTGATGAGTTTACACATAAGCAGACATGTAATATTTCAATATGATTTAAGTACCATTCTTAATTATTCCAATTCAAGTTTTCCTGTATATTTTTCAAACTGGGAAACTTTTTATAGTCTCACAGTCTTACAGTAGTCTCTGCTTGTGAGCATAGGATAGGGATAGATACTGACATGTTTCTCTGAGAGTATCCTCCCCTTTCTTTTCAAAGAAATTGTTAGATTCAATATATCTGTGCATGCTTTGCTGTGATGCAGTGGCTGCCATCTTTTGTGCTGTTGAAATGATGTTTCTGATTCCTCTACTATTTCTCTATACAAAGACTTTGTAGTTCTTATGGGGATTTAAGAATGGGACTCACAGTTACAAATGGTTTACTTCTTAAATGTAATGTTGAGCTTTGTAAATTTTGTAATTAAGTCTCTATAAACTTGGTGTCTCCAACATAGGCATTTAGAAACTGGATGATTTTATGGATTGGTGTTTGGATCTGCAACAGCTTTGTGCTATCGCAGAAGAATTGGGGGAATCTATTTCATCAGCAAAATCTCTGAGGCATGGGCTCTATGTCATTTGAACTTTATGGTTCAGACAACTATATTGACTGGGTAGCTTCATGCTTATTGCCTTTAAGAAATTTGTTTGAATTTCCTCTGTGCAAAACAATGAGGCAATAGCTGCTCTGGAAACTAATCTGAAAAAGGCCCTGTTTGAAGGAGGAGAATACTACATTCTCCTTGTTTCTGCAAGCTGCCCTGCTCTTTTTGTAGTGGTGCTTGTCTGGGAGACATTTCTCACATGCTTTTTTTTGTGTACTTTTTTGTTTTCCACAGTGTGAAAGAAAATCCTCTATCATGCACTGTGTAGTGGAGTTCACTTCATCCTTTAAAGTCTTGTTACTTACTTTGTCATGCAATCACTTATGTGAACTTGCTTTTAAGCTATTAGACTAGCAATTGTTTTGGGTTGTTTTTTTTTTTTGCAGGTTTATAATATTTGCACATTTATCACTTATCACTGATTGATAACAGTAATGAAATAGATAACTGAAGGGTTTCACTTACTTTCTTTTTTCACTCTTCTGTTTCTTGTAGGTTCATTGCTAAACCATGTGCCTTAGGCCTTAATGTCCAAGCCAATGGACCACAGAAAGCTCAACCTAATGCTATCCTGGAAAAAGTTTTCACAGCCATTACAAAGGTACAGTATTTATGTAATAAAGTAGGACATGGCACTGTAAAATATATCTGAACAAAATTACACTAACTGCTGTGCTGCATTTCTACAGCTAAAATCAGAACATGCAAACATTACGATTGTTGGTATGCCAGCTTTAGGAGTTGAGCATCTTTGTGAGCTTTTAATTAAAATAGAAGTACTTCCCAGGTGCCATCTAGCCACTTACCTTTTTATTTTGCTTCCTCCCTTTTTTTCTTTTAGAAATTTCCACAAAGTTTTGTTTTTGGTTTTTTTTTTTAATTTGAATAAATAACAGATGATGAGATGCCTTACTGTGTTTTCTATGAAATTTTAAAGCTAATCCTTTCAGGGCAACTGCTTGAGTGCAGGGCGCTGGTGGTTTTCTGGTCTCGTAGCTGTTTGCATTGTGATTTGTGCCTTTTGAACCTAGAGGGAAAAGCTAGAAAACTGAAACGTGGCCTGTACTACTCTTTTCTGTAAAGTAGTCAAGGACAGACCTATTTTATCTGTCTTGCCCCTGCCCTGATTTGCAGAGCTATTACCATTCAAATGAAAGTCAAGTTTCATTTTTGCTACTTTGGAGAATAACTCTGTGTAGCTAGTTTTACAGGAAAAAAACCTCTCTCCCTGTTTCCAAGGTGATATTCCATCTGTATTTGTCACTTTAATGACATCATTTTTTAACATTATTATGCAAAAAACGTGGGTTATATCCTCTTCTTTCCATGTCAATCAAACAATCTTCACTACTGTAACTGTCAAAAGGACAGAAGATGGAACAGACAAAGTTGTAGAAGGCAAGGCAGTGTTTGTAATCCCCACTGCTCCAAAAGTATATATCACTTTATCCCTGCTTATCACTATTTTCCAAGTTTCATGCAAGTTTTCAATCTGCTACCCTCTGTAAATTCTTTAGTAAGAACCCATATGCAATATTACAGCATGTCAGCCTTCTATATTAATAATAGTCACTGTAAGCATATTTTGATGTGGATGTGTCAGCAGAGATTTCTGTCACAGGCATTTTATTTCGATGTATCCATACGTATTACAGATGGCCTCTAAGTCATTGGAAGGAAGTTAAATCAGCTTTAAACTTAACATTACTGTAATTGGAGAAAATAATTTTTATCCATCTCTGTTGTATAGCATCCGGATGAGAAGAGGCTGGAGGGCCTCTCCAAACAGCTGGACTGGGATGTACGCAGCATTCAGCGTTGGTTTCGACAAAGACGCAACCAGGAGAAGCCCAGTACTCTTACAAAGTTCTGTGAGAGCATGTAAGGAAATTGTCTTTATAGCACAGTCTTTAGCTATATAGCTTGACAGAGATCAGAAATGGAGGGATAAAGATAAAAGCCAATTGAGTACTTAAACCATTTTCCTTGCCTTTCTCATTCTGGGGTGGTCCGTTTTAATAGCGCATTTTCTTGAGTATGCTTAATCATTAGAAGCTAAAGATTCCTATGGTTTATTGAGGAAGTTATTTTTTACCTTCAAAAGTTTGCTTCTAAGGATTATTTCTCAGAATCCAATTGCTCTTCAAACTGATTATCTATGCAGGTTTCTTTTTCTGGTTAGACTCTATTGTTTCTAGTATCTGAGTCATATTTTCATGCTAGCTGGATCTAGCATAGTAATACTTAATCTGCATGGAAAGAGCACAAAAACCTAAATCTACTTAATACATTTACATGTTTTTCTTAAAAGAGAACTGATAGACATTGAACTTGGAAAAAAAAAAAAACCCCAAACAATACCAGTTTCTTTGAAAGAGTTGATTAATTATAAAACTGAGCCCTCCAGCACTGGTGTAATGTCACTCCTTCAGTGTGGAAAGTCACACATCTAAGGCAAGTTTTGTATGCTCCAAATCAAGACACTTGGCAAATATTGCCATAAGCAAGCATCAGCTTTATCACACACTGGTCAAGCAGATGAGTTACAGCTGGCTTAAAGCCAGTTATGCTCTTTGCCAGTTGGGAAAGAAGTTTTAGGTAAAAATGTCAGCAGCAACAAAAGAAGCCTGTATAAATTAGGAAGTGAATCCTAGTTAGTTTTAATCTTTTTTTTCCCAAGCTTGTTTTGATTCCAAATAATTTCAGCCTTTCAGTAACTAAAGGGAGTCTATAAGAAAGAAGGGGAAAGACTCTTTAGCAGGGTCTGTTGTAATAGGACTAGGGAAAACAGTTTCAAACCAAAAGATGGGAGATTTATATTGAATATAAGGAAGGACTTTTTTTCACAATTCGGGTGGTGAGGCACAGGAACAGCTTGCCCGGAGGAGGTGATGTATGCCCATCCTTACAAACATTCAAAGTTAGGCTGGACCAGGTTCTGAGCAACCTGATCTAGCTGTGGTGTCCCTGTTCATTGCAGAGGAGTTGGACTACGTGACCTTTAGGTGTCTGTACTGACTCAAATGATTTTATGATTCTGTGATTTCATTAAAAAATTGCATATAAAGAAATCATAAATATTTATTGCGGCATATACTTATGTATATGGTACTCTGCAGTGATTTTGTATGTTCTTTCCTTGTGAAGTATGGTGTTATATTATTTTGTACTCCTCTCTCATGTGGGTTTCCTAAGTGTTTTACTTAAACTTCATTTTTCTGTGGAGATGTACAGGAAAGTTCATAACATGATCCTGAATATATAATGTATTAAGGCATTTTTTTCTAAAGCCATGTCACAGATGAAATATTATTTCAGTAGCAAATGTTATTGTTTTTCAAGTAAGGACTGATTAGGAGAGAGATTAATGTGCTTCAACAGTAGCATTTCTGTCTCTCTAGTTGAGAGAATGTCACTTTTGTATTTTAGAAGAAAAAAATTGTCTAAAAATGATAGTTCTTTAAACAGATGAACATAACTGTTCAGAACTCTTAATTCATTTCTGTGGTATTTACAGCTAAAAGCCACCCTACTTAGCAAAAGAAAAGCCAGGCAGAGTGAGATTATGGGTAAATAGTGAATGTGTTACCAAACAGCTGATGGTCTTAGAGTAGCTAACTTTTGAGATCACTAAAGGACAACTTTTTTCTACAAGGATGGTGTCTGTAAATGTATACACATGTCTTGTGTAGCTTGCAGGATAGGTTGTGGAATCTGGAATAGAAAAAATCTCTGTATCACTGATAGGTCTTGTATATCTAGGGGGTTTATTTGACAGCTTTTGTAACTCGGGCCAAAGATTTTACTCTTGCCTGAGTGACAGTGTGTTTGGGCTGACTTAGAGGGCTGAACTAGCCTGACCTTTCTGAGAGCAGGAGAGCAGTAGTGGAGAGCTTTTCTGTTTGGGATTGACACAGGAAAACTGCATGCAGAAATCAGTTCTGTTGTGAAAAACGCTTATCACTGGCTGAATCTCATGTAATGCCTTGGAAAGTTACCAGTGCTGAACTTGCTCCTTTGTGGCATAAGTTATGGAAAAAGTGTGTGGGTAAGAGCTGGGAATGCAAATTGAAAGTTGAGATCAAGCTCTGAGCGCCTTAACTTATGTAGCCATAATTATGTGCCAGCTTTATTTAGAGAGAGATGTTGGGTGTTAGTTCCATGTGCATACTTAACAATAATGACAATAGTTGCATTTCCATAAAGAAGCAGGTTGATGTAAATCATACATGAACAGTTCAGATTCTCTGAGCTCGTGGTTTGCAGAGGGTACAGTGGGAGCTGCCTCTGCAGCTCCATTTGTACGTGCTGCTGTGAGAGCAAGCTATTACCTGGCCGCAGGAGTGTTCTTGTGTGAGCATTTGCAGTAGTGCCATATGCCACCAGCTGTCCTTGTCACACTAAATAGAGTCATCAGCAGTCAGTCCACACAGCACTGGAAAGTCAGGGATGCCTTTTTTTTTTTTTTTTTTGTCTGAAGAATCCTTGTGTGGGTGGCATCTTGGAGCTGTGAGCTGTAAGAAACATGTTCCTGTGGCAGCCGTGGGAATGGTAGCACTCCAATCCTCCAGTAACACAGTGCTGAAGGGTGGTTAGTAGCCTGCCAGAGGGTGAAACCTCCCCTTGAGTAATCTGTGGGCACAGTGTGAGCAAAGCAACAGCGATCCCCACCCACACCTTCAGCTGTGGAGCTTCTGTTGTCCTTCTAGAGAAGATTGCAGTTTTCCTGGCAACAGGCTTCATTGGCTGTGACTTGGTGATGAAAGTGACAGAACCCACAGTAAATGTGGAGCTGCTTAAGAACAACTCCAACTCTATTATATGGAGTCAGTTCAATTTACAGCTAGTGAAAGCGTTCTTGGGCCCAAAATTGCTTTTCCGTGTTGTGGAGGAGAAGACAGTTGTTCAGTAGGGACCATTTCTGAGTGCCTTATCTTTCTTTCTTAATGGATGTCTTGGTTACTGTGAAAGGTAGAAGAGATTCAGTAGGATGAAGACTGAGAGTGAAAACACACTTGGGTTGGCACGAATGACATCCAAGAGCCAGGCCCCCAGTATACTGAAACAGTAACTTATTCTCTATATTTCTCTGACCACGTATTTCTCAATTTCTCTATCCCTTCCTTCCTACACCCTCAGAAGTATTTAAATTCTGATTCTAAACATAGTGCTGAGCAATTCCAAAATTACATTTTTTTATCCAAAAAAATTGAATAGATCCTTTCTTGCTAGTCTTCATTACATGTCCTAGGAATAAGTAGATGGAAATTAAATGAAAAAGGAGATTTTATTACTGTTTATAGGCACTGCCTGTGCAACAGTTTTATAATGAAAATAAATTACTTTTGAGAGACCCTTAACAGCTGTCACCTCTGAGAGTTTTGTCTCTCCATCTGAAAGTGCCATTTGATTATTGGAGCAGTGGAATCCACTGATGGTAAGGCTTCAGATGGCATCATGTACTTGTTCTAGATTTCAGATGTTATGGTTCTAAGTATGAATATAAAAAATGGAGTTGTTGTTGTTATCACCAGGTGATGATTCATTATCGAGTATTATTCCAAAGACAGTAGTAAATGGAGTGCAGAGGTTTATTTTATTAGCAAGTTGAGTTGTTTTTCAAGGATTTGATGGTTCTGAAATGAAACTTGGAGTTAGTAATGCAACGTTTGTAGTCGCTGGGAAGTCATACAACTTCTGTTTGTAATGCTCAGGTACTAGCTGCAGGGGTGTGTCATGCATTACTTTTTCTCTTGTGGGAACACAGGCAGTTTTTCTCCTTTCTTCACATTAAAGATCCAAGGAGCATAGAGGAGAAGAAAAACTGGTGATCAGCGTGCACAATGGACTTTTCCACTGCTGTGAATTTCTGCTGCTTTTTATTCCTTTCATTCTGTGCCCAGGGTGCAGCCAAAGATAAAGGAAAAACAAGCTTTCTCCTGAAGAATAGGGGAAGGTCCTTGTGTTCTGCTCTTTAAATGTGCAGCACATGAGAATACATAAAGTGAGTTAGCTTTTCTGAAGCTTGTATGATTTCTGTGTTATTCATGTTGAATATCTGCAGTACTTTACAAGACTAACAATTTTTTCTACATATGGCTGTCAGTCTTTATAGACAATGATATAAATTGGACCAGATGCTCAAAAGACTCTACTGGAGCATAGTTGTGGCACAGAAATGTATATTTTTTAAAAAGTGTCTGGCCATTAATGGAAAACAAAATCCCAGAAATGTCTTAAGGGGAAAAGTTATATCTGAAAATAGCAGGATGAGAATTCAGAGCATAAATTAAGTTAGTGGAAAGGGAGCTTCAAGGTGTGCTGGGGACTATTTGAGAGGATGTAATGCCTGGAAAACCTTGAATGATGGTTTTACTGACTGCCAGACAGAATGCAGGACACGACAATATCTTTGTTACTATATCTGAAAGACAATGCAGTGGTGATTCCAGATGACTTCCAGGTTCTTTCCCATTTCAGTGTACTGTGCTGCTGCTTCACACAAGGCAGCAGGCGCCTCTACTACTCTCAAAGGGTGAACAGCATTGAACAAACAAGCATCTTGTTCCCCTTCCATGTCCAGAGCAAAGGGGAAAAATATCTGTGATGCCCTAAGTTATCTGACTGGATTTTGAAATACCATCAGATACGTGACTTGTCTGTCCTTCAGCTATGTAGGTAGAAGTAAGCTGGTTATGAGAGAGATTTTCGTGGTTTCCAAGGATTAGCTGGCAGATATGTGTGGACAAGAGTCTTTGGAGTTTTTGCAACAGTCTGTGTTGCAAACATGGAGATTTGCATACTGAGGAGTGAGATCTAGACAATGTATTTTTTTCTTAAGGAAATGACAGTGTTTAAGGATGCTGCTTTGGGAGAGATTGCTGTATATATCTACTCTTATACGTGTGCATGTGCATAGATATATATATACACACATAAGCATAGAACATTTTTTCCACTTGTGCATGTTTTTGTGGAAACCTTATGGGCAGTTTGCAGCTTCTTGGTCTTGCCTTTTTTCTTCAGCAGCAGAGTAACTCTTCTACAGAATTGTACAAGAAAAATAACTGTGCAAAGAAAAGAAATTGAGACAGCTGCTTAGTTGTTGGAATTCTGAACAGTGCTGATAAAAATCTGAACAAAAAACATAAAAGAATTCATCAGTCTGTGCTTTGTGTGTAGCAGTAAAGCACTAGAAAAGAAATAGGCATCAAAAAGCTTCCAGCTCTGTATTTTGAGTAGCCTCAGGACCACTTAAGTCAGCTAAAAAACACTGCTGAATTCAGTGATCTTTGAGATGCAAGCAGAAATATCTGGTAAATGGTCTATTTACTTCTGAGTTGTCAATACAGATTTTCAGTTGCTTCAGTGCTGCTTGCAACAGAGAACTGACCGTTGTTTCACAGCTGTAAAAGAGAGTAAGGAAAGTCTGGAAAGCAGAGCTGCTCCTGTGGGATAAGTTGCTGTTGTTCTGCCTTCTAAGTGTGAATACAAAGCGTATACCCAAAATAAGAAGGAATTGGGCCATTATCTTATTTGCAGCACTCCCCTGACAAGCCATTAAAAGGTTTAGTTTGACAGCTTTTACAAAGAAAGACCACTTTAATGGTGTTTCCCAAATCTCTCTATTTATTTATTTATCTATCTATCCATCTTTTACGGAATATATTGTGACTAAATAACTTATATCTTTCCATTAAAATATATGGGAACTTCATATCAGGGACTCCTGACAGCTGTATGGCACTAAACTGCTGGTAAAGGTCATTTGGTGGCTCTTAAACAGCCATAAAAAGCCTTTAAAGCAGGAACTGATAACTCTTTTAACTGTTAGAAGGAAGTAAAGAAACATGCTGTGTGATTTGTAATGTGGAAATGCTAGAGGAAGAAGAATTAATTAAATAACAAATATTCTTGGTGTTATGTTCTTGTAATGTTCTCTTACTAGTGTTGTGGGTTGTTTGTTTTTTTTTTTTTTGAGATGTTAACTGTCTTTCTAAACATAGCAGCTGAAAGTCTCAGGTCTGGTAGTGGTTGTTTTGGTTTTTTTTTTTTCACCCTCAGTGAAAACAAAGCTAGAAAATCAGGGTATGCTTTCATTGCAATGCTCTTGCCCAGTGGTCCCATCTCCTGTGATCTGCACTTTACAAATACTGATCTGCTACCGATCACTTCTGTAGCGATGCTGCTATCCATTGCCAAAAGGCAATGCAAGCGCTACTGAAAGAATAATTTATTGAAAAGATAATTCATTACAGGCTTTACTCTAGACAGACAGATAACAGGTATATAAAACATGCCCAATCTGACTCTTCCAGCTGTGACAGTCTTGTTGTCCAGGCAGGACCAGTGTGTCCACATTGTGCCATAGAGTATGCAGCACATGCTTGGTATGAGGCTATAAAAGCAGTATTCTGGCAAGGTGTATACATCAGTCTCTGTATTTGAGAAACTATGATGGGGGAGATGTCGGGGAAAAAAAACCCAACCACACATCATCCCAATGTTTTAGAGCTAAATTTCACATGAATGTAGAAGAAATCCTGGGCATGTGCTACCCAGTGTTCCAGTCCAGAGCACTGTGGTTGTAAGCCAGTCCAACCTAGTTGGTCTCCTGCAACCTTCAACTCTGTGAAATGTCTGTGAAAGGATTTATGTGTGAGGTGATGTGAATGTAGCATTGAGTTAGCAGCAAAGACTAGCTCTCTAGAAAAGTTGTCTTTGAAGGGAATATAATTGTTGCTTGTGAAGTCTATTGAGAGATGTTGCTTGTCACCATTCCCCAAGTGCACTGCTAGACTGGTTTGAGTGGAACAAATTGTTCCATTGCCATTTTTTAAATTAAAATTTTCATTAGATGTAACATGAAAGTACAGTGCTTGCTGATACAAATTGCAGGACAACAACTGTGTAGTTACTAAAAGGATTATGCTGGAGATCAGAGACAGTGGAAGAAGAGCAAGTGTTGCCTTAATAAAAGATAAAAGCATATGGAAATGATGATTTGTATAAAGAGAATAAAGAGAAAAACGTCAACAGCCTATTGCATAGTGGAAAGAACTAGGAGATGGGTAATGGAAAAGCAGCATATTCAAAATTGAATAGTGAAAACAATTTTTCACACCCTGAGTAATTAATCAGGATTTCATGTTTCTTTCTTTCATTGCTCTCCTAAGGCAATAATTCAGCAGTAATTTGTAATTAGAGATTGTTTTGTTTACTTCAACACAAAGACAATTCAGTGTTGTGCTGATAAATAAATAGCTTGCATAGGAAACAGTTGCAAAGACCATTATTTTTAATTGCAGAGCATCGGACTTGCTAAAACCAAAGTGTGGAGTTAAGGGAGAGAAGAGCCATGAAAACAAATGGTGTTTGAGTTGTAGACCATAGCAGGGAGTATGAGTTGAAGTGTTGGTGGAGTTGGGTTTGTGAGGCAGGTAGGTGAGGGAAGATGCAGACCTTCAGTGGAATGTGGAGGGAGCTGGAGTCTGTGAAATTGTTCTGGAACAAGGAAGATGTGACCTTCAGTGTGCAGGAAGTTTGCAATAGCTGTAGGTAGTAGGGATGTTAAGATGAGTCACAATTCTAAAAAAATTGGAGTCAAATTGAAGTCATCTAGCAAGAGGCAACTGCAGTATAGAGAGAAGTAAAACAATTGTGGTCTGTTGTAAGCTTGTAAAGTAATTTTATCTGTTTCATCCATCTGGATGATGGGATCTGCTTTGCATGGAGCACGGGGTCTGGAGGTATCTGGGGTACCTTCTGCACTGATGTTGGTGGCTGCAGGGCTGCTTCTCTTGTATTTTCTCTCCTAGTTGCTGTTGTGCATTGTTTTTTTTTTCCTTTCTTAAATCTATTTTCCCAGAATCACTTATAGCTTGCTTCTGGCAGCAGTGGGTCCCTCTGGAGCAGCTGGAGCTGTCTCTGATCTGACATGGGGCAGCTGCAAAGTGCTGCTCACAGAGACCACTCCTGCCCCCTGCTACCACATTCTTGCTACGTAAACCCAATATAGGCCCCATATACACTAATAAGTTAATGGCTGGCAAAACAAGTGATCCTGATTTTTTAAAATCATGAGCACACAGTGCAGCTGCTGAGAGCAATTCTAATTCTGCCATAACACTGTCTGATGAATCAGGACCGAATATTATATCTGTGCCTTCTCTCCACTGTACAGCTTGCTCAGCACTGGTGTTTCCAGATGCCTCGGGTGGGCTGGGTGTCACACCCTGCAGTTACAATGTGATTTGCAATGAGTCTATGCCTCCAGCTTTGCCTCTGGGAGCATTTGTATTCTCAGGCTTTGGACTGTTCACACCTCTTTGCTGGCCAGACTGGCAGGAGTAGCTTAGTTATGTATTTTTTTAATTAACTTATTGTATTCTTTTGTGATGTTGCTGTCTCTCAGTGGCTTGTAGAGTAGTTGCCCAGGCTGGCTCAGGCTGCTATTTAGCAGCACAGACTGCTGTTGCTGCTCCTGTCAATTGTACAGGATCCTCCTGGCCTGGTCCTCACCCTGTCATTGCTGTGCTGTAGCAGGCAGCTGGCTGCGCAGCTTTCTCATAGCTGACAGCTATGTCATCCTGCATAAAAGCAGAGTATGTTTCTCAGTCAGATTTTCCTCATGTTGGTCATGAGGTACTAATATAAACATGCTGGAGAGTCATTTCTTGTGGTAGAGGGGGGTTATATATGCACCTGAGCAAAGAAAGAAAGATATGGAGGCATCAGATGAAAACTCTTAAGTTTTGGTGCAGCAGAGGAGTTGGGGAGGAGGAGGCTGTATTTCCTCATCCACACCCGCCCCTTCTGGCATGGTCAGATGGGAAGATACAGTGTGGTGGAGCAGGGCAAGGCATGCCATGGGCGCAGGGCATGCCATGAGTGCTGCCAATGCTGTTATCTCCAAAGTGCTTAGATTAACAAGGCTAAGAGAATTAATGCTTTTCTGTTGAGCAGCTGCTCCTATGAATATGTTTACACCCTCTGTCTAGCTTTCCTATCCTTATTTCTCAATTTTTCAATAGAAAAGAGTCTGCCTCTGCTTTTGCTGCCCTGCTATCCCACTACATTAGACAGCTGAACTGTTGTGTGAAAGGTGAGGTAGGGGTAGCCTTCTTGTTACTAGTTAGTCTGCTGCTTCAGATGTTCCAGTTATTTCAGGACTCATAGAAAGCACACCCTATAATTGGACCACATTGGCAGTTTTGCTGATGATTTCTTTCCTGCTCTGTCTTTGGAGATAACAGCTTATATGTGAATCTCATTTATGATCTTTATTTTACTTTTGTAAGATGAGTCTCAGGACATCTCTGTGCACAGGCAGTTGTTAGGTGTCAGGAATTACTAAACCTCTTCCTTTGCCGCTCTGCTAGAGCAAGCAGGCAAATGTCCATGCTGTGGCATCAGATGATGCTCACTGTATTTTTAGACTTTGCTGTAAGCACTTTTTGTTTTGCATCTTATGGAATTCCCCTCTTCCCTCAAAATGGATTAGTTAAAGCTTTGAATTCCCTGCTCTTACTGCCTTCTGTGACACAATTTTTAATGTAATTAATAATTTTAAATTAACTCAGATACTAGACCTGCAAGAAAGATGCCATCACTTAACATTACCACTGCACATTAAGCAAGATTATAATGAATTAAATAGACTTCCTTTCTCTCGTGGTTTGTGTATGCTCATCATTATTTTATGTTATGGAAATTAAATAACTCTTCCCTAAATTCTAGTTGATGTGTGTACTTGTTCAAAATCACAGCTTAAATATAGTGGATAAAGCCAACTAGAGGAAAACTGCACAGGCTGCAGTAGCTGCTTCTTTCTTACATTCCATCTGTCTTGAATTGTGCAGCCCTTGATGGTAGATGAAGCTGACTCTTCAGTTAGTCTCAGTTTTAAAACTAAGTTGTCAAGTGTCTCAGATGGTGGCTCAAAAGTAAAAGAATGTGTGGACCCGGGATTTTTCTGAATAGTGATCAAGGTTGAGCAAGTGCTCAGTCTGGGATACTACAGACTTCAAAACTCAGTCTGGTGCTTTTTATTTTCCCACCTGCAGATGGGATTCACCGGCTTTAAAAACTGACTCTTGAAGATTTGTGAAGGATCTGTGAATTCAGCACTAGGACTTCTTCCAGTTTCTCTCTCTTGACCCATTTGAAACTTTTTCTTCAGCATATGTCAGTGTGCTTGTCTGAAATATCTATCTCTTCTGAGTGGTAGTTTTCAGTACTGATTCTCTTGCTCCTAAATTACTGTCAGCTCTGAGTTGTTGGCTTGGGTTTGTTTTTCTTTAAAATTTTTTACTTGTTAGTGGAATATAGGTAGGATGTTAAAATATTTTATTACTGCTAAACTTCAAGGGCTTTTTCTTTTCCTGGAAAGTAATTTTCAGTAACACAACCATTACTGCCAAAGTAGAATAACAAGTAGTGTAAAATGGTTCTTATCTATTAAATGAAGATTGTTCATTTCTCATATCTGTGAATGTTATTAAATCTGTGATATTTCCTTTAAAAGTACAACAGCTGTGTGGAAGAAGAGAACGCTACTCTTCCTCCCATTCACAATATTCTCCTTTTTTTATGCCTTTATGCAGACAGACAACTTCGGATACTATTTTTACTTCGTTTCTGCTGTTTGTTGTTCTGCATGTGTAGATACTGCAAATGTTATTTGCCAGCTTTACATTGAATCCGCACTGGTTTGGTCCAGCTGGAACTCCCCAGGGATGTCTTTTGTAGCAAATCGTTGTCTTCCATGTGAGATTACAAACTGCACAAACTCAGTTGTCCAAATATACTTGGTATGTTTTTGTTTCAGTCTCCCTCACAAGATAGAAATTTGAGTAGGACGACTTCTCTACTGATCACTGGTCACAATCAACACGTAAAAATGATATGCATTCTGAAGAATAGTGACAGTAAGTTCTTGTTTTATGTGGAGCAGTCAGTGAATTGGCATTCTAGCCTTTACTTTTCTCTTCTCCCTCTTATTTAAGTTGTCCCACAGTTTTATGATGTGTTTGGTTGCTTTTCATTTCATAGATACATGTACTATGTGCATCTGTTCACAGAGATGTAATTATAGAGGAGAAATAATCCTTTCACCTTACCTACTTCTTGGAAGATCCACACTAGTAAGGGTCCAGTATTTGCTTTAGTGGGCTAAAAACTACTCTGAAGCAAATGAAATAATGCTGCAGAGAAGTAACATGAGAAAAAGCGGAGATAGCTGGTGTTGGTTTGTCTAAGATCATAGAATCACAAAGGTTGGAAAAGACCCACAGGATCATCCAGTCCAACCATTCACCCATTACCAATGGTTCTCACTAAACCATGTCCCTCAACACAACATCCAAACATTCCTTGAATGCCTCCAGGGTTGGTGACTCCACTACCTCTCTGGGCAGCCCATTCCAGTGCCCGACCACCCTTTCAGAGAAGTAGTATTTCCAAACATCCAGCCTGAACCTTCCTGGCACAGCTTGAAGCCATTTCCTCTAGTTCTATCACTAGTCACACGAGAGAAGAGACTGACCCCCAGCTCACTACAACCTCCCTTCAGGTAGTTATAGAGAGCAATAAGGTCTCCCCTGAGCCTCCTCTTCTCCAGACTGAACAATCCCAGCTCCCTCAGCTGCTCCTCATAAGACCTGTACTCCAGACCCCTCACCAGTTTAGTTGCCCTTCTCTGAACACGCTCCAGGGCCTCGATGTCTTTCTTACAGTGAGAGGCCCAAAACTGGACACAGTACTCGAGGTGCAGCCTCACCAGTGCTGAGTGCAGGGGGACAATTACTTCCCTGTTCCTGCTGGTCACACTATTTCTGATACAAGCCAGGATGCCGTTGGCCTTCTTGGCCACCTGGGCACACTGCTGGCTCATGTTCAGTCTAGCATCAATCAATACCCCCAGGTCCATTTCCTCTACACAGTCTTCCAGCCACTCTGCCCCAAGCCTGTAGTGTTGCCTGGGGTTATTGTGGCCAAAGTGCAGGACCCGGCATTTGGTCTCGCTGAATCTCATTCCATTGGCTTCAGCCCAGCTATCCAGATCCCTCTGTAGGGCCTTGCTGCGCTCAGGCAGATCGACACTTCCAGCCAGCTTGGTGTCATCTGCAAACTTACTGAGGGTGCACTCAATGCCCTCATCCAGGTCATCAATAAAGATATTAAACAGAACAGGCCCCAGCACCGACCCCTGGGGAACTCCACTCATAACCGATGATAGTTACCTATCAGTAAAGTTGTCTTATGCATATACAGTGGCCATCACAGCTTGGACAACATTACTAGGTGAGAAGCAAGTGTAATTTGGAAGTTTTTGGTACTTTGAAACTGGAAGAGTGTGGGACAAAGTGGCTGTTGTGTTTCTGAACATGGCCCTTCAGCTTTCCTGTGGCAATCACAAGTGGCATGTGAAATTACCACTATGAACGGACACTAGAAGTTCAGGGTGTAAGGACCTTGGATCTGTTCTCTCAAAGGTTTGTGTCAGCTGTGTATGTTGAATGTCACTTTTGGGAAAAGCAATTCTGTCAGTTGCAGAGAGAATGTATGGCAGTGACGTTGGTTTTCTCTGTGCTCTTCCCACGAGATTTCCAGATGATAGTAAGGCAGAACTTGGCAGGGATAACAGATCTCTGAGGTCTTATCAGAGCTTTATTTCATGTTGTTCTCTTTTGGATGCAGTTGCATAACCATGAAACAGAAGCTACGTAACCTGGAAGGAATTACCAAAACACCTATTACATTGTGCATCTTTTCTGGTCTAATTATATAAATATGCTCTATTATTTATAAAACTCCATCACTGCGTTTCCTTTTTTTCTGCACCACTAAATTTTGCTCTTAAGACTTTCAGAGCTGTTTTTTGAGCATACAGATTTAGGACAGGACTGGTCTCAAGTGGCACTGTAACATTAAATATTAAATAACTGTTTCAGATTGCAGCGAAGAGGAAAATCAGATGACAGCCAAATCTTAAGCCATAAAATTGAAAATGAAAGCAATGAAAACTTCTCAATTCACCATACCTGCGGTTTTGAATATCTTAATGAGTGATGTATAACTTTCTCCTTCCTCAAATAACTTCTTAACCACAGTGCTTGCTTTTCACGTGGTTGCTCCAGTTAAGCTCAAGAAGGGCAAGAGCACTTTTTAAAAAAATTTTAATTAAACTGCATAATTCCAGTTACGTTCATCAGGCTTTAAGAAAGTGCAGGAAATTACCATTAAAAGAGATCTTGGGAGGCAGAATAGTGGAACAGTGAAGCTGCTGCCATCAAATACAATGTTACATAGCTTCATATGAGATTAGTTATCAACGTTCAAGATAAGTATGGGTTTGCTGGGGAGTACAAACTGAAGAAGAGTTTTATTGCCTGGATTCTGAATCAGTGGAAGGCATGCCTTGGGTCAGAGCTATGCACTAATTGTGTTTCCAGTCTGCTTTGTGTTTTGGCTTTCCATGTATATGTTTGTCATTTCAAGCACAAACAAATGTAGGATTTATTAAAGCTGTTTATTTTAAATATCTTTAGTAGGTGTAGGAAACTGCGATTGCAACTTGGAATAGCAATTCTTCAAATCTCTGAAAATTTGCATGCTTTCTAGACAAGGGAGGTCTTGTGTAATCTACAGAGGTAGAGAGACACTGTGTTTTGCAGTGTGCTTGTTGTGTGTGGGGGCTATATATTTAGTTGACAGTTGTCAGTTTTAAGTCTTTTTCCTCGTAGAGTAGCTGTGCTGAGCTCACTCTGCTGGATGGCTTATTATGGTGAAAATGGCATCTTTCTGAGACAGCATGAACCTGATGTGCTGGGCTCTGCAAAATGTGTGTGTTTGGGGGAAATTGCTTTAGTTCATTGCTCAAACAATTCATTTTTATTAGCTGAAGTTTAATTTTACTTTTCAGAGCTGAAACTTTATTCTCCAGTGGTGTGCCCCAGGGGATGATGCTGAGGCCTGTTCTCTTCAATATCTTTACTGATGATCCAGATAAGGGCATTGAGTACACCCTCAGTAAGTTTGCAGGTGACACTGAGTTGGCAGGAAGTGTTGATCTGCCTGGGGGTAGTAAGGCCCAACAGAGGGATCTGGACAGGCTGGATAGCTGGACTGAAGCCAACGCAATGAGGTTCAACAAGACCAAGTGCCAGGGTGTGCACTTCAGCCACTGAGGCCCTGGAGCAAGCCCTGAAAGGGGCAACTAAGCTGCTGAGAAGTCTGGAACACAGGCCTTATAAGGAGCAACTGAGGAAGCTGGGATTGTTTCGTCTGGAGAAGAGGGGGCTCAGGGGAGACCCTGTTGCTGCCTGGGGAGGTGGTGGAGTTACCAACCCCAGAGGTGTTTGAGGAACATTTAGATGTTGTGTTGAGGGACACGGTTTAGTAAGAACTATTGCTGATAGGCAGACGGTTGGGCTTGGATGATCTTGCCTTTTCAAACTTGGTGATTCTTTGAAATTTTAAGGACACAGCAGCATGGTGAAGGCAAGCTCATCAGAAGTACGCTTGAAATCTGTGAAGTGCTTAGTTAGATGTGCACTTAAATAGTTTTTGCTGAATTGAGCATGACTGGATATACCAGCTTAATTGGCAGAAGCTCTTCAACTTTTCCATTGCCTTAGTGTTCTGTATTATGCTGAAGCGTATTTAAAATTTCATTAGTGGCTCAAAGTTAAAGAGTTGAGAGGTTTTGAAACTGTATTCTGGATCAAGAATGCACTTATGTGTTGAACAAGTGCTGTGAAATCTGTTGCTGTGCCCTCCAGGTACTTTAGAATATTCATTTTTAGACCACATTGGAAAAAAATTCTTCCAATGGAAGGAAGAGGCTGCAGTATGTCACATCCATACTTGAAACACCTGGCCTAGTGAGCACCAGCCCACCCTGAAGAATTACCCTAAGAGTGGTATGCAGACTTAATCTCGCTTGTGCTGGGTTCAAGCAGACAAGGCACAAACCTGGTTCACTTGGGTAGTTTTGAGGATGTGATAGTGCAGGGCTAAAGTGAACCTTGTAAACTCTGTTTCAAGCAGACAGATCAAGTCTTCCAGAACACTGGCTCCTTGAGTGCTTGCATCTGGGTTTGTTGGATTTAAATTAACCTGAGAGTTTTTTCAAGGAGTATGCTTTGAGTGTATTTGGGTTATTCAGATTTTCTGTCTGCACACGACTGACTGAAGTGTTTAAGGTCGGGGGGCCTGAGCAATCCTCACAAAACAGAGTAGTTTCAGCTGCTTTTTCAATTAAATGTTAATTGATGCAGTAATCACCCAGAATGGGGTGCTTCACCGAGTGTCCTCCACTGTTTTGTGTTCCTGGGCAAGTGAATATTGCTGGGGGAGAAGGGGAACAAAAGGTATCTTAATATAAACCTTGCGGTACTTTTCCTTAGTTAGCTGAGCTCTGCTACTGCTGTTTCTTAACTTTTGTTATGTACAGCAAAGAAACAGTGGATGTGATTCCTATTCATAACTTTCCTTCCACTTTCCTACATCAGTGGGTTGCAGTGAGACCTGAACAGAGGGGGAAAAAGGAGATATATACTGTAGATCGTGAATAATAGATTTAAATAAAGTGCAAAGGAATTGAACTGAGAGCTCACCTTGGACAAATATGTTTTGCATTATGTGTTTATCTTTCCTCTTCTGGACTTGTCTATATGATTTGAGGCAACAAAGCTCCTGTCCTTCCTCTCAAGTCATAGACTATTTTCTGCTATGTAAAACAGCTTCATTAGAAGAGATGTCCTATACATTGTAGTTTTCACGGCTAACAAACAATTCAGAGGAATGTGAGGTATAACAAGACAAAAATGAACCTAGATTTTACAAAGCCTGGCAGATTTTCTTACTGTTGGGCTACTGAATAAGAGAGGTTGAGGGAAAATTAGGACTGCTCATACACCAGTAAAAGCATTAGCATAGTTCTAGATTATTGTCTCTCTGCACCACGGTAGGAAAGCAGGTAGAGAAATACCTGATAATTCCTGGTGTGATTCAAACAGAGTGATCTCTGTGACCTTGTGTAAATAGTTTTTGGCACATCTACCAGTTAAAGATGTAAATTTGTATTTTTTTGATTCTGTAACTGGAGCTGAAGGAAGTAACAGCCATTGATTTTTGTCTATTTGCTGTATGTATATCTTTTCTGACTATATTGCCTCATGAGTGGCATTTGTTCTGTGAATGATTTCACCCGTCAGTTTAGTTTAATGTGGAATTCATAGATTTCAGTACGTGCTGATTCGTAGATAACTCGGATCTAACTTTTAGATTTAAAAAGACAGTTATGTATAAAGCATGATGCTAAAGCCATTGATGTTAGCTGAATAAGTAACAGTTAATGTGTAACATTTACTCCAGTTTTGAACATAGTTTCTTAGCTAGTTAGATCAAGTATATTCACTTTATAATAAAAAACACTGTAATAACTTAAAATTAATCTTCTCCCAAATCTTTATGGTTGAGCATGATGCCATATGGTATTGAATATCCCTTTGACCAGTTTGGACCAGTGTCTTGGCTGTGTCCCCTCCTCTGTGCACTCCTTGTCCTCCTCGCTGTCAGGGCAGCATGAAAGGCAGAGAAGTCCTTGGTTTGATGTAAGCACTGCTCATCAACAACTAGAGCATCAATGTATTGACAATAGTATTCTTATCCTAAATCAAAAACACGGGGCTTTGCTAGTTGTCCTGAAGAAAATTAATTCTATCCCAGCTGAAACCAGGACTTATGAATCTTTTTGTCCTTGGGCAGTGGATGTTTTACTATAAATTGCAGCAAGAAACTAACTACAGGTAGAGGTAAACAAGATGTGAAACTACTTGGACTAATGTGTATTGAGCCAGGCAAAGTTTTTCTTTGAAGCCCATGGAAAAGGCAGCAAGCTGTCTGATACACAGCAATGGAAAGAAAGTCCTCAAGTCCTCTATTGCACTGCTTCTGCCAAATCTAGCTAATTAATAATGGCAAAAAAGCTGGGGGCCAGTTCTGACTTAGTTTGATCAAGCCAGATGTTGGTTCTCTAGTTTCTGCAGATGTTGTTTACCAGGAATGAGCGTTTTGCTTTTATTATTTTAAATTATTTTTTAAGTTTGACCTGTGTATAATCAACAAGCATAGAGAGTGATTAGGCTGTTATCTACAGATCGTTTAGCTAGAAAGATTATCAGGGTGGAAAGGGATAATAAAAAACAAATAAAAATGCTCACCCATATCCTGAGCTCACAGGAAAACTCTAAAGGGAGCAATCTCCAGAAAGAGATCCTTCCATGGTGGCAGTCAGCCCTTAAATGGGGCAGCCAGGCTCCACCCCTTCTGGTCACACAGCTGAATTCCTTCACCTGTGCTCCCATGGCTGACTCAGTGCTTGCCTCAGAGGATCAGTCAGAGTTTCAGGCTGTGATTCAACAGTTCCCATACAGACCTGCTTTTTCTGTGACCTAGTTCTGAGCCTTGCTTTGCTCTGATAACTGGCTCACACAATTGTTTGGGAGGGTTGAGGGAAAAAAATAGAAAATGGGAAAGAAGACCAACAGCACATTATGACATATTGTATGTGTATATCACCTGTGGAGCACTCAAATAGTTGGAGCAAGCTGATAGTCTTCAGCAAACTCAGCTTTTGCCTCCAAAAGATTCAAAGATCAAGAAATTCTTTGGTGAGGTAGTCCAGGATTTTAGCTTAGATCTGTGGCAGTACTTTAGATTGTGGATGGAGTGAAAAATCATTGTTTTTGAATTTGCAAGACTTAGGAAGGGGTCTTTTCATTCCACTGAGATGCTAGCTGCAGTAGGAAAATTGTGAATTAAAGGTGATATTGAGGGGATTTTAAATGTAACATAACAAATCCTCTGGTGAGGGGTCTATCGTATGTGTGTATATATATATATATATATTTTTTTTTTCCAGCAGCAGTCTTGAAGCTTTTACTAGAGGAAGTAGATGACTTTGAATTTAAACAGCAGGTTTTCTAGCCATAGAACTGGTCTAATGAGAAAGTAGTTACCCAAATAAAGCCTTGCTTCATGCTGCTATCCTTGCAGTTTGTTCCATGTAGTCTGAAGGTTTCTACTAGGAGACCTACTCTCACTTCTACCTCCCCTTTCCCCCCTCAGAGTACTCTCTTTTTGCAGTTCTTAATGAAAGTGCCATCATGTAGGCTGTGAGCTGTGTTGCTGGTGTTACTGAACCCTTGAAGGAATTGGTATTCATATAATAGCAAATGAATAAATAATCTCTGCAGTGCTCTGGAGGTTACAGGGTAAGAGACCATTTCTGTACAGCTGAGGTATCGCACTTTAAATCTCACTGATATTCTTACACTCTCTTGTACTCAGCTTGTCATAAAGCTATTTATGTCTGGTAAGTTTCCTTCTAAACACTTGTAAAAGTAGTTTTGAAGAGTTAGATTTGAATTAACCTTTTTTTTTTTTTTTCTTAGGAGTGTTTTCAGGTTTGAAACCTTTCCAGTAATGTCTGAATGCACTTTGGTGGCAATTAGCTGTAAGCTGATAGTTTTGCATGTGGACAGAAAGTTGTCCTGTAAAACACATAATTGAGGATGATTCAGTCAACAGTATTGCCTCACTAATGAAGCTAAATTTCATCTTGCTGTAAATGTTATGAATAATAAGTCACTGGTATTTACTTCAAGCATGTTTGTGTGATTGCTCCAACCCTCTGGAAAAAAGGACAAGGGGGAATGGTTTTAAACTGAGACAGGGGAGATTTAGGTTAGATATTAGGAGGAAGTTTTTCACTCAGAGGATGGTGACGCACTGAAACTGGCTGCCCAAGGAGGTTGTGGATGCCCCATCCCTGGGGGCTTTCAAGGCCAGGCTGGATGTGGCTCTGGGCAGCCTGGTCTAGTGGTTGGCAACCCAACCCTGTCCATGGCAGGGGGGTTAAAACTAAATGATCTTTGAGGTACTTTTCAACCCAGGCAATTCTATGATGATTCTAAGGGATAGGGGAAAAACAAAGAAACAAACAAAAAACCATATGGGGATTCCTGTAAGAATTTGTATTGCATAAGGCTTTTCTTTTACTTCCTTATACTTCCACTGACCTTTCTTTCCTAAACCAGTAATTGGCCAGAAGATAGGAAGATGCTCAGTATGCTGCCTTTTATTGCAAAAGGGAGACAGCTATAGTAGGAAGGATGACTTCTTCGGTGTTCTGCTGACTTCTCTTTCTGTGTCATTGTTCTCTTTACTTTTAGTTTGCCTCTGAAAGGAGACCTAGAAGCCCAGCAGTTATTTCATGTGTGCTTTGGAATAGGAAACTCTCTAGAAAATGTGTAGCTAGGAATCTGTTTGGAAGCAGACATAAGTTACAGATACGTACTTATGTTCAACATATCTATCTGATGCAAATGCTCTCGCTAAAACTAAGAATGAATGTCCGGAATCTGATCTGCTCAATTCCTCCTTGCTGTATGTTATGCTTCTCATCACTGAAGACCATATTTTGTGTGTAGCACTCTAACATTGCCTGTTGAAAGCTGAATGAAATTTCTTATTATTGTTGTGCTAAACAGGAGGTCAGGTCCTGTAATTGCAGTAAATCTTTTTTTTATCTGATTGCTCAGTAACTCCGGAGTATCAGAAGTGATAGCAATCCTAGGTGTTTATTTTTTATGTGAAAATCAAAGTTCTTTGCACACAAATGGTTTAATGTTAATCCTGCTCTCCCAGATAAAGAGGCCTTCAAAATGAGTCTCCACAGAAGCAAGTATAACACTAAGGACCTCTGAAACAGAGTAACAATGGAACTGGGAAGTATGGAACAAATGTTTAATTTAAACAAGTACTGAATTGTCACCTACTGAAATAAGTTCTAATTATACACACAAGTATTTTACTGAATTGGAGTGCAGTTTTCAAAAGAAACAGTGTTATCAGAGTGGAATTAATGAATCCCAGCTTCTTACAAATCTCTTTCATATTTGAATTCTCTGCTTAGTAATAGGATTACAGTTCTTCCCGTTTAGAAGTGATGAGCACTGTCTTGGATTCTTCTGTTTTCCCTAAGCTTGGTAGGTTTTCCAGTATTTAATAACACGTGGACTTCCCTGCAACAGACCTGTGAATTGTCCTTTGTTCTCTATTAGTAGTTTTCACAAAACTTTTGAGAACTTAATTATCCTTGAAAGATTTTTCTCCTGATTTGAAATTAAACAATATTTTCATAGGATGGGTAGGAAGCTGGGAAAAAGCAGGCAGATGAGCAGAATGTTTGATAATGAAAGTTGTAAAAAAATAGCCCAGAATTTTGCTTCTACTTCTGTTAATGTGACCAGGATATGTTGGGTTGGTGGTGCTGCAAGTAATGGTTTGTTGAATTGTGTAAAGCTGGTATCCTAGAGTTAATCTATTGTACCTTTTTCAGGTGGAGATTTACATTTTACCTTTATATATTTACCTATGGAGTACGGTTCCTGAAAAAGGTAGGCACTTGTGTTATTTGCTTTCATAACACATCACAGACTTTTCTGAAACCTTACATAGATATAATGTAGAGCACAGGCATAAAATTGACATCCACCAGGAATAAAAAATTAAAATTTAATTTGCATTCATAAAATGAGTTGCCATTGGCATTAACTGCTTAACAATGGTTATTGGAACAAAAAAATCCATGGATATAGCAACATGTCTAGTTCACTTTATTACTTTTCATTATCGACATCAAACAGGTAGTAAGGCTTACTAAAGTATTCAGCTCAGCTTTTGCATCATTCTTATTTAAATTCCCCTGGCAGAAGTTGATTTTTAATAACAAGCAAAATCTATTAGTGATTTTAACTGTACTATTTTTTGTTTGTTCTTTGTCTGGTGTACTTTGGAAAAATGTATCATGCGGTTTCCTATCAGTGGTATATTTCTGGTGATTTAAAACAGAGAAGGATATTAATAACCTGTAATTGCCCTTACCATAGGTCCATTAACCTAACCATTAGTTGTTATCTGTATCTATGGTGCAGCTTTTTATAGCATTGCTAGTTCCTAGAGCTTTTGTACAAGTCAAGCAATATATGCATAAACCTGAGAGATTGAATTTAGGGGAATGTGTGGTTTCAGTGTGTTTATGTAATTTTGACTATTTGTTTTGTACAAAAAATTGACTCAATAGGATGTATCATACATGCTTCTGGTGATTTATAAACAGAAGTATAACCTGGGGGTTAGGTGAGGGAGAATAACACATCATTTTTACAGTTGTGATTCTTGAGATTATCTCAGATGATTAAACTTGGTGCCAGCAGGACTAATTATGCCCCTCTGCAGGGAAGGGACATTGGAGCTGTTCTCAGTCACTTAACAGTAGTCAGCCTCAGATGCAGTGTGTGTGCTTGCCTTCCGTATGGACCCAAGCCACATGCCATGCACAACCTCTTCTTGAATGCTTCCACTCTGTTGTATTTCACTCATGCTCCATGATCCCAATGTTCTGTTTTTTGCTTTCAATTTTTCCCACGATTGTGGGAAATACGAAAATAGACTTAATGATAAGCAATTAAGTGGAAGTTGCCACCATGGTGAATGCTGTACGCTTCACAGTTGGCTTCTGACTTATTCAGATGCTTTTGGTCAATGCAGAACAGTTACTACACAGTCATATTATTCTAACAGTGTTTGACAGGAAGAGTGACCGTGGTGCAACAGAACTAGAAGTTTTTTTTTTCCCCTATGCCTGTATTGTATATTTTTTTCTGGATTATTGGCATAGGCACAGTAGTATGTTTGATGTAATGTTTTTCAACTCACAATAGAATTTTAGGGAGCAGTGTGATTTCTTTAAATCAAAATTATTTAAATATTTTACTCTTGATAGTAATTCATCCAGCAAACAGAGAATCCTCTTTTAAGTAAAGCAGCCCTTTTCTTATTTTATTTTTCAAACTCAAAGTGTTTTATTTTGTTAAAGATGTTGTAAATGTGTTGAAACATGAGAAAAGGTATATTTCTTAAGAATAGTTTTCATATAAATGTAAAGGATGCTTCAGTGATTGCAGTGGCCATAGAACAGAGTTCTTTCAAAACTATCCAACTGCTTAACATCTTTTGAGAGGATGACCTCACGTCCCTCATGGTTTCAGAATTACTATTTTTTTTTTCCAGCAACCTCTTTTGGTTTTGTTTTTTCCCACTACCTTGGGGATTGAGAAAGATGACTACTAATATTTTTATATTAGTCAACTTTGAATTTAAAAAAATGAAGGCAGTACTCTCAGAATCTGCTAAATAAACGGAAGACTTACAGTAACAAGGCAGCAGCTTCCTTGCACAGCACAATGAAAGTGTCTGCTCTTGGAAAAGCCTGCATATCAACACTTTTAAAGATTGAAAAGAATACAGTGAATACATATTTCGTTACAAGTCATTGTGACAGTGTCTACAACTTGAGATGACGCACAGATTGTGGATGCCTTCCTCCCAGTTCAGTATATTGCTGCAGCATGAGATTGACATTACACAAAAAGCTTGTTCACCATGTAATTGTGTATATTTTAATTATTCATTTTTACCCAGTACTGTAAATGAGTCTCACATCTTTTTATGCTATTGTCATTATTCCAGTCTTCTGCCTCGTATACTTATTTCTTCCACATAGGAATGTACACAAATTAACAAAATTATGACCGTTTAAATATATATATTTGCCTCATCTCCATAGTAACATTGTGTAAGTAAAAGAAAACAGAGGCTTTTTGCTGTGCATCAGACACCAAAGACTTTACTGGATCCACTTAAGGGGGAAATCTAGATTTGCAAGAACTAAAATCCAAACCAAGAAAGCCAATTTGCCACACTGGTTTTCAAGGTTCTGCTTGTAGTAATCCTGTCACAATATATATATATATAATTATATATAATATAATATAATATAATATATTATAAAATTTATATATTTGTATATAAATTATATATTTATATATAAATATATATGTTTATATATAAATTATAAAAATATAAAATATAAAAATATATTAAATAATATATATAATATATATATATTTTTTTTTTTTTACAAAGAATATATTGCTTGGAAGTATAGAATCTTGTTGAAAAATCTTGTTTAGCAAGTTGATGCAACCCTCTCTCAAACTGATGAATTAATTTACAGAGTGGCTGGAAGATTGTCATGGAATTTCAGAGATGCTGTGACTGCATTTCACTCCTGGTTTCTGGATATGCTGGCAGCAACTTGTTTGTGTCTCTTAGTAGTGGGGCAAAGGTGGTTAAAACTAGAAAATGGTAATCACTGACTTCTGGATTTTTTGATCAGTTGTATTTGCACCATCAAGCCACAGTAGTCTGCATTGTGCAGGATGTGCCTTTCTGCTGTGGGAAATAACATCTCTTTTTCAAGACTGTTACACAGGGTTTTCCAAGTGTTTTCTCCTAATACCAGCTTAGCTGCATGGTTACATTGCTACGGCTTTTCTTTTTGTAGCACTTTCAGCTACTATTTTATAATTTTTGCCTAGAGAGGAGTCTGAGGGGAGGCCCCATGGTGATCTACAGCTTCTTCACAGAGGAGCAGAGGGACAGATGCTGTTTTCTGCACTCTGGTTACAGCAACAGGATCTGAGAGAATGGCATGGAGTTGTGTCAAGGAAATTAGGAAAATGTTCATCACCAGTGACTGAGCACTGGAACAGGCTTCCCAGCACAGTGGTCATGGCACCAAGCTGGATCCAGTTCAAGGAGCATTTGGACAATGCTCTCAGAACTATGGTTTTTGTTTTGGGCAGTCCTGTGTGGAGCTAGGAACTGGACTCAATGAGCCCTTTTGCCTCATCCCTTCCAACTTAGGATATTTTATGATTCTGTGATAAATTGCTGATGATAAAGTCACTGGTCTCAGCTGGTGAAGGAAAAACTATGTGAAAGCCTATGCAAAGGCATCTGGTGACTTAGGGGGACCTAATGTTTCTTAGAGGTTTTGAAATGTGAATCAGCTCATCTGTTCAAAAGGCTGTCCCTAAAACATAAATTCCAGTGTTTCTTTTATAGTTTCTCTGTTGGCTCTTGGATTACCAAGCAATGAAATATTCTGACTTCTGTATTCTTGTTCTTCCCTTCTGACCTGTCGTGGTCTTCTCTTAACCTGTTGCTCCTTTGCATTGCTGTTTATGCTGTTGCTAACCTACTGGTTGCTTTTATTCACAATTGACTTTCCTTGGTTTGAGGGTGACGTTAATCTTTTCATGCAAGACTGGTATGGAGACTGTCAATTACTTAAGCACTGCAAGTTTTGAGGACCTTTCCAATGTGCTGGCCCCTTGCCCAGAGGCTAATTTCACTTTCTGGAGTCTTTCTGAAAACACGTTTTTTATAATGCCCACAGGACATGAATCATTGCTACTTTGTCTTCTGCTGTCACCTTCCCTTTTTGCTACATTAGGTAATGTTACTGCATCAGTGCAATGTCAGCAAAAGAATAGGCTTGTATTTCCTTGTGTACCATCAAACCACTTGAGGAAACACTCAGAAGGATGTGGTGCCAAACCACCATTCTTGCAAAAAGTGTTACTATGTCTTTGGTGGTTTTATACAGCTGACAAGCTTATCTAGTTTGTTTGGAAAGATATGCCAGTTTTAATAAGCAGTAATTAGATAATGAACTTATCAATTCTGTTTTAGTCCTGAAACTCTGAGTGGGTCTGTCAGCATGGCACACATGCTGACATTAATTTATTTTTAGAATGGAAATTTTGTATCGTCTTGGTTAAGCACCTCACGTGGAGAAATATGCATCAGATTTCTGCTTTGCTCCTCACTTCCCTACCACAGGCACATGAAAGCTAATAAAGCTGTAATTAGAGCAGTTGTACATCTCTTCAAAATGCCATTGCAAACTTGTTTGCATTACTCTTCATTTCTGCAGTTAATGGCTGATCTGGATAAAAAGAAATCTGATGATTTACTGCACCCAGTAAAGCAACCTGTAACTCCTTGTAGTAGCAACTGCACGTGATACAATGCATCAATTCTTTTGCCATGCTGTAATTGCTGAGTATGCTGCTGGAAATATTGAAACTTTCTAATCACTGGAAGCTGTCTTATCAAACTGTTCTCTTGTTATGTCATTCTCCAGTGTCAAAGGTAGAGATGGGAGAGGGGGGAAGAGGTCCACTTCAGACCTTCTTAAACTTTTATTTTTCTTGAAACTATAGTTGTTTGAAAAGAAGAATATGAAGTACTTATTCTTATATGTGTGCTAGGATGTGGCCTGTTACTGCCCTAATGTTTCTGCATGCACTTAGAGAGGACTTGGCTTCCTAAAGCTTTTCTTTTATTTTTAGAAAGGATGCTCCATTCCACTGCTGAGGTGAATTGGTGTGCTTTTTGTTTTTCTGGAACAGCATAGTAACAGCAATACACACAGGCATTATGGTCCTGGGAGACTTGTAAAACCATTGAAAATGCCACTTTGGATTGCTTGTAAATGAGAATCTTAGACCTTATGTCAGACCACCTGTGTTTGAAATGCAAAAGAGAATTTGTTACTTCTTGGTGTGGTGACTAATATTTTGTTTGCTGTTATATCTTTATCTCTTGACCATAGAGATTGTTAACCTCTGAAAAGTAAGTAGCTATTGATTCCCACAGCAGTAATCAACTCTGTAGGATTTATATTTGGGGAAAGAGGTATCTCTGAAGAAAACTGAGTTCATATCCTGTGAGAAGTAAGACAAGATAGGGACATGGGATGTTTAGTTGGAGTAGTGTCTTACTTACCATTCTGGTTTTGGAAATTTTCTTCTGTTTAGCGGTTTTGCAGTTATTCTAAAACTTGCCATCAAACTACTTAGTAGCTTCACTGTATGCTGTGTCTTGCATCAATTTTATCACTGATGTTTCACCTTCAGTTTTCTTCAAATTCTTGCTGTATAATCAGTGAATGTAGTAGATGTTGTAATTATGAAATATACCAGAGAGTTTGGCTAAGCAGTTACTAAACTAAAACAGAATAGATAGAATGCTTACCCGTATCCTGGGCTCACTGTGAGACTCCAGAAGAGATCCTTCCCCAATGGTAGTCAGCTCTTAAATGGGTCTAGGAGAGGTGGAGCCAGGCTCCACCCCTTCCAGCAGCACAGGTGAATTGCCTTCACATGTGCTCCTGTGGCTGACTCATTGCTTGCCTCAGGTGATCAATCGGAGGCTCAGGCCTGATTAAGCAGTTCCTGTACACTTGCCATCCTTGTAGATGATTTACTTTACTTTTAGGGAGTTGTTCTATAGTCTTGCTATAGAGAGAACTTATGTTCAGATTTGCTTTTGAATTATTTTCAAACATTGAATTTCTTCCCAAAGAAGTACTTCAAAGTCATTTGATCTCTTTGGCCTTTAGGGAAAAAAAACTTCTATAAGACAGGATTGCCAGGCACTGTTCTCTCTGTATCCTGCTCATCTGTACATCAGGGCTGTTTGCCGATACTTTGAAGACTTCTGGCCAGAGTAATATTATAGCTCACGTGTTCTCTGAAAAATGAGGAGTCACTATTACCGTAAAATTACTACTGTATTGTTCTGTGCATTTCTATCATTTAATTTTCCTTTAAATGGAAACTGCTCTTAAATGACAAAGAAATGAATGTTGCATTCTGGCTGTATTATCACAAAGTCATCTGCAATACTGTGAAACTTAGTCTTAATTGAGTCACTCTTCTTATTATAAAGACCAAGTACATGTTTTCACTAATATGAAAGGGAGATTTCACTGTACTCAGCTCACCTGCTTCTGTCTTAGCCGTGTAGCGTCTCAGCAGGCTTGTGGGTTGCCCAGCATACAATATAAATGCTGCCCTGTGCTGACTCAATAAAGCAATTTAATTTTGTCACGAATTATTTTGCCTAAAAAACAAGTGGTACATGAGGCTTTTCTTTGACACTGGTGTTCTTTATCCTTGAATGTTCCTGCAAACAATCTAGCTGTGAAGCTTAATTGTACCTCTGTGATGTCATGGAAGGTACGGATTTGGTTGTTTGTTTCTCTCTTCCTGGTCTGGTTTACGAAGTTTTGGAAAGAATAACCTGACCTTGGAAAGTTTGACATGTTTGAGACCTCTGATAGATTCTACCTGCAATGCAACATTTGTTTTTTTAGTCTCTTTATCTGAACACTGGCCATGGAAATCTCATGGATTATCTGAAGATGAGTGGCTGAAGGAAGACACAGCTTTATCCTTGCAGTTCTCTTGGAAAGGCTGGCTTGTTATAAGAGCCCCCTTTCCCCATTCTCAGTTTTTCTGTGTAGTATGGCCCAGAGTTTGTTGGCACTGGAGATGACAGGACCATTCTGGGGAGAAACTTAATTTTATAAAGACTCTCCTCTTTCTTTTCCCGTATATTTCTCAGCTAACTCTTATTTCAATATATTTCTCTTATATTTCATTGTCAGATCACCGCATTGCTTCTCAGCCCTTCCTCAACTGCTTTAATTAGTATGAGGAATGGATTTGGGATTCTGGGAAGACTGCAGGTTTGACCTGTTCCCGTGGACAACAAGAGATCTGCCTTGTTTCCTTCCTTTCCCATTGCCATCTTTTTACCATCACCATTTTCTGTATTATCTACAAATTTTCCTGAAGAAGCTGATAGCAGTACATGGCCTTGATTTAATGATCCTGGTCAGTAGTGTTCTAGCAGAAATGCACCAGATTTCTTATCCTTCTGGAGGTTATTTTTTCCCTTAATTTCTCTGAAATAGGGAGATAATCTGAGGAGTTTTATTTTGGTACACTGCAATTTCCAAAGTGCTAGCAGGAGCACGGCTGAAAGAAAGTAGAAGTTTTTGAGTGAAACAGGCAAAATGAGAATTATCAGTGATGCTCCTATTCCAGCAGTAGGGCACTGCTGGCAGTAAGACTTTCAAATGCAGATAATGATGAGAGATTTGACAAAAGCAAGGGAAGGGAGGACAACACACTAATTTAAAAATATGTCTAGAATTGAATTTCACTTTGTTTGGAATCCAACTGGCAATATTTAACTACCACTGACATCAGAGTAATAAGTGAATGCTCTGTAATCAGCACTTTGGAGAGTAAAGCTGATAGGGAGCATGCCCAGTGTCATCAGTGCTTGTACCTTATGCTGCTGCTCTGGTCAGCTACATGGCAGCCCGACTTTCTAAAAGATAAGGATTTTTCCATGTTCCGTATATAAAAATAGCAGATCCAGATGGAATATTTCTGGAAGTATTTTAGTTAGGCAACCTTAGATTAAAATAATTTAAATTCATCTGGAAACTGAGGTGGTTCATTCATACCTATAGCAAAGCATTTAGAACAGTACTCTGCTATTGCCAGGGGCTTTTCCTGTTTTGCTGTTCCGATGAATGCAGCAATCCTGTTTTCCACAGCTAATTGCACTTGAGGAAAGAGTAGACGTTTTATATTAGAACAGGTTATTAATAGCCTAACTGGTGCTTTGAATTGCCATTATTAACTTGAACTCACTATAGAGGCAGTGACTTGGAGCAGAATATCTTTATCCACATTTAAGCTAGTGGGCCTTTAGATCACTACGTATAAGAGCTTTGAGTCATAAAACTGCTATGTTTTACCTTTTCGGTACGAGGAAAAAGAAGCTTGCTAGTTAAACAAATACGTTATTGGTAGTTCAGTATGCTTTTTTTTTTTTTTTTTTTTTTTTTTTTTTTTTCTTATTTCCTTTCTGTGTTACCTCATCATTTTATCTTAAGGCTTTCACATCATTCCTGACTATTGATGGTCTCAGTTTCTGGCGATTAAAAATGACAGACTTTAGCGTGGGGAAATATTCCTTTGGGTTCAAATCTAATTCAGAGTATTGCTTCTGTTTTTTTTAACTGCTGCCTTAAATGCAGTTTCACCAGGGATTATAGGTATTTATTTCCCCACAGATTTACAAATTTAAGAAAGCAAGAAAGGCAGCCAGTCTTTTTTCTCTTACCCAGTTACTGTTTGCTGTGCACAAAAGTGTTCATGTTAATCCAAAATTTAATATAAGTTTAGCACCAACATAGTTCCTCTGCTCTCATCTCTACCAGCCACTCTTCCTGCTACTTGTTTTAGCAAAATGAGTCGCATTTAAAAACAAACAAAATACAAATGGATGAAATAGATCTGAAGGCAAAAAATGGAAACTCCAAAAAGTTTGTTTTTATGCACAACCTCAGCAGAAGGAGAAAGGGAAAAACAAGGAGGAAATCAACATAAAAGTTCATATAGACTTAGCCAAAATAATTTCCCAAATCTGTAAAGATGTCCATCTTTCTTTGCTCAAGTGAAGCAGATGTTCTCACAGACACTGACTCGGAACAAAGCAGAGAAGAATTTCCTTCAAATGGCATTCTTATTTTTAAATTAACATTTTTCCCTACACTTTTATTATGTTAGAGAAAATTGCAATGAGACATTCTCTTCACTGGCCTTTTTCCCAGGCGCTATGGATTGCTTATGGCATAAAATCAAATACACCAAGAAATAATTCACTACAAAGGACACCAGCACCTTAAGGGTGAATTCCCTGATACAGTTGGTATGATGTCAAAAAAAAGGCAGCAGGTATCAGGAGTGGGAGAGAAAGGAGCTGCTTTAGTCAATCCTTTCCTTTGTTGCTTAGATTATGCCTTGTTTTAGCTGTGTCCAGGGATGAAATTGCTCAGAAACTGGTCCCTTTCTAGTGACAGTCTCTTTGGTGTAGCCGGAAATGGGGGCTTTTAACCTGTCCATTGCAGAAAGCTGTCTGGAAGAAGCTCTACTCCCACAGCCATCATGTGAGACTTGATTGTGTGTCTGTGAGTAGGCCGCTTGTTATGTCAAGGCTTTAGTGGCAGCAATGTGGGGAGATCTCTGCCAAAAGATTTCCTCACCAGCTGCCTGTGATGGCAACAAATTCTCTTGTATCCTCAGGGTTTAAATCTTGACCCTGTAACCTAGAGAAGTCCTATTTATATTAAAATAAATAAATAATAATAAAAAAAAACAGCCATTGCAATATCTTGCTGACTTTCAGACTGTCAGGGATGATTTTGAGACCTTGCTACAATGTGCTGATGCTGAACTGCAGAAAAACTGTAGAACTGCAATTGCAGGAGTGGAAAGTGGAGAGTGTTGTGTTCTGTTTTTCTTCATGCAACTGCCTTAAACTCTGGGTTTGTGTTTGGAATCGTACCTCAGTGCTTACTCAGGGAAGAGTTGTTTTGTTATTTGAGATAGACTTCTCATTTTGGGCCATGTCTCCGTTATGGCACGGGAAGGAAAGAAGCTCACAGGGGATTCCTAAAAGTCAGTGTCAGTAGGAGAACATAGGAAGTGATAAATGTTTCCCTTCTACAAATAGCATGGAAGTCAGCAGCTGGTCAGCATCAGCCAGAGGTACTTTTACAGCAGAGCAGCCACAGATAGTAACTATAATTACAGAAAGTAGATTTGTAATGGTAAGTTTAATTGCCTTTGGGTAACTGAAGTATCAGAGCCAAGTGCGCTGAAAATCCAGGAGCTCTGTAGAAGCTGTGTCCTGCAGGACAGCAAGGAGCATTCTGAGATACTACAGTTCAGTACTGATCTTGGAGCACTACACAGCTACTAGGAGTGAACTGACCTATTATCTACTTTAAAAATCCCTCTTAGGATTTTTGCTCATTACTTAAGTGTATGATAACTCTTTACAGTTTTCTCTAATGGCAAGCTATGGTTTGCCAAGTGTAAACTTTGACAGTTTACATAGTCTCTTTTCAAACTGATTCCAGAACCACGGTTGCATGTTGCTTATTCTAATAAATTCAGACGTTAATTGATGTGGTCTGGCTCTGCAATCAAAAAACTCAAGGCAGCTGTAAAGCTAACAGATTTACAACTGCTTTGTTTCACCAAAGTGTTATCAGGCATCTGGAATGCTCTGCTGAATGGCTCTGCTACATTTTATGCATTCGTCTTACTGTGCACATAGTGACTACAAAATATGATGAGTCGTGTCACTAGGAAATCTGTTATGCACAAAGGAATTGGGACTTTAGCCCAGCTTCTACAAAACTTACATAGACCTTCAGCTGCTGTATCAGCATCACTGATAGCCCAACTTCATGACAAAAGAAATTTTGCTTACTAAAAAGCAAGCAGAAGAGGAAGTGCTGGAACAAGAAGGTACTCAAATGAAAGCAAATTATTTGGTGGCCAAACTTGGTAGTAGGACTGCTGGTTGGCTGATGAGAGCAAGGAGAGGAAATGCTGCAGCTACCAGATTCTCTCTAGCTGCAGAATTCCTTGGTTCTGTTTGAAGTGTGCAAAGTTTCATTCTAGGGCCTCTGAGTGTCCCTTGCAAGAAATGCTGCAGGCTTCTTTTCTCCCATCACCTCTATCCTTATGTAGATATTAGAGCCCTTTTCTACAACTACCTATTCCTTTTGCTGTTTTCATTTTAAAATACTGGGGAGTGATTTTCCACTTAGTTTCTAAGTTGAAATTGGGATTATCAGCACAAGACCAATGTACATTATATATTTAAAGGGGAAAGTGGATGTGGTACACTGAGCTTACTCTGCCTTTCCAGATATAACTTATGTAAATAAATCCAAATTTGAATTCATTTTTTCTAAAAATAATTTTGTGCACTCATACATTTGCATTTGAAATGTCAAGTGCATCATTCAATGATTGTTGTTAATCTTGGCCTTGGAGTGTGTCCTTCTGTATATTTTATTATTTTTCATTAGTAGAAGTATCATTTTTAATTATATTTGGAAGTCAACCCTGCAGATTGCTGAGGGGAAAGGCTGAATTTTCTGCATTGCAGAAGTGCATTTTCCTGATACCTTGTTTTTGCAAACGTGAAGTACTAAACTCAAGAACAGTAACAGTTCGGTAAAAACTTATGACAGTTTGCTTAGTCATAACATATGAAAAGAGAACCTTAGGAGATTCATTGGCAGTGTGTTATGTTGTCTTCAGTTATGTTGTGAATGGTGCCAAGAAATATGAATGATTGCTTGGGTCGGTAAAGAATTATGAAAATGCTATTCCTGTTGTGAGAAGCAAACAAAACCACAAGTCACTAGACAACCTGTATCAATACAGGTTGATACAAAATATTCTAGATTCTTCTATTTTCCATTGTCAGTACTTGGTGATTTTGTGGATAGGGGGAAATGTGTTTAGTTTTGATCCATAGGTATTTGAACACTGGTCCTTGTGGAGAGACTTTGTTGATGACTCCGTGGTTCATCCTTACATAAACAAAACCAGCCAGTGCCATCAGTTGCTAAGATTGTGCATAAAATACCTGTCACAGCAGCCTCTGGAGGCTGGAAGCTGTCTGATAGAATTTTTAAATGGGTGAGAGAATTTTTAAGTGATATGATAAATACCTTAGAAGCAAAATAAATACAACCATAACAACAGATGATGTTACTGTGATTCATATTCTGTCTTACTCAGGTTGGTTTTTAAACATGGTGAGGAAAACACATTTGTAGGTGACCAGATAAAGTTTCTGAGACATCTTAAATATGAAGTCCTTGGAGGCTGGGCAAATTTAGTAGAAGGTGATCAAAAGCTGACACAGAGCATTTTGATTATGCCTTTGTAAATCTTCTAAAAATCAAGGCAAATGGGGAAAAGTTGAATTTTCTTTCTGCTGGAGATAGAATTGCTGCAAAATGTTGATACTTGTTTAAAAAAAAAAAAACAAAAAAACCCACGTCCTTGTAGAAAATAAATAAGTAAATAAACTGAAAGAAATATGGTCAGAATATTGAGCCTGTTACCAACTTCTGAATGATCATGAACATGCAGCTAACGCTTGAATTATCATAATGAAGCCATGGATGTGCCCAGAAGTTCAAAATACAAGTTAGTTTTCCAGTTGAAACTGAAAATGATACTGCTGATATGTGCTGGATGTTTTCAGCTGCATAATTTCTTTGAATAATCAGTTTTGATGGCTCAATAATGTTTTACAGGAATGTGCATGTCTCATCGCCAGGATATCAAATAGTTTTGGTTGAGAGAGCCTTTCCAGAAATCTGTCACAGACTGAGGGCTTGAAACCTTGTATTCCCCAGTCACTGTCCTGCCTAATGAAATGGCACATGGTGGAGGTCTTGTTTTCAGCTTTGCCATTTTATACTGTTAACCCAGTAAGCTCTGCTGCTGAGTGCTGCAATGAATAAGAGATGGAGCAGTTCTGATAAGTGTCTCTCAGCTGCCCAGTACTTTGTCGAATGAATTTGCCATCGGAAGTCACAGGAGCTACATTAACTGTGTGACTAGGATAATTGGTTTTAGTAAGGCAGCTAGCTACCTGTACATGGGTAGAAGCAGAGACTTGTGCTAGTCCAATTTTTGTGTGGTTAGTAGAATGTACAGTCTTTGCCCCATTTGTAACTGTTTTACCCCAGTGAGTCTATTTAAACAAGGATTCTAATTTCATTTTGCTTATATAAAGATGAAGTAATGGCAGAGCATCTACTCAGCATTTCTTGGGTATTTTTTTAGTTGAAGCAATGCTTGGAGTACATTCAGAGAGCTAATAAAGATAGGCTGAATGAGTAAAGGATGCTAGTTACAATTCAATGCATTTTGCTTGTTTTAATAATATATCAATACACTATTTATGAATTACGTTACCAAGAAAGAGCTTCTCATTGTTTTCCTTTATTGTTTTTCCTTTGAAACAGCATGTGTCTATTCAGCTATGACTTGTTTTACAGCAATTAATATCTAGGAGTTTCTTTCTAGCTAAGAAAAAGAAACACACAGCGTATTTCTTTGTATGTTGTGCACAGGAGCAAGTGTTTTTGTTGGTATGTATTTTCCTTAAGAGAGAATGATTGCTGTAATCTGTACTTGCAGATCTCTGTTGAGAATCTCTGTTGAGCCAAGAAAGAAGGTGGGGAAGGGCCAAAGAAACCTAGGGCCACTGTGAAATTTGAATCTGAAATGCACTTACTGACAAGTCTCCTGGCTTTACCATGGTGGGGCAGAGTTGTTTTTGCACAGCAGTGTGGTGTCTCTGGAGTGGGAAACCACAGAAGGATACTTTGTGTGCTACCAAGATGATCTGACTTTCTGATGTCAACAGCCATTCAACTTACCATGCCAACAGGCTGCGTGCATTGTAGGGAAAAAAAAAAAAATTCAAGTAAATCCCTTTAAGTGAGCACTTATTCAACTAAATTATGTGCAAGAGGAATATTTGTTAACATACTGAATAAGAATAAAATTGATAGGTTTCTTAACTTTAATTGGAAAAAGAGTGAAGAGTAAGATACTATTTAATTTCAGTATGTTGAAGGTCAAATAAATAAAGTTAATTATGAGTAACTTCCACAGATGTTATGAAAGGTGCTGTTAAATAAAGACTGTAAGTGAAAAATTTTAAATAATTTTATGATTTGCAGTTAAAAGAAAATTTAAAGTCTCCCCCTCCCCTGCTGTTACAATTGCAGATAAGCTGTAAAGCGTGGAATGTGGTGGAGTGTCCTTCCCCACAAACAAAAGATTGCAGGCAGAATAGAATGAGAGCACACAGCTAATACTGAGGAAAGTAAATAAATGCTAACCAAGAGAAAAGCTTCTGGCCTCAGCTGAAGTACTTAGTTATTTGAAGACCAAGGGCCTGCTTTAATTTGATGCAAGTAGATGTATGAGTGCCATGACACATTTGTGTTTGCATCAGAGTAATGTGGGTAGAAATTTGAAATAAGTATTATCCTGACTTTAATTAATAGCACTCATTCCTGTTGCACTAAATAGAATCATAGATAGCTGTAAGGGACAAAATTTTGTAAAGCTGTATCCAAATGTATTAAGCCTGATAAAATCTTGGCCTTTTCAGATTTTGGAGTAGGGAGTATGTGTGCACTGAATGCTCAAAATTTCTGCGTTGTACTCTTTTTGTCTTTATAGGAACAAAAATATTCTAATTTCAAAGGCAACAAAGGCATCTTATAATCTTTTTCAGACTGAGAATGTCTCGCTTTTGTTTGAAATACGGTTTTGTGTGTAAATAGGCTTTCCTGAGGTACAGGGATTCTGTTATGGCATGCTTGGATTTTTGCATGCTCTATTCAGGCAAAAACAGCTGGTCCACTGCCTTTATTCATCCATGGGAAAAGCTGGGAGATTTTTCGTATTTATCTGGGAATTGAGGATGAACTCCTTTGGGAATTACAACATGCCCATATGATCAAGAGTTAATCTTGAATCAGATGCATAACAGCTGTCTGATACTTGAAACTGTCAGGTAGAAGCTGTTTTGTAGAGAACTGGGGTTTGCTGTCACTAGGCTAAAAGATGTGCCTCTGGAAGTGTTTCCTCAGCATGTCGCTCATTTCAACTTTATAGGCTGCAGAAAAGAAAAAATGAGTGCCAGCAACACTATTCATTTTTTTCACACATCTCTTATCTATAGACTCATGCTTCCAAGGATGAAACTGAATTACTGGGCAAAGCAACACCAATGCATGTGGGCTCCACTTGCCTGCTTGGGTTCTAGTTGTGCTCAGCACAAGTACAGATATTTTAGCGAGTGACAGAGCAACATGGAATGAGGTGAAATGTGAAAGTAACTTCAGCTCTACACTAACAATCATTGTGCAAAATTGTGTGACCCACATGTAAGTATGTTCATCTGTAAAAACACAAGCTGTTCAAAAAAAATATGCATGCAGTTCACTTACCTTAAATACACACACTTGATGGCTGACTTGCCAGCAGTGTGGGGAAGAGATGGAGGGCTTCTGTATGTTAGAGAATCCAGCCTGTGACCTCTGTGTGTTTCAGATACTAATACAGATTCAGTGGATTCTGCTGGGCACATATGAATGAGAGGCATATTCATGGTTGTTTGTATTACTGTGTGATGAACTAGAATTTAATTTGTTATTTTAAAATAACACTTCATAAAGTACTTATATTCTCTCTCTGATAAAATACACACACAAATGCCTTTCAACCAAATCAACTATGATCTATCTGGAGAATAGATCACAATGGGAAGGGTTTTTTTGTGCTACCTTTTTATTTTTTATTCATATACTTTAAAAACTATCCTTTCACATTGAAGATTCTAGCAGTGTTTTGAGCAAGGCACACAGTTTTTCATTACTTTGGGGCTGGTGAAAGCCAGGGCCCAATTAAAAGCTTTCTTTACAGGTAAGTAAGTAGGACAATGCATGCAAGACAACTAGAGCCTTCTGCTTAGCTTGCAAGCATCTCAGTTGTTCCCTTGTCTCGAGAGGATTTTTTTTCTTTCTTCTTTTTTTTTTTTTTTCCTGAAAGAATTCTTGAAAATTATTCCCTTTAATCGCAGAGTTTGTGGAGAGGTTTTGTTGGAGGTTTTGACAGGTATTTCTGTAAGGACTGTAAAATAAAAGAAATTTTTTCCTTAATGCTGTAAATGACAGCAGTTTTAACAGCAGCTTGTCATCCTTCACTGTCACTGATACTGTACTGATTGGGCACTTTATGTTACATAAGGGAGGATTTCAGTGCTGTAGGGCTGGTGCTTTGTGACATAGAATCATGCTTAGGATGGAAGGGACTTTAAAAATAATCTTGTTCTATCCTCTCTGCTTTGAGCAGGCTTGCCACCCACTAGATCAGGGTGGCCAAGGCACCATCCAACCTGAACCTGAAGGCCTCTATAGATGGAGATAGATCTGGACAACCTATTTCTGTGCCTCATCACCCTCTGAGTAAAGAATTTTCTCCTGGCATCTTACCTAATTCTTCCCTATTTTAGTTTAAAGGCGTTCGCCCTTGTCCTGTCACTATCAGACTTTGTAAAAAGTTGGTCTTCCTCCTGCTTATAAGCTGCCCTCCAGTACTGGAAGGCCAAATGAGGTCTTCCCGCAGCCTTCTCTTCTCCAAACTAAAGAAGCCCAGCTGCCTCAACCTTTCTTTGTAAGATGTGCTCCAGCCCTCTGATCATCTTCATGGCCCTCCTCTGGAGGCACTCTAAAGTCTCTGTGTCTCTTGTGCTGGAGACCCAAGACCTGAATGCAATACTGCGGATGAGACCTCACAAGGGCAGAGCAGAAAGGGTCAATCACCTTCCTCTCCCTGCTGTCTGTATCTCTTTTGATGCAGCCCAGTATACTGTTGGCCTTCTGGGCTGCAAGTACACTATGCTGGCACATGTCCAGCTTTTCACCTACCGAGACCCCTAAGTCCTTCTTTGCAGGGCTGTACTCAATGAGTTCTTCAATGTCTGTAAATATATCTGTGATCACTTCAATCCAACTGCAACACCTCGCACTTGGCCTTGGTTGAACCTCATTCGATTCACAGGACCCACTTTTCAAGCCTATCCAGGTCCATCTGTTTGGCTTCTCTTTCTTCTATTGTATCAGCTGCACCACTCAGCTTGGTGTCATCAGCAAATTTGTTGAGGGTGCACTCAATCCCACTATGTCATTGGCAAAATTGTTAAAGAGGGGGGACACCACTCATGACCACCTTCCACCTGGACATGGATCCATTGTCTACAAGCATCTGGCGGTGACCATCCAACCAATTCTTTACCCACTGAATAGTCCAGCCTTCAAATCTGTCTCTCTCCAATTTATAGTTAAGAATGTGGTGCAGGACAGTATTAAAGGCTCTGCACAAGTCCAGGAAGATGACATCAGTTGCCCTTCCTTTGTCCTACGTATTAGTTACTGAAGCTTTTAGCAGTTTTCAACTTTAGGATGCCCTTTTGTTATCAGGCTGCTTGTACTTCATCTCTTTCCGAGACATTATATTTCCATTTTTCTTCTTATTCTTGGTATTTGATAGCACACTCATTATGTTTGCCCAGAAAAGATCTGTTGCAGAGTCAAGTGATTGAGCTTTTCTTCCTGTCTGTTGTGAGACTTTGCAGGTAGAGCTGGGCTTTGCTCAACAGTGAGCTTGTCTTGTGTGGGACTACTTAAAGGTATGTCCTCTGAGCATGCTTGTGGTTCAGCTGAGCCCTGAGAAAGCCAGCATTAAGTCTTTTCTGGTTAGCTCACCGTCATCATTGTGTCCAAACGTTACATCACAGATCCTTTCAGGATTTTCTCCTTTCAGCTTAACCTGCCCTGAGTATCCTAGAGTCGTGAGGTTCACAGAGTACTAGGCAAGGTACTTATAGCTCCTGCTAATACTATGTCTTTAAGGAGAAGTTAAATTCAGTCTAGAGCTATGTTCATTGCAGTGGTCAGAGGGGAAGGCTGAGCGTAACCCTCTCTCTGCTCTTCACTAAAGCATGCCAGGGCAACCATAACCCAAGTCCTGTTCTAGAACAACAGTTAGAGTTGACTCCAAGAAGCTTAGGCAAGTGGAGAAGAGACTGGGAAGGAAACAGAGGCAGGAAAGTGGTTTAGATATCCTGCAGTCTTAGCCACTGTTGCCTGCCTGTTGCCCACGTGGAATCTAATTAGGTTTTCAAACAGCAAATCAGAAGCATTTTTTATGAGAGGGTAGCATGGCTTTCTGAGTTGCCTTTGGCTCAGCAGCAGATGTTTTGTAGTGTATCGTCTCTGAGACTTATTATTTTGTTTCTCAATTTGTGGTATCCTTTCAGGCTTTGTGGTAAAGTCTTGATGGATTCTTACAGTGAAACCTCTTTTATTTAGCATTTGGTATTTTAATTGAGCATAATCTCTACATCTGCAGCTCCCATAGCAGGTGTCTCTCCTAAGAAGCCTTAAGATGTCATAATATTTGAAGGAAAAAAATATGGATTTTTTTTGCTAGCACCTGTAATTTAGGTAGCAAAATAATTGGGTAGGAAGCTTGTCTTATTTCTAGTTGAATATGATATGAAAGACAGTTGCAGCTTTTACAAACCTGGCTAAAACTTGAGTTATCCTACAATATTTGGATGGCTCTACTTTAAGCAACTGTTGGAAAAAATATTTTAGATTCAATGTATTATTAACAGTTGTAGATAGAGGGGCTGTATCTCTTTCAAGATACCTTTTTTGTTGTGTGAAATGAGAGGAACTCATTGCAGTAACTACTGTGGAGGTGTTTAAACCAATGAATTGCTTATATTAAATTATTATTCCAAATAGAGCGGTGGAGAGGTTTGAATGGACTTTCACCATTTTTACAGCTTCTTCCTTGTAAGAGACGCATCAGAAACTCGTAAGATCTTTTATTTGTAAGTGTTGGTATTCTGCTCAAGCTATTGTAAGAATTATTCATTTCCACTTGAGGAACGGTGGGGATGAGTATGTGCAAATTTCTTCTCTCCTCCTCTTCCCTTCTTTCCTCTGGACACATTTTTCAAAAAAGTAGGAAGAACCTCTAATAGTCAAATTTACATCACTCATAACCAGTAAAGGTTCTGAGGACATTCTGGAAGACAAATCATGGCTAGAACTTATGCATCAGTTGGGAATCAGGCTATAATTCTGACTGTAATTTATACAGTCTTTCGGTATGGTACAAATCCTTCCTATTTATAAAGACTCTACCAGCTTGGTTTTCATCATAGGGCATAAGCTCCAGAACAACATTCTTTTTAGTGTTTATTTTATTTGGTTTGGTGCTCCTCACATTTGCATTTTGTGTGTGTGTTGTTATGCTTTGCCTGAACTGAACTGCTCTGCTTATTGGTGCAAACAAGAAAATGGTCTGTTTCATGCACAAGGGGTTTGTGTGAAAAAACATGGTGTTAGTGGTACTTAGTGCTGTAGGAGCATGTGTGTTTTATTCCAGGAGACCTAACAATGTTCTGCAACCTTTATACTTGGATGGAGAACAGCTAATGATATAAATATCCTGAATCTACATCTTTCTTTCATGTTTCTAATGAGATAGCCTGAGACGCAGCCGTGCTTTGCAAGACATGCACATTCAAAAGGAGTTGTTGTTGCTCATACATAAAGCAATGGAAATATGTCCATTTTGGTTACTGTTGGTTTCGCTGTGTTCTTATTGCCTATTGTGGAAATATTTAACAGCTGAAAATGTCCGGTAGAAGAGCTTGTTCCCATGATAATTTCTATGTAGAGTCCCATGGTTGCATAGAAAAAGAGGGAAAAGCTAAATAACCTGTACTTACATGGCTTTATCTTGTGTGACACTGAAAAAGAAGCACTGTATAAATGCTGCGCTGTATAAGACTGCACTTGTGCAGTCAGGGGAAAAAAGAAGAAAAAAGAAGACACAAAAGAGCTGCAAGTCTTCAAGTCAAGTTTTTTAGTTTGCCCAGCCTTTTGTAATGGAAGAGTCTGTAGTTTGTTGTGACAAAAAATTTGTCTGAGGCATTTTTCAGATTTCAATTTTCATATTGCCCTAAGATATCAGTATCATCCATGTGGCAACAAAATCTATCGTCTCTGGATGGCCATCTTGTCAGCCAGGAAAGCAAAAAGCATGATTCACTCTCTGGAATGAATATATGGCTAGGATGAAGTACTGTGTGAAAGGATGCTTATACATAAGGGAAGTTCTTGCAGCCTGGGGTTAAGATTTCCTGTGTTGCTGAGAAGGTAATGTGAGATCTGACCATCTGTGCACAGGCTGATTATATTCAGTCTGCACTCCTGTAAAAGCTATTTGTATAAGGTCATGGTGCACTAACTGAAATTCTCTGTGGATGGGCATTTTGCCCTAGTATATTTGTGAAACTTTAAAAAATCTACTTCTTGTATTGAGTTCTCAGAGTCTTTATTTATCCACAAGTGCAAATATTGTGCTGTTCCTATAGTTTTGTCCTTCACTTGTATTAACCATAAACACTTATACTGACCAAAATTAAATGTACAGACCTTTTTGTTTTATTTTCCTTTCTCTCTCAGACACCCTGGCTTTGGAATACTAGACAGTGCTGGAATGGTTACCCATATCAGGTAAAAGTACTGCCTAAAACCAAGAATGGCCTCTCTAAAGAGCTCTGTTTTTATTATGATGGAGCTTTACGTCAATGTGTTAGTATGAACAGGCTAGTTGGTGCTTCAGATGTTGCTAGATGCTCCCTGTCTTGCTTGTGTTCAAGATGCAAAATGGGAATTTAACTATCACACCTGTTTTGACATGAAACACATGATCTGAAAACAAAGCTGGGAAATCTACCTGTGACATCTGCCACAGTGGAGAAATAGCCATTTTTTACAAAGTTCTGAGGATGCTGAAAGTCTTAGCAAAGCCAGAGATCCAGCAGACTGGGAAATTCAGAAAGTTAGTTGCTAGTCTTAAACGGGGCAATTACACTTGCTGTATTTAAACTCATGCTAGAAGAGAAGAGAGTCTGTCAGAAATGAGACCATCTAATAAAAATCATTTTCAAAATCTTTGTCCCAGAAACAAAGACATCTACTGGGTGCTGATCAAAATTATGCATTGGGTTTTTCATTTGTTTTTTGGTTCTTTTTCTTAAATAGGTGAAAGTTCTAATCTGTTGTTTGTTGCAATCCTTTTGTAAGTTACTCAGCTCAAAATTGCAGAAATCCAAGTAGACTTACAGTAGGTGTAGTCAAATGAACCATTTGGAAGACAACTTACCTGTAAGAGCAGAACCAGTCCTATTCAAGTCTTCAGGGAACTGAAATCCAATATGTTAGCTAAGTTAAACACACTATTTATCTTCTCATGGAAGGAAACTATGATGCCATTAAAATCCCCCCTTCTCCTATTACCACTGTATGTGCGCTTAGAAATATTAATGTTATTGCTAATAAAGTATCTGATAATCTTACTAGAAATTTTCACCGGTGAGTTCTTGTGCAAAATGAATGTAAAAGTTGCAGCCTATTACTACCACTGTTAGCTCTTGTTCTTTTCCCTTTTTTTTCCTTACACCTAATTAAAAGCATACTGACAGTGTCACTAAATCAGAAAAGGATTATATTGGCACAAGCAATGACTTTAGTAGACTGATTTTGAGTGTGCACATTTGTCATGAAGTATCTACATTTAAATAACCCATATAGGATGTTCAGTCAGCATCTGAAAACTGTTCAGCTACGAAGTATTGGTCTGCAAAAAAGAGTGGAAATAAAAGACAACTGAATTGCCTCTTTCTGATTGAAACAGCTCTTACTCTGCTTGGGTGTGTGGTTGGGCCAGTGCAGAGTGTTCAAAAGGTGGTCCATCTAATCCCTTTGGACATGCCCACAGAATTTCTCCTGTGCTAGTGAACGCTGTCATTGTTATGGGAGCTATGGCTAGCAGGGAAGCACAGTCAGGAGGAAATTAGAATAGCTCCTAGGACTGTCTCTCTTAGGCTGGGATCTAAATAGTTACCCCCTCTGAAGTTGTTTTTGGTTGTGAATAGGTTCCTGTGTATTGTTATTTATATTTTTGCTTTATTGTTTATTATTATTTTGCTTTATTTATATTTTTGCTTTTAAACATCTGTTTAAAACCATGTTGTATATCGAACAAGATGCCTGGGTAAATTTATGTATTTTCTTCTTCACAAATGTTAGCGTGTTACCAGATGATGGTTATATTCTTTAAAAGTTGTCTTTATATTAGTTAAATCTGTTTAAAACTCACAAGGTTTTTTATCTAAACAGGTGAGGTTATATATACTAGTGTCACTTTAATCTACTTAACATTGTTTCTTTTGCTGTGCTTTAAACATACATTAATGATGTACAGCAAGATGTTTCAAGTAATTTTTTGGTAACAGTGATATAAGTGGGAAGAGTTTAGTTTGTTCTGGGTTTCTAATGGGCATCTTAATTTTTTGGTATTGCAATACTGTAAAGATTTAAAAGAGGGTAGGCTGGAAGTATATTTTTCCGGAACCATCAAAGTTTGAAAGAGGCAACATAATCATTTTTCTTACATAGGATCCTTATGTATAATATAATAATCCATCTGTGATTAAACATCTCTTGTATAGACCTCAGGTGCCCATAGTATCAGACTCTCTATTAACCTTTTCTCATCTCCATCTTTCAGCCACTGATGCCTGACCTTCATTATTACTACATTGCTGAATTATCATTCTACTGGTCCTTAATGTTTTCTCAGTTCATTGACATCAAAAGAAAGGTAAGAACAGTGAGACTGAAAACACTGAAGGCTTTGATATTCATCGCTGAAAAACTCATGCTGAAGTGCTTGTTTCATGCTGTTCCTTGTTACTGTGATGGGTGGTTTTTTTCTGCACATGGGAAGAAGAGCCTGGTGTAATCAAATATTCAAAGGGAAATGGCATCAGCTGAAATCTACTGCTCTTACAAAATGACTTGAATGCAATTGACCAAATATATATTATTTCTACTAAGGGTTAAATGTTTAGATATCAGTGATGGAGCAAGGCTGCCTCATAAATTCACAGTACTGTTTGATAAGATCTGTGAAGGCGTTGAATTTATTTTCCTGCACAGACAGGGTATAAACAGAGATGCATTTAATAATAAAGAGTGATACAACATATAATCCTTGGTTGTAAACCAAGATCAAACCTCTGCAGCAATGCTACAGAATTCTTCGGATTATTGCTGCAGGAATGTGTTTATCTAATCAGTCCCCATGCATCCATTTCAGCTCTCTGCACTGTTGATTGTATTTCCTTTTCTTCGTGTACCTCTTGAGAGAGCAAAATTCAACAGCATTGCATTTGCAGCATTATATTTTTAAAGAATTTTTAATAGATTCCTGACTAGTTGCTTTCCTTATGTGAAAAGTAATTGGAGGTACTCAATCAGCATCTAAGTATGTTGAAGTACAGTTCTGAAAAGAGCCATTGTGGTAGGCTTTCATCTTTCATCTTGATATGTCTCCTGGGAAAAAGCTATAGCGTTTGCCCTTGTGACATGGGGAGTTTGTTTCCATTGTTGAGCTGAGCACATGGTCTGATCCTGTCCATACATAGGTACAAGCAAAGAATCTTTTGTGTCTCTCAGTTATTTATAAATGATTTATAGATAAGTATAGATATATGCACGCACACACATAAAAGGCTTCTCAGAATACTGCTTTGGAAATGGAAGGAAAATGGAGATAGGGAATTAGTCTGGTTGCAGCTAAATTACACCACTGTCACAGATTTACAGTGCTTGACCCCAGAGCACCAAATTGAAGCAGCAGACCATGCACCTGCTGTATCTGAGAATGTAGTGTCTCAGCAGAGCAAGAGCACAGTGTCTGTAGTGTAGTGATAACATGTCAAAAACCTTTCATTATAAGCACCCTGCAGGAGACAGTGGCACTGCTGTATTTGTAAATAAACTAGGAGATCACTGACTGGTTTGCACTGGGGAGCTAATTCTTTTTGTAGTTTAAACAAAATTGATAACTAGGATGACTGGACTGGAAAAATGCTGCTGTGTGCTGATGTCAGACAGTAAAACTGCTCTGTGGTCAGGGGCAAATGCAAGCTGACAAGAAAACCCACGAGTTGAATAGTGTTAACACTGAGATCTTACAGTAGTTGACAACAAGTAGTAGCACATGCTCCTGGGCATCAAGGCAATGGCAGCCGTCAGCTGGATCACAACACAATGCCAGAATGTCTTCTCTGACGAGACAGCTCAGGATGTAGAGGGATGTCATACAGACAATGTGCTAAGCTAGTGGGAATATAGATGTTGCTAGGAAAACGTGAAGCAAGCCTCAGCTCCAAGGTGAACTCCTATCAGACACTCAGGAGCATCAAATAATGGGCAAATGGGCATTATGTCCCAACAAGGAAAAGCTAGAAGTTTTACAAGTGCTCAACCTGTAAAGTAAGCAAAGGTGAGAATGTTGGCTCAAATTCATGCACTTCAAAAATTTTGAGACAAAAGATTGGTCTCAAAGCCATTTTGCCAGCTGGTATCAGACGTTAGGTAATACTTCGTGATAGTTTATGCGGAACAGATTAACGGTTCTCAGTCTGAGAAACACATTGATGTTTTCTTGCTACTGTGAGAGGAATACTGTTGTGTATGTTGTGCTTATCATTTTAGATACTTTAAAATACAACAGGGCCTGTCTTGTAGTCTGGAATGATCAAAAGTGCCCTGGCAGACTTGAGCACTACAGGAATTCAGCCAACCACTATTATGTGTCCAGCTTTCTCAAGGCAAGGTGCTGTAGGTCTATACTGAAAGTGTCAGCACTGATCACTGGCGTAGCTCCAGTCTTTTACTTTGTGCAGCTCAAGATAAATTAACTTCTGGTTTTCAGTCTCTCTTTTTTTTTCTTCCCTAACAAGAAATTCATTATTTCAAATGGTTACACTGATTAAGTAGCTGTTTGTCTTTTTTTCAGATGTTGTAAGCTCCACCAGATTATCTCTGCCTGGCTGAAGAGATACAAACAAAATATTAAGCTCTAAGTTAAGGCAGTGAATTGAATAGATTAACTTTTATAGTTTGTGTTATGTTTTTTGCTTCATAAACATATACTGTGTAGCTGTAATTATATCCTACCCTTAAGGGTTTCATATTTTCAAATACTACAATCTACTGTCATTTGTTTTGGTGTTTTGTTGTGTTTGCTTTTTTAATTTTTTCTCCAGTTTCCTGTACTCCTCTGTAAAACACACAGAAAGAAGATTGGATTGGCTGACAAGCCTCTGATAAGTTTTAAAAGTAATCAGGCTTACTTAACATTTTCTGGTTACCTGAAGTATTCACTGATAGAATAGTAAAAGCACCCTATGTAACAGAAATCTTGTTTCTGGGGTATTTGTGTCAAGATTGAGACCCCTGGGATTTTCTGTTGTCCACACCATATTCTTCCATTGATGGTGTCATGAGTAGGGTCTTTCTCCTATTCTTAGAAACGTATTTTCATGTACAGGCACATGTTATCTTTCTGAAGTTACAAATGGAGGTTATAATATAACTGTGCTGTAAATAAATGTGTCTTGTGCAAACATGTATGGTTCAAAATACACTCAAGAAAGAAGCCACTCTTGTACAGCTATAATTCTATTGTGTATGGATAAAACTACTTGAGAAAGCTGGGAACAAAAGTACCACTTGTCATTATGTAGCCTTGCAACATTAGTTTCTGTGTATTTGTTACCCGTATATATAATTAAAATGTAACACATAGCTTCTTCAAGAATGGTAATAATTACTGAGATAAGGAAATATCAGGAAAGAAAGGACTAGGATAACAAAAGTCGTCTTATTTATATCACTACTACTTTATTCTAACAGTTCGCAGTATGTTGGACCAGTATCTCTGTTTCAGAGCTGACAGAGTCAGTTAACTGTCTTTTTCAATAAACATCAGAGAGGGAGTTCCTTGGACAGTATTTCTGTAAGTAGTCTCGTGGAGATGCAGAAAACTGCTGCCCATAAGTATTAGGTCTGCTTAGAAATAATCTGTATTGTCTGGAATGCCTTGAAGAGTTCCTGGGGGGAATGGAATTCTAGTCTTTGTAGAACTTGAATGTGGAATCTATAAAAACAGAGGAAATTTTCAGCTTATCTTCTTGCCTCATTTGGACTGCCTATGTGCAAATGTAATTACAGTTAGCAGGAAAATGAAGAAGTGCCATAGCATTTGCAACTGAAGCAGGTAAAGATCTAGGCTGCAATATGGCCATGTGGGAATGCTCACATCTTACTTCTAGCCCTGGGGGAAAAGGTAGATGCTTTGCTTTTTTGATTATGGCAGAGTCAAATGGTCCCCATGGGTGGGTTTGTGGTTACTGAATTGACTAAGATGCCATGTTCTTGCTCTCACTTAAGACCCTCAGAAAGAGAAATAGCTTTTAATTTTCCTTGTATTCAGTTCTCTTTAAGAAAATGGAATGTAAACAGTGACTTGAGAAGATGGCTGCATGTTTTTGATCACAATCCAGACTGCTGGAGACCAAATAATCTGACTGAGAAATGTTGGATGTATGTCAAAGTACATACATACAATTTTCTGCTTTTGATCAATTCTTCTTCGTGTTGCGTATTTGCAGGACAGAGGAGCCTGTGGCACTTGACAGCATTAAACATGGAGTGGTAGGATGAGAGTTCCTTCCCTTTGTAGTTAATGAGTCAGCTCAAGCTGCAAGTTTTTTCATAGACTCCAGGTATGCAGTGCAGTGCATGCGAGGGCTGGTCCTAGAAGTGGTAATGCATTCCCATGTACAGCATGCCCCTCTCCATTACCAGAGACAGGCAAAGGTGGCACTGAACGGTCACCTCCCAACACTAGAGAGAGCAAGCAGTGGGCAGCTATAGCCAGAGCCATCCCTTTGTTACTGGGAGTTCACCAGCACTTTTCTTGCAGGCCCTCAGACCTTTCCTCCCTTTGCAAGCCAGGCTCTGTCTCTCAAAAGGCTGCAGCTACTCAGCTTCACTTCCCCTACTGTTTCTCTGCTGTGGGCTTATCAGCTGGTGACAGCTTAGTTCGATTCAACTGCTGCAAGAAACACAAATGCCACCTCCCAAAGCACTTGGTGAGGAGAGGAGCCTTCCTGGAGGAGCTGTTTCTTGTGGCTGTCTGGACTCTGTTCTCTCAGCCAGTTTTGTATGAGAGCTGCTTTGCTACCTGGGCACCCAATGCCTGGAGGAACTCCCCAGTCAAATGATCCTCTGTGACCTTTTCTTTAGGGTTTTGATAGTACTTTCCCACAGATTTCCACGTAGTTAAGCAAACTCCAGCAAGACTTATCTTTAAACTGATTTTATGCCTTACAGAAAAGAGTCTCATGCCAGTGTGTCCTGTTCTCCCTGTAATCAGCCTAGGAGTGTACACTAGGTGCACTAGTTGTTCCCTTTGCTTTGCCCACTCCTCAGGATGCATCAGAGATTTTGATATTCCAGGAGTTTTACTACTGCCCATATTTTTCAATAGTAACAGTTACTTGCTGACTCTGTGAGCTACTGGTTTGAAGACTGGGCAATGTGCATCATTTGGAAGATAGCAGCTTAGATCTGAGTAGGAGGATCTGCACTAGCTCGCTTGAAGACTTTTCTGACCCTGCTATAGTGTGAAGACAAAACAGCTTCATTAAAAACAAACAAATGAAAAACAGAAACTTGGGATTCTCAGCTCTGTGAGACTGCTCCGTTGCACTTGGCAGGTGACTGTCAATAATTGCTCATAGCATGGAGGAAATGTGTTGGTTGTACCTCTGCAGCTGTTTGAACTCTTGTAAGTGATGCACTCTTTTGCAGATTGTGTATTACTCAGTATGTAAGAAGTAAGGTATAATTTGATTTGTATATACGTAAGTTTTTTTCAAAATAATTCATGGATAAACATCATGGATGTTTATGAGATTACATTATTACAAACTGAGAGGCATAGCTATTTTCTAGCTTTCAATAATCGTTTTGCCTTTTGTTATCATATATAGCTATTTTATTTAGTCAAAGGAAAAAATATTGCTGGGTAGGCACTTAAGTAGCAGAATCTTCGTGCAACATAACCATAATGCTGGATTTAAAAACATTCATCCATTTTCATGTGGGGGTACTGAATCTCACTGTTTGTTTCATTGTTGTTGTTTTTTTCTGCTTCTTGCTGCTCTAGGATTTTGGCATCATGTTTACACATCACATTGTAACAGTCACCCTGATAACCTTCTCATATGTAACCAATTTGACACGAGTGGGAACCCTGACCTTATGTCTCCATGATGCAGCTGACGTTGTCCTAGAGGTGAGACAATACCTGTGTCATCAATGTACGTGATATTCAGTATTCTGATAGCTCACATGTCAGTGGGTAGAATTTATTTGCTATGCAGAAACATGTATTCCCTAAGCAAAGAGGCCAGTTCAAGATGGTAATGGTAATTAATATAGTGTATTTCCTTGCTGAAATGTATTACACTTATAGCAGTCCATGTTTGTGACTTAAGGCCGATTTATTTTTTGATAAGCTGCTTGTATAGAACAGTCTGATGATGCGTTGCCAGGAAGAGTTGCACAGATTTTAAATACAGCATGAAAAAATCAAAAACTAAAGATTATGAAATATGGAAAGTGGCTGCTGTGTGGGATAGAAACTTCTGGCTTGACCACTCTGAAATGATGAGCTAAGGGAGAATCCTGCCTCTGGAAGAATCAAGGTGTCGTGGTTTGGTTCTGCTATTCTTTGCTGAGCAGAGGGCAGGAAACAATGTACCTGTTCTGTGCAAAGGCAGTGAGCTCACCTGCTTCTCTGAAGGATTTCCAAATTCCTGTCCCCACACCTCATCTAGATGCTAGTATTAAGCAGATGGCTTTGGAGAAGAGGGAGATGATTTATACTCTTCTAAGACAAGATGATCTGTAACTTCTTTAGCAGCAATTTAGAGATTTTTCTCATCAGTAATGCTGATATTGCGCTGTGGACTCTCCATTAGGATCAGATAATAACTGTTTTGTCTAAAAGTTTGTTTTTGTTTTAAATATTTTCAAGGATCCTTTTATGCAAGAACATAGCTTCACTGCATGATTCACTTTTTTCAATCTTGAAGTCCAGCCATTATGGTTTGATTGTGCTTTAACCCTGTTTTTATTTTTTCATCTATTTTTAATCTAGAAGTCACATGACTGCCTGAGAATGAAGACAAGAAAGAATCTGGTTTTCTCCAATTAGAAATAATTACATCTTTGCAAGCTTTTTTCCTGTTTTAGCAACGTGTGTAGATCTATTCTGCTGGTTGTGAATTCACCCTAGCCTTCTTCATCCCTGTTTTCTTGCCAACAGAAGGGCATACTTGATGTTGTTCATTTCAGATCAGACCAGTGCTTGTGGAACTGGAAAGCCACTGAAGGAGTAGCTGTGGTAGGCTAGCTAAAATCTTAGCGTGAACACACTGGGATATATATTTTTGATCAATTCCTCTCTCCCCCAAGGCAAAGAGAGATTGCTATTCTCACATGATTTGAAAACATAAACCAAAGTCTATTTTGTTATGTGAGACAGCTTTTTGTGGTCTTCCTAGTCAGTTTTTTCAGTCTGTTTTACCTGGAAATACTAAAGCTGCTTGTGAAGTGTAAGAATCATAGCCAAAACCGTTGAGAAACATTTCCTCACTCAACATGCTCTCTTCTGCTAAGACAGTAAGTCACAGCCCCTGTACCATATGAGACAAAATGAACTCTGACATTATTTAGGGAATGTTAATGCAGAGGAAAATAAATATTTAGCTTCAAAAGAAGCTGATAGAATTTCTTACCATGTTAGATCAGTTGTGTACCTGACCTGTTTTATATGTTACATACTGGTAAAAATGGAAAGCTGCTTCTAGAAGCCATTAAACTGTTTCCACTTACCACTTCTTGATGAAACATATACAGTGGAAAGCTGATTGGAGATGGATTAGTTTTGCTGTTCTCATTGCAGTAAGCAGTATGTATTGGTGGAAATAGTGGAGGTGAGGTTTTATTCCGTATATTTTAAGGCATTTACATGTGTAAAAGATTCATAGTGGGACTGGATGAAGGGAAAGCTGTTCCTATTGTCATCCCAGGCTTCAGTAAAACCTTTGACACCGACAACTTAAGATTCTCAGAATTTCTGTAGGGAAGCTGTCAAATCGTGGGTTGGATAATCAGAAAATAAAGCGGATCAAAAACTGGCTGAACAGCCAGGCACTGCAATAGTGATCAGTGGTAAAAAGTCTAATTGGAGGCCGGTAAGCAGTGGAGTACCTCAAGAGCCAGTGCTGTATCCAATCCTGTTTAACATCTTCATTAATTATCTGGATGATTTAAGATGATACAAAATGGGAGGGAGTGCTGACTCTGACATCCAGAGGGACTTTGACTGGAGAAGTGGGCTGACAAGAATCTCATGAATTTCAACAGCTTGAAGTACAGAGTCTGGCACCTGGGGAGGAACAACTCAAGTAATCAGTATATACTGGAGGCCACCCAACCGGAAAGCAGCATTGCAGAAAGAAAGTTCCAGGAGTTCTGGAAGACATATGATCATGAGTCAGTAATGTGCCCTTGCTGCTAAGAAGGCTAGCAATGTTCTTCGCTGTGTTAGGCAAAGTATCACCAGCAGGACAAGAGAGGTGATCCTTACCCCCTACTCAGCATTGGTGAGGCCATGCCTGGAGTCCTCTGCCTAATTCTGAGCCCTTCAGTGCAAGAGAGACATGGAAATAAGAGCCCAGTGAAGGGCCACCAGGATGATCAAAGGACAGGAGCACTTCTGCTGTAAGGAGAGGCTGAGAGTGCTAGGTCTGTTCAGCCTGGAGAAGAAGAGGGACTCAGGGAGAATGCTAAAAGAATGGAGCTCAGCTCTTCTTAGTAGTGCCTAGTGCCAGGACAAGAAGCAGTAGGCACACATAGGAACATAGGAGTTCTGTCTAAGCATCAGGAAGCACTTCTTTTACAGTATGGGTTACAGAAGGCTGGCACAGGCTGCCCAGAAACTGGGGAGTCTCTCCCCTGGAGATTCTCAAAAGCATTCTGGTCATGGTCATAGGTACTATGGGCTGTAGTTGTTACATCTTGAGCAGGGAGGTTGGACCGGATGACCTTTGGAGGTCCTTTCCAACTTCAACCATTTTAAGATTCTGTGATACTCAAGAATCTGTAACTCAGCTTAGGTTATCTTGGATGTTTAAAGCAGCTTAGCTATGCCAGGATAGACTAAGTAGAATCACTGGCTTGTGTAGGAAGCTATTATATAATCTTTAGCTGAAATCCAAGCTACTGAGAGAAAATTTCAGCATCCCTTCTAAGTTCAGTTCTTTGAGGGGCTTGGAGTGTCTTTGCAATGTAGTACAGCTTGCGGGTTAAAAACTCTCAGAACTAACCTGCTTAAGTGTGTAAAACTGCTCTTATTTGGGACCTTGAGACCTTCCAGATTCAATTCCCTTCCTACTTAATGAATGCTGTGTTACTTTGTGTTACATTGTCTTAGGTGGCCAAATTCTATCCAACAGCATGCACTTTACCACTTTTTTCTAGTCCTTCCTTATCAATGTTGTTTTTAGATCTGTGTTTTGAGTATTGATAACCCATCACTTGTATTGCTTTTGAGAAATATTACTACAAGCTGCTGTAGCAATACCAGCTCCACACACTGTAAACCACCTTTTTTAGGCTGCCATTGTGGGAATACTGAACTTCCAGTTATCTGGAAATCAAGATGTTAGTAACTCCTCTCCCTTACATGTTGGCATCCAAAGCTAGTACAAACACTAGTTTGTACTAGCCAAAGTACAAACTGCTAGGAAACACATTCATGTCCAGTAGAATACAGGACTGATTGAGAAGGCTTTAAGAATATAGGGTTGATTCAGAATGCTAATGATTTCTTTGCAGCACTTGAAGCTTTCCAAATATTTTGTGAGCTTCCTAATTTGTTTTCTGTTTGTAAGAATATCCTTTATGTTCAGATTTTGAATAGAAACATTTCAGATGCGATGTAACATCCAGAAGTGCTGGTTGGTTTTGGCATATGGATTGTCTGATGTGAGCATTGAGCATTTTCAGGTTCAGTGTGTTCATACCAATAGAATCAAACAATGCAGAACTGCCTCTCACCAGTTTTAGTTCTCTGGTTTGAATTCTGCAGTCAGAATATTCTATATGCATTGTGGTTATTTTTCTCTTTCCTCGCCTCTGGAAAGTCTTCACAATCAAGCATTTTTTAGATAGGGGAGCTGGATATGCCTCTCCTCTGAGGGAGACATCCAGTGGACACTAAATTAATCTCTTGATATACTGCATGATGCAGTAGCTCTGTACACTTTTGACACAAAGCATAAGAAAGATGTGAACACTCTGGAAGCAACATAAGTGCCTTAAAACAAGATTGTATATGCATGCTGTTTTCTTCAGGAAGAAGAGGATAGGAAAACTTCAGGTAAGATCAGAGTTTTAAAGAGTTTGAGTGAAGTATATCTGGTTGACTCCTTGACCAAGGAAGGAGTCAGAAGATTGCATGAAGACAAATGAGTGGAGCATGTAGAAATAGGCTTAGGGCAAAAGGTTAGGAGAGCAAAAGTGACTTAAATGGAGGAGGAAGACATAGGGGGCAATATAAGCCTTGGGAAAAGATTTGGAGAGAGGAATACGAACTTAAAGACAGAAACTGCTCTGTATAGGCCAGAAAGGCAGGAGAGATACTGTAGGAGAATAGGGGCTGTGGGGCACAATTGAACATTTGAAACAGAAACGTTATGTATAGCAAAAACTGGAAGATGGAAGTATGGGACAGTTGAAAGATATGTAGCTGCCAAAAATAAAAATGCAGCTCAGTGGGAAAGACTTGGTTTGTAGCATTGTGGAAAGATGAGAGAAAGTAGGTTAAAAGGCTGCTGACAAGGATAGCATAAACATAGTGGAGCTCGGTAAAATCTTTGTAAGGGTTTTGTAAATTTGAAACTGTAGGATTTGTAGGATTTCAAAGAGGAAATGGAATGGAGATGAATGAAGTGGAGGAAATATTCTGGTTTTGTGCATCTTTTTCTCAGGAAAAAAAGTTTCTGACTGCTTAGTAGAGAGGAGTTCTGAGATTTCTGTGAGGCAGCCCAATGAAAATGTTAGTCATTTAATCAAATTTTGATTTCTTTTTATTTTTTTTTACAACTTATACACAATTCAAGAGAATTCAGTTGTCCTCACAGGAGTAAACAGACATTTCTTTCTTTTACAGGCTGCCAAAATGGCAAACTATTGCAAGTGTCAAAAACTGAGTGACCTTCTGTTCCTTACGTTTGCCATTGTCTTCATTGTCAGTAGGCTTGGCATATATCCTTTATGGTGAGTAAGCACATCATTTCCACCAAATGCTAAGCGTCAAGCAGATTTGAAAATAACTGTGTTGTAATTGAACATGATTCATTGACATTATTCTGTTTCCCAAAGCATCAAAGAGTGTTTCAAATATAACCAGGTGTTGTAGTAGCCTATTTGCTAGACTGCCATTGGATTTACAGTGTTCTAGACAAGAAACGTGGGGCTTCTGCTGGTTTTCAGTTAGAAGTGAATTGGAAATCACATGGCTTCAGGTTAGCAGTTAGTTTCTTGTGTTGGCAAGAAGTGGGAAGGAAAATAAAATATTAGTCGCTGAATGCACTGAACAGATGCTAAGCTTGATCTTCACATTAGCTTACAGCGCATGCTTTATGAACAAGTTCAGAGAGCTAAGGAAAGTCCAGCCCTGCTGAAATCAGTATAACGATGTTATTGTTGTGCAGATTTGCAGTACTGCAGGCTATTCATTTTCTACCCTTCCTTTGTGTTGGAGGTAGTGGAAAAGTTCTGTAAAACATGCATCTTTAAGGTAATTATATTGATGTTAACATAATCTCACCTCTTCCCAAACAAAGGTAGCTGCTTGCATGTGCACATACATTCTCTTCTTAGCTACATACACTTGAACACATACAAATAGACACAGATATTTGGTTCTTTAGCTAGGATCTTTAACATCCAGAAGGCTGCAGACTCGTTCTATACTGGTGGAGAAATTCATTGAGGTTTCTCTGTAATTATAGTATGAGTTAGCTTTGCATAAAAAGCAAAAGCTCTGCTATAGATGCATGTGCCCTATATATGAGTAAGGCTGGGAGAAGGCACTGACCTTACTCTTTTATATTCAAGATCCTTCCTTTCTCTAGTGCGAACAGAACTAACTGAAATTTCTACATCTCTGTGAGACCAGGAAGGATCTATTATTATGTCAGAAGATAATGGCGATAGTTTTGGTTTTGGGAAGCATCAGAAATGTTATCCTTTGCAGAGGTTTATTTAGAAATATTACAACCAAGTTCTTCATTTAAGCAGACAGGATATACGGATACCAGTATCAACCTCTCTTAGAATTTCTTCTGAAATCCTATATGATGGTATCTCTTTATGGCTTTGTTTACTGCAAACAGGATAAGCCTAAGGAGCCCGTAAGGTGCTTTATCGTCGGTCCTGATTAACGCTAGAATGTAGAAGTCTCATTCAGTGGCTAATGACCCCCAAAAAATAATATGATAATGCCTGATCCCTTCTGTGCTGTTTTTACAGCCCCATAACAAAAGGAGAAAATTGTTAGACACAGAAACTGCGTTTTTTAAATGCATGTTATTTTATTCCAAGGAGCAATGATTTGTTTCTTAAGCATCTTTTCTTCCTTCCCCTCAGTACTCCCTTGAAGTTAACTTGGCCATTCATTGAATTTCGCTAAATGAATTAAGTTAATTTTTCTATCTGTGTGATCTCAAATAGGAAAAATGATAGCATTTCTGATCATGGGATTTAATCTAACCATCGCACATTGCTTTATATTGGGAAATGCAGGAATGGCTCAGTCTGATTATGGCAGCTTGAAAATAGAAATCCCACTACTCACTTCTCTCTTCTTTGATGGTTTTAAAACAGAAATAAGTTCAGTTTTTTCTGAGTGCTTTGAGGCGGGATTTTTTATACAGCTAACCTGAGAGGAATGCAGAGCATTGAAGGGATGAGGTTAGGAAAGAGGAAGTTCAGCTAGAATTTAATCTGGCAAGGGATATCAAAAGCAACAAAGAGGTCTTATGTAAATGCATAGATAACAAAAAGGGCGACTAGACAAAATAGGGGCCTATAGCTGAATGAGATAGGGATCCTGGTGACACAGAAAAAGTCCAAGTTTTGGACAGCCTGCTGTATATGACGTTGCCTGAACAGGAATGTTGGACCAGATAATCTGCGGGGGTCCCCTCCAACCTCAGTATTTCTGTGATTGTACAAGGTGCCTTATGTGTTCATCTCTACCACTAGCAGAGCAGTTGAACCACTCTTTGTGTTATTTGAAATGGCAAAGAGAGAGCTGCTGACTTTAAATTTTGTTAATTAGACACAAACTTTACCAGATCACTGCTTTGTGCTTGCTTTGATAAACAAACAATGAAGACTAGATTAATCTTCTCAGGGTGCATGATTTTGAAGGAGGACATTAATCTTGTACACATTTAACCAGAAGCAGCTGCCCAATATGCTTTTTCTCTTGAGGTATCTTAAAATCATCAAGGTCAAGATTTTCCCATCCTTTACATCTCTACTGTGGTAGTCAAATTTTTGAAAATCCGCACTTTTAACTTTTAACCTGAGACATTGAAAATAACACTGCATTTGTAAGCTGACTGAGGTTCACACCCTGTAATGCACACCTCATGCTGTCAGACTTGCAGAGTCCTAGAAGAGACTACCAGCACAGCATTAAGTTACAGAACAAGCGTAGAAATTTAAGCGCTGCTTTACAGGCATGACGTTTTGTACTGTTGATCTGGGGTGTGCCCATCCGTTCCTGTATGCACTTGGTACAAGCAGCAGATTGAACATTGTCAGAATTCTGCTCTAAAGGATAGCAGTGGCCCACTGTACTGAAAGCAGGATGAAAATTGTAGTGAGTAGATCTGGGAAAGAGGGACAGAAAAGAGCATTGCATGGTAGCTTTGGGTATTGTTGACTTCCTTGGTACTGAATACTGGGTTAATGGGGACATCTTTGCCCATAGCTGTAACCTGATGGTATAGACAACAAACTTCTTTTTACAAGAGTAGAATTTGTTTGACATACTGTCTGTGTAATACTGTCTGTATTTTGTTCCTGTGGAACCCTGTGGTAGAAGAATGCATCATATCACTGGAGTGGTTAGGTGGTATCATTCAGTATAGACTCGTAAAATCAGAGAAGGCAGAGGGATTGTGTATAGCTAGCAGCAGACAATGTACTCTTGTTTCACAGATAGAATGGTTACACTAGTGATCCCTCTGCCTTTCCTCCTACTTAGCTGACCAAAGCACATGTGTATCTCATTTGAATCTGTGAACAGTTTAGCCATTCACCTGGTCTTTGTGATTATGAAACTGAACTGTAAACACTGTTTGTATCACTGAGTCCACCTGGAACCTGATGCTGTTCATAACAGTGTTTGACATTTCTGCCTATGTCTTGAAATTGTCATTTTCCTGATTTTTATACCCTTTTAGTAAAAAAAAAAAAAAAAGAAAAAAAAAAAAATCCAGCATTTCAGCTTTGGAAATTTGTCTACTTAATAAATGGATAGTGGTGATGGTATTTTTTTTTTCCTAACAAGAAAAAGTCACTCTGTAAGAAAAGTAGGATCCTTGCCTTGAAGCGCATGCAGTCTTTAATATGCTTACCTGCATGACTAAGAAATAAGAGCATCAGGCTCTTTTGAAATCTTATTAAACTATGAATCACAAGTTAGCCCTAAAATACCTTCTAACAGAAAGGAATAAATGGAAAGGTATCTTCAGAGGGTTCTCTTGCTGGAGTGCTGGTTGCAAGGATGCCTCAATTACAGGGAAGAGAGTATAAGCATGGTGTATATTATTCACGGTTTTTGACACCATCATTTCTCCAAACCAAACTATCAGTTTACATACACTTAATGATTATCCTTACAAACATCTGTCATCACAGAGTTTGGAGGCAGTTTCCTAGTTCTTAGCTTAGTGGGAGCATTGCCCATGGGAGCCACGGTTAGTAGAGATTAAGTATGGGATGCACGAGCTTGTATCTCACAAATCCTCTTTTTCTATGAAGCTGTAGTGCTAAGTCTTCATCCCCATTAACTTGCATGTCGGCAAATATGAGTCATTGGAGTGGCAGCAAGCCAGAAAACATAGTTTTGCTCTCCTTTTCCTTGTTGCTGGATATTCAAAGCAGCAAAATTTGGTGCTTGATTAATATTACATAAATATGCAAATTCTTCTAGCATAAAAACTAAGAGGTAAAAAAAAAATAATAAAAATGGTGAGCATGTAATGTGAAAAGAAGACTGTAATTTATAAGAAAACCTCCCCCACGCAGGAAGGTGGATATCCAAGGCAGGGTTCCAACAACACTGCTTATGAAGTGCAGGCATGAGCTTGTGCTCCTGCTTTGCACAAGTGTCATTTAATTCTGCATAAAGGTGCTAATAAAGAATTCAGAATGTATCTAATGCTGTTGTCTGAAGGTTGTTTAGCAGCAGGGCTAAGACAAAAGAAACAGGCAATTAGGTATATATTTAGCAGTCTTTCTACAGGCATCTGGAGTTCGTTTCAGCAATAATTCAAAAACCCCAGGACACTTTCTTCCTCCTGCCACTAAGTGAATGTAGGAGTAAAGCTGCTATTTTCACTGACAAGACATTTCGCTTGTGAAATGCTCCCACTTGCGCATAATCTCTGTTCTAGCAAATTACAACATAAAACATAACTCTCTATGAGTCGAGGGAATATGATGCTTTCTCAAGTGATACAGAGTTGTAAAGAGAATGAAGGCAACTTCAAACTGAAGACTTGACAGAAGTGATGTGAGCTCCTGGTTGGTCTAATACTGTGGTCATACTGTGCAAAGCTGTTACCTCAAGCTTTTCTTCATTCCAATAAGCCTTGCATGTTTTTTTCCCTAATTCTCAAACATTTTGTTTTGATGTAGTTGAACAGATTCAGTTTTCTCTTTGTTGGTAAAGGAATGGTTTGCTTTTTAATGTCATTTTGTTTTTATTTCAGTATCCTGAAAGGAAAAGTCCAAGGGGCTGTAATATTTATTAATCATTTTTTGAAGTGTACAGAGAACAAACAGGATCTTACATTACAGGAGATGTGGGTCTGAAGAAGGTAATGTTACAGCAGCCAAGATTTCCAGTCTTTCTTTGCTTGTTGCGGAATCCTTGTTCTGAGAACTGTGAAATTTATGAAGTTTGAGTTGAAGAGGAGTCCCAGAACTACTCTCTTACTGTGCTTATCCTTCCAGAATATATGTGTTGTGTTTTCTTTTTCTGACAGAGCAGTTTGAATAACGCTGTGAAGAGTTCAATATCCGAAACTGGTTTCACAAGGTGACAGGGTATTTTAAAGAGCTGGAGTAGAAAGCAGTGGAGAGAGACATGATGCTACTATACTCATTTACTGTTTTAAAACGTGTTGAAGTAGCTACAGAAAGGTGTAACTTTTGGATTGAAAGAAGGAAGGGAAGGCTCCAATGAAAGCAAGACTGATGCTTACCATGTGGACAATGCCAAGTTGTGTAAATGCAGCTTCCTTCATGATTCTCAGAGTAGTACTAGTATAGGTTATTTTTCACCACTTTTGACTAATTATAGGAAAACTAAAACACTGAGTTGCAGGAAAGTGCCACAGTCAAAAGTAAAGGGAGCGGGGTAATGGGGTTTGCACTCATTAGGTCTGTGAAGTGTCAGTGTGCGCACAGTGTAAATTCACTGACAAATGTTGTAAAACATCAGTAGCTTAACTGTACAAATGTAAGTGAAAGCTTGATTCAAGCTGATTATAAAGAACACAGACATCTTCCTCCTGTCCCCCAAAATATCATCTAGGTAGATTTGGTGTTACCCAGGTGCCCTGTTGTTGACCTCTTCGGGCACGTTGGTGCCTCCAAAACATTAGAAGCTATGAGCACAGATGAGAAAACTGCTTTGGCTATGCGGTGTGGTCTTGTTTAAAATTAGTTGGTACATCTTACTAGATCTTCTGTTTGTGCATCTGTTTGGAAGGATTCTGTCAATGATAATGATAATAATTCTCACTGTTTCAATCTGTCTTTTCATTGACTCGAAAGTGCAGTTACTAAATAGTTGTGTTGCTTTTTTTTTCCTTATGACAGCAAAAGCTATATAACCACAGGTCTGCCAGTCCTCAGAATAACTACTTGTTTTCTTATTGTTCTTTCATTTTTAAAGATCATGAGAATACACACAGTCTGGTTCATGGCTGATTTGTAATCGCCTTTTCATGGCAGTGATTATCTGCGTGAGCCAGACAGGCATAGAATGATCCTTGCTGAGTTAAAATTAACTTCTGTTCACCATGGTGTGCTGGAACAAACCCTAGTTACATATTACTATCTCTATCTTATCTCTGCATGACCAGCTGACTAGCCCTTCCTGAATTTCATCATTAGTTAAACAACAGCCATGTTATTAATGCACACACTGGGTCTCCGAACAGTGATCCAGTATTGCCAGTTTGCACTGCTCTGTCTCCCTCCTTTTATCCTGCAATCTGCTTCTCTCTGAGTGAAATTGCAGCTTGAGTTATTAATAGGGCAGCACAGATCCCCCATCAGTAGCAGCTGCAGAAGAGATTTGCTGAACCTCTGTTTTTTTTCTGGCCTTGTCTTTTTTTTCTAGCTGATTTTGACTGTTTTTGTGCAGTTCCTAACATGCAGGGAATTTGAATCATTGTCTTTGATCTGTTTTTCTTTCCTAGCAGATTTTCTACTGTTTGGCCCTTTGAGCATGTGTATGGTGGGAAGGCAGCATGTGGACCTTGACAGAGGCACCCTGCTTCTTTCCTCTGAACATATTGGCAAAACAGAAACCTCAAACCCACGAGCATCTTACTGCATCAAAACAAGACGTGGGCACTAGCTAAAGCAAGAGTTCTGGTTATTTACTAGGCATGGTAAAAATCTAGGTAACCAGATAAATCCCAGCTGCCCAAACCTTATCTGGACTCTGAATGACCAGTGTTTTATTTATGATGGTCTTACTTGTTCTTACTGGATCCTGAAGCCAGTGAAAACCTTTCTATCCTGGCCAATATTATGTATAGAGCTGGACAAGCATCTCTAATTGCTCTGCAGTAAAATGAATTACTTTCTGATTATGAAAGTATATCGTTGACACTGTTTTGACCTCATTTTGCTCATAACATTGTCCAAAATAATGCACAACCTAGATTGCGGGTAGCAGATATTGAAGAAATAAATTCTTATTTTAATCCAATGTATTTGATTACTGATGTTATTCATGGTGTCAGTGAGTGGATGCTGCAGAAGTAACAGCAAAAATTATGTAATGTCCTTGTAATTCAGGTGCTCTGTAATTTCAGCAGGCAACTCACAGCCTATGCACTTAATCAACAGCATTTAATAAAGAGTCTTTGGCAAGCTAACTAAAAAACATTTGAAGAAAGCATTGACTTCAACTCTTAGCTCTGTAGCAGAATATGTATAATGTCATCCCATCTGCTTTTGACAAAATGTTACTCGATTATGTCCTTAATAATGCTAAATAATGCCTATTTTATTTCCTCAAGTTGTTTACAGCACTTGTGAACTCAGGATTAGAGAAGCAAAACTGAAGTCTTTGGAATGCTGGGTTAATACTGATGAGTTTACAGGAAGGCTGTAAGAAATTGAAAGGTTGTGTGTGTCATTCAACACTGTGGCTTTGCAGTGTAAATAACAAGAAGTGGCATTTGTTCAGTATTTCAGTTTTTAAGACTTGTGTGATCACAACTGGAAAAAAATGAGATGAAAAAGGATTTTATCAGGTCTTGCAAAGTCAGTTCTTATTCTTAGTTTTTGTAGTCTGTGCCCTGTGGCTGTAATAATGACTTCTGTTGTTGGGGCAGGCTGTTCAGTCAGTGTTCTCACTTTCCTTTCTAAAACCTGATTGAAAACAGGCCAGAAACAAGTGCTGGGGCACTTCTGTTCAAAATTATTCTCATGAGTGAAAATGTCTCAAGAGAAGGGAAGCAATGTTGGTGATGTTCCTGTGGCTAGACACTTTCTTATACGTTTTAGCTGTTTTTAAATCAGCTCCTCAAGGCACAGTGACTGAAGAGCACAGTGGCTGAGCTGAGGAGGCTGAACTTGAAGGGTGCCTCAGCGATGGCAGTCATCTGAAGTCCTCCAAAAAATCGTTTGCAGGAAGGAAGGGAAGAGAAAAGAGGCTGGCCGTGATTATTACCTGGAGAGAGATGTGATAAAAATTTGACCCAGGCTTTGGGCTACTTTCTACAAGAAAGACATTAAGACCCTGCAGCACGTCCAAAGAAAGGCAACAAAGCTATGAAGAGTCTGTAACACAAGTCTTATGAGAAACAATTGTGAGGGAACTGAGATTATTTAATACGGAGAAGAGGAGGCTCAGGGCAGACCTTATTGCTCTCTACAACAACCGAAAAGAAGGTTATGGTGAGGTGGGAGTCATTCTCTTCTCTCAGGTAACAGTGATAGGATAAGAAGGAATAGCCGTATGTTGCACCAGGTTCAGGTTGGATATTAGAAAAAACTTAAATGCTTCGTAGAGTGAAGCATTGGAACAGGCTGCCCAGGGAAGTGGTGGTGTCACTGTCCCTAGAAGTTTTCAGAAAAAGGCACTGAGCAATGTGGATTAGTGGGTGTGATGGTGATGCACTGATGTTGGACTAGATGATCTTAGTGGTCTTTTCCAACCTTAATGATTCTATCATTTTTAAATATAATCCATGATGTTTTCACCATTCATTTGAAAGATAAGTCACTGATAGATGCTACCATCACACTTTTTGAAGCGTGGATTTAAAAATGACACTGTTGCTGCAGGGATAGGTTCTCAGTAAGAAATAAAATAAAGAATTCAAAGTGCAGTACTCCTACTATTGATGGCATGTAAGCCACCTGAAGGGCAATAGGTGTCTGGCAGAGGAGTGGCTGCAGCTGTTTTATGAGTTTTGAACAAGTCCTATATAGTTCCTGCATTGAAGAAAGTTTGGATCATCTTTTCTCCTGAAATGTTTGCTATGGCACGTAGCTGAACACAACACAGTGTGTCTGTGCTCCAAAAGTAAGAATATTCCTCCCACACAGGTACTGTATTTACTTAACTGAAAGAGGCATCAGAAAGGCTTTTATTTTCTCTGATAGCTTGTGCTGCAAAAATAGGAAACAGTCCTCCTGTAGTTTACATTAAGAGCGTTTCTATTTAGAGAATACCATGAACTCCAGGCAAAGGGGTCTTGATATATATTTTCTGTTGCTTGTATAAAAATTTTGTGCTTGAAGTTTTTCAGATTTGGAAGTTTCATTCTTAGCATAACGTCATTTCCCTCTGCTGTGTGCTGTGATCCACAGGTCTTCATGCAAGCATTTTGCCAGGATATGTTACTGATAAAACATTTTGCTGAGTATAATCACGTTCAGCTAGGAAATTTGAATTCTTTTCATATCGTAATGTCTATTGAAAGACTATCCTGAGGTTTGAGCTTGGATTGTGAAGACGTCTCTGACCTTGTGTTTGTTTTTTTTTTCTTCTATCCACAAGGACAGAAATACTAATATTCATGCTAGTGGCTGCAAGATCAGTTAAAGGGCAATAGTTGTTGATGAGAAGAAATTGAGTAAAGAGAAAAGCACAGCTGAACACAGGAGAGTGACAGCCTGATCAGAATGGTATCTTTTACAGTATGTCAAACATGAATAATTTCCTGTCTGTAGCAGTGTTTTTGTTAAGTAATTGGAAATCCTATTGATCTACACAGGACTTAAAATAATATGATCTCAATGTCGGGGATGTGATTTCTGCAAAGAGGTACTGCTGCTGGTTAGTGTCAGAGCAGAAGCCACCTGTCTGCACAGCATCTGAGCTTGTATTAGCAGCCAGACCTCAGCTGACTTCAATGTTTTCTGGTGCGAGACTGGAATGGATGCGCATACTCCACATGATCATAGGATCATAGAATGGCTTGGTTGGGAGGGAGCTCAGATTATCTAGTTCCAACTTTCTGCCAAGCTGAAACTCAGAAGAGTGAGAAGTTGGTGGTACAATCTTTACATACTGGGTTTGCTGTAATTAAATATTTAGCTGTACTGCAGCTTGAGGATTCTGGGATATGCAGTTGCTGTAGTCCAGCTTTTCTTGAACTTAATGGCTGTTTTACTTGTCATTTTATACCCTTCTTGGGTAAAATGTTGGGTAGCTTGTTTAAGGTCATGCATGCAGAAACAGCTATCAGATCACCTATTGTGTGTAAAGTTAGCTTAGCATTATTAGTGCAAGTAACTGGGGCAGCCTGGGATTTGAAGGCCTATTGTATTTCTTTGAAAGTCTAAATAACATTAATAAATCTTGACTACTGATGAACTGTAGCCAGTATATCCTGTGGCTGGTCAACGTGTGCAGGTGTGTACTTTCACGCTCTTAGTGTTACAGTGTAGTCCATAGTGGTTTATAAACAAGCCCGTTAATTTAAGTTAATTAACGTGTCCCATCATCTTTGTGAGACAGACAAGAACTGATACCTTATATACATCCTTAACAATAAGTAAACTGGGTGAAGGAACTTGAGAATTTCTTGGATCATACAGTAAGTTAATAGAAATACGGAATCTAGGCCTCCTGACTCTTTGATCTCTGGTCTTAGTCACTATTTAGCATGTATAATGAAGAATAAGCTAATACATTTGTTATACCTTTTCCACTGTAGTAGCAGCATGCCTTTCATTCTGCTCATTGCATGTGCAGTCGCTGGGCACTGGGCAATGTTGCAGGAGTTAAGGCAACTTGCACTAGCATTCATTTCAGCTGCACAGTTTCTGCTTCTTTTGAACAGGATAACAGTGCCCAGCATGGCAGTCACCCTGCTATGCTTCATTCTGCAGAGTTTATCATGAATTTTCCACCTGCCTGGAAGACTGCCTACTCTTTTCACATGGCCTTCTTTCTTGTCTTCTCTTATTCGTCTAAAATCCTCTCAGAAGCAAACACAGCAGATTTTGCCAATTCTCAGATGAATTTAAACATGCATTTCACTCTTCCACCTCTCCAACTCTTTCTTTATCTCTCTTCCTTCATCTCCCTTTTCTTGTTTCATCCCAAGTATAAGACAGGTGATCAACTTACCAAGAATTAGTTTCTGCTATCCAAGGGCCTGGACTCGTGCCCATTAACTTGTTGGGAGGGAGCATCATCTGAGTCAGCACATGGGCCTGTTGCTGATAGCCTCCTGAGTACTGCTTGTTCAGCTAGAGAAGTTAGATGGTGCTGCATCATGCCAACAAGAAGTTGTGTTGTTGGTGTGATGCAGCTGATTGTTCAGTTGTTTTTGAAAATATGTTAATTTTATTCTGAGCATTAAATTAGAGCAGTACAGTAAGTGCAGAACTGTTTTGCTTCTGCTAGAAAACAGGTTTTTTTCCAATGTCTACTCCATAAACATAAAACATTCTGAAAACTCAACTGTATATAAGGTTATAAGATCCTTTCATTAAATTATGAATCATACACGTATCTTAGCGTAATAAAGCAAAAATAAAAAGCTAAAATATTTATTATGAAATGCCTTACATACCACAAGTCCAGAGTGTTAGAAATTGTTGCCTGATTTGTGGTCAATGCTGTTCGTATATATATAAATCATTATGCTGTACTCTAACTTAAATGTGTGTATACATACTTCTTATTGCTTGAGCTGATTTTTATGTTTTTGAAAAGGACTGTAGCTGTGGCAAGTGTGATTTTTATTTAAAAAGTATTTATTTTATTTAAAAAGTAGAGCTCGGTGTCCCTAGCATTTCAAAAGTGAACTCTGCTGTCCTGAATCCTTGCAGGACTTCAGTTACGCCCCTTTTGCATTCAGACAAAGCATGTCTGTTGCCATCTAGTGACTATAGGCTGGTAGCTAATTCATACAGCTCTTCCCTGGAGAGGTTGCAGATCCCTATTGCAGCCTGGGAATGTGTTTTGAAGAACGTGGTCCTAGTGCTTGGGAGTTGCATGGAAAGTAAAAGTCCCCATATGTGCTGTTTCTTTCATGTTGGTAGTACACAGGTACCAAACCATGTCTGGAGGAAGTCAAAATGAAAAAAACTTTATTAAAAGAGAAAGGAATTAAGCAATCATTGTTATTAATGAGCATTTTGGTTATTTAAGACAACTGACACCTGCAAGCTTTGTGAAAGAAGAAATGCATGCTGAGAATCTTTCTTTCCTGTATGTAATGTCTCTTAAGTGACACTAAGCGCTGAAAGCCAAATTTTGGTGGTGATTCTCTCTAGAGACACCGAGATGCTTCAGATCAAGTCACTGCTGCTGTAAGATGCAACTATATGGATAGATACCATCTAATCCCATATTTGTTGATTTATATATCTTGATTTAGAAAGCGCATCCTTTGAGATTGCTGGCTTTAAAAAAAAATATAATGATTTTTCTGTCCCTTTCCCTTCTAGGATATTAAACACTACATTGTTTGAACTGTATGAAGCTCTGGGCAATTTTCCTGCCTTGTGGGTCTTCAATGTGCTGCTTGTGGTTCTTCAGATTCTGCACTGTTTTTGGTCTTATCTAATAATAAAGGCAGCCTACAAAGCTATTTCAAAGGGCAAGGTAAGACAGCACTGATAGACTTCTGTTTCATATTTACTATTTTAACTGTTTCAGTATCAATACGTGGTCACTTTTGGGGTACTTTTTCTTTTGAACCCTAATACATTACTAAACATGCCAGTTCTGTTTTTCTTCTTCATGCTAGTTGGAAAACTGTTAGCTTCCCAGCTGACAGTGATAATAATAACACAAACTGAAATTCTTGTGCTTTTGCTTGTGGCAAGGTTACAAACCACAACCTCTTTTGTTTTTTAGTATTTATGAGACTCTGGGAAGGGCCAGAGGATCCCCCCAGCAAGACTGCTTGAGATAAAATGTAATATTTTATTAGCATTGTTACATTTGATGGGGAGATGTAATTCACAAAAAATGCTAACCTCATTCCACTTTGTGTGCAGAAACAACACTTGTATTTAGACTATGAATGTTATGCCTAAGGATTGTCTAAAGTACTGGGTATTTTGCCCTTAAGGACTAGAGCTCATAAGTAGTTATTTTAGATGTGTAACCACCCCCAAATGGAATAGGAACTGCTCTGTAGATAACTGCTTTCTCTGAATGTACTTCAGAACTTGGCCTGTTATTTTGCACCCTCTCTTACCCTGCTTGTCTATCCTTTCCCTTGTGCTGCATTGGAAGGCTGGAAAGTGGAACCCCTTGCATGTAAGTTTCTTTACATTTACTATGCAAAAGATATATTCTGCAAAATACTGGAGTGTTTGTTGTTGCTTTTGTTATTGTTCTGCAGTTTCTGCCTGATTTTTTTTTTTTTTTATCCCTCCCTTGCATTTAGATATTTGAAGGGAGGCTGTCTTTTAAGGCTGTTTTTACTTCTTGTCTGTGCATCACCTAATATTCATAGTGTCTTTCTGTTATTGCATTACAACCATTTTTGTACATAAATATTGGCAGGATAACAGCTACTCTGCACCATTCAGACAGCATACATGAGAATATATGTCCTCCGTCTTGTAGTTCAACCAAGGAAATTTAGGTTGTATGAAAGTAGAGTCAGACACTTGCAGCAAGATAATGACCAGGTTAAAACTGCCTATACATTAATCTAGGACTCTTCCTCTAGATCTGAACATTCTTCTTCATTTGCAACCGCATCCTCTCAGTTTCTACAGTTCTGTCACAGCACACTTACGTATATCTTACAGTAGATCTTCATCCTTAATTATACTGGTGTATTACTGTTTCCCACCTTTGAAACAGCTCAGCAATTTATTATCACTACATTTGTAAGTACTCCTGATAGTCTGTTTCTTACTCTCTTATATGCTTAGGAGTTTTGTAAACCTAGATACATATTTTTAAATACCCTCTTCAGAGATTACTCCAGTTAATTATTTTGGAGATAAACAAAGAGAATTAAGTACTGCTATATTCATACCAAGGTTTAAGTGCAAAGATGTAGAAAGTATGTTACTTTCCACATTTTTTTTAAGTGTTTATGGGATTTTCTTTTGATTAACTGGCTCTTAAGTATACCCAGCAGCAAATCTACTATATTAAGAGAACTCAAATGATGGTAGAATTTTCAGGTGATCGAACTCCCCTCACACTGATCTAAGGCACATCTTGTTGAGCCAGTTCTCTTTTGTCTGATAAAGGTGTAATTCTAAGTGTATTTCTATATCAGCAACAGCTGTAATATAAAAGTTACTGTATGAGAGAAACTGGAGTAATCTGTTAATTGAAGCTGTGTAGGTATGGCATGGAATCTCCGACCACAGCTGCAGTCCAATTTCACAGGTGCCAGAATTGTGACCCTACTAGACATTAACACTAAAATGCAGCTATACAGGTATATGGAATATATATATGCCAGCTATACATGGTATATATACAGGTATATATATATATTTCCTTATACCTGTATAGCTGGATTTTAGTGTCAATAGGTGTGTGTTACTTTTTTCCTCTGTTTGCAAACAGAGTGCTGTCACTCAGGTTTATGATGTTGTAAGGTCTGGGAACCCCAGCAGCACTGGGAACCCCAAAGGGAAATAGTCATTTCTGAAGCAACAACTGGACAAAAGAATTGCCTCTGGGGTTTTCTGGAATAGAGGAGAATTACTGTAATCAAAAAATACGTTAAGTGACATTCCCTGTTATGTGATTGTTTTGATTTCTTTGGGGAAAAGTCTTGCCATGTGTTTTCTCACCTTTGTGTCCATTCACTGTTGTAAAGTCAACTGTAACTGTCAGATGTGGTGATCTATATAGCATGGATAGATGCTGACAGAATTAGGAATCAGCTTTACAAACAGGGATACAAACAGGAATGGAAAGCTGCATCTTTAAACTTGCAGGCAACTTAAATTTTGTGCCTCTTTCTGTTCATCTGATATAATTCTACCATTTTTATATAGATTTTCAAGCCCATGCTGGATGGAGATCTGTGATAAACTCTTACCTCATTGCTGACACTGCTTTTTGCAGGAGTTAGGCATAGACTTCCCAAGGTCTCTTCTGACCTGAGTTATGGGCAATTATTGGGAGTTATATTGTGGGAGTTGTATGGCTGTGCCATTGTTACCACTTGGGGAAAAAAAGAAAAAGAGAAAAATCCTGAACCCTTAAGAATTGAGCAGGCAGGGTTTTTTCTTTGTAGGATTTTCTTTTCTGTTCTCCTCTTTGCTCTCCTTATCATGCCTGTTGTTTTCTTCCCACTTCTTGTCCCCCCTCTTTTACTTGTTTCAGGTGCGAAGTCAGCTCAGGGATTCTGAAGGGACCTAGTGTTCAGCTCTCAAATTTAGTAATCTTCATTTATGACCCTCAACGAGCTCTACTGAAGAGAAGAGTAGACTCTTTAGCCTAAAGAGTAGAATTCATAAAGTAAATGGGTATGAATTGACAGGAATTAAGTTCAGCTGGCAATTAGCAGAAAATCATTAGCGATTAAAGCCAGTGTGTTTTTGAAGCAGCTTTCAAATGGAAAAATTTGGCAGATGATTGAACTTGCTCAATTGCTTGTGTGGTTCCTGTGATAGGAACCCGACTATGTTCTGTGTTTCCAACCACCATTCTCATCATTTCTCTAAGATCAGACTGCAGTTACCTGGTGCAGTGAGCTATGTTTAGGCTAATACTTCTACCTTCTACTGCCAGCCCACAGCACATTTCTTGTGAGCTGTATCGTCTCTACAGAATGACTTAGGAAGTGAAGGGAAAGAGATTAGTGTGAATATTTTGCCTTTATCCTGACATTATCAAATCAAAGAGAAGTACCCCAAAGGAAGCATAGGAATCCCTGTACCAGTGATGAGCTTCTGTATTGAAGATACAGAAAATAAGATGGTAGTGGGAGGGCAAAGAGACAGGAACTAGGCTGATCTAGGGAGTTTGAATTGTTGCTTCCTTTAGTAGGTACCACTCTTTGCCTTGAGCACTGTGCTCTCCCTTCGAGATACTACCTTGAATGCATCAGTGCAAAGTTCTTACCTTGCCTCTCCACACAAAAGGGTGTATGTACTAGCAGCTGTGTTTGAAGGAAGTTCTAGGCAGGAGGAGAAATGTGCCAGATCTGATACCACTTTCAAATCTCCAGTTGAAAACTGTTTGAATTATCTGATTCCAGCTTGCATCAAAAAGCTCCATTCTTTCCTTAAAACTGTCTACTGCTTGTTTTTTCTCAAATTCTACAGGTAACAAAGGATGACCGAAGTGACATTGAGTCAAGCTCAGATGAGGAAGAAACAGTACCTCGTTCAAAGACCCTGCACAGCACTATCACCACTAACGGGACTGGTGGTGCCAATGGGACAAATGGGTATCTTAGTGGTAGCACATGCTCAGAGGAGCATTAATCTTTGAGTGTCACAAGACATAAACAGAATGAACTGTTTGCTACTGTAAGTAAATTAGAAGTTGTGAATGCGGTTTCTTCATATATCTCAGCATCAAAAAAATTAGGAGTATCAAAGCATTCTGATAGTGCACTGCCATACTCCCTGTTTGTGAATGAAGACGACACATCATTCTGTATACATAGGTAGGCATGCTGTATATGTATGTAATTGACACAATGGGAGCAGTATTTTCACTTGTACCATATTTGAAATATTATTTATTCTGTATTCTTTCTGGGAACTTCTGGACAAAAGGGAACATCTGTTCTCAAACTTTATCTCTTGGGATTCTCAGTGGTGGAGAGCATCATGCTCTGATCTCTTCTGTCCATCCCTGTTGCTTTTGCTGAGTTTGCTATAAATAATAACTGCTTTATTTGTTACTTACAAAAGATAGAACATAGCTTTGCAGATTCTAGTTCTGCTTCAGATATTTTTCTTACCTTCATGTTTTAAAGTGCTGGTTTTGAAACTGCCTATCGAATCACACTGGCCATTCCTCCAACATAAAGTTTTAAAAGACTGGATTTATATTTTGAATGCTAGATAATATGGTCAATTAGCAATTAGGGAAAAAAGAACCATTGTGATTGTGGAAATGTTATTTTAGCATAACCTAAAATTCAAAATTGGTGGTTAATTGCATTAGAAGTAGATTTGATTAGTTGTGCAGATGTCCAGAAGCATCAATGTCAGCAGTTAGGATGCACTCATTCTTGCCTTTTATTTTTCCTTGCAATTTTTGACATCTATTATGACAATCAGCTTTTTACACAGATTCCATGTTGAAAGGTATTTGTTCAAGTGCACCGTTGTGAATCTAGAATTCACTCCTGAAACTATTCTTCCAAGTTCATAAAGATGAGAGCAGAGAACGAAAAAAACAGCAGATGAAGTCATTGCTTCCTTGGACACAGTTTATTCTAGGTATCGTTCTTACCGACATTGCCATTTTTTTAGTAGGCTGAAGAGAGAAAAGACAGAATGCCATACATTACTAGCAGTAGTTTAAATGTATGAAAACTTCAGCAAAATTCACTTAACATAATTCTTAACACTTTGAAGGTTCAGCACTATTCTATCACTTTTATAAATAAAATTAAGAGTGTCTGTAAAATAATTTTGCTCTCCTGTTTCATCAAAGATTTGCAAACTGTGTCCTGAAGAAGACAAAGTAATACCCCAAATAGGTATTATTTTAACATGATATACTCGCTTCTTCCTAGATCAGAGTTTGATATAGGACACTAAGGATCATAAAACTCTTGCAGGACATTTTTCTGTGATTTCTGATAGCAGTGCCAAAAGTAGGCAAGGTTCTTGGGCAACAGACTCTATGCAACCTACTGTTCAACAGTATTGTGTATGTGCACACAGAACCAATGTGCTTATAGACCAAAGACATACATATATAAAGGAAAAAAAAAAAAAAAAGAAAAAAATATGGAAGGAAGGAATAAACCAGGAAAAAAAATCTAATAGCATGTCTTCTATATTGAAAGGGACTGGAATGCTGCTTTCAGCTGAAAATCTAGTCCGGGAAATATTTCTTATTCCTTCTACCTATGCAAAATGGTAAAATATAGATGGTTTCTGGCATCATAAAACATGTTTAAAGACTCTATTGTATACAGAGTCCACTGAAGAAAGTTTAGTTGCCACTTCTCTCTTTTTGGGGAAAAAAAAAATTGTTCTATTCCACCTATGAGTCTTGAAAACTTCTGAAACTTTTATTACTCATAGGAACCGTTTGCACATTAGCAAAAGACGTGCTGAAAGTAAGGACAGAATAGTATGAATGAAAAATCGTACCACCTCTTAGTAGAAAACAAAGGTAAGAAAACAAAAAACTTCTAAATCATGGGAGAAAAAATGTCAGTTTTGCTACTCATACAGCATCCTTTATTATTCAGCGGTTTCATAGTTTGTACGTCCCTGAGCATATCTGAGAGAGAGAAAGGGAGTCTTATTTAAATCTCCTTCTCCTCTAAAAGCTTCTTTGCCTCTAATTTTTTTCATCTGTCTTCTGTGCCTCTGATTTTAATGCAAATAACACATATGAAGATAGCATGTAATACAGATGAAGATATTGTGATTGCAATAGAAACTATCCCATCCACAGTATTTCAATGGCTATTGTTTAAGAATTATTGTTAAGATTATGCTAAGGTTTTAAAACAAAATGATCTTGGGATTTATTGAACAAGCATTATTAGTTCTAAAATCTGACTTGATAATTGACCTGGTCATTGAGAATAACATCTTAGTATCGTAGAATATCCAGTGTTAGAATAGACCCACAAGGATCTCTTAGTCCAGCTCCTGGCTCCACACAGGACCACCCGCAATTCAATCCCTATGTCTAAGAATCTTGATCAAATGTTCCTTGAATTCTGGCCATGTGAGGTTGTGACCACTGCTCCAAGGAGATTGTTCCAGTGCCAACCAGCCTCTGGTGAATAGGCCTGACCATGCTTCCTTCATGATGTTCATTTCTATCTCTACTGGATTTGCCTTTTGCAAAGATAGTTACAAAACTGGCATTCTGGCAAATATTTTGTCTTATATGGGGGCAGAATGTTGCTCTAAATTGTCAGTGTACACCTACATTACTGTAACGTCTTTGATATCTGGACAGAAAACAGTTCCCATTAACAGTCTCCAAACAAGAGGCAAGTAACGTTGGTCCCTGTTGATCCTCACCAGCTGTTCTGTATAGTATTGAGTCAGACCTACAGTCAGTGTTACAGAGTTGACTAACTGCTTCTGGCTTAGTGTGTCCCCATTGTTAAATAATGTAACTTGGATTGAAACTTGGATTGAAATTGGCTTGAATTCTAAATTAAGTTGTATCTGTTATGCACTAAAGCATGTAAATACCTACTGTGGTTCATCTGACCCCCCAGTAACTTATCTCCTATAAATCATGCTTTTTGAAGTCCATTCATAGCAGCCTAGAATAAGTATAAATATGTCTAGAAAATAGGCAGAGTAACAGGGTCAAAAGGCATGTTCGTGAAAATGGGGTGAGAGCAAAGAAGTTTCAAGTACTTAACTAAACTTTGCTAAACAATTTTTAATGGAGATTAAGAATTTATACAATTTTTTTTCTGTCCTTACTGAGAACGACCAAGTGTTTTAGTGATCAGACTTGGCAGCGTGCTTTGATTCATTGCTTTGGCCAATGGAGGTCAAAACTTTGGCCTTATCTTCCAGACAATATCGCGCGCTTGTTTCCTTTTCAGTTGAATTTGTTTGCTTCTTTGCTGAAGAGGTTTGTAAGGTGCTTTTGGAGGCTGTTACATATGTAAAGGATAATCACACATAGTCCTGAAAATGTATTAAAGTGATTCGCATGGCTCATGGTAAATGCGATATCTTAAAAGGTTCTGTATATTCATACCTTCTGTAGAATTTAGAAACAAGGGTTTGTATTCTGTAACCTTTTTGTCTACAACCTTTATGCTCTCTTTCTATAGTACAGTACACAACACAGTGGTTAAGATGTTGAAGTAGAAAAATGAGGAAGTGATGTGTAGAGTTTGTTAATAAATGGTAGGAATTTTTCTTCTCTCCCTAGCCAGTCCAGAGTATATTAAAATAAGATTCAGGTCTCCCTTTGCTTACTGCTTTTCATATTGTCATGTTTTGTACCAGAAAAAAGTGTATATGTTGGTTTTTTTTCTTAAGAAAACAAAACAAAAGCAAACACTTAAACATTGCAGAAAATGGAAGAAATATCTAATGAAACAACAATGGTGAACGCTGGAGTCATTTGGATCTTGACTAAATAGTGCTAGTTCTAATAATACCAAAGTCCCCTGCTGTTTCCTTGTTGCCATTTTGTATTTTTTCTATGTGTTATTTAATTCCAGCAGAACTGAAACAGGTGTCACAGCTTCAGATGCGTTCAGCTCCTGTTTTAGACTGGGACCATTCTCTTATTGCTGATGCCAAATCTTTTTTCTGAGACCCAAGTGCATGCACTAAAGCTTTGCTTATAGTAAAATAATTCTCGTCTTAAATCTGTGTCTGTTTTGAATGAAAATCACTTCACAATTCTGAATGGATCATGATAGCAAAAGCTGTTACCCCACAGCAAATGTCAGTGATCAACTTGAGGTGATTTAGACACCGCGTGTTTTACGCAGCCTATTCTACTAAGAAACATAATGCCTGTTATGTTCATCTTTTCATTAGCTCAGCCTTCCGTATTCTCAGATAAATATGGGCTAATGTTGGTTTTCTATAGTTGATGCTTTTTTTAATCTATTTGCTACAATCCATTTTTGTATGTCTCCTACTTGTCTACTACTTGTGACATTTGTTGTAAGAGAAGTTGTTGAATACTTTTTATCCTTCCTGTAATGTAAAACCTGTTAGGCCTAACTTCAGTGTTCTGCAAACTACAGTTGCCTTTAAACCATAAAGAAAAACCATTTTGTATTACTTGCTTTGATGGGTTTGATTTGGAGCAGGGATCTAATGGGAACTTCAGGAAGACAACCTTATTCTTTATTTCTTTTCTTTTTGGAAAACCTGTATGGAAGTTTGGAAAAGTGGCATATGTGTGTAGCCTTTAAATTGTAAAGATTTCTGACTGTAGTTGCAATGAAAACACAGTGTTTGAATGTGTCTGTACAGAATTCTGTTTTTAAAATTGTTTTCAATTTGAAAAATAGATGAAAAGGCTATGAAATGGTGTTTTGTAGCTGAGAGTGATTATATATGAGATGAAAAAAACAAAAAGAAAATGATTCTTACCTAACCTAAAATGATCTGTGTAATTAAAGACATTTTATAGCTTCTGTTGAACTTCATCTTCTTGTAGTCCCAGGATTTAAGCTTCGTAGACAAGCTCTCATATTGTACTGTGCATGTTGACTGCCTGTTGCAAGTCAGGGTTAGAGTGAGGCAGATGACACTATTTCAGCTGTGTTTTCATTACGATCTGGTGCTTGAGCAACTCTTTCAGAAATGCAATGATATGTAGGAACTCCACAGTCCCAGACACAGTGATGTGCTAGCTAGCTGAAAGTCCTTTTATGTACAGCAGTTGCGTAGAACTTTGGGAGTTATTTTGTGTTTAACTCCGTTTGTTTTTTGTGTTGTTTCTTTTTATAATATGGAAAATAAATTCCTCATAAAGTCTCTGGAACCAATTAATATTGTGGGTTATTTTAATTTGGAGACACTTTCATAATAAACATAAATATTAGGAATGTACTGTCAGTTGCCTTCTTTCGCATGAAATGCAAACAATTTTTCCTTTTTTTTAACTCATAGGTTGTTATCCACACTGCAGATGCCAGCATTTTTAGGACAAACCAAATGCGTCTTTGCAGTGCTTGTCACTGTGGTATTGTCTGGTATTTCTTGGTTGAGATGGTTTATAACATTAAGTTAGAAGAGCAAGTTCTCTCTGTGAAAAATAAAAATTTTGCTAGTATTTCAAATATAAAATCCTGGAAGTTATCATTTCTGAATGTCCAGCTTTACCCACTTCAGAAGAGCTGTCTTTTTCTCAGTCTAGATGGACAGAGTTTTATAAAAATGGATGTTCTTTTGTATGTTTCAGGTTAGATGGTCAGTTGGTAAAGCAGCAACTCCAGTGCACTGAGTTGGAATTTCTTTCATACGCTCACAGTTGTAAAGTTTACAAGACACCACCATCAGGCAGCCTCTGGTGCAGCATTAGAACACTATGAGGAACTACTTGAATGATGAGATGCATAGAAACATTCATACAACTTCAGAAGAAAAATTAGGTAACGTTTTTGCAAAACAGAAGAACCAGTTATATAGGAATATCCACACATCAGGTGGAAGTTTTTCTTCTGGAAGATAATTAAGTCTGGAGATTTACACTGTATTTCAAGAACTAACTACTGCAGTTGTTAATATGTCACCATGGTAATATGTAGAAAAAAAATCTTGCAGATTTAGTATATCATTTAAATTCTTGTTAATTTAAGAGATGTACTGGAAGATTTAGTTATTCAGGAATTTATCCAGTTCTATGTTTAATGTCTTTTTCTTCCTGTTCCATGTTTACCACTCAACTTACATAGCACAGGTGACAGCAAGTGTGTACAGAAAATGGTTCAGAATAGTGAATTAAAAAAAAAAGAAAGAAAGAAAACAACAAGAATTTCTTGGTGTTCTGCCTTCAAGTCTGTAAAAATCTGCAAAAGAAGTGTGGTGGTTCTGAGAAGAATGCAGGAGGTCTGCTTTGGGAGAGCTAAAACAGTGACTGCCCACAGATTGCTGTTTGTGAGACAGTTTCCTGCAGGACAGGAGGTGAGTGAAAGGAATCCAGATATGTAAATGTGTTGAGTGGTCAAATTTCAGTGTGACTCAGTAGTTCATCACACTGTGATGGGCAGAACCTGGGAGCATGCATAGAGGGATTTTCTGATCTGCACCATCAGTTCAGGCTTTTCTAGTGCAGATAGAGGGTTGCTGTTTCCCTAACTCATGCTGGTGTTTTTTTGGTGTTCTTTTGTTGTTCTGCATGATGCTATTTGCACCCCTTTATCTTATTTTATACTGCTTACCTTTGTCAGTATGTTGCCTCCTGAAGTGTATTTCACAAAAGAGAATGCCAATTTGTGCTCAGGTATGGAGGAGCCCTGGATGATTTTAATGTGATTCATGTGATCACAGGTTATTTTCTACAGAGATCCTATGTTTATTTTATTAGGGAATTTTGAAGTATAAACACACACTTTATTAAAAAGTATAAGACATATCAAATGAATAATGGTATGAGTAATAAGAATGAAGTTAGAATGCATGTTGGGCTAATTTAGGTGTCAGAATTCTTACTAGTGATTCCCTCTGCACTCTCAAAGCTAGTGATCATCACTTGGTAAAAACTTAAGTGCTAAGCAGCTGCCTTTAAGTTTGATAATACTAAACCTTTCTGTGCAAGGCAAATGCAAATTAATTCTGCAAACAAGATTATTTTATTTTTACATGTGTTCTGTGAAGCTTAGCTATGCATATGTTAAGAGGGGCAGAGGCTTAGCAGTAGAGGATAGCTGGCTTTCTCCAGTAGTTGCTGGTGGTCCTTTAGAGGAGTCACAATATTTGCTTTGCTTTGCACAAAGGAAACAAGTGAGGCTGGCTGTAGGAGGCAGCCCGTGCTTGTGGAAACCACTGAAGAACATTGTGAAAATATGCCTTAGAACTAGTAGATGAAAAGCACTGAAAGATTTTCTTGGAAGGTCCTACTTTCATGAAATTCAGAGTTAATGTTCAGTCTGAAACACCATGGATTTCCACATAAAACACATTGCAGAAACCCCAAAGATTAGGTATGCTGGCAAAAAAAACAGATTGAGGTAAAGTGTTCTGAGGGAAGAGTAACCCTACAGGTGCAGAGACAGTGGGAGAAAAAAAATGAAAATAAATAGTGATGACAAAAATTTTGGAACATTAAGCACAGCAAATTGGACTGAGCTTGTATTGTTAGGTGTCAGGGGAAAAAACTGCCAGTGCAATTGTGAAACAATCTGAAAATGTTCAGCAGGAAAGATGACAGTTTCCTCTGTACAGCTTGAGTGGTGATGGTCTCAGTAGCTTTCTTGATTCAGAGATACCAGAACAGCCATCAAAAGACTGATTAATATATTTTAAAATAGGTAATGCTTCAAACACTGCATTTTACATGCAAAACCAAAAAACAGAGGCATTGTAGAACTGTTTCAGTGGAGGAGACTGTAGAAATGCCATCAGGCAAATATTGTTCAGGAAGCTGTTAGACCAGAGCTTGCTAAATCATTCACATCATAAAGCCAGAGCAGTGGAGCAAGAAACAGTTCTGAGTCTGATATTTTTAGAATTGATGCATGTATACTGAGTGCACAGATGATATTCAAATCTTCACTGTGTTATACGTTAAGGGGCATTTGGTTTAGTAATTCTGCTAATTCTGAGTGGTCAGTGACAAATCCATGTGCTGCATATTTATTTCTCATAGGATTTCCAAATTTGAAGCCCAGGGCTCAGCAGTGGTTACAGAGCTGCCAAAACCCAGGAGTGGGATCTAGCAGACTCTTCAGAGTTGCATTAGGTCTGAAAGTAAGGATTGTCTGCACTCAAATGAGTGTTTAAATAAATAATAATTTTCTCAAAGTTAGAGTTTTGAGTCTACAGTATTTTAGCATAAATGAATTTTTCAAAATGCCTTAAATATAGAAGAGATTCCCCCACACACACCATTACTGGGAGTCAGCTTCCTCAGTTTTCAGTTCAGTGAGATATCTAAGCACACAGCTAACCTCCTCCCTGATTAGTAGTCATATAGACACATTTCAGTTGCCTTTATGTCACTGAAGAGTCGTGCAACTGAAACTGTAATCAATGTAGACATAAAATAGAGTTGACATTCCTGTTTCTTGGAGTATTATATTCCATATCAACCTGCACGGAAACGGAGGACCAGATCTGACCACCTGCTTAGACTGACTGATTCATCTGGGGGCTCTGCTTGTGAGAAGTGATGACCCAGTAAGTGAAAAACCCCATAAGTAGGAGAGGTCCAGGAAAACCAGATGCCTACCTTGCTGAAATTCCTAAGACATCTGCCTGTGACCATTGAGATTGCTGACAGTTAAGTCTTTAAAAATGTTTGTGTGCTACTCTTGCAACCAGCACCCAGCACAAAACAGAGCTGGGAGTTTGGCTGTGAGTGTCGAAGTGACTACATTTCTGTTGCAAGGAATAAAACAGTGGAAGTGTGGAGAAGTTTGTTGTACCTTTGAGATGATCCAGCAGAAAATGCTACTGTGGGGCAAGAGACACTTAGCCTTGGGTAGAAAAGATTTGCACAATGGCCATATATACGCACTTAAAAAAGGAGTAGTTATCTAATGGCTTTAAAGTCTCACCAGAAATACTAATGCTCTGAAACAACTACATAACAATATGGACCTGGCTAGGGAACCAGAGCAGTGCTGTACCTATGCTCTGTTGAGAAACAGAGAAATACTATGCAGCTTATTTTTAATTATTCTAAAATAGGACTGAGTAAGGCTTCTGTATAACTGCGTGATAGTAGCATTTTGTGCCATATTTAAGCTACTTTCTGCAGTCTTCCCACTTAAATATTAATAATTAAAAAATCCTGAAATCAGGAGAGAAAATCTAATCTTTTCTAATTAAAATTGCATCAGCACCCTTCTGTGTCTACCAAATTAACAATTTTCAGTCCAATTTCTGGGTTCATTTGGAAGATTACCTCCCCTTTTAACTCCAAGCAATAGTCATATTAATTACTGCTGCTCTCTTAAGGTATCTTTGAAAGAGCTGCTTCCTACCAGAAAGGTTTGCTATTTTATGGTTGTATTGGCCTAATCTCTCATCTGCGTAATTTTAATCTAACTTAATTCAGCCAAAACACCAACTCTGCTATAGCTGCCAACATCAAAGCATCTGTGCACTCTCTGATGAGAGAAATAAGATCACCAGTGTTTACTACTAGAACTTTTGAATTATTTTCAGAAAACAAGGATCCATTAATTCAGTTAAGGTTCCTTTAGTCCCTTCTGTGCTGTAATCACTCCCCTTTCTTCTTTCTTTATTCAGTTTTCCTTCTTTGTATATGGATTTCCTGTTTTGTACCAACCAGTACAGTTGAGAAATTTTAGTGGAAGGAAACTTTAGCAGGACCAGCTGAGGCAGATAAACTAATATTCTTACATAAATTGCATGAACATTGACTGCAAATTTGGTATTCTTGATTTGTTGCAGTGCCACTAGTAGAGCACTTAGCGAAGGTGGTGCCTGCAGTTCCAAACAGACTGTCAGAACCATGGGCTAACTCCTGAGAAGTCTGGAGCCTAAAATGACAGATAATTGCTGCAGAGTTGCAGATGACAGCACTGAGGACTGCGTGTCAGAAGAGATTTACCTCTTTCCTGTAGAAACAGGATTTTATCAGATGGCTTGTCTGTCTATGCACAAAGTATAGGATAATACAGGCTGGTAAGTCATGCTAATGGTGGCTAATGTTAAAATAATAGAATCATCAATTTGCTGCATTGTCTTTGCATTAATAGGTCTGTGTTGGACTTGGAATTAGACACGCAGTCTTGTTAGCTTCATTTGGAAGAGTAAGTATTAGTTACTTGCCTATTCTTATTTTTAATAGATGACATAATCACTTATTTAAAAGGTAGTACACCACTCACAAGGTCCCCCCTCTATCACTTCTTCTATGTTCTCCTTGCTTAGCCAAAACGTTGATGTATGCAGTCTGGTCTCAAATGCCTGGAATCTTTTTGGTAATGGCCTTTGGTTTTAAGTAAATGCAACATGCTTCTAAGTAAGTCAAAGCAATAGCAACAAATAATTGGTATTTGTTTAACAGGTCTCTTTCTCTGCTGAGACAGTTATTCCAGCTGAAGCTCTGGTGCAGAAGATACAGGGTACTGAAGAACTGGGCCCATGATGCAGTACTCAGTGCAAAAGAGTTTATTGAGCCAAGTCAGCCAAAGTGCATGTTTCCTTACCAAGAAGTGAGTCAATGGCAATTAGCATTGTTCAACATGCTGTGATCTGAGAAAAGGGAAATTGGATTAACACTAATTGCATCTTATTTCAATTCATCATTTCAGTGCACAGACAGACACTTTAAAATATACATAAGGCCATATGAAAAACAGTGTGCACTTACATGATTAAACATTATAACATAGTATCTCTAAAAACTTAGGAATCTAATGCTCAATTCAAATATGAAATATCAAATAGTGTTACGCTGTTGAAACACTAATAGCTGCATTAGAAATCAGCAGCGAGGTAAAGGGGAGAGCCACAGATCCATGCTCCACACTGAAGGAAGGGTGAGCAGAGCACAACTGTTATCCTACTGATTTAGCAGCAGCCAACCAGACAACAAAATAGCATAGCTGAGGACTGGGGCAAGCTCATGCTCACTAGGAAGATTGTAAAGAAGAGATGAGATATTGCTGTGAAGAGAAATGGCACTGTTTCAGGACAAAAACAGATCTGTGGGAAGCCAAGCTTCATTGCCTCTGGAACATCTTGCTTATAAGCTCAAGATTCTGAAGTGCTCTTTGTGGATAATTTTTAGATTGATTAGAGATAATAATAAGAAAAGAACGAATTCTCACTGTCTGGCAATCAAAGCTGTTTCCCAGAACATTTTAGGCATAAAATCCTATTTCAGCAGTAAAGCCTAATGTATAATTCGGTTGCAACTCTTTCTTTCAAAAAGGTAAGAGAGTATTACAATAATTATTTAGTATAGTTTATTCATAAGGATAGAACATATACTGTAATCTGCCTGTGGGACTAAATGACTTACGTATGCATAGGTTTGTTATATCAAGTTCAGCAGGAATTTAAATCACTCACAAATGAGTGCACAGTGATTTTAGAGAATTATAACAGTGGGACTAATTTAGACAATTTCAGGGTATTGAATAAATTCATAAAGTTTACTGAAACATTAGGGAAGATAGTAATATAAAACAATTGAAACATGGTGAAAGCACAGCATAACTTGTGTGTCCTTTACTATCAGGAGTGTAGCTGATACTTATTCATTTGCTTTTTATGAAGTCTAGCAAAGTGCAAGGGGGTTTAAGAAAACATCAACAAGCTCAGTTTAACCACCTCCAATCTTGCCTTGAGTAGGTGTATAATAAAACTGTTGTTAGCCAGAATTAAAGTATTTCAATTTCTTTTCAAATCTGACTTCCAGCTAGCTTATCATGACTGTGGTTAAAACACTAACGTTTAATATTCTGCCTCAAATTCTGCCCTTAAATTCACAGTGATTCACAGTTAATATATTTTAAATCCAATACTTTTTCCTAGATTTTTTGCATTGTCATGAGATAAATTTGATGAGGCTCTGAGCATACATGCTGATGTGTACTAGCAGTTTTCTCTGTTGTCAGTAGTAGCAGCCGGTCAGTGAATTTCAGCTTGAGCCTCAGTAGCTGAGTACAGATAGATAATTTGAAAGAGAGGGCAATATTCAGGGCTGTGCAAATTATTTAAATTTTAAAAAGCCTTTTCTGACTTTTGCTAAAATAGAATCTCTCTGGATTCAGATAGCCGTGATCCTACTAGAAGATAGAACACTTCCAGCTGGAGGGAGATGGATGACTGTCATAGTCTCTGAGCTGCATTTTGCTTTTAAGCTCAAGAGCTTGTCCCATAAGCTCTTTTAAGACGTTGCAGTCTTTGCGCTATTCAGTATCCTGGGGTCCCAATAATTACATTTATTGAGTCAATATATATTATTATTCCTAGTTGGCCCTGCTATTATTGGATAAAGATGTGTTGTGCAACTTCATAACAAACATGAAATTCCAAATTGACACATTACAGTGTGTGAAGATTTTTAAGTGCAATTGCTAAAGGCACAAAACTTCTAAGCATTTATGACAAATATTCAACTAGCATGTAGGCTGTTTGAGATGTTCTACTTTGTGTTTTATAATAAGAGAAACAAATATACTGCATATAATTCCTTTCTAGCCTTTACCCACCTTTGGAATGCCTAACTTTTTTCTAGAGGAAGCAAAATCTGCATCTAATCTGCCTTGGTAAATACAAACATTCAATTATTCAATTATAATTGAATCAGTATTCCAAAAGGAGTTGCAAAGGTTTAAGTTACACCCAATAAGCATTTTAAACCATAGTGCTTGCTTTAGGGGTACACACACAATATTTACAACCAGGCACATCTCTTCTAGCCGATACCGCATTGGAATTTACATGCCTAGGAATTATTTGTTGTTTATTTTATGTTCTGTACAGAGCAATCTTGGCAAAGTAATTTTGTTAGAAACCATAAACCAACTACTTATGCCTGGAATGAACATGAAAAGAAGAAATGATGGCAGACGGAAAGAAAACAGCAGTAAGTCTGACTGCTTGTCTTTGTTAGAGCCTTTTTCAGTGATGTTTTTTCATCCTGTGAAGATGACATGCTTCAGAGTGCAATATGTAAGCTCCTAGTGGGAAAGTTCTATTTGAAAGCATGGAAATAAGATGGTTGCATAGTGCCTTTTTGCTTGCACTCAAGAGCTGTTAAATATTTCTTTCCAGTGCAACTAAGAATTGCTTGGCACAGGCAGACGCGGAAGGGTAGGAACATTCTTGTAAATGAATTCAGGCATTCTGAATTAGAGGGGTGACAAAGACAGTGAGAAGTCAGAAGACACAGGAATTTGTAATATGGAGGATGAGGGATTCTATATGAGAAAAGTGGTAGAAGGAGTACCAGCAACGCACAAGTAATACAGCAGTCACAGCTTCTATGAGAGAAGACAAGTAAGAATTACAGAGCTAGTGGAATGCCTTAAAAAAAAAAAACCACTGGCTGATCTACTAACCTAACTCAAAGTATAACTTTCCTATTCTGTTTCAGAACAAGTTATTTTTTGGTAATAGTTACAGCTAGCACAAATGTTTTTTGTTTGCTTTGGACTTCTGTTATGACTGCCCACCTCCCACTCTCTGCTCATTTGGTTTCCGCTTTCCTTTTGGGATGACAATCTCAGAAAGCAAACAGAAATAATACATTACTCATCTTTTATAAACCTCTTAAGTGAAATCCTTAAATGAAAACTTAGCTGTTTGCTTTATATCCATATTTACAAGTCTGGAAACACTTAGTTAAGGAAGCAGTTGATTATAATGTTGTTCTAAAAATGATCTAAAATGTTCTTTTATAACAGTGGACTAAAATACTGTTTTCATTATTTTTCTTTATTTAGAAATTAGAGAATTAGAGTAAGACATGAATAGATACATACTTTCACAGCACAGGAAGGAAAAATAAAAGTGCTTTATAGCTAGAAGCATTTATAAGTTAATTTTAAGTAGATTGTTTAAAAGATAAAGCAGTGAAGGCTTTTCTGATGTTGGCAATAAATGCAGAAAAATTGTTAGTTTCTCTCACTTTCAGCTGGAACTCTGATATACAGTCCAGAGGAGGAGTACATGAAGTCACTAAAACAAGAAAGATTAGAAAAATTAGATCATTTTTATTAAAAGTATGTGTGCTTTTTCCAGACTTGTGAATTACATAGATTGCAGACTGTGTTCTGTTTTACCTTCACTTATTATTTTTGAGGAATCTATTAAATTATTTTCTTTCAGTGAAAACAAAAGCTTCCAATGAACACACAGTGTATTTATTTATTTATTTTTATTTCCAGACCTCCCGCTTGGTGCTGTGCTCCTGCTTCAATTGTAGCAATTTGCATCTTGCCTCAAAGACTGAAATGCATTCCTAAACATGTTTGTTGCTCTGCAGGTGGGCATACTGAAAACTGATGTAGCCCAGCATGTGATAACCTTTTCACTTCAACAAAGTTTGGACTTAAATTAATGAAAAATGAAGTCTATTCTGTCCATACCCAGAGGCACAGAGAGACTGGAGCATCCATCTGTCCCTGCATCTCTCTCCTGCTTTGCTTGATACAAAGTAAACAGCAACTTCACAAATGAAGCACAGTGCAGGTAAGCAGATAAGTTTTCTTTATAAGCAAGGGTAACTTCATTAAGAACATATTAGTGCTGCATTTTTTTTCACTCTTAAGTTAGAAGACAAAGGTTACAAGTAAACTGTACTTATAGCTGTCTCTCCCTTTTTTCAAATATGCACATCAGATTCTGTCCTCATATTTAAGAACTTAAAATTCACATACCTTCATAATCTCCCTGTTCATTTATGGAAAGGGTAAACATATACGGCTTGTCGGGATCTTTGTGGTCAATATGTCTGAATATAAACTGTAACTGCTCATCTAAAGCAAACAAACAACTCATTAACACCATTAACTTTGGATGGAGAGCCTCAGCGATGAATCAAAACATAGTATTACGATACAGTTAGAATACATGCAAATTCAGCAAACCTAGTCTTTTTGCAAGATAAATGTGTTTTAATATACCATCTTTTGTCATTTGAGAGGCTTACTTGGAGTTGGCAGTTACTAAGCATTGCTTCCTTAGCTTTACAAAGATATCTGAACTGCTATTACATAACAAAAGCAACTGTGACATAGTGACACAGACACAGGCCCAGAATATACCTGCTAATCAATCAGCACACATTGTCAGTGATAAGTGGTGTATACAAATGAAAGAAAGGAAAATGAGTCAATATAATGCACTAAAGAAGCCCAAGTAAGCATATTTGAGGCAATTCTTCAGTTGTGCGAGCTGCAACTCCACTGCATAATCTAGTGTTAACCAGATTATATCAGTGCATTTGGAAACCAAAGAAACTAACATAACTTACTATGAATTCTGCGTATTTCCAATCCAAGCCGCTCTTCAAACAGCTCTTTAGACTTGCACAGTCGTTCCACTCTCTCCTTAGTAGCTTTGTTTTTAGAAGATATTACTAGAATTTTAAAAATCACCAAAAAGATGAAAGTAAAGGTTAGCAAAGCACACCAAAGCTTTAAACAGCAGAAAAGCCCATCAAGAGCTAGCACTGAAAATAATTCCTCCTCTAATTAAGAAACTCTACTTACTTTCCTTTTTCTTCATCAGCTCTTCTTTAAGCTGTTGGATACTGTTAGTCAACTCCTTATTTTGCTCTTCTTCATGGTTTAGGTTAGATTTTATTTCCGTCAAATGTTTTTCATTTTCTGATATGTGTTTGTTCTGCTGGAGAATCTCTGACAGGAAACAAAATATGAACATTTACAGCTGATTAAGTAGGACTCCACTATTTAGTAATTACCTATCTAGTTTGTGATTATTTATTTGAATAAAATCTAGTGAAATGCATGCTAGCTCAGCCGGATAGAAAAGTCAGCATGACTGAGAGCATCAAATATTAGCATAAAATAGAAGTTGTTCAGAAAAAAGTTGTTCAGAGAAACAAGCTCCTCTGATGCTTCAGTGACATGGAGGAGGTTTCTGGTGCCAGAACTGGTTACATCTTCAAAACATGAGGATGATGGATCTTCACAGATAAACTACTCAACAGAAACCCCTAAGGTAAGGAAACACTGATATTACGTTGCACCTATTTTTTCCTGAGATTCTGAAATTCAGTTACAATATTTTGAGCTATTAAACCTAGACCATCGACTGTATTTTATTAGGAGGCACAAGTAGCCTCACAGTATTCAACTTTACTTTCTTGTTTTAAGTGTAATCACCTGTTCGTCCTTCAGTAATGAAAACACTGTACAGAAAACTTTTAATCAGCCTTTATCTTTTCTGAATGAGCAATTAAGTTCTGTAGCAAATAGCTCCTGACTTGCAGTTTACATCTTGTGTCTGAATGCAATTGGCTTTGATTTTATCTTCATTGTGACTTTGCAAGTTACCTTTTAAAACCTGAAGTATGTCATCCAGCTGAATTCAGTTAATTTCAAAAAGTGAGACAGTAAGTAAAACACCATACCGTACCATTTCTGTACTCCTGAATTTTATCAATCATCAGGTCCCCTTCTTTCAGCTTCTTGGCCCATCTCTCTGTAAGGAAGAGAATGCAGTTACCTGACGAACTCTGATGGTAATGTGGAGAACACGGGACGCCATGAACGCAGGTGTTCTTACCTGAAAGCACCTTTATGGACTCCTTGCACGAGTCTCTCAGTGCTAAAGTCTGACTGATCTGTTCCGCGCCATAAACGCTTTTTAATTCAGTCCAAAATTCTTTCATTTCCCGCTCAACGACGGTTATTTCATCTTCTGTCTTTACAGCAGACATGATGCTTCAGCGCATAAACAAACACTGTGCCGAGACGCGAGCCAACCACAGCAACTGTACCCAACGTTAACGGGAGAGCTTCAGGCTCGGTTTTATCCCGCGCGAGTTGCCAATAACCTTTTCCTTTACGTCGCCTCCGTCACCAGCCCGTGACGGCGGTAGCTAGGTTTCCTTTGCCGCCGCAGCGGCGGCGATCCTGGCAGAAGGCTCCGCGCGGGATACTACCGGCAGAGTTCCCGCGGTTCTGCTGCTGCCGCCGCGCTCCTGCGGCTCGAGCCCGGCCGCCCCCCGCGCGGAGCTGCTAGCAGCGGCCGCACCCGCAGCTTTCAAACCTCGGGCGCCTTCCCGCCTCTCTAACGGCTGCGTGTTCACCGCGCGCCGCCCCGCAACAAGCGCGCCGGTGATTGGCCCGGCCGTCCTTCCTGCTGGCGGCTGGAGCCGCGGGGGGCTCTGGGAGTCTCCGTGAGGGCCGGGCCGTGATGCGGGGGCGGTCCCGGTGCTCTTCGCTTATCGCTCACGGGAGCCTGGCGAGGCGGGGGCCGCCGAAGTGGCGGCCGGGACGTTGCTGCGAGTTCGAACCGGCGGCTCGCGGTGCCAAACCGTGTGGGGCTTGCCCACTGCAGTGCTTACGCACGCCCGCTTGCGGGGCAGTGGCGAGCGAGGTCAGTGTCCAGCAGTGGGATAGGATGGCGCCTTTATGCGCCGCCGAAGCCAGAACTTGTTCCAGTATCTAGTTAGAGAGTTCCGAGAACGTGCTTGGGCAGACCGCTGGTGTTTGGTGGCACTCCCAAATCACTTTTTAATTCTCCAAACCTAGGTTATCCCGTAGGTGGGAGCTACTCACCTGTTATCTTAAGAGAGACAGACCGAGGACCGGGCAGTCCTTTTTGGTAGCAGCAGAAACAGACCCTGCTGCTGCCTGTGCTCAGTCACGCTTCTGTCACCAGCCTTTGGCACCGCCAGTGCCCACCGACACCACAGCCCATCTTTTCAGCACCACTGCTCCCTCTGGGCTCTGGCCGAGTACTGCTTGTGACCCAGGTACCAGCCTTCTGTTTGTCGTGGGACTTTCTTAGTGATCAGCTTGTTGCCGTGGCTAATGACTTCCTGTCTTTAACTTAATTTAGTGCCGTTCATATGATCTCAAAATAATGTAAATATTATTGCTTTGAGGATTGCTATCTGAAGCCGTTAATTACTCCTCCCTCCCTGAAGCACTAAGCACAATCTCAGCTGAAGGCACTGTTGGTTGTGTTATTCTTGGACAAAGTTACTGCTGGTGGATAGTACTTGTAAACCCCATTGTGTTTCTGTCTTAGTTGACTTGGACACCTGTTCTCCAGTTTCCTAGCACTAGCAGTCCTAAAACTAACATTAGACTCGTGTTCCCTATCTTCTTGAGGCTTGTATGCACTAAGGTTGGGCTGGTTATTATGAGTACCAAGCCATGTACTGATTTGGGCACAACATACGGCTTTTTAAAGTAGGACCATTGCTGTTCTTCAGGGCGAGGTTGCATGTGGCCTTTGGCAGCCTTATCTAGTGCCTCATGCCTCATTTACTGGTTGGCAACCCTGCCCACGACAGGGGGCTGGAACTAGATAATCTTTAAGGTCTCTTCCAACCCAAGCCTTCTGTGATTCTGTTCTTTTCCCAACCCAACCTTAGACCTAACTGAGTGAACACTGCCAGTGTAACGTTTAAATGTTGCCCCTGACACAACTGCCTTTCTTCTTTGGGCTCATAACTGTCTGAATATGCTATTTTCCTAAATCTAGTTGTTAAGCAAATACAAATTCAACTCATCTAAACAAACCTTAATCTCTAATGTCTTTTAACAGTCTCATTCCATCTAAAACTAACCCAACCTAGCTCTGGACCAGGAATTTGTTTTGAGATGTGTTATTTTCTAAATGTCTGACGTATTCAAGCCATGCAGTAATGCATGGAAGAAAGTTTTGACAGTGATTTAACCTGTTTGTATCTCTGTGAGATTTGCTGTAGGCGACGCAATTGTCCTGATTTCCCCCTTTCTGCATGTTTTAGCTCTTTTTGGGTGTATGTGTGCGTAATGTGGTTAAACTTGTGTAGTGGCACAAGCAGGTGACAGATACTTGCAACCAGGCTGAGGGGCATGCTTCTACAAACAGAAGTCTGTAGCTTTATTGTATTGCTAGCCGCAAGTCCTTACCTGATACTGTGGTGCTGAAGACAAGGTTAGGTGAGAGCTCCAGCTCAAGGTCAGGAAGCTGCTGCAGCTTGGATGGAAACTGCTCAGGGTACCTAAAATTGAGGAGCTGGTGCTCGTAAGCAGACTCAGCTTGGCAGGCTTCTAATCTCAATGGGCTACTGTTGATAAGGTTAGTTTCAGAGGCTAAAGAATGGCAATAAATAAGGCAGAGTGATCTTATTGGAAAGAGAACAAAAAATTATAGAGGAGGTTGTTGCCCTGATGGGTCCAGACTCCATGGCTTCCTGCAGTTTATGGAACTTGAAGGCTAAGTTATACTTTTTACTCACTCTTAAACTCTTGATTGCTTGTGGTACCAAAAATGTACTTTCTCATACTTGAAATTATAATAACATCCCCTAGCTTTGACTGTTTCAGGAACATGCCAGAACTGTATTCTATGTTTTGTTTGTATCATTTACATCATTACATGTACAAGCAAACAGGAATATATACAATATTAAAGTCTAGCAGTTGGAAATAAGAGTTCCTGTAGTTTCCTCTATTTGCATAGTTTATACCAAGGAAAGAAGAACTACAGTAGCTAGGAAAGATCAGATTAAGATCAGATCAGGACCAAGAGAAAGCAGTTTGTGTTAGCTTTTGCTAACTCTCCACTGGTCAGTCCAGCCCACAGGAGTTCACCAGGGCAGTGTGGGTCCTGGGTCCAACAAGGAGTGCTTGAGGGCATGAAATAGGAAAGAAAAGTAAGAGCTGCTTGAAAGATTCTTCTGTTCTGAAATCTGAAATTAACATGCATCTTCTCAGTGGCTCCACTTGGAGAATATCCATACCCAAGAAAATAGCTGTCCACTGTTGTATGGAGGGTTTTCTATTAATCCTTGTAGCTGGTCCAGTGCCAATGAAAACACTGATGTTGAAATTAATGTTATTGTTCAATTAACTAAACATAATGTAGCAGAAAGTTAGGCCCAGTACATAGCCTCCCATTAACAGTGATTTAGAAGATGTTTGCTTTGACGGCTTTTCTTTCCCTTGCAAACATTTGCTTTGCAACGTCTGACATTGGTTATGTAATGTTTGCTCTCATGTGTAGGTGTAAAGTAGCTGTAAACATTTTGTTCTTCATCCTGTGGTTCATCAACGTGATTTTGCTTCTGTGTTATTACCAATAATATAGAACATCTTTGATTATCTCTGTTTTTGCATATCTTGGAAAAATGAAGCAAGTTTAAAGCTTTTTATGTGAAGGGAAACTATTTTAAAGGGTTTTTCATGTCAAAAGCTTAGATGTCAGAACATGTTTTGAATTATTTTTTCCCATTCTATGCAGATCACTAGTTTTCCTTGCATTTCCACTTGCTAAAATACAGCAAATAGTTCTATTTCAGATATTATCTCAAGCGATTCAGAAGACTGGGAGCATTACACAGAATAGGAAGGAAGAGCCTATTGAGGAAGTAGCTCTTCATTGTTGAAGTTCAAAGTTGTTGTTAAATGCAGTATTTCAATAGATGTTTCTCTGTCTTGTCTTTGCTGGTTGCTGGACCTAAGAAAGCCTTGGGTATCTCAGCCTTTTGTGGGTTGCCAGATGCCACATGCAGGTCAGCAGTGACCCACACATCAGCTGTCTGTGCCTGCTGGACAAGGCAGGATCGTGAGAGCTTCCAGGCACCACAAAATCATCACTGCCTATGTCACAGAAATCTGCTTACCTCTTCCCAACCCCTCCTGCTTTTTGTTTGTCAGATGTGGACTTGTTGTGTTGTTGGGTTGGTTTTTTTTGGAAACAAAGAATGCTTATAAATTATAATGTCTATAAAATGCTTTTATAAACATGACATCTCTTGTATATCCTAGATCTGAATGTAGGAGCCACTGAAACAGTCAGAAGAAATGTAGGAGAAAACTAAAGTTTATTTATATGTTTGCTGTTACCCGTTAACAGCATGACAGTGTATTCATTAATTGTAATGGGTTATCTTTCTATCTAAGCAGAAAGATAATTATCAACATATGAATCAGCAGCAAAATATTTACAGTGAAAATGAATGTCAGTGCTCTAGCAGTTGTACCTGACGAGGGTACCTCACTGATGTGCTGCTGAGACATGCTCCTTCAGGCTCTGTGTCAATGGAGCATCTGGAGAGCCAAAGGAGTGCCTGAGTGGATCTGCCCAAGGAGGAGGGAGGGACAACTTCTCAGGCAATTGTGTATTTTTGTATCCAGAAGTAGTAAAAGCATGCAAAAAATTAATGGAAAGGTCTTGCATGTCTTGTGTCAGAGAAGCCATTCTTCTGATACCATTATGTAATGATGGCATTCCAGAGAAACTGGAAGGTGAACTATTTTATTGCTTGGTCTCTCCTGTGAATGCTAAATTCTATCTTGTTTGGAACTTACTGCAAAACATTGTTCTTAACAGAACAATATTTATTTAGACTTACCTCATTATGGTTTCTGTTAGATTTATACTTAAAGCTAATTATTTTTTATAAACTAGACGGAAAAACAGGTGAAACCTCAGTTTTTCCAATTTTTTTTCATGCTACACCCACACCTGTACAAAAGAGTGATTGTTACTGTTGTTGCAAGTCCCACTTACCTTTTAAAGGAGAGATGCTTTAAATTTGCAGCAAAAAGGCATTTCCTCTAGTGATAACATGTAAAAAGTTATTTGGAAAAGATGTTTCTGAACTGATCTTTTCTTGGGAAAGATCTGGGAGAGGGCAGAATGTTAGTTCTCATCAGGTTACTTGCCTTCTCTGACACCCTGATGAGCTGTAAGCCATAGGGTTAAGAAGAAACAAAACCTCCCATATATTTGCAATGATCAGGCTAGGAAATACTTGTGTTGGAATATCTTGGAATTTTGTTTTTCAAAGGGTTTTCCTTGAAATCAAGTGAATAATTTAGTCAATGTACAGAAAAGTACTTTTGTAGTTATTCAGAAACAGTTCATATAATTTTCATTCTCTTTTTTAACCGTATGGTTTTCTGTGTTGCTCAGTGCAACAGGTAGCAGTAAGTGGTATAGGTTTTACATCTGGTAAAATGTTTCTAAAAGCAAACTATTAATGGCTAAGTAAAGGTGAGATTGTGTCAGGAAGAGAGGTCTTCTAAGTCCATTTAATGATCATGCCTTGTTTGTTGAATCTACTTAATGGTTCCATGTGACTTTCCTGACATCATCATAAAGCCCTGTTGAGCTTCGTTCTCCTCGCCGCAAAACCAGGGAAGTAGTGCCTATCTGCCTCACAGCTTGTGTGGGTTAGCCTTAAGTGCCGTGAAAAAAGCAGTGAAGGTGCTCAATGAATACATAGAATTATGTGCTACATACAATTTACATATGAGATCCATTGGTTCCACTTTATCGCTGGAGAAAAGCATTTGTCATGTAGTCACCTTATAAATGAACATGATCTTTACCTATATTTATTAATACTAATGTTGTTTGGTCTGATGTGTGCTACTGTATTATTTGTTCGGTGTATTTAAAATCTGACTGTCTGGCAGGATCTCAGTGATCTCCTTTTGGCTGTTCATCATGGTGGACCCAAGTGCTTCTCTTGGAAATACACTGGTTTGTAAGGCACTTTGGAGCATTTCTGCTGGGCTGGGTAGCAGGCCGGGGGCTGCAATAGTGCAGGTTCAGCTCCTTCTGGCACAGCTGTGTAGCGCTTGTGTCATATAAGCAAGGTGTGTGAATGGCAATACTGAATTAGGATTAGCATCGTCTGCAGCATGGGGGTTAACATGGCCTCCTTCATCAAGGAAGTAATTATTTTCACTGCTTTGAGAAAATTGCCTTTAAAAAAAAATGAATCTAGCATCCAACAGAATCGTTAATGTATGGATGCTTGTTGGTTTTACTTTGATTAAAAATGCGTTGCGCAACGTATTAGGTGCAGTATGGTAGCCAAATTCTACTTCGAACTGTGATGTACAGTTTTAATGACAGTTCTGCAAGGACCAATCACTGTGTATTCTTTCTCTTCTTTATACAGGCAACACTTAATGAAGTATACACATTACTAATGTCCATCCTGCAGAGAAATGAGCTGTGAAAAAATTCAAGCAAACATGTTCCAACTGTTCATACAAAGGATTGCATAAGTCACGCATTGTGTTTCCACAAAACTTTCCCCACAATTTGCTGCTGCTCAGCATGTACTTCACTTACTTTCCTCCAATTAAAATTTGCAAACAGACCAGCTTTCCAGTGCTAACAGAGATTCGGAGCCACGTGTTCCAGGAATGGCTGGGTACGCCACACCGATACAATATAAAGGCAACGTTAATCACCTTCTCTCTCACTGTTTAATAGCTCCCTTCCATGGTTCTCATTCTCCCTCACTAGAGATTAAAGGAACTTTACTATATTTCAAATACAGTTTAATCAATTAAGATGGATCTCCTTCATAGCAATGGAGTGCTTATCATTCAGCATTTACAGAGAGACTACAGGGCTTACCAGGATTTCCTTAATTTTATGTCACATGTTGGAGATCCTCGGAATATATTCTCATTTTATTTTCCTCTTTGGTTTCAGCTCAACCAAGTGGTTGGTACTAAAATGATATGGGTGGCAGTCATTGGTGATTGGTTCAACCTGATATTTAAATGGTAAGAAGTTGTATTTATTCTAAAATTTGCTATTTCTAACAATGGTCAGCATATGGTCCTCAAGTTTGGAAAGTGTTTTGTAGATGGTGTAGTGGTAGACTTTTCCCCATAATTTTAAAGTAAGGTTTCACAATGAAGATTTTTAACGTAAGTTTGAAATTTTGCTAAGACAAGAACTTATAGCACTGTTAGACAACAGTTTTGGCAGTATAGTACTTTGTGTTTGTTGTAATATTATTTATCATGCTTTGCTGAGGTGTTCTTACGTAAAAATCTTTTTATTGCGTTTCTTCTTCATTTTATTTTATTTTCTGTTAGGATTTTATTTGGCCATCGTCCCTACTGGTGGGTGCATGAAACAATGATTTATCCCAATCAGTCAAGCCCATGCCTGGAACAGTTTCCTATAACATGTGAAACTGGACCAGGTAAGAAATATTGGAGATTGCATTGAAACATTTAATACATATGGTGGCTTTGGGGGTAAGCAGAGGATGTAACTTAAGATGATTTTGTATGATATTAAAAATATGAAGTAGCCTATGGATATGTAACTTCTAGATTATATGCTACAACCCTGGAAGGAATTCTAGTGTTTATAACAGCAAGGTAACAGAATAACAGCTCAAGTTTCAGCATGAATATTTGATGAATTAGGCATCTTGCTGCTCAGATTTACGGAGGTGCCTTCAACTAGCTCAGGTATGCCATAACTTGATGTATATGAAAGAAAAACAGCAGTTTGGCACATTCTATGTAAGCGTGTTGCTGCAGGAAAAGAAATAAATATTACTTGAACTTGTTATCTAATGTTCTTTATATTGCAGTGACTCTTTGGGGAAAAATAATATTGAGCAACTCATGCTGTAAAAATATGACAATTCTGTAAAGACATTAGTATTCAACTAGCAACTAAATGCTCTATTTTTTAACCACAGTCCAAGTCTAAGTGATGGAAAAATGCTATGCTTTCTGATCAAGATACTGGCTCATGCTGGTATGAGATGGGTAAGCTGTTACCTGCTTGATTCCTGGCAAATATAATGAATTAGAAATAGATGAATCTGCTAAAAAAATTATATTGAGAAGACAAACTTGAGAAGTAGTTAATATTCTTTCTGCCTTTTTTTTTCTGAATGATTAGATGCCTGAGTAACTGCCAGTAGACATTTTCTGTATGCCTGTTATAGTCATCATTTTTAAGCTTAAACATTTCCTTTTTGTTTTTATTAGGGAGCCCATCTGGACACGCCATGGGATCTTCCTGCGTCTGGTATGTAATGGTAACGGCAGCACTTAGCTACACAGTGAGGTGGAAAGAGAAATCAGCAGTTACCCTTCACAGGTCAGTATCTTTCCATTATAGTAACTCTTATTGATTTTTATTATCATGTTATGCTTTTAATGGACTTATTCTAACCAAATATTCATAGTAGGTTTTATCCAGTTTGTTTAAAAAAAAAAAAAAAACCAACAACAAAAAAAAACCTACTGTAATTTACTTCAACTGAAGATAAAGAATATTAAGACAAGTTATGCATTTCTATAGGTTGGTATTTAATAACTTACAGACATTACATCATGATCTCTCTGAATCAGCCTCCTATGAAAGACTGCATCAGGTATTTAGTGTCAGAAATGTTAAATTCTATCAATTTTTTACATGTTGGGTTGTTTTTTTTTGTTTGTTTGTTTTTGTTTTATTTTTTTTAATACTGAGTAAATTTACTGCTTCCATGGTAGTCATTCTTACCCTATTTGAAAGCAAACACATAGTGCTAGCTCTTCAGCTCGGTGGGGAAGCCCTGTAATGTAAACTTTGGTGTCTGCACTTTCCAAGCTTGGCAAGGCTGTCCCTGTATTAAACCAAATTAATGATGATTTGCATTTGAATATGCCTTCATGATGCTAAAAATGATCAAAGCAATAGTTCTAATTTAACTTGCCTTTCATCACTAAAATATGATAGTGTCAAGATCTGTAACTACTGAGCACTATTCTTGCAGCCCTGGATGTGGCTGGAAGAGTAACTAACTACTCTTGCTAGTATTTTAGTACTGACTTCCAGTCTTTAATCCTATGATTCTAAATTCTCTACTTGTAAATCTCTGCTTGCTTAAAATATGAGCCTGACATAAATGCACCTGATATAAATTATGAGATGAAATATCTGAATTTTTAAGCATCTTTCTTTTTCCTCCTAGACTGACATGGTCATTACTCTGGACTATTTTTTGGATTATCCAGATCAGCGTGTGCATCTCGAGAGTATTCATAGCAACACATTTCCCTCATCAAGTTATTCTTGGAGTATTTGCTGGTAATGTTGCTAATTTTTCTTCCCTTCACATATGCAAAATCCAGAAATTTTGAAATGTGAGAAAAGGCAAGAGATTTTGAGTAGTGTGACTCAACTTGCATTTGTAGTGGTACTCTCTGCAGTCTCTGAAAGATTACAGTCTAATTGTGAAATCTGCAAACTTTGTAAGGCAGTAAGTGTTTACTGTCTTTGTAATTCACAGAGGAAGTGAGCCCTTGTCCACACGCAAGTTGTTGCTGACTGCATTATTCTCGAAGACACTACAGGCTAGCACTATGTCTTTTGTACTGACTACATCTGATCTTTATCGGTGCTGCCTGCATGGAAGGTAGTAAGGAGGAAATTGCTCCTATACAGCCCTGACTTTCCTCTCAGGAGAAAGCTGTTTGGTGCAATTTGGTTCATTTTGAAAGCTGTCAAGATTAAACTAGTATGTGTGCAGTGTGGACAAACATGGGGCCAGAGATCTGCGGCAAAACAGAGAAATTAGCAGTGCAAACACCCAAGAAGGATTGAAGAATATAAAGTACGTATCTCAGAGTTAAGTATGTTTTGAACTGGTATTTAGTGTCTTCAAACTATGACCAATCTCTGGTTTCTGTCTGATCCGAAGGAGGGTGACTAGAGCATGGAGCAGGGACTGCTAGTTCATATACAGAGAGGCCTATGCAGCACGGGATGACAGCTTGAGGTCCAGCTGACCCTTTCCACTACCAGGATACAGGAATAAGAAAGAAGATAGAGAGTTGCATGCTGTGTCCTTTCCTTCAACAGTCACAGCCTGTGTGAGAACTGGTGTTGAAATCTGCATTGCTGTGCAACTAAATTAGTGTGTTACTCCCTCTAACACTGACTTTCTTATCCACAGGAATTGTTGTGGCAGAAGCATTTGAGCATACTCCTGCTATTCAGACAGCAAGCTTGAGAATGTACATCAAGACAAACTTGTTTCTTTTCATCTTTGCCCTTGGTTTTTACCTAGTTCTCAAGCTTCTTGATATTGACTTGCTGTGGTCTGTCCCAAAGGCCAAGAAGTGGTGTGCCAATCCAGACTGGATAAACATTGACACAACTCCATTTGCTGGACTGGTGAGGAATTTAGGTGCATTCTTTGGCTTAGGTATTGGTATTAATTCAGAGATGTTCATCACCAGCTGCAAGGGTAAAAACAGCTGTAAGATAAGTTTCCGTGTATTGTGTATAGCTGCTTCTTTAGCTACACTACAGCTGTATAATTTTGTTAAGATACCTACTCATACTGAGTATTTGTTCTACATTCTCTCTTTTTGTAAGAGTGCAGCTATGCCTCTGACTGTAGTCGCCTTGGTTCCATACTGTGTCCACATGTTAATGAGGACAACTGATAAGAAATGTAATTAGATAAGGTTTCCAAATGGTTGCCAGTGCAAGGATATGAACTGTTCAAGAGCCCTCCACAAAGGCATGGTTAACTCATGTTAACCAAGGGGGATGCCGATTAGGGATCTTTGATGTGCTTCTGGTAAGCTTGTATATCCCAAATCAGTGCATTCAAGAATGGTTTGGCAGTTCAGAAATATAAAGTAGTTGCTGACTTTATTCCTAGAAGCATTGCAATGAAGGACACTGCAGTATGGTTTTCTAACAATACTCTGAGTCATGCTGAAGTTTTAAAGTATTATTGGCTAGCTTTATTTAGCTACTTGGTCATCTTTTAGTTCTGTCCATTGCCAACTAGATGGTGCTTTGGTCCTCAGTGGTATATAGTGGTACACAATATTTAATTTTTTTATATGTAGATGTGTGCTAAACTGCTAGCTAATGGAGTGACAGTATTACATCACCTACAGCTGTCCCCGTCCCCGAGCACTGTGAAAAAGACCAATGCAGTTATCGGGAAGGATTTCTATAGGTCTATCTTCTTGTGCTTCCTGAGCTAACAGCTTCTGCTTAAGCCAGATGCAAAAAAAAAAAAAGAAAAAGAAAAAAAAATATTTGTTCCAATTAGACTCTGCAGAATATATTGTTGCGTTACTGTGATTTTTGAAATTTTTACTTTTAAAAATGATCATATAAATCATGATTGATAATGATTACACTTTTGATGTTGGAAATACATGAATACAATGCAGTAAATATTGTTGTAGTCCTGTACGTCTACACGGAGCAACAAATGTAGAAAGTTGTCAATCACTAAACTAGCTCAGCATACTCCCTCAAGAATGTTCATGCTCCTGTATTGCAAGTGTAAATTAGTTTAATTCTGTCATTTCAAGAGTCACACGTCAGAATCAGTTATTGCTTCTGTAAATCGTGCAAATGGGATTGAAGAGTAAGTTTGGCTTATGCACAGAACTAATATGCGAAATGTAAATTTATTACGTAGAACTGATGCTCTACAAATGGAAAGCCACATGCTTTCCCTTTTTCCCTTTTTGTTCATTATTTGTCTCCTATTGTTGCGTATTCACTTTCACTGCCCAACCTCTAAGCAATATCATCCTTATAATACTGAGTATGCATGCAGTGTAAGGCTGTAAAATGGGTAATGAGGGCTGTGTGTGATCTGATAGCAGTACAGCTTAGAATATGTTAGCATAGTATTGCTTTGGCCTTCCAGTTAGTAGTGGGATGTAAATAATCTTATTCAATTGAGAAAACAAGGCAAATTTGATTTGGGCCTTGGGAGTTCACGTGATACAAATTTCAGGGACATTCTTTCTTCAAAGCCTTCTAAGACTACTTTGACATTTACAAAGTTTTTAACAGTCTGAGGAGTGCTTTGCTTTACATAACTGCTATTGTCATATTTAATGATTCTCTGAACTCTTCTCCCACAGCATTTGGCTTGATACCAACCTTATCTATAATTATTTCTCTTTAAAATTTAAGCATGACGAAGTATGACTAAGCTAATGGGACTGGAAACAAATAATGAAGAACTAAAAGACAGCTATGGTAAAGATTTCGCCTGCATTCAGTTTGCTCTGTGCTTGGTTATTCCCTGGTAGAATGTAACGTACAAAGCGCTGGAAGGTTGGTCTAGTTGTCCTTCTGTCCGTCTATCCTGGCCAGCAGTAGGAGATGCTCTATACATAGCAATCTGGCTATTGCAGGAATGTTTGGGCCTATTGGCAATGTGAGCAGTTTTAAGAGAGGAATTATGAGTAGATAGGTATCACATTTCATGCTATGTGAGGTTCTGCACTTTGTGGTACTGACAAAGATTCTTGGAACCAGTATTAGCATAGACAACCATATGTGTAGAATGACAATTAACAGTTCTGCAGTATTCTTTTAAACAGCATACAGATGCATAAGGTGAAAATGTGCTCACTTGTCTTCTTGGAGCTTCCTATTAATTCAGCCTGCAACCACGGTGCTCCAGGGAAAGGGACCAGCTTCCTGTCTGAACCATCTCTTATTTTTTTCTGAAACTATTGAAACATTACTAGAACTAAGCATGATGGGAAAACTGAATTAATGCAGTTAGTTTCATTTTACCAATGACTTCATAAGTTAAACTGTTGATATGGCAGTAGAATAGGCACTTTCTGAGCAGCTGTAGTGTGTTGGACTATAGAGTTTTGCGCTTCTACCTTAAAGAATCTCAATAGAGGGCTCCCAAAACTTGACTGGGTAGCTTTTGCTAGAGTGGTGGGATAAACAAATATAAGATCAATCTTGAGATTTTGATAGAATTAGTACGTAAATCAGGAATTGACCCTTTCATTGATACAGTAAAATAAGTCTATGTGTCCCTTAGTCAGGCTTTAGTGAATTTATCACAGTTGAAAATTATACTTCAAGCCTTCTTTAATAAGGCTGTGTGGCAATTTAACTTTAAATGTTAAACATTTAAAGTAAAGTATTAACTTCATCAGGCTTTTGTAGCTGTTTTAAGTTTTCTGTAGAACGAGAAAGTGCTTACCTGATTCTCTTGCTCTCAGTAATGGGGCCCCAGGAGAAAGTTAATCTTTTATTCTTGACTTAGAGATCTTCTAACTGGAATAATGCAGTGCCAAAAGTCCTTCTGCAGAAAGATCCTGAAAGCTTCTTACTAGCCTGTAGCTGAATTATGTGAAGTAGCAGTTGTGAAGGCAAGTGACTCTCAGTCCTCCTACAAACTAGCTCTCAAGCTGTCTTTGCATCCAGTTCACAATGCTTATTTTCACCAATATGCAGCTTTTCTCTTCCTCCCTCTTTTTCCTGCCTCAAAATCCTTCTCTCTGCTCAGACGTGTCACTCTGATTGCACTCTAGTCCCTTCACACAGGTACTCAAGGAATTTACAATCAACTGGTTTCAATAGCACACAGCTACAAAATGGCAGGAGGTGGCAACCAAGAATGTGCAGGAGCAATGCAACTTTTGTACACTGTGCCTTCTGTTAGCAAGTATGTCTGTATAATACATAACTCTCAATATGTACTAGTCACCTAAAAATAGTTACCTCACTGAGAAGAGCAGCTTAATTAGCAATTGTATCACCCAGGTGGGCCCACGCTGTTGAGCTGCAAGGAGATAGCAGGCTCCTCTGCAGGCAAGGGCTAGCGTAGCTTCACTGGCCTTCTCAACAGTTCTGCACTGCAGAGCAGATTCTTGCTACAGGCATTAGCTAAATACATTCAAATATTTGCTGTCTGCTGTGGATACTGAAGGGCAAGAAATGCTAAAGCACAAGCCAGTAAGAAATGTCAGTCATTCTGTAGATAGCTTCAGTCCTGAGACCCCCTACCTAATTACTGCTCTGAAACATAAAAAGGCTATGATAATTGAAACACAAGGTTAATAATGAGCTTCTTTGTTCATTTTCAGTTAGTGACCAAAACACAAATTTCTCTGGGACAAATAGCACTTTAAAGTCAATTATGTGGTTTCTGATGAAGGCATTCTGTAAGTGGAATTGTATAAATCTTGAAATTATTTTTTGTTGCCTGGAATTAAGACATGGATCCTACTGAAGTTTTCAACCTTCCACCTTTATTTAAGTTTTAGCAGTTGTACTGTTGCTTAGTTTTATAATATATAGTTTTATGGGGTGACTTGTTACAAAGTGGGGGAAATCCGCACACACATGAGCTGCAGATATCAGGACGTTGAGAATTACTTTTCCAGTTGATACTTTATCTTTCCAAATCAAGATTTAAATTTCAATACTGTAATTTGTCTCAGTATTCCCAATCACTACTCAGTAACATATTCCAGGAAAACATGCAGTAGTACTTATAAAAAAAACTTTTCCCTCTGGCAGAGGAAGATACTTCCTGATCTCTGTTGTTCTATTTCTTAGATCTGCTTACTACAGCTAGTTAATTATGGCTGAAAATTCTTTTTTTTTTTTTTCACCTTTACTGTTTCTGTAAAAAATAATTTCCAAAGGCTTTGCTGTGCCTTCTGAAAAAAAAACAACACACGTTATCTGTCAATATAAATCACTTCTCAATAAGTGATTTAAATAACTGTGCCAATCAATTTTTAACTGTAGGATTCTACATTGATTTATCTAAAGCTTTTGTTGATATTCAAAATCTATTTGGCAGCTTCGATCAGAGCGGTGTGTAGGAGAACTGAGACTTACCAGGTTATATTCCTCATCTGAGTTATTTATTTCCTTACTGTTATGAAGCTGCCTTCTTTGTGAGCACCTACTTACTGGTTTTACTGGAAGGATACTGCTGTGTCAAGCTGAAGGCTCCATGTGTTCGCTCTGTACCCAGAGGCAACCTGGCCTCTTCCAGCATCACAGCTGAAGTAGGCATAGAATAAAGCGGTGCAAAGGGTCAAGGCTTTGTACCCAGGAGGAGGGTATCTATTATAATCCTCTGTAGAGCAGAACATCAGGAGGAATTTGAACCCTTCAGTAATACACCTTTGTGCTTGGGATTGTTTTTTAATTCATACAGCTTACCTCAAGAAGTGGCAGTTTCCAGAACATCAGAATGAAGTCTTCCTTGATTGCTAATTAAGGGAGGGACAGGACTGTGCAGTCTAACTGCAGACGGTGGCAATTTCCCAGCTCACCAGTCTTCCCATCACCAGTCACCCATCTTCCTATTCTCAGGCTTTCTCTCCCTTTGCAGTTGGCTGAAAACTATTTCCTGAATGCATTAGCCTATGCTTAGTCCCCTCCATGTACCTGATCAACTGCTTAACCAGAAAGCTACACAGATTTAAGTTACTGCATAACTCACAGTACTGTAGAGCACTTTCTAGCACAGAGGGGTACCAACATACACATACCTACTGCAAAGTACTTGTTCAGATAAACAGTCTTTGAAATGTAGTATCACAGTAATTCAGCTAATTGGGGCTCCAGTGGTAACAAGCTTATAGTATGCTCCTTCCATTGCCATTAGTTCATCATGAGTGCCCCTTTCAATGATGATTCCTTGTGACATCACAGCAATGATGTCAGCATTTTCAATTGTGGACAGGCGGTGGGCAATGACGATGCAGGTGCGCCCTTCTCTGGCCTTATCCAGTGCTGCTTGCACAGTCTAAAAGCAACAAAGAAAGCATCAGAGTGAAAATGGGCAAATCAAACTGGGGCTCAGAGCTGGAGAGATCTGATTGCTTCAGACTGATTAACTATATTGTACAATATTTGTACAAAAAAGGGAAAGATAAAAATACAGTAAAAATCAAACTGTAACAAAAGTCTTTTTTTCAGCTGACATGCTCAGCTTGGATGTGCTTCTAAATTTCTACCATTTCTCTAATATCCAAGTGTGACCAAGCCAAGGAATTTATTGCCCAGCTCTCAGGCCCTGCACTGCTGTTTTTACTGGATATTCAGACTCATCATGTGTATGTCTGAATACACTTCTGTTGTGATTTAGTTTGTTTTTATGTGCAAAAGCTGTATTTATGAAAGATTCCCACTGAATGCTGTGAAACCCAGGGAATTAGCATGCACAGTAGACAGAAAGTACTGCTTCTTAATGACAGTTCAAGAGTCTCTGTAGCTGGCTATTGACTTTATAGCCATACTTCCTGGATCTTTCAAAAAGATCATTACAAGTGTAACCTCTGAATTAGCAGCGGTGAATAATGCTGTGGTCATGTGATCTTTGTACAGCAGGATGTCTACGCAGATCAGAAGGCGGCACTGTACTTTGTAAGCCATTCCATTAATTTTCCCTTATTTCTTATCATTGCAAACTTACCTTTTCACTTTCTGTGTCTAAGGCAGATGTAGCTTCATCCAATAATAAAATTTTAGGATCTCGTATAATGGCCCTTGCTATAGCAATACGTTGTTTTTGCCCACGAGACAGTTGAGATCCTTGAGCACCAACATTAGTTTCATATTTCTGAAAAATATGCAAAAGGAAGATCTTTATCTAGCTGTAAACAAACAAGTACACAAGCTGAAGGAGCAGCAAGAGGACAGAGGCCAGAGTTCTGACCATTGCTGTCTCCTTAAAGAATCTGGGAAGACAGAAATACTTTAACAGCAATACAGATGTTCAGGGAGATATCTTTGAACCATGCTTTGTAGTATGGTAAGCTGAAAAATTTGATGGCAAGATGATGACTGATTTGTGTGAAGCAAAAGAAATCCCTGACCTAGACTTGGGAGAAGAGGCTGAAAGTGACTGTAGGGCTCACTGGACAAGAGCTTTGTTTGTGTGCATAAATTATATACATATCTTTCATGTTCTTATGATTTATGTCTGTATGATTTCAGTGCATTTAAATACCTCTTCAGTGCGCATAAGCAGCCACCTTCAAGTGTTTTGACCGAGGTATTGTACCCTAATTGTAGGGTACACTCCCACAGCTGAGAACAGGATCTGTGTTTCCTGTATAATGCTTTGACTGCTGAACTATACTTCCTCTTTTTTCTTGTCAATTGCTTTGAAAATCTTCCCTTTTCTCCTAATTTAGAATCATATTATTTTTAGTCTCAGAAATGTTTGCCTACTGTGTAAGAGAACAGAACATCACACACCCAAGCTCTCGGAAACAGAGAGTGGTCTTTTCTCCTACCATTCTAGCTGTAAAAAGAAAGACATAAAATATTCACTGCAACAATTTTAACTGGTTTTGGTGCAACTCTCTGCAATGACCAGCTGAACAGTGTGTCCCGCAGCCAAGCCTCAGGTGTACTTACTTCAGGAAGTGACATGACAAAATCATGCAGCTGAGCCTTCTTGGCTGCTTCTATGACTTTTTCCATTGTTGTGTCCTTGGTGTTACTGCCATACTTAATGTTGTCAGCAATGCTGCAGTCAAATAGCACGGGTTCCTGAGACACTACTCCAATTTTCGATCTGAGAAACTGTACATTTACTTTCTTGGTGTCATGTCCATCTATTAACTACCAGAAAATAGGAGAAAACATACAACATCATTCCAAAATGACCTGCAAAGCCAGTTAGCTTATAGCATAAGTAAATGATTTGTTAATACTACAAGCAAGACTGACATGAGGTAATTTGAAGTATCTCTTACATTTGACCTCTTTATACATGACAAATACTTTCCAGCTGTGTCTGTGATCCAGCCAAATTCTATACCATCTGCTTACTCTTAACTCCAACTGAACTTTGACTGCCTCAAGTTAGGCACATGTCGGGGTTGGACTCGATGATCTCCAGAGGTCCCTTCCAACCCCTACGATTCTGTGATTGTGTGTGTGTTTTGTTGCCTTGCCAGGCTTAATGATCACCACCCCTTATTTTTATCAAAGGATGAGATACTGGACTGGATGATTAAGTTTTTACGAGGAAGAGTTATAAAAGCTAGATACTATAATCTGCAAAGAAGCTGCATGTTGAAACTATATATTAGTTGTGATGTTCCAGATTCCATTGCTTCAGCCAAGCTTGATTCTTGTTTGTGTTCCCACAACATCAACCGCACATTGTATGATTCATAGTTAACAACGTGATTTCCTGAGGCCTTTATAATGCAGGAGGTTGCACACAAGGTGAGCAGTGTTCTTATTTTGCCTCAGTACGTCTGAGATGATACCCAGAGTTTTAACAGACTTCCTTTGAAAAGGAGCCGAAAACCCAAGCTGCCTGTGTAGAGACACACTGGTAGGTTCCACGTTTGGACACAGTCAGAAGAGTCCATGTAGCATTGCTGAAGACAACAGTACACAAATAATGTTTTCTTTGCTTACCACACTTCCTTTCTCAGGATCATAGAAACGCTCCAGAAGCTGGACACTGGTACTCTTACCACAGCCGCTACTGCCAACAAATGCCAATGTCTGTCCAGGCTTAACAGCTACAGACAGTCCTTTCAGGACCTGAATATCAGGCCGCGAGGGGTATGTGAATTTACAGTTAAGAAATTCAATGCTCCCCTTAAAATCATCCTAGTGAAAAAATGAGAAACACTGCAATGAGCTCAAGCTTAAAACTGAGTCATAAAGTAGAAAACAACTCCTCCTCAAATTCATTTCTTGCATCGGTTATTTAAAATGTTATAGTAGTGCTTGTGAAATTAACATAGAAAGAGGCATTATAAACTTACTGGCACAGCTGTTCTACAAGGTGAAGTCATTAGTCATTAAACTGAAGCTCTACTGACACATCCCTGTACTACACCGGCCAGAAGCAACAACTGGAAGTGGAATTACCTTGCCTACTGGTAAGTTATTTATTTTAATACAGATACTGCATAAGTACAAATTTGCTGACTGTATAAAGATATTTGTGTGAAAAGTTTTTGTTTTTGTTTTAAATCTACTAAGCTTTGCGATGTTAAAACAATATGTGAATTCTGGTCAATTTAATGTATTTGGGACAAATACTTCAAGAATTCCTTTAAAGCTGGAAAAAAGCTAAATGAAAAATACATATTTTTAATTTGTTAAGTCTGAGTTTTCCACTGACCAAAAAGAAAACATTTTAATTTTGTCCCATTCTATATGAACTGAAAAAAAAAAAGCATTACAAGATGGCTGTAATAGCTATCAGAAAGCAAAAGCACGCTATTTGGTGAATCATTCAAATTACTGCTACTGCAATCCACAGGAGCTTTACATAAATTCCTAAGAGCCATAGCAGTGAGCTCTTGCTGCCTAATACAGAGCTCACTGCTTCCAAAAGAGCAGATGTATCAATTATATGGACAGAAGAACCTTACTGTAAAGTAGTGATCCTCAGTGTTTTTTAAATTGTTACTGCAACTTCAGTGCTTATTTTGAGCTGAGTGACATCTCATATCATCAATCTCCACACTTACCCATTTTTCTCCTTTTTTGCTGTAAACGCTGATTTTAGGAAGCCGATCAATGAGTTGAAACAAACGTGCAGCAGATGTTTTGGCTTTGGCATAGTTCGGGGTGTAGGAAGAAGCTCTTCCCAAAGCAGTCCCACTGGTCACAATTGCAGAGATCACTCTGCAGGAAAAGAGGACATGATTACTCTTGGGCAGCCATCAGGAAGCTGTGCGCTCTGCCCAGACCGGCACCTCTGGAGAGGAGCCTGTGCCTGGCCCCATGCAGGCTCTTACCTGAACACAAAGCTGTAATGGAGCCCTTCAGTTTGAACCAGAAACCCTCCGTATCTGTAAGAGACGGAGTTGGCTATGAACACTATGCTCTGGGCGAAGCCAAAGCAGATTCCATAAACATTTGCTTTTTTGATTGCAGCTCTGTACGGCATATCCAGGTTCTTCTCAAAAGCATCAATAAACTTTTTTTCTTTCCCTATCCCAGCCACAGTTCTGATGTTAGAGAGGGCTTCACTGGAAATCTGGAGGAGAAAAAAAAAAAAAAAGTAAAATGCTTATCCCTGCTTATCTCAAGTAAATTTTATTCGGAAATTGGTTTAACAATGCTGCTGTTTGCCTGGAGTTCAGTAGTAGTTTCATGGCACGACATTTCCTGCGTTTTCAGCACACACATTTTTTTATCAAATAGAAAGAGATCTCAATATATAAACCATTATAAAGTATGCCATTCAATTTCAGGGTATTTCTTTTGGTCAAAATTAAGGGTCACATCTGTTGCGTTATCACACAACTTGAAGCAGAAGATAATTAGGTACAGTGTATTTGTCCAGACTGCTTTTCCATGTTTTACATGGCTGAGGAACAGTCACAGTGGAGGAACTTTTTATTTGGATGCAATGCTGGGAAATAAATTAGAAAATAGCACCAGATATAATCAGTCATTGCCAAAACTGCTGAAGCATTGAATGCCCTTTTCATCCCAGACTCTGAGTTGTTCTATTGAATAAAAGCCTAAAGCTTGACTCAGTAGTAAAGTTTCTCTGTTTAAATCCCCAAATCAGTTCCAATATAATATTTTATTACTTTTTGTAATTAACCCATTCTGAACGTGAAACACTGGTCCTGCCATAATTCTTCCTTGGTTTTCTAGAACTGATGACAGTTCCTAACAGCCCTCACAAGAGGACCACATGCGAACCCTGTGAGCATTTATTCATTTTTTTTTTAATTCTGGAATTCTAAGGGACACCCTGAACTACTTGCAGAGCTGAACAGGGCAAGGGCCCCATCCATCCATTTGCTGCACAGATTATGGACAAGAGGAGGCTGAAGACACATCTCTGAGAGCTCAGCTGGGTAGGGAGATTCAGGTGGGGCAGGGTGGGAGGTGGGCTGGGTAAGACATTTGGTGGTCAGAATTTGAATGGAGGAATGGGGAGAGTTGGCAGGAGTGAGAGATCTGCAAGAATCATTTCTAGATAGGATAAAGAATTGTCTGGGAGCTCCATGGAAGGAGCTCTGAGGCTCTGGGAGAGCTTATAAAGCACACTTTTGATGCTAGAAATATGAGAGCCTAATGAGTGGGGAGAAGGCTAATGTATTACTCAGAGAGCTAATAATCTGATACAGTCTTCCTCATGTTGCCTGTCCTCTAAATCTGTGTTTCTGATACAGTTCAGTTTCTGCACTGTTGAACTAGGATAAATGTATTTAAGAAGGATCAGATTCTGGGCGATGTGCCAGAACTTACTGACTCAGAACTAAAGTCAAAGGAATTTGTATGTTCAAGTCAACAGAGCAGCCCACTGCTCTCTGTGGTTAGGAGTGAACTCTGTGAGAATATGATGGTCCTTTACCTTGTATACTCACCCTGTCCTTGTTTGGTACATGGGCTAGGAGCCTGCTCAGCCAGTGCAAAATTAAATAAACCTATTCTCAACCTAGGAGATGGGGCAGTCCTCAGGGCCTTGCAGCTAACAGGGCGTGGCATGCTGCTAACTGATACTGGAATCAGAGTAACAGGAGAGCTTTAGCCAGGGATCAGCATATGGGAATTTACATAAAACCTGACAAAAGTGGAACAGACAAATGAGAGAGTTGTGTCTGCTATCCAATAACATTTGAAAAGTCATGTCCTGGAAGTGCTTTTGAGATTAGAGAGTTCCCAGTGGTATTTCAATGGTTTTACAAGCTGAAACATTGCAACTTATTTGCAAAAAGTTGCCAGTTTCAATGCATTTGAATTACAGACGGTCTCAAATGTCTGGTTTTCAACTGCCCACAACTGCAAATATAAATTAGTTTTTCAGTAATATTACCTGTCCAGTAGCTTCCAGAGCTTTCTTGTCCTGAGCAGCAAATCCTGTCAACATTTTAGCTTGCACAGCTCCAGACAGGGCCAAAAATGGCAGGAAACACATTATGACCAAACTCAGTTTCCAGCTGAAGTAGAAAGCAATAATGATGGCTACCCCAATGTTGGTGAAGGAATTGACAATCATTCCTATCTGCGATCCAGTTGCCTTCAAAGAAAAGAAAAGGAGATGGCTGACTTGTACTCCAATTGTAATTTCAATTATTTTTAAATAATTTTTCCTGTAAAAGCTTAGAAAACTCTGAATGACATTAAAATACTGTAAGGCATCACTGGCTGCTGACTGCACTGGAATTTAGCCAGTTCAGACAGAGCCAGTTCAAGCCTCCTATGAATTGTACTAACAAGACTGTGAATCTCTAGCATTCTTCTCATCCACCAAAGTTTCCAATAAGAACTGAGAAAATGTTTTCTGATGACTGTGAGAAAGATAATGTATTGAAGTAAGTCCCATTGGTTCCTTGGGGAATCGCTCATCTAAATACTCTTTTCAGCCCCCACCATTTATACATCTAGAATTAAATAATAAGCAGAACCTTTTGTAACTTAAATATTAACACAGGGAAGTCTTAACTGTGTTTAAATCACTAAGAAACTTCTCTGAGGAAGGATGAGTTCTGCCTATTGAGTAAAATCTTTAAATATGCTTTGACATATTGTTAGTGCATTCATCTTTGCCTTATGTACTTTAAGAACACTGTTTTTTTTTGTAATGTGATTTATTTACTCAAAAGGTATTTTCTTTTAGAGCAATAAACAACAGCACTACATTGCAGCGAGGCTGCAATATATTAGAAAAAAATACTTATTTTATAACCTTGATCATTTTAACCAAATTCACGTGCAGGATGTAAACTTCCGGTTCATAATCCACTTCTGTTTCAACCTGGACTGTAGCATCTCAGACCTGCCCACAGCATTTCATCATCTCCCAGCCATAAGGCTGCTCTCATCTGGATCCTGCAGCTTCAACTGCCCAGCCCCGTCCCAAGAGTGTCCCTCTCACTCCTGGTTCTGTTGCAGACCCTTTCAGACCCCGGACACCTGCCTGCATCTTCTCACTGCAGCTCCATCTGCAACAGCAGCAATGGACTACACTCTGTGTCAGGTACCAGCGAGAGGCAGAGGACACTGATAACCAAGTATCTCCCTTTCTTCCCTTGGAGCTGTGGACTGGACAGCTTTGCACCCCATTGCTCTGCATGTGTTAGAACTTAAAGTTCCTTTAGGATGCTATCCTATAGTTCAGTCAGCAGTACTTAATAAATATGCTTATTTCAATTAAAATGTGCCCTGTAAGAGGCTGTACAAACTGAAGGGGTTTGCAGCTGCTTCTTCTGATTCTCTGGAAACTGTTGCTGACATGGTTTTTGGGAACCTCTTCTCTCATTCGTCTTTAAATTCTTAGAACTTCCAGAAATAGTAGTTTTTAAAAACTAATCCATTATCTTCAGTCAAGATGAATCGGAACAATTATTTGTAATAGAAACATCTGTATGTTTCCTTTTTTTCTAGAAAACTACTTGCTTTGGAACCAAATGTTCACTTCTAACAAAGCATCCATTCAGAAGTATACTAATAATTCAGCATAATTTAATCCTCATCCCCTAAGGAATGCAGCACGTGGGATGAGTGGGTCCCTTTCCCAAATAAGAACTCACACTGAAACTGGCTGCCTGGATCCCCACCGGGTGCACCAGCTAGTCCTGTCAATTGGTTCTTTATGCGGGCTGTCACTTTAAATCAAAGCGGCAAGGAACAGCTTTGATACAGAATGAACAGTATCATCCTATCAACAAGATTGGTGAACCTTGTGACAATACTAGCCTGACATGCTTTTGAAATAAACACATAAGCACTGTGGCAAAGAGCTAACTTATCTTCAGAAGGAAAACAAAGAATTAAAGCTCCTTGATGCTAATTCCTATTTCACTGATGGTTGATATTAATTCAATTTATTTTATATTAATTCAGTTTATGTTCCTGTTGAGGTAATACAGACACCAATAGTGGTCAATGAACTGTGATCCTAATTATGCTTTTAGGTAAATACAGTGGTAATAGTTCCAAGTTAACAGTCTATGATAAACGACAAAAGCTTAATTGACTGATCAAGGACTGGCCTACACTGACTTCGCTCTTTTCATGCTCGTTAATTTCTGTGATGATGTGTCAAAATAGGCCTTCAATCTGTGCTTACATTAAAAGAATTATGAAGGTCTTACCCCTTGGACCTGTGATGCATCTGTTGCAAGCCTCGTAGTCAGTGCCCCGGGGCTGTTCCTCCGGTCATCAAACCAGCCGATGTCTTGCCCTAGCATAGCCTGGAAACCAATTTTCCTTAACCGTCTCGTAAGCAGCTCTCCAGACTTGGCAAAGTTGTATCCCTGGAGCACAAACAATAAATGAAAGGATTGTACAGAAAGAGATACACACAGAAAATGGGATCAGAAACAAAATTTACTTACATTGCACTGTTATTACCTGTAAAAACTGTGTAAAAAATGAAACGACTCCAACCAAGACAAATAGCAGGCAGACACCATTGATCTGGACTTTTTGTTCTTCTTCATCAAGAATGGAGAAGGTCTTCAGGGGAAAAGAAAGAAAAAAAAAAAAAAAAAAGATAACAATATTAGAGGAGCCTGCTTTTATAAGACCACTACCAAAGGAAGTTACAAGCTGAGCCCAAGGGAAAGGATCACATTTGGTCTTATTGGCACAAGGACAAGTTCTGATGACCTAGAAACTTACTGCTCTCCTCTGAGTTCTGGCAAGGAGGAGAGGGGACAAAAGGAAGGCTTATTCTGCTGCCTTTGGGCAGACGTGTGTTCCTAGGAGGATAAACATCTGTATGTTCACTGCTGTTCCAGAACCATTTGTTCATGACTCTACCTCTCCCCCAGGAATCACAGTTACCACACAGGGCTCTCCCTCACCCCTCACAAATGCCAACTTCCATATTTCTCTAGGCTACACCTGGGTACAGACTATTGATTTTTTTTACTCCTCTTAAACAAGTTTGTTACAGTCTCTGTCTGCATATACTGATTACTTTCTGTCCATGCATAGTTACAATTAATCACGCACACACCAAAGGTCAGTAACCAGAAGGGCAATAACATTAATGGCATAGAGACAAAGCAGCTGCAGCAACCTTATTGAGCCATGCAAAGTACTCATAAGTAATTACACCTTAGGATGACTCCTTGCATAACACTAATCGATGCCACAATTGCTCTAGGTAGCCCATGTCTTTTACTGAAGGAGCATGGATACAAGGTATTTGCTCACTGATGGCTACTTGAGGAAGAGCTTTAGAACTTAAAGCAGAGCCCCTCCATCCTCATCCACTCCAATCTCCATTATATTTTCCTTTTATCCGTTGTTTTTTATATCTCGTCTTTTCCAACAACTGCTGGTGTTACTGGCTGCTGCTGAAGCAGTGGAACACATCTAAGAAGCCATCTTTAGCAATTACTTTCCCTCACAGCAGTTGATATTTATGTCAGTTAACCTACCTGAACTGCTGAACTGCTTATGCTACTTGCAGGGATAAGCCACAGCTCGTGGCTGTACTTCTCCACTAATGTTAAATTCATTCTAATTGGATTTCTCTCTTGCTAAAAATTGCTTAATCTCTCACCTTCTCAGCCTATCACTGTGCAGCTAGAAAAGCCGTGCACTGAAGTATATGCCTACACTCGCCCTAAACTGAGAGTGCTTAACTGTCCTACAAATTAAGAAGCTACAGTGGTTGGAAAGAGATCTCTGTACTGCAAACAGTTCAAACATATTTCCAATTGAATTTCACTGGAAAATGATTAATTTCCCATGCTTGGACAGTTTCACAATGAGAACCATAGAACAGTTGAGATGAAACAACTGAATAAAGTGTTCCCCAGGTAAGCTTCTGATTTGAACAGAACAACTAAAGTGGTATATCCAGTATTATCTAGCTCTTCACTGACTTCTTAGGACTAATTTTTTAGCACCTTCAAGGCAGACTTTGCTAAATTCACTCTTTCATTCTGTAGTTGTAGGGACTTTTCCCGTTGTTTCTCTAGTGTATTATTCCCACAGCATGAGCCCACATATCTGTCTCAACATCACTGCAGACAGTCAAACAGTTTGGAAGGCAGATGCCTGTTCCATCTGCCTGCCTTCCTTGGCAGCAGGCAGAAATTTCTTATATTTATGAATAACAAAACACAGATATTGGACTTTGCTCGTGCTGGCTATGGCTTATTTTTTTCTTCTTGCAATCTCTTGAATGTGTGAGTTCATGAAAAGAGAAGGAGTTCATCCACAGTAAAGGAATTCAGCATCCTGTAGGATGACTTCAGATCTTGACCTCCCAGTGCTAGGAAAACCCAACTCTCAAAAGGAATCAAAAATTAGACTGATTGCAGACTATGCAAAGCAGTGCTCCCCTGCTCTCTAGTGAACCTTAGTGGATCACCAGAGACAGGAACATCTGCTCTGCCCCTTCCCAGCAGGGGTAGACCTGCCAAACCAACAGCAAAAGGTCATTCATTTTTTCCATAGACTGTTGACATGTTAGGAACATTTTCTCAGCCCTTTTCTAATCAATAGCTCAGAAGCTGGAACATTCATTCACTTCTTTCCTGCTTGAAAACATTTAATCCTCTAGTACCTAGGTGTGTTTCTACCCTTTGTATTCTTTGCACCCAAAGGTACCTAATGTGACCTAGGTGAACAAGTGGGGATTACAACTCAAGTTTTACCCTATCTCAGATTATTACCTAAACCCCCAAACTATATTAGTATTCCCATTTTCTTCCCAGTGAACATGTCATTAGTTTACCCAGTAAGAAACAGTATAAATCCTCCTGATTCTTGAAAGTTTAGGGCACTTATGTGGGCACCAGTTAAAGCAGTGCTGAATTTCCTCAGGCAGCCCTCCAGTTTCCAACTAACTTGACAAAGGTTTTCCCAAAAGAACTATTTTCACAAAAGGAGCAAGCATCCTCTCTATTCCAACAAGTTTTTGAAAGAAAAGTCACAGTTAAACTCCTAAAAAGTTTCAAGTGAGACTGTAGATCGTGATGGTAATGCATCCCTTAAGCAGATGACAAGGTTTAAAACACATTCCTGTTTCCTGCTTGTCTTTCAAACTTGTCGATAGAAGTCTGCTTTCTGCTGGCAGGTATGCAATCTGTTACAACAATCTACCTTTCCCTGCAGGGAAAGAACTCTGCAGGGAAAACGCAGCAAAGAGCTGGATGTTCCAGAAATGAAATATGTGAAGAAAAATGTGAGGTATTTTTCAGGTTTGATCCAAAGCTTTCCTAAAAGCCTGGCCAAGACTCTAGAATAAAATATGGAGGGACCTCTGCATGTTTCCCTCCTCACTGTATCTGGATCTGAGATATATCTTGTTTAATTTAAAATAAACTGCATATGTGCAGTAACCTGCTCCCAACAATTCCTGGAAAGCAAGGAAAACAGATGATGAAGCGCACATGACAAACAGTAATAAACCTGCCCCTTCAAGAGAAAGCCCAAATGATATCAGAATGGCAGTTACATATCTCTACCAAATGACTTTTCATAGATGAGAAGGCTTACTCCCTTTACTTGACAGGACCTAAAGATTTGCCCAAAACATGCCAAGTATTGCGCTGCAGAGTCCTACGCTCCCTTCTGCTTAAGCACTCTAATACACTTTTAGATGTCAGCTTAACATACCCCAAGAATCTGACTGAATAACAAAGCATAGAGTGGACTGAGTGCTCCATTCACAGCTGCTCCCAGTGATCCTATCACCATGTATGGCCATTCAGAGGCATTATACTTCAAAATCCTGGCAAATGGGACAGGTTTGACATCTTCCTCCTCCTCCTCAGATTCCTGAAAAAAAGATTGGATTTATGAAATAAATGCATTATCCTGGTGATGCTCTCTGTATGGCAGTGAGATACAGTAATTAGCCTGGTCTGTTAAATGGCTGTCTCCAGTACTCAAATAGCTGCTCTAGCATTATATGGGAAGGGGCAACGATGGGCCTTGGCTGCTGACTGGAGCTCTTTCGCAGGGCTAGGTATGCCTTGTTCAGCTCAACTGATTCCAAATTAAGAGGTTAATTATGAGCAGACTTTCTGCTACTGAAACTCAGACTGTTCCCATTTTGCTGCTTCCAGATGATGTATGATGCAACACTCAGTATCAAAACTTAAGCTTTTTCTTCACAAGGGGCTTTTCATCTTTCCTGGAATGTTCTTAAATATTATTTTTAAGCTTTATGGGTGAACACACTGATCAGGCTCTGCATCAAATTAGTAGGTATGCAATATAACTAGAACAAAAGAGACCTCGGACAGGTATCTAGAGTCAAGTTTCATACATGCTAATTATGCCTCCCTTATGTGAAACATCCTCAGGCTACAGACAGAATTCCCATCATTACTCCCAATAAGAGCAGAACATTCATCATCAAATTACAACTTACCCTGCAGTTTGATTGTGCAGTTTTTCTATAACACTCAGTGTGCTGAGCCCTGCTCATCTCCCTCAGTTCATACAGCTGGAAATGCCCAGACAAAACTGACCCTGTAAAGACCTATCTGCTGGAAATGTGCGAGGATGAATGAGTGGGAACATTTTGTTTTTCTCTTCCTTCAAAGCTAGTGCCAGAGTGACAGCACTGAAGCCCTTTATTTAGCCACAGAAAAGGCCCAACAATAGCAGTAACAGTGACTTCAAACTGCTGCTTTCTGCACTAAACAACTGTAGCCCTGCAAAATGGTGCAGGGGGTTTCATAAGCACTTCAGAAACTCACTGTGTGTATTCCTAAAGAACTGGTTCTATTCTACATAACTTTAATGCACGCCATCTTTATTTTCTATGCCACTTGATTGCACAAGGCACTGCCATTGAATGAATTCTGGGCAAGAATTGCAATGAGGGTCTCTTGCAACTCCCATGCTTCCAAAATGATTGTGAGAGGAAAAGGAACTCACTATATTAAACAAGCAGCAGCAACATTTCTATTGCTAAGTGGCTATTACACTTCACTGATAACATTTTGCTTTTTGCTGGTTAAGTCAGCTTTTTTGAATAAGTCTTTTTCAACTTAATCTACAGTACATATAACAATTTACAAGAGCTCCTAGTCTGCAAGAAATTTTATCTGGACCAATCAAACTAAGGACCACCAAAATGCAGCCTAGCAGATACAAAGGATAAGACCCGAAGCTGTGGCTTTGTTTAAGAAAGAATCAATCCAAAAAGTCATATCTGCCTGTAACAGAGGCACATATCTATAGGTTCTCATTACCAAGTAATATAAAAGATATCACTTTTGGTTGCAATTTAATAATGAAGTATTAGGCTTGACCTTTTTTGCTTGTCCATCATCTTCCTCATAAGACTTAAGATACACAGACTCTGCCTGATCTCCTACAATGGATAACGGAGGGTCAGGAACCACATTAGAGAGCTGAGATCTAGACCGCTGCCGAAGTGAAGCTCTGTGAAAGAGGACAAATATGGTCAGTTATTCACAGCTCAGTAACATGATACTTGTTTTCAAAGCAAATGTAGTTTTCATAACAACTATCAGGATTCATAACAACTAACATCAGGATTCACTGACGCAAATTACGGGAATCCCACTGACTTTCTTCTTATTCCACGCTGTCTCAACATCTGAGATGAAACTATCTCAGTGGGAATAAATACTATTCAATACTAATAAATACTATTCAAAATCTTACTCTACTCAGACACTGTCTTATACGTGACCTTCACTGTCCAAGACCATGCTATATCCTACTCTGTTTGCAAAAGCTGTTAAGACACCAAGCCATTTCACCATTATTACTATCAAGTAATGCAGTCCAGAAACAATCCACTACTCCCTGATGAAACGTGACCCAACAAGGTAGGAGATGTATTCACCTGAATGTCTAACACAAGCTTGCCTGAAAGAAGTAATTAACGTCTAGGTACAAGATAGTCTGGCTTGTAAAATGCTTTCAATTTTTACCAAGAAAAAGCCATAATATAAATGTCCTCATATGTTGCATTGATTTTTCAAGTAATTACACAGCAAGTTTTTGGGTTTTTTTTTCCTCAAGTGAACTGTCTGAAAATGCATTAGGTAAACTAAATACATGGCTGCATGATTGTAATATTAAAAATGGAGCATCGACACAGAAAGCCAAAACTGACAAGGGAAAGGTACTTTGTTAGAAAGAGGAATAAAAAAAGTCTATTTATCCATGGGCTTTCAATTGTTAACAGATTATCCAAGCCCTTTTTTTCCAAGTTGACTTTGCCTTAATAAAATGACTGTAGCCCTTCCACCCCTTATTAACCAATGTGCAACCCAGCAAATAATTACTGCTAATGAGATTTTTGAACAGTGGGAAAAATATAGACAGGTATGAAAACATACTGAGACTTAGCGACTTTTAAGACTCACCGCAAACTGGCACGATAGCTTCCTCTTCTGAATGACTGGACTTTCTCAAGACTTGGCTCAACCACTTTATTTTCTGCTGCTTTAGAATACAGTACATATAGTTCTTCAGTTTGTGCTAAATTTGCATACAGCCTAACTCCTATTTTAAAAGTGCAATCTCCAAATCGTAACTGAAATACTTTGTAGAAAGTGAGGAATATAATACAATGTTGCTGCTCTATCTTGGTACTACAATTGCTCTCTTCTTTTAAGACAATCATCACCAAGATATGATGTTTGCAAAATTAGAACAAGTCATTCTCTTAGACCTTCATTTCCAAAAGCTTTGATTCAAATTTGCTTCCAGTAAAATAAATAGAGTGATTTCAGCACAGTCTGTAATTTTCTTGTATTTCAAATGTAGCATGATTGGGCTATCAGCACAAAATCAAGATATAAAATGGCAGGGTATTGCAGGTCAGGATTATTGTTTCAGAGCAGATTTGTATCAGGAAAGTAATTCAGTGCACATGCCTTAAAAATTTAGGATAGAGCTATCAATGTGTTACTTGACAAATGCTAAACTTCAGCCATAGAAATATCCAGGGAGACTGGGAAAAGCAACTAGATGCTATGAAAAAATAACAGTAATCTATGTTCTCTGGAATTGTATATAGTTTTATACAGTTTTATAACAGAAAGCAAGACACTTACATTCTGTTGCTGCTCTACTAAGTGCTGTCTCTCCTTTGCTTTGCAAGGTCACCAACATGAAATAAACCCCTTTTCTCTTCAAGAGTTCTTCATGAGTTCCTCTCTCCACAGCCCTTCCATGCTCGAACCCAATGATGACATCAGCAGCTTTGACAGCAGACAGGCGGTGAGCTATTGAGATTGCTGTGCGGCCAAGGTGAGCCTAACAGGGAACAAAACCAGCCCCAATGCCAGGAGAGCAAAGGGAAACCAATTGGAACGAATGCTATATAAACTAAAGTTTCCCCAAACCAAAAGGAGTCTTTCAAGTGGTTTTAACTGACTGTGAATTCCATCCATTTAACTGACTTGAATTCCATCCACAGTCCATGTATTACCCACAGAAAAGGAGAGAAACTCAGACATCTGCAAAGTCCACAGCTTATAGTGGGCATCTGTGCTGCAAAAATTTAGTTGTAATCAGACAAGTGTTGCACACAACAGAAAAAAGTGTCCTTCCTGACAGTGCTATACTGGCAAAATTTTGACAGTCCTTAGCATCTTATTACTTACTGCATGCCAAAACCCATAAGGGGTTTATTGTTGGACCAAGAAAATATGGACCGGATCATAATTTACACTGAACAAGATGGAGCCCAGACAATCTCCCAGGACAAGCAGCTTCTCTGGACAATGGGAACTTCTGATCCCTGCCAACGTCCATTGTAACGTCTCAATGTCTTGTTAACAATTCAAAAATCCTAGTGCTGCATATAAAAGCTATTATTAAAAGCTTTTCACTACATTGTCAAAATTCATCAGCACAAAATTCATCTGCAAAGGGCATTCAAAATAATTTCTGCTCTTATAAATATAATTTATGCTATAATATAGCAAACCTTTTGAAGTGCTTCCTGGACAATTGCTTCACTTTCATTATCAAGTGCTGAAGTAGCCATATCCAGTAGCAGGATTTTAGGGTTTCTCACAAGGGCTCGAGCAATAGCTATCCTCTGCTTTTGACCTCCGCTCATCTGACTTCCACCCTCTCCAACATGAGTGTCAAATTGCTGGGGAAAAAAAAAAAAAAAAAAAAAAAAAAGCTTAACAAAGTCTTCTATTAAGAATCAACATAAACACTGTCAGACTTATCCTAAGAGAAAATATAAACATATTTCATTTTTGAAACAGAAAAAATCTCACTATTATATCAGACAAACACAAAATAACATTCTTCATAATGAATAATATTGTTTTGCCTGAACTGGGGTACCAACCCCAAACTGAAAGCATGTATTGATAAAAAAGTAAAATATTCTGGTTGGGCTCAGAACAACTATATCAGCAAGAGCTGAGGAAACGTGCCCACTCTCTGTCAGATGACTCACATCAAACTTGCCACAAAGCTGGACATGTCTGCTGATGGCATGTGACTCAAGAACACTGTCTCTCTGATCAAGAACAGTGTCTCTGATCATGATCATACGCTAATAGTACCAGGCTCAGCTAGAATATTAGATGAACACACAGCCCAAGATCAAGAGAGCCAGTATAACTATATAATCATGCATTAGATTATATTTATTAACTTGGTGAAATCCGTGTAGTAAGACCTAATTAACTCTCATCAGAGAGCAGGTTGCTGCCTACTCTCCCTTTTAATCTGCCTTTCACAGGTGGTTGTATGAGGGGAAGGAGAAAGGATTCTTCTATTTTACGTCAAGTTTTACTTTCAAGGCACAGTATACCTGTGGCAAGTCCATGATGAACTTGTAAGCATTGGCCTGTTTGGCTGCTCTGATTATGTCTTCCATGGTAGCATCATCCCGACCATAGCGAATATTCTCTGCAATTGTGGTAGCAAACAGCACTGGCTCTTGCTCAACAACACCAATCTGTGAGCGCAGCCACTGGATATTAAGGGAACGAATGTCATGGCCATCCAGAGTAATCTGCAGAATCCAAATAAAGCAAAGGCAAGCAAATAAAATAAAATTCAGGGACATTATTCCCTTCAGTTCAGAGACAAAGAAACAGAATAAAAGACCTGTGATGCTGCTTTTCTATGCCCAGTATAAAAAACGTCTTTCATACTTCAAAAGCTGCAGCACTTTTGCAGTGGGAGAAGTGTTTGATAGTTCTTGTGCCTAGGACTTGTGCCCCTGATTCATTTCCCTGTATCTCACAAATAAAACCAAGTGAAAAGTACTCATCAAAATCACTCTCTTTAAAGGACTAACTAATTTGAACATACACAGATAAAGCTTTTCATTAGTAAATCTGAATTAAAAGCTCTATGGAATGCAAGGCAGAAAAATCATCCATCCTTATCCTCCAGCATCTCCCTGCAGACACTTTTTAAGACGGTAATTATTCTGAGGGGGAGGGATTTCTATATTCTAGACTAGTCTCCTCACAGAGCCCCAAAAGTTGTCCATGCACCTTATTTTCTAGTCCTTTCCTCTCATTTATGGAAAAGAATACTTTTAGACAAATTTATTCCATTGTTTCTGTGCTGGGAAGGAAACTACTGATGAAGAGAACTTATTGTAAAACACAGCAGGCAAAAGTTTACAAAAATATTCCTAAGAAAAATAAAGGTTTTTGTGAGCAGCGTCACTGTATTTTTCATACATTTCCTCATCCCCATTAGGTTATACAGTGACATGTTCTTTATGAATATTGAAACTTTAGTCTTTTGGCATGAACAACACAAGAAGTAATCACAGAAATCATAGAACACACTAATGAAATTGTGTTCTATATACATGAGATTGGCATGCTATGCTTACATTAAATTGGTTATTTTTCTCTTACACAGTTAAATACAGGTAACCACGTATGTGATTTGTGCCATTTAGGGAAATAGAAATAGAATGGAGCCTATTAACAAATGTAGCTCATATTCTTAGCCAATTCATTATTAATTGGTAATGACACATGCAGAAACAGTATTGTCCAATAATGATTAAATGTTCAACACTGTATTTCCCAGAACATAAGATGGATTATCTTAGATACTTATAGATACTATAGATACTTAGATGTCTTATAGATACTGTTTTCATTCAAGTTAGCACTGAATTTTTATTTCATCCTAAGGTTTTTTTCTTTCACATAATTCTCTTGATAATATTTATTCAGCACTCCCTTGAGAGGTGATTTCACTCATTTATTTTTTGAATGATCAAAATAAACATTAGGAGTGTTCCTTTCCCTCTCAGAGAAGAAACTCTTTCAAGTCCCAATAATACAGGAACCCCTGCCAGAATTAGACACTCACCATGCCATCGGTAGGGTCATAGAAACGCTGGATGAGCTGTATTATTGTACTCTTTCCAGCTCCACTAGCTCCAACAAAAGCTGTTGTCTCGCCTGTTTTAATAACCATGCTGAGGTTATCCAAAATCTGGAGAGAAAAAAGAAAGAAAAAGAATCCATCCATTCTAATTCTCTCAGAGCTATAGCAAGGCAGCAGGAGGAAATCCACACTATGTTCTTTATTTTCTTTATTTGAAAATGCAGATTCTAAGCAAATGTACAAAGCTAAAAAATAAAACTAAGAAGAAAAAGAAAACTAAATATTTTTACATTGTTTGAAGACCTTATAAATGCAGACTGCTGTTTTTTATGACAGGCATCACATTTTGATCTTTGTTCTTGCTGTTCATCATTAAGAACTAGTCAATTCCACTGGAGAACCTGGCAATAAATCCACTTTAAGGAAGAGTCTATATGAATTAAGAATGCCTGTCCAAGAACAAATGTTAAGAATATGTTAAGAAGTGAAATTATATAGAATATTCCAATAATTCATATGCTTCTGAGTCTACCCAATATTATGCTTTTTTCTTTCTTTTTTTTTTTTTTTTTTTGAGGATTTGTCAATTCAAACACAACAGCAAAGAAATAATGGAGTATACAGCCGGGGTTCCTGTACCTTTTCCTAGATGTTAACTGTCACATAATGCGTTCCTGGGGTAATGGAAGATTTCTATAAAGTCTCCTTATTCTGTTCAGCTGACTACTTTGTGCCCTATTATAGCCTATGTTGAGACATGTGCATAACTATATGCCAATAAAATTGTCCAAAATCAGCAAGTTTATGTTCAGCAGCAAAGAATATGTATGACAATAGATATTTCAGAATGGTAAAATAAACAATGGTAAAAAGAGGAACACAACTGATAGATGAATTATTTAGTCTACTTTTAAACAGGGGGTCTAAAATTGCAGAAAGAAAATCTACTGAAAATCTAGAAGTTGCTGGCAGGTTATTTTGCTTGTTTTCAGTAAATGTATTCGCAAAAGGGATGATAATTACCTTTACGTCAGGTCTGGAGGGATAGTGGAATGTTACATTATGAAATTCAATTTCACCTCTTACTTTATCCAGCTTGTAGCCTTCTTCTGACATGCAGTCAATGGTGGGTTTCTAGGGTAAAATTCATTGCGTTATTTACTTGTTCCTGAACAGCCAACACTGTTGCAGTAGTAGATAAATGTTTCCAACATCATAAAAGCCAGAATATCTCTGAACAGCAACTGGTCGAACTGAGCTAGCAGCAGAATCTACCCCAGGGCTATCAGGTAAGGGACGTGATGTTAAAGGCTAAAATAACCAGGGAATTGTTCCCGTTAAGTAGTGCAGGCAAGATGAATGCACCCTCTTTACTGCATTTACAGAGCCTACCACTCAGCTTATTTTTCCTGGAACAGAATAGCTGCATGAATTAAGCATTTTAACTAAGTCAATTCAGGCAGTGCCTTGGGACTGAAACGACAGTACTTTGCACATATAAACCATTGAGGAAACAATAACTTGCTGAAAATCTGCACACTTCATCACTTTGCATTTCAAACATTCATCCCTGAATGCCCCGTCCTAGGAGAAGGAATCCTGAAGCTTTTCCAAGAAGTGCTTTGGGTCACATATACGTTTGGCCAGGCCTCAGATATTGTGGACTGTACAACATGAGCAGAAAAATAAGAGGAATTTGAGGAATCCCAAATAAATCAATTTTTCTAAGGACAGCTTTACTAGGAAATTTATGGAAAATCTTAACCACAGAATAAAGAAAATTCAATAAAACTATGATTAAAACTATAACAACATCAGTATTTGATAACGGATAAACACTTTTTTTAAAATGTAGCCTAGCAGATAGAAGAGAATTTTAATATTAGAAATGTGTATGTTTTAAGATGTAAAGAATGGCTAAAAGCTTTCTCTTATGAATACACTCTACTTAAATTCTAATATTAAGCTATGAAGAAAAGAGTTTCGCTGATCCCGCAAATGAGAACATCAGTATGATCACACTTAAGTTCAGTGCCAGAGAGAACATTCATCAAATCTCAGCAGAGCAGAGCTGAGATTTTAGTATCTAGTTACAAATCTACAAATGCAGCAAACAGATGATCTAATTTATCATCCTTCTCTAGATGGGAAAAAAATCTCATTTCTGTTTTCTTTTTACCCTACAGTTATCTGACTATCTTGAATGTTGCGATTAATCCTTATTGTTGCACATCTTTTGTGCTTTCAATTTTTTTCTCTAAAAAACACTTCTCTTATTCATCTCTTTTTCAATTATCTTAAAGGAAAATCTTTAGATAATTAAGTGCATCTATAAGACATATGTGTTATCATTATTATAGAACACTGAAAGGTTACAAAAAAGTATATCAGTGTTACCATAGTTATTTCAGCCTTCTTTATATACATTTATGTGATCTGTAAAAGACAGGCAGCATTTTAATGTGTTTACACACTTTCAGCACAATAACTCCTGTCAATGAGTAGATACATTAAGTACCATTAAGAAATCTACAGTGTTTTGCCAGCCACTAAATAAATGCAGATACAGAAAGGAATCTTTATGAATAAATGCTGGCAGCTCACAGACCTTTCTGACATAGAAATGTAGATACGTATTTCATACATACAATCATACGTTACATCTTCAAATGTATAGATATGTATTTCAAATACATATCTGTACAGAGAATACTGTGATTAACATTTTTGAATGCTGTGAGACCACTCCCTGTGCTCACTGGATTCCATTTTAATTTGGGATAGCTCTAGGATGGGTGACCCAGAGTGATGAGAGTCCTACTGGCTAATGCCAATAGGATCACATTTTACACTATGCATAGACAGTGAGGTAGGTACCTGCTGAAAATTTGACTGTATGGTAACTGTTGCTTCCTGCCTGTACACTTTTTGTGGTCCATCACTGATCAATAACTGTGTGCAAGGAGATATGGAAGTAAGAAACAGCAGTAGCTGAGGTAAAGCTTCATTTCTCAGAAACAGGATAGTTAAGGAATCTGTTCAACATCTCCTCTAAGGATATGTGCATGCCGATCAACCTTTTATCACACATCCAATTTTTCTTTAATTGCTCTCATTTTTCCTTGTCTACACTGCAGACAAACTACTTCTGTTTGAGACTTACTTATTTTTCTTCCCACCAGTGACACAGCTTAGAAATGTATTACTTACTCTATCTATTGTCTCAAAAATGTTTGTTGCAGCCCCGCGTCCAGTGGCAAAGGCTTCCAGGCAGGGAGATGCTTGACCAAGATTTAAAGCTCCTACTAAAACACCAAAGAAAACCTGTAGAAGTGGAAGAAAAACTTAAGAAAATCTGACATCAGGTTTTTATTACAATCCAGATCTCAGGCAGGCAAATCGAACTAAAGAGGATTAATGAGTTCTTGTGCATCAACTGATCTACAGTGATTCACCACAAGTATAATTAGCTCACAAGAAAAGGCAAACGAATGCATCTTAGAATCTCCTTTTAAGTACTGGAAGACCACCATGAGGTCTCCCCACAGCCTTCTTTTCTCCAGACTGAACAAGTCCAGCTGCCTCAGCTAGTCTTTGTAGGAGAGGTGCTCAGCCCTCTGAGCATTCTTGTAGCCCATCCTCTGGATTCTCTTCAAAAGCTCCACATCTTTCTTATGCTGGGAGTCCCAAGGCCTGGACACAGTATTCCAGATGGGATTTCACAAGGACAGAGTAGAGAGTGATAATTGCCTCTCCTGTTCTGCTGGCCACCCCTCTTTTGAGGCAAACCAGTTAGCCTATTAGGCTGCAAGTACACACTGTTGGCTCGTATCAAGCTTTTCATCCACCCAAAAAGGACCCTCAGGTCCATCTCTGCAAGGCTGCTCTCAATGAGTTTTTCTCCCAGCCAGTACACATATCTAGGATTGCCATGACTAAAGTGCAACACCTTGCTCTTGGCCTTGTTGAATCTCATTACGTCCTTGTTGGCCTCCTTTACGGGCCTGTCCAGGTTAGAACTCAGCTCGTCTTTTGAACTCAACAGACAGTAGCCAGGATACAAGCAGAAGTTGTATAAAACGAACACTACTGTTAAGAAAGAAATAAAATCACACAGGACTCAGTCCTACTTTGCAGCACACTGATGTTTACTAGACTGGCTGAAATGAAAGAATCTACTGTAAAGACTGTACCCTGCAAACATCTATACAGTGATACGCAGATCATGCTATAAATTCATACTCAGCTTTACTGCAAAATAACTTCTTAGTTGGATGAGTCCTAAAGTAAGTAGATTACGTGCATGTCAGAATCCATCAAGTATAGGAGAGCAGGTTCTGTAGCTCTGATTAGAAGAAAAAGGCAAGGAATTTCTTAGTGTATCTAAAAGCACCAGAATTGTTGGTGCACAATTGTTGGTGCTTTTTTAAGGGACTAGGAAAAGAATCTTTAAACATTTTCTACATATATCTCCCTCACTCCAGTCCTCCAGTGTATGGTTGAAAACATGAAGTAGAAGAGGGATGACTGGCAAGAGAGAGAAAGGGAAGGATAACAAATAACCTTTCAGTTTACAGCTTCAATTTTTCAGCTGGGTAGCTCCCCTCCCTTTGCTATTTTTCATTAGGAAGCACTGAACTATAGTTGTGTACAAGGCAAGGAAATAACTTTGTTTTTTACAGCACTACCTTGTATCATCAACTGGTGTCAAAAGGAGTTGCAAATGATTTTCTGTGAGGGACATCCTCCTTGAATAGAATGACTCAATTTTACTATGTTCTCAAAGTAAATTACCAAGCTCCACTTAACAGGAAGTTTTGCACTGTAGGCTGCTGGTGGTAGAGAGCTCTTATGTTGGGCAATTGGTAGAGAAGAATCAGAAACAGATGTCTGATCAGAACACCCAGGACATATCAAGGTTCAGAAAAAAATTGCTCCGGTTCTGGACCACAGCATGACACTTCGACAGTCTTGGTTTTAAGTGAATAACCAAAGCACCTGTAGATGCTGGTTTTATTGCATTTATGTCACTGATGTGTTAAACATCAACCGTGCAGAAGTGGATGCAAAAGACCACCAGGCGATTAATATGCTTCTTTTTTTTGGTATAAAATACAGGAGACGGAGCCACACGTGTTTTGATAGCATACATATTTACAATTTGCTCATCTATGGCACTGTATGGGAAATCTACAAAAGAAAATGGTGCTTCAAAAGACCTGGAACCATTCATGAGAGACAGGTTAGATTTGATAAAATTTTCTTTGCTTGGGTTCTTCTTTATCACAATGTTTTGACCTTTATCAACAACATCTCTCCTGAGATGGCAATACCGTAGAAGCCACATGCTGGCCCACAATATGGGAAAGCTAGTTTCAGGCTACTGTGCATCAGGCACATTATTCTGATCAGAGCACACTAGGAGCCATTTTAAGTAAATACAGATTTTTTTAAATCTTATTCTAGTATATCATCTACTTTCATGCATATAATGAGTAATGACTTTATTTATAAGTAAACAGATATGAAAACACTACGTCCCAGAATTAATGCTTTAAGAAACAGTCAAGAAAAAGGTTGCATGGGTACCTGTAGAAGAGTGCCGGGTGAATACTCATCATCTTCAAGGACAAGTTTAGAGCCATACCAAAAGGCTAATGCATAACACAGGAAGATTACAAACCACATGTAACCACTGAATACTCCCATTATTATTCCTTTTCTGATTCCCCAATGTTGAGCATACACTAAATTCTTATCATATCTGTAGGAAGACATAAAAATAAAACTGAATGAAATGAACTTGACAGCAAAATTTATATGAACAAAGAGCAAGAAAATGAAATTAAAGTTTTCTTTCCCAATCCAACCATTTTTTTAATCATGCTAATTCCTAATTTACAGTGGGCACAATAAATTGAGGTCTTTGTGGGAACTGTGATACTCTGTAAATAATATTCTTACTTATCTTGAAAGTACACAAGATTTTCAGATGGGCAGCAACGTTTGACAATAAGTTCCTACAAAGGCAAATGACTTGAAGATAGTATTAGTTATGTTCTATTTCACTGATTGAATTATGAAACAGATTCTGCCTAAGAATGTTACTTGAAAACTGGATTTCTGCAACATAAATGCATATAATTCTCAAAACTAACAGATGGCCATTGTTACAAAACTCCGAGACTAATTGCTGCGGTCACATTTCTACAGAGAAAGAATGCAGAGACTCTACAATTTGTCTGAACAAACCTCTCAACTTCTTTCTTCTCGCCACCAAAAGCAGCTACTGTTCTGATAGATGAGAGAACTTCATCAGCCACAGCCCCAGCTTTTGCATAAGCCTTTAGTTCTCGGCCTGTCAGTTTTGCCACAGCCTGTAAAACCATAGGAAATTCTGATTATACCTGACCACGATAAGCAGCTCTGACCGTCACACAGTGCTGCATGAGGTCACCTCCCCTGTTTCTGTCACTGGACTCACTGCTCATTCAAAGGTTTGTCTTCTAGTGTTAGGACATATATTTCTGTAGCATGCATTTTGTCTAAAAATTATCCAAACAGCTCTGCTTCAAATACCTAGAAAGAGCTGCAGACAACAAATGCTTTCTCTCCCTCCCTCCCCCTCTCTCTTGCTAGCTGCATTTTAGCAGACCATAGAATGATCATGCATGCGTCCATCATGGCAGGAGGGGTAGGATCAGCAGGAAGAGCAGCACTTTAGCCAGCGTAGCAGAGCCAGCCTCAGAAAGAACAGGTAGTGGTACTAATGGGGGAGAAATACATGTAGCCCATCACTATGCTTTGTCTCTTGGGCTAGTAGCAAACAGGTTCCTGCACAGCACCTCAGAGCACACTGGATGCTGAAAGCTTACTTGGGCTCAAAAAGTGCTCACACTGAGTGTTATATGTAAAGATACTATATTAGTTCAGGAATTAAATGTTCCCGGAAATTGTAACATGTCATTATTTGCTTTCATTCTTCAAATACCCTAAGCATCTGTTAGTCACTTTCTAAGATGAAACCATGCTAAACTGACTTTAAGTCTGTTTTCTTTATGATAAAAAACTAAAACTTGAGCTAGTAAAGTTCACAAAGAAGAAAGACTTAATTTTGAGTATGTGAAAGACATGGGGACAGAGAAAGAATTGAAATGGGGAAAATGACAAAACATAAAGGGAATGAGGTCAGAAATAAATTGCAAACGAAGGAAAGATGCATTCTGGAGTTGATTTTATTCTCTGCCAGAACACTGCTCTCCCACTTTATACTGAGTCATCATTCATATCATCTGCTTTGCAGCCAACATACAGCATAAGGAGAGCAAGAAGAAACAAAATTTGTCACAGTTAGACTAGAAGGCTGATAGCAAAATGAGAGCAAACTGTTCCTGAGGTGGAAGAAGGGAGATAGCTAGGCAGGGGGCTGAAGCCAACTGAAGAGCATGAGAGTGTGCAGGAGGAGCAGGAATTGCTGAGGGAGGGAAAGGAGATGGTAAGGCAGAGGATCCTGTGATTCCCCTCTTCCACCTGGTTCTTCTGCACAGGGAAGTGCAGGGTGTGGGCAGAGAAACAGAACCTGAATGACTGGGAAAAGACACAGTAGTCGACAGGAGTACGGATATCTTGAGGTGAGTCTGAGCAGCTGTTTTGAACTGTTTTAGAGCTCCAAGACTGGGTCATCTCTAAAACCTTAGGTAGAAAAACTAAGTCCCAAGTCTAATAACCATTTAAACCCAGCATGGAGTAATAGACAGATGCTGCAGGCCAATTCTAATTCCAGCAACCCCAATATCCCTGCACATGACCCCACAGAAGCAATGCTTATATTCCCATCTTAGATGCTGGATATTAGATTCTGGGAATGAAAATAAGCAAAGTGGGAGTGAAGCTCCTCCTTATCTCACACACATCACAAAATCATAGAATTGCTCAGTTCTGCCATGACCGGAATCTGACTCTCTTGACTCTAAAAGGTTGTAACAACCTCCTGTTTCAGCATTCCCCTTAGCTCTAAGGCATGACCTTCCCTGTTCAATGTACCTGTCTTAGTTTCATCTGGGATGTAATTTTTTTCCCTCAGAGTGTCTGGTATGATGCTATGTTTTTGTTCTAGGAGAAAAACAACACACCAGTGTTTATAGCTGCTGCTAAGCAGTGTTGTACAGAACCAAGGCCATTCTCAGCAAAGGGCCCAAGGAGCTGGGAGGGAACAGAATTAGGACAACAAACTGACCAAAGGGATATTCCATACCATATGACATGAAGTGGAAGGAGTTTTGAAGGGTGTGGGAATTCATCTCTCTCTTCCACTGCTCAGAGGGTGAGCTGGGCTTCAGTCAGGGGGTGGTGAGCAATTGCTTGTGCATCGCTTGTTATTTACATTCACATATATATATATAGTCAGAACTATTATCCTTTTCCTTATGTCTATCTTAGTAAATAGTTTAACCTCAACCCCTTTTTTTCCCCTGATTCTCTCCTCCATCCCACTGGGCAGCGGGAGAGGGAGCAAACAACAGTGTGGTGCTTAACCACCTGCAGGCTTAAACCACAACAGTACCTCAGAGTGAACCTCATACTATGCACTTACCAAGCCATAGACAGCTGCTCCAATCCCAATTAGGGGACTGACTGCAATGATAACCAGGGTCAATTTCCATCCACTGATAAATCCCAGTAGGAATCCACACACAAAGGTGGTTAAGCGCTGGATGAAGATTGCTACTTGATCAGCAATAGCCTCATTAATTTTGTTAACATCACTGTGAGAGTAGGGGGAAAAAAAATGGAAAGGTCAGTGAGTGTATCTGCATATCTTTCCTTTGTATTGCCACATTTTGCTTTCCCTTGCAGAGGGCTTTTCCAAAGATGCTCAGCTACAGTAAGAAAACTGAAGCCTTTGCAATGGCAAAAGGCATTTATTTTATACATGAATACTACAGAGAAAATTCTGTCTTTTCCCAGGAAGAGCCATCCTGCCAGCAGTCTCATTCACCACTGTGCCCCAGCTGATGCAAAGGGAGCAGAGACATCTCAGCTGGATGCAGCTATTTGATAGCATAACTGATACGGCATATCCCCATTGTACAGCACTAACTGCAGCCTTGCTGAGGAGGTAGGAGGAAGGCTTTAACTCTCTTCATCATTCAACATTACACCAGGCAGTTTGTTCTCTAAAAATGAGGGAGAGTGGAAAAATAGAGGAATACAGTATCACTGGAAGTACTGGGAAAACATGACAGCTGTGTCACATGTGGGAGAGCGGTGCAATGGTTAACATAACTCGAGCCCCATGCAGCAGCAGAGTTCATTTGGTCTCACCCATCCATTGCCATTACAGAAAAAAAATCTCAAAACAAAATAGTCATTACACTTCTGCTGCTCTTGGCTACTCTCTCACCCTTGGGAACAGGAGAATCAGGAACTCTTGGAACAAAAAGGAGCAAGTGGCACTGATGTTTAAGGAGCAGATTTGTTAATACAGTTCTCTACTTGAAGTATGAGAGTGCTGAGTTCAATAACATGCTTACATTTTCTTCTTACGAATGTTTTTTTTTGCATTCAGGAAGCTTTTAGAAGACGCAAGACAGTGTTATCCTAACAATCAGTAAACCGGGTGTTATTTATTCAAGAAATATGTGTTTGCTTCACCTTTTTAGTCATATTCCTCACACCCAATTACATTTTGTATTTCTTTTTCATAAAAAAAAAAAAAAAAACACACCACAGAAATTCATAGTTGCTACTTGTCAGTAAAGACAAAAACATTCCCTTCAACTACAGAAAATCTTTTGCAGCTGTCCCTATTATTATGCAGGCACGACAGAGCACAGGGAGCCACCTAGAGTCAGCATATTCATCTTGCAGCTTCTTTAAGTCTGTAAACAGGAACTACAAAGCGAAGAAGCAAGCCTTAAACTCAGCTTTTCTCAGAGCTAAACGTTTACCCAGAAGTTTTCTCTATCTACCCTGGGTCCCTTTCTGAAGGTAAGTGCTTGTAACTGCTGCTTTTGCAGAAGATTAAGCAAGTCTCACTCTTTTCTTTCAAAAGCAAAGAGCATAGTTTGCATGCAATTTTCCTTTCCATTAAGTGAGAGGGTTGAAACCCTTAACTCAAGCCTCAGAGGAATACGCGTTGGTAGCCTAATGGGAGACTCAGAAAAGGCTGGGTACAGGAAAAGACAAAGGAGGAGGTAGCAAAAATAAAGAAACAAAATATCACTGACAAAACAGTTACAAAGGGGAAATAATTGTAGCATAGCACTTACACGTGGGAGACAATTAGCCCAGTCCCTGCTCTCTATTTTGTACTAGAAGGTACTCTCTATTTTGTACTAGAAGGTTTGTTAAATGCCTAAATTGGCACTGTTTGGTGTCTGGAAGTGCAAAAATGTTCTTTGTAGTAAGTTTTTTTCAGATTACTTACTCAGAAATTCTTGTGTTCAGTTCTCCTACAGATGTGCAGTCAAACCAGCCTATATCCATTCTCATAATGTTCCTGAAATAAGCTTTCCTGATTTTCTGTATCTGACGAGCTGCAGCCATAACCCAAAAGCAGATCTAGGAAGAGTATAATGCAGTTAATAAATTGCAGTGAAAAGTCTTTCTAGTCTCTACAAATAGGAAAAAGCAGTTTGGCTAACACGGAAAAAAAAAGAATAATTTGGCTATCAATAAACTCAGCATTCAGGTAAAATACATTCTAGCTACACACACACAGACATTGAGCTATTTTATGATCTCAATCTTTAAATAATCCAACATTTCTTAAAGCCTCTGGATGAAGCTTTTATCTTGGTTTTGACAGAACGTGCAAGATCAGTTACTCTGTGCTGTTACATAAACGTCACAGGAAAACAGTTGTCCATCTGCAGCTGTAAATAGAGGTATGGCAGCCATTCTTCCTCAGCAAAGCTCTCAGATAGCTTTTAGGAAAGAGAATGACAAGTGCTTCTCATGATTATAAAAAGCTTCAAAAGCAGTGGATTCAAGCAGATTCTACTGGAATTGTCCAAGCTTGTAGCTTATCTCAGTTATGCAGTTTGAATCAGTACTACAGAACATATAGAGTGTGATTCTACTCCAACACCAATTTTACACTATTACTCTGTAACATCTCCCTTACAGAAACACAAAGCTCAAGTTAGCCTACTTGGGAAACTGCATGCCCTTTAGCTATTTGCAGGAGAGCATGTGGCTTCCATAGTAACCACATTCAAGCAAATATTTCTTTTGGTGTGAAAGGAGCAGCACACATTCATCTTACTGGGTTAAATGCATCTGTGTACTAAGGTTTGCATGAACATATCCTAGGTCTCAGATAATCAGAGCTAAAATATTTCATCCAATAGGATTAGAACTAGGCTTTTCTGCACTGCTCGAATATGATGTTGACTAAGCAGTTAAAGGGAATACAGTTATGACAAACTTAATTATTTAGTGATTTAAACCTTGAAATCAAAATAGGAAGCAAAATACTGACTTGAAAGTATCCTAACAGAAGTACGGCACAACCAATTCCTCCATAGTAACCTGCAAAAGTGGTCATTTCTTTTTCAATGTCAAGCAGTCTAAAAAAAATAGAAAAAAAGAATTAGCAATACAGTATTTAGTTTCTCACATATTTCTAACGTGGTGTGTCTTCAAATTTAGAGTCAAGTCAGCTGGCGAGTCAGTTTGTTTTGCTACCAGAAACAATTTCCTGGTCCTGAGACTATTGTTAGCAGATGCTGGTTTGCTTGATATTCCTGTGGCACAGGGGTGGGGAGCTGGCAGGTACCAGGAAATCTCGCATCCTGAAACGGCCCTACAGTGTGAAAGGGCCAGATGAGAAGCCCCACTGGTCTGTGTGTTTGGCAGCAGCACAGCTAAGAAAGTGTTTTAGGCAGCACCTGTCAAGCAAGTTTTCATTAGATGTTGAATTACCTTATTTTGTACCATTATACCAATGAATAACACTCAAATTTAAGCAGTGTTCTACAGAGAGAAATGAGGGCTGTTGAAGCATATTCAAATATTACTTTCTTGCTTATCTCAAGTGATCATCTCTTTTATGAGAAATAGTTGTATCAAATTACTCCTAATATCAGTAAAGTGCACTGAATTGCTGGCATTACACTTAGATCACTTTGAAACAAACATTTTGTTTGGTTACTGGATATTCTTTTAGATATTTTTTAAAACATTCCGCAGAGAGCAAGTTTATTCTGTAGGCCCAGAATTTGGTACACTCCCATTTTAAGCCAAAAGGGAAAAGTATGTACCTGACTTGATTTCCAGCAAAACAAAATCATGAAAATAACTCAGGTGTTTAACATAAATACTTAGTACCATTTTAAATGTTTTTATGTATCCTGCCTGATAGCTAGTTGCTGCTTCAGAGGAGCAGAGGTCTGTAGCAAATACTGTGTTATATTTGCTAATTCCTTCTCAGGGTTTGGCTTGGACAGCCTGGATGAAATAATTTGGCTCCAGTCACCTACATTTTGGAATGTAGATCACTTCCCATATGCTCTGAATTTCAGAGATCATTAAAGAAGTAAGTTTTAATTCTAATTGCATACTTAATCTACTATTACTCAATGATTAGAAGACTTTTGGAATGATGTCCTGAAAACCAAGCCCTAAGAACAGTTATAGGTTCAAATTTGTCTTCGACAGATATGTATACATGAATGATTCATCGGGACTGTCTTTATTATAATTAACAGAAAGAAAAAGGCACTCTTAAAGGACAGTTCATCAGACCTGCCTTACACATCTCCCATAAGTCAAGATGAATTGCACTTTAGAAGTGCATTTCTCTTCAGTGACTAAAGTTTAGTTAACTTGCTCAGATGTCAGCTGGCACCTATAGGATAGGCACCTTAGTGCTAACCAAAATGTCCAGAAGTCATTATTACCTATTGGGTCATCAAAGAAAACATATCAGTGATTTCAGAGGCACGAAGACATACATTATCATCACTATCACTATCAAAGAATACCCGTGCTGACATCTGTAGCTGAAAGATCAAGACCCAAGCTGGACTTCTCTCCCTTCAGCTCTGAAACAAAGCTCTGTAGCAAGAACCATGCCTCTTCTACCCATGTAAACTTTAAAGGCTGAGCCAAGCCTTTTGTAAGAATACATCCTAGACAAACCACAACAACACAGTAAAAGAAACAAGCATTTCTACTACTTACCCACATCTTATTGTGGTGTTCCTTTCATTCTGATGAACAGTACCATTAATCCACACTATGGTGTTATTTACGCATGTTTTATTTGGATCTTTAAGCTCTTGCATTTCAATGTCATATTCAATGAATGTGTCTGCCATTGCACCAAACACAAGCAACATGCCTGGCTGGGCTGCTCCATGAAGAATAGCACAGAAGCTACCAACAACCATCATTAAAATTTCCATAGGTGAAGAAAATCGAAACTAAAGAGAGGAAAAAAATATGGTCTCATGCTGCTTGTATGCTGATAAATCATTAATCAGGTGGATCAGATACAAAGTCATTCTTCTTAAGAGTCATCATTTCTTCAATATAGAAAGAAGAGAAATATCTCTCTCCAGTCTAATAGAATTGTACCTGTAACTACAGTCTCATAAATTATGATGAACTCCCTTTAAGTATTTGACAGAAGAATCTGATCATGTGAATGAATGTATAGAATCATAGAGTATTATCATATAATATTAATAAGACAATATCAGTCCACATTATCATCATTCCAGACTCTATCTTAAAAACAGTAATTATAATCCATATATATAGTCACCTCTGCAGTTTTCCTGTGAGAAAGGAGAGAGGGAGAAGGAAGGAACGAAAAAGCCTTAGGACATTTTGCAGTCTCTGAACAGAACTATCCAATTTCTCAAAACTGGGTGCTGTGGTAGAAATCCACCTCAGAACCTCAGAACAAATTCTCATAGTTAATAGCCTAAGTTGCATTGGCTGAACTAGGTAATTGTGCACTGACTCTTAATCTAGGAGAAATATATAGAAACATGACTTAGTATGCAGTAAAAAAAGGGACTGAGCTAATCACTATTGCCTTATACGGGCCAAGTGCTTGCACACACACAGCTGGTTACACAGCTAAGTGAAGTCTGATTCTCGGGTTAGAATCAGGCATAAATACATAGATTAAACTGTACTTACAGAATATTAATATCAAATGCTATTGTAAAGGACTGCAAAGAGAAATCCTGGCCAGCTGAAGAACTAGTCTAGGTTCTGTAGGTGTTATAATGTGTTTGAGAGAAGAAGGGGCAGGAATTTGGAACACATATCGAAAGGGTTACTGGGACAGAAACATGATAAAAGGAAAAACAAGTCAATATACAAAAGAAATAATCAAAAGGTCTTTCAAAAAAAAAAAAAAAAAAGGAAGCACACTATCACTATCACTGATCACTGTTTTGCAAACCAGCAAGCTAGTTCCTAGAGATGGAAAGACTTGTGATTCATCCTTCAACAGCCATAAGGCAGAAAGGAACGCCACAGTTCTCCCCCTGGGAATATCCACAATGGCAAGCATGAACTGACTGTTCTCCCAAGCTAAGATTTGAGATACCTAGTCAGGTAAAGTACAAGCAGGGTGTCACTGTACTAGTGCAGCACTGTACTAGTCCAGTATTAATCAGGATCATTCTAGTTTGGACACATTGCAGGCTACTTGCATAAACAACGTGTGAGAAAAAGAAATACAAAAATCTCTTTGCTGCATGCTGTTGGGTTGGGTGTCTCTCTACTATGTTCATTTCAAAATTGTGACACACTCTATGGCTCTCCAGGACAGATCAAATATACAACCTATGGCTAGACATACCACACAGCATTGTGCATTTCCAAGTTTTCTATAGTAACCTGCAGGTTCTATATAACGTGTTTAACAGACAATTGTTACACAGATACTGGTAATTAATACTCAGCTAATGAAATGAAAAAATAGTTCTATTAAATTCCTACTGAATTTAATAGTAGAATTTCATGCCAAGTGGTTTAGTTTCTGACAAGTTCGACTTATTCACAGCTATTCTCCAAAACACCATATACATTAGTATCATTTATTCTTTAGAACCATACAGACATTTATATCCATTGCTTTCATTACCAGCTGAAAGAAGCCAACACGAACAACTTTTTCTTTCTTTTTGGATGACCTTCAAGAACAGAAAACATACAATTACAAAATTGCATTTAGTACAGATTTTGTTCTATATGGAAAGACAGTACACAGAATTGAACTTAACTCACTTTTCATTTTTCTTCTTAACAGAAGGTTCTTCATATGCATAGAAATTTCTGGCAAAGAAAGGATAAGTTTTCACATGAATTCCTTTATTTTCTCGGTTAGTTCTCTGAAATTACATTTTATTTGAGACAATTTGCCAGAAGTTTTAAAGAGACAAGCTGTTTCTTTCAGATTTCTTTGGAATCAGTGATTTTATGGTAATTTTAAAGTTTAGCTAGTGAGTTGAACAGAGGTTAGGTTAAAATGATTTAAAGGTTTATGCACTGTTTCATAATCAGCTCCTTAAAACACTGTTGCAATACTAAATTCTTTGAGATCTGTTAGAGAAAAAATCTATGAACCAAATTTTTGGCTAGTCCTTATTTAAGATAGAGAAGCCTTCTTCCATTTCCCTCTTATACTATCTGGACATCCATATTCCCCTAGTAGCAGCAGAATCTCTCACACCACTACACAGCTTCTCTTTCAGTGCTAGCATTATCTGCTGCTGCTCTATATGATCCATAAAACTCTAAATGTCTAGTTGTACTATAATGGACAGCATCCATACTATAATACGTATCACCACCATTTATGAAGGAGTAGCAAATTTTTTATTTGGATATTTTTTTATTAGAAAGATGAATTTCAGTTATATTTGTTGTGAACATTTTTCAGAAACTAGAACCTGGAAAGCCTGAAGGAAGCTTCATATGTGTACATTAGAACTCCATGTGCCCAGAGAGGTTGTAGAGTCTCATTGCCTGGAGACGTTCAAGACCCACCTGGATGCCTACCTGTGCAACCTGGCCTAGGGAGCCTGCTTTGCAGTGGAGTGGACTCCATGATCTCTAGAGGTTCCTTCCAGCCCCTACAATTCTGTGATTCCATGACTTCAATAACATTCCAAGAGAGCTTGGGTTTCGAAATTTGTGAAACGACCATAGTAGATTTTGAATTCTGGGTGAGTGCTCTCCGACATGAGCAACATGGCAAGGACAAAAATTAAGAGATGGTCTTCCTTCCCCATGTCAAGAGTACCTCTCTATCTGTGTACAGCGTGCCAGAAATAGCTGGCATGAATTACAGCACCCACTAGCATTTCCAGTCAGCTACAGAGTTGCCCCAGGATCTAGGAAGAGGCCTTCCTCTTATCCCCATTCATATCTCAGATCATAGTTGAAGATCAAGATCTGTAAGTCATTAACTGCCTAGAAGTTTATGGCTTATGTTTAAATCTTAATATCTTAATTATGTCAGAAATTTGTTCACACTTATGGTCTAAAAGTTAAGCCTGAAGAGAAAGCAAACAAGGCTAATTCAAATTCCTTAAGAACTCATTTCTCAAAGAAAAAACACTATCAAAAATATTTGGAAAAGAAAGTCTATCTTTTGCTGCCATTACATTGTATTTGAAACAGCTGCTAGGACTGTTTTGGTCTGCCTTTGTCAGTTGTATCAAATAAGGCAGATTACCTCCTAGAGAATAGCTTCTTATTAAATACCCTATATTCTGTAAATGTGTCAATTTGATCAGATGACATTAACTTTGTTGAGTATTCCTAGAAATATTGATTGTTACACTTGTGTACATAACTTACTCTGATTTCTTGAAGCTGTTACCTGTTAGGAAAAATAAATGCAGTCCGGTTAACACTAATTATCATTCAAGTATACGATCTTCTGTAGGTATGAAAAACAAGTCCTAGAATCCCATGGGATCTGACTGCTCCTAAGTTATAAAGCATCTTATTCCTTCTAATATATCCAATCAGGGACAAGAATTGACATAAGTCTAAAAATGCCCTGGCAAGTTAATACCTATTTATGCCTGTTTTCTCTTGAAGAAATAGTCTCAAGTATTCAATTCCCAAGATGACGGAGTGTATTTTATTAAATACATTATTCATCACCAATTAAACATTTGCCACAAGTCAACATATTTTCATTGCAAACTGTTTGCTAGTATGCAGCTATGTAGCTCACTTGGACACTGCCTCATTGTCCATGTGCATTCTCTGAAAGGAGGAGCTGTAGCTCTTGCCTTCCAACAACTTAGAGATGGCAGATCTTGCAGAGAAGGTGCAGCTGTGCCCCTAAAGAGTAAGAGTAGACACTGGGATACATTCTGAAGAACCATAACTTAGAGAAATTGAATTATATTACAAGATACAGTTGTGCTGTATGGCAGCTCCTTAGTCTCTACATGGTTTTGCATTTTCCAAGGTAGTGATGCTAGAAATAAGTGGTCTGAGTTTGGGATTAAAGGAACACCTAACTACAACTCCTTTTAGGGGTTAATAACTTTATTTGGCTTTAGCAAACAATGGTTTTATTCTGCTCTGCTTGTTACATAAGTATATCCCACGAATCCCAAACATTTCATACTTGTAAAACTATTATTAGAAAGTATAATTTGGTGTTAGAAAAGAAAGAAAAACTGCTGTTCTCATTTTGTTAGAGTTTGGCAGCTGGTGACAGCTGTAATGGTTTGAAACCATTCCTTGAGGATTTACAGAATAAGAAAAGCCTTAGAGGAAGTTTCCTCTGCAGGATGGTAATGCCAAGTGTTTTACACATACACACACAAAGAAGAACAAGCTGGCTACTGGGAGGAATTTTAAAGGGAAAGCAAAAGATCTGTTGAACTAGAAACTGATTTAGAAAGCAAAATAAGCATGCTTTAAAGGTAAAGAAACTTATAAACCTGAAGAGGGAAACAAGAGTGTAGCAACGCTACTCAAGAGAAGAAGGAAATATGGTACAGCTTTCATTTGCCAACAGTTTCCATGCAGGAAGAAAATTTGGAAATTCAATTTAAATACATTATCTGTACTTAAATTGAAGGAAACAAACATATGTAGTAGTTCACTATTACAATTGCAAAATAAGAAAAATAGAACAAAGTATGATTTTTATAGCAAGCAAAAATATGTAGGGACAATTAAATAATGTATTAACCATAAGGAAAAAGCAACAGTAATGTTTGAATGCTTTAAGAAAATTTTCAGTTTGAAAGAAGAACAGAATCTAGGAAAAGCTGCAGAAGGTGGTCAAGAATTTGAGGCTTTACTGCAGTTATGTGAACATGATAAAAAGTAAGCCTGAGGAAATCTGATACTTAAATCAAACAAATGAAAAAGCGTACCCAAAAGGCTCCCAAGTAAAGCTGGCTATTAACTATACCTGCAGTTGCAGTGTTCTACTGTTGATCCAGAAAGATCTAATGCTTAGTAATATGTACAAGAGACAGTTATTGAAACAAACTCACTGGAGATTACAGAGCAGAAGAGATCACTCAGCAGGTTGCCAGGAGCATTTTAAAGCACCAATGTTTGCTTTTGGAAAGGTGCTCTAACAATTCAATAAACTGCTCGCCACATTCAGCAGAAGACTGCATTTCCAAGGAAATTGAGAAATCAGAGACAACACTTTATAAGACAAAAAAAAATCCTGGCTGTAAAAAGGAGAGGAGGTTTGGTCCCAATAGAAAGTCTTTTGTTGAAGTCCCAGCAGAAGTAAAAGCAGCAACTACATTTGACAAGTTAATAGACAAGGAACAACTGTTCCAGTACAACTGGATAAATATTAGCTACTTGGGAAAATTTCTAAGAGGCTAGAACAGGCAAAAAATTTTCTGTCCCTGAAGAAGAAGGATATACCCTTCACCTGTTCACTCCCTTTTCCCTTCACTTCTCTCCCCTCTCAATAAATACTAGAGATCAAAGTACTCCAAGAACTGAAACTGCCTTCGGCTAGCAGCCTCAGTTAAACATTCAAAACACTGCAGGGAAGGGGAATGGGAAATCTGTACAGCTTCAGCACACAAATAGCTGCCCATTTCAGCAGGATGAAGGGCAGTGTGCTGGGGTAGCACTGGGGAAGAGATCAGACTTCCAGAATACGCTCACGTTTGTTTCTGTCACAATCATGGAGCTGTGGTTTCTGCTGCTCTATTGCAAATTTTAAAATCAGCTGCATAGTCTACCATGCCAGTATTGATTTTATGAATACATTCAAGCTACTAGGAGAATAATTTCCCACACTATCTTCTTGGAAGCAGTTACAACAGATTTGAAGTTCCCAGCAAAAGCATACACTTGACTCTGTTAGCTAGTACAAGAGAATAATCTCTGCAAAGTGAAAGGCATTTGACAAGGATGGTTAAAACCAAAAGAATTATCTGACTAGTACAGGCAGATAGAAGGTGGGAACATAGCACATGAAGACCAAAAGAATCACATGTACCATCTGCTAATGGAACAGCTGCTTTTATACTCGAAGATGTTTGTCAAATCTCTACGAAAATCAATGCTATCTAGCCCAGAGCCAGACCAAATACTCCAAATGTGTTCAGATGCTACCATTACACTCACAGTCCTTTAATATATCATATTTCAGATAAAGATTGAGAGCAAAACTCAAACAGTGAATTATAGTAGATTAGAAATCCAGACTTAGCACTAACAAGCAACTACTAGGTATTTTAAAGAGAAGATAGATCACAGATCACAGCTGGTACACTCTACTGCCATACAGCAGGGAAAGAGGCTCGTTAGTCTGTTACTAAAAAAATAATCTCAGTAAGTCTTGAAAAAGTTTGATTATTGGCTGAAATTTCATTATATACGTTGTTATGTGATGAATTCTTCTGCAAGTCACAATTTTAGCCTACAAAACATCACTGTAAAGTTCTCACAGAACTAAAGTTGCTGAAGGAGGACTGCCATAAACACAAGATGTCATCTAAGCTGGGGAGGAAATATTTAACATAACGCAAATTAGTGTGATTTCTGTTCTGATATTTTTGTTAATGAAAAATACCTCCAAGGAGGTCTGCCTTTGAATGTTAGTCAGAATACAGTTCAGTTTTCTCTGAAGTAATCTCTCATAAAATAAAATCCTCATGGTCCTTATCACTATCCCATCTCTAAAAAGCTGATGAGGTAAAAGAAAAAAGAGAACCCAAGATAAAAAGATACTCATCAATCTGTTTTGTTCAGAGCCTGCCCAAACCACCTATTTTTTTGATGAAGCAGGTGTAACTGGAAGTGAATGCCATGTTTGTAAATCCCAATAAGGCCCACGTTATTACAGAGGCTATTTATGCATGACCTCAAGTATTTCATTATCCCCTGGGAGAAGATTTTTAATGAAAGCTCAGTGAAATCCAGAGTTAGGCACAGCTGACAGGGATTTTGAAAATATAGGGTTAGATGCTTACTTAGGGAATCTGGTGATACTTGAGTTACAGACTCTTCTTGCAGACCCCTTTTATTCTACGTAGGGTGCAGATACAGATGCACATTGAATTGTACTGCAGTTTATTTTCCCTAATGTGCTATTGTTTGGCTTTATTATGCATTATGCATTTAATATAAATTTGCAATGCCTCTCCCTTTGTCTGCTCTTCTCAAGTCTTACAAACAAAATTCAAAATATTTGTGTAGCAATTTCTCTTCATTTTTTCTCCTACCTGACTCTTGCTGCATTTGCATATACAAACTGGAAAAATGCGCATTACCAGAGAAAAATGGAAGAAAAGAGGAAAAACTATGATGAGGAAAAAAGAATGCAGATTCTTGAAATGAGATATACAGCACAGCAATATCTCTTTAGTATCCTGCCTAATAGAGGTATGGCTGCATATACACATTTATTGAAACAACCTCTAAAAACCAGGGAAGACAAGCTTCTGATTTTCTGTCCATTTACTTGTATACCAAGACACTGAGTAGGTAGTGCCTTGGTATACCTAACGGTACCTAAAAACTTAGGTAGACACTTTGAATATGTAGTCTGATAAGTAAATATCATCCACAAGGAGAGATTGTTATAAACAGCTTTTTCAGAAAGGTTTTGCAGATAGCACACCATAGGTTCACAGAACAGCAGCAGGTACCACATAACTGTATTTATTCCACAGACTACTACCTTTATATTCTATATGACTATTAGCTCCACTTAGACCACCCACCACCTCTTCTACGTGCTTTATAAAATCAGGCGACTGAAGAATAAACACCTTACATTTACCATCCAAGTCAAAAGCATAGTTATCTTCTCCCAATTTCTTGATGCTACGCAGAATAACAGGATCAGACATGATGATTAGATGCTCAAATCAGAAATCCTGAAGAGAAGAAGGGTGGAGAAAAATAGCATTAGCAAACATTAGTCTTTGAAAGTACAACTCTACATTAGACTCCTGCTTAACTCCAGTTTTGCCATCATCCCAGGGCAATGCCATTGATTACAGTGCAAATTCTAAAAGTGAAACTAGAGTACAAAAACACATCAGAGAAGTATGTCCAAGCCAGCCCAAAGTGCAACTCCTTTAAAAGGCTTCAGTACCACCCCTGTCGTAAATGAGCTGCTCCAATGGGCTTTGCAGTTTGTTGCAAACAGCCCTCTTGCCATTAATGGCCATATTAAAATCAACTATTGCTCTTCTGTAGATGCCATCCAGAGATTACAGCCCAAGATATTAATAACAGATCCTGCCTCCGTTACAAGGGAGCAGTGGGCAGGAGACCTGCTCTGCTTTGTCCCAGATCGGCTCAGCTGCTGGTGATCACTAGGACCACGACAAGGGAAACCCTCCTCATTTATCATCTGTTCCTAAATTTTACACGTATATCTCTAGCATAGGAATGATCAGGAAGACCGGCTGTAAAGGCCTAATTCTCCTGGTTAATTCTAAGCATCCAGGGTAGAATTCAATTATTCTTCTGTCATTTTAATGGATATTTATCAAAGATGCCTAATGACCTCCATGAGCATTACAGTGCTTCACCATCTTTATTGCTAAAATAAACTCTTCCTAATGTCTAGTTTGAATTTTACATGTCATAATTTAAGCCCACTGCTTCTTGTGCAATAGGGAAAAAATAGTTCTCTTCCACTTTGCAAATAGGTTGTTATTTATTTGGAGGATAGGAAGTCTCCATTTGAGATGAATAAAGCAATTCATTCAATTCAATTTTCCTTTGTTGGCTCTGTCTCCCAAACCTATGATAACCCTCATTGGTCTTCTCCAGATTCTTTCTTGAAGTGACGAGCATACAACAGTACTGAGTCTTACCAACAGTGAGCAAAGGAGAAAGACTACTTCACATCTCACAGATTATACTCTTGTTTACACAACACAGTATGATACACATACACACACACACACATATATATATGTGTGTGTGTGTGTGTGTGTGTTGGGTTTTTTTTTTTTAAACAAAAGTATCACATTGTTGATTCACCTTCATTCCGTGTTCCACAAAAACACTCATTTTTTGCAAGCAATTTGTTTCAGAGCTAGTTGTTTTCCGAACTGTATTTTCACAGTTGATTACTCCTGTCTGCTTTTATCAGCATTTAATAACATCTTACATTCTTCAGCCCATGTTTTCTGTTTGCTTAGTCAAGTGTGGATTCTAGTTCTGTTCTTCAGCATATCTGCAGCTTATCCTACTTTTACATCATGCTCAAACTTAATGAGTGTATTATCCACCATGGCATCCTTGCTTTTGTCAATATTATGGAACTATATAAGAAGCAAGACAGATATCTGCAGAATTCCTTAATTCAGACATTAATTCATTGATTGCTGCTCTATGGATGTAGTTTTCTGGCCTGAAAGTATCTGATGAGCAGAATTTGCTGATCCACATTTGTTGATTGATGTCAGTAAATCCTGATCCTCTTTCACTATATGATGCCCTGGTCTGTGAACCGAATTCTCTCTTTAAGGAAATGGATAAAGCCAAATCACCACTGTAACAGCAAAAAATCTGACTAGGACTACAATAGTCACTCACGAAGTAAAATTACAGGGATTTTTTTTAATTATTCATCTCCACATACAATGAAATAATTTACAATCTTAATGATTTTTTTTTCCTGTTCTCCCAAACAGATAGTAAATGGGTCAAACAAGGCTATGTTATTTCCTTAGTTAAAGTCTCAAGCATGTGTGCATTCCCAAGTTCACTTTTTGCTGTTTATACGACAGAAAACACACACAACCTGCTTCCAACCAGAAAGAAAAGCTTCACACGCATATTACTATGTTTCATATGAGACCTGATCTGCATTTCACTCAGCTGGATTTGTGTTGGGCACATGGGAAAGAATTTAACACGGAATTAATTTCCAGATAAGATCGTTCAGTTAATACTGAAATAAACATAGCTTCCCATAAAGAGTGAGCATATGGTCCTGGCAGTTTAATGTCACTGGAGCTTTCCAAATGGAAAAAATATATATTAATTCAGTCTTCCAGTAAAAACACAAAACCTGTTCTACTTTCTCCTCCCTGCCTTCTGCTGTACCTGATCAGTTGAAGTAGTCTTAGACAGATCTCCAAAAACTGCTTGTTCAAATAATCCTAAAGATCCAGAAGTACCTTGAGGGGAAAAAAAACACACAAAGATTCTCATTGAGCTCATTTCTGGCAGTTTTCTCAATGATCACATTATCAAGACTATTTATTTTAAGCATGAATTCAGTTGTAAGGTTAGAGGTAGAGATCTCAAGACATGGTCTCTGCTCCATTTACAAAATGTAACAAGTTTGACAACAGTAGCACAGACTGGGAACACTTCACAGTGAAGTGATTCTAAAGAAAATACAGCTGAAATATGCAATATGGCTTTTCACCTTTTTAGTCCTGGATATGTGTTTGTAGGAAGAACATGTTCATCTTTAAAAAAAAAAAGCAACACACTTGTTTAAAAGTTTTAAAGAAAATTATGAGTGTGAGAGAGACTATTTTTATTATTTGCAGACTTTTGTTCAGAAAATTAAATCATCATTCACTCAATTAATAGCACCAGAAGATAGAAATTTCAACAACACAAGTTTTCTTCTGTAAAAGTTCATCACAATGGTAATTTTATCAGCAATTTGTCCTTACACAGAAGCCATAATTTGTTCCTAGATCTAGTAAGCACTGCTTTGCTTTGTTTAGCAAACAAGTAATGGAAATGTATAAAGAAGGTTGATCTAACAGCTGATCTTACACTGAAGTCAGCGTTATTGAAATTGTTACCCAGATTATAAAATAAATAAAAGTGCATTTCTGTTTCAGAATGATAAAAGATAATGTCATGCTGTAGATTGATGAAAAAGGCAAAAGTAAAGCAAAGCCCAGTCATTCTCTGCCTCATCCTTCTTTAAGTATTTATTATTTGACCTTGTAATCATAACATCTATATAAAATTTTTTGATGGAACACTGTAAAAATCAATTTGTCCTTTCAATGCTGACATAGAGCATGATGCTGGGAAGTCTCACTTCAGTGCTTGCTTTGACACCATATTTTAACATTATGACATATATGACAATTTTTTTTTTTCAGTCTGAATTCTGATGCTGTCTTAAATAATGGAAAAAGTGGGGGAAAACAGATGAATGACTAGAGTAGGGATTCTTGTTACAAACACTCACTAGAGCTAAACTTTCTAGAATAGTCAAAATCTCTCAATTTGAAAAAAAAAAAAAAGACTGTCCCCCATTTCTGAAAGGAAACACACTTTTTCCTTCCTGAGGTTCAGAACATCAAATATTATCCATATTCTACCACAGCCAGCAGGCATCATTCATTACCTTAAATTAATACAGAACAATAGCATGCTGAATTAGAATATTAAAACAACATTCCTTTGGGTCTGGAAGTTTATATGGGGACACTTACACCTTGGAAAATTATGATGCTGATGTCTCCATTAAGAGTGATTTAAATAACAGAAATCAGAGATAACAGAAGATTACATCATCCAATCTACCCGAGAGTGCCAAATAAAAATTAGCAACAGAGAATATGTCAGAAAATTCCTTTGAAGTGAAATTGTGTTTTACCACTGCCAGTGAAGTTATGACTGCTGGAATTTTTATAAACAATTATATTTAAGGAACTCAAAAATCCAATTTGAAAACGCAAACAAAGGAATGCTATAGAATAAAACAATATTCAGACCTTCTCCAAAACCATTTGAAATCTTTTTCAGATCAGATCTTTATGAAGAATAGATCCTCATTTGACATTATGGTCTCTCCCTTTATGTTTAAATCCTGGTTGATCAGATATTAACGACAGCATACATGCAGAAAGACACACTGTTTCAGAACAGAACTTGAACAATTTATCCAACAGATAGTTCCATTCAAAAAACACTAATTGCACAGATTAAATTTAGCATTCAACTTGGATTATTTTGAAGGAAAAATACAGGTACCCTTCACTTCAAGAAGTTTTATCAGTAATCTATGACACATTAAATGTGATTGATACGTTACTCACCGTGGCTGCGAAAAAACACGTAGAACAAATTGCAAGAATCCTGTTCAATCAGTGAAGCACCCAAACACTTTCCATCATGTTTTCATTACTCTAACCCATCTTTAAATTGAGCACTGGCTATTTGCACCTGGGTCAATAACCTTGTGGTCACACTGGTTACAGTTCATTGACATTTAACGGAGGGTTTAAATTTGACTAATGTAATCTCACAACTTCAAGTCAGGCCTCTTGGAAAGCAATTATACATGAAGAGATCAGGCAATTCTCTTACAAAAAAAAAGTTATTCACAACAAACATATGGAAAGAGACTATTATAGCCTTATTTTATGCTATATCACAGTATAGAATTACTGTATTTGCTATGTGGTTTCTAACCCCAATTCCACAGCTATGAAATTTTTTCCCATTCCTCCTTTAAAAGATGATTATTATTAAGCAAAGAAAACACTCAGCAATAGCGAATTCTCATTGGAGATGGTCTCTCAGTGGATTTTTCAATAAGGGACTTTGGTGAGGACAACACTGCTGTCCCAGCCAATGACATCTGCAGGGTTTAGAGGGAAATAACAAACACGGTTTAGTTCTCCTCTGAAATCAGTTCTCATTACAGAGATCTTTGACTGATATAATAAGATGGAAAGGTAACACCTTAATCTTAGTGATTGTTGGCTTCCCTTCAGGTCTGTGCCCTCAGACTTTCCATGACAAACCCTCCTGCAAAAAAGTGCCTCAGGATCAAACATAGCTCACCCGAACTCTGTTTTTCTAGTTTAGAATCAGTCCCACGCACTTAGCAACAGCATTATCAAACCTGCTGTCATCTCCCATTTTCATAACAAAAAGTATAGACAAGAAGTCTACATCTTTGCCAATGCATACAGCATAACTTGGTAAATAACACTATCTGAGATAACATCACAGAGCTAATCATTTCATCCACCATGTATTAGAATCATGAGAAAAAATAATTCCATGCAGTGCAGGGTATACAAGAGGATAGGACTGAAGGAAAATGATACAGCAGAGAAGACATCCACTTTATGTCATTATCCCCCAGAAATTTCTCCAGGACCATTGTGTCCAAAGGTCATAAAGTTGCACTAATATTCCTTTCCAAAGCACTCAAGCAAAATCACACTTAAACACAGTGAAGTCCAGCATCTCCAGATAAGTCTTGGTTTTACAGAGCCAGAGTACAGTTTAAGCTATACACAAATTACTTCAGTCTTTCCACTTCAAGACTTTGCTAGTGAAGTGGATTAAGACAGTGATGGATTGGAGCTAACACCATAGACTACCTTAGTTCTTGCAAAGGGCTCCACTAAATTTCCACTTTTCTCAACTTATTAACATAGAAAGTCCTAAAGATTAATAAATTCTAACCTGACTTTATGACATAGGCCAGAAAAAACGAACGCATGCTGAAAAATCATCAACCTGTGCATGGCAAGGTAAAGAACACACAGCGTTCAGTTTTGTTAACACAGGGTCACCTTCCTGTTTTACCGCTGCAAGTGGAAAAACTGCCATCCCCTCCATCTTTCTTGCATTTTGCCACCTTCTGATGTTCTGGGAAGAAAAAACTCTTTCTATTGCTAAATTCAGTCCTAGAGATGCTTCAATGAAAGATGAAAGCCATAGAAGAAACAGAGGACAGATGTTCCCACTCTTGCATTCTGACAGGGAACACATGCAGGATCTCCAAACCAAAGTAGGCAATGGATATTTACTTCATGGAACATAAGCAATACTGTCAGGATAAGTCCCCTCAGTCTTGCCCTGAGTTGAAGGGAAACGCTCTGATTACAGTTCACATATTCTTAGACTTCTTTACGCAGGAAGAAAAAGATTACAGTTCATTGAGCCAACTGCAGTAAAATAATTGCTTCTTCTTTGAGTAGATGGTTATGCCAGTATACTATCAGAGTTACCCTCTCTTCAGGATATTTTCCAGCAATGCACAGGAATAAGTGAATAAAAATGACTCTTAGTTATTCCTGAGCAGATAATTTCTGTGTAAGAAATTAAAGTCAAAGTGCTCTTTTGGCAGAGGATTCCTCAGCTTCAAGCTGTAGTCTACAACATACTGATTTTTATCACAGTACTGAACAGAGCTAGTAGAACAGAGCTAGCAATTGAATAAAAAACACTTCCAAAGCTTCATAAAGATAGAAATTTAGCACTGTATGCTCACAGTAGCAGGTGACTACACTTTTCTACCAGGTAAATAGATTCAATCTGCCACTGCAAGCTGAAGTGTCAAATGATCAGCTTGTTTCAGTGTTTTGTGATGAGGTTCATATGCAAATAAAGCAGTCTGGACTAGTCTGCTGGACAGAAAGCATGGAGCAAATAGCTTTTTATGCTTCATCAATTTATTTGGTAGGCATTCACAACCAAATTAATTTTTATAGCTAGCATACAGTAGTCCCAGGGCCAAGGAGACAAACACCAGATGACTTTCTCTTGAGTATAATATCCCCATCTGAACTGTGCCACATACACTGATAGCACTTCAGATGGTGAAAAGTACAAAGCAGATCTCAATCTCATAGTACACTTCTGCTTCTGCACTGTGCTTTATCTTCCCTTCCTCTGATCCTTTAAAAACAAAGCAAACCAATTTGCTGTCATCTTTATTTCTCCAGGTGTTTGAAGGTATCTTATTGTTTTGCTCCACTTTTTTTATAACCTAAATAATATTAAGTTGAAGTGAACTCTCAATCTTTCCACTGGTACCCTGAACGAAGGGACATTTTAGTTAAAATACACAGTTTTGATACAGTTTGCAGATTGAAACACTAGTCAGAAGACTTCAACACCTGTTACTAGAGCATCCATTGTTACATATTGTTTACAGAATTCATCTGAAAAAAAGAAATGTCAGTAATAAAGATATTTAGAAGACACAGACAACAAAATCAGACCAAAAGAGAACAGCCTTTTCTCAGACTCTGATCAGAGCAAAGCCTAGAGGATTTAGGAAGCTGTAGAAACAATCAATATAAGCACATAGCTGGTCAGGTTGGCAGGTACCCACATTCTGTGTCTTCATTCTTTTCTTGGCACACAGCATTTATACAAACACAACACAGCATTCACTTTGTACAGTGAATAAAGCAGAATGAATTTTACATGGAGTTTGCTGATTTGAGATTCATGCTATTAAGAAGGGAATTATGTAAATCTTTTGAAAAAGTTACTACCTTTTCCAAAGAAGATCTTTAACAAGTATTCTACGCACAAATCTGCTTTCTGCACCTAAGACAAAAGTAAGATTTCCTCTTTCAATGGGTTTTATCATTTTTGCTGCAAACAAAAAGCTTTTTGTTGGTAAGAAATCACTTTCCTGTTTTGTAAATAGATTACATTTCTTCATAATGAAATGGCAAATTGTTGACACTTTTCTTACAGTGAAACAAGGAAAGTACCTCTGGGTACAATGGGCTTGTTTATGTGAGTGATTTTCCCTTGCTATGGAAAGTATAAAGTCCAAACTGGTGATTGTCTGGTAGATGCTTTCAGGTGGGAAGCTAGAATACAGAATGAAAGAAACATTTCTTCTTCCATACTCTAAGTCTGTTTAGCCTCACTAAGTCATAGCGTGCTTATTTCTCAGTCGCAAAAACACAGTATTGTGGAACTGCAAAACAACGCCTAGAGCTGTTCCAGCAAGTAGGCTAGGAGGCAGGCAGCAAGGGAATTACCTCTAGCTACTTACTCTATTTCTATAGTTACTCTCACCATCTGCACTTGAAATATACTCGAAGCAGGACACGCATCTGCTCATCCCTTTGACCTAATCAAAATTTGGCAGCTGGTGTTTTTGCCATTTCAAACTTTTATGCAAATAAAAATAGCAAAGGCAGGTTCAACCCTTCAAGAAGCAAAACAACAAAACCTGTAAATTTTATCAATTCAATGCGCTGAAAATAAAACAAAAACCTTTCACAAAGTTGTTGGTTACCTCAGCTGTTCTTGTCACAGGATGGCATCTCCTGTGGGCTTGCTTGTCCTCAGCACCTCAGCTCTCCCAGATGCTTCTGGAATGTTCTGGGGGCTTCTGACCCAGTGCCTCCAGGAAACTAAAGGAAAATACAATTTCTCTTGATTAGCCTTTTGGTTTTGTGCTCCTTTTGTTTGTGGCTCCTGAAACAAACACATTTTTTGCTTACTTCTGCAGATCTTAGATCTGCCGCCCGAGGGCCGGCGCTGCACCTCTCAGTCTCACCTGCAAGCTGGAGTTGGAAACAGCCTGTACACAGCACTCTTAAAACACTGTCATTATAGCACTTTGTTAATCTGATAAAAAGTCTTATCAGCCCACCGATGAACCATGAGACCAGAAGTTCCCCTCACACTGCATTGCCAATTGTCCCACGTTAGCAGACGTGCCTGGTCCTGTGGAAAAAAAAAAAAAAACGCCTGGCCGAGCTTTGTCTTCCAGCAGCTTAGCTGGACTGGCCATTTTATTTACTGACCAGACCACAGGTCCAAACTGTGCTTTCCTTACGTTAACCTGCTCTCCCTTTAGTTAACACCTGTGTCACAGCTGAAGCAGCACGTGAGGAAACGCAGCCCTGCCTCCCGCTCTCGGGCTGCACCCGCGGCGGCCCCAGCTTCCCGCCTCTGGGCTCAGCTGGGGCGCGTGGGCACGCGGCGGGGCTGGGGCCGTGCAGGCAGGGCTGGCAGGAGCTGCAGACGTAAAGAGGAAAGAAAGGGATGAAAACTAGTCGCTCTGCTGGGTCTTGCCCTAACAGTGCAACAGTGAAACACCACACAGGAAGAGCAGCTGCCAAATTACCTCACCACGCTTTCTGCTAGACTGATGCTGCAAAGGAAGTTAAGCAACGAAACCCAGCAACTGTGCACTGCAGCTTTTGCAACACCGTGGGTCACTTCCAGCCCGCACACGGAGCTGCGTGGCACCAGCATACCTGCAGGTGTGAGCAAGCACCACGAGCAGCCACAGTGCTTGCAAGTGAAAATACTGTGCTACTGTATTCAACTTCAATGCTTCTGCAACAGTGAATGATAAATTAAAATTATTTTTAGAATAAAAATATTTAAAAAATGTGCTTTAAAATATTTTTAGAAAAAACATATACAAATCTTGTGCGTCAGAGCAGAAAACAGCTCTATCTGCAGAAAATAACGTCAGTGTCCCTGTTCCTATTAGAGTGCTTAAAAACATGACAGACGTTTGCAATTTCCTTTTAAATTTTTTTTTCCAGAGGAGAATTTGGCCATTGTAAATGCAAACTTCATTGCACCTTGCCCTGCAGAGATGGACTGTTTGTAGGTAAGCTCTGTAAAGATCTGCAGTCTCTTACATCAATTTCAAATCATTTTTTAGCAGATTGCATTAGGTGTCTCTTGCTTTCTGAGCATAAGCGTTTATGAAGACATGTAACTGAACTGCTTCCTCTAAGTGGAATTTCATCCATCACCAGCTGCTACTTACAGCTTTACTATTAAGTCCGTTGGAGCACAACCACAGGTAGGGAGCTCTTCCCAAACATGCTTTGCAGTGCTGATGCTCCTGAAACAAACACAGATGCACTGCTGCATCTTCCTTCCTGTGCTGAGAAACCACATACACACACACACACTCCCTCAGCATTCTGGTAGAAATGTACTCCTCAAGAGGCAAAGTGGCAGGACTTGCTGCCCTGCTTCTTGAGAGTCTGGCATTGACAAGAGAGGATTTTAGTAAAAGAAAGTAAATCATTTTTCCTGCCTAACCTTACTGAAGTATCCATAGTAAAGGATGGTTCTGGGTCCTGCTGATCTTGATTTACCTTTTGTTATCAGCTGTCCCAGTCTTTCTGTGAACTGACACTAAATGCAAACATTTCTGTAGGTTTCCATGCAAATGTTTCATTTTTGCTACTCTTCTCTAGATGGTGTTTCTCCCAGGTATGTTTGATGGGAGCTGATTGACCTGGTAGCACCTAATAATACACATTATGCTGTGTAACTCTCTTACAACATATCTTAAGTTCTCATTTTTGCTCAAAGATTTTTAGTTGTATTTCTAGCACAAGATGCAACTTCTCTAAACAGCTGCAGTTATCCAACTCAAGGAAAAGAAAAAACAACAACCAATTATACCTTTAAAACTATCAGCTTTTCTTTTTCATTTCAGAAGAGTGAGTCCAGAAGACTTCAGTAAAAATGTTTTTCTATATACTACTCTTTCTCAGCATCAGCTCTCTGTGGTGGTACTGGAAGGCAAGAGATGGGGGAAAGGTTGCAAACCTCACTGGCAAATATATATTCATCACTGGATGTGATACAGGATTTGGAAATATGGCAGCAAAGACTTTTGATAAAAAGGGATTCCGTGTTCTAGCCAGCTGCCTGACTGAAACAGGAGCCAAGGAGCTACAAGCTGCAACTTCCAATCAGCTTCAGACAGTGCTGCTGGATGTGAGAGATTCAAACAGCATTAAGAAAGCAGCAGCGTGGATCAAAGCTGAAGTCCAGTCAGAAGGTAAGCGCCAGGCCATTCACCTTTAAAAAAAATTTTTAGATAAAATAATTGAATTTTCCCCAAAATAGTGTGATATGCTCACTGTTCACTCTAATTACAGCTAACTTTAAGCCTTAATCTGGTCTATTATGACCTGCCACAGTACTTAATCCTAAATTCCAACTTCCACGTGACTTTTCCTCTCTTTGTAAAATAACTTATAACTTGTTTGAATTGTGTTTTTTCAAAACTGTGCCAAGTTTTCAGCCGAAAGAATTTTTTTCTGCCCACAAAAAACAATTAGTTAGAATAGATTCATTGTCATTTTGGTCCATCACTGCTCCTGTAAAGTCACACACAGTTCAATTAATCATTAGGTGAAAAAACTGCTTCCTAACGTTCTTCTTTTTTTCCTTGCAGGTCTCTGGGGACTTGTTAATAATGCTGGAATTATGGGGCCAACTGCTCCTACAGACTGGTTGGATATTGAGCATTTTAGAGAGCCAATTGAAGTTAATTTAATTGGGCTCATAAATGTGACAATAAATATGCTCCCCTTGATAAAACAAGCAAAGGGAAGGATAGTAAACGTATCCAGTACTGGAGGTCGCCTAGCATTCTGTGGTGGAGGCTACTGCCCTTCAAAGTTTGGGGTAGAAGGATTTAATGACAGCTTAAGGTATAACACTCATCTACAAGAAGAAGACCAGTCTTTATTTTCTAAGGCTAACAGATGACTGAAAACCTGCACATGCAGAATAGAAGCTGATTTACATGTCTGACACTTGATATAAAACTTAAAAATATTATACAGTTTGGGATAAGTCTTCTTGAAAGTACCTTTTTTTCAGCATAGATTATGTCACTTTTGAAATCTAAGATACAAATCCTGTTAGGCATATAAGGAGTCCTAAAGTAATATTGTGATGTAGTTGGTATTTTTGTATATTTACACGTAACTTCTCGTAATTTAGTTACTCACAGGGGCCTTATTGGAGAGGAGATTCCACTCAAGGGAATTGAGATATCTCTGCAGGATAAACCTGATCTCCTATAAGTGTATCTCCTATTTCTAAGTGTTTATAAGACATCCACACAGCTGACAACTACGAGATGTGGCCATTAGAATCTGTACCAGTTTGGAGAATCAGATGGAAGTCAAGAGGGATTCATTAGGACATATAAAATGGCTCTGGATACTTACATTTAGGCAGTCAGGTCTTACAGGCAAGTCTGACAAATTACAAGCTACTGGAAGGGGAACTGGGATATAAAATACAATATGCCAGTTACTGTTCATACATGTTCACACTCAGTGAAGCAGGTAAGATAGTTCATCCCTCTCTCATTTAAGGATAACAGGCTGAAAGTTCACACCTGTGCTTTCCACACAGTATTTACATGTTGATATGCAATGTAAAGACAGAAATAGCAGTACAGAAAAAAAATCCCAACATATCAATAAGAATTTCTAATGCAATTAAATTGCTGGGCTGTCTTTGCAGGAGAGATATGAAAGCTTTTGGAGTTAAAGTTTCCTGCATTCAACCTGGGCTGTTCAAAACACCATTAACGGATCTAGCAAAGATTCGGAAAGAGAAGGAGATGATTTGGAATCGGCTTTCCCCCGACACTAAAAAGCAATATGGAGAGGAGTATTTTCATAAAGGTGAAGTAATTTCCAGGCATTTTACTAAAAGAAGCAATGTATTTCTTGCTAAGAAAGCCTACATCACAATATGGCTATTCACACAAAAACTTGTGCAGTGAAACTTTATTCAGATCTCAGTTAAAGATTAATTATTTGTGTTGGCATGTAGCTTTTGAGCAAACTCCAAGGCAGAAAAACATTCATCTAATGATGTAACTAATGTGCTTGCAGTGTTTTTCCGTCACTATTATTTATTTAGTAATCAAATAGGGGTAACATCCCTTTTCTTCTACTATCCCCAGCAGTAGTGATGCCATGCAGAAATTGCCTAGCAGGCAGTTCCTGAGGCCCGCTGACACCTTTTTGAACAGGAGCTGCTTGTCTTTTGATCGTTGGGCTTTTTGTTCCTCAAGTTTCTTTCTTACAAATGTATTTCACAGCTTTCTGCAAAGCAATTACCTTACTACAAGAGACTCAGGACCACAGCATTTCTATTTCCATTTGCCTCTTACACAGTTAGGTTTATTCTGAGATACTATCATTGCTAGTTACTTGGGAAATACATACGCAATTTTGCCATTGCTGTTTCACAGTGAAGAGTAACTAGGCTGCTCTTGTGGTAAACTTATCACAAGTCATTAGGGATAGGGTAGTTGATCTTCAGAAATTACTATGAATTCTTCTAAATCAAGAAACAAGAAATACCAACTCCTTAGTGAAATTTCACAAATCAGTGTGGGATAGAGAGTTAAAAGTCACTTTTCCTGGCTGTCACTAAATGATCTTTTGTTTGAGTTTTACAGATGCAGCAAAGAAAGAAAAGCTCTCCAAGGCCTGCCTCAACACTGACATTTCACTGGTTGTTGAGTGCATGGAGCATGCCCTAACAAGCCTCCATCCATGTGCCCATTACATAGTTGGCCAGGATGCTAAGTGGTTTTGGACTCCTCTTTCAAGAATGCCAGCAGATGTACAAGACTTCTTACTTCTGAGAAACAGAGAAAAACCTGCAGTTTCTCACAGAAAGTAAATCTTTATCAATATATTCCCTGATTCCACATGACTTGTCCTTTATTTTAACGTGGTACAAACCATACCTGAAATGCATCCTCATGTCCTATAAATTTAAGAAATACAGCTACTTCTCCAAAATTTGCTACTATTAAAAACAAAACAAATAAATAAAAACCACCCTTACTTCTTTCATTATTTTGTTGTTGTTGTTGTTTTTGAAGTACAGCATGCTAAATCCTTAGGATCTCTGATGTCCAGGTCTTCCCTGTGTTGCAAAAGGATCCATAGCTATAAAAGTACAGCATAGATATGACTGCAGGGATCCAATACCTGCAGTTTAGGTAATTAAGAGCTACGTGTTTTGTTGAGGTTTTTGTTTTTTTTTTTAATTCAGACTTCAAGTCTGGAAGGTTATATATTTCGGCTTAACAATAATGGCACTGTGTTTTGTGAGGTGCAAAGCAGCTCTTTTCTTGTTCAGCTCCTGAGACAAGTGCCTGCTATGATCTGGCACTACTCGATTCATCGTGACAAAGTCGCCATAGAATGCAGAGGTCTAACCTCAAGTCTGCAGCTGCACATTGCTCAGGAGTTGTTTCTTACTGCCATGCAAACTGGCCAGTAACAAAAACAAACATTTTCCCCATGCTGATGAATTTGCATTAACACGGCCAAGCTAAAGAGCACGCTACCCAGTGGCTATCCAAATATTGCTGGTTTTCAATTTAGATTCTTTAAAGCCTGTAAAATACTTTTTCTGTTTTTCTCAGTGCAGCTTATACTTAGGCTTCAGTGTGGTCATTTCATTTATAATTGTTATCTGAAAAAGTCATTCTTTCCAGAGCAGATTTGAGGTAAATAGCTCTTAACTAATTATTCCTACCGAGGCAAATAAATAAATATTTTTCTATCAAGAAAAGTAATAGAAAATCAACGTAAGTCAGAGCTGCCATAGCTGTCTGGGGTGTTACTGGCTCACCTGACCCAATCCACACGAGCCATTAGCTTTCGAGGTAGAGCTCAGTGTGTCCCTATGACTGAAATTTGTGGCTCCTGCAGAAGCTGCAGCATCAGGCCCTCATGATGTGAGCTTAGCAGAGAACTTGGTGTCATTCTCACAGTCTCTTTCTCTCTCCAGAAGTTAAAGTATATTTTTCCATCAAGGTTACACAACTGAAATTGAATAGGAAAATAAAGTATAAAATGGCAGTGGCTGCTCTGATCTGTATCAGATTTAGATACTGAAGCCCTTGTCAGACCACAGGTCTACTGTCAGCTGCTGCAAGACTACAGCACTGCAGTGATTAACATTTAAAGTAAAGTTCAAAAAGAATTTGGGGCAAGGCACACCAGCTGTAAATATATTATTTACATTAGGAATGCAGAAAAAATATCAACTGCTCAATGTACTACCAAGATACCTTCCATTGTACAAATGGCCACATTCTGGTGGCATGTTCTCTTCTGCAACCAGACACCTCATTTACTTGTATGCATTAAGAGTGGGGGAAAGGAGCTCTGCTTACACATTCAGACAAAGAGCAGAGGGATCAGAAGCGTCTGGCAGACTTTGGGCCAGTCATATCTTAGCAGTCTTAGTAGTCATATGTTAGAGGCTTTTTTCATGAAAACTGTAGAGCAGAGCTTCTAGAATTTGAACTTTTATTTGAAACACAGATAATTGATTTGTTTCACGTACCATAAAGCTGCCTTGGACAAGAACAAATAATTCTGTTCCTGAGAGTTGTTAAGCACAAAGTTGTATTTTCCTCAGCCTTTGTCCCAAAAAGGCCAAGTCCTATCGATAACAGCTCATTCATGTGCAGGAGTAAAGAGAGAGGTCTGAAATTAGCCCAGTTAAATCAATGGAAAGATTCCTGCTTGTTTTAACACAATGCACAGTAGGTTAGTCTCCCTAATGAGTCTTAGCAGTCCCCTAGGCTCTACAGATGACTATATATAGTCAGGAAAGCTTATGCAGCAAAGGTAGGATAGGCTGAGATGGAGCTTAGGTGGAGGATTAATAACAACTAATTCCCTAAGATAGAAGCACCACAGCACAAGTCATTATCAATAGCGAGGAGAAGGACTGTGCTCAACAGCCATAAAACCATAACGCTGAATTTACAGGTGTTTGTGAAAACTATATCATCGTGCAAGTGTCGGTGCACAAGCTGATGAGTTTGTCTCAAGCAGTTTCTACGTTCTGACACTGAAATAACTGGCGAAGGCCACTCATGAGCACCTGGAGGTACATGGTGAGCTTGCAGATGTCTCCCCAGAACGTGAGTATCAGCACAAGAGCAGAAATCGTGTCTAACATTACAGTGTGCAGGATTCATTATATGCATTTGCAGAGTGTTTAAGAGGACAAATTAAGCACTTGGTTTTGAGTGCACAGATGAGAGAACATGCAGTCTCTTCCTTTCCAGTAAGGATTTTAACCAATTGTTGCTTATCTAAACACCTGCAAGGTCTGAATAAAATGCTAACTCAGTAATGTTCTTTAGAACATCTGGAATCTTTCTCAGCTCCTTTATTATTAATTACTGGTTTGGTCACCTAAGGGTTTGGAAGGCTTTATTTGCCCTGGCGTGGTAAAAAATCTGAACTGCCAGCACTACAAGCAAAGATACACTAAATGATGAAAATCAGCCCTCATTTAACCAGACTAACTTCACATCCCTGCAAAACGCTCAAGAGAGTTTGGATATGTATTTCTTTTAAGCTGAAAGATTAAGGAAGATCCTTAAGTTATCTGCTGACCTCTGAGCTGTCACTGTCCTCTATACAGCTGATAGGAAAGCAGCCCTTTCTCATGAAACAGAAGTACAAAACCCTGCACACGCAGGAATAGCTCATGTAGGAGTGGGAGGTGTGATGTGTTTGTGCCTGAGTACATGCTCAGTTTGTTAATTGAAAACCAGGCAGTTCGTAGCACTGGCAGGGTGACTGATTATTAAAAGTTTGTACTGAACTGGAGAGCTGTCTGGCAGCCTGCCAGGGCAGAGCCTGACAGCTGAACCTTCCCCATGTGTTCCATGAGGGCTGCTCCTGAAGAACAGAGACCCTGCATTTCCTTTGCCAGCTCTTCCTCTGTGCATGGTGGGCCAGGCCACCTCACTGCAGAGCACTGACTTCTGCAGAGTTTGCACTGTGAATACAATGCTGGAGGAAGGAATCCAAAGTATATCCAGACCTCAAACCTCCTCTAGCCTGAGGTTCTCTGGCACAACTGCCAGCATCGCCTCCCTGAAGCAGGGTTCTACAGCTTCCCCTCTGCAGAGAAGCAGAGGGATGCTGCCATTTGCAGTCATCTGAGGACTTAAAGGGCTCTCGCTGTGCAGTCACATTGCTTTTCTTTAAAACCAATTGCTTTTATAATGGCATTTGTGTGTGCACAAAAAGCCAAGCTCTATTCCAAGAGTTCTCAATTTGCCAGGCAAATATCAGCATTGTAATGGAAGGTAAAACTTGCCTTTAGCTATCTACTGGCTACACTGGTAATAAAAATTCAATATTTCTGGAATTATATCAAAACTCTTGAAATATCATGCTGACATTTTCCCTAGAAGCACACTCTTTGCCAATGCAAGAGCTACTTCAAAATTGATGTGCTGCTGGCAGAGAAGCAGCTTTTTAGTGCACCACAATTATCAGACAAAAACTATTTCTTGCAACATTGCACATTCACAGAAACAGACAATTTTCTCTGAAGAAAATCTTAACTGAAATTATTTCCTCTGATTCTGACTCCAGACTCCTTTAAGCAGATGTGACATCATCTAGCAGAATAAATTCCAGTAAAATATTCCTGCAGAGAGGAGCCCACTGTGGTGCCCAGCAGCAGATGTCCACATACTTTTGGACACTTGAGAGCCTGTGGGGAGCCACCTAGTGCAGATGTGCACACAGCCCAGCACCTATGGGGAGGATGAGCCATGAGGCTCCACTGCTGTCTCAGTCTTACAGCTCTTCTCTTCCAGCTGCTGCTAGCAAAACTTAGGGACTGATGCTAACCAGAACAGTTCCACGCACTTCTCTCCAAGGAGTCAACGTGTAACCAAGAGCACAGCTTAGCCAGATGTCTCCACAGAGACCCTGTTGCAAACTACACCTGCTTTCCAGCAGTGCAAGCTCTTTGCCCACCATTTCCCATGTGCAGCACAGCCAAGGAAGATGTAATTTACTACTCTTGTTTCCAATTAAAAGAATATTTCCCCTAAATTTTTAATTAGCTCATTTTATTTAGTATTGGGAAAAAAGATTAATTAAGTCCTAAAATGATGCATCACAGGACTAGATTGCTGGGTAGCTGTTTGATTTATTGACTTGGGGTTACAAAAGTCTGCTGGTAGCAGCTTCTCTTTGTTTCTAGCCCAGCTTCCCTTCTAATCCAGCAGTCATTGCCTGGCACATCACTGCAAATGGATTAGGTGCATCAGTGATCAGATGCTGCTGTATCTTGTTTCCAGACTTCATTTTACAGCACTGATCCTGAATTAACCTGAGCTCTTTCTTTTAATGGTGCTTGTCAGAGCATGTTCTAAGTCCTTTCACAAAATAAATGTCTCCAGCTTAGTGAAACATTACAAAGGTGATTCCAAAGTGCACACATTCAAGAACGATGCAGTCCTTGTCAGATTTTAGAGAGACATCCACAGCAAAAAAGAAAAAAAAAAGAAACACACACAAAAAAATCAAAACCAAGAAAAAACCACACAAGTGTTTTTTTTCTCCTGGAGAAGTACCTGAATTAGAGGGCCAATTCCACTGGAGTTGACACTACAGGGAGATGGGCTGCTAAAATAAGTGGGAGAGCCCAGAGACCAATTTAACACCCAAACACTTCAGTGGGAGCCTTCATATTCACTGCAGTGGAAGAAGAAGTAAACTCTTATCTGTATATATTTGTTTAACATTTTCATATCAGAGAGAGTTAACCCATAGCTCACAGGTCCATATCCATGGCTACAGAAGCATCCAACTATTTAAAGTAATATCATTAAGTGGAATGTTGTTACTCATCATGCATCAGCTGTTTGACTGATGCCATTATTCATTGAGTCCAATATTCACTTACTATCAGTTTCTGAGACTTTGTCCACTCCTACTTGATTAGACGATGACTTGATTAAAATAAACCCAAATAATTCCACCAACTCAGTAGAAACAAAAGCACCAGAAGAACAAGAACACCACTCTAGCAACCAGGTCTTCCTCTACCATTAGTGTTTTAAGGTAACATGGATTTCACACGAAAATCAGCCGAACTCCTAACTTCAGACAGCTGTGAGTTATAGAACATAAAAAACACAGACCTGCTTTCTCTTCAAGTACTTCCAGGATTTAAAAATAATAATAAACTCCTTCATTTCAACATATCTGTTAATTAGTTGAAAACAATCACATGTTCATTCTTTGAATATAATCACTTGCCTGCACCTGGATGAAGGCACCCATATGAAGGCAGATAGAGTTTAAGTGTTCAGTACTTGTATAAAAGTTTCTTTTTAGCAAGACATCCAGAAAATGCTGACCAGCTTTCCCATAAATGTGAGTTTAATACTTTATTGCACAAAGCAAAAATACAAAGACAGTAAGTCTTTGTGAAGATTTTTAGATGTCAAGAACTGCATGCTACACTCATAAAAAAATCTTTGTAATAAATAAAGAGTATCCTCACCCCTGTGTTAGGGAACTTTGTATTCCCTCAATTCTTTTTTGAGAGCAGCACATCCCCATGAACACCCCCATTTATTGATGCAAACAAAGTTCCCATATAATACATCTTAGTTCACTCTGTATCAGTGCTAGACAGGCAATGAGGAAGGAGTCAGAAAGCTCAGACATTGCCATAAGGTCTTTCTTGTCTTAGGAATGGAGAGTAAGTGGCTTACTATGATGCAGCACAAATCACAGAACAAATTAGTTAGAGCACCCACCACTACAGCTTGGGCTTCTCTGGTCATTCGTAGGCTCTCTCTGCTTCCACGCCATATATTAGAAGAGCAGACTGGGTGGCATCATGTAGACAGTCAAAGAGAATTACTCTTCTTCCCAGAAAAATCCCTCTCTTTCCAGTATTAGCACAAATAATTGCCAGTTTCCATCCTACAAAAAGTCACCATCAGACACTACTGTGAGAAATCACGCAGTCATTCCTTTCAGTCTGAAATATCCTGAGAAGATGGGGCTGACTAGGAAGATAGGCAAGTAAAATTTGAAAACAGTGAAAAACTGTTGAAAAGGAGGTCAGGAGAAGGTTTTGCCAAGTGAAACATTAGTCATGGATCCCAATCACATTGTGTAAAAGCTCCACCCATGCTCTCTTACAGTGAGCTGGATGGAGTGCAACCAGAAACAAAGCCCCTCATGGGAACTGGGTCTTAGGAAGTTGGGGGATTGGCCAACCATGTTTACTTTGTTGCATTTCCAGATCACTAACACATTCCCTAATAGCTCTCATTTTCAGACTCACTGCACATAGTGATTCTGGCTTCCATACTTTCTCTCATCATTTACTGGCTCATCAGAGACCGTCACAGAATTAGAAACCTGAGTGGAAAGTATGTCTTCATAACAGGCTGTGACACCAGACTTGGAAATGCACTGGCCAAGTGGCTTGACAAAAGGGGATTCTGTGTCATTGCTGCATGTGCCACTGAACAAGAAGGCCAAGAACTACGGTCCTGCTCCTCACTCTCCCTGAAGACAGTGAATCTGAACTTGGCTGACTCCAGCAGCATCTCCAGGGCTGTAGTATTTGTGACAGAGGAAACGGCAGGCAAAGGTAAGTGGAAAGGTCAGCTCGCAAAAAAATAATTCAGTACAACCAAAGCTGGTCCAGCTAAGAGTTCTGGAGCCTCTCTGCTATCTACAGTTAAGTTTTTCCTCTTACTGATGAAACACATTCCCTCTTCAGTTCTGCCACTTCTCAGCTCAGAAAGATTTTCTCCAGCAATGCTTTTGGGTAATTTTGCCAGCAGAGTGCCTAGAAATACAGCTGTTCAAACCAGATCATTCCCTGATGTGTTTTTCAGACTTTTGGTGCAGTTGAAAAGTCTCAGCAGGAGGAGGGTGCTAACCAGTACCAGAACGAGCTTTCTTGTCAGTAAAACCAGCCCAGGCAATTAAAAATGGTTGGTGCAGGGCTCCTACCATAACCAGAAGAGTGTTTTTGCATGGCTGAAAGAGTCTGATTTTTGTAATGCACACAATAACAACTGTAATGACTGTAACATCTAAATTCTTGCCTTTTCAGCCAGTTTTCTTAGAGTTGTTACATAGGTAGCTCTTAATACCACTCATTCACCTCTAAGCACTTGTCTAGAACAAAAAAGTTTTCCTTGGATACCTGTAAGTTGAATTAAAAAGGCATGGCTGAAGTGTTGTTTTTAGCACAGCGTGGTAAATATATTGACCTATGACAATATGCATATTTCTTTCTTGGTGCCAACCACTCAGACTGGGCATTGTTAATAGCAGCCAAATGGGATCAAGGCACTGCAACTACCAGCTGTACTACACAGCTGTATCAAAAATTCAGTAGGCTGATAAATTAATTTAGTATCTAGAACAGCAAAATACAGTATCTTCTACCTCGAGGGGACTTTCTTCCTTCATTATGCAAAGTTTCAGAGCATCCTTGAATGTAAAGAATGAGAGGAAAATAAAAAAAAATAATTAGAGCTTACCTTCTCAGAGAGGCTGATCCTGCACAGACCTCTGCCTCCAGAAAGCAGGATGTTCCTGATCAGGGTAACCACTGCTGTCACCTTCTTCTGAGCAGCTCTTTACAGAGCAGTGCTGAACCTTCGGCCTCTCCCTCCAGGCACAGGCTGTCCTTCCAGAAGCGTCACTATTTATCTAAAGCTCTTCAAGTAATTTATAAGGTAGTAAAGCAGTATAATCAATACACAGGGTAAAGCTAACATTTTTAAAAGCATTGACTAATTCTTTATGCTTAGTTTAGACCTTTAGACCCCAACTCAGGTAAATCAACCTTTCTGCTTTTACACAGTGCTTAGTTTTCACAAGAAGATAATAAGTGCACATTAAGAACCCACATACCTGAGTAAGTAATAAAGGACACTATCGCATCCCATTTCTCCAACTGAAAATATTTTCCTGTCTTCTTTTAGAATAATTGCCTAGGATCTTCAATACAGGTGTACAGAGTAGACACCTAGAAGTGGGCTCTAGACTTCATCCCACTGAAGCTTTTGCCAAGTGTGTTTGGATCCCAATGCTACACATGAAACCCTATGGTAAGATATTGTCACATACAGAAATAAATGATTTTGGAATCTTCCTAGGGCTTTTTGGCTTGGTGAACGCTGCTGAAGGAACAACATCTGCAGCACCCACTGACTGGCTGAGGATTGATGACTTCCACTCAGCTCTGAGCGTTAATCTACTGGGATTGATTGAAATCACACTCAAACTTCTACCGCTTCTGAAAAAAGCCGAGGGAAGAGTAGTCAATCTAATCAATGCTAAAGGCTTCATGGCATTTGGAGAGGGTGGCTACAACTTGTCCAAATGGGGCATGGAATCTTTCTCCGACATGTTAAGGTGAGTAGTTAGAAATACATGCGTGAATCCAAGAACAGATTCCAGATGTGCTGAGGGAAGGATGCCTGTATGTTTGCCTCTTCCATTTTGTCTCTGTTAATTTTACCTAAGGAGCAAATGGAAATGAGAAGGGTGACGGTCACCTGTTTTGGGTTTCAACCTCCAGTCCTATGAACAGAGCAATCAGGAAACTGCACTGGGAAACATCTGCCTATGGCTGGCACACAGCTACAGAACTGCTATGAATCTGCTGCATACATACAAGGGAATCAACAGTACAGCCTAGCCAGGTCAGATGCTTCCTGAACACATGCTTTTTGGTATATGCCAAATTACCAGACATAGGTACATGAAGCATGAGGACCTTAGACATGTTGCATTTGCCTCATAAGGATTACAAAAGTGTACATGCATGTACTTCCAGCTGGAGCCTGTCCGAATTCCCTTTTGATAATACAGAAATTACAAAATTATGTCTCATTTAATATTGTTAACCAGGAGGAAAGAAACTACCTATCTGAAGCATATAGATACACAGTGATTTCAAATGGTTTGTATTGACTGCAATACGCAGAAGCATGATAGCTTAAGCACAGCAGTACAATTATGTCAGTTATGGTTGTTTACATTTGGTAGATTGTGTCTCTGACAAACAGCAGTGCATAACTATAATACATTTAGTAGCATGCAATCAAGGTAATTATTAGCAGCCTAGTGTTGTGATTCTGATAAGCACGCTCAGATCCCTGAACTCTTAATAAACTGCTGAGGTCCTTCTGCAGGTTCTTCAGAAGCCACAATCAAAGCACAGATGTGCTAGGTGTATTCCATCTGGCAACGCCAGGTGCCTTGGAGAAGACATTTGACTTCACAGCAAGGGTCTGATTCTCAGACACTTAAGCCTTCAGTGTATATCTGCTGGTTCTACCTCAAAGGCCCTGAGTTGCCTTTTTAAGCTCCCAGAGATCAGTGATTGCTTTTTGCCCTTCCATTTCTGCAGACAGATTGTCCCTGTCAAATAGTTTCTGAAACCAGCACACCAGAAAAAGTCACTCTGGCATCAGTTTACAGCTGTCTTTCTAGGGAGTTCATTCCAAGTCTATAAACTAAAGTCACCTTGCATTTGGCCTACTAATGTCTTATCATAGCATTATTACATTCTCCACCCTAAAGTCTATTAATTCACCAAGTATGCTCATGCAGCAATTAGAGAAAATGACTTTTTGTCTCAACACATGCACTGCTAAAGGTATTTGTGCAGAGTTGGCATTTCAGTTCCCTTTCCCCTACTACTGGTTCAAGACCTTCAGTACCATTAAACTTAATGCTGGTATTTTTGCAGAACAACGGTGAGCAGAAAGCCTTATCTTCACATGGGTTCAGTAACAGTACTCTTCCCTCTCACTGAACAAAGTTTTATCATTAATGCCCCTTACTCATCATTTGCCTATGCAGTAACAGTAAAAAATATCTGTGTAAAACTTTTCCAGCAAGTAAAACACTCTGTATGTTCACAACAGAATTATGAAGGACTTATGCCAAACTATTAATCTTCTCTGTTACCAGTTTACAACCTATTTCATTTTGCACTAATGCTCCACAGCAGTCTGAGCTAGGTGATTACAAACAGCGATCAGATTATCAAAGGTACTCATAACTTCAGAAAATTAAAGTGAGCAGCCTACACTAATTGTGATGTACTGCCCTGGGTTGGCTGAGGAGCAGACCAACAAGCCAACTCTTCACAGGGTCCATGAATGTTGGTTGCAAACAATTATGAATACTTATACAGAGAAGCATATATTCCAAGGCAATATAATAAAAACTAGTGGCTAGCGTACACATGGTCGACTTCTTCGCGTGCTCTGGAATCCAGCTGCCTGAGTCTCTGAAGCTATCTGACAGAATAGTGATGATTTTCATTCTGAGAGTTTGCTGCATTGCAACTCAAATTTCATAGAGGGAACCGTGCTACCAGAAAGCACTCTGACCTTAAGAACTAACACTTAATTATTTAACCATAGCCATTTCACCAGAAGGTGCAAAATAAAGTCCTAACCCAATTGGAAATTTTTTCTCACTTTGACTTTTCACTAAACACCTTGATAATCTGTTTCTCCTAGAAGCTGACGTGCTTCAAGAGTAGTTTAAACAGATAGAGGTGGGTATCCCATTCTTTACACCAGTCCAAAACATATCACATAGAAAAGCTGCAAATCTACCTGATGTTGCTTTAATTGTTAGTTGTGTTCTGCACTTTTACAGTGATAGGTACAGCACTGTGATGCTAATGTGAACATCTCATAAAATTATTCTAAAATTTTGAAGACAAGAAAGTCTCAAATACTAATTAATGTGACAGACTTTCAACTGAAGTATGTTTAATGGCTATGCCATCATCAGGTGTTCAGAGACAGCTTTCTGGATTGTTTTTGTTTTGGTTGTTTTTTCTTCTAGGAGAGACATTCAGCATTTTGGAGTGAAAGTAAGCATTATTGGGCATAGTTTCTTCAACGCAAAAGTTAATTCAGGTAACATGGAGAGAGACCTCTTAAGACTTTGGAACAGACTGCCTAATGAGATCAGAGATTCCTATGGAGAAAAATACTTTTCTGAATGTAAGTAGGAAAAGGAATGTATGAAAGCTCAGGGGAGGATATCATTAATGATTCTAAATACCAGAAAGGGGGAGTACAGAGATAATGGAAGCTTGACTCTTCAGTGTTGCCCAGTGACAGGATAAGGCAGGACAAATTGGAATACAAGAGGTTCAGTCTGAACATCAGGAAATACTGAGTGCTGGAACAAGTCACCCTGCTTGTTTGTGGAGTCTCCCTCGTTGGAGGTCTTCAAAAGCTGCTTGGACATGATTCTGGGCAACCTGCCCTAAGCAGTCCAGCTTGAGGAGGGCTTTGGACATGATGACCTCTGTAGATCTCTTCTGACCTCAACCACTCTATGATTTTGTGAATGCTTGCAGGATTTCATAAGCTTTAATTAGGAGCTCATTGATGTTCGTCCTGTGTATGGTAGATGAGACCAGTTCTATTGGTTCCCCTGGGAAATCAGTGATGTGATGATGTCCTACCATCCTTAATTCCTATGTACTTAAGAGGTAGAATATCTAGGGGGCACAGGAGAGTTAAGGCTGTGATCATGCACTGTACTTATGGCTTAATGATAGCTGAAAAGTTCTGCTGCACATATAGTAGAAAACATCTGGCTCAGAATATGGGCCAGGGAGGTTTCTGTTTACCTGGTTCTTTGGATTCTGCAGCACTTGCTTGTCTCTGCTCTGCTGCAGCTATACCACTTGCAGTACTTGTGCCAGCAGTTTGAGACAACCCTTATTATAAACTACAGAAGCTTTAGAAAAATCTATAAATGAAAAGAATCCTCTCACACAGAATGTTGCATAAATACTTCCAGTTTGTTTTCTTCTTTGTAGATAGAAAAGCTCAAAGATCATCAGTGAAAAGACTGTGCAACTCTGATATTTCTAAGGTCATAAAATGCATGGAACATGCCCTACTAGCAAAGTACCCCAGGACACGATATGGAGCTGGATGGGATGCAAAGTTCTTTTGGCTGTTCCTCTCCTATGCCCCGAGCTGTTTATCTGACATGATGTTTTACATGATGTTTCCAGTTCCAGCAGCTAGTCGGAGTTCAGTCCCTGGAGTTCTAATCAACATTTAGTACTATAACCAGCATTGACTCTATGGAAATAACTCTGAATTCTCTCATAAACAGTTGACATCTCCTCTTTACAAGTTACTAGACTGCTTAAATTTCCTTCAGAAAACACTTTCTCCTACTTACCTGAAATTTCTGAGTTTGTAGATAAGACTCGTAAACCTACCATGCTTTTTTGTACCCAGAAGTGATACATCTGTAATATCTGCATGCAAGCAATGTTCAGCTATAAATCTGGTTAATACTAGTCATCCAATAAAACATTTGTTGCTTTTCTTTTCTTATTTAAGTGAGAATCTGTTTTTCACGACTTCACCAACATATAGGTTTCTAGAGAATTTGAAAAGAAAAAAATAAAACCACTGGACTTTCAGAACATCTATGTTCTGAAAACATGTACCTTGTGCTTATTCAGATTTAGTAATCTATTTCACTAAGCTTGGTCACGGCCATATTCAGGAGTTGCTTCTGGACACAAGATATCAAATCAAATAATAACAAAGCCCAGCTATTGCAACAGTTTCCAAAAATTACAATTGCAGTATTCGATCACATCTAAGCACCTGATTATTCAGCAGTGTAGAGACAAAACACAAGCTATTTTAAAGGTATGAAATTACAGAAAAAATCAATACTAAACAGTCCCCTCCCATTACTATTCAAACAGAGCAATACTTATATCTTAATACTTGCATTTTAATACCCGTTTCCAATACCTGCATCGTTTATTAGGGAAAATATTAAAATTTGCTTTCATTTTGCCCTCAATATGCTTTGCAACTTAAAAGGATTATTATTTCACTCACTAGATGAAACAGGTCACCAATACATGCTACAGCCAATTAATTTGAATGTACAAAGAGCGTGCTCAAAATGATGAAGTGGCAGCTGTAGTTGCTGTGCCTCTTGTACACTACTTCTATCAGTTAAGCTACTGACATGCTGGTGTTCCTGGAGATTTGAAAATTGGGAGGGTAAAGGTTTTATTTGCTAAAGACCTGCGCTGGTGATTAATCATTAATGTGCAATTCAATTAAGCTTAGAAAAATACCATGTGCAGGTCAGAGCACCAAATGTAAGAAAAGCAGTTTAATCACTGTGCAGCGTGTGTGTGCTGAGGGTGGGAGAGCATATGCAAGAAAGGAACAGAATGTAAAAATGGTTCAGGCACTAAGTATTTCATTGAGGTTCCATTATCTAGCAAATGGTTTCAAGAAGAAATTTATTTTACTTCACACATAGAGTCATAGCTCTTTCTACCTAGCCTGACAGCTGTAGAGAAAACATACAATGAAAAAATATAACATTTTAATTTATTGGGCCTATAGTGGCCAATTAGAGAGATGTGCTGAAATCTCTAATGAGCCTTCTTTCAGACAACAAAATTCCAAACTAAAGAATTCAGCCAGGGACTGGCCTCATGAGGGAAAAATAATAGAAGTGCAAAATGAAGTTAGGGAAAGAATCTAAAGATTCTGTTCAGCACAGTACCAAAACATACTTACATACTCAGAAGGTTATGTTGCAATACACTACTGAGATGAAGAGGCCCAGTTAAAGCTTAGGAACCCTTTGCTATCAAGTATATTAAATAATCAAATTTGCATGCCACCTATCTAATACAGTCTCTCAAGAATGGTTTCCTTCTACATCTGAAAAGCAAAAAAATTTACAGTGAAGAAAAAAAAATACCCTCTGATATACAGCTGATGTATAAGCAGCAGGATGTAAATCTCGAGGAAATGCTAGCTCTTCTTTCTCTCTTTAAAACACATTGAAGGATTATTAATCCCTTCCTTAACAAGAGCAACCTGGCATTAAAAGGAATTATTTCTCATAGCTCTTCAGAGATGTGTATGTTGTGTTCCAAATTCTAAAGAAATTTGCTACATTAAAGCAGTCAGATATAATATCAGACTAACATTTTGATTGCTTATGTCTATACTACGTTAATAACTGGTTTCCTGCAATCAATTGTAAGATTTTCCTGTTTCAGTGGCCAGTTTATTTAACATATACATGTGAGGAAGCAGTAATAAAGTATTAGTGATTTTATATAAAAAACTTTGAACAGTTGTGTAAAGTCATAACTTATTCTCACCTGAATTTACCTAAAGCAAGACTGTTTTCATCTCAGCATGCACTGAAGTCACCACAGTGGCAAAATACGTACAGCATTGACAAAAAGTTATGGAATAGGAATATGATAAAATAATACATTTATTAAATTTATTCAGCAGCATTATTTTCCAGTAGTCTTTTCTAATCGAAGTACATTACAAAATAATTAGAAGCATTCTAATTAGAAATAGTATACGTTTTGAGAACTTAGACATAAAACAATCAAATAGTAGAAGTCTCAATGATTTTAATTTAGGAATCTTTAAATTATTTGAGTAACTAGTTAGAAATGCTACATGTTCCTGTAGTGGTACTCAAAGTTTCCTCAAATTGTTCACACTGTGGAAACTACCTTGGCTAATTAATAGAAAAACTGGTAAGACATACAGTATATGCTGATAGAAGGTTATGAAAATAAGCAGATTAACGACAAAGACTGCATTAGTAGAAATTGTTTCCCTTTCTATTAATGTCCATCTCTGGAAATAAATAGTCAATAAAATTAAATTTTCACATTAAAAAACCTGAATCATTTCTTAAATGAAGCAGTATCTTTTGTATTTTGCTTTTTAGAAATAAGCTGTTACAGAAATCAAGCTACTTCATTTAATAGTACAAATAACTTCCAGAGACTCCAGCTAAGAACAGAGCTATTCCACTGATGTACAGGAGAGAATCTCATTAAATTAAGTACACATGACACTAAAATCTAAATATATCAAATCTTTTAAAGAACACTATTAATTGAGTGGTTTTAATTGGAGCCTAGTGGAAAAGTATGTCTAATAGATTGTTTTATCCCAGGCAGTTAAAACATAAGAAAAACATTCTGCAGAGATAGCTATTCAGCATAATGATGCTGCATTGACTTTTCCATCTTTTGTTTAACACAAGATAAACAGAGCCACTCATTTCTACATCCAACAGAAGATAAAAATAGGTGGTAAGGATGCCAGAGCACCAGTAGAAGTTTTAAAAGGTACTGTTATAAGTATACATGCAAAAGATCCTGTAAATCAGTAACGCTCCTATACTCACCTTGTTGGTATTTTTAGTTTAAGCCCCTATACGATGAATTTATCCCTATCTTTATGCAACCAATTCCATACAGATTTCTACTAGCAAAATAACCAAGATAATCTTTGAAAAATTTACAAATTTACAATATATTTATAACATTACTTTCAGACAGGTTCAGTGCAAAGATATACATATAGTACACCATGATACTTGTTCATAAAAATAGTAATTGGCATTTGTCAAAAAACAAGGCATAGTTTCAACATACATCCCCAGCCACTGACTAAAAGATGTATATATTTTTATAAAGCATTTGAATGTGAACCTTACTCTTCTGTTTATAAAAAATATATGTGCAAATGGATGTGTCTCATTTTCCCTAAAACAGTTACCTACTTATACAACAGAGTCCTCCTTAACAAGATTGGCGGTGTCTTTAAAAGTATCCTCTGTTGCTGTATAAGCTAATGGCTGGTCTGTCTTCAGAGTAATCTTGGGAGGCAGTGAAGGAGAGGAAGAAGGGACATTTTCTGTGTCCTGTTGCTGTTCCTTTTCCATCTGAAACAATAATCATAAAATCCAAGTTTACATTCTAATACACAAAACATTCAACCTTAACTTTCAGAAATATTAATAAAATATCCAAATATTTTACTAAGTGATATGCTAATTATGCAAATAACCACCTATCAAAAGTCAAATACTAATTTCTCCTTAGAAGGTTCTGCCGAGGAAATAACTTGCTTCAAACTTATTCTGCACACTGGGATTTCTGTTTTAATGGTTATTGTTAGTCTAATAATAGCAATGGTTATGCTAGACTAATTTCACAAGTCTACACGTGCACACATGAACATAGATTACACTGGCATCATTACTGTTTGTAAATCATTATGTTTATTACATTTGGGGAAATAAACCTCTGGTTTTCTGAATCTCTCACCTTGTTCAGGCATTAGAAACCTAAATTCTCCACAAAGGCAGCTAAGTTTCAGTCACATGACAGTGAGACTGAGGTTCTTATTGCACTTAGGCCCTCCTGAAATTCTTAACTATAAGATGAAAAACTGCTATTACTGGCTCAAGTCAGTAGAACTCAAAGACTTCATAACACACCATGGGAGAATTCCTCCAGCACATATTAGGCAGCATAACATCTTAAAAGAAAGGTCTTCTCTTACTGCATGGATGGGAAAAAAAACAGGACTTTCATGTAAGCAGGCTGCAGCACACAGACTACTGAATTTTTGTGCATGCTAAATGTAGGACTGAGAGGGCACAAGACACTTTCATACCAGTTGTAGAACAGCCTGCTCGACTCTGAGCTGTACGAGAATGCACCTGCAAGCAGAAACCAGCACATGGGATCCTGAAGCAGGAGTTTGTCACAGTGTTTATAGGCTGAGAAAGTTGAGAGGTAAGTAATGCTGCTGTATAGCCTGAACTGAGTGTCTGTGGAGCACTTCATTCTGTGCAAAATTTGGTAATTTTTCTCAAAACCATGTCAGATCCATCTTGACCTGGGCAGGAATTTATGTGCCAGTTCATTTAGTAGTAGAATTTGTCCATATCCTTTATCCACTAAAAGTAAAAACAGCCCAGCAGTGCATTAGCTGAAAAATAGCATAATACAATATTAAGCAATACCTCCGCGTATATTGGGTTTTCAAAATTAGTGTTTTGTTTCATTTTTCTCTTGAAGAAACTCCACTTTGATTCCTGAAATATACAAATTAATAGAGCTTTAGACATTTTTCTCATCATTTCTCAGCAAAATGCCAGCACAGTTGATGGATTTCACTGGGATTGACTGCTAACTTGGTAATTTCAGCTAGATGTTCTCACACTGCTATGTTGTAATTTTAATTAATTGCACTGCTTTAAATATTTTAATGCCTGCTCAAGTTTCAATGTTTTCTGAACATCTTTAACATGACAAATCATAAACACAGGAGAAAAAGTGAATGATCTAGAACTCATCTTTTCCCTGCAGATGGGAGTGAGTCTTGTTTATCTTGTTTATCTGACTGCATCAGAGACTCGTCACAAAAACCACGAGAGGTCACAAAAAAGTACTTGAAATGGTCATTTATATCACAATTCTATACTCAGCTTCTACTTTCTCACTAGACAACTGGCCTCAGTATATTATCCAACAGACATTTCTAGCAAAGGAAAATAGATAAATTCAGTTTTTTATTGTCAAATAATCAAAGTAAACTTAGTCACGCTGTACCTTCACGCTCCAGGCTACCTCATTAAATGCTATGTCATGTTATTCAAATGATCTCTCAATTAGACTTCTTTGTCCTTTATTATTGATTACGCTTCTCTACTTGAAAGAGCATTAAGACATCAAATAAAATGAGAGCTCCATTTTATAAGGTATCTCCCCAGAAGAGCGTGCATTTGAAATATGATAAAATATAGTCAAAACAACAAAATGGTCACATGTGTCCACTGTAACTCAACAGACACCAATAGATGAACTAAGCAAGGGATTCAGCTTTCTTCTCTGAAGGATAACTGGCATTATTCAAAACATTAGACCAGAAGGCAAGACTAAGTTAATTCATTAACTATCATTCCATGCACACCCAAAAAAAAAGTTAAAGATTCAAAAACTGTCTTGAAACAACACAAGAGAAATTACTGAAGGACATGAAATTACAATATCAGGTTGATGAAAATGTCATTTCAAAGCTCAGAGGTGTTTTTTTAGTGCACAGCGTGTAAAGAACATGAAAACAAGACACCATCAGCTCATGCAGATGGATTTGAAAACATAAAAAATGTATCTTTCATGAATTATAAGTAATCTAGATGAGATAATAATTGGATTTTGATCACTAAAATGTCCTGCAAGAACAGAAAGAACAAATACTTTAAATGTCATTTCTAGTCATTTTAAATATGGATAAAATTAATAATAATATTTTCAAAATGATTACAATACACAATGAGTAAATGTTTTACTTCAACTTTCAGTGCCAAAAAGAGCTGGGTTTTCCCTGTTCCAAACAAAAACGTACTTTTCCTTATGTTTTCTTTTGGTATGTTATAGAAAAAAAATATACTCTGCTGTTTCTGTTGAGGTACAGCAGTTCTAATATAACTCCCAAGTAAAATCTTAGTTATACTCATTTCTGCTGGGAAACAATGACAATTTGTGGCCTTACATTACAATTTTCTGACTAGTATCTGCCCTCAAAATGGAGCACAGCAGACAGTGAAAGAAAATTCTCCATTCCAGTCTCGGTATCTTGGTGAGCCAGTCTGGGTTTTTAATCTCAACAGATCCCCACTGTGTGCCCATGGCCATTCTACACTTGCATTCCTTTCCTTTCACTTACTTCTTGATCAGCTTGAAAGTAATTTAAGTAGTTATCTGCCTTTCATACACTGCATATGCCAACTTGATGGCCCTCCTTATATAGAACAGAAACTATACTGAGGTTTCCCTCACAATTCAGCTCCTCTGATTTCAAGCACAAAGAAAAAAAGACATCTGTAGAACTACCTGAGGTGTGTCTGTACTTGGAGGAGGTTCTTTTGGCTTAGCAGATACTGCAGAGGCATACACAGGATTTTCAAAATTTTCATTTTCCACACTACCAGCTCCTGTTACCTGGAGGAGAAAAAGGCAATTCAACTTTCTTCAAAGAAAAGGAGGTTGTAAGAAAAATGAAAAGTGAAAGGCAAGCCTAGGTTTCTCTTACCTGTGTTGGTTGAATGACTGTAACTTCACTGGTTCCACTAGCTCCACTATCTCTGGTTGCATACATTGGATTTTCAAATGTGATTGGCTGTTTCCCTGACTCTACTGCAAAGTTTTCATTCTTCAGAGGAAGAAAAAGAAAAAAAAGAAAGAAAGAAAAAAAAAAAAAAAAAAAGGCAATAACTCCAGCACAGTGAACATCTCCATACATCCACACACCCAGGAATGACTTCATAGTCCAATTTTTCATTTCAGAGAAAAATCCATGTTTACTTTCACATAGGGTTAGAAAAAATCTAGCATCTATTGAAAATATAATGTCAAGTTTACTATACATCTTTTTTTACTCTCTGACATAATAGCATAGACCACACTGTGTTTCAGCATTACTCCAATTTCCAGCTGAAAAAAAATATATACAGTTGACTAATAGAGTAATTTATGATGGAGAAAGATGACTTCCATAAATCACAACTTCAGTAGGGAGGAATTATCAAAAATAAATATTTCATTTTAGAGGCTTCAGACTGACAACCAAATTATCAAGCAGCATCTGAATTATAAAAGAATGGGATTAATTCATCTTACAAGTGTTTAGTATCACACAGGCATAGTCACCCAGGGCTAGCCAGTCAAGCACTAACAGCTAGAATGGTAACAAAAGCAGTACAAAATCCTACCCAGGCTCAGTTAACCTGCTACTTGTGACAGCCTCATCACAGGAATAACAGGAAACAGAACGAGAAGAGTACTTCAGCAAGTTCTTTAAACCTGCCTCATTTCCACAAACAAATGCCCCACAGCAAAAAGTTTCACACCTGTGCTATCTTTTTACCTCACAACTGCCTCTATCAATTTAGGCTAGCTTGGCTATGAACAGTAACACTGAAAAACATTCCTCCAACATCCATTTATGCATAAGCAACGTTAAAAATTCAGAAAATATATCCTACAATTCTTTGCTGTCATAAATCAAACTCTTTGAATTCTTTTCCCGGTAAAGCACTATTTTTTATTTTATTTTTTTGCAAGCTTGAATTATATAGAGTGTATGAATGACACTTTAGAAATAGTTTGTAGCCAGACCTGGATATTACAAGTAATGTAAAAACTGCATCAGTTGGGCTTCAGTATATGTCAACATTAGGCTAGAAAATCGTAAAGTACCATGAAGCTTTTCCATACATGAAAAAGAAAACAAACAACTGATGTGATATTCAAGCCTAGAGCTATTTCCCTGTATTTACTGAAACGTTCACGTGGCTGTTTCATTACAAAAGCTGCCTAGTTCTAACAATCAGTGTGCTTCTTTATCTGGAAAAAGGTCATATACACATATTATGAGCTTGTCTTCACTAGCTGTTTCGTTTCATTTTATTGTCAATTATGTTTAAAATTTAACATTAAAAATTGAGGGAGTTTCCAATGCAAACTTTGTAGCAAGCGCTTACTATTCAAACATGCTTGAGACTTGTTTAGTAGAAGGAAAAATCTTTTGGGCATTGTACATATTGCAGTAAACTGGGGAATATTTTCTTCCATAGGAAAACTATACAGAACAGGAAACACAAGGATGTGCTATTTCTCAGATATGCATAACAGCATATGGATAAAATAAGAGTTACACTCAATGACGTCCTCAAAACTTAAACCTGATTTACTTGAACTCACTAAAATAAGAGACAGTCCAAGTATAGAATTTGCTGTGCTAAGCAGTATATTCTGTGGTTAGTCCTGAGTTTCACCTCTGAATTTTCCAACATACAATCGGAATTTGAAAACTACATAGTTACCTGTTTTACAGAACATGGAGGTCCTCAAGAAATTCCTCCCTGCAATATTTTTATTTGTCTAATTCATTCACTGTATTCACTAAGAATAAGCTGAAATAGTAAAACAGGTAATTGACTTATTCCTACTGTATAAATCTTGAGAAATAGCAGTCACGTTATTTAAAAGAACAGTCTGTTCTTGTTTTCAGTTTATAAAAATCTATTTCAGAAAATTATCTTTGTGTTCATTTTTCTTCTTGAGCACATTTGTCATCTCACTATGTTTTTTACACAGAAGACTTCCCTCTGTCAGCTATAAATGGCACCGAAAGGACACAATTGAATGATATATATTTCAGATCTAGATCTTACCATTTGCATCGCTCTGTCTATAGCAGAGTCTCCTTCAAAAACAGAACCTCCAATGTCCATGCTTACGTCTGCACCGGATCGGAAAGTTACCCCATTGCCATTTTCAGCTGATTTTACAAGACTGCTTAAGCTACAAAAAAAAATAGAATAAAAAAAGGAAGATATTATACAGAAAAGAAGTTTATGAAACAGTTTCTTTTAGTTATTCTTCTAACCACATTCATCACTTGGAATTTTTGCTGGCTATAAGCAAGCTAATGAGACCACTTATGTGCCTGCATTAGTTCAGCACTTTTTCTGTTATCCCATTTAGAATGATCACACATCTTCACACGTGCCTATGTAGACACCAAACATGCTCAAGAAGTTACATTTTGAACTACTCTTACTTCACTGTTCATTTACAGACAAATGTATAAATTAATTCAAAAGTTCTAATTAATAGAAACTGATAAAAAATGAAGCTGCAATGGCACACAAATTTGTGGATAATTCCAGATATCATGAAGATACCTACAGAACTATAAATGCAAATGTTCAATCTGCATATAGGTTTACAGTGGCCACAAGGACACACTTGTTTGCATAAGAAATACTAGAAATGGAGCCGGTGTTCTGTGTGTATGCTATATTTTTAGGAACCAGCTAATACAATTTTTAAAAGCTTAAGCCTAGGACTCTCATACATGGATAAATCCTGAGTAAGAGGTAACAGCTATTGCCTGAGTAAACTCTGCAGTTAACATATGCATTAATGAGGAACTTAACAATGGTTGCACAAGAGTATATTTGCAAGAGAAATGAAAATTATGAATCAAACCTCACAGACAAAAAAAACAAAAACAAAAACAACAAACGAACTCTCCATTTCACAAGGCCTCAGTTATATGAGAAGTATAGCTGAACAGTGATGTAGAAAATTTCCTTTCAACAAAGTAGGAGGCAGGAAATTTCACTGTGTAGTTTAAAGACATCTCACAAAACCTTAGTCCTACAGGGTTAATCTGCATGCAAATTTTGCCCCAATTTAACTACAAGAATTCATAAATAAATTTAACTTGTTCAGTATACTCAGTGCAGTATATAGAACTGCATTGAAGAAGCAGTTGTAACTTCATCTGTATTCCTCATTACAATAATGTTATCACTCTGATTTAAGAGTTACTACTGTGAAACCTGTGCAAAGATGTAGCTTTATACCTTTAAAGACACTTAATTGGCTTAGAGCTAAATACAAATACATCTTTTTTGTCAAAATTTTTATTTGAAGCCATTACAAATCATTTTAGTTCATCTTCCTTCAATTTAAAACATCAAATATTTTTAAATTACATTTCACAAGGCTGTTTTCGCTGCATACTGTGACTGTCAGGACAGCAAAAACCTACAAAACGCACAGATATCATATGCCCTGAAAACAAAGGTTCTCTGCAACTTCCTCCTGTGTTTTCAAACAGTCGCAGAACTCCACCCATCAATGTTATAAAGATCTCTTTACCAGAGAGAACTGTGTTTTTTGACACAATTTTACAGAAAATTAAAACATACGTAACTGTAACACTCTGCATTCTTTTGAACTGAAGTACTAGATCAAATAAACAGACTTCTATATTGCTCCTTATTTAAACACTAATTCAGAATGTAGAAGAGCTTGACAACAGTTCTTTGTCCAGTGCTTGGAATAAAAAATTCAGTGAAGCTGCCACAAAACTGCTGTTGCCATATTCCAGCGAAGCAGGCACATGGCAAACAAACTAGATTTTTCAGAAATATTTGGGCACAAATATATTCTCAGTGCTCAGCCATAAAGTCTTTGAAACATACCTTGGTAGTTTGGGAAGCGCTGGTAAAATGGAGCCTGTCCGTCTGTAGTTAAAGAAGCCTCCAACCGCTAACACTCCAATTATTATGATTAGTATGACTGTCAACAGCACTGCTACTGCTGCTATCGAAGACAGAAGAATAAGCAAACATTCAAGTAACAAAGCTGCACGTACAAAAGAGCCCAGTGAACTATAAGCTTATCCTTCCACAGGTATCATTGTGAGGTATTATATATTCCTTAACTCAAAACATTAAGTGTAATATATAATTGAAGCTTACTTGTTCCAGGAGGCACTCCCTTTGACAATCCTATTTCACAATAATCTCCAGTGTAGCCATAAGAGCATCTGAAAACATAAGTAGAACAGCTGACTTTTACTCGGTACAGAATCTCAGTTTTGTTATTATATTCTTTAATATATCTTTAATATATCTTCATAAATTAAGTCTGTGCTTAGTAATGTTTCACTGACTGTAAAGATGTCTGCTTAGAATAAAAAGTGGAAATAAAAACTGCTGAGTCAGAGAACTACAGTTACTGAAGTCAAATGATTTAGTTTCATTGGAACATTGGTGGCACCTAGTGGCTGTTTCAAGCTGTATTTACAGAACCTTACTTCTCCATTAACATTTTTTGGCATAACTTTTACTAGCCTTCATAGCAGTTTGCCTTTCTGATGTTTTTCCCAAACAGATGCAATTTTACATTGCTTGTTTACTGATATTTTTACAGTTACATGTTTTTCTGTGATTGTTAGATGTTATTGCCAAAGCATTATATTTACTGAAGCAGTTCCAGCACATTTAAAAGCTCTGAATTGATTGTGCATGACTAAATTAACAAAATCTGACCCTAAACTACCGTAACAACCTACTCACTTGCATTTTGGAAGACCACTTTCATCTATATAGCATGTTCCTCCATACATGCACCTGCACGCTGGTGGCATTGTGGGAGGGGATTCAATAGCTGCAAAAATTGAAAGCCAGATGTGTTAACAGAACACCTTCAGCAAAATAAGTAATACCATAAGGCACTTTATTTAAACAGAACTTATGTATACGAACATTCAGGATACTTTTCAGCAGCTTTGTTTTTTGTTTGTTTGGTTTTTTTTTTCTGCTCCCAAATATATTTATTTTAATTGAAGCAAAAACTGTTATCAGAAAATAAGGGCTGATTCAATAGAAGTGCACAGAAGCAACTCAAAAGCTGTATGTGCCATCGCTTTTGTTTGCTGGATCTATGCAGACCCACTATCCTTCACGGCTCTCTATTCAGAAAATTGCAATACTTCACCTCCTCTGCAAAGTCTATGATCCAAGAAGCAGTTATACAGAGAGAGCTAGCAATCTGCCATGTATTTACTTATTCAGAAATCCAGTGGATGGAAGCACATTCACAGCAACTAACAGCAAATGCAATCAGCAGTGTTACTTTTTTTAATCTGAAGGTGCATCGTATACTTTCATTCACTATTACATCAACTTACTAGCTCTTCTCTGCAGCTTGCACTTTGTGGCAACAAAATAGCATCACTAATTATTAAGAAAATGCAAGTAAGAGGAAAGGCTGTATAAAAGCAAAAAGAAAAAGAACATAATTCAGAGAATGGGAAAAGATCCCAGATGTAACGTTATAAGCTTAACTGATTGGAGAGATGTTGCAAGGACAAGGATATTTTGGCTACTGTTTGCACCACTGTAAGCTGAGAGTGCTACAGAAACAGAAATCCTGCAGCAGGATGCTTTCTTTTTGGTAAAGGCAGAGTAATTCTACTTTATTGATGCTTTTGGATGTGCTATGGGGGGCTCTGCTGCTCTGTAACCACCAAGCGCTAACCTGTAGTGCTTAAAAGGCTGTCCAGTATATGATTATCTGTAAGGTATCTCTGTTCATTCTGTGAGTCCTGTAAGCTTTGTTTCCAGTGTCTAACATACTCTATTATACTGATTGTGCAATAGCTTTGTACAGAATTATAAACACAAGTCATTTTATTTAATCACAGTTTGCCAGAAATTCTCTAGTTCTGAAACCAATGCATTTGAATTGATATGTAATTTAAAATTGACATATGTATTTAAAATTTTTTAAAATATTTAGAAACTGTGAGCAATTTTGCAGCTAAGTCTGGACTGGACATTTGAGTGGTATTTCTATATCTATTTTACAAGTCACAGACAGAGTATACATGAAGTATACATGAAGTATACTAGCTGACCACAAAACACAGTCGAGAATAAAAGCCATATTTCCTGACTTAAAAACATCTACTCAGTCATATCATCCCTCTAAATTTCTAATTCAGTAATGCATTACTGTACTCTTAAAGCAAAACTTCCTTTGCTTTTATTTTTAGTTTCACAAATTATTTTACCCGCATCACACTCTGTGCTGCTGCCTTCTACGAACCGAGTCCCTTGAGGACAAGCACAGGTGTATCCTCCCGGTCTCAACAAGCAGAGATGGCTGCAGACATCTTTACAAGGATTAGGCACTGAAAGATAAAAAATGTGGTAGAGGCAGCTGAAGAAAAGTTCAGCAGCTCACGCATATCTCAGTTATTGAAATAAAGCATAGTTAGTAGTATATCACCAATATCACATACCAGAAATCAAAACAAGTCTAAAAACACTGCATCTCTACCAAAGCCTTCTGTCTGCCTTTTCTTACATTCTTCCTAAGTAAGAGATCACAGTTGCTGGAAGCCAGTACAGAAGTGAAGAAACAGAACATTTCTGAGCAACAGGAAGCCTTTTGTTTCTGAAAGCTAAAACATCTTTTAAGAGGTACATGCTGGATGTTCTTCTGGATATCTCTCCCCTGTGATGACTGCAGACATGTCATAGTTTAAACGTCCCTCTAAGGGCAATAGTAAGTGGCCAATACTTGTATATTACAGAGATAAATTCATATTGTTGAGTGTCATATCAAACAGTTCCAAGATAGAGGTAAGAAGGGAAAGGACATGGCCATGATCTACTACTAATAGACTCTGAAGAGCAGTGTATGCTATTCTACTGCTGATTTCGTTTTATGTAGAAAATACTTACCAGACTCTCATTTCTTTGTTTTCAGAAATAAAATCACAAGCTGATTGACATGTCATCAGAAGGTTACTAAGCTCTTTGAAAACAACAATACTAACTTCAATCTCACAGAAATGAATGGCTTATCCAGGATGCCGATTACCTACCTGACTGATTGTATCTATGCTGGTGATAGATGCGCACTTGAGTAAGCCATGGATTTACAGTCAGAACTTTTACTTTTTCTCCATTTCCAAATTTATCTTTTTTCCAGACTTCTCCTCGTTCTTTAGCTATCCAATATAAATGGCCTTCAAAGACATCAAGGCTGTATGGACTGCCTACTTCTCAAAAGAACAAAACAGCATACTGTCAGCAAGCAAATCTCTAGCAAAAACAATACAACTGCTATTACTCAACTAAACACGTCATTTAATCCTTTCACTTCAAGACATTCATAGCAGAAGATAAATATCATCACATGACTGACCACCTCATAACACCGGTATCTGCAGACTGCTTAATAATATACCGTAAAAGAGCAAGAAACTCATTTTCTATACTGTCCCTAAGTTGGTCGTGTACTCTCGGGGAATCTGGTTTCCAGGTATTGTGAACTTTGAACCTAGTATGCTACACATCCCTGTATAATGGAGGTGAAAATGCTACCTAGACTTGTTCTTTGAAATGCTCTTGAAAATCTAGCCCACATGTGCGAACTAAGTGCTTGTTAAGCACACATCTTGGTTACTATTGCGTGAGTTCCACAATAAATTCTTACCTCCATGTAATACTACGGTTCTGTCTGTCCCGTCATGTCTCATGGATTCAATAATATTTTCTTTGGAATCACTCCAATAGATCCTATCATTGTTCAAATAATCAATAGAAAGACCTGTTGGCCAGCCAAGGTCTTCAGAGACCAAAGTTTGTCTTTGTTGTCCATCCATCCAGGCATATTCAATCTTGGGCTGCCTTCCCCAGTCAGTCCAGTACATGAGCCTGAAAGAACACAACCAGAATTCAGTATAGTACAGAAATTGCCAGTGTCATACAATAGTTTAAATGAACAGGTCAGTCATGAAATATAAAGCAGCTCAGCAGCAGCCTATGTTTTTCAGCTGCAATTAGTAAATTCACACCAAGTTCATAGAATAAGCATGTTACAAGTGCAGAAGATAAAGATGTTTGCATCTCATTTCCTGATTTGGAGAGAAATGGTTTCAGTGATAATTTCTCATTCTCAATTGAAGAAAAATGAGTGAATATTTCAGCACTCATCAGTCGAGATAAAGCTACAGAGTCTAAATGACTTCGAGGAAATGCACTGATTTACTCCAGCTTAGAAGCACACAGCACAATGTTCTGCGATTCATCATCAAATACGAAATGCCCCAAGCACTGCTGCTTAACATTCCAGTGCATTTACATTGTTTTTCACTGAAAGATGATATTTCTCTGCTACTTGAAGTTAGTAAAAAGAGAAAAAAAAAACTTCCTATGTCAGCAGTAACACAAATTTACACAGAAATGTGGTGAGCACATAGCATTATAAAAAGGAAATTTTTATTAGACCTACCTGCTGTCATCACCAATGCAAGTAACTGTATGAATGTAATCCTAAAATGTATTTCAATGGATATAAATTTCCTAACATTAATAAAAAGAAAAACCTGAATTTAATCAGGAAAATATACCCTTAAGTCTTTCCTATAAAGTTCATCATTGTGATTTTTCTTTTTTTTTTTCTTTTTTTTTTTAACTGAGTGATACTGAAAATAATTCTGAGAAGTCCTATAGTAACTTACCCACGTTTTGGATTGACAGCAATAGCTGCTGGTTGATCCAGTAGAGAAAAAATAAGCCATTTTCTGTACCGTCCATCTAATTTTGCCACCTCTATTCGATTGGTCCCTGCATCAGTCCAGTAAAGATGTCTAAAATACAGAAATCAAAACATTTCGAGAGTAAATGGCTTATACTTCAGAGAGGAGTAATTAAAAAAAAAATTTAAAGTGACATCAAAATCAAACAAAATCATTAAAATAAAACTGTATGGATTACATCTGAAAATTTTCACCATCAACATGAACTTTTTGACACCATCAACGTCAGAGTTAAACTTAAAAATTTATGCCCAACTTTCTTTCAATTTTTCTCCAAGGAAGAAAAAAATGAAGAGTGATCTCATCATTTCTAAAATTAAGTAAAAAAAAAAAAAAAAAATTGCCATATTTTAGCCAGAGGAAAAATTACAACCGAAAGAGCATGGAAAAAAGCCATCTTTCTTTCAGGCACAATTACAGAAACATAATCATTTTCTGAGAACACGTGCGTAATCATCAGACTTCAGAGCAGCACTGCTTTGGGACTAGCTCAGATAGCACAAGGGCAGTAAGAAATGAGAAAAGTAACTCTATTACAGATTGGGAAGATCTCCTTTCAACAGTAGTGAAATCTTGTTTTCAAGTTTACCTGAGTCCTCAAAGAAGATTCCATCTCTCACGAAGGGTAGCCTAATATCACTAACTGACACACAACTCATCTGCCACATGTGGAACAATGCAAGTTTCGTCTGAGTGCCATCCTCAAAATGTATTTGATCTATTAACCTGCTGTTTGGGCAAGGAAAGCTTACTATATGCCTTTGGACTACCTTCAAACCAAATATCTTGAAACAGAGAGAATTCATAAGGAAAATAAAAAGTGGATTTTGCACTTCCTGTCAGATCCTTGACATAGTAAGTGTATAACATTTTATTAGCTTTTCAGTACACTCACCTTCCAACCCAGTCAACAGCTAAGCCATCAGGATTAACTATGTATCTGAGATTCAAGTCAACTTCTTTCGTAGGATTGTTTCTACTGCTGTCAAAGGTGGGCAGATAAGCACGTTTGATGGCTCCAAACTGAGAACCCTGTGCCAGAATGCTGAAGTATACAACACCTTAACAAAACAACAACAAAAAAGATATTTTTTAATGTCCAGTTATTCCAAATTTTTTGAAAATTCTTTTTTCAGAGGCTCTTATGTCAAGATGCTATTTCCAATTTTTTATTCATAAGAATGCAGAGTTTTTTGTTCAACTAAACCACATAAATTGTGGTAGTGGCCAAACTGTTATCATAGTTGATACGCACACCTAAAACCATCTTGACATAGATTATAAAGAAATGCATCTCACAGTTTTCAAGAGTACAGGACCTTAACTTTGAACCTTATGCAAAGGATACTGAGTAGTTTAGTTCAGTTTTCACAGGACTGGAATCAGGTTTGGGGACCAACAAAAGCCCCAGAAGAAAAGGGCTTGTTCATAGCAATCTTCCACTAATGCATAATTGTAAAAAGCAACAATTCCACAGCTGAATTCATACCAAAACAAAAGGAAAATAGAACAAAAACTATATAAGATCAAAGTAAAGCATTAAAAGGAACTACACTGATGTTGAAGAACAATTAGAGGGGATGATCATATTCAAACAAGGTCTGTCCAATTAATCTAGTTTGATTTTGATTTCCAACATAAATTATATACCTACGACACAGAAACGTGTCTTTTTCAACTAGCCACTGCATGGCTGAGTACTAATTTTCTACACATACTCACTCAGGCCTATCCCTTCGGGGTCCCAATCATAATCCAGAGCTTGGATGCGCTCCTGGTTATCAATATAGTCAGAGTACTGTTCTGAAGAGATATTGTATCTTCGAATGCGCACATTATCTGGCAGCAGCAATAATGGAGGATTACCTAGACAAATGATAATTATTTTTTTTAATATGTTTTTATTAATTAGTGATGACAATTAATTTTTCTTGTATGCATTTATTTTTAGGGAAAAAAAAGAATGAAATTCACTTACAGTCAAAACTGAACTGGAGTTTCAACAATTTGTCTGAATAAGAAAGTAGAAGGGACACAGTTCTGTTTCTAAAGCTTCAGAGCTTTCAAACTACTTGGCTTTGCAAAATTAATTAAAAATTCTGGACATACTTACCACTGAGCAGAGTATTACCCTTTTCACCATAGACTTTGCACAGCCATAATTACTAAGGAAGAAGTCCTTATAAATTGTTAAACATCACAACATTGGCATGTTTGAGATGTGACCTCATATCTCAAAAGTTAAATGCAGGTATATACCACACAGCTCGGATATCACCACCCCACAGCACGGGGAACAATTTTGGTAACTATTAATAAATTGTTAATAACTAGGGTTAGCAAGTTATTGCCTTAGTTCTTCTATTTGATTCAGAAGTATACTCTCCTATGTGGCCACAGGTTAATTTGGATTTAGCTTCAATACTCCACAGGGGGTATGAGTCCCACCTGGCTCACTTTGTTCATGAGAAAATTTAACTGTACACCCTTTTTTAATGACAGTGTCCAGCTGGGAGTCATGGACTTGGATCCTAGGCCTTATTCAGGAAAATTCCTCCTACATTAATCACATCTAAATAGTAGAATTTCAGGCACAAGTGATTTTATGATGTTATCAGCTACAATCATATTATCTTCTGTCACTGAGCCCTGAAAATTTCTAGATGTGTCAGATGTCTAGATGCTTCTTCCTAGAGAAAAGGTATTTCAAGAACTAAATTTCAGATACTAGCACATACAGAGGCTATCAAGCAAAAAATCATATCATAGAATCACAGAATGGACTGGGTTGGAAAAGACCTCAAAGATCATCTAGTTTCAACCCCCCTGCCATGGGCACAGTAGCCAACCACTAGACCAGGTTGCCCACAGCCACATCCAGTCTGGCCTTGAATGCATCCAAAGATGGGGCATCCACAACCTCTCTGGGCAACCTGTTGCAGTTTGTCACCACCCTCTGAGTGAAAAATTTCCTCCTAATACCTTACCTACACCTCGCCTGTCTTAGTTTAAAACCATTCCCCCTTGTCCTATCACTGTCCACCCATGTAAACAGTCATTCCCTCTCCTGCTTATACATTCCCTTCAGGCATTGAGAGGCCACAATGAGGTCTCCCTGGAGCCTTCTCCAAACTAAAAAAGCCCAGTTCCCTCAACCTTTCTTCATAGAAGAGGTCATCCTCTACGTCCACTATATGCTACACTATAAGTAATTATCTAAATACAAAATTGTTTCAGTATTTTATGTAATACTATTATGCTATCAGTTTTTTCTTTTTTTTTCCAACAGCTCTGTACTACTGCTCTATTATCATCATCTTCTGCTCCAATTCTCTATCTGTTCTTGCTCTTTACTGGTAGCAATCAATCTTGCTGTTGCTTAACATACCATTAGCTGCACACTGTTTCCCTTGCTGATCACCTACAGACTTGAAGCCATCTGCACAAAAACATTCATAGCTTCCTTTGGAATTTCTGCAGTCCTGGGTGCACATTCCAAAGATCTCGCATTCATTGATATCTGTAAAGAGAAGGTATATGGAGTTTAATCTCTTTATTCCACAACTTGGTCATCTTTACTCTATGATGCTGTGGTATAGCCTTTCCCCATATACTCTAAAAGATCAATGACCTAATAAATGATCTTTAACATCAATATCAGTTATCTAAAAGAACTCCAGCTCCTACTTATCAGAGTACTTTTCAGAGACACATTTTTGATCACATATTTTTCTGTTAAATCTGCCTCGTCTCTTGTCTTTCTTTGGTGAACTACAATGAGATGCAAAACCCTGTAGAAATGATGAAGCAAAAAGACTTCAGCCCTAAGAAACTGTATCAGCAGGAAGGATCAAAAAGAATGGCCCTGTACCATGTTTAATAAAACTATAAAAATTGTCCATTAGATCTGGGATCAACAAACAGAAGCAATCACATCAGAACATACTGAAATGGTAAACATTAAGGTACTATGTTGCATGACCACCAACGACAGCCTTTGGGTAAACTCTTCACAACATTTTACCTACTTATAATCAAGGCAAAAAAACAGCACAAGTCTTTACTGAGAACAGTACAAAATGAGAATCATAGCCTCCACTAAGTTTTCTTTCAGTAAGGAAAAATAAAAGCAAATTTCTGTTCCTCAGTCTGCAAAAATACAACTAAATGTATACACAGAAAAGCAAAAACATGTACCTATAAAATAAAAATAAAAGACTAGAACAAATCTGAACTGTGGAACAAGCCTTTGCTGAATGATCTGCATGCTAGCAAACATGATTAAGCAGCAAAATGGTTTAAGAAGCATCTGGTAAATGTACAAACATCCTGTTATAATGCAAGAATAAGTATCAATGAAGTGATAGGTCACTGAACACTTGTCAGGGAGAAGATGTTTAGAAAACTGAAAATACCATCACAGGAGTTTCGGTTATTTTCACTGGCCTTGTAACCTGGCCTACAAGAACAGATAAAGCCTCCTTCACTCAAGTTGGTACAGTTATGTTCACAGATATTTTCTGCACAAGTTCGTTCTGTTCCAGGATCTGAAAACAACAAATTAGACATTTATAACAAAAAAAAAAATGAAGTGATAAGGAAGTCATAATTTTGATTGTTGTCTATATCAGAGCTATTTTCAATGGCAGTATTATTTTCCTAAGCAAAATACAATTAATGTGAACATCTTATCTCTAAGGCATAAGTAACTTACAGGCCACAGTAAGCACAAGTCAAGAGTCAACTAAGAATAGTTTCACCTGTAGAAGCAGGTGATCAGGATCAGGATAATAGCCATAATCAACCATGCTCAGCTCCTCAAAAATATCTGCAACAACTGCAGAATCTATTTAACAAACTTGACTAACTCCTAGCTTGGCCAATCTGCCTCCTTCTTATCTATTCTTTCCTTATCATCTAAGCAAAAAGTGTTCTTAATTGCTACCATACATGGCGCAGACTGCTTGTTCACCCAGTACCTCATTTAAAGCCTTCTGAAGTCAATAAAGGTCACTGCATAAAATGCACAACCCTTTGAGACATGCCCATAATGGAAAAGGCAAGTGAAGTATGATAGATAATCTATGACAGATAGAAGATTGTATTCTTCTCATAGTACATACAGAATTAAATTGATTTTTATGTACTTCACATATATACAAAGTTCTTTCATATTCATTGTATGTAAGTAGGAAAGAAGTACATGTTTATTGACAGAGCATAAGAAAAGATACTAAGACATTATATTAAGCTCATTATCTCACTTATAACATACATACACATCCCAGTGCTAATTTAAACACCTCAATTCAATATATATGCAGAAACACACAAAAAGCTTTTCTCTCAACATCTCAGGTTTTTGATGTTGGGAGGGTTACAAATGTTAACACCTGACCTGCATTTGCATCTATTCACAAATGTAGAATGCTGAATGTCAGGAGATGTCTTTGATTTTCACTGTTTCACATTATTTCTGTATTTTTATATTATCATCAATCATCATTGCACTTGGTTATATTACCTAAAGACAACTGGGAATCTATGTGAAACGAGAAATCAGCACTGAATTTCTTAAGGCTTTACCTCAAAGAAGTTAAAAAAAATGATACTGCCATGACTAGTCAGATTAAACCCCTCACAGGCTAATTCAACATTAATACTTCCTAGTATTCTATCCAAGAAACATGCACTGTTCCTGAAATATTTTAATAGCACTGAAATTTTGTATTCTATTATTACTTACTGCAGCCCATTTCATCAAAATGGTCTCCACAGTCATCATAATTGTCACAGACATAATGTAGAGGAATACAATTTCCATTACTACACTTGAATTCTTCAATTGTACAAGGTCTTGGAGTTGGTTCTCTACCTACAGTTGAAAAGGTAAGCAGTCTTGTATCACAAGTTCAGTTACATAGTACCAACAGACAGCACTATTACACATTTTTAATGAGGAAGGCTGATGCAATCTGGTAAAATAATGACTAGACACTGAAAGTCTGTAGTAGAGCTAACCAGGGCCTCCTGACCTCTAATCACACCTCAGTGAACTGAAAGATGCCCTTTATCTTATGAAGGCAGAAGGTAGATTCTTCCTGTTAATAGCTATTTTTTTTAATAGTGCAAACCTATTAAATACCCTTTAACTCTTTATACTCCTACTACAGACTTCAAGAGGTTGAGATATTAGTAAACTATTAACTTGACTATTAACTATTGCACAATACCAATAACAAGTAAGCTGGCTTATTTTGGTTGCTCAATAAACAACAAAAAACATGATTACACTTCATAATACAAAAATCAGCACAATCAATATGAATTACATAATACATCTGAGGGCAAAACCCTACTGAACAGATCTTCTGCAGGATTAGGCTTTAAATATCAAAATTTACTGCTTACGTAACAGTGCTATAAATTCAGAAGTACCCACTTATCTATTTAAAGAACTGTCATCTATCCATCACATTCTTATCTTATAGTACAACCAAACTTTTTCTTATTTTAAAAGGACTTTACCATAAATAAATTTAGGTAAAGTTCATAATAAAATTTTATTTCAAAAACCATACTCTGTACTTATAAGGCAAACAATTGTTTATTTTTGCAACTTATATGGAGAGCCATGAACATAGTACCAATATTAATAGTTCAGATTATTTCATATTTAAGAACCGGTTTTCATATACTTATTTTTGGTTTTGACATTTCTGAAGGTCTTCAGCACTATTAAAATACACCACAATTACTGAATTTCCTATTTGCTGCTAAATTCTCTGTGTGTACATACAGTGTTCCTCCTTCTCATCACTTCCATCTCCACAGTCATCCTCCTGGTTGCACAGCTCATGACTATATATACAGCGATTGTTTTCACATCGGAAACGGAACGGAGATTCACAAGCAATATCCACTGAAAAGAAGAGATCAAGTCAGTCACCCAGACAACTTCATGCCACTGAGTCACCAGCTATCCTGATCGGTTTTAACCTGTAACACTGAAACATTTCCTGTATTTTAAAATGCATTATAGCACACTCAAAAGAACATTTTCTCTACATTTTGATGATTGTGTCAGGGCACTACATATTTTTTTTGACAGACGACAGTACGTGATCTTTGGCCAAAAGGATATCCTATGACTACATATAACACTGAGGTTGCTAGATTTGTTTAAGTAAGCTGATAGAAAACTCACCATGCTAATTAAGTTGTCATCCATATTTAGAAAGATGTTTTCTTTTTGTTTTACAGTTTTGCTTTACAGTTTTGAAGACTCACTTTTGAGAATATACATTACCTGAATTATAACTTCAAAGGCAAGTTATTTTAACTATTAGGCCTTTAATAAATAAAGGCCTTTATTTTAACTATCCCACTTGAAAATATAAACCACCATCCTTACTCTTCGATACAGTCCTCAATTGTAATTACATATTTTATTCTACATTTTTACATTTTGATATCAATTTTCTCTCTTACAGCAAAGATGAAGTTCTTCATCAGAGTCATCGCCACAGTCATTATCACCATCACATTTCCAGTATGGCTGGATACAGACATGATTTTTACATTCAAACATCATGGGTGGACAGTATGTACCATTAGGATACCGTGTTGCTGAAAAATATAAAATTATGACATTACTATTAATAATAGTTGTAATTAGTTGTAATAGTTGTTGTAATACAAACACTAGGGTACTTCTTCACTGCAGATCAATAGATAGAAGGAATCAATAGATAGGAGCTATCCACTCCCTTGAGCATTATAAAATCCCATTCCATTACAAAACCTTGTCAGAATGCAGGTCAACTGGAGAAAGTGGACTCTGCAATGCAAGTGGGATACTCACGAATTTTAATTCAATCAGGTATATCTTCTGCTGAACCTGGTAAACATACTGATTTCCTAGCATTACAACTGTGCTTACAATTAATGTAAGAGAAGGCAATATACTAATATATTAAAAAGCTGATTCAGAACATTATTCTCCTCAACTTCTACTGACACCACCTGCTGCTGCAGAATTCAGGACCTCTAAGGAGTAACCTCATGTAAAGAGACAGTAAAGTGCATCTCTTTCTGGAATTAAGCTCAATGAGCACCAATTGCAAAACTTGAAACTCACGACAAGTTATTTCATCAGAGAAATCAAGGCAGTCCGCATTTCCATCACATCTGAAGCGCTCTGCAACACAGTGCCCACTATTACACTGGAAATAACCTGGGTGGCAGGTCCTCAGCTCTGAAAAGATTCAGAAGTAACTGTTGAAATATCTCTTCATTCCAATCCTATTAAGTGTTCAGCTTTAGAGAACATCCTAAAGAAGAGTGCAACATCCCAGACCACTAAAACTGTGATAACTGCAACTTTTGGTGAAACAACTAAAGTGACATGGTCAATGTTACTCCATTAAAGATGCTTCCAATAAAATATCATTTTGCAGAAAACTTACTAATTTAGAAACAAAGTGTGAACATGCAAGAGGCAGCATCAATACAATACACACCACAATCACGTTCATCTGAATTGTCTTCACAGTCATCATCATGATCACAGACCCAGCGGGAAGGAATGCAGCGCAAATTGTCACAACGGTATTCACTTTCTGTGCATTCACGAGGACCTTCATTTAAAATGAAAGTACAAACTTATAAATTTTCCCAGTTGTGGATTTAAATATCTACACCTGCCTTACTAAACCAGACAAAAATCAGTAAATCAGTACTAGCTGATGATATAATATAAACAAAAACTGAATAATATTATAACAGCTTTTCCCCATACTCTTTGCATTTTATTTCTCATTGCATGGAAAAAAAATTATCACAATCTTACACAGGAGTAATTTGTATTTTAAATCAGGAAAAACTAATCAACATTAACTCCTTACAAAACTATATGCTCCTACATTTGCACATAGGGCAGAATTCAAATGTCACTTCCTAGCAGACAATGGGAATTTATCTTATAGCAATTACTAGATTTACTAGTTTTCTTTATTGGTCAAAAATGCTTCAAGATGTCATTGTTATTGTTCAGCAAAGAAAATACAAGACTATGAAGTAAAACCACCGAGTGATTGCAACTGAGATCTGTCTGCCACGTTTTCATAAGAAACAAAGGGCTAGCTAAGTCAAAAGCTAGACTATATTGTTATAGCCAAAAAAGAACTCACTGCAGTTGTGTTCATCAGACTGATCTCCACAGTCATTATCTCCATCACACTTCCAGCGCAGTGGGATACACCGATGATTGTCACAACGGAAATCTCCAGAAGGACTGCAAGTCATCTCCTCTGCAGCATAAACCGTTTGCCAACAAAACATGAGACCAGCACATATTAGTATAATTTTTGGATGAGATGAAAAGCACCAAAGATAATGGAAGTAGAAAGAAAAAGGCATTTGCGTCAAAAATTAGGCCAAATGACAAGAGTGATTAAGAAACAGCTGAAGTAACTATATAGAAGTGAGACAGAGAAACAAAGAAATAAATGCTATATAATGCTATCAAAGGAAAAGAAAGAATGATTGCTCCTTACAGTGCCACTACCCAGTATGAGGGATTCAAATAATCTGGCTCTCTATCCTGCTTTTAAAGGAGCAACTCTATCCATGAAAGAGTAACTTACTACATTAACAGCTACTAAAATGTATGGATTGTATTAGTGTACTAATAAAGAGCCCAAGGAAAAGCATTTCTGAATGAAGGAGCATGTTTTGTGGTGATGTGCTTTTTTACAATTAATTCTACAAGCAGAGAATAACAATTGCAAAGTCATCATAGAATGCTATAATTTCGAGTCTTTTCTGGTCTTGATATAGAGATCTGATTTCCAAATAAATTTGGTGTGAAAGCTTATGAGAGGTTTCAACATAAATGTAAGAGTCTGGGAAAGTATCATTATACTTCCCATGTTAATGGTTTCCAGAGTACAGTAGTTACATAAATGTAGAACACACTGACACTTTTAACAGTCTATAATAGCTGAGCTCAAGTAAAAATATTTCCTGTTTCATTTGATGACATGTAAGTCAAAATAGTATAATCTTTCAGAGCTCATAAATACATGAGCTGCACAATGAATCACTGCACACAGAAGTTTTCCTCAAGACATGTAACTACCAGTGTAATTAGATGATATTAAAAAAAAATAAAAATCATTATTACTGAAGAGATTTTCAGAAACTCAAATTGGAGAAATCTTTTTGGCACAAATTATGTTGAATGTATCTTCTTTTCCAGACATACCACAGCCTTGTTCATCACTGTTGTCTCTGCAGTCATTATTCCCATTGCACACTGCCCACAGCGGTATGCAACGGTAGCTGGTTCTACAGCTGAATTGTGTGTGGTTGTCACAACGATAAGCAGGGCCCACTGCAACACAAGAAGAAGTTGTTAGCCAGAAAACTGATCCCGCTATTCTGCCTTGTACAAATGGCATTTAGTCAATACTTTTTACTACTGGACTTGTCACGACATATTTTGTCTCTCCATAAAAAGCATGATATATATCACACTCCAAAGTGGAGCAAGGTAGAAACTGATGAACCGATATTTGCTGTTTCTATACCGGCAATAGATCACGTAGGTACGTAATATTTTGTAAAAAAGGTTTTTAAGGACCAAGCAAATGACACTGCTAACATGAAGGAGGTCAGTGTGAGATACTGTCAGTTCTTGGTAAGCAAGTTAGCATAATTAAGCATCCTCATTTGCAAAAATGATAAAGCAGTGAATTATCGCATAGAATCTATGCTTTCTAGTACTCTACTTCTATATCAGCAACTACCTTGAAGAAAATATTTATTTCCAATTAATTTTTAACCTCAGAAAAATTAATTAATGCAGTCTGCTCTGCTTTTGGTGCATCATAATGTAGGCAGCTTACTACAACTAAATGCTTACTGCATTCATGGAATGGTTCATCAGAGTTATCACCACAATCATCATCTACATCACATTTCCAGGACTCTGGGATGCAGCGGCCATTGTCACATTTGAATTGGCCTGGGGGACAGGTCCTACTCGCACAGTGAGTAATATCTTCATCTGAGTTGTCACCACAGTCATCCTCTCTATCACACTGCCAGGCTTCTGGGATACATCGTTTATTGGCACATTGCCACTGATGAGTTTCACACTGGTGATTAGCTGAAAGAATACAAATTGGCTATTAGGATAATGAAACTTACAGAAATAATCTGCTGCAGCAGTGTTACCTCAATTGGGCATTTATTATGTCTACACTTGTTTGGGTTTTTTTTTTTTTTTTTTTTTTTTTTAAAGTCAACAAACATCTAAAATATGAGAATCTACTTGCCCAGTTGAGGTACAGATTTATAATGCTACAGAGTACATTTCCCACAAGCTCACTAAGTCTTTAAAGTTTTTCTAGGAATGAGACAGCACTATCTTCTCCAAAAAAAGAAGGGACTAAACCTAGTATTCAAATATGTTGGAGGCAGGGGCTCCCATCCACTAAGCAGAGAAGTGATATTGTGCCTCCAGCCATGCTACCAACTTAGATTCATTTTGTCTGATTCGCTTAGTTCCTCTAAGCTATGAAGGAACGGGCTAGGAAACAGAAGATCATGCTAATGACAGCTCCATAATCTATAAATGTATACCCTGTATTCCCATGTCAAGGCATGGAACACAAATGTCAGCAATACTGGCAAACTGGGGGATATTTCAAGATCTATGAAAACAGGGGTCAACATTAGTCTCACACAAAACTTCCTGAATTTTTATATCTCACTGAACACTACCATGCTGCTATTTCACATATACTGAAAAACTCTTCAAAAGAAAGCAATATATCATGATTTCCACATGTTTTCCAAACTAAAAGATTCTATTTCCATGCACAAGATGATGGACAGAAGGAACGATATAGACCCAAACTGACTATGAAGTGTACCCAGTACATAAGAAACAGTGACATGTTATGCAGATGCCGAATTTATACTTTAAATAATCCCTGTGCCATATTTAAGAGTTTAGCTATTTGAAACTCATGTAAAACTGTAATTTCATGTAATTCTGTCATTGTTAGAAACACTTTGCTGATGAATGGCAATGAAACTATCAATTACACAAGCACACTGTTGTTTTCCTTTATATTACTATGCTCACAACTGCCAGAAATAAATTATTTACAAGCAGAAGACTACTGATGAACTTTTTAATTTAGATGTAAGTATGTGCAATAAGGTTTCTAAGGCAACAATATTTCTCCACAAGCATAATTAGGCTCTATTGCCAAAATACTACAGTCCAAAACAGTCTTCCCACATGTGCTGGGTTTTGTGCAACACAGAGCAAAAAATAATTTTGTCTTGTTGTGCAAAGCTAAAGAATATGGGAAAAATGAGTACACCTATGGACAGATCGGGAAGGCTTACATTCCTAATATAAATCATGGATTTACACTAGATAAAATAGAATGAATTCTATTCCAGTGCAAATCTGAGTCAAAAGCATAAGAAATTTTTACATTTTCTGTATTTTTACCCTCTCTAGCTCTCTTCTGAACTGAGATAAATTATCCTTGTAGGTGCACGACTAGACAATTAGGACCTGTATCTCTGTACCTACCATTTTCACCAATGAAAAGGGGATAATGATAACAATATATTTTGTTTGCATGGTTTGTACTGGCAAAACTCACTTAAAATTATTACTGGTAACATACCACAAAGTACAGGATCTTCATCTGATCTGTCATGGCAATCTGACTGAGTATTACATAAGAAATGTGGACTTGTGCAGTTCCCATCATTACACTGGAATTGACCAACAGGGCAGTATCGGTGTGGACAGGTAGGGGGCTCATCGGAACCATCTCGACAGTCCCTCTGTCCATCACATTTCCACCAGATAGGAATGCACCTACAAAGAGAGAACAATATTTTGTTGAAGAAGTGTCTCTACAGATAAAACAAACAAAAAAACATCCTTTCACAGTACAAAACACGATCGTCTCAGTCTGCTTCTTGAAATTCCCAAGACACCTCAAATTTCACCTCTTCTGTTTCATGTCACATGCTAACAAGTTATGCCAGAAGACTCTCTAGAAACAGATGATCAGATGACTGGCTGATCTCTGAAAGATGTTCACAGTAAATTAATAAGGACTGAATTTTAATGTGTGCTTGTGGTAACCATCTCTCAGCTTTTGAAATCAATCTTCATTTAGATTTTTTATCAGGTAACACATTAATAATTTACTTGTTTAGCACAAGAATTTCATAAGAGATCATCATTGTAACACTGCTTCAGAAGGTCACCCTATGAACACAACAGTCTCTCAATCTCCAGAGTGATACAGTGTCAGCATAGTAATTCTTAGGCTACATTCCTCACCTCCCACTGCAGCTACCTCAGAGAAAGGGGTGTGAAAAGCATCCCCACACCTTTTACATGTTTTTTTGTTGTAGTTTGTTTTCCTGGGACACTCCCAGACAGCACGTACTTGGAAGAAAGAGATGTGTTACAAAAGATGTGCAAATGGGAAAAATTCCAGGCTTGTGGTTTTGATGGAAATTGTTTCTGGGGTCTACAGGTTTCCAGCAACCCAAACTTTGCTACATCAGCAATGATGTATAGTGGGGAAAAAGGTTAAAAAAAAAAAAAAACCCACAACATTTAAACTAGGAATCTGTATGTATTTTTCCAAAACAAAGCCTGTGTGGTCTTGGCTTTGTCTTTCCCAGGACATCACAGAATAATAGTGAGGAGGAATTACTGCTTTAATGCCCTTTTCAAAAGACTAAACTGTGAAATATATCTTTAAAAGGCATCAGAAAAAAGAATGTGAACAGCACTTACCTCTCAGTGTCTGCACAGAGGAACTGGGTGCTGGAGCACATTGGAAGGCAGTGTGCTGTACTGCCAAACTGTACAATCATGAAGTTATCGGGACATTCACAGGAATAACCCTGACCACCAGCTTTTATCAGACACAGATGGGAACAACCACCATTGTTGGTGCCACAAGGATTATTAACTAGTAAAAAAAAAAAAAAAAAGAAAAAGAAAAAGAAATATTACCACACATTGCAAATTCCAGGACATAATGGCCTCAATCTTCAATAGATTCCTCTCATACTGTATTGAAAACTTAAACATAGTGAGTTTAGAAACAAAACCTAGATAATCAGGCACTCAGAGAGATAAATGCATATGATTTCACACACATGAAACGTACACTACTGGTCTTGAATTTTAAGAAACTAATTTAGAATCAGATGGGGAATGCATTATTTTATTTCAGCATTTAATCAAGGACCATTTGTACGTGTAAAGCAGAGAAGTACGTTTATTCTGTGCATTTCAGTTCCCCGAGTGAATGAGAAAGCGGAGTCTACTCAGGATCTTTACATTAGTTTCCAGATAACAGCTGGCCCTATATTCAAATATAATACTGTTTTCTCACCAAAAGGTTGTCTGTATGGATGGTAAACATGGATGTCAAACGGCCTATGTGTGGTGTTCACAAGAACAGTCCTGTCTGATCCATCATATTTATTTCCCTTTTCAACAGTTCTTGTGTTCCAATCAGTCCAATATATTGTGTCTTCAAAAATGGTTATTGCAAATGGGTGAGGCAATGTCCCATCATATACAGTATGACGATGATGTCCATCCAGATCAGAGTACCTAGATAAAGAAAAATGTGCAAAACATTCAGATAAAAGCTATACGATATCCTCATCTTTATATGTTAATGTTAGATCTTTATTGGACCAGGATCATATAACACTGGAATTGCAGCTTCCTATGATAGCTATTCCTATGGAATTGCAGTCCTATGATAGAGCACTGTCCTCAGTAAATAAATTTTAAGATATGCAGAGAAATAAAGCAGGTTATTCTAAGTAAAGAAGTGTAACAGGGGAACATCCACTGACGCATGAAATCTTCCCATAGAAGTATATTGGCTAATCCAATGAAATTTTGCACGCTTAATGTTTTACAGTAAGTTATTTCTGCCACATGAGAGACTGACTTGCCTGGTTCACCCAGACTGCTAACAACTGAACACTTAACACAACAGGCCTCCTACACCTTTACATTTTATATGCCTTCCTTATTTAGAGCCTCCCCTGATAAGGTGCCTTTAATAAGATTTTATATTTTTGTTGTGATTTTGCCATATAAGGTTAAATCATGAAATACAAGAGAAACTAATAAAGACAGAAAAATTAATATATATTTTAAATAGGATATTCTTAACACTTCAGCATAGAAAAGGCTACCAGAAAAATGAAATGTAAAGAAAAAATGGATGAAAGTATAACCCTAAATGCACATATAAACGTGAATATAAAGGATTTGTTTTGAAGTGATTCAATGCCTTCCAAGAAATAGAGTGTTACTTGCGGATTTCAACAGATCTTTAAGAGGTAATATTCCAGCACCAAACAACTAATACATTTTTTATCAACTGACAGGAAGAAGCTATGTGCCACCAGGAAATTTCATACTGTATCTATGGACACCTCCGTAGTAGCTGAGGATAACATTACACGTAAGTTTTCAGACATCCTCTCATGATCTGTGTATTGTTTTTTGTTTTACTAGCGCATAACTAGTTTAGACACTGCAGACACTGTCCCATAGACAGAAGGGCATCAGAAGTAGTCATTTTACATTCAATTCTGCCTTGGCTCAGGCAAGGTAAAGATACAGGTAACTTACATATTTCAAGCATAGATTGTGACTTTTTTAACCTGAGATTTTCAATAGTTTTTGGAACATTTCTAGCAGGACCTAGAATGCAAATATATGAACTAGGCTACTGCATCATTCATTTCACCTACTGCTCCAGACTTCCTGACTCTGATTTCCTATGGCGTCAGTGGATAGAAACATTGTGCTTACAGCATTTACAAAGGCTACCACTGAAATTTGAAATGAGCAAATTATTTAATTGCTTTATTCTTCTCTGTGTACGTACTCAATGTAATTTAGATGGGCATCTGCCCAGTAGAGCTTGTCGTTGGTGTAATCTATGGTGAGTCCATTGGGCCATTCTAACTTTGTAGAGATAATCACCGTCTTGTCCTTGCCATCCATGCCTGCTCGTCCAATATAGGCTCGATCTGCCCAGTCTGTCCAGTAAACCTGTCTGTACAAATAAACACATCTAGTTAGGTTTATAGTAAAAATATGCTGAAGTAAATATTAGAAGCCAGATCTGAAAGACAGCATTTCTTGCAAAAATAGTAAACCAGATACCGAGGAAGATAAGTAAAAGGTTAATGCATTTACTTGTTACATTAATCACTACAGCAAGCCTGTAGATGCATGCAATTACAATCACCTTCAAAGAATGCAATCAGTACCACATTGTATACCAAGCTGCACAGGCACCTGTTAACCTTTTTAGCCTTGCAATCAACATTTCCTTGTCCATATGCAACCAAATTCCATTTTCAATATCAGACTGCCCAGCATGTAAAGCTATGAAAAGCAAACTGCTGTTTTTCCTAAGCTCCAGCTAAGATTTAATGTCATACAAATCGAAGAGCACACAGCCAAAATTTATTTCAGATTTTCAGAGACAGTGCAAAACTATTTAAAAGGAAAAGTACTTTCAAAATGTCATACCCATATTTTGGATGAACAACAATTGCTCTGGGATGCTGAAAGCAGTAAGTGTTGTTGATATCCACACATCGATCCACCAGTTTTTTCTGGAATCTTCCATCAAGTTCAGAGACATAGAGGCAATCTTTGTAGGCATCCACCCAGTACAATTTTCTGAAATGGTTTAGAGTTAATTTACTTTCTTTATTTTACTTCATGTTGAATTTCACTATTTTTTTTCCTTCTAGAAGCAATATATCCACAATAAAGGAAGAATATACATAGTGTACTAACATCTCTTCTATATCATGCTCCAGTTTGCCTTTTTTACTCCTCTGTATTTGTGTCCACAATCGTTGGCATCAAATTCAAACTTGCAGTTGCCCAGTTGAGTAATAATATTCTATTTACCTATAAATTACTAAGCAATCTTTTCTTTTCCTCCTCTCCTACCACAACAGCCAAAGAGAAGCAGAAAAGCACACGGGCAGTATATATAATGGATTGAGACTGGAGTTCTAAAGTGTTCACCTTTTCCAGGCTGTCACATCTGCTCTAATCAAACAAATAAAAGAGTTGGCAGGCTCTCCTTTGAAAATTGCTAACTATTACAGTTTGAAAGCCTAATTTAAATCTCACTTCAAAAATTTTTTTTCTTTTACAATGCCGAGAAATTATCTGCAACTGTAATCAAAGATAACATGCAAGGTGAAGCATTGATTTTTGAAAGCCTGCAACAAAATAAAGTGTTTAATTTGATTAATTAGAAATAAGGTAGGCTACTTTGAAATTGCTTGCGTTGTTTTTTCAGCTCTAGTGCACACAGAATCATTCCAGAATATCTGCCTATGCCACTCTGATCACTACTGTGGTACTTCCATGAGGAAGGAGAAATGAGAAGATAATCTTCCCCAGCTGGTAGCTCATATCTCCCAATCCCCACCCTATACTGAAACCGCAGACCAACTCATCCACCACTGTATGATCTTTCAGTCCTTCTGAAGCTCCTAAACAAAAGCTGACTAAAAGCATATCTAATGGTAGCTGAATTAATTCAGCAACTATTATTACAGGAACAACAGGATCGCTTTTTTTCCTTCCACACCTCTATCAATCACAAAGCATTTACGAGCGTCTGGTAACATAACTATCATTAGTTTCTGAGACAAAGCAGTGAAAAAACTAATTTGTGAATATGTCAATAAAATCACGCTCTCTTAAGTCCCAATTGTGACTTTCTGAATCACTCTCATTATTCTGAAGTGCTTTGAACTTTTCATGCTGAGATCAATGCAGTCAAAAAAAAAAAAGGGAAGCAAAAACTGAAGTGGCACCAAATAGCAGCAGTAGTAGTAGCAAATCAAGCTACTTAACGATACAGGGCAGGCAATTAAAAAATTACCGCAATGCAAAGTGCTTTCCAATTTTGTCCTCACGATGCCCGCCTTTAGCAAATGATGGTTTGAGTGTCAGAAAATGATGTATTTTTCAAGACCAGAAAAACATGCTTTTCATTAATGTTTATCATTACTTCTTCACTGGAATTTAGTAACCTCTTATAGAATATTGTTTATGCAAAAAATGAAGCTTCAACCCTGACATTTCTTCCTTTGCTAGCACCTGCAAATAGCAACTACTAGCCTAAGCTCAGAATCCCTACCCCCAGGAACATGTAATTTCCCAGCTGCCAGCTTGGCTCATCTGTTCATTGATCATTTCCTACCATGCTTCTCATATGAGCCATATGCACTATGTTATTACTGATGAGAGATTAACTCTGTTATAACCTCGGTAAAATAGATAGGAGACCAATTAAACAAATGCACTATGCAATGTATCATAAGCCCATAAGCTTTCCAGAGCAGCTGTATAATACTGCATCCACAATCCAAACTGATTTAATGCTCTTTAGAGGTTTTTGTACGAAGTAGAAGAATCTTAATGCAAACTATCTCCAATTTCCTTAGTAGCTCAGAAAGACAGAAAATGTGTTTTCTTACCTGCCAACCCAGTCAACAGCGATACCTTCCCCATTCGGCACATCATCACTTATTACAGCCTCCTTATTTGTTCCATTTAGGAACATTCGTTCAATGACCTTCCTCCCCACATCAATCCAGTACAACCTTTTTTCCACCCTGTCAAAGTCCAGTGCCACCACATTTCTCAGTCCTTGCAAAATGAGAGAGTAAGACTGGCCATCTGCTGTGAGATTTCTCAGATAGTAACGGTTGCTAAAAATAAGGTATGGGGAGATATTACTATTTTGTCGGCAACTTTTTCCATCAGGCTCCCGGATATAGCCTGGGGCACACTTACAGATGTAGGAGCCAGCTGTGTTCTCACAAATCTGGCTACATACTGATGGAGTTTCATTGCACTCATCAATATCATCACAAGTTCGTTTATCTGACATAAGTTTGTATCCAGGATGACAAGAACAGTAGAAACTTGTTTGGGTGTCCGTGCAGTCATGATCACATCCACTGATTGAAGGATCACTGCATTCATTTATACCTAGCAAAGGAAAGGAAGCTCTACTCAAGCAATTGACTTACAGAGAAAATAGTGCAGTGATTTTTCAACATACTCTTCTTTCTATCTCTCTCTCCCTGCCTTCCCCTGAAAATGCTCAATATGAATCTCGGCTGGCTGTACAATAAAAACTATTTCAACTCTTCTGAATTCTATCGCCAAACTCACCAAGTGCAAAAAATACACAAACCAATGGTGGACTCTGGAAATGTAAGGGCAACAATGAAACAATTTATAATCTGCATTTACAGTTTACATAATTAGCTAACTTCCATGGTTTGTCAAAACAATATATAACTGATGTGATTTAATAAAAAATTTTAAAAAAGATTAAATGTACACATTCCTCCACCACCACGGAATAGATATAATTGCCATTATGAAGTTATCTTAAGATCATTTTTTTGTTGAATCTGCCATTGCATTTTAAATAGATTAAGACAGTCCAAATAAACCTAAACATACCACATCCTTTTTCATCACTATTATCTAAGCAATCATCCAACCGATTGCAGACTTTAGCCATTTCAATGCAGTTTCCATTGTCACATTTAAAATGATGGGGAGAGCACGTTGCTTCTGGTGTAGTACAGAGGTGTTCCAGCTCGTCAGACTCATCACCACAATCATTATCTCCATCACAGATGTAGGCCTTGGCAATGCAGCGTCCATTCTGACAAGTAAACTGGTGCTGCTGACATGGTTCATAGATGCAACCCCTTTCATCGCTGGCATCACCACAGTCATTCCGTCTGTCACACCTGAAGAAGAATGAACACTTTTTTTCAAATACAAGAAGGCAGCCACCATTCTCCAGTGCTAGACGCACTCTTTTGATTTCTAAAGGACGTCACATATTATTGGCTCCAAAAGAAGAGACTTTCCGAAAACTGGGACACATCACACAGAGTCTGACCCACTGAGTCCTGCTTGTAGTACCTGTAGTCCTGCTTCTGTACCTCATGAGAGGTACAGAAAAGGAAAATTAAATGCCAATGCTGAGCACTGGGAGTATTAAAATGAAAGACTCCCAATCATTTTCAAGTAAAAATTAATGCATGAATGCATGGTAGATAAATGGTAGTTACAAACCTGTATGCGCTTCGGATACACAAGCCATTATTACAAGTAAACTCATTCTCCGTGCAAGATCTTCGTGTGCAGTTCTGGTGTTCATCAAGTGCATCACTGCAGTCAGCGTCACCATCACAGATCCATGCCCGAGGAATGCACCTCCTGAGCGGGGGGCGATTGTTGGCACATGTGAACTCTGCAGCTGTGCAGCTGCGGTTTGCTAATAGAGAGCACATTCACCAGGTCAGCAAGTTGCACTCTGTATGTAAAACATTCCCCCCCGCACAGCCTGGATAACAACACATAACCCACAACAAGACCATGCTCTTCTTCATGTGCAGAAATAGATATCACTGCACTTTCATATATGAAACTCATACTCATTTCCATCAGTTCTAAACTGGGCATAGCTCTTCACTAAGGCTAAGAGTCAAAGCACCTTTGGAACTGCTTACCCAATGCTGGCACTTGAAGAACTCTGAACCTTAGATATTGAGTATAAGTTTTCCACATGTCTGGCCGGATTTTCTGACCACTGAGCAGATATTAGGCTTAGGCTGTCTAGCTCCCACATTCTTCAAAGTATTCAGTACTCCAAGGATCACACAGATGGAGAACCATTGAAATTAAATAGTGCAAGGACTACAAGTGAATCCAGCTGTTGTTAAATCAAGGAGCAGGACCAGGTTTGTCTGACTTTCTTCTTTTTTTTTCATCCTCTAAATTGCCACAGGTTATTTTGCTCATTTGTTTGTATGGAAATCATGGCCAAACTATGTGGATATTAATACGCAGAAGATGTAGTGTGTGATGATTAGGGAGCATCTCTGCTGAAGTTGCTGCCCAATCATACAAACAATATCTCACTTGAAACTTGCCAATTCAAAGAAGAGTACTCACAAAATTGGAGTATTTTTCTTTCTTTCTTTTTTTAAACCGACACACTTATCTATTTTAATTCAACACAATGAAAACTGAGGACAGGAAGAATGTACCTCATGTACCTTAAAGTGCGCTTTTATAGACAGAAAAAATGGTAGGGTTTTTGTTGTTTCATTTCAGTTTTTTTGTGTATGTTTCTTTTGTGCGTTTTTTTTTCATTTTTAATGAAAAATGCCTGTCAAAGAAAGTAATACTAGACACCTACCACAACTGTGTCTTTGATCCTCATCACTCATATCCCCACAGTCATTATCACCATCACAGATCCATGTTGCTGGGATACATCTGCCATCATCACATCTGAATTGGTCACTTGAACAAGTCCGCACATGAGGCTCTTAAAAATGAATAGAATCACTTTGCTTGTTAAACCTGCACTGCTATAATAAAGGAGGTGTTTTAGGGAGAATCCTATGACCGTGAAATTTGAAATGTAAAGTAAAGGCTTAAATAGAAGAGATGTGCTGCTAATAGCACAGAGTCCCCCTCTGGTCAATTATATTGGCAATCTCTACAAACACTGGACTGTTTGTATTATCAGACTACTGATCTTGTAATATCTCAAAAGCACCCTGCTTCAGAAACCTGAGACCAGGAGACTAAAATGTGAGAGCAGCATTAAATACAATATGAATACAGCGGTCAGCACATAATGACCCTGTTTTCTTTTACATTATTTACGTAATGAGGATCTGAAGTTGACATAAGATACAAGACATTTTCTCAAGCTGGAGGTGCAGCTCTAGAAATGTGCAAAGGGAACTACTAACCCTTTTTAAAATCACAGAGGCCTTGTGTTATGTCACCTTTCACAGTGACAGTAATGACTGTGTTGTCATGTTACTTCTGAGATACTTCAGTCAGTCCCTCTTTTTTCTCCCTAGAGATTACTCTACTTCTTTTCACCTTCTTCCCTCCTCCCCATACTTATTACCATCAGCATGTAAAGTATTTGCCTATTGTAGTTCTATGGTACTCTTCTGCATACTAGTCAAAAACATTCCTCCGTATCCCATGTTCCTTTTTTCCCCAAATGGAATATTGTGCACATACTTCCTGTACAGTAAGATATCTGGTCTCACATCCAAAACATTGACATGAAAAAATACTTGCTAACTCTCATCACTTGATTCACCACCACCAGAGTCTTAAAAAGAGAAAGAAGGTTATACATTGAGAGAGGAATCAATTTGGGCAATTAAAAGTCTTCATATTCCACACACAGCATGAAGTATGTTTACTGACTCTAATTACTCAGTGACTCAGATTACTTAGTCAGCAAATAAATCTCAAAAGATACCTATGAGCCACCTCGTCTGGATTCAACCTGTTGCCTCTAAGCACTATAGTTTTTTCCATAAACCATCTTGTCTTTCAGTATGGATCTTCTGAATGTACACCTACCACAAGAGGCAGGTTCATCAGAGCCATCAGCACAGTCTATTCCTTGATCACAGTACCAATGAGCAGGAATACAGCGTCCCGATGTACAATGAAACTCATTGTTTGTGCAAGTCATTGAGACTGGAGGAAAAAAAAAAAAACACCTATGTATGACTTCTTTCTTCCTGTTACCTTTTCAACTCTATTTAAGTTGTTTTTGAGTCTGTGTTATGCAAAAACGTAAGAATATGCTAGAAGAAAGGTCTTTTAGTAGCCTGTCTGCAAACAGCTCTTTGTACAAACTAGTTTGAACTTTATATGCAAAACATGGATTTAAATCTCTTCTTACATACACGTTTCACTTACATAAACATATCACCTAATAAATAGAATTTGTTCTGAAAGTAGTATTGCACACAACTATTGTAAACTGTTTTATATTTATACTTGAGCTTAGTGCGCAAGAAAATGAGTACAGTCCAATGTACCAATTTCTTCAGTACCCAAAGTAGGTGACAGGAGACTACATGTGGTAGTCTGCTAATTTCTTCAGTAGTTACTGATTCTATTCTGTACCCTCTGATGATTTCAAGATACCAAAAAGGACCTAGTTTAGCCTTTCAACTTTATGTGCCTTAATGATAGAAATCAAAGGCAATTTACATATTGCTCATTAATATCTTTGGGCTTCCTCTATCTTCTATTCTCCCTAGCTCTTCCTCTTTTTTCCCCTTCACCTCAATTTTAGAATTCAGTAGGGATGCGACATAAAACAGTAGAAGGGAAAAAAGCACATCTTTCATGAGCAGTACACAGGTCATTATGTCTATAACTTTTAGACACTTTTTTTTTTTTTTTTTTACATGTAGAGATACATGCATTAAAGTAGTGATCTTTTGAGTAGAAAAATTGTGGCATGGCTGGCCTAATTTGAAGCACATAACTTTAGGGAAACTATACAAAGCAAACATAATCCACTCAAACAATATTAAAAATAAATCATTGTCTGAAAATATCCATTGTATGTTAGAAACAGATCCACAACATTTTAAAGAAGAAAAGTACTACCTACTACCTAATGCAAACATCTAGCAAAAATACGCTATTTTGTAATTGAAGTTGATTAAAGCTACACACTTTTGTATAAAAGTTGGAATCAACAATGAACTATGAATCCTTATTAAGGCATAAATAACTGCATGAAAGAGCTAAAAGAAATTACATTTAAGAGTACATATAATTTCATTTAATTAGAAGGAAAATATTCTAATAATAAAAGTTCTGGAAAAAAGTCAATTCACTGTAATACTGAAGAGCCAGTTTTGTTAAAAAAAAAAGATACAGAGCAGAATATGCAAAAGAAATAATCCCTCAAAAACTGCATAAAAACTGTGCAAAAAAGACTAATAAAATTTTAAGGAAGTTAGATGAACAAGATTAAATAATACAGCACTTACATCTTTTATCTCTCCAATACTACAAAAGAGTAGATTTTGAGAACAGTTGTAGTTACAATAAAGGTAAGGAGCACTGGAATAAATTAATGAAGTGCAAGGAGGTCAAAAGCCCTATCAACTTACCGCAGTGAGTAGGGCTCTCGTCACTCATATCTCCACAGTCATTGTCACCATCACACAAATACGTTCGAGGAATGCAGATGTTTGTACTTTGACATTTGGTAAAACCAGACTGGCAAGTGCGCTCCGCTTTAAAGAGAGGGCAAAAACATTTCATTGATACATACATCCATAATGCTGTTTAAAAAAAAAAAAAAAATCCAGACCAATCCAGAGTGGACTGCTCTGATCAATCCAGAGTGCATTTTGTCACATATTTTTCAGATACAAGACTGTCAGTGATTCATTATCCCTTTCACCTGAAGTGACCAAAAGTCTCTGAAGAAGCTGAACTAGTTTTAAAAATTCCCAGAGCTGAGACAGCTGCAGATGTACTCCACCCACTCAAAACAATACTAAATTAAAAGTAAACTAATATGCTATACATTCTCACTGTCATCTTTCTCTTCAACTTTCCTTGGAAAATTAAAAAAGAAATGTGTAAATAACACAAACTATTTTCCTCTCATTTCTGCTCAAATGCTGAAGTGCACTCATACCTCTCATTCTATATGGAAACAACGAGGTTGCTTTTATTGGGAAAAGTGGTGTCAAAAACACGATCAAAGAAATACATGCTAATACTCAGAGGTGAGGGAATGTAAACTGACAAGATTCACACTGTAATGCTTGCATTTGCAACCAGCTGGTACTGTGTGAATCACCACATCAACTACAAATGTCTATTAGAATGGGAATTTCAAATGTACAGATTTTTTAGTTCTAAGTGAAACAAGTCACAAATAATATATTTCAAGAAAACAGTGTTAAAACAATCTTTTTTTAGTTTTTAAATCAACCTACTTCTCTAACAATCTAACAATCTTACTGCAAAAAAACATGATTAACTTGATTAACTACATTAGTAATTAATACTGAGCTGATTACATAAACTTGGTGTTTTATGGAAAACAAATAAAACTGATAACTTTTTGAAAACTATAAGGAATATAATTTCAAACAGAATAAATATAAATCATGCTTGTATAAGAGTCACATATTCATTCCTTATGATTAAATCCAGTATACTTAATGTAGCATGCTGCAAAGCTTATGGTAAAAATCTGCTGTCAAATTCCACGTGAATTTTGCATAGATGTTGGTCCTGCATCCAATTTATCTCAAATAATCTTTTTCAAGTCAATGGGATTACTCACAATAGCTAACATTAAGCACTCTAATAGTATTTGCTGGGTCAAGGCAGATTAAAGCAGTAGTTATTAAGAAAGATCTCAGGGTATTCAATAATATCTTTCAAGGATCAGTTTGCTTCAAAATAACACAAACCAGAATCTGTAACGTTAATATAAAAACCTTTTATTCTTTTTTGCTGCCTTTGTCATAATTCTTCACACTCAGAGAGATTTGCCTCTTCTTTGGTTTAAAGAGTCAGACTCAAATATGCACTTAGTAATTTGGAGGAACTTACGGCAATTTCTCTCATCTGATGTGCCATTATCGTAACAATTATTTACTCCATTGCAGACGTATTGAAGAGATATACATCTTCCATTATTGCAAGTAAATTCTGTGTGGGAGTCACAAGTTCGGAATAAGCAGCCAGCCTCATCGCTATTGTCTCCACAGTCATTGTAGTGATCACAGCGGTAATGATAGGGCACACATCGCCCATTACCACAGGTAAAAGCTGTTGGCTGACAAGTATGGAAAGCTGAACAAATAAAAAATAATTTTAAAAAATTAATGAAGAATATAGTACGTGGATAAGGCATAATCTAAGTTCTCTGACAAAGTAGCAAATCAAAACACAACAGTTTTACCTGCCAGGGCAAAGACAGCTGCAAAACGTACTGCATGAAAAGTAAAACACATATTTGAATTAAACAAGGGAGAAATTGGGTATATATGAAGTTAGAATATAGCATTTCTGGATTCTAGAGCAAATTCGCTGCCATTCAGACCTAATAATACACAACAAATTCTATAAGCAAGCAAGCAACAGATCATTTCCAAACTACAGCTAGAAGATCCATGATCATACAGCCATACAAACAATAGAAAACACCACAGCCAGGACAGAAGTTGCATCACTTTCACATGCAGTTATTTAAAATGCTTACCACACACACTCTCCAACTCATCACTGCCATCTCCACAGTCATTGTCGTTGTCGCATTTCCATTGCTCTGAGATGCAGTGTCCATTCAGGCAGGTGAAAAAACCAGTGTCACACCTGGTACCATTATCCACAATGCAGTGCTTGTTATTATTGGCTAAATACCAGCGACCTTCAGATGGGCACTGACATTCCGCGCCAGCTGGACCTACATTCATATTTGATAATAAATACTCATGTTCTAGAAAGGGTTTCGTTAAAACTGTTCACAGCCCTAAATGCAATGAAAATAAAATGCAATGAAATCCCTGCATCTACCAGCTTAGATAAAAATGTGGCTGTTCAGCCAAATTCTTACCTCAGTTAAGCGTATTCAAACCCACTGAAATCCAAGAGTTAGAGTTCCCTACAGAAACTGAGATCAGAACTTGGAACACCTTAACTGCTTGCTGTCCAAATAATTTTTCAATGACTGCAAAATGGTTTCTGATGCTTTCAAATATCAGAGCTACACCAGCTGAACTCTATCCCTCAAAATGTGATAAGAAGTATCTGATCAGCATATGTTGTTATCACTATAAATTACTAAGGTATCAGTATATTAAAAGTATATATTGGTTAATATTATAAATACCTATATTATTAAGGTGTGCTGCAGAGCTCATTTCACATCCTGCCTCAGAGGAAATAGAAGTTAAAATCTTAGAAAAAAATGTTTTGGTTTAAATTAGGGAAACACATGACTTTTAGTTGTGAAGATTCTCCACAAAAATCATCAAGTGTGCTGGCAAAGTACCATGATCCTGAATGGCAATCAGATTATATAATTATATAATGCAATTCAATCCTGAATGCATTATATAAATAAAATAATTATTAAACATTTAAAAATACTAAGGACTATTTCAGATGTCTCTATGCGACTTAAACTTGTTACATTATGATTTCTAATACAGGCAATGCTAACAGCTTACAGTCATTAAGCATAGTTGCTTACCTGGTGCACAAATGTGACTGCAACCACCATTGAACTGGTTACAGGGGTTGGTACACTGCTGCTGCTTACTTTTTGCCCAGACATGAATATCCATTGGTCTTTGTGGAAGATTCATTATCATTACAATTTGATCTGAACCATCATATTTATTAGCTCGGTAAATGCTTCGTGTGTTCCAATCTGTCCAATATATATGCTGATCAAACAATGTCATTGCAAATGGATGCAGAGCAGTACTAACAATTACCTCACGGTTTGTACCAGTTAGAGTGCATCGCTCAATTTTTTGCCTAAAATAATAAAGAAATAATGTCATCTTAGAGGAAGTATTTCAACTTAGATACATGCCCTTATTAGTCATGTGACTATTATTTACCATTTCAATGATGTGCACCAAACCGAGTTAAGAACACAAACACTATTATAGAGAAGGAGGGATGACATCTTTGGGAGAGCAGTGTAAACAAAATGAGAATAAGCAGGAGGAAAAATGGAGGAGTTATGGCTATACATCTGGCCTCTGTATTCTCTTCATGCACTAAGCTCTAATGAGCACTGCCATTCTTTGAACATCTGGTCCTCATATCTTACCTCATGCTCCTCTGAATAAGGGTAAAGGACTCCCTTAAGAAAAAGAGGATTCATCTTCCCTGTACTTGAAAGTGAGATTATAGAAGACTTGGCTTGGTATTGTTCAACTATCTGCTATCTACCTCCATTAACTAGAATTTAAAAGAGAAACGTCTCATCTGACATTACACATCTGTAACAGAATCCTTAGAATATACAGTCCCATTTCAGGTTCCCTACACACAGATGTATCCATGTAAGGATGCGTTCCTTTCAGAAGATCCCACAAAGGCACAGATCATAAGAGTCATTATGTTACAGACATCTTTCTGTCACAGCAGCAGAGGCGTCTACAAAACGTTTTGAACGAACCAGATGGGGAAAGTCTGATTGCTGCAGTGATTTCTCAGAGAATATGGGTGAATTTGAACAGATGGAAATGAAATTATTTTTAAAAGCTTTCCTGCTGGTGGCAGAAATTCTGGTGGACTACATTGAAGGGTAGAAATCTGCCTGGTTGGAAAAGCAAGAACTTAATGCCAAATTCTACAGGTGACGGCCATTAACCACGAGCAATGAATATAAAATGTGCACTGAAATTGTATGCACAGGAGAAGATGCTTATAAAAGTAATGAGTTGAAATTAAGATGAGTGACATAAAGCACTGGACGAAATCTGCCTTGTGACATCACAAAACTTCTTGTTGTAGAGTAGTTCCACATCAATATAAGAAAATGATGTTTTGTTGCTAGAAAGTACTTCTTATAATTTCTACAGTACAAACTACTGAATTTAATTAAAATGTTGAAAACAGTGAAAAAAAAATAAAGCAGGAAAAATAGATAATAGATCTATTCAAATTAACCTAATGCGAATCAACAATTGTATTACCAATACGTACAGATTTGCATCAGCCCAGTATAGCTGCTGTTCTTCATAGTCCAGGGTAAGCCCATTTGGCCATACCAGATTGGTGCTTATAATAGGTGTTCTGAAGTTTCCTCCAAGTGTAGCTCGTTCTATCTTTGCGTTGGAGCTCCAGTCAGTCCAGTACATATACCTGTCAGTAACGTGATTGAAAAGTTACTTTTTCAACAAAGAAAGCTCAAAGAGCTCTTAACTGCCCTAGGATATCTCCACTCTGGTGTAGCCAATTGAACTGTGGAGTGCAAAACTAGGGGAAAAAGAACTACTTCCTCTATTTTACCTCACGTTTACAAAGGAATCTTCTAGGAGGGACCATTGGGCTCCACTGGAGTGAACTTCAGATAAGTTCTTCCAGCTCCTTTGAGAATCTAGTGAAGTCAAATATTCTCTTTCTAATCTTTCTTCATTTGATATACAGTATAACACTGCCCCTAACTTCTAAGAACCAAAAATTCTTCTGAGACACTTACAAAGCACAACATCAGTAGGAAAGAACTTAAATATATATGACTTTTTATATACGACTTTTAGGTAGATCTCTTGGTAGCACCACCTGTTATTAGGACATAATACTCTTGAAGAAATCTTTGTTTCAACAAAAACCCCTTGTTTCTCTGCCTTACACAGTGAGTGGAGAATGGCTAGTTGCTTGAAAAACAGCTGCTTTGAAAAATCATTCTTATTTACCACACAGTACCTGACTCCTAACCTCACTTAGTGGAGTTTCATTCAATACATATTTGTAAGTGTTTTTAAAAAAACGAAGATCAGTGAAGAAAATTAAAATCTCCAAGGCTGACATCAGCTTGAAAACTTAAAATACTTAGATTTAGGCAATTCTGCATGGCTGGAATCTAGGGCTTAGAATAGGAACATCTAGCACTCTTCATCTAAGTCCAAACTACAGTTTCACCTGCAATGAAGATAAGGCATACAAAGTACAACACGTACCCTCTGCAGGGATCTAGTACTACAGCTCTTGGTCGCGGGACCCGGGCAATCACTGTGCGGTTAGAGCCATCCACAGCCATTGAACTGATAGTCTGATTGAGGTAGTCACTGTAGTAAACTCTGTTGTTGATCCAGTCAAAGGCTATGCCATCTGGAGTTCCCAGGTCTTAGACATACGCAAATACACAAACAAAACGGTTGAGTACAGTATCCTGAGATACTGCAATACCTTGTCACTTATAATACACCAACAAAAAGATTTTCTTGAAATACAATTGATGGCAATGCAAATCCGACCATTTAAAAAATCTAAATAATTCTGACTTCAGTAGTCCTGTGCATGCAGTAGGGTTGTAAAGAGCTAAAGAAGTAACAGGAATCATCCCTCACTCCCATCCTGTAAGTTCAGAGAGCATCAAGGCAGGCAGAGGCAGATAAAGAATAAGCACTGTTTTGTCCTTATTTTGTACTTACACTATAGAAGATGATTGAGATGACACTTGTGACAGAAGAGAGGAAAGCAATAGCAAAAACTTGAAAATGTAAACCCTCGTAGAAGGTGCAGTTCTACACAACCCTTAACAGCAAGGTATGCTGACATAAGGATCTAAGCTGTCCATCAGTCCAACATAAACAGTTCAACCTGGCATTGGCTTTCTGAAAACACAGCCTTAGTCATCTCATTCTCTCCCTGAACTCTGCTTCATCACACTTCCAGCTCACTAAATGCCCTCCTTGACCCAGACTGCTACCTTGCTTCCTTGCTTCCTTCACCTCACTTGTAGTGAAGATCTAACACAGAGTTGTATGATTGGCAGCAAAGAGCAAGTCACAGGAAAAACTGGAGACTGTCAAGAATCATAATAATTCAAAAATTTTTAACAACAAAAAACACTACAATAGCTATTATTATTAAAGGTAATAAACACATATAGTTTGTCTTTTTATACCGGTAATATCATAGTATATTTCTGTCTCTCTACACTTCCTGCAATCTCAAAACTACTGAAAGCATGGAACAATATTTAACCAGTTTTATATTTTCTTGTCAAGATATGATAATTCTATCAGAAGAGGAAAACACTGAAAAGAAGAGAAAATGAGCATTTTATCAGTTACCTTAAATAATCAGTCTACCTTGACAGTAAGCATAAAAATACTGGTTGAGCTAATGCTAAGTGCTGCAGTCCTTGTTTTCCAGTATCTGATTATTCTGAATCACAATTCAATTCACTTACCAGATGCAACTACTACTGGAGAGCCAATTCCTGAATAAATACTAATATAACTGATTCTTCCAGCTCCTGAAGGATAACTTTGTGTAAAATATATTCGGTTGTTTATGCTGTCAAAATCCAGGGCCACTGCAGTTCTTAACACATTGACTGCACGGAAAGGAGGACTGTGATTTTCAGGATCCAGGTGAATACTTCTGAGGGCATTCTCAAGGGCAAAAATCAAGTAATCATCTGTTGAAATGGTACATCTCTTGCCATCACTGTCCAGTGTGCCAAAGGCACAACCACATTTGGGTGTCTGCACATCAGGCAGGGCAAAACACAGATGGGAACAGCCTCCGTTACTGTCCAAACAAGGATTGTTGTTTACGTCAAGGGGTGAACGTGACTGAAAATGACTGTTGTAAATGGTAACATCCCTTAGCCAATTAATGTTGTCTCGTATTATTGTTGGTTGATCAGTATTGCCTGGCTCCTTGCTGGCTTGAAACACTTTTTTCAGGTTCCGATCCACCCAGATCATTGAATTCCCAAAGACAGTGATACCATATGGAGTTGGATAGCGACTGCCATAACGCACAATTTCAACATCACCACCATCAGGTTGAATTCTTGCAATCATGTCTAAGGAATCATCTACCCAGTAAATGTAGCCATTGCTGTGATCTATGGCCAATCCACGAGGTGTGACAATGCCCTCAGATACCAGAACTGTTCTGTTGGTGCAGTCCAGAAATGCACGTTCAATCTTTGGATTTTGCCCATAATCTGCCCAGAACAAGTATCTGTTTTTTGGATCTACTACTATGTGCCTTGGCATATCTATGGTAGTTTTAAGCAGAACACGGCGATAAGTTGTGTTTAAACGTAAAACTTCTATAAAAGTCTCTGTCAGGAATGCATTTGTAAAATAAAGATTTCCTGCATTTAAAACAAATTGGAAAAAAAAAAAAAGGAGAGTGACAAAAGTTAATACACAGCATCACCACCTGAGAAACATGAACTAATAAAATACTAAACTATAAAATGAATATCCACAAACATTTTAGAAGTTAAGAGCACAAAGTATGCGGCTCCACTTTGAGGAAGTAAAGTAAGAGACAATCAAAATTAAAATAGTGGAATAATTTCTACATCCTCATTGATTTCCATAGAGAAAATCAGCGGCCAATGATTAAAAATGCATTAACCACGGTTGTTCTTTATTTTTTCAGTCTAAAATATTTATTGTTATTATACAGCAGCTTTTGGCTGCTGTATAATCATCCATACTCCTAAATCTTTACCTTTTACAACATAAAACTATGAATTTTGTGTTATGGCGCAGCACTGAATACAGTAACTACAAAGTCCATACAGTATATGATTCTTCTGTAATCTGTCCCAAATAGCCTATCAATCTCCAGAAGAACTTTTGAAAAACATATATACAGCATGCATAATACTAAACAAATACTAGCTACTTTATTGTATAAATAACAATCTCCTGAATTCCGCTATGCTTACCTGCTACCCAGTCAATTGCAATGCCACGGATTCCATTTCGTCCTATTCCATTTGTAACAACATTTCTAAAATAAGAACCATCTGGTTTAATTTTACGTATTGCATTCTGAGAAGAAACTGTGCTACTGAAGTCACACCAGTAAATGAAACCAGAAGGCATGTGAACATCCACATGAAGCACATTCCGTCCTGAAAAGTAGTAATTAATCGTCTTTAATATAAACTAACGTACTCAGAACATGGCATGCAGGCAAGAAGTGCCAAAATATTAGGGATTGTAAGATCTCATCTTACTATAATTGTCACATACCTCTTCCTGCTAGCGGTACCATGGCTTCAGAGTGATCAGACGTCTCTAAACTAAATCCTTTAATTGCAGAAAGCATAGAAACAATTACAAATGAATTGTATGGAGAACAGGTTCTGTTATCAGGATTTAGCTGAAAGCCAGTAGCACATGCACAGGAGAATAATCCACCAGGTACAGGTAAGCAAAGTTGTTGACAAACTCCAATATTATTACTGCAGCCATTTGAGGAACCAGCAGAATCTGTGAAAGGAAAAAGTGGAAACATAGAAATCTGAACTGTATCATTACAAACTCCAGCAGATGTACAACAAATTCATATACTTGTGTAGCACTAACAATCAGCTGGCAATAAATTTCTTAATTGCCATTTAAGCACTATGCGTCTGTAATCAATTTGTAGTTTTTTCTCATTTAAGATCAATGGATCAAAGAATCAGACAAAAAATCCATAAATTTAAAGCTAAAGTAACAATTTTTTGTTTAGACAATTTTATATTGATGATATTTTAGTAAAATTTCCCATGCCAATAAGTGCCTTAACAGGACAGTAGAACACCTCTGGGTAAAACCATGTAAATGCTTCTGGCACACTGAACAACTTTTTTTAAGGAGCATGTATTCTGTATCTAATGGAAGTTTGAGTTTTCACAAGTTGGAAATCTTGAAATAGCTCTTTAGCAAATACTCACTATCTCTATAATACACTCGTAGGCACTTCAGTCTTGGGACATTGTCTCTCAGTACTACTTTGTTTGCTCCAGTAAACTTGTCAACTCGTTCAATAACTTCATAATCTCGATCGGTATAGTATAGAAAGGTATCATACACTGCAATTCCCCATGGATGAGAAAGATGAACCACGAGAGTCACACGATTTGTACCATCCACGTTGCCTTTCTCAATCTAAGAAATCAATTTAAAGCTTAATATTACACTTCTTATAATAGTATACATTCAATGTTACAATACAAAATTAAAATACAACATACGCTACTAAAATCTTTCCATGGACACAATTTTAATCTACATATCACAGAGAGGAAGTATAGGTTAGCAGGATGCCAATAGAGATTTGTTTCTTCATTAAAATCATAATTTATTTTTAAAGGTAATCTATAAATGTTATTCAGATTTTACTTGGTCCTGCATTTCACAGTTACATGAGTAAACTGAAGTAACTGAATTAGTCTTGGGAATCACAAACACAATCAAAACAGATAACACCAACTATTACAAAAGTATCACTTACCACTCCCGTGCTTGTGACAGCCCAGTACAACTTTTGTTCTTTAATATCAATGGTAATGAACTCTACATGATCCAGGTTGCCAGTGAAGAGGGTTTGAATACCTGATCCATCCATGTTTGCACTGGCAACCTTTGCTGGAACTCCACTGTCAGTTCCCTGGTCTGTCCAATACAGCTTCCTGTAACACAGGAACACATTATCACACCTATTAGCAAAGTTGGTGATGGAAATCAATAGCCCATAGACAATAAAGCACATGCTTAAATCCATCTCCTCCCTCTGCCAAATACCTCTGCACATGATGAATAGAGATCACTAAGAACTGAACCTCAATGAAAAAAAGAGTTTGTTTTGGAAGAACAATTCTTGTTAAACCATTTTTAGAAATTCATATACGCTTTCCTGTATCATCCACCATACATCAGGAGGTAGACTCAGAAGATTGTTAGGAGCAGAATAAAAGGCAGGAGAATAATTCTGTTCTATAGATGGTTGCAGTTTCAACAGTAAGTTTGGTTCCAGTTTAGAATTAAAACTGCAAGTTCAAAAACTGGCTCTGAGGAATATGTGCACTGCTCTGGTCCCAGCTGCTGAAGAGCAGCTAGGACACACAGTAAACAGACTCCATAATAGAGACAAAAAAGCAGATATTCATTTATCTGAAAGACTGACAGCTCAACAGCAGAACAGTCTCATTACTAACATGGGCCTATGAAACACTTCGATTTTGGGAGGAAAAAAAAAAAAGCATCATAATGCACTTTTGTACTGGGGACAAAATACTAAAGTCATGTTTAGTATTATGCTGTTTAGCATCTGACATTTTTCCCATGTAGTGTGGCTTTATCATCAATAGACTTACAAACAGAACTCACAAGATATTAATAAATACTTTATAATTTTCCTTACTCTGGGCCCCCATTTTACAGAGGCTTTTTTTTTTTAATGTTTATTATACAGTCATTCTGAGATCTTTTTTAATTAAAAAGAATGTGAAGTATATGGTACATTAAGGAGAATGGACATCCATCCAACAATTTATGTAGTCATGCAATTATTTTCTAGGCTTCTAGAAGAAAAAAATTAAAAACAAAAATCAAACAAACAAACAAAAAACTTGTATCAAATCCAGGATTGAAGCTGAAGACCTTAAACATTACAAAAAACGTAGAATACATATTCAAGTGCAAAGACAACTGCAATTTTAGTAATTTACCCCCTTGCTGGATCAACTGTCAAACCAATTGGCGTGCCAGCTCCCAGAGAGGTACCATCGTTGGTAATCAGAGTTTTTCTGTACATTACTTCACCATGCAGCTTCAGGACCTATGCAAACATTGAATTCATCAAAGCATGTAATACAGAATTTAGGATAGATAATTAAATCAAAGGAAGAAAGTCTAAATCCACCAAGAGCTGATATTGCAGGAAATTTGTTCAAACACTATGAAGAAAAATCAGGTTGCTTAGTACTCTAAAATTCTTTCTTCTCTCACATGCACCCTATGAAGGAAGCTCAGAACCTGCCTGATGGTAATACTGAAGTACCCTTGGTAAAAATAAAAAATAGTAACAAAAAAAGCTAATCTTTCAGCCTCCATAATATATTGATGTTGAGTGTTACAAGTTGAAGGCACTGAAGAAAGGCTAATTTTATACATATTACCTTGTATTTGTTTAAATTAGATAAGTTTTGAATTAAAAGTACATATTTACATTTTAGGACAAGACAAGACTTATTCACACTTATCACTATATTACATGTTGCTTACCCTCTATTTCCCTACTCTACATGGCATTTTTATTTTTCCCATGCTGTCAGACTGCTGCCTCCAGTAAGATACAGAATAGGACACCAGAGCACTGGGGACTGGATCTTACAGTATTCCATGGCCACATTCCTTTACAGTCAGAAGCAATGCAGAAGAATCTTTGATTTGAAGTGAAAATAATGATGAAACTACTATATTAGGGAAATTTGTGTGTGAAACACTAGGAGCCTCCTGACTTGAAGAAAAAAAGATCCATACACAAACAAAGGTCCCAGAATACATCACTTTTAAAATCTTTTAACTGTGCACAAATTTAGTTTTTTTTCTTCAAGCGTGCAAATCATTTTTCTTCATACTATCCAAATGCTTTAGAAAAAATAAATCTAATTTCTGATTTTCACTAAAAAACAGCTCTAATTTCAGACTGCATATGTAGCAACAAAATACCTAGATCTTAGTTTTCACAATTGTTCTTAAATATTACCTCAATTGACTGTGTTCCTGGGTTACTATAATACAGGTTTGCAGATATCCAGTCCAATGCTAGGCCAATAGGAGCACCAATAACAGCTGCTGAAGCAAAAACTGTCCTGTTAGATCCATCTGATCTCACTCTGTGAATTTCACCCTTGGAAAAATAACAAAAATATAAACATCCAGAGCAGTTTCATAAAAAACAAACAAATAAGAGAAAATCTAATTTATTGCAACCATGTGAACAGATACTTTATATTGCAATCTTTTCTGATAAAAATGAAAATTTAGCAGTAGAAAAGTACTTTTATAAGCATGGTAAAAAAAAAAAAAAATATATATATATATATATGTGTGTATATATATATAGTCAATTGTAACTGTATGGTACAAAGAGGCATTATAGTTCATTAGCCAAAGTGATTCACAGAAACAAAATGGCTACGTGAAATGAGCCTGAACAGTCTATTTTTAAGCTATATGTAGACACACTACTGTAATTCGTACTTTATTCTCAAAAGATTTTTTAACAGGATATCTCAATTAGCCAGCTTGAATAAATCTCAAATTCAATATAGGAAAATAGCATTCTCTACAAGCATAAATACAGGAGAACCAAAATTCTAACTGTAACAGAAGAATCAAAGATTAACCCTGCAGTTTTCACAGAATTATCTCTCAAATTATCACTTGCAGCCTCAACAGTATTAGCCACATGATGTAGCTACATCACAGATACATTAGCCGCATAATACAAAAACAATGACAAAACTCAGAGATTTTCCAGTTTCTTCAGTTTTACAGAAGTTCTGCAGAACAATTGCTTTAGAAAAAACACCCAGGAATCATTAGGTTCATGTATATTCTTATATATTCTTAATACAGTGCTTATCTGCACTCAACCTGCCGAGGCTCCTGGCATTTCACTTGCCAGCTGTGTTAATAGATACATCAGCCCATGACCACCTACAAAACTTTGTCCTTTTTCCTCTGTCCATGTACAAAACTTTGTAAATGTCAGCTGTACCTATCTGCTAGCTGAGACATGTCAAGAATATTTTTTAGACTGCATGGAGGATCAAATAGATTCCCGAGAATTTATCAACTGCTTTTAAGTTTCCAAGAGTGAAGAGACACGTTGCTGAATCATAAGTTTCCTATCAGATCCATCTCCGAGGCTTCCAGAGTAATCAAAGAGACGTCTTCAAACAATTATAATGATCTGTTAAAAATTATTCTGAACTAGTTTTAAAAAATATTAGCCCTGTATTTGCTACCTGTGACTTTTCCATTCTTTTCTTCTACTTAAGAAAAGCATGCCTCTGTACTTACTATGTTATTTCATTAAATACTCAGATTAGAAACCAAATCATGCAATGATTTCATTCTAGTGGTAATTTCATTTTAATATTTAGTGCCACTGGTTCAATATAATATGTTCATGGAGAACTCTTTCGGCTCTATCTGCAAAGTTCTAAGCCAATAGACAGTGAAAGAGCAGACTACAGCAAAGGATTGAGAGTACAGTTCTGTCAATATTATCTGATCTTCATATCCCTGCAAGAAAGAGCCTTAATTAAATATTTTGATGGACAAATATGAAAACTGATGTCCAAATGAGATGAGTTTCTCTCATATATCCTAGGGAAAAAGTCTTTCATTCTTCTCAATTTTATTTATTAAAATTCCCACCTTTAATGCTAATATATTTAAATCATAAACATTACTTTAAAGTAGGAAATCTTATTTTAGTGTGCATTCTGAACACAAATACTAACTTACTGGATTTTCAACCCAGTAGATCATCTGTTCTGAGTCATCAAAGTCAACATCAACACCATTTTGAACTCCTGCTATTGGAACCATAGCATCATTGGTCTTCTCTTCAGGGTTCAGAGAAATTCCATAAATTATATTATCTCTGACAGCAATTAGGAAAGGGTGTTCAACTGTGAAAACATATAATGTAAGTCAGAGTTAGCTTTCAATACATTTCCTCTGTTAAAAGAAACTGCATTGATATATGCCCCACCTCTACCAAATGCTCCTTAAGACAACAGGGACGACAAATATTACCTGTGATGCTTTGTAAACCATTTACATGCAAGTTTGTTTGTTTTTTTACTCCACAAGACTAAGCTTATCAATTGTAATGTTTTAACATTGAATGTTTCAGCACTATGTTATCACAACGCACATACAAGCAAACTCTGAGAAGTAAGTAAACAGTATAGGATCATTTATTGCTAGCCAAGGGGAGAAGTACACACAGCCACAGCTTCTACAAGCAGATTCTTCAAAACTCTAGGAATGAGAGCCAAAACATGCCTGAGATAGATTGTAACGGCTAAGCAGGAGTCAAAAGAAATGTACAATATCACAGCAACAACTGCTGATCCTTACTAGCTGCAGTATCATGGTTTGTTATTTTGGGTTTTTTTTTTTTTAATCTCTTATAGAGTATACTAACTTTATCTATAAAACAATAAATTTACTTTCAAGAAAACAGCAATCCTCATGCTTAAATATTATTAAAATAAAGGGCAGCTAACTGTGTGTTCTGACAAAACACATTACAGAGCTATAGATACAAGTCAGCAATATAATTTCTCCTCTGCCAGGGAGTACGGGAAGAGACTCTTCCAAACACGAGTTCCCCTCTTCCTTTTCCTTTTCCTTTTGAAGGAGAGAGCACATTCTAATCACTTCTCCACAGGCATAAGCTACTACTCGAGAGGGAACTGAGTTGCTGTCATATAGAAGGTAGGTGTAACCTAATTCTTCTGGTACAGATGATTTTTTTTTCTTTCACTGGCTACTTAATACATTTATGCAAACTTTCCAGTGAAATTTTTGACATGAAAAAAAAAAAATACAGCATCATTGTGCTTTTCTAAAATTGTTCTCCCTACTCTCTAGCAGCCAGAACTGTTGTCAAAATTGAAAAAAGCTCAAATATCGTTCATGCTCGCTCAAAATCAGATTTCAACAAATAGTTGCCTGAAGAAACTTAGCTGTGAAATCCTTGAAGCTTTTACAGTTCGATGTTGCTCTGTTTTTTTCTTATGAATGCAGCATGCTAGTGGCTCTTCTACAAAAAGTTTACATGGAACCGCTAAATTCATAACAAATTGTTCCAGTGCATGAAACTCTGAGGGTTATTATTCCCTCCCAAACTGTATGTAGCATGAAACACTACTGAATCCTACTGAAACATGAATATGCAAGTTCTCTTGTCTAGACTGTTTGTACTTCAGAAATTTAATCATCTCATTAAAAACAATCATACTTTCCAGAAATTTTTTGCTGATTGCTTCTTTCAACATTAACACCTATGGAGACATATAGAGTTTATCTATTCTTCATTCTTATAATGAGCAATAGAGTAATTCTGCTGAGATACGCACACCTGAAATAATAGGCTGAAGAGGGTGATAAGGAGAAGGGACAACATCCTTTCACATGAGGGGAAACCAAAGGACATGATTTCTTTCAAAGCAAAATACAAGCTGAGACAGAATGTGATAAGTCACTTTAAAAATACATACAGAATATATATCAGGAACAAAGAACTACTGACAAAAATGGCAAAGGAAATGGACATAAATGGGAAATAATATACTTGAACTGAAAACAAAACGGCTTCCAGACGTCAAAATTGTGAGGTTCATTTAAGTTTAGGAGCAAGAAACTAAATTAATGTCCAGCTGGAGCCTGGCTGTTAAAAAGGAACACATAATGTGGTGGACAGGAAGGAAGGAGACTTGATTAATCAAGAAATTCCCTCCTAGATCTGCACCTCTATGTTCTTAAAAGTACAATTCCTTAAAACATGCTTCCAGGCTGAATATTTATAATACCAAGGACAACACTTTGCCGGAATACTCCTTCACATTTTTAACCAATGCTTTGCTCCTTCCAGATGCAACTGCAAAACATTCAACGCGTTGAGAAAATTTTAAATGCAGCTTTTTCACAGTGCTTAAAATAAGCATTTCTTCCATTTCTCCCAAACGAAGAAATATCTCTCTTTGAGCTCTTTCCAGAACCTGGCTCCACACCTTTAGGCCATCTACAAACCATTCCATCCTTCCTAAGAGAAGTCTGCCTGGAATGATCCCAAACTTTGATTTCATGAGCAGCAGCTCACAGTTCTAAAGCAAGCTTTTTGCTTGGCAGAGGGATGGCTCTGAAAATCTGTCAAGTCTCTTTTTTTCATGTCTCACAATTACTGCCCTACCTCGCATGCAGTTCCTGTTGTCAGGAGAAAGCATCCATCCAGAAGGACAAGCACAAGAAAAAAAAAGTGGTCCAGATGATGAAAGCAAGCAGAGGTGGCTACAGGGTGATGATGCACAGGAATTGATAGCTGAAAAGAAAAATAAATTTATTAGCAACTATTAACAATACAAGAAGCTGGAAAGCTATTCAGTGCTACTGAAAATGTCAACTCTGAACTAAATCAGCTTTCCTTGAAATTCAATATCAAGTTATTTACAAGAACCACTAGCATTACAATACAATTAGAACATAAACCTTCCTGTAAAACCAGCAACATTATCATATTGATCTTTTCATTTTCCTACCACAAAAATCTGTCAAATTCTTTTTCCAAATTTTGTTAACTGCATCTGAAGGCCTGCAGAACCTTCAGACTTCGATCACAATAACCTTTCCGGATGGGAGATTTAAACTATTTACTGAAGCTTTTTGGAGAAAATTAAAGAAATAACATGGCTGATTATGCATCATTCAAAGGTAGTAGGAATTTAACAGATAATTTCTTGTATCACTTCGAAACCTGAAGTCTGTGAAATAGAAACAGAAAAGTTAAAAAGTCTTTGATAACTACTATTATTGCTAAAAATTAAAATTCAACCATTTAGACTGCTTCCACAAAAGTGTTGTTAAAGAGGATTTTTCAGGAGAAGTCATCCTCGTGAAATAAAAATCAGATTGTGTGAATGAATACCATTAGCAACTGCAGCAGGTTTTACTCTAAGAAGGTGGTACATTTGAGGAAATGACAAATTATCCCTGATAGAAAAAAAAAACAAGAACTGAAAAGAATTCAACAAGATGGCAAGTGAAATAACAACAAACTCAAAACTCAAACTATAAGAAAATAGCTCATTTCTATCTAAAATCTAGTTGATGTGAAATCTAATGATTTACAAGACAAGAAGAATGGATGACAGTCTTAAAATTGTATCTGGAATTTCAATCATCAAAAAATTATGCCTTCATTTGCAACATTACAGTGTTGAACTATTTGGCAAGTGCTTTCTTCTCTGTCTGTCCATGCAAAGAAAAACAAAACAAATCTGAAAGGAAAATCACAGAATGAGCTAATTTAATACAGTAAAGAAAATAAGCCAGTTTCTCCACCAGTGGTAGTAATATTTTTAAACCCCAGGCTGTAAATTAAAACTTATTAAATCAGAATTACAATGTATAAATTAATGTTACCCTTTCGTGACTAAATAATTTAGCAACAGTGCAAAGTAGCTTTAGCTATGAACATGTTTGAGGAAGGTTTTGTTTAAAAACAGTGCATACATAGCATAGCACCAGAAGTTACTAGTGCATTAATAAGATACATGACTATACCCTCCCCCATTAGAAATCTTCAGGAAAAAGAAAATGTTAGTCACTGCAATATTTATTTGCAAAAAAACATCCCCAACACAAGATATAGAGCGAAGGAATCAAAGTCAATCTTAAATAAATTAAAATCCTTTATTGCATTATTTCATTAAGTAAAATCAAGCAAGGAATGATGACAGTAATTTGCCTAAAAGTATGATATAACTTATATATGTGGAACAAGTCTGGTTTGCCATGGAGAAATTTTAAAAATGAAATTACTTTCAAAAATGCTCCAATTTTATAACAAAAACTTCAAAATAAAGAGCAGAAAAGCTGCACATGCTACTTTCCTCTTATTCTTTTCAGCTATTCATTATGCTTACATGCTCCCTAGGTCACTTTCCTAAACATTGGACTATTCAGCAGGTTGGAAAGGCTGAAAAGATTTCCAGTTTTAAGTCAATGGCATAAATTATTTTCTTGTTTTAACCCAGACTATTTGTTGACATGACTGATTCCAGAATGCATGACATTACTTTGTGACATATTTCTGTAATCATCAAAGCTGTTTTGCTGAACTTACCATAAGGTTGCTTTACAGGATGAACTGCCACAAGCCCCAAAGGCTGGTGAATGTTATAAATCATAACTGTTTGGTTTCCTCCATGCCATTTATTGGCCCTAATTACTCGGTTAGTATACCGGTCACTCCAGTAGACAAAATCTTCAAAGATAGTTAGAGCATGAGGATGTTGCAAAATCTGTGAGGCAAGAATGTTTATCACTTTAGTTCTGGAGATAGCAAAGCTTGCCCTGTAAAAACAGAGCTAAGAAAAATTTTTAAAAAAGAGAAAAAAAGAGAAAATGAAAAAAAAAGAAAAGCTGTATCTCAAAAGCTATTTTTACCAAATGAGTATGAAATATCATCTACTGCCTGAAAACAACGCACCAATTATGACGGAACCTTTGAACCTTTTTTTTTTTTTTTTTTTTTTTTAAGAAGTATGTACAGCATGAGGAATTAACAAAGCAGTCTAATTGCAAGGCAGAACACAAGCAAACAAAAAATAAAGACCCAATTGCAGATTTTCATGGGCACAAGAGAAAATGCAAGAATTATGGATCTGTAAAGACTTTGCATTCCCAATAAGCTTCCCTATAATTTACCACACTCTTGAAGATGGCTCAAGGAAATTTCTGAAGATTGAGGCAAGAAAGATTGCACCTATTTCTAATGCACAAGAATTGCCTACTTAGCCAAAGATAAATGGATCCCAAGGTTCAATTCTTAAAAATACACACTGCTATTCATATCAGCTTATAAGAATAAGTAAACTGTGGTGCCGGTACACAGTCCTGTCAATTGACAGCAGTACTTTGCTTAAAGATATCCTGTCAAAGGTTCTGTCTTCACGATATTCCCAGCAAATAGCAAATCCTGGCTCTGGTCATTCTCTGTTGCTACAGTTATCACTAATAGAAGGTGGCAAGGGGAAGTCCTCCAGAGTTGTTTTATTTTATTAGAGATACAGCAGTTAGTAACAGCAGTGTCAGCAATGTCACTTTTAGACTTCACACATATAGACAGAACAAATGAGAACAATCTACAGCATTAAGTCTACACTTAGCTCTAGGTTCCACTGAAGATATGAAAGACTGAATAGTTTATGTAATTCATTTTCTAGCAGTAACAAGCAGCTAGAATACTTCACTACTTACTTCACCAGAACATTTTGAACAGAAAGGATATGATTGTGCAAATACACTGTTGAGCAGTATCAGAAAGGAGATGGAAAAACACTGTTTATTAATTAACGTCTTACCAAATCACTTGCAACCACCTGTCGTCTGTTGTTCCCATTGTAATCACAAAAATCAATATAATCAAGATAAGCATCAGCAAAATAAAGAAGTTTATTTGGGTAGTCAATGCAGAGTCCATTGGGCCAGTAGATTTTACTGTTAATAATCACTGTTCGCAATTTGCCATCCATACTGGCTTTTTCAATTCGGGGGTTTTGGCCCCAGTCAGTCCAGAACATCACATGAGCACTGAAAAAAAGTAACTAAGAGTTACTAATCTGAAAAAAAAAAATAAAGAAAAAGAAAAAAAAAGCTGCCTATAAAGCTTAATTAGACAATAATATGTTTAAGAAATGTCCTAACCAGTGATACTGAAATCACTCATATCAGCAATATGTTTATTCAAGACATTATCATCATTTCTATTGTGAAAACTTTTGAATGCTTCTAAGTTATTTTGTTTTGTAAATAAGAACAGTAAAAACTCTGTCATCATTACTGGTGACTGTATATGTCGACTGTAAGGTGATTCTGTTTCCTAAATACTAACTTGATGCGGGCTTGTGCTTACAACATTGATAGTGCTAACAGTGCTATAAATGAAGAGCTCCACGTGGCTGGCAGTAAGCAGAGTTCAAGGCATTGGAGAACTCATAAAACAGAAGTCTGCACATGAACAGTTCAAATCAGAAAATTTAACTTACTCTGTTGCTGCTCAAAACAGGAAGGTATTCTTTGTGATGACATTAACATATGATGGCAATTATTTTTCATTTGGAGGTACAAGGGAACCTGTCCTTTATCAGGTAGAAATACGGAGGCATACCACTTTAGGCTGAACATAAATATATTTGTGGCACACCACTGACTAATAATGATATACCAAAATTTTAAATTTAAAGTTTGTACCTAGGAAGAAGATACAGGAAGATCTGTTTCTGAGGAAGACAAATATCTTGATAGAGCAAATCAGATTAACAGATTACAAATAATGATCATTTGAAACTAAATATAAAATGAACGCTCTAAATACATCATTTAAAAACCGCATTTTCAGTTTTCTCTTGCACTTGTCACTTAAATTACAATTCTATTTGGGCGTATCTCAGGTTTGAATATTGTTATCATAAAATACGTATCTTCTCAAAACAAAACAAAAAAATCTTACTCAATTCTGGGATCTAACACTAGTCCCCTTGGGTTTGTTACATTTTCACTAATCAGCACAGTCCTGTGGCTCCCATCCATTTTAGAGACTTCAATTGTTTCCAGAACAAAGTCTGTCCAGTAAAGATTGCGTCCTACCCAATCTACCGCTATACTTTCAGTCACGGTGACACCACTGTCAAACACCTGTTTAACAACAGAATTTAAAAAAAAAAAAAACAAAACGAGAGAGACAGACAGAGAGAGAACAAACTAATCGTTATCACTTCTCACACTTTATTCGTCTGTAAATACAGAAAACAAGTAACCACATTTCAACTATTTTCTAGGCCTTTTATACAAAATGAGTCTCAGAGTGCTTACTAGGCATATACCCACTCTTACTAACTTCAGCCAGTCTATGGAAGAAGTAGTTTCCCCCTACTATTGGGAAAATCAGTTTATAGTCTAGTGTTACAAAGCTTCCCAAAAGTATTCAGGTCCCTTTTTCAAAAAGGTATAGGAAATATTATCTTAGCATCTACTGAGTTGTTTCACTTAGCCTATCTCCCTTATTAATACTAGGGGATTTGCCTCTTCCCTTAAATGGAGATACAGTGTCTTCATTTTCTTTCAACAGTGAAGAGACAAGTGAAACTCAGTGAAACTTACTATTTTTCTGTCAGTCCCATTTTGGTAAGCACTCCAAATTTTATCCTGTGTTGTATCAGACCAAAAGATACGATCTGAGATTGAATCAAAATCAATAGCCACAATATTCCTCCCATCCCTAATGAGAGAATAGATACTGTGTGACTGAGAGGTGATGTTGTCCACAACAATTTGGTTGCGACTTGCCACTAGCAAAAGAAGATTCCCAGACTCTGTTAAAGAAAAAGAAATTTAAATAAACCACTGAACTATCCAATAGTAATTCTGTTAGACAAGTAACAAGGAGTAATTTGATATGGTTTTATAGCATCAAAGCAATTACATCTAGATGCGTGGGTTGAAATGGCAAATTCAAAATCAACTCTCAGGCAAATATATTTTATCATATCTATTCTGTCCATCCTGACACCTTGTAATCTACTCCAGCTTTCTTTTATTCTTCCTCCAACATTTATTCCAACAGACTCTCCTTCCAATCTCACATCTGAACCTTGGGTTCTCAGTTTGCAGCTGACATCCAGAACTTACTTCCCTCTGAGGCACTTTCAACTCCCAATCCTGATTCAAGCTGCAAAGGTCTCTGTCCCACGAGTTTTCCTCCTCAGACTGCAGAACCTGAGGATATCCCTAAATCAGGAACCCTAAGGTAACAATGGATTTATGGTTCCTCTAGCACACTATGTAAGAGATACAGAACAACAGAGAACTAGGATGGGTCAGTGTTCCTTGCTCTCCAGAATTAAGACCATGACATAGGCATTAAACACTTATGAAAAGACTGGGATTTAAATACTCTCTATGCACTGAACTTCATAAAAGAGCAGATTTTAACTTATGATTTAGAGGTGCCTGGCACTGCTTTTCTCCAGAATATTGTTTTTATTTTTATTTTTATTTTTTACCACTGTGGAGTTAATAACTCAGCATGTTAATTTAAATATTGTATTTCAACAAAGTAATAGTTTCCAATTAATCCCCTGAGTGGCTGTTTTAATACTCAGGCTGATCTACCATGAATGACTGTCAGTGGCTATTGCATCTCTTCTTTTAAAAGATAACAGTATGAAAATGAAAAAAACCAGATAATTTCTAGCACTATTGCCATTCTTAAGGTTGACACCAGTGTTCCTCACCTGCCACTTTACAAGTCCTCCCATTGGTTTCCAGAATGTACCCTTCATCACAGTAACATCGAAAAGATCCTCTCTCATTGTAACAGTGCTGACTACAAAAGCCTGGAGGGTCACATTCATTAATATCTTCACAGGTTTTAGAATCATTTGTGAGCTGATATCCAACAGGACAAGTACACTGAGCTCCAAAGGGTCCTTGAATACATTCATGAGTGCAGCCTGCATTATTATCAGAGCAGCTCTCCTGATCTGAAATGGGGTTGGGAAAGGAAATAAGCATATAGTTAACAAAAGCTCCCTATGCTAAATTTAATACTTCGCTGTTGCATTACCAGCCTGAAACTGCTGTTAAAACATGCTGTACAATCATTAGTTATGCATGTGAGACCAGGTTGAGGCTCTTATGCAAAATACAACATACACAATGCATATGAAGGCGGGTAACATAGCATTTACCACTGAGTCCCAGAATTCACTTGTAACAATGTTTTCAAAAAATACCTAGATTATACAAAATATTTGCTGTACAACTCCAGCACTAAAATCTTGTTAATACATAATAATTTAAAATCACATATAATCATACCTGGCTGGGGTTCATCTGAGAATGTGCATTGATTAAAGAAAGAAAGGAAAGAAGGAAGAGAAGAAAGAAAAAGGTTATGATTAAATCAAACAATAATCAACACAAATACAAATGCTAGCTACACATAAGCTTTTAGATTTTTTTCATGATTTTTGAAATTAGAAATTTAAAAGAAAATATTAAAGACTGAATCATGTTTAATCTGAACTTAAGGCATACTCTTCTTTAGTGAATCTGTTTGAGAAAACAAACCTCATTCCAATATAGTTACATAAAAGCCTATACTGTAGTCAGTGAAATTCAGCATATAATTCAGAGTGTAAGACTGGATATAGTTAATGAGTTCACCTTAGTCACCTTTCACTGCAAGCAAGTTCCACTTTATAATCAGTGATTTAATTACAGTAAGCTTACAATTTCTGCTAGAAATGTTGCTACAATAACAATACATGATGAATATAACATAGCTGTTCTTTGGATTCACTGCATTTTATGTCTGTAGTCACAGCACCCTGTAGGTTATTGTAGATGCTTGAACAGTAACTTACTGCACAGTGGGGATTCATCTGCTCCATTAGGACAATCAGCAGAATTATCACAAACTTTGCTCAGATTCACACAGATACTATGGCCTGGACATTGCCACTGCCAGCTGGGACATCGGAAGGGTTGCGTGGGACAATCTCTCTCATCACTCATATCCCTGCAATCATTATCACCATCACAGATCCATGCTCGGTAGACACAGTTGCCATTGTCACAGCGGAAAAGGGATGGAGGACAGGTCCTGGCAGGACATCTGTGATGTTCATCTGAGCCATCTGCACAGTCAAGATGGCCATCACATTCCCAGTTAGCAGGAACACAATTGCCATCTGATTGACACTGGAATTCATCCTGGTGGCACATTCCTGGTGGTCTTGTAGCTAAAACAGTGACATTCAACAGTTCAGAAACTGGAGATGAAGAGCTGCTGTTTTCAGTTCTAGTCTTACTGAAATAATTACAACACTATAAAAAGCTCTGTTGCTTTTAAATTGGGCCACAGAATCACAATCATTCAATATACATGACATTCCAGAATTGGGACAAATCCTACGTTATAATACAGTGAATAAAGCAACATATGGCTATGCTTTAAGCAAGCACACATTGCTATCTATGTATGCTGATATCTATGTGCATACCCAACACAAGATGAAATTGGTCTCTGAAATAAGTTTTCACCATCTCATATTGGAAAATATGAACTTAAATGTAAATAATACCTCAAGGGAAAAAAATGTAATATAACTCTCCCGGAGTGAAAATTTTCAGCTTCCTAGCTGAACAGACTTTTAAGCCTTACTTTCAAGCCTTAAGGTGCCAAGTAAAACAAAACTTGAGAGACAAATGGAATGCAAGCACTACTCTGCCAGAAAACTGTTCTTGAGCTGAAATCTACTGTGTTTGAAATTTTGGCTCAGAAGAATTATTTATAGACAAGTTTATCTAAAAATAATTTTGAAGTTTAAATGACAGTATTTCAAATTATCTGACACAGCAGATAAACAAAGTTTGGCGCAGCATCACCTAACAAATGAAGTTTTTCAGCATCCCTATACTTACGGCAATTGGTCTCATCTGAATGATCATTACAGTCAAAAACACCATCACACTGGTAGTAAGAACTGATACACTGGTCTCCACTTACACATTTAAACTCTGTGCCACTGCAATTGTATACTAAAAAAAGAAAAAAGTTAGTTACTTTATTTTCAGAGCTAGACTGAACCATATTTTTCTACAGGTGCACAAGGCAGCTATCAACAGAAGTCCAAATTCCACTGAGGACTATGATTTCTATGTGATGCAGAAAATGCAATGACTTTGAAATCTACAGAAAACTTAGATTTCAGCCCTCTGAAACCACCCAAAAGATCAAAGAGCTTACTATAAATACTAAAACAAGTATCATTAACAGAGTTAATTCATGGATAGGTTTATTATGCTTATCTGCTATCCTAGATCTCATAATATGAGGTCACCAAACACCCTTCAGGGCACAACAGTAAGAAACAATAAAGAGATGGAACAAACATAGGTTGCACTTACTGCAGTCATGCTCATCAGCACCATCTACACAGTCTTTGTCCCCATCACAGACATAGTACGGGTCAATACAGCGATGGTCTGGACACTGAAATTGCCTGGGTTCACAAGTACCTGTGAAAGCTGTTAAGAATGACAGTAATCACAGCCATGTTTATTTTCTCTCATCTGAAATCAGCATAATACAGAAACAACATACAAACAATATCTCTAAATTGCAATCTGCATTGAAGCAGCTAGCAATCATCCAAATGACAAGCACTCCTACATTAACATCAAGAAATTATTTATTCATATGTAGACTGTGTCTCATGCAAAAGAAACAGCTCATTCCAATTAGTGAAAAATAATGCAAATTAAAGTATACTGAGAAACTGTCTTATTTCACTGCAAAATAATTACAGATATTTTTGGATAAAAAGATCAACATTAAATTAGTTGACCACACCGTCAGTCATTATTGAAATTGCTCATTAAGTATGTATTTTGAATGTGTGAGATACAGTTGCTTTTTGCTGTAAGTTGTAGTGGGTAACGTTATGCTGCACCATGATTACAACTATCACAGCTGCACATTCTTACTGCTTTTTAATTATTTTTCTTCATTCTACATGGCTCTTGTAACTTGAAGTAGGCGAGTTTTCAACATCTTACATACTGAAAAATGTTAATCCCACTTAAATACTGGATCTTTCTTCCTAATTCCATTTCTCATTTTTAGACTAACAGACTTCTGCATATAGACATACACAGATATTCGTTGTTTGTTTGTTTTGTTTGTTTTAAAAAGAAGTTCAGATACTCACTGCAATTCTTTTCATCTGACCCATCACCACAGTCGTTATCGGTATCACATAGCCAGATCCTAGGAATACATCTATTATTGTCACACGTAAACAGGGTTTCAGGGCATGATGTGGGTCCTTGTGTGGGACAATGCAATTCATCGCTGCCATCAAAACAGTCGTTATGTTTATCACAACGCCAGCGACTTGGAATACACTGTCCACTGGCACAGGTGAAAGCTGATGAGGAACAAGTATTGTCTAAACAAAATAAATTAAAGAAGAGAACATTTTTATAATGATCTCCAAAATTTACCTTCCCTGCCAACATGTTAAATATATTTAAATATTTACTATGCTTACAGAATATCTAAATTACACATCAAATTCTAAAATGCAAATTGTTAAAATGAAAATGTCAGTCATGCTGCAAAATTGTTGCAAAAGCAAACTAAATTCTTGGGTTTTTTTTAAGCTGCATGAATTAAAAGCTATAAATTACTAAGACTTCACACCAATCTAAAAAGAAAGGAAGAATGAGTTTTCTTGAAGTAACCACTTATTTTATACTTTCCTTTCCCAAAAAAGATTTATTCTATAATATCCTCCTAATAAGAAACAGGTTTTATAACTTAGTCATACTTGTTACTTCTGTACATTAAGGGGCACATTTAATTATTATATGCTATTCTCTTGTTTGTAATTTAAAAGAATTAACTCTAAAGGAGCACCAAACATGCCACAAGAGCCAAGAACTCTTCAGTACTTTAAGAAATACAGATATTAATTTGTTCTCTCCATTTCACTTGATCAATAAAATAAATTTTTTTAAATCATTTTACAGTAAAAGCAGGAAATAAACTCATTTATCTTTTAATTCATTTCACTGTGAAAATGAAGATCTAACAAATAATTCAGAAGTGCCCAAACATAATGAAAATCTGAAAAAAAATCTGTTTCAGCTGTTAAGTGAAATAAAGGTACTACTTTAACCTCAGAATTAGGCTAGGCAATGCACACGGTTTTGTCATTTTTCTTATGGTGCTCTTTTTAAATGCCTTCAACTTTATTAAGACCTTTTGTCCTTCTCCATGTATTAAAATAGAACAAGAAAGTGATATTTCAATGTCTCTCAAATTTACAAAAAGCTAAGAATAAATGTAGACTTTTTCTTTAGAAGAGACATCTTTGATACTCTTCAAAAGAATGTTGAATCCAGTTAGACATTAATATTTTCATACATCTTCAAGTGTCCAATGTTGAATTCCCTATGAGTATCCTGTTACTTTCAAAGTAACTTATCCTCCAAATTTGGTCTCAGGATTTATCCACAAACAGAACCCTAAAAAAATCAGATTTTATTCCAAGGAAATCAGTCTGACACATCAAACTTTCGGAAATAAAATCACCCAATACTGACAGTAAATTACAAGGAGCACTTACTTAAAGAACCACAGTTTTGTTCATCACTGTTATCATGGCAATCATCAATGCCATCACACTGATAGTATCGAGGCACACATCTTCCACTGCTGCAGGAAAATGAGTATGAGCCACACTGCAAAGTTGGTGGCTCATTAGATGGATCTTCAACACATGTCAGTTGATTTGAAGCCAGCTTCATGCCATATGGACAACCACAAACTCTCTGAAAATTTGGTACTGGGAAGCAGAAATGGCTGCAATCTCCATTGGGATTTGTTCCTCTGTTACAGTAGTTAGAGCCTTAAAGAGTGATAGAGAAGATGTATGTATACACTATTGATAACAGGTTGGATACTATTAAAAGTGCAGAGTAACTGCAAAAGAATTAAAAAAAAAAAAAAAATGCTGTAGCAAAATCTGATTCTGCTTACAATGCAAAATAGGGTGAAGCTCACTGGCAGTAGCAGTAGTAAGCCAAAAATAAGTTCTTCATTCTACACAAACTTCAATGGCACAAGTTTAAAGAAAACCAAAAACACCTTATACAATTTTGTCAAAAATTTCTGCTAATTTTTGGCAAATATCTGCAAAAAAATATTCTACAGTAAATTAGGACTTTTGTCTAAGCAAAACTAGCATACTTGATCCAATGTTTGGACACCAAATAGGTAGTGAACCTTAGTGTAAGCTTTGATAAGCGCACTGGGTGTTTTACCAAAAAGACTACAATATCAAATCCTTTTTTAGATCATATAACTGCATATAATTGATGAGTAAAAAGAAGAAAAAGAGACTTTTGCACAGTAATACTTCAAGAATAGTAGTTTAATTAATATAATTTAATTTAGTTTAATTAGTTTATCCAATCCTTCAAAACAAGTAGTTCTGATTAACTAAAACGTCTACTGGGTAAAGATAAACACAGGGTTGTAATTTGTGATAAAGAAACACAAGATACAATGGAATCAAAATTCCATTTGTCAAGATTATTAAATAAAGAAACAGATATGGTGGAGAAAAACCATATGCAGTCACAAGTCACTCAAATGTAGAACCTGAGACTGCATGTGCCTGTGCTGTGTCTCTCGCACATCACAGCTGTGACTAAGTTAAGCCATTTTAAAATTGCGAATGAAACATCTTGAATGAATGTCCCAAAATATTTTCTCTTATTCCGTATTTCATATCTTCCACCTGTACAACAAATGAGCTCACCTATTTGGGAATGTGCATCATATGCTTTAACATGCATAATGTTACTAATGCCCCTCCTAATAATAGTCATTTCTCCTCCATCAGACTTTCTCACTCGAACTATTCCACCAAGTCTCCAGTCAGTGAAATAGGCATAACCTGTTTTGAAAGACATTTAACAAACAATAGTTACAGTGCAAAATGACATAAAATATCAAGCATCATAAAATCGAACTGCAAGGCATTTCATGTAAATGTAGTATTTTTTCATAATTATTTCCTGAAAAAGACTGACTTCCATCATTCACAGCAAAGGTGAAGTTACAGTTACAGACAGATATAACTTAGGAAAAACAAAAACAAAAAAACCCTCTTAGATATTGCTTAATGCAAGATATAACAGACTCTAGTGATATTTCAAATTCTAAGACATTTTTTAAAATAATTCATTAAGACCTTTTTTTTGAATGGGTTAGAACATTCTGAAGAGGTTTTTGCACAATATCCAATGGGGTCAGATGCCGTTATTCTTCTTTGTGCACACCATAAATCCAACAATAAATTCTACATATAAGTAATAAAATCCTGAAATTGCTAGTCATCTCTAGAGAAGCATCCCAACTTGAAAACTAAAATTACTACAGCATATCTGTCTTGTCGCACTAAGAGTTAGCTCACCTGACTAAAATGAGTTAGATATCTAGTCAAAACACAATATTGCAAAAAACATTTGTTTTATCTCACATACTCACATATCATCACATGAATAGCATTCTGTGATATTAACAGGTAGTATTTTTCAATGCCAGACTTACCTCCAAAAATAGTAAGGCCAAATGGGTGAGTCATCTGAACAATACGTTCAAGAGTTCGTCTGTCCAGTCCATCAAAGGTGCTATGCTCAATTTTATCAAAAAAGGCATCCACCCAATACAGTCTTAGAGAACTAGAAATAATGAAAATGTTTTATCTCTTCAAATGACACGATATTTATTATGAAGAACTAACATTTAATAATAATCCTAAATCAGTTGAGATGATACTCCAGTGGAAGAAAGGGGGTGCTGTCTGAGAAAACCTTGCATTTTACAGGTTTTTATATAGTTAGAGAACAAACATCTTCAACAAGGCAGTGCCAGCACTCACAGTTTGACACAATTGTATTGTTCTTACCTCCAGTCAATGGCCAAGCCATTAGGCCAGCCTAGAGTTGTATTCACAATTGGTAAGCTATGTGATCCATCACTCCAGGCCCTCATAATTTTAGCAGGACGGAACCAATCTGTCCAGAATATATACCTGAAAGAACACACCAGAATACACATAAGCTCACATACTTAAGAACTTACCTATCCCATACTTAAGAAAACCCACATATTTTGCCTTGGCCTCCCTTCCTTCCTCAGTCACTAGTGGTACTGACAATATTTATCCTGTATACAACAATTTCCAAAATGATCTTAAGTTATCTGTGCCTCTCAACATGATATATCCATACTCTGCTAAAACTGGATTTCATTTAACTAATTTACAAGGAGGAAGAATCACGCAAAAATGCATTCTCCGGGTAGTAGTTGCAAATAAACAAGAATTTTACAAAGAATTTTCTCCTGATCCTTCTGACTTACGCATACAGTCAAAGAGTTAAAGCTAGTGTTAAATAACTTTGAGATGCACTGAACAAAAAAAGTTAGCTCATTCACGTAATTTCAAGACAGAATCAAAGACTATTTACCCAATGACAGGATGAACCACTATTGATCGAGGATTATTTAAATTCTGAACAATAGCTCTTCTAGATTTATCTGCAAGCCTCATTACACTTATGCTTCTGTATCGAGGGTCCGTCCAGTATAGATTCTTCGAGATCCAGTCAAAGGCCAAGTCTTCAACACTTTCCACTCTATTAGCTGTCAGAATTTCTCTCCCTAGAATTTACAATAGATACAATCACTGTACACATTCAGGATCAGAAGGAATAACCCAAAAGTATTATTCTATTCACAAAATTAATGGTTTTCCCTGGGAAAAATGCTGATTCTGTGCTACTTAGTATAAAGCCCTTATATGGATGCCCTTTGTTCCAGGTGAAGGAGGCATATGCTTCAGGAGCACAAATCCAAAAGAGGAGAAAAGTAAAGACACGGCATTGTTTGGTCCCCAAGTTACATCTTAGTCAACAACCAGACTGTGAACTGCAATTACCATTACTCTGATCCAAGGCATCATGCAAGTTCAGGAGGCTATATGCTGACTTATACATTTGATCTTTATTACAACTTTGATAGAAATAGTCTTCACACTACCACAACAGGACTCCCAAAATCTCATAACAGTAAAGTTTCTTTTCTCTGCTGAAGTTTTATGACAAACATCCTGCTCTTCAGATAGGAAAATAAAAAAGAGAAACTCAGTCTTACATCTAAAGATGTAATAGTCTGAGGATGACAAATGCAAGTTGTGACAAGTGCTAAAAACTATTCATTCCCCAGCACACTCATCAAATCTGTCAAATAACTGAAGGCAATTTTTGACTTGATTAAGCTTTTATGAGTTTAATATGAGTTGAACCAATATTTGACAAACATTTTTCAGATTACTGAGATGATGCAGATTTTTCTGTATATGCCACAAAGGAATTTTTTTGTGTGGCTTTTTAGGGATATACATAGTACTCTCCTTATCACAATTACACTATGTTACTTAAGAATGATTCTCACCTGAACCATCAGTTTTCTGTTTATAGATCATGTCTCTACTTGTGTCTGAAAAAAAAATGGTGTCTTCTTGGGCCCAGAAGTCAATTCCAACAAAATATGAAGGACTTCCTGTTACAGGTATGATCACATCTTCTTGGGTAGAAAGATTGAACGGGATTCCCCGGACTGCTAGCTGGGATGAAAATAGCAGAAACTGCTGCACAGCTGCAAAAGAAAAGACACAGTTTTTATTTATTTACAGGGAAAGAAAATTGAGTATTAATTAATTAAAACTTTATTTTGCTTTCACAACACTAATATCCTAGAAATTGAAGAAAGAAAGAATAAGAAAATACAAATTTAAATATATATAGACTTAAAAAAACAAATAGAAGAAACTCAACATAGTATTTTAAGTGATGTGCCCAGGTTTTCTTTTTGCCTTGTTACTGTGGTCCTAATATACCTTTACAAAAAACATCCCTACGGATGCAGAAATCTCTCACATTGATCTCTTTACAATCATACATATAAATAAAATTTTCAGGTTCTATGGAATCACCATATAGCCAGACCATATCTGAGTAGCAAGAGGCATAACTACATGATTAAACAGCAGAATTGGATAAAAGATGCATGGCTTAATTTGCCAATAACTACCAATGGTAAACCTCCCAGTAACAATTCATCCAGAGAGCAGCAGATTGCTGATGGAAGCTCACAACCTAAGTCTGAATCTCTTGCCATAAAGGGAGAACAACAACTTAACCTGTACAATACTTTAGTTCCGTAGATCCCACATTCAAATAATGTAAAATCTCCAAGCATCCATGCTTGAATTTAGGGCTAAGAGCTTAATTATACTGCTTCTACACATATTCCATATCAAACTCTCTTAAAATGCTCACAGAAAGTGGTGAGCTTAAGTTGTTATGGCTTGAAATGAGTCTCAGCAGAATAAGTTTAAAGTTGTCAACAAGAGTTGTAGCAGAAAACCATTAAGTCCTTGGCATACTGGAATCACGTTGCTATTGAAGAGAAGGAACAGGTTCTATAAATATCTCTGGAGTTAATGGAACATTTCTATTTCCAACAATCACACAGCCCCTTCTTACCAACACAATGCCGTCCATCTATGTGTAGATCAAAGCCCAGTATACATCTACAGCGATAACCTAATCCATCATTATCTGTTTTGTGACTGAGAACACAGATCTGTTCACATCCTCCATTGTTATTTCCACAAGGATTTCTCACTGAAAACAATACAGACAGGACTGTAACTTCATCTGGTATATATTTTTATTATCTTTTAAAAATCATTATTTTGATTTTTCAGAACTTTTTCATCATCCACAATAAAACATCTGGACTTTATAGAAATTACAATACGTGGAAATCATACAACACAAGCTCCACCCTGGAATTCCCATCAAAGCTAACCAACACTCAAGGTATTCAGTTCTGTGCAGATACTCAGTGCACAGCATGGAAGCCATCATCAGGGTGATAATTTTCCACAGAGATCTACTTCATAATTATAGCTCACAAAATTCATATTGGTAGCCTTTTCCAACTGTACCCTCACTGCACTGTTTAGGAAGAAAAGTCCCAAATGCCAAAACTGTTCAAGTACAAGTTTGACTCCACCAAATACCAACACATTTTGTAATCCTCACTTTTAAATGTTGCATTTGACTCATTCCTTAGTAAGAGGAGCTGGATGAAAGTCCTGTACAGAAGAGCCCAGTCCTAAAAATGTATGCACTACAATCATTAGCTCTTTGTCTCAAAATGGAAGTCTTTCATTATTTTTAGCAACTTTTCATAAGATAATTCTTAAATCTCCATTAAAAATATTGTCAGTGTCTTACCATACGGCTGTCTAGCAGCATGATAAACTGTCACTCCATACGGTCTCAGTGAAGACTGGTAGATCACTTGGGGGTTCGATTCTGAAAACTTATTAGCTTTCACCACTGCCATTTTTGTCCAATCAGTGAAATAAACATTGTGTTCAAATAAAGTTATTCCATATGGATGAGGAATTAGTGAGCCTCCATGAGCTATTGTTCTCCTGTTAGAAAGATTTTCTTTAATTAATTACAAAATACTATAGAGAAAATATTTGTTATTAACAGACTAAAAGGCACAGGATTATTCATTTATATTCAGTTTTTGCTTCTATAGACATAAAAGCAGCCTAAGTACAAACAAAAAAGATCAAATGAACTGAAGAGATTAAGTTAAATATACAGAATGTGTAAGCATAAAACAAATCAAAAATGATTTCTAAGAAAACATAGTGAGTAAAAAAAAGTATTCAAAATAACTGAGAGAAAATTATAGAAAAAAACAAATAGAGGAAATTAAAGATCTCTGTAACATTAATATATTCAAGAAGCCTTGAATGTAAAAAATTCACTGGCCAAAAAAAAAAAAAAAAATCCATGGGCTGCATTTAAAAAAAAAAAACAAACAAACAACCTAATAAATGAAAAAGAAAGAGACACATAGAAAAAGGCCTGAACTAGGTACCCATGCAAAGCCAAAGAAAATCAAATGCTAATAAGTTATATATATTCTATGCAAGAAATTCGAACAATATTTTTCTAGATAAACACTAGGAGGTAAGAAAGACATTTAAGTCCTCAAGTAACACATAACAATAACACTGATATAATTTTTGTGTAGTCTTGAAGGAAGGTCTACAAATCATGTGAATTCTACATTTCTATTCTAACAGTTTTCGGAATGATTTAAGTTCATGCTGCAGGCACAAGAGATGTGATTATGTAGAGCCATACTTTAACACTGTCTGCAATTATGCCATTGTGCCATTGCCTCTTGCCTGCTTACACAACATTTAGAAAATTTTTGGTGTTGCTGTTAGCAACAAGTTTTTCTCTACAGAAAAACAGAGATTTTACTAAGCACCTTCTTGCCTTACAGAACTGCAAAAACAACCTTGAAAAATACAGATTAAGGAGAAGATCAAAGATATCAGCATTATTTTTACAGTTTTCCAAGTAAAAGAATACATTGAGCAATAAACTTGCCAATCAAGCAGGGGACTGTTTTTCAAGTCACAGTGTAAGAGGTATGTTGAAAGTAAACAAGTTTTTCTTGTGATTGAGTAACAGAGACCAATCATAAATGCAGAGATAAGCAGGCTTCTAAAACTACACTCACAGCCCCATAAAAACAGAAAGGCTCCTTTCTTGCATGCTGTGATACTGTTTCCCTAGCATCACAGTAGGGTGATAATTTCTGACAGCAAAAATCTATCAAGTGTAAAAAGAAAAAAATCCAGAGGACTTAATACCATTATGCAAAGTAGTGCTTTATAGATTAATAGTTTAAATAAATTCATTTATGAAAAAGATGTAAAGGATGATGATCTAAGACAATGTACAGTATTCAAAAATAAAAAGCAGACACTACAAAAATGCGTACTAATAGTGATGGGCTATAAAAGCACACATTGTAAAAAAAAAGTGTAACAAGCATTCAGTGTAGAAACAGAACAAAGAATGACAGAGTAATTACAGATTTTCAACAAGTAGTACAATACCACAGGTATCAAGGAATGTCACATTCAGTATGTTGTAATTTACACCATTTATGTATCACTTTTTGTTAGACACCGGAATACTTATAACTAGCTAGAAAATAATCCATGTATCTGTAACCTCCAAGGGGTAATATTCCTCTTACCTTTGAAGCCCATCATAAGTTACAGTCTCAATGTAATCAAATCGGCTGTCAACCCAGTATAGCCTTTTTGATACAATATCCAGAGTTATTCCAGCAGGCCAGCCTAATTTTGTTTTTATCAAATCCTGACGGTTTGTGCCATCCATGAAGGCTCTTTCCACTTTAGGATCACCAGACAGACTATCCCAGTCAGAGAAAAATAAATAACTATAAAGAAAAAATAAAGTCCCATGTTTCCTTTAGATTTAAAAAAAAAAAAAAAAGGCTAAAAGGTACACAGAATTTAGAAACTATGACATCATTTAAATCCAGCACTCTTTCAGGTCAGCTTAACTCACACTTGGCATACAGTAAAAACACACTTCATAATTTTTGCCCAAGAACTGACATGCATTTTCTTTTATACAACAAATCGAGAAAAAAATATATTTTCACCCCCAAAAACCTCAGAACTACTGAGTGTCCTTTGTAAAATACAGACTTAAGTGTGCTGCCAGAAATTAATCACTGACAACTCCAAGCTACTGAAGCAGGGATCTGGGAGGCAGTAGCTCCCCCAGCTTTATCCCACCACTTTATTTCAGATAGTATGGTCTGTGGATGCTAACAAAAATTTACAGATAACTAACTTCTAGTCTTGGAAGTAACTGCAATCCACCTGTTTTCATGGCTGCAACAAAACAGATTCCATACATTGGGAACAAAAACAGTGTACAGCTCTCCCATAATAATGTAATACGTACAATAGTTGAGGATAGAATGTAAGTGTATAAACCATTTTAGATAAGATTCTAAAATAACTAGCCTGGGCTGTTTGTTGGTTCTCTACCTTTTCATGTGAATAGAGGAATTTCTGGTATCTTCCACCATTAGTTGACACGTAGCACTTACCCAACAGTTGGATCGAGTGCTATTCCTCTAGGATTTCCCAGGTTTTCAGCAATAAGAGTGACACGGTTTGTTCCATCCAAGTTAACCATATCTATTCTGTTCACACTGGTCTCAACCACATACAGTTTATTGTTAATCCAATCCACTGCTAGATTTTCAGGAGTGTCAACCGAAACATTTAAAACTTCTTGGAAATCAGAGCCATCAATATTAATAGAAAAAACCTGAAAACAATACAAATGTTATCAATAACATGACACTTTGCTAATCGTGAGTCACATGACAGCTATCATCACACCAAGCACAGATTGGCCACTAGATATTAACCAAGTCACATACTAAGCTACGTCCAGCTTTGGGTTTTGGGGGTGTTGTTTGTTTTGTGTGTGTGGGTTGCCATTGTCACCTGTTTCTTTTGCAAAAGAAAAAAAAAAAAAGAAAAACAACGCAAAAATTACAGGAAGCTTGATCTTCAACTAGCATTTAAACAGAATGAATTAAGGAACAAGCTAAAACAGCCTTATGCTTTAGCAAACATGGCAAGTTGCTGGATTAAAAAAATACATGAGGGAAATGCATCTGGCTTTCCCGGAATCTAGCAAAAACTATTATTTCTAGTTTAACTGAAACAAATTAACAAGCTTTAGCAAAGCTCTCATCAGTGACCAGAAACAAGAGGGGGAGCCCTTACTGTACCAACTATCAGAGGAAAATGACAAGGAAAATATACTTTGCCAAGAGAAGAAACCAAGGGAAATTTCTCTATTTTGACAAAAAGGAGAAGATTCAATTGGGCTTGTATTTCTTTTTTATATAGGCCTAACTTTAACAGCACTGTGCTCAAGAAACATCATCATTTTATACACAAGCTCATAGCTACATGAAGTCAACAGTATAAATTCAATAATTTTTATTATACAGCAATCATGTGATTCCAACAAAGGGCAATATGTAAAGCCAGGAATCATTATCTACTTTTTTTGGAACAACAGCATGAGGTCTGAAATGCATCCATATGAAAACAGACCACCACAAGTAAGAATATGCTAGAAAAACAGCAGCTGAAATGATTGTATCATTTGAAGTATTTTTCAGATTCACGTAATACTAACAAGCAAACCAATAGCAGTCTATAGCACTCTTTGTAAATCTTGTATACGGAAGAGCTTAGGGCACTAGGTTAGCCAGCAATACACTAAGTGAGATAAAGGTGGCACTGAATACAAGCCACAATTTCCTGTTTTAGTTCATGTCAATCTTTGAAAAGAAAAAAAAGACAATCCCCTAATAATACTTACCATATGAGCCATCAAGGTGGAAATACAGATCACATGATAATATTCCTAACGTCAATGTTCTCTTCAGATCATTCTAGTTAGGACTTAACTAGATAATTAATCCTAATGAATTACTTAGGATTAACTATATATGGGTAGCTATAAAAACAGTCCTTGCCATGTGCAGTATACACAGTGGAAAAAAACATATTACCTTGTGTTTGTAACTTTTACAGAGATGAGATAAACCTTCCATCTCACGAAAGTTCACACTTGACCCTGACTTACTACAGCTACTGTCAATGCAATCTCAGTAATGTGATCTCAACACGAAGAAAATGGTAATGCCAGAATTGTGAACAACAAAAGTTGCGTGCACAGCTCCTCTGGTACAACTTAAAGGCCATGCAGTGTGCTTTCCAACAGAAACTAATGTGGCACTGTAGTGGAAATGCTAGTTTTCAGCTATGAGTATAGTTTCATAATGACAGTGATACCAAATTGATCCATACATGGTGTTAGCAGGTGGCAGACCATGAATTCTCCTTTATGCTAATTGGCAGTCAACATAAGGATGGGGATTCTACAGTTTTAACACTTGATCTAAATTTTTTTTTTATTTCTCCAAGATATGCTTGGAGAAGAACAAACAAGGGTGACGTCTACCTTTCTCAAGGATCTCCAGACACTTGTGCTTTTTGGGTGTTTTTTTTTTTTTTTATGACTCTATTTTCTCTACCTTGAAGCTAAAATATTTCCTCTTCAAAAAAAATGTAACAAAACACTGGCTCATTACACCAAACACTGTCAATATTTGTTATCAAAGCTCAATTACAGTGCTATTTGAAGCATATGAAGAACTTTGATTTTTATCATTTTGGAAGGCACAAAGCTTTTACATTTAAAATGATCTTGTTTCAAAAAATTACCAAGAAAATTTTGTTCAGTTTTGAAAGAATGTCTACTATTTCTCTTAATTAGTTTTTTGGACTCCGTCTCAAATAAAATTAAAAGTTGCTCAAGATATTCCCATACAATAGGATTCTTTGTTTAATACGTCAAATGTAATAGTATAGCTTGAAAAATGCAGTCATTAACATAAAACTTTTCAAGGAGCTTTTTTGTCAGAAAACAAAAGTACAGCCAAATTTTGCTCTCAAAAATGAAAGCCTATCAACACATTCTGCCCCTGGCTGTTCTCTACTTCCACATACACAAAAATTTATTCTTCTAGTAATTTCTACTCACCTTATCTTGCACTGTATCAGTCCAAAAGATCCTGTGCAGGTAGAAGTGGAAGTCCACACCAACTGCAACTCCACGATTCTGCGACTGTACCAGAGTACGAAAATTTCTTCCATGAAGATCTCCAATTAGTAAATCACGGCCATTGGAAAAAATAATTGATGCAACACCAGCTGAAAGCAGAGGTGATAAATATATGACTATTCTGTGACCAAGCTACCTGAAAAAGGTCACTGAAATATATTCATACAGGTCATACACAGCAGACACAAAGATTTAAATAGATACTCAGGCTACAGCCTGTGTAGGTGGTTCTATGTGACTACTTACCTGCTTTGATTTGCCCTTGTTTTCAGCCTTGCAGCAAATCAGGCAGCAGTATATATTAAAACTCAGTCAGGTAAAACTTTCACAAAACTTCCGTGTGTCATAAACCCTAAATATTTTTTCTATTTTTCTATCTCCTTTAATCAAAGTATAAACTCCCTCTAGATTTTTTCTGCCTGATGGGATTAAGATATTCTTTAATTCTAGCAGGCAGGCCATTTTCCCTAGTTTTTCATGTACTGTTCTCTTCACCTACTTTATTCTCTCATCTCCTCAGAAGAGGCAGCCAGCTCCACAAGCCTACAGGTGCCAGCAAACACGGTCTCTTGTTGATTTCTGATGATGTTCTGAATGCTGTCTCAACCTTAAAACTGTTCAAAGTTAAAATCAGATTTTCATGTGATGTTTTGCAGACTGACCAATTTTAAGCTCTGTTAGTCCAACAAAAGCAAGAGATTCTTGCACTGCTACATACTAACCTGAAGTGTTGGCTCTACAGTGCCGATGATGCTCTAGAAAATAACCTTCCACACAGTGGCACTGGTGATGTCCCACACGATCTTCACACAGCTGGTCACAGACTCCCCACATTTTGCAGTCATCAAAATCTGTTAAGTGAATGAGTCGTAATTATAAAAAAAAAAAGTTACGTATCAGAGGGATGTCATCATACATGGGAAGCTTCAGGTTTGCCCTCTCTACTTGTTTTTTATTTGTTTGCAAAATGGTGGCATGGAAGAAGGAGATTTTGTATGTTTTTTTTTTTCACAAATCTTCAGTATTCTACTTCTAGATAAGAAAAAAACTGGAGTTTGCTACCTACTGATCTACCCAATAAAAAACAAAACCACCAGGCAAAGAGGAAAGATCACTGGAAGTGAAGAGATGACACTGTGTACTTTCCACAACAGAGTATGTCTAAACAGTATTCTTGCTGAAACAGATGTAAGTACATTATGTACACACATGCACACCTGGACGGATTTAAGCCTACTCTGAAAGCAAGTTGCATCTTAATGTTAGGGTAGTACTGAGCTCAAGCTAATAAGGCAATGTTTATAAGGTCAGACACTTGCTAGCACAGGTGTCCAATTTTCAATTAAGACGTGGATGCGCACCAGAACCAAACAGTAAAAAAGAACAAAGAAAGAAGTTTTTGGCATGTAAAATAGCATCAAGATGTGCTCTAAAAGCAATTACTAGATTGCTGCAAAATCTTTTACTTCCAAAACTGTAAAATATCTACGTAACTTCCTAAATATCTTATTTTATTTGTCATTATCTAAAGTCCAGAAGATTTCTAATACTACTTAACAAATAGTTTTGAGACATTAAAAGCCAGACCTCCTTCACTTGTAAACCTATGAGCAGCACCTGTACATTATAGTGCTAGAATTCCACCGTTAGGCCAAAAACGAATAAATAAAGGGAGAAAATTAAATCTCAAATATTCTTCCTACTGGAACTTGTATTTTTAAACATTTGTTGATACATAAGTAAAAGTGAAGTATTTCCTACACATTCCTACATTTTGGTACTGAAAAAATGTTGTCAGTAGCTTTCCAGCTTCCATGTGTTAAAATCATCAGTTTACAGTGAGCCAAAGCAAATGGAAACAAATTAAAAATTACAGTTCAATTATTTTGGCCATAAACCAGTTATATTGATTTAAACTAAGATCTGGAATTATATACTAATGACTGTGGGCTCTTCCCCCATGACAACTGTTTCTCCCACTACACACACGACTACATCTCTGCTAACTAAACTAAAATACACTGATTAAAATTTCTAAGCTACAATCAGATAGCTAAGTTTATAGAGTAGTCAAGTAGAACAACAAAAGACTCACTGAAACTACACCAGGTTTGCAAACATGTCCTTCATATATTTTCCACATAAGAGTGAAAGTAAAGAGTAAATTTTTTATCTGGAGACATTGCATTGATTCCTCCATTCTACTAAGAGCAAACCTGCTGCCTCCGCAGCTCATACATCCCTAGGTTACAGAGTATTCTTGGTAATACAAAAATCTCATGAGAAACTGAGTGCTCAGAATACTTTCAATAGCACAAGAACCATGGCTTGAGTTTAAAGCTTATAAAATAATCTGGTTAAGTATATACGACTAGGCTAAGCATCATGATCCTAAAGTTACTGCATTTCCGTTTACTGACATAAATCATATATACCACCAGCAGCTTATACTTCCAATTTGCAGCAGGTACAGAAGATAAGTGTAGCACCAAAATAATTTCTTTATGTTCTTGCAAAAATTCCTTATTTTCATGTAAATACATATACTGATATGTCATAGGAGTTACAGCCACTCAATAGCACAAACACATAGCACTCTTTCCATTTTTAAATTACAATGATCTACCGTGTTCTTATCTCACTTTCACTGTCACTTTCAAAAACCCTTCAACATCATTACCTGATTTTCTAGGCATACAACACCACACACCTCTGGAGCAGAAAAACTCTCCTCAGCTAATCACTAAAAGACTTCTAACACAATTTGATAATAAAACAGACACCCAAGAGTAAATCCTCTTAAACATTATCAAGCTCTCACTATGTCTTAGTGAATTAGATCTTTACGATATCTCTCTGGTTTGTTTCTTTGTCACCATGCAACTGTTGCACTGAGTTATTTATTCTTTTGCTAACTTCAGAGATTTTCTATTTGCCAGGATATCCATCCTCTTGAAACTTAGCTTCCTGGAATCCAGGCTTTCCTAATGAGCTACGAAAAAGTACTAGGTATCTGCAATGATTGCATTTCACTTACCAATACAAGTACGACTGTCATTACTACTTATTGTATATCCCGCAGGGCAATAACACATCCCTCCTGAAGGAGAAGAATGACAGCGATACTGGCAGCTCAGAGCAGCACAGTGAGATATGTCTAAAAAGGAAATGAAATAGTTCAGAAATACAATTACAGCTACTATTGGCAGAACAGTTCTGCCCTACTGACAGTTTACAAAGCTGTAGCCTTTTCTATGATGAGTCTCCAATTTCAGAAACAGCTTCTTAAAACAAGTATGCATTAGAAAAGACGTCTAAAATTCCTTAAAACATAACCTCACCATTTGCTGTTTTATGCTGAAAAAATAACCCATTGCATTATATTATGAAGACTATCCATGTTACAACTACATCACACAGCAAAGCGAGAGGTACTACTCTATGACAAGATTTGAAGTCTTTATTTTTTTTTCCTGTCCTCATATTCCAAAAGGTATTGGATTTTATTAATATGATGAGGAAATTGAAAACATAAAACACCCTGGATCCTGAATCTCAGAGGGAATCAATGTTCGTAAGAGTGAAATTAATAGAAAAACTATGCAAGCTCATTGCTTCCAAGAGATAAAACCCAGTAACAACACCAACTGAAGAACCAAATACTCCAGGTAAAAAGATATTTTTGAAAACCCTAATCCAAATGACTTAACCAAGGCTCAGAATACATTGCTTCAGTCCTGTGTTCCAGTCATTACTCAGTGTTCCTTCTTGCTTATAAAAAGGGAAAAACACAGATATTTAATCTAAAACGGCATATAGCACACTTTTCCATGCCTTCCTGAATGCATTTCAGGATGTGAAGAGGGAATTAAAATCCCCACCTATGAAACTTCGCGTATGTCCTTTTTAGACCACCCAATCAACACAGTGCTAACAAAATAGATTCCAAAATTTCTGTGCTGTTTAATATATGAAATGTGAATGTAAAAATATATCTATTCTGATGTTTCTGCTGTTCTGTATATATTTTGATTCTAATACACACTGCAATGTCTGCCTGCCGTGATGTTTGTTTCATCTTCTCCTGCAGGGCAGTCTGCAGTTCCATCACACACTTTCCCAATTGGAATGCAATGTCCTGACTCAGGGCAGGCCCACTCTCCCGGGTAGCATTCATGATAATTACTTTCTGTGGAAAAGAGAAACAAGTATAATTGAGGGGTATGTTTCAAATGCACTTAAAAATCTCTTCCCTAAAAGATGCTCAAAGCATCTACACTCCTCATTATTAAGTTTACATTTTACAACTCTTCGTGAGAACTTACATTTTGACTATGATAGTCAACAAAACAACACCAACTTCAATAGTCAAGCAAGAATAAACTACTCTTGCTGTATGCTAAATTTAATTTGCACCACATTTTGTATCACAGCAGTAACTCTCACATATACAACGTCTTAAAGGTTGTGCAAGTTTAAAAAAAAAGAAAAAAAAAAGGATGTAAAGACGGAATTCTAAGTTTTTCACAGAATGAAAACGGATTCAGAACATCCTGATAGGTCAAAACCCCAAAGAAGTAGCTTGGTGAGGTCCTCCTCTGAAAATATCATGGTTGGAAATAAGCATTACTACATACCACATCCTCTTTCATCTTCATTATCTTCACAATCATCATCTCCATCACATATCCAGCTCTGATGAATGCAGCGGCCACTTGGACAAGTGAAGAAGTTGCCTCTGCAAGTTGCATAAGCTAAGGAAAGAAACACCAGTAAATCAAACTACTCTGAGTGATAAAAAGGTTAGCAATAGAAGTCCTGTCTGGTAGGTAAACTGTCATTTACACCTGTGAAATTGAGCTAGTTCCACAACTTACATATATTGTAAACAATGCTGTTTTGTTCTGGTTTGCTGTTTATTTTAAAATACTAGAGTGCTAGGGTTTTTTCTTGTTTTGTTTTTAATAGAAATGAGAAGAAATGCTGAATTTCTCAATGAATTTTGCAACAAGATGAACAACACTTTGTTATCAATATTTTTGAATGTGGATTTAAAAAGGAGAAGCTACTCAAGACATGAGAGATAAAGATACTTGTATTCAGAGAAAAGAATAAAAAAACTCCATGAACATTTATGCCTAAAGCTCTCCAAGGTTGGTAAGCTTTCCCTGCTACGAGTTCATAAATATCTGTGGGTCTTCAAAGGACAAACACTACCAAATAGATATTAGAGGAATATCGGAGGGGGTGGGGAGGATTCAAAAAAATTGTGCTAGTGTTAAGTTAATGGTAGAATACAGAAACTAAATAACAACATGTGGCTTTCCAAAAGCACAGGAGAAAAAAAAGTAACTCAGATCCTAGAATCACTGGGGAACTCCGTAAATACACAGATCAGACATTTGACAGCTCTACAGCCATGATGTTTGTTGGAGATGTAAAAATCCTGGGATATCAGATCATGATATAGGAATGAGCAAGAAATTCCCAGAAAGAGAACTGCCAATTAAGCAACTGATATGAACATCCAACAAACTTCTGATGGTCACATGGCCAAGCAACTTACTTTTGGTTTTCTTCTGTGCACTTTAACTAACTCTCAGTAAATTGTTTAGAGAAAGAGAAAAAAAAAACCCTCATACTGCAAGAATTTTCATCACTCCTGTCTCCACAGTCATCATCATGGTCACACATAAAGGCTTGTGGGATACACTCTCCATTAGCACACTGAAACTGTGTACTGGTGCATCCATGTGCTGAAAGAGATTTCAGAACAGAAAGACACACAAGAAATCTGTCAGAAAATTAAAATCGTATACTTTATATCTCTTTTAAAGGTAATTTGTTAGGGATCTCTCTGCATGTGGTACTTACTGCAGTTAGCTTCATCAGAAGTATCTCTGCAGTCAACTTTGCCATCACATCGTTGGCTTGCATTAAAACATGCTCCATTTGCACAGGATAACTGTTCACATCTTGGGTAGCCTACAATAAGAAATCCCTCAGTTTTAGTGGGTATTGGACTGTAATGAGTCATATATACCCTGTCACCAGAACATTCTGATTTACTGGAAAACAAAGCAGGAATACACAACTTGCCACATTACTACTGAAAAACAATCCATTTATTCAGTATACTGTCTTCTCTAACAGTTATTTAAGAATATCCCCTAGGTAGTTAGTAAAGGTCCTTGCAAGAGATTAGGCATATTTCAATTCATACTCCTGAAATTTGAAACACAGCACCTGATGAGGTTAGGAGAGAAAAGTGAAGGGACTGACAGCAAAATGCTCCTCTTTTTTTTTTTCCACTCTGCTTTAACTATGAAAAGCCAATGTTTCCTGTAAACATTGTTTAATTTGTCTTTTCCTTCTAAGAACCTCTGATTTATTGAAGAAAACTTATTAAAGAGGAGATCTTTTCCTAATAATCACCATTTCTAGAAGACAATACAAGCATTGTGGAGATGGGGAAACTCAGCTATGTTCATTCCAGTGTCCTGGCAGAAAGTGAGCTCTTCTCTCCCCTTCTGAGGTATCTCTTTTTCTTAGCCAAAATACTTCTCCACAATCTGCCTACCTGTGATATGCCAGCTCTTCAGTGCAAAATACGATCAAACTAGTAGACACCAGAACAAATGACAAAGAAAATATTTTTCTTCCTGAGACCCAAAAACTGCTTAAGAGCAAAAGCTGTAAATATACTGAAGTAACATGTTTTAATATCTATATGTGGAAAGGTATGTCATAGGAATTGCTAAGCTACACTACTTTGCACTCTTACTAATGCCTTTGATCTGCAAGCTGAAAATACATTCACACAAGAACACGAACAGGAAATAGTAGCAACTGATATTGGGTTCATGAGACACCCATTTCTGTCACACAGTTGGTACATATAATTACTTTCTGCAAATCCAACCCATGTTCCATGAACGAGAAAGGAAAGAAGGGTAATTTCCTACTTCTAGATGATGATGTTCTTTGTGTTTGTTTTTTTTTTAAACCACAGCAACACTTGAAAAATTTTACAAAACAAAATTAACTAAAACCTTTTGACTGCCATGTTTCACCACCTTACAGTGATCATATTATTGCCCTACAGCAAATACAGACATCAGGAGGAGGACTTACCCCAAGATCAAGACCCCTTTGAGCTACACTGAACGAGGTAGAGTTCATAGCAACAATGCTCTGAGAACTAGCAGACCAACAAGAGCCTTGTTCCTGGCCTTAGCTCCTGATTTTGATCCCTGTCATTCTAATATTTGGCTGCCTTCTCACTTTACTTTGGTCTTGCTTCTTCCCTTACCTGAACTCTCCCTAGTGTAGACATTTCCTTCAGCCTCATTCTGTAGCTGCTACTTATAATTTGTTCAACATCAAGAACATTAGCCTCTTACCATGGCCCTTTTCTTCTTTTTTGGTCTATATCCTCTATGATCTCTTCAGTTCTTGATTTCTGCTCACCTTCGCAAATCCATCCCAGATCTAACTCCTCACTTGCTGACCACAACAGCTATTTAGTGTAGGAAACAAGAGGTAGGAACTAACTGGTTAGGCAACTGACCCATGACAGAAATTCAACATCCAAATTAGAAATGATAAATCTAGAATTTCCGAGCCCATACTCAACTCATCAGCTTCAACAAATACACCACTAAAAGACTCCTCCTTTCTTTCCTATGGTCTCAGCACAGTGCTTAGTCACCGGAGTTGCATCCAGGAAGGTTGTTCTGTCACCACAGAGAAAAATGGATAGGGCTGGGACTTTTATTTTTCAACTGCAAAGCTTAGGTAGGAGACAGAATTCTACCTTTATTTTCAAGAAATAAAGGTAACTAATACAGTAAAATGATATCAGTACCGCTGCTTTTAAAAACAAGTATTTGTGACCACAAATAGTCTTCCACTTCACTGTGCATTTTTAAAGTTTCAAAATGAAAGTATTTGCTAGCTGTTAAAAAGTAAGACAGATGGAAAAATGGCCAGATATACATATTCAACAGATTAAAAGAAATGCATTCATTTTATGAAATTAAAACAGCTTCAATGCACTAATTACATGACCCATAGCTGAAACATTGTTCTGATGTTTATCACAGCCTCTGCCTGGATAGTTTCCCTTTGCTGTTAATCCCATTAGCAGCAAAATGGACTAAAGTTTTGAATCCCCTTGTTCTGTTTCATTACTTGTTTAACTGTTAAGTTACTTCATATTGGTGACATTCAGCATTTGACTAGCTTCTTAAATGATGTAATTTATTCAGAATAAAACCTTATCTTATTTACAATTTAAATTTGCTTCCAGAAAGATCACTGAGTGCAAAGCATGAGTAAATAGACATGAGTTTACATTCTGTGATTATTTGTGAAATAACAGAATCAATTTTAAACAGTTTTTTTCTTTCACAGTTTCTGGATGTTTCATTTCTATTTATGAAATCCTTTAGTGTAAATTAATTGATAAGGAAAGAAGAGTGATTAAGGAAAAGGCCAAAATAGCGATATTTCTATTTGCTTCTATCAGATAGTATAGAAAAGGAAATGGATGGTAACAGTGGAAGAAGTTAATTTCAAAGAAAGTAGAATAGCAAAATCTAACACTAATTAATTCCTACTGTATAGTTAATCACAAAGTCACCAGACAATTCATTTTGTCTTATGGCTTCTGTTTAAAGTATTAAGTCTTGCAAAGATAGAAAGACAATAAAATTATCCAGCCTTCCTGGAAAGGTCTTGTCATTACTGTCCTCAAGATTTTCCTGTTTTCAGCATCATCACATTTCTTCAGATTAGTCCAACACTCCTACTTCTAATGTTCCAAGTCACAGTCATTCTTCTGTCTTAGAGGGACTGTCAACACATATTCTAATAAACCAAAGTAGCGGCCGTTGAATGATATGAAGCAGTTTCTCTCCCTGGAGCTAAATATGCTGCCTTCACAACAGTCATGGGGCCTATTGGCAGATACAGCAGTAGGGCAGCACTGTTAAGGTATCTAGAGAACTCTTTCCAAACTGCCTTTTAAATTATTCAGTTTAGAATGTTAAGCGTGAAATAAAATGTGCACTTCAGCTTTCACTTATCAATGTGGCATCTGCTCCAAAGGAAGGATTCTGACTATTGTCTTTTGGAAATCTCCTCGTCTGTTACAAATTTACCAATTTCAGATAATTACATCACATAACAGGGCTATTCCATACCTTATTCAAGGACTATTCAGAGACTTCTCAGAGATATCAGCAGTTCCTCTTTTTGAATTCACACTTAGTGCATTTTTCAAACAAGTATCTTCAATAATTTGTGTCATACATTCCCTAAATTAAGTTACAAAATTATTTTTCTCTGAACTTTAAGAGAGAAATGGCAACCCATAGAAAATATTCTATCAGCAATTAAATGTAGTACTTTGGATCTCGGCTGTTAGTGATTTGTATTGGTGACTTCAAAATTGTCTATGGGTCTATGACATGGTAAGTTCCAAGCCTGTTGCCTCAGTAACCTTTTACTCCAAACTATGATTCATTTCTAAATCACCTTTCCCTTTAAAGAGCAAACATTTTATCCACTTGTGAGTCAGGGATAAAATATACTAGTAGTTGGATGGCCATGTAATATGGTGGCTTTTCCTTACAGAGAATATGCCCCTTTTTTTCTAAGTAGAACCATTAACATTTTGTTTCCTACTTCTTCACCTATTCCTTTACATCATAACCCCTATTTTTCCCAGCTAGATCTTCTCAACGAAGTTTAGAGTTTAGCCTTTTTCTCAGCAGCATATGAACTTGTATTAGCTGAAAGAGTAGCTCTTACGTTACATGTCAGTCATATAATGTGTCAAGCTTTTCCTTAATATCAACAATGTAACAACTTGCTGTTACAAACCCAGCTATTAGATGAAAGTACCTATGAAAAATGTACCCTCTATTCAGTGGCCAGCTATACTTCTCATCAGTATTCAACCTAAGCCAATATCTAGTGAGGCTGTCACCGGACAGTCAGGTAGTCTCAATTCTGACCATGTTAGACTGAAAAACCCACTTCTCTGTTTTGTTGGCACAATATGAACATCTTTCTTAATATAGTACAATCCAACCTTGCTTCACCTCCATATGGAACAGCAATTTTACAAAAGGGTTAAAGTCCCTCAAAGAAATTATTTGGGATCAAATTCTACCTTTCTATGCAGGTTATAGTTACCACTGGTTTCTGTAAAGAGTACTCAAAGAGAACATTAAAAAAAAATGCGAAATTCGCTCTGAGTCTCCTAAGGCTTTGAGCCACTTAAACACAGTTGTTCTTCTCCACTACAACACTTCATTATTTCTTAGACAATGACAAACAAGAAGTCTTGACCCCATGGTAGCAGTCAGCATCTGAGTTCTGCAATAATGAAACTGTATCAGAATATCAGATCTAATACACAAAAGAATCTGCATGAAACTCTAATAACAAGAAGCATATTGTGGTCACCCTGTCCATCAACAAGCCCTTTAATCTTACAGATTGATTAAAACGCCAGAGGGAGATGAGATGAAACTAGATAAAGTGCTAAAACTAAAGACTCACGGCAGTCTCTTTCATCTGTTCCATCAGTGCAGTCCTTTACTCGATCACATCTGTATGCACTTGGGATACACTGTCCATTTGAACATGTAAACTGCTGACTTGAGCACGTCCGTCCCGCTGCAAGAAACAGACACTTGAAGTTTTTTTCCTTCAATCGGGATTTTTTTTAAGGTGGAAAACTACTTTCTCTCTTTCTTTCTTAATTACTCCATCTTTCTCACAAATATTAGCATATGATTTTTTCTTTGCATACTCAGGGAGATTCAGGAACACTTAACAAGCAGATGACATAACTCTATAAGGCCTTCTGGAGCCTACATAGTCACTGTTTCACTCCACCAGCAGGGCAGACCTCTAGGTTAAAAATTACCTCCTTGTAAGTGTTCTGCCAAAAAGATTTAATTTCCGATCCTTTCTTCTTGAAGTTTTCCTCTGTCATTTTGTTTACTGGCTCAAAATCTGTCAGTACATGTCAGTTATTCAGTGAACAACCCAAGCATAATTAATGTTAACAAGCACTCTTCTATACTGACACTATGTACAACAGCAGAGCAGGAAATAAGGCACTTCTCTGTAATACAACCAGACCTCAATAGTCAGGTATACTTTATACTCATAACTAATGAAGGACCAAAAATTATTATGTCAATTCTCAAGACAACTATGAAAGTGGAAGGCAACCACATAGAACCGTACAATTCTACTTTGATCCTACTGGGGCTAAATTACAATCTCTGTTCCTCTTAGGCAAATTGTTTGGATCTATGAAGATACAGCTGAAAAATAACTGTTAACTTTTCCTCCCTTCTGCCATCTGTACTTCTGTTCTTTTAAACTCATGTCTCAAGATAATACCAGTCAATATGCTGGCACCTAGTCTGCTGCTTTACGGGGGTCTATTCCTTACCCTGTCAGTAGTGCTCCCCAAAAAAATCTCAGATAATCAGATACTAGTGTCATTAGGGAAAATGAGCTCAAGACAGTATGATAAGATAGATTTTTTTTTTCCCCCCTTTATTATCCTCTAGGTTTCCCAAGTGCAGAGATAAAAAGTCCCATACCAAGATATGGCAGCTGATGGAGCCTTTTCAAAACATTCATCATTAATGAGAACAAAGTTAAAGTGATCCAGCTCAAGAGTAACCTAGAGCTGTTGCTCATTTTGCTTTTTCTGTTTACAGATTCCTTAGTTAACACATAACCAGTGGTTGTGCCGACACCTTCCCAGAGGAAAAGGGAAGCAAAATGCAGATAACCTTAGTTCCAATTATTCCATCCTTGGAATAACATTAGATCTTCAATACTTACGACATTGTTGATGTTCATCTGATCCATCTTCACAATCTTCCTCGTCATCACACACCCAAGAACGTGGGATACATTCACCATCAGTCTGACACTGAAACTGATTGCCCTCACAAGTCGGTTGAGCTAAATGTAAGGAAAGAATAAAAATGTCATTTCACAGACATTTGGTTAAGCACTTTCAAAGAAAGCAAAAAATAAAGAGACTTAAGACTCAAGTATCCATTGACTAATTTCTAGTGAATACATGAACAAACCACAGAAATACAATGACAAACCATAGAAAATGGCCAGATCAGGGTCATAAATGTGGGCCAGAAGAATGTTTGAAGGCAAATTTTAGTTTAGTGAACATTTTATGTATATTCTGTTCTGCATCAACTCATGGGAGAAAGACAGGCTCCCAAAGAAGATAAGTCACAGCAAAAGCTTAAGACTCTGAACTACCCTCTCGCAGAGCCTCTTTGTTCACTGCTGTACAGAGTGATGCTAGCTTCGCTATGCTCACAGAGGTCCGATCAACTGCCCTCACTCCACTCCAGGTGCTCTGATCCTGGTAGGAAGATTTTTCAAAATAAGCTTATGATCCTTCTCCACTAATTCACGAAACAAAAGTTAGGTTAGTGTTAGAACAACCCAATTGCTGTCATCCCAGCTCCACTCTGCACTTTTCAATAGTCAAGCAACAATACTAGAGAAAAAAGTATTAAAAAGAAAAAAAAAAAAAAAAAAGAAAGCTTGAAATTAGCTGCATTACTGTTTCCTTGCTCCATTCCTAGTTAATAATCCTGGGAAGACACTAGCACAGAACAGTCCAGTAGACAGGACTCTGGTCTTAAACATCTTTTTTCCCTGGGATCATGTTTTTGCTGTGCTGCCAAGTCAACTACAAATACTTTTTGCTCATGGAATGAAACATAAGCACAACTATCAACATAATGTAAACATTCAAGGCAGGAAATGAAATAACTTCACAGATTTAGCACTGAGAAGTACAAAATTATATTACAGGTAAAGCAAGTAGATAAAATCAATCACATACTACACAATGTGAATTTATGGGTTTTTGTTCGTTTGTTTGTTTTTTCTATTCCTGACATGAGTATCAAAGAATAATCTTGGAATATAGTTTTAAGCATAGGCCGGTTTTAAACCATTCAGAACTATCATCCTAGACGCATGTACCTCACTACCTACAGCACATTAACACACTGATTTTGAGAGCACAGTTAACTGAAGGAAAAAAGCCTGTAAAATTTAATTTTCATCTTTTTTTTCCATGAAGAACAACTCAGCCCCGTGCTTCTAAGTGTGATAAACACAGGTGTCAGATTTCTGTTAGCTTTCATAAAGTCAATACAAATTTAATCTACCCTTTGTTCAAAGCCCAACCACTTCTATTCAGTCACAGTTCAAAACTAAGTTCAAAACAGCAAGATATAGGAAAGGACCGTTCTGTTTTGCAAGTTCAAGGCATCCTTCAACCAGAACAGCAATTATTTTGGAGCTAAATAAACGCTAAGCAACAAATCAGTCTGTCAAGCTGTGCGAATAAACTCCAATTACTATATGAGTCAAGCAGCAAAGAAACAATCCAGTGTGAAAAAAGCCAACATAAATTAGTCTTTTGCATTCCATATCAGCTGAGGGGCAAAAGTTGGCCTAACCTATAAATAGGCCAACAACCACACCAACCCACAGGACCTCAAAGAACACTAGAATTCAGAAGAAAAAAAATGAAAGCTAGTTTCTGAAAACAGCCCATGAGGGAATTCCTTCATTTTCAAATTTTCATTTTAATATTTAGCTTAACAGAGTTTTTGTGCATGGACCTTACAGCCTGGCTGAATGCAGCTTTGTCTCTGAGTTGCTCATGCTGGGGACAACACAACAATTCCAGACAACTAACAAAGACTCTTCTTGAGGTGTTATAGGTATATTGTCTGGATCCTCAAAGCTTCTGAGCCCAAGTCATGCTGGAAGTTATTAGTACGTATGTATCCTGTATATTCAGGATTACTGCAATAATAGAACACAATACATTTCTACATCTTCACAGAAGCCAGTCCATTAGTCACCAAAAGAAGTGACATTCCAAGAAGGACTTGGATTTTTGAAGAAAAAGCTGTCATGCTTCTAAGTCAAGCACTACTTGACTTCCTGACTACCAAAGCTAACAGAGAAGAGATATGACTCTTGAGCAGATTCTACAGTCATCTCCAACAACTAGCATTTTTCTCCCCCTTTTTCCTCTATATAAAGTGCATTCTTCACAGGTATAGCTGGGAGCACATTGAGAGCTAAGAATTTCTTATATTATCAAAAAGCTGCTTTATAGGTATTTCACTTACGACAACCAGCTTCATCTGTATCATCTGAGCAATCTCTAGCCCCATCACATCTCCAGTCTGCAGGAATACAGCGACCATTTCCACAGCGAAACTGCCCGCCTCCACATCCTGTGGTAAAACAAAGTAACAAGCAGGTTTAGCAGTGCCAGCTAATCAAAGCAGACACCAAAGTGCATTCCTGTCAAATTACTGTTCTGTCCATGACTACAACACAGAAATGGAAGAATGTTATGATAGTACAAAAATGACTACATGAAAAAGAATTGGGCCAATGCTCTATACACCCAGTCAAAAAGGAAAAGAAAATAAAAAGAAACAGCTGTAAGTCTGTTGTGACTAATTTTAATACATTCCCTTATGCAAACAAAAATGATTAAAAAAAAAAGTCTCAGAAGAGCACCTGTACTACAGGAACCTATTTAATGGAGATATTTCCATTTTAAAATCACAGACAGTAGAGACTTACATAAAGGTAGGGGATCATTTTCCACATGATTTCTACAGGCCAAACATACTAAACACGCAGATCTCCCCACAGACTGCGAGGATAATAATAATCATCCCCTCTGCACCCACTATCAATTCAAGCTGGGGAAGCTGGGGAATATAAAGACAGAGCACAGTTTTATCTTGCAGGTACTGTTGGATGACAAGTTGGGCAAGAGGCAGCAAACCAACCGTATCCTGGCTAGCAGGGCAAGGGGGGTGATCCATCCCTTTGCTCTGTGCTGGCAAGAGTTCACCTGGAGTACTGCATCGAGATGCAGAGTCCTCCTTATCAGAGAGACATGGACTTGCTGCAGTACATCCAGAGGAAGGCCACAAGAATGATCCAAGGGATGGAACAGTTCCCCCATGAGGACAGACTGAAAGAGCTGGTGCTGTTCAGCTTGGAGAAGTCTCTGGGGAGACCTGAGAGCAGCTTTTAATTATCTAAAGAGGGGCTGTAAAAAAGAAGCAGACAGACTCTTCTAGCAGGGTCTGCTGTGATCGGACAAAGGGAAATGGTTTCAAACTAAAGGAGGGGAAATTCAGACTGGATATAAGGAAGTTTGGGAGTTTTGTTTGTTTGCCTGTTTTGCAGTAATTGTGCAGTGAAGCACTGGAACAGGTTGCCCAGAGATGAGGGGTATGCCCCATCTTTGGAGACACTCAAGGTCAGGTTGGATAGGACTCTGAGCAACCTGATTTAGCTGTAGGTGTCCCTGTTCACTGCAGAGCAGTTGGATTAGGTGACCTTAAAGGGTCCCTTCCAAATCAATTCTATGATTCTGTGTGAAAACCTTGTTTTAAAAGCCATGTACTGGTGACCTGCTTGAAAGTATAAAAACCTCCATTTTGTTTTGTTTTTGTAATACCCTAACCTTTAAAGTCTTTCCTCTAAAGCATAGGAAAGCATGTCAACATTTAAATAGCAAATAATTTTGAAGGAAATTAAGCTTTTAGACATTTATGGCTGATCAAAAGCTAGCCTGCTGTCATTCTATCCCACTTGACCAACCAAGGATTAAGAAGTGATTAAAGAAACATTCATTCCCAGGTGTAAATGCAGCTGGATCAGGCATTTATTAGACTTATCTAACAAAATCTTCAGTCCTGTAGCAGAGAAAAAAATGCACTGTTTATGGTCTTTCATTGTGACTACAGCCTCGTAAAAAAGGAGTGAACAGTTTTATAGATCCCCAGAACAATGAGCTATAACATAATTAAGCTCAACAGCGCTCTGTTTCATGTTAATCTGTTGTCAGCACTTCAGAGTAGGGAACTCTGGAAAAAAAAAAAAAGGCAGCAGCAAAGCCCAACTTTGTAGGAAAAAACCTGTTTCCTGGTTTAGTTACTAATCATAGGATAAAAGTACATCTTTCAATTATTCTGAATGATTTGTCCAGAGAAGATAACCTCAGTATATTTGAACACCACCACCTACTTTTTGAATTCGTGATGACATAAATAACATGCTACCAGAACTTTTATGTAAAACCAGGCATACCAACACAGTCACATAAACACATCCAAGTGATGTATTCCTAAGGGATATAGGCAAGCTACTTTATGCAAGGAATGTTCAAATCTGATTGTCTGGTAGTGACATCCTGATTTATAATGTATCCTGCAAATGGTCAAAAATTTCACTTGGATAAATGGTGGTACAGAGTGGTACAGGAGTACGTTCACCCAAATACCTTCTATAGTCTAATGCATGATGGTGGTTGGTGGTGCAGGTCTGGGGTTGGTGGTGCAGGTCTCTTATCAACTACCTTTAAAACACAACAACCTCCCTTGCAAAAATGCCCTGAAGGAATGTACAAGTTCACTCTGGAATCCCAGGCCCTCTCACTGAATTTTGCCCTCCAAAGCAACATTTCCATATGAGATTAGCAGTTAAACCTCTGATAAACACAACACCTAAAACACCACATCTCTTTTGGAATTACTACAAAAAAGTATAAACTAAATTTGCTTGTATATTTGACATATATTGCCATTCAAAACCACAGGAATATTAATAGTCACTTACTTAAAAAAAAGTTACAATACAGAATTAAATCTATACCCACAAATGGAGTTTCTAGTGAAAAAGATATTTACAAAACAAGCAAGTAATTACACCATAATTTGTATATTATTCATAAAGAATAACTTACATACAACCGCTAATTCATTTTGCTTATCTTGTACTAAGTTCTTATATTTAATCATATCCTTATAGTCATATAAATGAGGAGATAACACTGATAAACTTTTAAGAAAGCATTATAAACATAGCTGCCTTCATATAGTATGAGAAATGGTAACTGAATTTTAAACAGAAAATCTGCAAAGCACGCAGTTCTCCTACACAGAATTACAGTTTAAGTTGCTCACACCTACGTACAGTAAGTGCTGTATCAATGTCTGTTTATACAATTCTTCAGCAGATCTGTTATAATTCATTTAATTATGGCATTAGCCTTTTCAAATGTTATCTTCTGTGCTTTCTTTCTGCAGGCACACAGCTCTGATGTACCTTCACAAAAATATAAAACCAACTGACACTTCACGTACCACTGCTTTATAATATCTTTGTAACAAAGAAAATTGCACAGTAAATAATGACATCAATGCATTAAAAAGTCAGCCTTTGAAACTAATAGAGAAAAAGTAAATGTGAAAAGTTGTTCCGAAACTCATCATCAAGACTCTAAAAAGCCTGCATTTCATCTCTGATCAAAAATTGTTTTCTTAACAAAGAAAGTAAATGGGGAGAAAATGAACTACAAAACCTATTACTACCAATATTCAGCAGAAATATCCAGGATAAAATAAAATTAACTATGTCAACAGTAACAGCAATAACCAGGTTTGTTCCTACAGACAACTACAGAGATTATTTACTCTAAAATTGAATATACTAGTTCTGCTAGAAACAAATCCCTGAAAAATCAAGAGATTTGAACAACCGTGATTTAGGCACTATGACTTCAGTTATCTGTTTTAAATGACGTACAGCGCTCACACCGAATAGTGGCAATCTGCAGAAGAAGCACAGAGGCTATAAGGACTGCTTCCATTGTTTCAGACTATGCGAGGTGGCCCTGCAGCACCTGGCTCAGCAGGGAACTGTCAGAAGACAAGGGGCATCTGTTTGTTTTCTGCCATTATCTAAGCCCTGATTCACTGAAGGATTAGTAATAAGGAATTTTATGAAAAATTTTGCTTTCCATTAAAAACTTTTTTTTAAAAACAGCAAGGCAGCTCATAAATCAGACACTGCCAAAAAAATTAATACTAATGAGGTAATTTCCATAGAAATTCTGATTTACTCTGACAGATGCTGATAAAACCAGACACCTCTTTCAGGCAAACACAATTCTGTCAGCATGATTCCTGCAGGAAATAACCAATGAGTTTAAAAACAAGCAGTAAACCAATTAAAGTTTAAAGCTTTACTGCCATGCTTAAAATTTACTAACAGAGAAGTATCTAGGAGACTTTTGAAACTTCAACATTCAGATAGGATCAATTTTTTTGTTTTACTTTATTTTTATTATAATTCATTTTTTTGTCTTCTGACTGTGACAGACTAAAAAAAAATACATGACTTCAGCTTTATGAATCACACCAGAATGTATAAATAGGTCCTTCTGAAAGTAATTTCTGCTATTCGTTTCCATGGAAACTACAACAGATATTCAGCTACAAAACACAATTCATCAACATAGTCACCACCATTAGCTCTGCATTTTCACCCATGATGAACAACAGCCTGTATGCCATTCTTGTCAGAATCTGCACCAGCAGAGACAACCCACTTTCACAGTAACCATTGCTGAAACACACTACCCATTACCTCACTCTGCTCACATCCTCTGTTTGGTCTCCATAAATATTCAGCAAGCGTTGATGAATGTCAGTGGGTGCCATGGAGAAATTCAATGATACACCTTTGCTCCATGCATACTTCCATGTCTGACATCATACTGTCAGACTGTCCCTTTGCTCCATCAGTTGCACTGCAACAAAATGTAATGGAATATTGGCAGGAAGGTTTAACCTCTACTGCCATACCAACAACATCTGCCTCTGACACTGTGGGCTAACATATTAAAACAGGAGACAGTACTTTCAGAGCAGCCCCCTCACAAAGTATTCACGGACATTAACAGTAAGAATTTTGAAAGTTAAGTATCTACTTCAATGGTTCAATATTCAGGAAAACACCAAGGAAAGAGTACGATATTATCTTTAACACAAACCAGTCTGGTACCAAAACATGAAAATCATAGATCAGAATTCTCACTGAAAAAATATACCCCAAGAGCACAATTCCTAACCTTCTCGTTACACTTAACAATCTCTGGGCTTTATGTAATTTTGTCACTGCCTCTTCTGTGCTTCTTTGTGGCTGGGATCCAATCATGAGTGGATGTTTAAGATTCAGAATTTGCTCAGTTAAAAACATGAAGGCTAACACTCCAGGCTCTGGCTAAGCCACTTGGTCAAAGAATATGTCAGGTAGTCATTTTCCCAGGAAATAAAGAAATGTAATAGTGACTTTGTCATAGCAAAAGCAGGACAAAACACTAATAAAAATACAATATTAGCCTTTCAATTTGTGATTAAACATGTATGTATTGCTGAACAACAGAAATAATGCAATACAGACTCTATTACACAATTAACTACAATTAACTTTGTGCTCTGCAACAACTAGTGCATAAGAATGAAGTTAAACCACTGCCAAAGACAAACTCCACTGCCACCAGACGTTGGTAGCCAATCTTCACACCACTAATAGATGTTGTTCCATGTCACATTAAGTCGTATGGAACTTTGTCAGGAGAAAAAGATGTTAATAGCTTCAGACATTTCACAGCATAATGGCTCTAATTCATAGGACTACTATTATGCCCACTCAATTTTATTTGTGCTTCATTTGCTCCAACATGTTTGTGTTAAAGTACTTACATTGAGAATTAAAAAACTTAAATTCAATCCTTTTTTTTTTTTTTTGTACTGTTATTAAAAGTAGAACTTCAATAATTCTTTTGACTCATAATGGAAACAATACTGTTCTACAACTCTACAAGTTACACTTGTTTTCTTTCAGTTGCTCTCTAGGCTGTTAGTCTTTTCCAATTCTTTTCAAGTATTTCTCTATCTTCCTTTTCAACATTGCTTTCAACTTTTGACTCCACGTGTTTTGAATTAACTACATTATCCTCAGATTTTTAAGGCATCATGACTGTTTGACTACACAGAATAGACCAAAAGAAATCACTAGCCCTTTCTTCCCCACATTCACAATATCTTAGGGAACTGCTAATACCTCTTTTAACAGTTAAGTTGGAATGAAAGACTTAAATTAATGTAGAATGTATTAAATTCAGAATAGATTGCACCACTCAAACTGTCTACTCAGAAGTGCAACTTACATTGCTGCGATGACTTTACGTTTCAGGAATCATCTTTCACAACTTTTTTAATGTTTTAAAAGACCAACATCCTTCAAGGCAGTAATTTCTTCCTGTCTTAATACATCGGCATTTCATTTAAAAAATAATTCAGAAGTGCTAACAAACAGCATTACAAGCTTCTCTGTATAAATCTTACAACACAAAAGTAAGTGACAGGTTCTCTTTTCTTTCTGCCTTCCAACAAAGGGTACTCTTTGCTCCTATTCCGCCCCCAAACAGAAAAAGCACCATCTCAGCTCACTGGTGGTCTTGCAGGTAAAGTCCCAGAGATGTACCTTTCATACACTTTGATGTCAGATTTTTACCTAGCCTAATTACACTTCAAACAGCCTGGGCTTTTGGAATGCTCAGGGAGGTGAAGCTGAACATCTGCAAATTCCAGCTCCATTCTCCCACACCAAGGAAGAAAGAAATAAAATTCATAATTCAACAAAGACCTTTGCTTATTTTTGTAAAACACTCTAGGATATCAAAAAATAGTTTTTTACTAGCAATTACAATAGGAGAATAAACAAAGATTAAACTACAAAGTAGAATGGACTCGAAGTTCTGCTATATTTCACGCCACTGCCTTAAGATAGTATTTATTTATTTTTGTCTTTATATTTTCTTCAAGTAGCATTAATATTTAATACAAACTATTCAGATTTAGAAATTATTAATAATCAGATTACATGAGCATCCACAGGTATTGGTGAAAGTAGTGCAAGATTTATCTTCGATCATGAAGGCCGCACAACATCAAACATCTTTTGCCTAGATGTCCATAAAGACCACCATGTTAAAGAAATAATGGATAGCATCAAAGAAAATACAGTAGAAAATTAGACTGCACTCAATTCAAGTAACTGGAATATTTCTGTATACAAAACATTGAGGACTGAACTTAAAGCAATAGGTCAGTTTTTCTGCTAACAGTAACTGGACTGAGGTTTGACTCCCAAATCCTGATCATATAGATTCTTCAAAATACAGCAGAAACCCACTAACAATAACAAATTAGCTGGGTTTTTTTGTTAGTCAGTTTGCTTTTACAAAATAGCAGAAGATTATACTTCCAACCAACTTCTCATTAGGAATCCACTCATATTTTAACATTACTGGATTATAAGTAGAACTTACAAGGAGGGTGGGCAGAATGGAAACAGAAGGAATACTTAACTTTATTTTTTGTTTATTTTCTTTCATAAAGTTCACTGGACAAGCAGAGTCCTGCTCTATCTCAGATGGATGAGCAAAATATTCCATACTTGCAGGAGCAGAACTTGGGAACAACCCATGTTGTGAGCTCAGTGGAATGTTCAGTATCAGAAGCTGTTATAAATGCATCTTGCTTGTGGGATTATATCCCAATGACTGCTTTTTCAAGTATTATTCACTGATTTACAACAACAAACATCTTAAAATTCAAGAATGAAAGTGAAAATTTTGTTCTTCACTGTGGACTTCAAAATATGATGTTTTACTATAGAAGGAGGTATGATTTTCATTTCAGAATCAGTTGCCAAAAAGCATTGTTCTATCAGTGCAAAAAAAAAGAATTCTGGAGATAGCAGTCTCTTCTGCTGTAAAACAGTAATGCCATTTTAGATATAAGAAGAAATAATAGAATTACACTACTAAATTCTTCATTCTAAAAGTATATTCTGTGCTTTGTCTGCACACACTTGCACATACACTTGTCAACTATAATGTTTGCTAAAACTAAGGCAAAACTCATTTTGCTCACATGCAAACTCTTTTAAAAATATTTAAAATTAGCATATTCTATGTCAAACTATTTGCTTTCAGTTAGTACAGTTATAAAACGACTATAGATTCATTTTTGCTAATGCGTCAACATAAATCCAGGAATTAAAGAAATTCAGTATTTTCATCTACTGAAACTAAGCAGGAAAGCTTTCCTGCGAGGAAGAAAAAGTTTCAAGTCTCCTGCAGGCATCAAGTTCAAAGGAATGACACTGTAAATGCCTCCTAGCAACGTTAAAGATATTCGTAATCCTCATCCTCTCTACCTTACTTTAGCTTTTTTAATTGAAGAAATAATGAATGTAAACAGCCCGATAGAAAACAGAAAACCTAATTTTATTTTTTTCAAGTACAAACCTGAACAATACAGAGAACAAGATCTGAATTTTCTGATAAGTCCCATGCAGTCCTCATGGGAAAAATAAATTGTCTGTTTAAGCTCTGATATTCAGAACAAAATAACCATGGTCTCTGCAGTATCACTTTATAACTATTCATTTTGGGGAAAAAAAACAAAAACGCAATAGCCTTAAATTATTCACTACATAAATGTTAAAAAAAAAAAACAAAAAAACCCCCAAACTTTAAATTTAAAATCATGACAGCTTCTTTACTATACATGCCCACACCACATATCACTGCCTATATCCTACAGTACTGTAAGCAAATTTGTAGAAACAGCAATATCTTTATAACCTTGATTCAACTTATACACTATTTAAAAAGCAATAGTAAACTCTTAGGATCTTTGTAGTCCTAAAACAAGGCAGAAATAAGAAACAATCCTGTTAAGTAAGAGCTGATTCTAATAGACAGGATGTGATACTCCTTTCCACTGATATTACTTCTTATACTGAACAGTGCTCTTCCTCCAGTTTAAGTCACTGCTACATTTCCCACATTTCAGTGATGTCTGATTCTCAGTTATTAATTTTTACTTGACACTTTCTTTAACCTGACTGCATACGAAGTATTTGCATTGGTGAGACTAACAAAAATTATTTGTAGTCCTTTTCTGAGAGTTATTAACTGTCTGGCCAAATTCAAAGAAACTAGTATTTGTGGTACTGAAATATTAGCCTCTACAATACAAAAATGTATTTCAAGTACATTACGCGTAAAGAACATGTTCTGCCTAAACTGGATAACCTTAACCAGTTGTCCCGACATTAGCTGTCTTAATCCACATATAATTCAATTGTGATGGTGTTAGGTGGGTAAGTGAAGCAAGCAGTATGATCCCTAGGGAAGCACACTTCAGAGCTCTCCTAAATCCCAGAAGCTTATTTTTCATGAATGGAACATTAAATATGCAAAAATCTGTTCTAATTGACCAAATGACACGATGAGGAAGAAGAACAAGCAAACACAGGAGAAGTAAAAGGCACTCCCAATTACTCACAGAAGGAAGCATCCCAAGCATTTCTGTAAGAATGGGCCTTGCTAATGGCCCCGAGGGCTGCTGTAGAATAACAATTGGGAAACCAGGGGGTGATAAGGAGGGGGAGAAGATAGCCAAATGAGAAAGACCTTTGAGAATAGGAAGTATTTACAGCTACACAGTGCAAGGAAAATGGAGAAGGAAAAAAAAAAGTGCTCAAAAACTGTTCAAACAATTTAAGAGAGAACATGTACAGTATATGCCATTAAGAAAATCTGACAGATGCAACAGCAATGATAAAATCACCTTCTCTCATACTGAGAGCCTGCATTCTTTTTTAAATAAAGTTTTCAACCAATGTACCGTTTGTTCTCAAAATTAAAGCTCACGCTGAGATGGTGAGCTGCATTCATTTCAGTCATGCTCTCCTGAAAGCTGATGAGTCACTACAGTATAAGGAATCTGCCTCAGTAACAGCCTTACAATCTGGCTTGAGACAATGAAATCATGTCATTTGTATTTTCTCTTACGCACTATCGTTAAGACTGAAAATTGCTATGCAATATACAACACTTCACCAAATCATAAACTTTACTGGCATATTATACCATAGGTTATTAAATGAAAAATGAAACTTGTCATTAGAAAAATGAACTATTTCCCCTTACAGATAATAAATACAGTAAGCATACAGATCAAAAGCTATTTTTTTCTTTTCACCACAGAACCCATATTCCTAACAAAATTCTTTACAACTTAAGTAGTATCATCCGACCTAATGGGTCTCTTGAATTAAAAAAAGACATGTTAATCTGCATCCCAAAGCTTCACAGGGTACCCAATCATCATTTTGAACACAGAAATAGTAATTGTGATTTGTTGAAGACTAAATATGTGAGAATATTTTCAGAAAAACAGAAGAACTGAAATGTCTGTGCAGAACAGATATATCATATGCTACAAGCACGTACTGTACACAGACATAATAATGCTGCTTACTGCTGTCAAGGACAACTACAGATATTGCTTCCGATGCACTGGCAATTGCTACGTTTCCCCTTCTTTCTGAAGTAATGCAATTTCAGCTAGCAACTAATAGTTACAGCTAGTCGCTCTCTATCAAGCTTATTGAAAAAGAAATTCCTCGAGAAAAGAAGGACCATCTGAACTAGAGCAGTTGTCCAATATACTCTCACAGAATGCAATTTTATCTTAACAGACTTGAAAATCAGTGACAAGAATTAAATTATCCTTTTTAAAGGTGTTCTTTTTTTCATAAAAATATTTTCACTAGAATAGTAATACTAATAAACATCTCTAAGTAAAAAATCAAAGTACTTGAGTTCATCAAAAGCAGATAAATACAGTAAATCTATCCTATCATATGTGATCACAAATAACAGAAAAGGCATCGCTTCTCCCCCAAGTTTCACAGTGGTAGCAGAACACAGCACAGAATCACAAATGGCTGGGGTTGGAAGGGACCTTGCAGCCCACCCAGTCCCTCCCCCTGCTGCAGGCTGGTTGCCCCCACCCGCTCAGGCCCACAGTCCCATCCAACCTGCCTGGAGCACCTTCAGGGATGGGGCACCCATAGCTCCTCTGGGCAGCTGTGCCAGGACCTCACTGCCCACTGAGTAACAAATTTCTTCCTAGTATTTAATCTAAATCACCCCTCTTTTACTTTAAAGCCATTCCCCCTTGTCCTTTCACTACAGTCTTCTGAAGGGCTCCTCTCCAGCTTTTCCATAGGCCCCCTAAAGGTACTGGGAGGACACTTTAAAGTCTGCCTGGAGCCTCCTATTCACAAGCCTGAACAATCCCAGCTCTCTCAGCCTTTCTTCATAGGAGAAGTGCCACAGCCCTCTGAGTTTGCATACACATTTGCAATCTTTAAATCATAATCCCTTCCTCATAGCAGTAGCTCCCATTAGTCTTCCCAAATGCATGCTAGGAACAGGGCCCCAACCATACCAGTATATCGCTGGTCAAAAAGACAGAATCTCTATGAAGAACATAATGGCTGAGATTTTCCCTCATTGGGGCAATAACGGGGGGTGCCTCTCTCCCCCTCTCTGCTACCTCATGAAATTTCTTGGGTTTTAAGTGCCTGAGAATTCTCAACTCTATGAAAAAAGTTGAGTAGGCCAACAAGTTAGAAAGTATTGCACATCTAAAAAGAGAGCTCTTTGCTGTTAAAACATTCAGGAAACCAAACAAGGAACGGCAAGAATGGTATCTGTTATCTAACAGGTAATAAGATCTTAGTATGGATAAAGTACTTGGCAAGATCAGAGCTTTCACTTCACTCTTAGTTATTACTTCACTAAATTTCACTATTTGTCTTTTCGTTTTTCCTCAAACGAATTGAAGAGATGCCCAAATTTCTAAAGAATTTTGAGTTCAGTTTTGAAGTTTTTTTTAATATTTGTACTGTAAGATAATAATTTCAAAGTGCCTTCTGCAACTGGCTTGTTAAAAGTTCAAAACTGCAAAAATAATGAAGACTAATAATATCATTTCTATATTTTCACTGTTAAATTGCTTTTTTTTTTTTTTTTTCCCCAATTGTCTACAATTACAATACAAATCTCATGAAACACCACTTCTAGTGCACTTGCCAAAGAAGCCTGGCTGTCATTGCTGCATCCTTTGCTCAGGCAAAGCTCCCAGCGAGACAGATGGTGAGCCGGCCCCAGCAAGGCGACAGCATGATTGAGCTATGTCTGAGACTATTCAGATCTCCCTCTTGATTCAGCCAACTGCAATTTGTCAAGGCTCAGATTATTAACTAAGTAGGCTCAGTTTAATTACACTACTAAATATCTTTCACATACTGCAGAGGTAACAAAAGGAATTTTAGTACTTTGGTACATTTACAGAACATCAGAAACTAAAACTCACTTCTGGTGAGAGTCATCAGGCTTTAAAGTGCATTCTGTGGCTGACTTCATTCATATACAGAAGAGAAAAACTGCAAAGCTAACAGAACAGCTCTTGTACAGGTATGGAAGACACCACAAACTGTCACTAGTTTCAGACACCAACTACAGCTTATCTGTTTCAAGTGAAATGGTTTAGAAACCTGCTGTATCTTTCAGTAGTAAAAATCAGGTTTATTAATTCAGCTAGACCAATAAAATTGCTGCAGCATTCCAAGTGTTTGGTTATCATCCAACTCATTTATTGTACTGCAGGTCTACAACAGCCCTACAATCTTGCTCAAAAGTGAACACGTGAGCAGTCCCATTCAAGTCAAGCCATCTGTTTACACTATACAACTTTTCAAAAGTTCCCAGCAATGCTAACTATTACAGCCCTGATGGGATCATTCTTCTAACTAGCATGCTAGCCAACCATTTCCTAAATTTCCTTACAGTAGCATTAAGCAGTGATTGCATGGCCAACTGAGCCAACCCACTGACTCACTACCATAGACAAAGGGTCTCTTTTTTCTCCTTTCCAAAACCACTCCTTCTCCCACTTCATGCTGAAGTTCACTTGCTTTTCCAGCCTCTAGTGACTACCAGACCTTTCTCTGCATTGTCCTAATTCACTAAGTCATCAAGAAAGTACCCAATTCACCAGACCTGGTTTAGTTTTCCATCAGGTTTGTACATGAAAGTCACTCACTGAGAGGTCTGATAGTAGTACTAACATAAACATAAGTACTAATATAAAGTAAGCAGGAACACAGGCAGTAACACAGGAACATGCCATTGCAAGAGGGAAAGAACAGTCTCCTGCTCCCAGTAGCAGTAGCTGTTAAATTGGCTTACCAGCTCTGTAAAATCACATCCCTAGATGACATGGTATGAGAGGGCCTACATACCCTTAAGTGGGACATCCCACTACTGGTGATTGATGTGAAGTTTGAAGCCAACTTCCTGCTTCTGGGCGGGCCTGTGGAGGACTACTTATCCATGCAGGTACTTCAATTCTGCAAACCCTATACTCCTTCAAACTAAACTAAACCCAAATCAAACTCCCCGGTATGCCTATCTGAGTGGTTTCCAAAGATGAAACCCATCACCTAGATTGTAAATGTGAATATAGCAATTCCTGGGATATCTTAAGTACTACACGTCTTTGTTTTTAGTAAAGATGCCATAGAACTTAACTAAAAACCCCATCCCTCACCTTGTTCTACAAAAGCGAGAGCCTGCAGTCATCAGCCACAGAAGTCCCTGTTGCAGTGGACTCTTTCTTGGACTCTACAAAACAGGATGTGGCATCATGACCTGCTTGCATAAGAAAATAATTGGACAAACACATGTCTTCTGCTGAAGATCTGACTTCTTGAGTGCAAAACAAAGGCAATTATTCATATTAAAAGCTTAAAATATAACAGGGCATAAAGGAAGAACAATTTTAGTTAACTCTTTTATGCCATTTTATTAATCCCCAGCAAACTCTGTAACAGTGATCCTTAGATCTCTAATCCACTTCAAGCATTGCAAAACAAAGAAAACATTAAAAGGCTCAAAACCAACAGTAAAAGCTTATAGAACCTGCTAGAGGCAACCCATTCCATTAAACATTTCTATGCTTACTCATTAAACTTCATTTTCTTCAACTGTTCTAAAAATGTGCTGAGTGTGTTTAAAATGTGTTTAGGGAACAAAAAAAAAAAAAAAAAAAAAGAACAGCAGCTAATAGAACATTACCATAAGAAAGTAGACTGCAAAGTGAATTTCAAGCAATAATAAGCTATTAAAAGAGATGTTTACTCTTCACCAAATCCTTTTTTCCATCTCGAAGATCAGTACAGCTATGGGTTAGATCAGTACAACTAAGGGTTACTTTCCTTGAAATCAATGAAGCTGCACTGGCTTGACTGAGAAGAGCCCTTACTTTTTCTTCATCTAAAACAGTTTAAGATATTTTAAGAACAAAGTACAGTTATTGAATTATATGCAGAAGCACTTAAAATAATTTGAAAAGAAGTTGACTTTTATTTGCCACACTCAGTGTAAACTATTAAAAACACACCAACAAATTATCTGATTATCGTAGCTAATTAACCACAGTGACCTAATCTAGCATCAAAACATCAACTTCTCTTTATATACATGTCAATCTGTAGATCATTAATTAGAAGAGACCCTTAATGTTTTTCCATCAATGACACCTCCACATCCAAAGTGCCATATGACTTCACTACTTATTAAATAAAGCTCTAAAATAGGAGAAACAAACACTCCTACAAAAATGTGATTGCACAGAAAGATTCAAAGTGTCATGGTATCTGCCCATCGAAAATGTTTTCACAAGGTCTCAGAACAAGTTTTGTAGGAAGACTGAATTGCATTTAATCCAATACCCCCAACTGCTATAATGTCCGATTACTGCATAATTAAGAATATGAGTATTAAGTAAGAAAAGTCTTGACAAATGAACCCCCAGATTACATACTAAATACTGGGAAGTTAAAAGCAAACATCACTGTACTTCAATATGACAATAATCTAACACTACAAGATGGCAAAGGGGAAAAGCTCCAAAAACTCACTGATTTCGTATCAACCCAGAAAGCCCAAAAAGAAAATTAATAAGCTTTTAATGAAATTGCATTCTACCTTTCCCCCAAATGAATCTTTGCTCATTTCCTGCAAAACACATGGAAAGTAAATCTGGATTAAAGTGGGATTTCATTGCTCAAATTTCCAATCAGCTCAATATATGAAAGAAGATTTTGGTTTGTCTTACAGGGAAATTGAAGCAACACATGCATCACACATTTATCTTAGCTAAAATCTCCTTAAATGCTATGCCTCTATGCCTCAACTTCTGTAGCTTAATTATTTACTGTAACTCTAGCATTTGGCATAGAACCTAAATCTAACCAGGTGTCAGCCTATTACTGCCTTCAATTTTTAACTAAAATTTTGGGGGTTGTCCCATTCTTCACTTTAGCTGATTACTTAGCAAATTCCTGCTATGCTTTGCTGAACAGTATACAGAAAGAGTAAATTATTAAGAAAAGTCAAGATATGCATTAAAAGAAGGCTACTTATTAAAAAAAGCCTTAAAAAAAAAAAAAAAAGACCGTCAGAGCACAGAACTACAGCTCATTAATTAAAATGCCAGAAGATTACAATATGTTTTATCAAGATACTCATTCAAATTATCAGCCCTCAGGAAAAAGTAAGTTCAGAACTAGTCAGACACCAAGCTTTGCTCCTGATTTTTTCTAACTACATCATCAAGAGAAACAAAAAAAATAACCCTACTGCAGGAATATGAAGAATGCTGCAACCCAGAGATCATTTACAATACCAATTAAACTGTACATAAAGTTTGCATTGGCACAGTCATTTTCTTTGCCATTCTTTCTTCCTCCTCATTACTCCCAAATTCTTAGTCCCTGAGGAAAGCCTCATTCAAGGTCTTCTAACAGTGGGTCTTAGCAGGGACATAATCTCACAGATAAGCTGTTCTGTCACAGAAACATACACTGTGCCATACAACAGTGTACCAGCACTGGCTCTGGCCTGTCGCCTACAGCAATGTCATTATACATCATCTTACAGACATCAAACAGATTTGAATCAAGATAGTGTCTGTAAACACACTGAATTATTAATCTGAAGATTGAATTCTTACAATACTCGATGGAAAAGCATGTTTCTCCAAGCTATTCTTCTCCCTGCTCGGATTTACCATACATATTCTATGCATCACTGGCCTCACTTCATGCAACCATTCTTTGTGATTGATATCACAGCATACAGATTTGGTCTTAAAATAGGTCTTCATTCCCATAGACAAATGAAGATCTTTTAATAGCAACAAATTTTAAGTCTGAGCTGTATTTAAACCAACAATTTCTCATTGGAGATTTAAGATGTAAATCAAATGTGATGCACAAACTTCATGTAATGGCAAAGCTGTGCAAATCACATCTTGACAAGATGCCCACAATACAGATAACTGGTTTTCTTAAAAAAAAAAAAAAAAAAAGTTTTTAAAAATTATATTCTGAACTTGATTACAACAGTAAACTTTTAAAAGTGACAGGAAACTATGAATTATTGAAAAAAAGGAGCAAAAATACATCTTGAAAGTCAATCTAGATGTGATATTCTGGGCTCTTTGTTCAACATAGAACATAAAAAATTAAAAAACGAGCATACATGTAATAAGAAAGACTACCAATAGGAACACTTAGATTTCCAGCTACGTTTCCAAGAATTTGTAAGTTTACACTAATACTATGATTACCTGCAAGGAAAATATAGCCTGGTTAAGAAATCATTTATTACATATGATTCACAGCAGTGTGAATCTGTCCTCCACACACGAGGAGTTCTGAAAAAATAAAAAGATCCATCAGAAGCAGAGAAGAGGGAGTGTTGAGTAGCAAACTTCAATTTAGATGTTGTAAACTACGTAGTACAGTGAAGGTCTGGCCTTACAAAAACAAATTAGTACTTTGCAATAAATTACAGCAAAGCCAAAGCTTCAGTGCAAGTGCAAGTATGTGTAATTCTGAAAAAAAGAAGGTTGGTACTGTTTTACAACATGCACTAATTTAAAAGCATTGATGACAAGAAACAGCACTGAAGTTAAAATATTTAATTATTGATTTACATCATCTGTATTGAAATAGTTCATCAAGACCTAAGGTACCTAAATAAAAAAAAAGGAAGTTCAATTAAATTAAACACACATGGGCTGCAGAGATAATAAATATTAGTAAGTTTAGAAAGAATGTTCTTAATATTTTAGATCTAGAGAGAAGGGTTTTTTTTTTTTTTTTTTATAAAGAAAACATGGCTTTTATGAATGATTTATATGTGATTTTCATATATATGAATGATGTTATAAAGAAGCAAACAGCTCCACTAGCCCCAAACCATTAGAAACACAAAAATCTCTAACCACTTTCAGGTACTAAATCCTTCCCTCAACAGAAGTTCAGCAGGCCTTCCACGTTAGATAAGGTGAAGCCAATAACAGACAGTACATGGAGCACTGCATGAATGTACAGACCTAGTATGCTTTGCAGAAAGATTAAAGAACTCATTGTTTGCCTGAGAAGTTGCCCTAGTGAGCTCATGTGCCCTGTGCAAAGCTGCTGAGAGTGCAACAACCATTCTGCATCTGGGGTCTGTGGCTACAAGCATGAAGGCTTCCCAGATTCCTCAAAACAAACATTAACATCAGTCCCATGATCCTCCTTTTTGGAGTTAGTCCGTTAGCTTTTCAGATTCCAGCTGCAACATTTGCTACTTTAGGGGCAACAAGGCCTAGAGAGGCCTGCAGAAGCAGGTGCTGCATTGACAAGCAATATAAGGGGAGGTATTTTTATTCAACCTTTAAGTGCTACGTTGAGGTCTAGTAAATCCAGAATTAAATAAACTGGGGGAGAATTATGATATTATCATCTGAGCAAGTGTGCAGGTGAAGCTCGTTCTAGAAACATCCAGCACGTACTGGGAACACTCAGGTATTGCTAATCTCAAGCCTTCCTTGAGAAGAGGATTAGGCACGATAATATAATTTTCCCCAATTTCCTTTTAAGCCTCAATTTGGTTTCAAAATTCTCTTAATTTTTTTTTTTTTTTTTTTTTTTTTTTTTTTTTTTTTTTTAAATCAGAGTCTGACATCTCAGGATTGAAGGAGCTCAGCTTAAGGATATCAAGTACTTTACAAGAACAATCACCATGTGGCCAGGATTGTCACCCAGACATTTTATTAAGATCAGTTACGCTTCAACTAATACTAGACAGCCTCATTTAAGCAGTTATTTATTGTACTTCCTTAGTAGGCGCTGTGGGGAGGAATCAGGAATACCCTGTTTCTACTACCACCAGATTCATGTTCCAGAGCCCGCGATCCTCTCCCTTCACACCTTTTGCAGGGCACGTCCCAAACGGCTAAAAGTGGCCGAGCAAGAAAACACACTTTGAGGTCAGCGCCGCAGCCCCCATCGCACGCAGCGTGCAGCAGCACACGGGATTAGCTGGCCGCCCAGTGTGACCTCCCTGCCAGGGCCTTTGCAGGGCTCCTGCTGCACATTAGCCATCTCCTCTTTCGCCGCTCCTAGAGGGAACTGCTAGCAGCAGTTGCCGCATAATTACTTGCTTGATTCTGTCTAAGGAGCTTAAGCTAAGAGTTGAGCAAGGCAAGCAGATTAACCATTTGGGCGCACCAACACGCACGGCGGCTCCCGGCCCCACAGCCGGGCCCAGGGGCGAGCTGCGGCCCCTCACCCCGCCGCAGCCGGGGGAGCGCATCCGTCCCCGTCCCGCCAGCCCCGAGCGCCGGCCCGCGCCCAGTCACATGCTGCCGGTCGCCTAGCAACGGCAAAGCCCAGCCGCGGCGCTCCGCCGCGAGCTGTGACCGGCACCGGCGGGGCCGCCCCCCGCGAGGAGCTGCAAGGCACGGCCGCCTCGTGCTACGTGCGGGACCCGCTGCCCGCCGGCACCGGCGCTCGGCACGGCTCCGGAAGGCGCTCCCGGGCACGGGACGCTCCGTGCCGCAGAACGCGCTTCGCTGGCAAGAGAGCGGGGACCGCAAGGAACAAACCGGGAAGGCTCTGCGAGGTTCTGTCGGGCTTCATCTCGCCCGGAGCCAGAACGGGTGCCCGGGCACGCGGAGAGCAGACCGCAGTGCTGCACGGCCGAAGCGGCCCCTCCGCGCTCAGCGGCGCCGCACAGCCCGAGAAAAGTTTGTACAAAGCAGAAAAGCCATCCCGGGATATCTACTTAGTACCAAGATAAGGGAAAGCGAAGAGCCGATGGGGGGGTTGCAGGCTCTTTTAAGGCATAATGAACTCCCAACACACGGCCCTGGGGACAGCAGCTCCCTACTACCCGCACCGGCTCCGCTGCTCCGGCGGCCGGCGCTGGGCTCTCCTGGCAGCCTCCCGGGCAGCGGGAGCAGAGCTTACCTTGGCAACTGCCCTGCAGGATGCACGCAGCGAGCAACAGCAGCACTCTGCAGACAGTTGCTGCTCTTCCACCCGTCTGCTGCCGAGTTCCCATCTGGACTGGGATGCTCCAGCTCCCTCCGGGCCGGCCGCTCCGCTTCGGATGCCGCTCCGCAAAGAGAACTCGGGATCTTTTTCCTATCCCGCTAGTTACAGAAGAAAGGCGCGCTCCCCTGTTGAGACATCGCGTTCTCTATAAACTCCCACCCTCCAGACATTGCATAAAGCTCTTTATACCCCGCGGCCCCGGAACCAGCATGAGAGAATGAGGCGCGGAGCGGGCCCTGTGGCCGCACTGTCCGCCCCTCCCTCCGCAAGGCAGCGGGCGTCGTGTCCCAGCCCGCAGCGCTGCGCACTGGGGCAGAGCGGGGCACCGTCCGTCTGCAAGCAGCAAGTGACCCTGCTTTTAGCGTCCCAACGGCACGCTCCCAACGAGGGAAGCGTATCTGACAACTTGGAAATACCCAGTTAGCAAACACAAGGGATAACACTTATAATTTGGTTATTATTGTTCCTCACATTAGCATTGCAAAAGGCAAAGCGCAAACAATATTACTTCTGCTCTTCCTTAGGAGATATAATCAGGTTGGTAAAGTACTTTGGCTGAGAATGCTGGAAACACCAGCTGGCCACCTTCCTCCGGTCCTACCTACAGCACAGGTGAGGCACCTGCTTGTGTTTTATCACTGCTGTTGCAGGAATCACATACCTACAAATGAAGCTGGAGCAGTACAGAGGAGCACAGGGAAAGATACAGATACCCAGGTGCTTCAGGACAGAACATGGGCCTGGGAAAAGGGCACGTACTTGGGATGCTTTCTGCACAAGCTCAGAAATGTTATAGATAAACTAAGTGAAGTTGAATTACTTTGTTTGATGCTGCTCAGGAGCGGGCTTCAGTATAAAAAATTGAGATATGCCAAGCTGCTCCTTTCTGTGCCTGTTCACACAGACACATGTGTGAAAGAGACTGCTGTGCATATGCATGGTGGGAAGAAGATGGGTCTGTTTGTCCTGCAGGAAACTTGGGCAGATGAATTCTAACGACACCAGCCTTAGAAATTCTCTGTATCGTTTGTTTGTTTCACATCGCACTCATTACAATGGGTGCTTGATAGCAACAGAATTTAAAGTGATATTTGAAAAGTGATATTTAAAACCAAACACCTCTTTTTCAGGTTGGGGTGGGGAGACCTGCATTACACTTGCAGAAATTTTAAAGGAACGCGTTGTCGTTTATTGGCAGACTGAGATTTTTCTCTAGGTCCTGCAGGACGCTAATCCTCCTAACTCTCTCCTAAGGTTTTCTATCTATCGGGCTAGAAAAGGAAGCGGGGCGGTGGGGAGCGGGGGGGGGAGGGGGGAAGATGTGGAGTGCGGGCTTTTGCGAGGTTGTGATTTATGCAGGTTCGGGGCTGTTTGGTGTAGTGGTACGACACAGCACCGGGGTCAAGCCACAAGAAACACAGGGGGCAGATCAGAATATTCAATTAGCTTCCTGGCACCTCTGAATCACAAAGAGAGGATAAGATCTCTCCATCACAAGATCCAGAGCTGCCGGGGGAGGGGACCTGCCCTCTTCAAATCTCCGTGCTCCCTCCCACCCGCTCTCCTTTCACCGTAGGAGAACAGCGCTTGAAACATTCCTTTCTGCACGGAAGGACTTTTCCTATTGTTGTTTTCTTTGTGTTTCAGTGTTGCCAACTTACTGGAATTCTTGTCGTGGTTTCACAGCAAGGCTCAGGCTGACCAAACGGAACCAGCTGCGTTTGTGTATGGGGCCGCCGCCGCTTTAATCCCCCAACAACGCCGATGGGGAGGGACGGAAGGGATCCTCGAAGGGGCACGGGCAGATCCGCTCAGTACAGATGGGTACCTGAAAAGCCAATACACCAACACTGTTCTTAATTAGAAGGGGAATGGTTTAAAGCTTCTCACACCCCAGCAGTGCGCAGACAGGGCCTGAGAGCTGCAACCCCAGACTGGGAGCTACATGCACCCTTGGTCACTGCTTCTTTGAGTGGCCTGGATGCAAGGTTTGAGAGGCACCTGTTTCATGCAGCTGGCACACAGAAAGCACACTCCTGCCTCCATTGCCTTTACCATTCCCCAGAGGGCTGAGGGAAAGAACTATTCTCAAACAGGAATGAATGGAGACACCAAAAACAGAGAGGGCAAGCCCTATTCTGAAATAGAGGGTCAGCCTTCCTCACCATTATTCCTAGCACTCAAACAGAAATTACCCAGTTACTTTGCTGGAGAAGAATGAGTCAATAAGGAGCCAGCACAAGATCATGCTGTTTTCAGTTTAGTTTCAGTTAAGTTTACTTAATAAAAAAATATTCTCCTCTCACTTAACCTAATCACCCAACAAAGGGGCACTATTCTGCTGGACACCATCAAGCAGCACTTCAGCAGAGCTGAGCTGCAAGATGAAACACATCCAGGCTTTCCTGTAAATATATCCAAAACTGTACCGATACAGTGCAGCTCTCTCTCCTAGCATTCTGTTGACTGTCAGTTGAACACTTTCTGACTGAGCTAGATCTAGGGTTTCTTAATGCATTATTTGAGGTTTAAGATGCATACTACATCTGTTACAAGGTTAGAAGGGAGAAAACCAGCAATGCAGTTATTTACTGAATTCTGGGTTTAATTCAAAATATAGTTTGGGAAGTGTTTGTTTGCCTAGTTTGTGCTGTAAGCAAGCACAATTGAAAAAGCTCTTAACATTATAATTTAGAGCAAACAGCCATGTTGCTTACACATGAAAGGTGCATGCTAAGCATTGAAGTTAAAAATTGAAAGGCCTGATTTCTGACCAAAGTTCAGTTCTAATTTGCAGTATCCAAGCTCATCCAGTTCTTAACAAATAGACAAAAACACCAGGGTTGATGTATGACTAGATAAAGACACAAAGCTGATGGCTAAAGGAGGAGGGGAGAGATTCACTCAAAGAAGCAGCAGGTCAGAACAGACAAGAAATTTGTCTGAACTTCTCAGGACAGTTTACAGAGGCTTAGGATCTGCCTCGTGCATTATCCAGTGCTTTACTGGGTAATGTAATTGTCACTGGCATTTGGTAATCTTGTAGCCAATGTGTCCTTGAATAAACCTAAGTTTTTCCAAATAGAAAACATTTTATGTCACTAACAGTGTTTTGAATTTCACATGCGTTTCATCATGAAATCACATGCCTTTAGTATGATAAGCTACTTCATTGTTTTTGTTTAATCATACTAAAGCAATGCTACCTGTAGCCATGCTAAGAATACTGATATGAAAAATCATACAAATTTAAACTAAAAATGACTCGATCTCTACCCGGGTGATAGCGTAACAACCCAACAGCAGCAAGTTCATTGTTCAGATTTCATCCATCTTTGCTGCTTTATAATTTGAAGCATCACGCTTATTTAACACAACAGCAGAAAACAGCCCTTGAGTTCACCGAGTTTCTGATATAAGCTACATCACATTTCACAATACCTAAAATAATGGCACTTACTTGCCTGGGAGGTATTTTTCTCAAAACTTTTTTTAAAGGCAAAAATAAACCACCTAAGTTTGAAATAATAAAAAGAGGTCCTTACTTGACATTGTTCTCAAGCATCTAATGCATATTCATCACTAAAGCACAGATTTCCAGAAGACAAACACACTGGATCAAAGGTGAATATACAGTCCACATGAATGCAAAAAACATTCAACCCAGGAGCCGTGAATCAGGCCAGAACAGAACCCATTAAGTCAGGACAGCTCAGTGCAGCCAGTGCTGTGGAGCGAAGTTCTCAAGGTCTCCTGGTTAGTAACACATTACAACTTCTCTTTCAATCTGGAATTCAATTATTGCGCCCTGGAACAGAAAGAAGCTCATGGAAACTGCGCACCTTTCTGAAAACTGCCACTGAACAAGTGAGACTTGCAAAGACATTCACAACATCAACAACCAAACAGCCCTGTTTGCTTTTGTTGGTTGGTTGTTTTGTGTTTTTTGGTTTTGGGTTTTTTTTTTTTTTTTTTTAACTCTGCAGCATTGGGCCTGTGAAGGACTTTAACAGTAACAGTACAGAAATTAGAGGGTTTCTTTACCTGAAATGTGGAAGAAAACAGAGAAAGATTAAATACTCCCAATCCTGTCCTTCCACCCCCTTGGTTGGCACTGTTTGGTTCAAACTGCAAGTCCCTTAGCCCTGGAGACAGTCACAAAACAAGGATAGGCATGTGTTCCCCCTGGTTATAGCTCTAGTTATCAAAGCTCATGGTACCTGTCTTACTGCAAGCAGTTCTTCTTTGGCACTTTGTCTCTAAGGAACAGAACTCCTTACTTTTGCTCAAGTTCACTGACCATTCAGCAAAATCTCTGCCCTGCAAAGAAGCAACACATAGAATTTGTACCTGAGAAGGAACAGGGAGTAAAGAGGCATTTCCAAATAACTTATGTTCTAAAATTTTATTAGGATACTCACAAGGGAAGTAGGATAATATGGAATAACTCTGAAGACATTTTATGAGAGCAAACTGAGCTATGCTGAGAAAACTCAAGACTGGAATCCTTGTCTTGATATTTTCCCAGAAAACAGACTTCATTCTTACAGCCAAGTCTAGGCAGCACTGCAAAACCGTAAGTGAATATCCCAAGAACGCTCATATAGTAGAAAATAATTACTCAATGAGCATTTACCTTGGGTTTCACTGTATAAAACAGTAGAAATATTAGTCTTTTCCATATTAATTTAGGTGTCCTGTATGATACAATCCACTTCCAAGGTTATGCACAAGGTTATAACACCATATTCCATGAAGGAGAGAAATGCATAGCACATCTTTCAAAATAACAGCCAAAGTATTTTCATTTCTGAAGTCCAGTCCTGCTACTTTCCATTGGATGCTACCTCATTCAATATACCAGCAGGTATAGTCACTGATGAAGACAAAGTAGTGAAGGAAGTACACTGTCCCATATATTACATAAATGTAAATACATACAGAAAATGAAACAAGAAAGGAAAGAAGTATATCACACTAGAGAACATTACTCTAGTGCAACAGCTTACTATATAAGAAGTCTCTTCAGCTTCTGAAGCATTCATTTCTGGTTTGAGACACCTGGGCCTGTCCAGCAGAACTAAGTACTCACTACTGTAAACAAAATTGATGGGAGCTGTGCTTTTAACATATACAAAGTACACTGAAACTGAGTCCTTGATGTCCTGAGATACTCAAAAATCAAATGATATGTTTAAACAGATCTTTTCAGTGCCTCAATTTTCTGATGTAAAACTAGGTGAATCTCCCAGGCACTTTGTAGATGAGAACTAGAAAAATCCAAAAGAAAAATCAGTTGTCTTCTCAGAGAAAAATATGTTGTACAAAAGAGGATAAAACTGTATAAACATCCACCTCAGCAAACGGTATAAGTAAATGCAGATATGATGCTAGAATAGGCAACAGAGTAGACCTAGTAAGAGGTAAGATTACTGTTCATTAATGTAGCATCCAAGCTAGAATGTCTCACAAATTACTTCTGTCATTTCCCACAGAGCTGGTTTAAAAACTTAACTACCAAATAGGCAACAGTACCTACTGTGTGCCAGTATCTTAAGTTATCTATTTTCTTTGCTATTTCTTTTAATTTTTCTTTTCTATTTTCCCTATTAATCAAAGAGTTCGGGGATGTTCAGGATGAACTTCAAAAATGGATTTCTCACATGCTAAGAATTGCTATGTGGTGTTTTCCCAATAGCCAGGATCAAATGCTCCAGAGGTCCCAGAGGCATCCAAAGAAAAAGATGAAAGAAGAAACAAACAACACTGAGCAAAAGAGAAGATGGTTTAGCAGTACAGGAGATTGTAGGTGACAGACTTTTATAGTTTTGATACATATTTCAGACAGCTAGAGATTAAACACTTCCTACTTAATAAAAAAGCAGAAAATATAGTGCTATTCCATGAATTTTGTGCTCACTGAAAAAGATGACATAAGTAGGCCTATGAAAGAATCTTTCTGAAAACAAAGATATTCAGTGTACGACCAAAATACAGCTGCCCTGCAGCATCCTATGTATACCAACCATTGAGCTATAAGGTATTTACAGTATATTTTTTGTAATATAAAATGGAAAAACAAAGTAAACATTAATTCAAGATAATTGCTACATTTTTAGCTATTCTTAGCTGACAGCTAAAGAACTGTACCCAAGCCTCTTGCTTTGAAAATAGTACCTGATTCAGCCAACCTGCAAAACTGCTTTGACAAGAAGAGACTAAACTCATGAATGCAGAAGGTAAAAAGGATTACAGTAATTTAAAACAAACAAACAAACCTTACTCTTCTCCTTGGGGGTACTTGTTTGCAGGAACAAGATACAGAACATTTCAGTGAGCAAAGACTTTGGTAAGCAAGGTAACTGCCTTGAAGTTCGCAATTCCTCATTTATCTATCATCCTTCTGAGCTGCAGCATTGCAAATCATCATCCCTTTTGTCCCTGCAGTTATTTAGGTTCTCAAGAGAGAGGGACTGCTGTGCCTGCTTTACAGCACAGTTCCACAAATGCAGGAGCAGGCTGCAAATGCTAGTAAGGAACACAACACTCAAACTGACTTCACCATTCATGTGAACATCTCATCAGACTGTACCTTCATAGCCAGGAGAAACTGGCAAACTCCATGTCTGGAGAAGCTAGAGTCACTTAAGCTACCATCAAGAGAGCATGCAATGTTATTTTTATAGCCACATCACAGAATGAGAATTGAGGTGAAAGTTTATCATCAAGAACAGCATAATGGTGCGTTTTGTCTTTTGCAAGGTATCTAACTGAATTCTTCCTCGTCAGCACCTATTCTTGCATACAAAAGTTATTATTGTCTAATCCACAGTTCCAGAATTTAAGATCTTTTCCTCATTAGGAGGCTTGCAAAGAACCCATCGGAGTAAGGGGTACCTCCTACAGTTTTGAAGACAGACTATCAACATTATTCAGAATACGATCTTAAAACCACTAAGTTACTCCTCTGGTGGTTAGCTTAAGAAATTTTGGATCTGTAACACTTGAGTTTTCTAGTGCAGCTGCACTACATCACATGGTGAAGGGCAGAGTCAAGAAACTGGAACACATTCATTACTCGTGCTTACATTCCTACTGGAACAGTACTTTGAGTTTGAACAAAAAAATGTTTACAAACAAAGCTATGTGATGTATCCACTGTAATTACTGTTATCTTCAGCAGTATGGAAGGTCCTTTTTTGCTTTTGTTGGTTGACTTGTTTCAAGATAAACAGTTATCCTTAAATGTCATTGTAAGTCAGAGCTACGAGCCATTCAAAGAAATAGCAGGTTTCTTACTATATTCCCCTGGACATTAAAAACCTCCTTTCATTCCTTCGGAATGACTGTTAAACATTTCAACTTCCCTGAAAAACTGAAGCTACATCACTTTGTGTCAGGCACTTTAAGAGATACTAATGAAAAAGCCCTAGGTCCCCATAATCCTTTGTGGCTGATTAGGTACAGAAGAAGTGTTGTTTCATTAATTGGAAGGCTATGAGCCTGAAACCTCATATTGACCTGAAAGTAATGTTTTATTCATATAGGAGTGTTGTACTCAAAACTCCAGAAATAATTAAGAGGACAAGCATCAAATCTTAGACCTTTGAATTATGAAGCTGGATAACCAGTTAATTATTGCACAGTAGAAAAGAAGAGAGGATTCAGTAGTTCTGATAAATCACCATTTCCATATACCTGAGAAAAGCTGATGGGTGATCAGGAACACACTGCTAAGAATGATTTCAATTCTCAAAACATTCAGATTATTTCCACAAGTTGCAGTTAGAAGTTTTTTTTTCCTGGATTAAAAAAAAATGGGGGGAGGACATAAGATTAAACTCTGGCTCTATTATACCAACAAGGGAAAGCTCCAAAGTTCAGTAGTCAGCTAAGATTAATCAGCAATGACCAGCTCCCCAAAGCCACCAAATGCAGGAAAAAAATAATGTATTTTTCAAAAGGAGACAAAAAAAAGACATGATTTTAGAAACCAGATATCCAGTTGTTTTAGATGCAAGCAGAAAGTCACTGTAGTCAGTAAATAGTTTATTCATCAACTTCTCAGACAGTATCCTGAAATTTTATTAGCTGTTGTTTCTGAACAGTATTGAAGGCTTGTTACCTCTTGAACATAATGAAGAGCAAGAGTACATGTATCAAAGGTAAAGGCATTATTTTAAAAGCTGTCATCCTCCTACAGACATGATTATATGATCCTACTTGATGATAACAAAAAGAAACTTTGCTGACTTATGTTTACATTTTATGTTTACATCTCTCTCTCTCTCTCTTTCCAGCATGATACCTAGTGAAAATTCCACACAAACATTTACATCCTCATCAACAAACACAGTCACCATCCTTGTAATACGAACTAGTCATGTCTATTCCTTTATGCATCTCACTGCCAATAATCACTGTTGATTCCATCTTGCTTGGGCTTTGTCAAGTCTGATGTATCTTGTAACATATTAGCTTTAGAGAAGCTTTTTCACCTGTTAATTCATGTAAGTGAGCCTTTTCTCATGTTTTTTTTATCACCCAACTTTTCCAATTATCATCAGATTATTTTAATTACTGAAGCATTGACTACAATCAATAATCAAGCATGAATCAAGAAATTATATATCCTCTTATTGTCAGCATTCTTCTGTTTCTACACCAAAGTGTTTTAGATGAAAGAAGATTAAAACCAAATGTTACTAGTAGAGCTCTAACACCAAGAACCATTTACCATTTTCTTAATGAACATCCCATTCTTCTCTACTTTTGCTGCCATATCCTCAGTTATTCCAGTATGGATCACATTCTTTTAAATTGCTACTTCCTTTCCCTCCTCTCCCTCCCCTTCTTGTTTTCCTTATTTCTCCTTGCAGACACTAATTTTCTTCTTTAAAGATAAGGTTACAAGAGACAGCAAACAGTACCGCAAACATAAGGAATGTAATCAATAACTGCAGCAGTTTTTATTACTCTTTTTATAGTACAACATACTTCTTATGTAAACTCACACATTGATCGAGTTGGAATACAAGATAAAAGATCAGATTAACAACTATGAAGTTGCTGGTTTGAACTGACTTACCACTGTAAAAGCCTCATAGAAACTGAATATGGACTAGGGTCATCAGAACAGATTCTACTCCAGACCACAACAAGAGTGCACACCAGAAAGAGATGAAGCTAAAACAATACAGTTCCTGTATTTTGCTAGCTCCTATCATCCCTGGGCAACTAGGTATGAGATAGAGCAGTTTGCTGACTACTTAGTATGTCTGTGATGTTTAAATCCCCCTAAACCAGGATTAGGGAAGGGCAAAAGGTACTTTAAAGCCACCTGTCATCATCTCACACACATTCCGAGTTAAAGACAGTGAAAGACAAAGGATTTGGGGGCAGCTTTCCATTTGCGTTTGACCTTTAGGTTTTAATAGTATAATAGTCAGGTCAAATTTGAAGAAAAAGCTATGCAAAGTCCCATTCTTCCTGAGATTCTGCTAATGGTTACTGATAAGAACACTGAGTTTTCCATATTCTAGAATATCAAATAGGTCTTTAATCTAAAAATAATGCTGCTATCACATCTAACCCATATCCAAAGAGAGACAATTGCATTATGTGTTCTCAATCAGATGCTTCAAGGAAGGAGATGACTGGTTTTTCTCCTTGTAACGAAAGGTAGCTTTCCATGAATTATTTCCTAATTCAGGCTACAGAATTTGCTACCATCCCTGCTCACCTTACATTTTTTTCCCTAAATATAGACACAAGATTATTTCAAACAGTATTTTTCATTAAAACTTACTATCTTGGTGCCTAATCATATTTTTTACACTGCCCATCCAATTATCTCGATCCTAATAGGACCTCTGGGTGCTACTATCAAATAAACATGAAAAATTAATCATAGCTGTTTTATTCCTAACAGCTGAATAATAACTGCACTGAGTAATGGTGTTTCCAGTATTTTTAAGTAGTCTAGACCTGAACAAATACTTTGATTATTATGTATGGATTTGCACTCATTCTAATAGCATTTAAAGTTTGTATCTCCTGCTCAGGAATGCACAGTAATATATTAACCAATTCTTGTAACCTATGTATACATGATTATAAACCCATTCTTTCTATCCCACCAAGCTAGTTAAGTTCTAGCTATTGCTTTCAAAAATTCCAAAGTTAGTTCTACATTTTAAAGAATTTCTTTAAGTCCCTGAAGAGCATATAAACATTGCTAGGACAGGAAAAATCCAGTAAGGATTCTACTATTTAATTCTGGTTTCACATCACTGGCAGAAAATTAGCCTCAGACAAGCCTACAAAATATTAGGAAGATTTTGAGGGGCTAAATCTTAGGAAGATTTAGAGGAGTCAGAGTCCTTTTTCCTTTCCTTCCTTTTGCTGCCTCTTTTCCACAGCATTCTTTCACCCAGCTGTAGGGCAAGACACAATCATAAGGAGCCTTTACCATGCACAGGCTAGGGAAAATCCAGGAACATAGAACACATGCAGTTTCATTGAAAACATTCACTACGTTTGATCTATTCTGTACTTGTGAAGGATAAGATGTCAATTCAATGTACAAGTTCAATTATATCACTTAATCATATAGAAAAGAGCACCAGACTAACCTGGTTTTATTTTAAATGATTTGGAAAGAGAAATGAGTGAGAAAAGTATGTGTGTACTTTCAAGCTTCTAATCCACTGCCCATACTTCCAACTACATTCAGTCTAAAAATGCTGTAACAAACTCTCATGCCAGACTCCTAAACAGAATCTATGACTGTGGTTTCAAAACATACAACAATACTCATTACATTTTTGACACCTTGTTTGAACGCTTTCCTGCTGAAGCGAAAGATAAGTTGACAATAGACTGTATTCAGTCCTCTGTACAAAACAGTATTTTTAGGGTCTTCATCACACTCTTGTTGCAGCTTATTGTGTAACTCACTCCTTGATTTGAAATTTACACTCAGAACGGAGAGGTCAAAAATAAACACAAACAATTAAAAACAATTTGATTACATTAAATATTTTGTTTGGTGGCTTTACCTGACAGGTTTATTGAATATTCCTTTTTAATTTAGTTTTAATGTCATTTTCATCTTTATGACTGCATTTCTCTATCTGCCCAACAAAGCAGAGATCTGATTCCCCAAGATAAAAAAGAAAATACAGGGGTAAAGTCCTGTGGGCAATATCACATTTACATTTTCAGACACCTATCTTTGCAGCTCAAATAGTTTGCTGAATTCAGTTTCAGTTTATTTAAACTGCCTGTCAGAATCCTTTTAGATTTTGGAGTTAATATTTATTCTACACTATTTTTCACTGAAAATTAATGACAAAAAGGAGTTAATAGAAACTTTTTTTGTCAATTTGATTGCAACATCAGAAAAAGAGCTCAGTTTCACATGCACATTTGCAGAAATGAGCCCTGTTTTCCTTGAATTTCAATCTGCATTGTGACATGCTGGCAGCTGACTCTGCTCCTTTCTCAGCAAATTTCTTCAGGTGAAAAAGTGGGAGATGTTTGGAAGGAAGTCTGCTTCTTTTAATCTTATCTAAGCACCCCTGAAAGGAGTTAGAGCTGAAGATAAGGGAGGTTGAGTCACATGTGTTTTCTGTCTTGGAGTTAATGTGCATGGGGAATGATCCTATTTCCACAACACCAATTTTAAGCTACTGCAATTCCAGCATTTTTACAAGAGATGTTCCTGATACATACAAGTATGAAGAGTACCAGGCATAGTCATAACATTTAACTGAAATGGGAAAATTAGGGCTACTGCCTGCTGCCACTGCAGTGCTCAGTAAGAAAATAAAAGCCACGCTTTGCCTTTGAAGTGGTCTTTACTTCAGTCATTCATGGCTAAAAGGGCTTGAGGGGAGAAGAAATTTTTCCTGCTCTCTCAGGTGACATTTAACAGATCTGAACAACAGACATGGACAGCAAGAGTCTACTCAGAAAGGCATATGGCATGAATGACTAAGCATTTAGAATAGTCATGTATTCCATACACCTAATGTCTCAGTCTTTGACAAAGAACTTTCTTCTTGACTTTATCTTATTTTGATAGTAGCCATTACTGACAGGGCTGAGATGGACTAAATAGCTTACACAGTGAAGACTGTCGGAAAGAAATGCTCAATATTAAGAAAAAAAACCTAACCAACTATCATTAAAATCCTTACAAACTCTCTAAATTCCTCTTCCTTTCATTTGGCAGAATAACCATCCTAACTACGTAACAGCATGCTTTGTAATATATAATGATCAGAACCAGGAGCAACCACTTCTAGCTAGGCAACTTCAGTTTCTTCCCCCACCTTTTTTATTTTTAAATCCTTCCAGTAGCACACTAAGTATATGAAATTCTAAGAAGTTCTACTCCAGGCCAATAAAACTAACTAGTAACATAAGAAAAGGAATACAAGAAGCCTATGGCAAGAGCAACTAAATCAAATCACTAGTTGCTTCTCAGAAGCTTACAGTTATGGATGAATCCAAGATTTAGCCGGTCCTTCACCCACAGCAACAGCTACTTGCTCAACGGCTTTGACTACAGTTTTAACTCCATCTGTGTCCTAACTGTTTCCTTAGCTAAAATTTTCACACCACCACTCTCTGCCCATACACCAGCTTCTTATTTTTCCTTGTCACATATGACCCTACACTAAAGACCTTCCAAAAAGGCCAACCCAGTTTGAAATTAATATACCTAAGATGTTCTTGGGCGTAAGAGGGTCCAAAATCCACCACTTTATGCTACACCACAAGCACTAGGTGCTGTAAGTGGCTACTGCTTTGTCTAGGTCAGGTTTCACAAGCATGCAGAAAACATACCACTGTTCTCTTCAACCTAACCTTACTACATCACACATCTTCTCCCAGGCCTCCCACCTACAGCCTAAAAGCATCACCTTATAATATAACCAGCTTCACAGAGAAGATGTCATTACCTCAATTATGGAAGTAAGTTTCGAGACTGTTGGGGGCAGTTCTGTCCCACAGCCTCCCAGCATCTCTGATTTCTACAAATCAACACACAGTAATCAAATACACTACACAAAAATGAAAAACAAAGAAACAGAACATCATCATTTATAAGATATATATCTGCAGCTGACATGTCTACATAATTAACTGCCTAGCTAGAATGTAAAAGATACAGTGAAGATGCTTTGAGATACTGTCCATGGAAGGTACCTTGCCATTTTAATACTCAGCATGTATTCAAACTTATCTCAATTTAACACATAGTATCAAAAATACAAGAAATCAGCACTCAGAAGTTCATTAATTTTAACTGTGAGAAACATTCTTTCCCAGTCCTGTCAGCTTTGCCGCTATCATCACATTGCTACTCAAAAGCAGTTTAACCAGGACAAGAAAACTTCCGGAAAGTGTAAGCAATAAATTCAGGTAATCTAAAAAACTGGGGGAAGGAGCAAGCTGTTAGGCTACCTTTGGATCTCCTTAAAAACAGGAAAAATGACATTGTAATTTGCTTATTTTGAAAACCTTCTGAAATTAACGTATTCTTATGTATTCTTTTTAAGAATTTAAATTATACTTTTCTAAAAATTTTAACATTTTGAAATTATTCAAGATCTACTTTAGCCATGATAACATTACAGAATATTTTGAATCAACACTTTAATTTTAGCTGAATCATCAGTAATCCAAACCCCATTCACTAACAGGGATTAGCAAAGCTCATGTACTAGTTTTTGAGGTCTCCTATAGTAGTTTTTTTTAGCCTCCTTATTTGTCAAATAGAGATATGCACAATACAAGGAAATGCAACATACCCTTAGACATTTACTGCATACACAAAGCTCAATTAAGGATACATTTGTGGAGAGAGCGCAGGAACTGTGTCCTAAATAAGCAACAACAACAAAAACCACTTTATTTTCTGGGATGCAAGAAAACAACCTATGCTTTTCAAGTCATTTTTAGAAGTGAAAGATGAAGGTCTGTAATGTGAGATTAACTCTAGAAAGAAAACTGTCATGCACTGGTCAGTAAATTCACTAATTGGGCTTTGCTAACAAAGCCTATATTTCAGTCATTCCAGGAGGAAATACTATTCACACAGAAAATATTTCTTGCTTTCTTTTTGTCCAATGCAAGGACGCTTCCAGTAGCCCACTCTCCATTACAGACCAACATCGTCTCTGCAGTGATTTATGATAGCATTCCACAGGTCAAGAAGGAAGGAAATTTACATCTTTCTAATCCGTAAGCAAAGTACAATGCCCAAACTCAGCATTCAATAGAACAACACAATAAAGCCAGCCTTTGACATATTTTGGTTGATTTCTGAAACAAACTGACATCATAGAGCTTTTACATGTATGTGACAGCTCAATTTCCTGACGTTTCTGGAAAACAAGTATGCAGGTTTGAGCACTGATACCAACAACTTAGCCAAACACCTCAAACCATGCCACTGCAGTCAGCAATTCCCACAATCATTTCATGCTTGACTTAAGACTGACCCCCAGCGGCCATATCTTCTAACTGATTCTCTGCATACCTACCTGCTTCTGAAGAAATGAGACTCCACACTGAGATTCCATTTCAGACTGTCAGCGTTCTCCTCCGAAATCCACCTGAAGATCTTCAACTGATCTATATCATTCAAAATAAAAAAAAAAAAAAACAGCTAAAAACTTGTACAATATATAAACTTGTTTTCTTAAAAGTGTCTAACCAGTCAACTGTTAAGTACACATGCATAGTGCTACAGAATAAAGGCTTTAAAAAGAAATCTAGAGACTAACTATCCTGGAGCTAATCTCTCAACAGCACTGGAAACAGGGAGCATCCCACTCTTTCCTTTTAGTATCCAACAAAAACTCTTGCAGCTTGAACTGAGGAAAGAAAGCTTTCAGAGTGCTGCTCTGCTTATTTGCACAAAAAGTATCTAAAAAAGTACTTCAGAGATAAAGCAGCAGAGTTTCACTGGAAGGTAAGGCCTTCGAGTTAAGTAAATACTATTTATGCTATGGTTGACCTTAAATATCTATGGTTCATGCGGCAAGCAGAGTATCTGAAGTCAATATTAACCTTCAGATTTCTCAATATGTTGAATTTCTTACCATGAAACAGAAAGCTGAGACTTTTTTCTTCTAGTTGTGTTTGCATATATTATTAAGGTTTAACTTAAGTACCAGTAAAGCCATGACATTCCATTACAAATTTCACTTAAACCAACATTTATGTTTTTATGCACTGTTAAAGGAACAGAATACATCATTTTATCATAGGAAAGAACCTTGCCAGTTTTTTCTCCTCTGGTGCACAGCACTAACAAGTACACAACTTACATAACACAATTCTTTGCTAGCTATAAATGAAAGACATAAAAATTAAAAAATAAAAATCTCACTGAAACAAAAATACTGTTGAAACAAAACCCACCATCATTAACATCTCGATTTCTACAGTAGTTCTCAGAGCCAGAAACAAAGGCCCACTCAGATCCTTGCTAGGCTTCAGAAAGCCATCAGCCATTTCACCCCTCACACCATTTGTCTCCACTTGTAAGAACGTTCTGCTCAGGTTAAACGGCCGGAACCTGGGAGGCCTTCCCGCTGAGCCACGTGCACGTACAGGTGCCACAGCTGTGTCAGCTCCGCACTCAAATCGAGCTTAGGCAACAAGAGACAGCCGGGTTCTGACGTTAAATCTTCTTGTTACCGCCCGTCGGGCTGAGCGGCAGCCACAGCCCTGAGCCGCTCCCGCGCACAGCTGAGGGGCAGGAAGGCGTGGGACTGGCGGGCTGCAGCCGTGCTGAAGGGAGCGGGGCAGCGCCAGGGCACGGGGTGCGCTGTGTTCGCAGCTCCGAGGTCTGCGCGCCAACACGAGCACCGCTGTGCGCAGAGGCTCCAATGCGTGCTTTCATCGACGCTTCAAAAATCCTGCAAATGCCAATTCTGACACGCAAGTTTATACTGAAAACACTGGCCAAATCTGTATTGTGTTCAGTTCAAAATGCGGTGTGCTAAGTACAGCAACAAGGCGTTTTTCCAGCAGAGTAATTCTTTTTCCAAATGCCAGACGATGTCTTTTTGATGCGCTGGGTGAGACTGAAGCATCTGCTTTCCACTACAGCTCCACCTGGGCTTCCACTCTGAAACGCATGACGACTGCATTTAGAAAGGAGCAGTGTAACAGTTGGGTATTGCTGCAGTTACCGTGCTGCTGCGCGTTAGGCAGATGGAACACTCCAGCAAAGTACACTTTACAAGAAGTAACAAATGCAGCAGCAAATTCAAAATAATTACTTGCTAAGAGCTTTGCCATTGGTATCAAAACAGCAAATCAAATATTTAAGATTTCCTTTTGTTTCCATTTTAAGAGTATTCTTGATCTAATTAAATGATCACTATTAGTAAATGTTCAGTCAACATTCATACGTTAAAAATGTATCAGTACTGTTTTATAGATATGCTTTCATTCCCTTGTAAGGCTGAATGCCACAGATCTTGAAAGTAAGCACTGTTCAAGTATACATGAGTTTACTTATTCAGGCTGTAAGGCAGAAAATATCTTTTAGAGAGGGAAACTGAAAATGAAAGGAAAATATTCCAAACGCTATCATATTGATATTACAAGTGGATTATGTCCAGAGTGACTTTTTGGCTGTACTACATAGAGATAAAATTTGAAAATACTGAAGACAGCACCCTCTCTTCTATGTCTCATTAGAGAGTAGTAAGTTTTCTGTATCCATCTGAAAATTCCAGTAGAATATTAAGAAAGGAGGAAATGGAGAGACAGGTAAATACCATCTGTAAAAGAGACGGCTGTGCTTACCACACTTGTCACAAAGAGTCATTAGAATTTGTTGGAAGCTGCACAAAGGCATCAAAAACCTTTCTTACAGCATTTTCTGTGGCAATGAATCCAGATGAAAACACAATACAGCTGTCTTGCTCACTTCATGCTCAAGATTCGTACCACAAAGCAAAGATAAATCCTGTCCCTGGATTCAGTACTGGAATCAATAGTTCTGCCACTACCTCCAATCAGCCAAGATTTCCTAACAGGTTTTTATAAGGCTATGCCATTACAACGTAATTTTTCATATAGAACAGTCAGCTTTTGTCACAAATGTATGTCCAAATGAAAAATGTCTAAAAACTGCAGCCACAACTACAAGTTGATTTATCAAGACTTACTGTCCTCAGCTTGCATCTTGGGCTGCCAAATCTGCTAAAACACATTTTGCAGTTAGAAGGCCAAATACAGGTTTCCATTTTATCCTTCTTCAGATACAACCTTCAGTGAAGTTGGTTTTAGGTTTTTTTTCCATTAACTTTGATTATTTGAATGTTTCAACTATTTTTCTTAAAATTCACACTTGCGATACAAGTTAAGGGACTGCGAACCACATTCTTTGTAACACTGATGTTTAATATCAGAATTCAAAATATTGTAAATGGCATGCTTTCATTATTTTACTAGTTAAAGTTAGGTAGCATAGTGGTCATATACTTACAGGTATAGTGAAATGAAATAAATACTCCTGGAATACTACTACAGCATGATCCAGGCAGGTTAAATGGGCAAGACTGTCTTGAGGCCATGAAAGACTAGAAGATGGTGTGAAACGTGCAGATTTTTAACAGTTCACAGCAGACAAGATATGTATGTTATTCACACTGAGATGGTAAAAAAATAGAACACATTTCAGAAGCATCATGTCAAGCTCTTTGAGACAAAATGCTTCCATGAGAACAGAGGTAAAAAGGAATTATGTTCTATCTGCTTTTATCACCTATACAGTGGTAATGGAAACAAACAAAAAAAAGGGCATATCATAGCTTTTAAGACATTTATTTATTTACTGGGGTTGGACTCGATGATCAATTGGAGGTCCCTTCCAACCCCTACAATTTTGTGATTATTCTATCTTAAAAATATTTATGTTGCAATGACATGGAACAGCTAAACTGGTAAACATTAAACTTGGTAAAGTTTGTAGTAAATGAGGCAAAAAAGGGTACCGTTCATTTTTAAGAGTTGTCTCAATTGCATCAATGCATACATACTTTAATTTGCATCATTTAGGTTTTGATAAAATGTCATCGTAAGGATAGTGCATGTATTGAGAACATTCAATTTCAGAAGACTGCAAGTCTAGAAACGTACTGTATGATATGTCACGTACCTGGAATTCTGTCAGATTAATACCGTGCATCCTACACAACCAGCTATAAAATGTGGAGGCCCCAGTAAGCTTTTGAAGTTGCACCTGGCAAAAAAAAAAAAAAAAAAAAAAGTCAAGTCCTCAGGTTGAACATTATTCATTAATAAAAGGAAATATCCTGAGGCCAAGAACTTGCTACAAAACATACAAGTAGAATAGTTATATAATTCAGAAATTATTTGCCAGTTATGTTTTGAGGTAAAAATTAGCAGTGAAAATGAAAGAATGACAATGTTATGCTTATGGGAGACACACAATCCCAACCATAGTTAACATGCTTTTTCTTGCTAGAATTAGATTTTTTCTCAGTAAGATTTAGGAGCTATGTGAGATTTATTATATCTATTTCAGTTAAACACCATATTATTTGTATTCCCTAAAGGGCAAAAAATTGTCTTTTCCTTTCTTGCTTTAACCAAAATCTAAAAATGTCAGTATAAACAGGGGAAATCCCCTCAGACTCTTTGCTTGTGACTGTCATACAGAAAATGGGCTGAACTGGTGGACTTTTAAGAAGAGGGCAACGATTAGAATGAAGTAGTCTTTGTGTGCATGCAAGTGGAAGATTATGGGTTCACAAGGAAAAAAATTATTATATGCAAAAGAGCTACTTGTTTGATAAATTCGTTCATATTGTAAAAGCTTTCTGGGGGTATTTGAAGAATTAGGTGACAAACTCCTATTCCCGGTAGAAGTGAGAGCCTTTAGGAGGCACAGCCACATAGCTCAGGTTTTGAAGCCATCACACTGTGTGTCAGAATCCTTGGTCTCTTCTACAGTTTTTGAAAGGACAGGTGTAGCAGACAAGTCTGAAACAATTGCACTGCTTTCTAACTGGCCTGTCTTTTTTTATTTCTTTATGCTGGATAATCTCATCAGCAACTGACATAGGCTAGTAGGTAGGAAAATATGATACAGTGAGAGCACTCCTCATCCATAGGTTTGTGAGTATGCACAAGAACTTTTCGTATATTTAAAAGGCTGCAGGGATGCTGGAGCATGTGAGGTGTAAACCTGAGATACATGTGCATACAGTTGGGAGGAGGAGAAGAGTGGGTGGGTGCTTAGAAAGGGGAGTGAAGATTATTGTCCAATCCCTTTCACTCTGCCTCCGCAAGCCCCTCCTGACACAAGACACCAATTCTCACAGGAGCTTGCAACCCTACTTCTCGCTCCTTTCTTCACAGAGCACCCAACACAGGCAGGACAACAGAGCTGGCAGAGCATCCGGGGCAGCACCCTGCATATCTGCAGAACCCCATGCTTTGGAGCATCAAGGTAAGAACACCATAAATCCTGAAAAGGGGCTGAAAAGTCCTGGCTGTGTTAGGCAGTTCTTTCAGATGACCATACCCTGGCAGGTTTATTCTTGCCACTGAGCTGCCCTTTTGCTATATGCTGCACCCAGCTGGGAAGAGCTTACAGGGAGATGGCAGCAGGGCAGGACTGCCTTATCAGCCCTAAGCAGTCTGTGAATTCTAGGTATGCCTGTGAACCCAGGACAAACAAGCCCCCTGCAAAAGGAAAAAGTCCTGTTTATAGATAGCACAGCATTCTGTGCCCAAATGCCAAGGCTTGTATAGCAGGTATGTGCGTGCTGGGACAGCAGCCCCAGAGATGACTGCTGCTCTGTAGGACAACTAAAGACAGGAGCATTGTTTCAGCAAGGTGACTCTCAGTATAGAAGACTCCTGACTGGAGAGAATGGGGAAAACTTGGTCTCACTCTGTATTTGTGAGCCAGCTCTGGTGAAAGCAAGTTTTAAAAAACATCTCTGTGAATTTCACTTGGAATTCACTCTACACCCCTACAGGCATAGCCAACATTAAGGTTTCTGAGAAGTGCTGGTTGTACAAACACTACCAGGAAGCAAGAGAGAGATGAAGTATGCTTGTAGTATGCCTGTCTCCAGTATGTGAAGTGCAATAACTATATGCACTATACCTGAAAACCTCTTTAATATGTTTCTATTTATTATTCATTACCTGTTTTGGAGAAGCTCTTACCTAAAGAAGATAAAACCAGCTCATTTTTAGGGACTACACTTGAAAATACATCCTGTTAGGCAACTTGTCAAAGCAAAACTGACCATTTTATTGTCCTTGTACTGCTGTACTACATTACTGTCTTCTTTGTGTTGTTTAGGAAACAGAAATCAAATAAATTATGTTCTTCAGATTCTGGTGGCTTTTGTGGATACTTGAACAACATGAATTTTTAGCAGAAAATCTCAGTGAAGAAAAAAGATATGGACTGAGAAGACCCACAATTAAACACATTCTGTCAAATACTGTAGAAAAATATCCTAGCCCAAGTGATCAAGGTGACTGTTATTTTAAAACTTTTTTTCTTCTTGACTCCTTTACTCAGATCTACATGGCTAGTTTCTAAGATGCTATTTATAGTTTATCTTGTTCTACATTTTAACATGCTGTATTTTTGCACTTTAATGTTTTTATTCCTTTCTCTCTCCTCTTGTATTTTATAAAAGAAGATTACTTGTGTCTTTTTTTATTTTGTTTTGTTTTAATATGGTTGATAGCCTGCTATTGTCACTTCAAAAATAGTAGTCTATATATTTATATAGAAGTAATACCTTCAGTAGTTCAGAAAATTACTCTCCAGTGTACACCAGTGCAGAGCCTGCTTTTAGAATTTTATGTCACTAGACATAAGAGTCAGTTAAGTGACGTAACGTAGCTCTAATAACATACCAGTGTCTCATTCTGTAACACTCATCTTCCTGTTGATGACTCTCACCTTTCCAGCCCCCATTTTGGTAACCAGCATGAAGACAGAACGTGTGTAAATATCACAGCAACATTCCTCATTCCATGACATTACCTCACTTTCAGTTTCTTATTTCCTGGGGTGTCTGCTCTGGAGCAAATTCCTCAACCTCGTTATGTTCTACATTCACAAGAGTTTCACACTTGTGATCTCAGGTGTTTTCCAAAACTTCCATAATTTAACTCCCAACTTCAAAGCTAAAAAATACATGTAAGGGTAAAGATAGAATGAGATTTATTATTAAAACCCTCCACTCACCTACCTACCTATCTATTCTAGATGAAGACTGCATTCTGGAAATTGCTTTTTTACTGGACAGCTCCGAAAGTGCTAAGCATTATAATCATGAACAGCAAAAAAAATTTGTTTTTGAAGTGGTAGACCAAATGAAAGGTCTGCAGCTTAGTTCTGGACGGACCCTTAGCTGGAGGATGGCCTTACTTCAGTACAGCAGCACTGTTTCCACAGAGCAAGCTTTTCATGACTGGAAAGGTCCTGAAGCATTCAAATCCCACATTGCTCCCATCACCTACATAGGTCATGGTACCTACACAACTTATGCTATTACTAACCTGACACAACTCTACATGACTGAAGGGACTCCAGGTAGTTTGAAACTAGCTGTACTCTTCACTGATGGAGTTGACCATCCAAGAAACCCAGATATTTTTGCAGCTACAGCTGATGCTAAAAACCAAGGAATTGTATTGTTCGTAATGGGAATGACCAGAGTGGCTGAGGAGGTTAGCAATGCTGCCAAGCTCCGGCTCCTGGCCAGTGTCCCAGCATCCAGATTTGTTTCCAGTCTCCAGGAGAAAGGAACTGTGGAGAAGGTTCTCACAGAAATGGTACGTACACAAGTGTTTGCAAACATTTAGAGAGATGTATGTGAAAAAATGTCTTATTCCCAAGAATTTGGAATGCTTGTGATATTAGAGAAATCTGTACTTTTTACAATTTAAAGAGACAACTTATGGGTTCACGTACCCTTATTAATAAAACCACTGTGCCAAAGCACAGGTTTCTTTTTTCTCTCCACATTGTTCAGGTTCTGTCTGTCAAAATATTGATGCCTCAACTGAATTAGACCTAAGAAGACTTGTTACAAAGATATTTTTATCTAAGCTAATTTGATGATGACTACCAAAGAGAAATAAACTCCAAGTTAAATCTTTTCTAAGGTGTTCTTACTATTCTCATTCTGTATGCATACTGTTAGGCACACATCAGAAAGACATCTGATTTTCTCAAGTGCAGAATATGTATCATTCATTCATACTAGGGGGCTGCTGCTATTCAGCACTTCAAAATACAGCAGTATAGTCCCTAAGTGTGTTGTCCCATCGACCTAGTCAACTCCATTGGTTTAGATCTATTTACTATTGTAATTGTAGCAAGTTGGGCTGGCAAGGAGTCAGTGATTGGTGCAGTTAACCATCTGTAATAGGAAATAAAATTATTGAAGTTTTTTTTTTTAGAATGGAGAAATTGCTAATATGTTTCTCATTAAAGCTTAATTAATTCTGCTGAATATGTTAATTGCTTAATTTTCTTTACATAGCTGCTGAAATAATTATTTTTTTACATCTATTGGTATTTGAGTGGATTATGACATTAAGTTTCTAATGTTGTTTCCAATATTTGTTTTTGCAGAAAGATCTGTCCGAGGAACAAGTAAGTTATTCTTCCCCACACAGCATTCCTGTGTAATATATTCCCATAGACTTGTACTGTTGTGTGGGAACATAAAATTCAACAAAACTGATAGCATAATTATTTGGTAATATTTGAACTCCAGTAGGATTGCCCTCAAGTAGAACTATGTGATTTTGTATGTTCACAACAAAGCTTTACTTTGCTATCCTAATTTCATTTGCTTTTTCTCCTTACTCTCATATTTGAAAAATAACAGTGCATGAGGTTAGTGAGCTAATGCATCTCAGTAAGTCATCCAAACTCAGAGGATAAGAAAATATGACACTGAGTTCAATGTGTTGCAGTTCTAGCCCTTAACTAGCTTTCTGTGTTGAAGAGCTAACGAAAAGGAAGAAACCAAGGTTCCACCATTGCACTTTCATTTCTCCACACTGTTACTCTGACTGCAGGCATTGGTAGGTGTGGCCATTTTGTGGTGAATGAGGCCAACTTTCCTGCTAAAAATTTTAGTCCCACTTAAAGTAGTTACCTCAAGGAAAGTCCATTCTGATGAGCAGTTCAAGAAAACAAATATTTGAGTGTTTGCAAAACTTAAAACATTTTAATTTTCACTAATTTCCACTGGTGTTGATTTTTCTGTCAAAATAAATCCTGAATTAGCAAGGCATTAAGTGTTATCATTGGAGAACACATTACTAATAATTGGGATATTCATACAAGAATGATGCTTAAACATTTCATTTGCAGATGCTGTCAAGCTGAGTGGAGGTGTCATAAATACAACCAAAAATAAAAACACTATTCCTCACAAAATAAGCCCACGAGTTGTACAAATTCTGTATTAAGTAACAATTTTGAAGTCTCAGAAAGATCCAAATAATCTCATAACTGTGTACCACAGTGATGTCTGATTAGAACACATGACTATATAGATGAAAAAATGAAGATTAGAAACTACTGTAATGAATACCATTAACTAAATAAAAGCATATAGCAGTAATGTCTTGTGTACAAGTCAAGCTAGACATAGACTATGATCTATCCTACATAGATAGTAGGAGTGCAGCAAAGTAAAAGAAAAAAATGATACGTTTCCTTATTCCACTGTCTAGGACATACCTACACAGACTAGTAATCAAAATAGATCACGAATCACACACTCAGCATGCAAATAAACTGACCTTGTGAGACATCTAGAGGTAAAGCCATTATCAAGATGCAATCTAAGGAGTAGGAATGATACAGATTTTGGGATGGAGTACAGAGGCCACACTTGATGATTTGTAAACTGTCAACCAAAAGATTTCTGAAAAACATTTAAATAAAACAACTTTCTGATCATTTTTGGTGTATTCACAGTAGCCACTCAGGAATTAACATGTTTTCTCTCTTTACTAAAACATACTGATCTGAATTTACCATTTTCATTCACAGTGCCCCCAGGCTACCATATGTAAGTGTGAGAAGGGGGAGAGGGGTCTTCCTGGCCCTGCTGTAAGTAGTTGTCATTTCTCATTTTCCTATTGTTGAATAACTGATGCACAGTATAAATCAAGATTTATTTTACTATTGGTATTTTTTAGGAAAGTATCTGAACCCAAATCCTAAGAAAATAAGAGTTAAAGCTTGAGTACAGTCATCCATAGATCCATTGCATGGCAATGTCACAACAGTTGGAAATAAGCATAGAGATCTCATTGACATGAAATGTTCCCTCTGAAAAAAAAGTATAGTGTGATCTGGCGAGACCCTCCTGTTAGTTAGAGAAGTTTAAAAGGCAGGAAGGGGCAACCTTCCAAAGTAGAACAATAATTCACCTGTTACAATCAGAAAACCGGTGGAGCTAAATAGACCCAACTCAAAACCATTAATAATGGAAATAGTCTCTGAAAGCGAGAGAGAACAAGAGGCTGAAATAATAGGAACAGTCAGTTGAGACTAATGAGGAGGGTAAAACAGACAATATTGCTTTCAAAAGGGTTTATGTTTCAAAAAGTACCTTTAAGTTGGACAGTCTGATAAGGTATCCCTAATATTAAACTAAGGCACCATAGCAATTCAAATTCCTTATCCAAAATGAAGAGACAGTGGGAGAGCTTGAAGCAGAACCATGGAGATCTGTCCCTTCTCACTCTTCTGACCTGCATAAACAGAAATACACACTTGTTTTATCCTGACTGTACAGCACTTTAATTGAAAATGTAGTCAGTAATGCACAAACAGTAATCTTATTTAGTTATTATTTTATCTTTGCTTGGAGAATCCAAGTTCCTTTCACAAAAAACCATGCAGGGGTCAGAAGAAAACTATATCACACCTAACAACCTAAGTACCTAGAAAAGCATGTTATCATCTGTGTTCAGAGGAGAATCAAACTTCATTTACAACAAAGATATGAGAAAACTGGATATCTATTGAGCAAGTCTTTACACTTTCAGAAATTCAATATAGATATTTTAAAAAATAAATATACAGGAAGCAAATAACCTAAATATAAAAAAATACATTGTCTATATGTTGCCAAATAAAATTACGTTAATAATATAAGAACTTTATTTTGTTGCTTTTCAGGGCAAAAAGGGTCGCACTGGGGATGATGGAATTCCAGGCCTGAAAGGAGCAAAGGTGGTCTGATTTTTCAGATTTGGGAAAAAGATATGTTACCCTGTTAATACAGAAAGACTATCTTAATAGTGCTCATGTATTTTCCATCTGTGACTTTTTTAAAACTCAGCATACTCCTTTTTGCTGTAGTAATGACTAAGATTCTTTAAAACAATTAAATCTGATATCTAACATAAAACCACCAGAGTGCAAAAAGAGAGAGTTAGTATGCTTCCTGTACCACTGAGATAGCTACTCAGCCCACCCAGAAAATATTATCTTCTCCTGTTTTCACTGATCCTGATTTTGGATTATTCATAGGGGGAACCAGGCCTTAGTGGAATTCCAGGACGAGATGGAATAGAGGTAAAAAATAATACTTCTTCTCCAGTGAGCAGTATTGATTTACTTCGAGACAAAAAATAACACATTAAAAAACTTTAGAATAGGAAAGAATTCTGCCTTACCAGTTAATGATTCATTAACACTAGAAGAACTGAAAACACTATGATTGCTAAAAGAAAGTGAATATTTCTTCTTATAAGAGTAACTAGAAAAATAGTGTCTAATAATACATAGGCAACCTAGGAAGTGAGGAAAACACTGATATAATAATCTAAGAACATCACAGAAATTAATGCTTTGCCTACACAATTACAGATCTGTTTTGGTTTTGCATTTGGCAAATACAGGTTTCAACATCACTGACTCTAAATTTACTCACATATGAATTACCCTGCTTCGTTCATTCTTGTTTAATCAGTATGTATTTATTATTTCATGACTTTTTTCTTGCTTTCCTCTTTTAGGATGCTTCTCACTATGATGGAAATACAAATTCTAGTTGATCCACTTTTATATAATTAAAATCATAGACTTAAGTGGTATTTTCATAAAATTTGTTCACACATATAAAAGCATCCATCGTGACCAATAAGTATGGTATTTACAGTTACATTGTAATGTTTACCAGAGCTCCCATAATCATTCATTAGAAGCTGAAACACTGTATTTTTAGAGATTATAAACTTCTGATAGTTTCATTTGGTCATATATCCTTACAAGCTACTTTATTTTTTTCTTTTCCCAGGGAAAATCTGGGTACAAAGGAGAAAAGGTACTATTTTCAGTAGAAAATTACAAACATGTACCAGAATTTGAGGTTATTATTAATTATGCTTATTGCTACATTTCTAATAAATACTAGCAATGAACAATGATATCTGTACAATCAGTAAGTACACAGAGGTTTACATCAATAAACATACAGATACTAAACTAAGTAAAATTACAGCAATAGAAAGATAATAAATGAAAAATGCTTACCAATACCATAAGCTTACAATAAACTCCACAAGGAGCAACCCTCTCAGAGGCAGTCAGCACTTAAATGGGATCTAGGAGAGGTGGAGCCAGACTCCACCCCTTTTGGTAGCACAGCTGGATTGCCTTCACCTGTGCTCCCAGGGCTGACTCATTGCTTGCCTCAGGTGGTCAATCAGAGGTTCAGGCCGTGACCAACAGTTCCCATACAACATCTCCTTACCAGGTGTTGCACAAGCTCTTATTGAGCATGTTTCCCTTCCCTTACAGCATAATTGCTGTCATATATCATGAAGATAATAACGCTTAGGTCATTTTCACATAAAACACTCAATTTATAAGGATGGATATGGGAACTGTTGAGTGGTGGCCTGAACCACTGATTGATCACCTGAGGCAAGGACTGGATCAGCCATGGAAGCACAGGTGAAGGCAATTCAGCTGTGTGACCAGAAGGGTGGAGCCTGGCTCCACCACTCTAAGACCCCATTTAAGAGCTGACTACCACTAGGGAAGAATCTCCCTATATTCTAGAGATTCCTCTTTTGTTAGGCTTTTCTTTATGAGTCTAAGTCTTTGGATATGGGTGAGCATTTTTTCTCTATTTTCTCTGTTTATTTCTTTGCTCTCTTGTTATAGTACTCTTTCCAAGTGTACTTTGTTGACTGCTCAGGATGATATATTTAATGTGCATCATAAATATTTATCTCTGTTCTTTTTAAGGGTGAAAGAGGCGAATGTGGAATCCCAGGGATAAAAGGAGACAAGGTAAGTAGCCATGAAATTGTTAGGCTTTCAGAAAGCAGTTAAAATGTAGAGAAACTACAATTCCCTAAGCAACCATAATGATAGATGTAAGGCAAACGTTAATTCTGAAGTTGAAGAAACCTAAAAATTTCAAATTCTGAAGTTGAAGAAATCTAAAAATTTCAGTTTTTAAAACTGAAGTGAGCAAGGATACCGCTTTCAGTAACTTTCTCACTTCTTTCTGTATTTCACTGAAATAACTCTTAAGGCTCAAGCCTGAGCCTGCTTGTAACAGTGGTAAAATTCTAATTGACTTTAATGGGCAGGAGAAGTCAGTATTCAGAGAAAAAGTAGTATTCAAAGGGAATGAGAGGGGAAAATGAAACAAAGATTTGTAACTCCAGCATTATTCTTTAATATTTGGTGTGTAATTCTTCCTCTGAATTCTGATTACTGCAGTCCATTTAGAAAAATACTTAGTCAGTACTTGCTGGCTACTGAGCCTCTCCTGATTTTTTTCAATTTTAGTGATAAGATATCTAAATCAAATACCTAAATAAAGTTACATAAGTGATTTTGATCAAATTTAATTATACGTGTTCTTTTTTCCCCCATTTTTCTTTCAGGGTCCTGAAGGTCCAGTTGGCCCCAAAGGTACAAGAGGACTGCAGGTAAAATAAATAAGCATTTGAAAAAAAAAGAACAACTAAGAAGCTATAAAAAAAAAAAAGACCTTGTTAACTAGAATCCCAAGCTCTGAAATAATACCATGACACAACTTTCATGCAATTCTTGATTCACTTGAGTTCAAGGTGTCCAAAATTGTATTAAGCAGCAACAAAGAAACAAGAATCTGGAGGAGCACTCTAGACAACTAAATTACTCTTACAATAAATTTGATCTCAAAGATCAGAGAAAACATGGCTCCATAAAAATTAAAATCACTCATTTTCTCATTCATAGTGTCTATTAAACTATCTCACAGAAGTATGTAGAAACACTTCATTCTCTTTTCCTCCCAGTTTTATAACTGAAGGCCAAGAAATTTAGCCTATAATAGATGCTTCAGTAGATTTGGCTATAGATTACCTTTTATTATATTGAAATAAATGGACAACCAAATTATCTTCTCAATGCCTAGAGTAGCTGAATCTATGCATACACCAGAAAGCATAAATTCTGTTCTGAAATGCTCATAACTTGTATTTTCATGTAGGCTATAGCAATTTAGAGATGTTTTCAAACTTCCATCATTCTGAAACCTTGAAAAATCTCATTAAAACTGTACCTGTTTTAATAGGGCCCACAAGGACAACCTGGAGATCAGGGGCCTGAAGGCCTGCCAGGATCAAAGGCAAGAGTTGTATTTATTTCTCCTCTTTATTGATATTAAAATGTATCAGTACAACCCCTACCATTTTTGTAGATAATGCAGTTGAATGTGATATTGCTAGTAGTTCATATATTCTTTGTGTTCTAAGAGGTTACTAAGACAGGTATTTGCTCTTTATATTGTCAAATCAATTTCTTCTGTCACAAACAGACAAAATATAGCAGCACTACAGAATAAAATGTAGTAGCAGTGAGTATCACACTTGTTCAGTTTTCAATTTATAACTTTTTTCCATAAGCATGAAGCTTATGGAATTCTGTTTGGGATCTCCAGTATAAACTCTTCTTGAAACTATACACTCAAAAATAATTCAGTAGTTGAGAATTACTAGTCCTGTTTACTGATAGTCAGCAGAAGATATCTGAAAGTCTCTAGGATTAATACAACTCGGGACACAGTCTTGCGGTGGGCCACAGAAATCACCCAGTGCTTACTACAATATCTTGTCCCCTCTGTAAATAACATTTTTTTTTCCATTTGTCTTAAAACCATATGATAAAAATCTACTAAATCATTAAGATTTGCTTGGCGTACTTCCTATTTTTTTCCCCTTGTAAATTTTCATTCAGTCATTCTGTGATGTGCTATCTGTCATTCTAGTTTAACAGAAACACAGATAACACTGAATATTACACACAATTACTGGGTCCATTTTAAGGTCACTAAAAGATATTAGAGACATACTTTGCTTCTCAGAAAAAAACCTAATAAATCCATCAAGGTTGATGGATTGTCCAGCTACTGAAAAAGAATGTTGTGGAGAAAAACTGGGAAATGAATGTCATTCTTTGTTTTAAAATTCAATGTCACATCACCTGATAATGCAAAATGCACCACTTTTTGTGCTTTACCTCTACCTTTACCTCTTTTGCTGTCTCCTTTTGCACCATGTTTAGAGCACCTACTGGCCAACAGTTGTTGTATACCAGCTAGATGTGAATGAAACCCATTATGGACATTTGTCCATTTCTGGCTGGTATCACTTTGTACAGCAAATATCTATGCTCTTAATAAAGGGAATTTTGAACAGTGAAAGAGAGAAGATGAAGTAATGTGTAAGATAATACCAATTGGTTGAAATTCAGGATATACAAAAAACAAACTTCAAAATCTGTTCTTTTACAACAAACTGAGTTAAACCAATTTCCTTAGACTCTAACTTTTATGCAGGACTGTTTATTTTTTCCATTCTTTTGAAAGGGTGAAAGAGGTCTCCCCGGACCACCTGGCTTGCCTGGAGAGACTGGAATAGGACTGCCAGGCCCAAAGGTACAAGCATGTGTCTTCCATATTACTTGTGTTATTGGCAAAGAACAAAGACTGAGACAGCTGAGATAATATACTGTATGGTACATGAGAAACTTTAAGCCCCCAGATAATTTTTTTCATAGTACTGTAAAAGTAGAATGAGACTGTCCTCTAATGCAGTGAAATGCACCAGTTCAGCATCTGTTGGGCTGTGCGAGTCTGAGGATACTCAGATCTCTTCTGCCACTCTTATATTCAACTATACCAAATATTGCAAGCACAGAATATGCAATGAGTATTTATGTGCCACACATACAAATAACTAAATAAGGCATTTTCAAAATATATCTTTGTTTGAAGGGTGACACTGGTTTGACAGGAAGACCAGGCCCAGTTGGCCCGCCTGGAGTTGGTGAGCCAGGAGTTCTGGTATGTCTGCTTCTTATTTGGAGAGGGGAAAGTGGGAAAGAAAGGAAGACTTCTCAGTGCTTTCATAATTTGAGAGAGATGTATTTTAAATGATACTCTTCTTCCTTCAACTAGCTCCCTCTATCATACACAGTATTTTGTCTGTCTTTCAGTTTCCTCAGTAAACTGTAATGTTTCCAATTCCTTGACTTTTCTAATTATCTTAGTCTCCAAACTATGAAAAATTGCACCTCATATGAAACCAGACAAATTTTAATAAAATCTGTCCTGAGAGATTAAAATCCATGTCTTACATCTTTCTGATTCTTTTCAATAACAGTACAGAGAAAAGAGCTGCTCTGTGAGAGAACAGGAGCCTGCAATGTGCACCTTTGTTTGCCATGACATCTGTATTAATGTGATAATAAAAATTGATTTTTTTTAAAGTTCACATTTTTAAGAAAATTTACTTGCAAATATGCTTGTCACAAAAGTGTTCTTTTTACATTGAATGCCATACAGTTAGTTTTGCCTTAAAACAAGGCATAATTCTAAAGTTGTAGAACTATTTTCAAGCCTATTTACTACACAGAGTACACTAAGCCTAACCTACTGCCGTTCTGTGATATATATATGCAATCTCAAGGAGTAAAACAGGAAAGCAAAACAGATGCAGGAAAGCATTGTGAAAATGGTGGAATATATGCAGGTTTTGAACTGTGTTTAATAAAGAAGTTTGGTTGTCTTACTTGCCCCTTGTGTTTCTATGAGATCTGCTTTCAGAAAGAGAAAAATCATGCTATTGTTCTTTTCCGATTGCCATTAAATGTCTGTATTGATAGATTTTCCTCAGTTTCATTCTGCATGGACTTCAATGCGTTCTCCTTCTCTCGTGATTATACTGATACATTAATAGGGATTAGTAACAATTTGGAAACTAAAGTTTAGAGAGTAAAAACTTCAGAAATAAAAGGAAAAGGAATTACTACTACATACTTCATGATTAATAAGTAACTAAAAAAATAATACTGTCTGCCTTGTTATTGCTGCAGGCCAAAATGCTCATCGCTGATTCATTGTGAATATCATATTACTATCTTATTTTTAACAGGTTATAACTACATACAAACATCTAAAGATATGCTTATAGCCTACAATGACATAGAATGTGCTGCTGTTGCCTGGTTAACACATTTTGGACCATTTTATATTATGTTAACAGGGGCCTCAAGGACCACAAGGTGTACAAGGAGAACGAGGTTTACCAGGAGAAGGGCTTCCAGGAGCAAAGGTACTGCAGTTGAAATGTTTAAGGAGCAGAGCATCATATTACATGAGTACATGCCAAAACAAGTTCACAGCAGACAAGAGAATCTGATAAATTAGCCTTTAAATTAATAATAAAATATGACTTCAATTAAAATATCAGAATTCAGTTGGTCCAAACAAAATATCTAGGCAGAGATATCAGCTTTAGAGGTCCAAGAGGCTATTTAATTCCCCTGAAAGTTTATTTGCAGAACCTAAGCTATAATTGTAAAAGAGTTTCTAGTATGTGATTTTTACATGAATTGTTATAAAAGTGATTCCTTAAATGAAAACTTTGCTTTTTGGTTGTTTTTTTTCTACATCCTTATATATAGGGACCCTTGCTCTCACTAATGACAGGCTACTAAGCTCAATAAATACCTCAGCCACTGGCTAATGCGTTTTAGCAAATGGCTGGATTCAGTTTGTGGGTAAAGAAAACTGGTGTTGCTGTTTTGCAGATCCTTCTACATGGCTTTGACTTGAGTAATACTTCTTCAAATGGAACTAATTTCTTAACTGTTTCCCTAGGAAATGCACTGGTTGAGTGTTTATTATAGTAAAAAAAAAAAAAAATTATTCTAAAGTAGTAAACTTCACTACATTGTACAAAAGCCTTCTGGTGAGCTTCTTAACACTAACATGGTGGTGAGTTCTTACATTTTAACATAGATTAAGTGTTATGAGATACAGCCTCAACCCTACAAAGCAAGGAGTTTCTTTCTCCTGTACATCTGTGCTATAGGTCCACTCATTTTTATTCATCCACCAAATCAATTTTGGTTGGGAAAATAATAACAAATCTGTTTCACAGATGCAGGCATCAATTGTTCCCTTACTAAGTATCTTACCATTTTTGCTTTGCACACAATACTGTACTCAGCTGGGTTAAAATTTGACTACTGCTGGCATCTCTTAAAATATGCAATGCTTATTTTATGATGAATTATATAAATTGCCTTGTTGATGGCTTATTTTCACTTAACAGATCTTATCCATGAAAACATAATTTAAAGAAAGTATATTTAGAAATCACTGCATTGCCATTGAAATATCAATTCATGTGGGAAGAAATAGTGCAACTAACAAGAAGTGCACAGCGACAATGCGCAGTGGGAACAATTATGGAATAATGCATAATCTTACTGAAATTGAGCACTTGAGATAAGCAGAATAAATTAGCCAAAGGGGAATTCTGCCAGTATTACTGGAACACTTTTTTTATTAAAAAAAAACGCAGTTTTGACTGCCAAATCTGACCTGAATACAAGCATGTATAAACAGAGTCTATACACGTATCTCTAATTCTATTTATGGCTGCCAAGTCAGATCTACAGTTTAAAATGCATTTTAAGCAGGTGATTTCTTAACTTAAAGCAAATTGTACAGTTGCTTTCTTTCAGCAGAATGTTTTTGCTAGAAACTCACAACACAGTTCAGTGAAATGAGAAAAAGTGTTCCAAACCATCAGGTTAAGGAATGTTCTTTTAAGCAAAAGCTCACGTGATGTTTTTTCAGTCTAAAGCAAAAAGGTTGAAACTGGTTGAAAGGGGGAGAAAAAGCCCATCTGGGGCATAAGTTCATTGCCTTGGGTGATTCTGAGGCTATTTGCACAAGCTAACAATCCGTCTCTACATGTTGTATTAACAGAAGTACAAGAAATCACTGTATTTTTTTTCTTATTAATCTATGTTTTCCCAAAGACTGCTGTACTGTAAATGAATGTTTAGAAGGACAATTCTATGACAATCCAACTTGATCTGGTCTTTAATTCTGGAAAAATTCTTAGAGCTAGATCCTCACTGCCACACTTGGATGAGAATAATCCATGAGAAATTAGAGGAATCAATTTAGACTCAGAACTCAGTCCTGCTGAGGTGATACTCAAATCACCTGTGGCTTTGCCATTGATTTGAAGGGAAGCAGAATAGGACCCAGAACAATCAAAGTGAGTAAAAAGTTTTTTAAAAAATATTTTTTTAAAAAAAAAAGCTTATTCAGCTCTTTCATCAATAATTTCAAACAGCAAAGCAAGCTCATTTGAAAAGGTGATCTCTTTGATATCCTAGGAAACAAATCCAGGAACTACCTTCTGATCCTTTTCATTTTGATTTTTGAGATAGCATAGCAAACAGTGTCTCTAGTTACTTCAGAGAGAACAACTGTGTTTTTCTATAGCTAACATATTTTTTCATGCAGGGAGACCGTGGTTTTGATGGACCAAAAGGCCCTCGTGGACTTCCAGGCATCAGCATAAAAGGTGAAAAGGTGAGTAGTACATACACCAAGGGATTAGCAAAGTGCCAATAAATCTACACAATACAGCCTTGATATTCACTACAGACAGTGCAATGAGGCAAGTCACTCAAAGACTGTAGACAACAAAGTATTTTGTGGACAAATTTATGCTCAGTAAATTCTCCTAACCTTTTTGAATGTGTCTCAATTTGAATGTGTCTTCATTTCATTAAAATGAAAATGTTAACAAAAAAACTTTCTCTGCAAAAGTTGAGGTTTAGAATGGGGAAAAAAAATGACCATCAGTTGTTAGCAGCAACAGGATCAGGAGGGAATAAGTGCATATACGTAAGATATAAGGTCACATCCTCAGCTTTGCTGATTTAAGGAGTTGTTAAGTCAATGTGATTATCATGGTAGCTGTCCCAGATTGTTTCTATTTTTATGCAACTAATCAACTGCACTTTGCCAGGGTGAATTTGGTCCACCTGGTTTACCTGGACCAATAGGATTACCTGGAATTGGAATTCAAGGAGAGAAGGTATGGTCTTCACTTTCCCCTCACTCCACAGCTAAATGTCTAACAGAATATAGTTTATTTTTAGTAATTAATTAGATAATATTTTCAGGGAGTGGAAGGCCCCAAAGGACCACCGGGCTCTAGAGGGTTACCAGGACAGGGACTACCTGGACCAAAGGTTGGAGAATTTTATGAAGTAAAGTCTTTCTTGTATTCTCTGAATAAGAAGTGGTTTATCTCTATCTATATTTTTGTTGAAGGGCTCAACATCTAACTTAGTTGCAGAAAATTATTTTCTTTATTAACATCATTAAACTGTACAGCAGTCCCACTCCACTGAAAAGCCCTAATGAACCTATGGTATAGCTCTCTGTTTATGTTTTGTCTTAGCTTGCCACAAAACCTTTTGAGGTACCAAATATCAGCCAGTAAACTACTTTTTCTGATATTTTTCCACAGCAAGAGAGGTCTGATCTGGTCTTGTAATTTCATCATGTTGTAGGCAGGTGCAGTAAATCAATTCCAAAAAGTTACTGCACTCGACATAAAAGAATATCAACATTTCAAGAATATTCTTTATTCTCAGTGCAGTGTTTGTTTTCCAGGAGGAAAAATATATATATATAGCTTACAGATTAGCTGCCTTGTTAATTCTGCTGCCTGTTTTCTCACCTGATTTTGTGAATTTACTGTATCTAGGAGTTAAGAATCGTCCAAGATAAGATGGAGATTACCACTGCTGAAAGGAAAACTCACAGTAATCTAGCCTTGACTAATTTGCACAATCCAGATCTGTTAATAGAAGAGTTCAACCTTGAAGTGTTTGGAATGGAGATTTAGAGTGATTTTCTGAAAAGAAGCATCAGATAAAGTTCTGAATGCCTGCAGGCTATTTAAGAATAGTATAAAGAACTGAAGGTGCAAAGTGGGTCTAAGGTCCGCACCAGGTAGAGCATTTTGGAACATCAAAGAACATTGCCTCTTTCATCTGAAGTGATTACACAGGGACATGTTTTACTACTAGTACAAAGAAAGAGATGATGAACTACTTGAGGAGCTCAGATATACTGCTGAATTGTTGGTGGGAAACATTCATGGTGATGTATAATTACAGATTTACATCATTAATCATTTCCACCAGCAACTTTTTGGTGACAGCTCGAAAGGTGCCCAGGAATCTTGAGATTCTTAATCTTTGTGACCAAGTGTTTAACAAATTATCCTAAAGGTAATATCACACTAATATTTCCTTTAAATATAACGAACGAAGAATTTGCTTTGTATTTTTGCATTACAAAGCTCTTAATTTCTTCTTAAGGGTGAACAAGGCTTGCCAGGAGAGACTGGAGTGCCAGGAGAAAGAGGTATTGGAGAGCCTGGTTCTAAGGTATATTAATAGATGAATTCATTTATTTTTTCATTTGGGTTTGAAAATTTGTGCTTCTTGAGTGTCCTTTCTGTGGGCATGTAAAAATAAGTCTAGAAATAGACTGAACAATTAGACATTTCTTTCCTTTTTTTGTAATACATGGGACTTGTCATTAATTTAGTAGTTTTTTAAAAATATATTTACTTGATTCAGAATCTGAATTTAATAGTAAGACTTACTTTCATTGATGTCAGGGTGAGCCAGGCCTTTCAGGACTGGCAGGTCTGCCTGGCCTTCCAGGAGAAGATGGAGCCCCTGGACAAAAGGTTGGTTTATTTCTCTCTGCAGCCTACCTGCTTCCCTTCACGCGTTCTTACTGTTCACTCTATGCTGATATCCAAACCTAAAAGAGAGGATCTTCATGGACAAGGGGAAAAGTAGCACATTTTAAAAAAAAAAAAGTTTTCTAGGGGAACTTTTTCAATTTTAGGGGTGTTGGCAGTTGTGTTATCTTATTTACAGCTGGCTTTTTTCAACCCATCAAATTCCCTGCTTAGAAGGAAGACCACTAAAATAGCAACATTTAGTAGCTTTCTGATGATGAATGGAAAACTCCATGTATTTTTACATTATGTACTCAGAGTGTTCCATCATTAATTAGGAAATATGCTACTTCATGCATTTCCACCCAGAGTTTTACAATAGTTGCTTTTGAATATGGGAAGAAAATCCTGAGCCCACTGAATCAGTGAGAGTTGTCCCAGTGACTTTAAAAAGTCTATGATTTTAATGAGCTTATTCAAGTAATTATAGAGTTGATCTTGCACTATTGTCTGTGTGGTTCTCTGAAATAGTGCTTTGATTTTATTCATTCCAGGGTGAACCGGGATTACCTGGTCTTAGAGGTCCTGAAGGTGCTCCAGGCATTGGAATACAGGGGGAGAAGGTAAGAACATTTTGCTAAAGGAATCACTCTAAAAGGAAACATTCTAAAGCTCTAGGAGTAGGTTTGTCCAGATCTTTTCTTCTTTGGTCCAATGTAAGTAATTAAAAAATAAATCTCAAAAAATAGGTTAATAATTTTTTATAGACGTGGCTAGCTGTAGAGTTTGTTTCAGCCTGAAACAACAACTTTTAAAATACTGAAGTTAATAAAATACTATCCAGAACACCATTTTCATAATTTTTTTTTAAAAAATAACAGTAAAACTCTTCAGTGGCTCAGTACCTATTATAGTGCTTGGTACAAGAAATCACACAAAGAGGTAGGTTTACCTTTGTTGGGTCTACTGCTTTTCTTAGTAAGAATAACTGGTGAGACTCTCTGGGTTTTGCCTCTTGTACTGGTCTTATGTACTGATCAATAAATGGAGAAGTAATCCTGGTTTCTCATGTCAGCATCTTTATCCTGAGAAATACTGTCATTGTTCAAAACACTAGACAGAATAAATATCACAGAAGGAAAACAAACATTAAGTATTATAATTGTAAAGAGCCAGAAATGCTAAAAACAGCTCAGGAGGAAAAAAATCAAGACATCTCTTTTCAGAATACTTAGGTAGGAAATACATACAGATGTCATGTACTGGTAAATACATATACCAACGAAATTAATGACTGTTTGAACATTTCAGAGTGACTGAACTCATAGTCCTCTCATTTTTGTTATAACTATTACAGCTTAATAAAGATTAAAGCGATTTAGCACTTAACAAACTTAAACTATGTGTTCTTGGCTTTTTCTGACTGAAACCATAAGCTGATAAGTTAGAGAGGGCATAGTGGCCTTTTTTTAATGCAAAAAAAAGTACCTTCAAGTAAATCGATTTTTCTGTTTTGATTAGTTCTCTTGAACAATATTTTTTTCCATGTAATTACTCAATTTTTCAGCTGCAAGGGTATATATATCTGTAAGACTTTTGGGTTTTCTTTTTTTTTTTGTAATATTCATGGTTAATTCAGTTAATTTAATTTCAGTTGGAATCTATTTGGTTTTAACTTTACAAATCCCAACTGGACAATTATGAGCAGAATTAACTGGCTTGTCAATGAAAGCTATAGGAAGAGTCCATGTATACCATCTGCAATATAGAACTTCATCATGTTTCACAGATATTTACAATTTCAGATAACTCTCCTAATATTTTGGTATGTGTGACGTATCTTCTCTGTTTCTGTAGGGAGATCAAGGTCAGAGAGGAATGCGTGGATTAACAGGACCAACAGGAGTGCCTGGGCCTGCAGGAGCTAAAGTATGTTCATTATCACACTGTGTGTGTAAAACAATCCTCCAGAACTGTGCTTTATCCTAGATTTCAGAAATAACCTGTGTGAAATGAACTTCTCAAAAAATAACTACCAAAAAAACCCAAGTTCAGCTAAGGTTTTCCTAAGCAAGACATACCACAATCATTATAAACATCCAGAAGCATTCTTTAAAAACTTCGTATTCACTGTGTTGTTTCCTTTAGAAGGGAAGAATTGACTTGAAAAAAAGTTAGAGGATAATAATAGTGGCATTCTATGCTGAAATATTTGGGAAGACAATACAGTGTGTGGCATGCACACATGGACCACAACTTCATTTTCCCTTACAGTGATCAGACTCACAGCTGGTATTCTTTCACTGATTTGCAGTTTGAATTCTCACTGAAAGTGAGAGGAAAGGCTACCCCAAGTTTATCTTCCAGTTTCTTATTAAGTCTTTTGCTATTAATTCATACAACAGTATTTCAGCATAAGATACAAAAATCAAAAGAGGTAATAAAGTACACTGAAAGGACTATTTGGGAAAAAACAATCTGTTGTGACAGAAAAAATGCATTTTTTTTTCTTGTATAGCTACACAGCTGGGCAGGAGGCTTTGAGTGCTGGGTGTGCTGGGCTGCATCTAGAATATACTAAGAAAAACATTTCTAGTAATACATATTTATTCAGGAACTGAGAGAAATATTTCCATTGAGAAATCAAAACTATACAGATTATCAGTTCTTCAATGGTTAGATTTCAATTAATATAAATTTAATATAAATAAAACAGAATATAAATAAAATAATAAAACTTCTAATAGAATTTGAATGAAGTATGCACAATGTTTTCTCCAAGAGATGCTTGTGCTACTTTCAGAGAAAAAAAAACAGCACTGTTTTCACTCTCCTTCCTTCACTGCAGGGAGAGCCTGGTGTACCAGGACGTCTTGGAATGCCAGGCCCTCCTGGAAGAGCTGTGCCTGGACCAAAGGTAATGTCTTCCAAATATTTATAAATCCTAGTACTTCCTACTACTTTTAAACACAGTGTGAAAACTACGAAGTAGGCCATGCTACTATTCATGTAAATTATTTCAGCCATAAGAGGTTACATAAAACTTATTTCCTATCAACAGAGTTATGGATTGTATCCATTCTAGTTACCACCATGGCCTGGTATTAACTATTTGCCAGCTTGAGGTGTAGGCTGTGTATGTTCTTGTCTTTGTCTTTGAGAGCCTTAGTATCAAAATACTTTTATTTCTTCTGCTCTTAGTGTTTATCTTAAATACCTGCATTTATATATATTTTATATATAGCAAAATTTAAAAAAAAAATCACTAGTTGGTGTTTAATAATATACGCAACTAGAACACATGTTTTCTTCATTGCAGGGTGACATTGGCCTACCTGGTCTTGCTGGACCAATTGGAGAACCAGGTTTTGGGCTCCCTGGGGCAAAGGTAGCTCCTGAATTGATGAACTAATTTCTGATAGAGCTGTAAAATAAGGCAAGATTTTAGTGAAGCAACAGCCTATCACTGAGGGAGGCAAGGTGTTACACAACACTTACTGAATATATTGTATTACATTGGTATAGTATAAGGATTTGCAGAGTTAGATCCATGGACAGTCAATCTTTCAGACTCCATGAATCATAAGCTTTCAGATGGCACAGAACCAGGAAAAAAAAACTTGCTTTTAAATTACAGTGAGTGAATATAGCAAGAACACATGATTTGCTTATAACAGCATATCTGTTAAACACATCTCTTTTCTGAACAATTTTTTTAGATAAACTGCTTCATTTCTAAGTATGGCACAAGGTAATACAAAAGTTCCAAACAGATATCAAGACATGAGCCAATCCAGTCATGTGAGAAGAGGTTCCTTAAGTAATGAAAGAACATGAAAGAGTAGCTAATCTCTAAGGACTTCTCTCTAGCACTTTTATAGTACTGTCTCAGTGTTAGTTAGATTCAACTTTTCCTCAGGCTTTAATTAAGGACATTTGACAATATTCTTGAGTATAGACCCTGCCCCTTGTCCTTTGACTGACCTTAAGCCCTCAAAACTCCTGAATTTTGGCTGCTCTCAGCATTTCTCCATTAATAAGTTTTTTTGTTTGCTATCAGTATTTGTGCTTTTGTTTCACTGTCAGATATCTGTACGAAGCTGTACAGGATGAAACCTTCTACAGTTTGATTTTTTTTTATAAAATTTCTGCATGGGCAGAAATTTTCTTGGCATTGTTATGCATACCCATATTTTGGGAATCTGCAGAGACAAACACAATCATCCACCCATATCATCCATTCAGTTGCAATTCAGAGCAGCTTTTGGATGTCTGTCAGAATGGGTCTGTGCATTCAAAACTAGAATAATAGTAATTTTGATAAGAAAATAATGCAACTGAAGCCATTCCTTCTTAAATGTAAATCATAATAACAGCGGACAGAGCTCTAACAAAGATTCAGATTACTGACTTAGAAGTGAAAGGTCTTTATGTCCTCAGCACTATTAAATATTCCAGTTTTAATCCGGTATTGTTTAGTACTGATAACCTACAATAATTTACAGTAATATACATGCATAGATAAAATCAACTTACAGTCTCTCTGATAAAGAAATTTCATGCTCATGGAATATTTCCTGCTAGCAATTGCATTGGCAGTCCTCTCATCTGTTTGTTTCCTGCTTTTGTCAGGGTGACCGAGGCCTTCCAGGACTCCCTGGGCCCTATGGGGCGAAAGGAGATGGTTACCCCGGTCCACCTGTAAGTTTACAGATGTTTCTTTTTAATGTGAAATGGGAACAGATAGGTAAAACAAAGTGATTAGCCTCCACGGCTGACGTGCCAGGAAAGGTTTGCTTGTATTTTAGGCTTTTCAATTGTGGTAATGCATTTTAGCATGGAAGGAAAAAAGAAATCTTCCTCTGTATTAGTCCAACACCTTACAAGTCCCTGACTCCTCTTGATTACACAATGCAACATATTCCAATAGGAGAATTTTTTTTATAGTATTACTGAGGTTTCAATCAGTTCCTTCAAAATCTTAGTGTAGGTTACTGTCTTCTGCCCAGCCACCCAGAATTTTAAGCCCAAACAGAACAACATAGCCCAGCTAAACAGCTGTGTCCACATACACAGGTATGAACTCTGGATGACCTATCAATCTTCCAGAACTACTGAAAAAGCAACTACTGTCCAGAGTCCGAAGAGCAATCTGTCCTCAGTTCTATTCATCGGGCTGCTGAGGGTGGCACAAGGAACTGGCTGACCTAATTCACAGCCAGAAGTCTGTACTGGTAGACAGGAAAAACATCTGCAAAAAAACGATACAAAGAGAAAAAGCTCTCTATTTTTCCCCCTCAAGAGCATACGTATGCAGTACTGGCCCCACATAGCCTCTTCCGCCAGTCCAGGCTTTGTCATGCTGGTCAGAGTCAGGGGAGTTTGGTTACATACTAGCATTTATTTGTGCTAAAGACAACTATATAAATGCATACAAACATTAGGAGTAAAAATTAATGAACATCAAAGTGGAAATTTGAAGCTGAAGGTTTATAATACTTCTTGATATTTCAGTGCAATCCAATCGTGTAATTGCTTTTGCACCAATCACTCAGGATCAGACTCCTCCTGACACATACAGGTCTCGTGCTTGAGGTAGAACACATACAACCACCACTGACACAACTTCTGGCTTATCTGAGTGGAATTTAACCACAGTACACACAGTGTACCCCACAAAAAGTCAACATATTCAAGCCATATTGTTAACAAATGCATTCAAGCACAGCTTGAAATAAAATTAATATTCTATCTCTGCACACAATTTTCAGGGCTTGCCAGGCCTTCCTGGGCTTCCTGGTGAGCAAGGCCCTGAGGGAGTTGGACTACCAGGACCTAAGGTACAGATATTAACTGCAAGAAAAGTAAACGTATGCATATACTCCAAGTACATATAGTTCCTACCCATAGATCACAGGCAGATTATATTTTTCATGTAGCTTTAATATGTCAGTAAATAAAAGGTAGATCCCATAGAAGATCTTCAAGCTTCAGTTCAGAACTCATCTTGATGCTGATTGCAGGCTTACTTGAATACAGGTAATTGATAGATGACTGCAGCATTTAAACATGCCTAATGTCTCTTAAAAGAATGTACATCTTTTTTCACTCTCATCAATCTGCTAACTGTCTGAAGGCACTAACAAGAAAAGTATGCTAGAGATATGCCAGTGTGAACACAGTCTGACAGGCAGGAAAGCAAAAAGATTTTTGTTGACTTGCAGGAATTGGTGTTTATTTTGTGATATGGGAATTGTAATGCCTCTCTAACTATTGCATAACTGACTGTGCATGTCTTGATATGCTTATACCGCTAGCCACTGATAAACTCCAATCCTTATTCTGCCTGCAGTATTCGTGGTTTAGCACTGTTTATATTTACAATGATCTGTTCAACAACTTTCCTTGCTTTGTCCTGTTTGAGTACAGCAGATGCTGATAATTCTAGAGGTAAATCAAACTTTGTATTCACTACTTATTTTTTAAAGTATCCGTTTTCAGGGTGTTCCTGGTAGTAGAGGACCAGTTGGTCTCCCAGGTCCCCCAGGAGAAGGTCTGCCAGGACCAAAAGTAAGCCATTTAAACACTTAAATCTTTTATCTTCTATTTTCTAGAAAAGAAAAATAAAGTATAAAAATGTGTGATCATGCAGATATGTATGTTTTGTCTTCACACTACACTAGAAACAAGTAATCCGACAGGTAACTAGGAAATACAGTGTCTTCATTTTGTAGAAGATCAGAAACATTTCTGCTAGCCAGCCTTAAACCATGGCCTTTTTCCTACTGCAGGAGAGGAATTACAGGGTGATAATCTTGCACAAAGATCAGCAACAAAATATTTAGCTCCTGCAGACAGTAGCTCCAATTTGGTAGCAAACACTTCTTCTAGCATTTGTCCTGACCTAGGATTACTGGTCTGGCAAGCACTTATCAGTGCCTATCCTTTATTTAAAGCTACAGGCAAACTGCTGAGCTATTCTTCCCTCCCCCCCTCTTTTTTCCCTCCACTCAATAAAGTAAATCAATAATATTCAAATGTAAACATAATTAGAATATACACCATGATAAATGCCTGGAAATGAACAATTTTCCTTACAAAATGGATTTTTTTTGCTTCTACAGCTCAATTTCAGAAGTCTATTAATACAAAAGAACTGTTTCCAAATGTGAACATTAATGTAAAAGAAGTAAACCATGACAAAAGTAAGGATTTTGCAACATAATGTATCACATGTATAGTGTGGCTTTGTTCCCCACCCAGGTGGCTAGGTGCATGGCTAAGCAGTGGGAAAGCACTGATCCCACCTATACAAATGATCCTTACAAATGGAAGAAACTGAGAGTTTCACACAAAGATACTAGAATAGCAATATAGGTATAAAATTAATATTTACTGTTTATGTTTTGATTACTTCCTATGAAAAACTTAAACTGTAATATTTTCTCTAGAGTTCTTTTAAAAACCAGCTTGTACATTAGCAGCAAGAGATTATTTGCAGTGCCACATTCTTATGTGTCTCTACAAGTCTTACTGTGTAAGCTTAGCAGTGATGAATGATAGCATAGCATTTAGGAAATAATAAACCTCTCTTAAGTCTTAATTCAATGTCCAGTGTCCCACCAACACAATCCATCCTTCAGTACAACAATCATCTCTGTCAGCAAGTGATTTAAGATCATTGGCTGTAAAGTCTTGAGTGACTTTTTTTGAAGGATCAACTGGATTTGAATAATATGATAAAAGATTAAAAAAAAAAAATTGTCAGCCAGAGCAATCTTATCCTTATCCTACTTTCAAAAAGATACTGAATGTGGCAGAGGACTGACAGGAAATTAAGCAGCCATACAACAATATGTTGTGCATTTTCATTATGAGTAGTGAATTTAACACATGCAGGGTTTCTTTCTAGGGAGCTGCAGGACGTCCGGGGCTGCCTGGCCCTTTGGGACCTCCTGGTGAAGGCATTCAAGGAATTAAGGTAAGATGACTCTGTTGAGTGTTCAATCTGACCATCACAGTATTTAGGAATTAAGGAACAAATCTCACATTGTTGTTTCTTATATGATAAGAGAGCCAGAGGTTGGACAATGAAAAAGTTAATATGAGCATCTACAAATTGTTCTGTATCTGCTGCTGTTAACAACAAAAAGCCCAAGGGTGTATGAACTGAGGAAGGAGGAATTTTCAGAGAAAGACTCCCAGAATGAGCCAAAATGAAAAATAACATTCCTTCTTTCTCAGTCTCTCATGCCCATGTAAATACCTTGAAATAGTTACATGAATTACCACCTATGGTAGAAGAATATTCTTTATCCTGGACTTGGGTGTAATATCCCATTTTCCCCTTATTTTGTACTTTCACGTGAAACATATTAAAGAGATGCAAGAGACAGAAGAAAGAAAGGAGGAATGAGAAGGACCAAAGTAGGTTGTTAAGAGGGAACAGGAGAATTACAGAACAAGCAGTTTTCAAGTATAATCTTAGAGTAAGCATACTATTGAAGTATTTGAGAAATATAAGCAAGCCATTACAGTGCCTCAGGTGTATCAAGATAGTTGTTAAAATCCAGCTGAAACACTTTGCTTAAACATTCAAAATTAATGTATAATGAATGACTACAAAGGGTTAACATCACTACCTGGATTATCATTAGGGGGAACCAGGAATTCAAGGAATGCCAGGACCACGAGGCCCCCCTGGAGAAGGGCTTTTGGGACAGAAGGTATGATATCGAAATCAGACAGAATGCCTGAGACAAACTCCCACAGCCTAATGGAAATCAAATCAAAAGGCACTATTTCCTTTGTTTGCTATTCTGAACACCTTTCCTAGGCCAAAAAGTTTCTCAGAATGTTTCCATCACCCAGTCAAATCCACCCGATCCTTTCTTCTGAGTTTCCCTACTGTTACCTTATTTTCCACAAACATATTCAGCTCCATCATGCAGTATTCCAAGAAACATCCCTGTCTCCATATACTTGTTTGGGATGGTTCATTTTTCAAACTGCTTGAGCTATTTTTCTCTGTAGAAATACTTAATAGTACAAATTATTCACAAAAATTCACAGATACAAATTCATTTAAGTGATCTCTAATGAACATTTCTAACTCTTGTCAGAAGATGAATTCAACAAAAGCAGCTAGAAATAAATGTGAAAAATGTAATAAAAATTGACTTACACTTTCTGTGTGCTTATCTACACAACTTCGAAGGGAGATCGAGGAGCAACAGGTGAAAAAGGGAAAAAAGGAGAAAAGGGCAATGTGGGTGATCCTGGTTTATCTGGAGAACCTGTGAGTAACTCAGTTTTATCACATCTGTTTTCTTAAACTGCTTAATACTAAAGCTGGTGTGTGTTTTTCTTGCTATTTAACTATTCATAATTTGAAATGCTTAAGAAATTGAAAATATGAAGATATTTAAAAGTATAAGGAAGACATTTCTGTGCTAAGTACCCCAATTTCAAAAAACAGATGTGGGTTCCTTCTCAAGGCAGTGAAAGCCAACAGTCACATTGTAAGAAGATAGGACTATGCAGTCCTATTATGTGGCTGCCAAGTAATGGTAGATCAGACTTACCATCAATGCTAATGAACGGACTTAAGGAGGAAAACTTGTAATTCCTGCTGGTTTCCAAAAGCTAGAAAACAAAATGTACTCTTCTGTTCTGGCATTTGCATGCTATTCAGTATATGTAAACTGAAAATCAGTGATTCAACAGAAGACTTGAGGTCATCCACTACCCATAAAAGCCTTGCCACCTTAAAAGGTTGCAGATATGGTGGGTACAAGCTAGTATCATAGGAAAACTATTTCTTCTAGCAAAAGTTCTTATTAGCTAAGTATTATTTTAATAATGGTACTGATGAAGTCATACTCTGAATTACAGAGTTACTGATTGCATACCTTAATTAATGATCATTGTTACAGGGCAAAACTGGACCAAAGGGAGAGCAAGGCCTAACAGTAAGCAAGTTTCATTGTTTAAAACCTGTTAGAATGTGATTATAAACAAAATACAAGGTACTATCAGTTGAAATCCTGTGTAAGCTATTCCAGAAAGAGTTTTGTTAGTAATAATATAGACAGAAACCACTTAAAGGCTTGTTCTCATCTATTTCGTGCTGACAAGAAATTTAAAATTCCTGATGATTTTATGTATTCCTCTTCTACATCTTCTTTTACAGTTAGTAAACAAAAACTTTGATAGTGTCAAGTTTATACATCATTTGAAAGAGACAAATGGTAAAATATTTTTAATTTTTTCATATCCAGAGAGAAGATATAATTAAATTAATTAAAGAGATATGTGGTACGTATTTAGGAATTTTTTTATTTCAGATTCTGCTTTTCTTCATAAAATTTGTATTTTCCTCCTTTCCAAAAGAACATAGTCATTGTCATCTGTTTTTTTTTTCATTTTTCCTTTGCAGGTTGTGGTATTAAATGTAAGGAAATTCCTATGGAACTTGTATTTGTGATTGACAGCTCTGAGAGCGTGGGACCAGAGAATTTTGAGATTATCAAAGATTTTGTAACTGCATTAATAGACAGAATTACTGTAGGCAGAAATGCTACCAGAATTGGCCTTGTACTGTACAGTCTAGAAGTTCGGCTGGAATTTGGTCTCAACAAGCATACAACTCGACAGGATGTTAAACAAGCAATTAGAAAAATGCAGTACATGGGAGAAGGCACTTACACAGGAACTGCTATCCGTAAAGCAAGCCAGGAAGGGTTTTTAGGTGCTCGAACAGGAGTGCGCAAAGTAGCTGTTGTGCTCACTGATGGCCAAGCGGACAAGAGAGAAGCGGTGAAACTGGATGTTGTCGTTCGAGAGGCTCATGCAGCAAACATCGAAATGTATGCAATAGGAATTGTAAATACTTCCGATCCGACGCAGGCTGAGTTTGTGCATGAACTCAATCTGATCGCTTCAGATCCAGACAGAGAGCACATGTATCTCATCGATGACTTTAATACTCTCCCAGGTGCGTTTGCTGCGGTTTTATTCTGTGTTATATCTGATGATTCTCAGGATAGAGGAAAAAATGCATTACGTTTGTGTAAACTACATTGATTTGATCAGGGTTATTTACAAGGTGCAAAATTATAAGAACCTAGAGATAAAATTGCCTTCTTTTAAGGAGTCATGATATAAGCCGTGACATGAAAGAGAGCACATTATGCCAACCAAAGATGTCACCTACAGGCCACAAAAGCAGTCGTTTAAACTGGCTTCCTAAGCAGAGGGAGTGCTCGCACACTGCAGACCTGCTGGAGTGGAAATGTGTATCATGTAGAGGACCTACAGGCTGGTAAATTTGTGATAATAAAAAACATAGTTCAGAGAGCCTGGAATGATCTTAGATATGTATAAATATTCCAAAGGTGTACTGGATTATGTGTGTATTATTCATGTAAATAATCCAAATTTGAAAAATCCATTGAATTTCTCAGTATGATGAATTTTAACTTCTTTTGAACAGCTCTGGAGTCCAAATTAGTCAACCAATTTTGTGAAGATGAGCATGGTACCTTCATTTACAAGCGTAACGGAAATGTTGCAAGCATAAGTGGACCATCTTTTCACTCAGTATCTTCAAGTCCTTCATATTACATGCTTCAGAACAATAGTATTAATGGACAAGCACTGTCAGCACAGACACCTGGCGTATCTACAATAGAAAGTCCTCTGGATCGTGGTGATCCTCCTCAGCCATTGGTTCTGGTATGAAAATTCAGCATATTTTATGAATGAAGGTTTTTTGTTTTTTTTTTTTACCTATTTTCTTCTCTGTTGCCTGATGCAATATCTGTTTTTTTTTTCATTTCTGCAGGCAGGTACTGCAATAGGTCCTTTAATTTGCTATGCTCAGTGCTGGCTGTTCTGAATAAAAGTTCACGTATTGCATGCATACAATTCTTTAATGGCCAAAGTTTAGTCCTGATACTGTTACTGATACTGAGTTTGATACAGTGGATTTGGGATTGACAGTCCTCCTGGTACACCTATCTAGTGAGGTTAAAATCTTGATTCTTAGCAATGCAGTCAGGGTAGATGGGAAGGAAAAGTGTTAGGAAACCTGTAAATGTTAATAGGCTTGTTCATTTTGAGACACTTCACAATATTTGAAAAGAAAATAAAATGCTTATTTCAGACCAATGTACCTACTGTGGTAGTTAATGAAGCCTATGAAGATAATCTAGAGGAAAAGGAACAGTCACCATTGGTAACAGTGGACACTAGAGGTATTATTATCACCATTATTTTTTTCAACTTCTAGTTACTTTTGGCTGATAAAAAAAAAAATCACTGCTTCATTCTGTTGTTGTTTTTACCCACAGCTGTGACATCATCGTTGCCACCATCATCTTCAGACAAAGTGCTTTCAACTGCAAGGCTCACACCAAGGCCAGGTTATAGATAACACCCAGGGTTTTGTTTTCTTCTCTCTTACCCTAATACTGATTTTATAATGCTTTAAATCAGAGTCAATCTGTTGAATCCATCCACTTCTGATTCATGAGCCTATGCTGTGGAAAAGACAAGATTTCAGGATTTTAAAATCTAGCTGCACTTCTTGGCCAGCCTATTAACCAATTATTGTCTCTGCAAGTTACAAATCCCACTGCTCATCTCAGAGCAGAACAAGGTCAACTATAACTTGAGGCAGAGCTGATAAATGGCACCAAAGAGAGAATGCAGTGCCAGGTGACGTGGGCCAGTGAGCAGAGAATTCTTTGACCGGAAAGGGTCAGTCTCCCATCAGGAGATGGGAGGTCTCATTAAGGAGAGAAGATACATAGTGATTTCAGAATTGGACAGGCTTCTCTTTCAGAAGAGAAACAGGAAAAAAGTGTTTAGTCATTTCAGGGAAAGTATAGTAATAAGCTGACTGTTCAAAGGATTCATTCTTTTCATATGAAAAATCTGAATGTGTTCTTTTCATAATTTTGGGGATTCACACTTCTGGATTCCAGTAGCAACATGCTATCATGGAAAAACATAAAGAGCATGCCTCCTGGGAACATGGATATGACTAAGATAGCTGCCTAATACTCTATTATGTTTTTTTAAGTTTCCAGATACCGGTTGCCAATGGTATGTGTAGAATATTGATGTAACAATATTAAACTTTAAGAGAAAGTATTTTCTATCTTATGGTATTATTAGAGTGAGCGAGACTAGCATATCATGATTGATTTTTTTTACACACAATTGCGTCCACTCCTTTTTGTTTTTTAAGGAAGTGTTCTGGACCTGCGATGCAAGTTAAGGCTGGACCAAGGGCCATGCCGTGTTTATATCATAAAATGGTATTATGATCAACAAGCCAATGCATGTGCTCAGTTTTGGTATGGTGGCTGTGATGGAAATGCAAATCGTTTTGAGAGTGAAGAGGAATGTAGAGAGGCTTGTGTATTTTCTTCTGGAGGTAAGAATTTGCATCTATCTCTACATTAATAACTAGCAAGATGAAGGTCTTGCTTGTTTGGGTTAGTCATGAAGTATCAAGTATGTATGTAAAACTGAACCCACTAATTTAAAGGATGTTAACACTGTGAATCATACATTCACTAATTTAAAAAAAAATCTACCTGCACAAGCATGCTTTAATTTCTTTTGCACATATTTTATGATTTAGTCCTTATGTAACAAAGCAACACATTTCCAGCAGTATCAGGAATTCATAACTTCCTTCCATAAAGACCAGCATATCTTTTATAGCAATCACACTTCCTTCTAAATAATACTGTTAAATAATCACTGACTTCATTTTAAATCATACATATGGCTTTGGAAAGCAATCTTTGGTCATTAAAAGTCACATAACTTCTTTCCTCTCTGTTACAGAAACCTGACAGTTGGCACTGCAATGAAGTCTTCATTTTCTTTAAGGAAAAGTGTTCCCACAAATCTTACTTTAATATTTCAAGCATAGAATATCAACATCTGAATTACATGCAACTGCTGCTCAGGGGTTATGAGATAAACACAGCAAATGCAACAGCTTGTTCTCTACATGCTATCCAGGTCATAAGACAGGGAGGTAGCTGAGCTACCCACCTCTCCCAACCACATCTTTGTTAGATGTGGACCTTTTATCTAGCAGCTCTCCTCAGTTTCCAGTAACTATCGAGGTATATGACAAATGAAATTAAACACTTCCAAAATTTGTATAAGTGACTACACCAGTAGCTGACATCAACAAGTTAGGTTAGTTCATGCCTAAAATAGTTCTTGTCATATGTTTCTATTCTAAAAGCCCTGACCTTTAAATGCATTTTATTATTTTACTGTTCCTTAAAAACATCAAACTAAGCAGAGTTTATTCTTTGGTGCCTGTCACTGCCATATGGCATTTTATGTTTGTGCTCACATTTATTTGATACTTCTCTTATTACTTGAATTATATACTTAAAAGCTTGTTTCTAATAAACTGTTTCTGGTTTTACTGCTGGAATAGTAGAGAGTGGATAAGCAGTACCTTCACAGAACTGAAAACTCATCTCACTACTGCATTACAGCTAGATGTGTTCTTGATTATACATCTGGATTTCTACCACAGTGCTGTTAAGGAATTGCCATGGATTAGGCACTCCTGCATACGAAGCCAGAATGTTTGCTTTTTTTCTTTTCCCCAACAAACAGAAATTGGAAATTTGAATTGGGCCTCAAGAATGACATCTAGTTGTTCAACAACTTCTGTAAAAATTTTAAGGCACGTCCAAGAAATGGCTAAATTTCTAACCCGCTGCTCAAGTAGAATCCCCTAAAGCACATCACCCAGGACTGAGTCTGGATGGTTTTTGACTCCACAACCTCTCTGGGCAGCCTGAGCCAGCACTCACAGTAAAGAAGTTTTTCCTCGTGTTCACACGGTTAAACATTGTTTACACAATTTGTGCCCATTGCCTCCCATCTGGCACTATTGCCCTATTGTCTCAATGCTGTTCCTTCAGAGAGAGAGACGCGCGCACACAGAGCTCAGATCCCTCCCCGGGCCTTCTCTTCTGCAGGCTGAGCAGGCCCGGCTCTCCCACTTTCCCCACGGAAGAGGTGCTCAGGTCCCTTTATCGTTCTGCTCGCCCTCTGCTGGCTGAGCTCCGGGTCTCCTTCCCACACAGGAGCACAGCGCAGGCCCTGCCCCAGGTCCTTCTCCACAGAACTGCCGTTCGGCAGGCCAGCTCTGGTGCACGGTGTGGTTTTGGAAGAAGTTTATTTATTTGGGAGGGGGAGGAGCGAACGGTAAGATACTACAACTAATGTACATTCATCTGGATACGCTTTTTGATGTATTCTGAATTAGAAGTACATTTTACATCTACCAGCTTCACAGGGTTCTTTTAATTTGATCTAATGTTCATCCGCAGTGTGACCGTTACCTTGTACCAGAAACGTCTGAGGCACGGGGAAAAGCCGCACCCAGCGACCCGAGGCGCCCGGCCGTCCTTCACACAACGCCCGCACGCGCCGTTCCCGCCAAAACGCTCCCGCGCACCTCCGGCCGCCGCCTCACGGGGCTCGGGGCGGGGCGGGAGAACGGGCACCGCCCCCTCCAGGGCGGCAGCCAATCCCGAGCGCTGCGGGAGCGCGCGGCAGCGCCTCCGTTGCCAGGGCGGCGCGAGGTCTCGCCGGAGGGAAGCGAAGCGGCGGACAGCCATGAGCGCCGTGCTTGACGTGCTGTGGGAGGACAGAGATGTCCGCTTCGACATCTCCCCGCAGTGAGTGCCTGCTTGCCTGCCCCGCCCTTACAGCGGGGCTGTGGGGAACTCGACTGGACGGCCGCGGTTATCGCTGCCTGTCGGTAAACTGGGTTGAGGCCGCTCTGAGCGGCGCGGTGCGTGCCGGGACGCCGTCGCTGTGATGGCTGCTCCGTCACGTGACGCGGCGGGGCGGGAAGAAGCTGTGCCGTGCCGTGCCGCCGACGCGCCGCTAGGTGGCGCTATTGTCCGTTAAAAACAACCAAACGTGGCTGTAAGTGGAGGGGGGTGGGGGGGGTTGTTTGTTGTCCGGCGTCGGGAAGTCAAAATAAAAAGGGAATTCACGTCCTGGGAATGCTTTTGTTTTTGTAACGTGTGTGTGGTGGGCCCAAAGGTATGGAAGGAGACGTCGAGATCCACGAGAGCTCTTTGCTTTTCTGCCCTGCCCTCACGTGCCTTCTCCCAGCGTTCGGGTGCGGTTTGCTTATCACGCTTCCTGCACGGTTATTTACTGTTACAATTTAAGAATAAAGACATCGGTATTTTTCGTGTGTTCTGTGTGGCAATGACGGCTTCAGGTGTGTGTGGTTGATTTGTGTGTGTGCAAATGTGCATTTGCTGTAAGGTGATGCACCAAGCAAAGGGAAAAAGGGAAAAACGGAAATGGAAAGGGAAGTGAGCGAGGAAATATAAACGGCCCTCCCTGGAAGGATAAATACGATCTTTCAATAGGTTGTTTGTTTGTTTGTTTTTTCCTTTTTTTAAATTTTCCTTTTTTAGGCAAATGAAAATGAGATCTGGAGAAGTCCTCATAGACTGCCTGGAGTCCATTGAAGATACCAAAGGAAACAATGGAGACAGAGGTACCTACTTGCTCAGGGGAATTGTAACCTTCCTGATAGTTAATCTACATCTGTTTCAGAAAATGAACCCTCCTGTTTCACAGGTCTGTTTCTGCTGGGAGTATTTTCAAATAGTATCTCGTTCAGTTACGGGAGGTGTAAGTGTGTGGGGCTGCCAGCGTGCTCAGTGACCCTTCCGGTGGCTGGATGTGCTGCTGAATTGAAGAAGTTTGCATGTGACATAAAGAGGCGAGGTTATTCACGAAGTCAGCTGGGCTCTTAAGGCACTGTCTGCCCCTTCTCATTTCCCAGAGCAGCTGTGCGCTAGTTGTGTCTCTGCTTTTTTACCAGTCAGGTGGATGTGGAATCAGTAACTGTTTGGTTTTGAGAAATGCTGGTATGCACAGAGGTTTTTTCATTTGTTCCTTCTTGCTGGATTTCCTCTTCTGGTATTAAAAAAAAATTAGGGCAGTGGAAGACTAATAAAGATTGTCCTGCAGGGATATCCTCTTTTTCTTCTTCCTGTCAAGAGGAAGGAGTATTATGGGGTTGAAAAACTAGAGGTAAATATTTACCACAGAATTGAATGCTTACTTTAATAGTAGCTATTCAGATTAAAACTATTTACACCCTTTATTTCCAGGTAGACTGCTCGTGACAAATTTGAGGATTATTTGGCGCTCATTGTCACTGCCCAGAGTTAATCTCTGTAAGTATCATCTTCTATTAAACGATTGAAAACATGCTGCTTCCTTTGTGGTGGTGTGCTATACGTTCACAATACCATAGATTGCACTACAGAATAGTATAATCTTGGCCTGCTGTTTCTATACAGTCTGAAATAAACTGTTACTGATAATCTGTCTGTAGTATGGAAACTGTTATTTTAATTCATATCAAAATGTTAATACTCAATAGCAATTTATCAGGAGAGAAATCAAAGAGTATTTTAGACATATCTTTTGTTTAACCTGTCTGGAACTTTTTTTTTCCTAGAAAGAAACATAAGTTTGAGTTTCTTCATAATTTGTATTATTTAAACCTCATGTTGCTGCCTGTTTAATTCACATATGGTTTTTATTCCACAGAAGTACCTACCTTTCCAAATTTACTATTGTGAGCTCTGAATAAGCTTCTAATTTTAACTGTATGAGTAGCCAGCTAGTTTACTGGAATTTAGTTTGCTGAAGTAGGGCCAAGATGCACTTACTCAGTACCCAGATTATTTCCAGGGCTCAGTTCCTGAAAGCCAGTCAGTAATGAAATCTGTTCTGCTCCTAAGCAGTGCAAATTATGGTCTCTGACTGCTTGTTCTTCTGTATGTGATCTCTCATAGATGTGCACACGTACAAGTGCACAACACAAACATGCTGCCAGAACTGAGCTTTTGGAGATGCAAAATCTTGCAGAAGCAAATCCCATTTCTCTCTCTCTTTTTTCAGAATCTGCCCGGGCAAATTTGTGGTTAATTGTAATAATTGGTACCAGTAGATTTAGCCCAGCATCACTTTATGGCTTCAATTTTATATAGAATGTCAAGGCTGAGTTCTCCGTTTCTATTTTGTATCAGAACAATGCTGTAGAAAATGCAAAATGAAATTTATACCTTGTTTTCCCTCTTCTCATTTCTTCTCCTCTTATACTTTCTATTTTGCTGCTGTTTTTTCTTTGTCACCTCCTTAATTCTTTTTTTTCCCACAAAGTATATTGCTGTAGAAATGTTTATTTCTAAGGGTAAAATTTAAGTGTGACTTCATGATGAAATGGGCTGCCTTGTAGCGTATGACTGATAGGGTGAGAGGCAGCTGAACAGTTGAAACAAGAGAAACTGATATTAGGAGAAAAATGTTCACCACAATGGCAGACTGACAGCGGTACATGCTTCCAGAGTGACTCTGGAAATATTTAGATTTGGACATACCTCTTTACTTTTTTGGAAATACTCGAAACTTAGCTGAACTCTACCTTGAGCATCCAGATGGAATTAGTTCTGCTTTGAGAAGAGCACTGGAGCAGATGACCTCCTGAGGTCTTTGATTTTATGATGAGAGCCCAGATGGTTAACCACAGTATGGAATTCTTGAGAACAGCACCCAAAGCTACAAAATTCAGTATTGTGCTTCATAATTTTGAGTACAGTTTTTCTCAAAACTGTTATTTTTTTTTTCTTCCCATTTAGCTGTTGGTTACAACTGCATTATAAATATAACTACAAGAACTGCCAACTCAGTAAGTTTCAAAAAATACTTTTTAAAATACTGAAAAAAGGTGTGATTTGTTATGTTTATTTATTGCAGTGTGTTTACTTGCAGAAAAAGCAATAAAGGAATTTAGTTTGGGAGAGCTTTACATATATATATATGTACTTAGTTCCCTAAGGTAGTAAAACTCATGTAATCATACTGTCTGGTGATTTTTCTCTGTTCTTGATAAGTGAAATGCCTGTTGGTTTGTTGTGTCTACTGCTAACAGAGATATAGAAACAGTAACTTTATGCAAGACAGCTCTCAAATGCGTAGCCTGATTGCATGCAACTGTGAAGCCATTTGTTTGGCAAGCAGCAAAGAAGTAGCAGGGAGATCTTGTAGGTTCCTCGGGCAGCCACAAGATAGATACCAGCTCACCAACTGATCTGTGTACGGCATGGCTGCTCAGCAGTCATCACCCTTGGCTGGCACAACTCTCCTATTCCCCTGGCTCAGCTACTGAGTTAGGTAACGGACAGGATGCAGAGCCAGGGCATTTTGGGAGCAAAAAGAAGGATGGTGACTCTAGATGATAAGAAGTAAATACTACAAATGTATGGCAGCCAGGCTTCATTAGTTCTGCTGATAGAAATGCTAGCTCCCAGTGGAGGTGGAAAAAGAAAGAAATGAAAGACAACAGCAGACATCAGTAGATCAGTGGTAGAATCAGGATTAAACCACTGGATGTGTAAGCTACAGTGCTGTCAAAATATTAAATTTCAAATTTTCCTTACAGAAATTACGGGGACAGACAGAAGCTCTGTATATACTGACTAAATGTAATAATACACGATTTGAGTTCATATTTACCAATGTTGTTCCTGGGAGTCCCAGACTCTTCACTTCAGTTATTGCTGTGCACAGGTATCATACTTAAAATAGTGTTCGTTTATTTACGAAATTCAGTGGATTAAATACATGAGATTACTACTGTTGGTGGACTGTCCATATTTAACATTGACAAAACCTTTCCAAAAGAGGACAACACAACCTTTAGAAAGAGGAGAGAGAATGCTTACAAATTCTACTAGATAACTGTACATAAAGAGAATTAATATATGTCAATAGTGGTCATGGATTAAAGCATTCACCCTTTGAATATAAACTGAATAAATTAAATTACAAAAAAAAAAAAAAAAGAATCATGCATTTTCAATTCATCATTTATGTCTATAATCCATGTTTGTGATTGTTGACCATGTAGTGGAAATGGGAGTTCTAAAGATAACTTAACTTTGACTAAAACTCTGACTTAAGATGGATGTTTCTTTCCTACCTAAAGGTAAGCCACCTGAATGAATGTCTGCACAGTACTCTACTGTTGCTTTCTGTTTAAGAGCTATGAAGTACAGATAATAGTACATATTATTAAATGTTGGTGTTGTGAGTACATATAATTAGATGTTTTTGACTTAACTAGCAATGAAAAAATAAACCATTTTTGATGTCCATACTATGTATAACATGGGAGCAATTTATGCTTCGCAGTACAGGTTGGGACATGACAGTCTTAAGGAAAAGAAAGAAAAATCTAACATGAACAATATAAGAGTTCAAACAGATGATAGAATAAACCAAAACAATAACAAAAAAAAAAAAACTCTTCTAAGTTTAATTTGATTAAGGAGTACTGAAACACAACGGTTTACGTTGGTGAAGTTTTAATAGTACTCTTGTTTCTGTACATCAAGAAAAGTTGAAAACATAACATTTCACATTGTTGCTAAAACAAGCACTGAAAGGTAAAAGAGAATACTGAAATTGTAACATGGTGTTTTTTACTTTTTCAGAGCTTATGAAACTTCAAAAATGTATCGTGATCTGAAGCTGAGAAGTGCATTGATTCAGAACAAGCAACTGAGATTGTTGCCACAAGAAGAAATATATGATAAAATCAATGGAGTGTGGAATTTATCAAGTGACCAGGTAAAGTGAAAAGTGAGACTATGTTGACTGCAATGAAGTTAAAATGTTTTGGCTTTCATCTAGCAACTGTACTACTATAGTTTTGTAACCTCAGAGGCAATCCCCTTAATTTAGCTCATTAGCTATTGCATGCAGAAAAGCTGACTTCATATATTTACCATTCAGCACAATGAAGTTCTCTTCTTGGCAGACCAAAGTCTACATGACTCAGCTAATGTGCAAGGAACTAGATATGCAGCTTCTGTTAATAAAAGATATTTATGAGTGTGAAGCTCTGTATCATCCTGAAAGACAATCTTGCTGTTTCTCTCTCTGCTGCATGTTTGTATATTTATTTGCAGCCTTGAGTACTTTGTAAGACTATATTGTCTTCTGATTACTGGAAATTGAAAAGATTGGAATGGGGATCTAGGTCTTAAAATGTGCAATAATAAAGACTTCAAGGAGAAAACTGAAACTATTTCCACTACTACACATGGAACTAGTTACAAGTATTATCCAGAGCTGCGAAACAAAATGGGAGCTGTTATTTTTGTCTGTGTAGCTTTAGTCCAGAATGGAAACGGAATTTATCCTGACAAGCTAAAAAGTTCTTTCCCCTTCGTTCCCCTGGCACACATCTACACAATTGCCTAAGTTTAACCCACATACCATTATACTTACTCTGTATGCCAATTCCAGATCTGTACAGTTAAGCACACTCTAAGACACTCCACGCACTCTCACTAGGTCTGCCGTGCTGTGATTTGATACTGCTTTGCTGCAGCAATAGGAACTCCCAAGTGATTTTCAGCTTGGGTGTTGTATCCTTTAAAGATTGGATCTTGCTTCCTAGCAGACATTAATAGCATTTCCACTGGTTTCTGTGGGAAAGAATCAGGCCTTTATTGAATTAATTGGAAAGCTATATTCTACTCGTGATAAACAGGTATCAGTAATCATCATGTCGAGAGGAGGAAAGGCTCAGTATTTCAAAGCAGCTCTAACATACCTTTTCTTTAATAGGGAAATTTGGGAACATTTTTTATTACTAACGTGAGAATCGTTTGGCATGCAAATATGAATGACAGCTTTAATGTCAGCATACCATATCTACAAATTGTAAGTATCTTAAAGCAGCCATTTTCAAAATGAAATGGGACAAGTTCTGGTATTCAGTTAATGTTCCCATCTCACACTGACTTAGTATTTCATGTTCCCATGTCAGGAGAAATTTGGTCTTACCAGCATTAACTACAGGGTGGATTTCTTTTCTGTCCAGATGAATTGGAAGCTTCCATTAGCAATTTGAGATGTTGAGGAATGGCTTGTATTTTTAATTTCCAAACTATTTACTCTTGTGCTTCGTGTCAGCTGCATGCCCTGAGCTGCAAATCTAATGTTTGGGAATGAACTATTAATATTTTTGATAAAAACACTTTTCCTGAGGCTTTGCTGTTTCAGAATTGAAATAGAGAGAATGCTAGTAGCCAAGCTTCCAAGAGGTATAATAGTAATTACTACAGTGTTTAAAAAAAACCAATAAAATAATATTTTTTTAAAAAATGATATAAGGTATTTCCAAAACAGTTTATAATGTTTGGTTTTTTTTTTTACCTCTTTACCACTAGCGTTCAATAAAAGTAAGAGACTCAAAGTTTGGCTTGGCTCTTGTGATAGAGAGTTCTCAGCAGGTAAGAAGCTTTAATAGCCCTTAAATAGCAGTTTTCAGAATTAGATAGCTGTGTATAAAATGTTACAGTACTGCTTTTAAGCCACTTATAGATTTCCTTCTGTGTGGCCATTAAAAGACTGCTTTAAAAAATTCATCTTCACACCTCTTAAAATGTCAGTTCAGGTAAATATGGCTGTTGTGAGTTACAGTGTCTGTAAGCAGAGCAACAATAAACCAGCCTGACCACTTTAAAGTATAACTGTTAGAGACTGTGTCTTCTGACAGATTATCTTTGAGACCTAATTCTGTATTTAAGCAAGACCACTATTTTTAATCTTTTTCAACTATGTATTGAATATGTGCTTTGCTCTAGGAAACAAAATCACTTTTCTTCAATTTGACTTTAATCAGAAATGTTTTTAATGATTTAATAGATAGATAAGCTTGTATATAAAATTAATTTAACATTTTATTTAGTAATGATCTCGAGTATTAGACACTTGCTGAGTAGCTAGGAATAAATCACTGTATCACTTTGTAACTTCTCCCACCTTTCTTAGATCTTGTTTCTCTACGTAAGATACTTGTTTCTTTATCTAATGAGCTAAAAGTTTAAAGCTTAGTTATCTCATAAAGAAATGTTATCATTGTTTTTTGTTTCGCTCCTGGTTTAAGTGGCAGACTAAGATACTAAAATACAGGTAATGTTTTTATCATCAAAATTAAATTTGCTATCATTAAACTACAAGTTCTCATTAGGAGAGAAATGAGAGGGAGTTGTTTAAATAATAAGCAATAATAAACGTCTTTTTTTTTTTTTGTTACACAGAGTGGAGGATATGTACTTGGCTTTAAAATAGACCCTGTGGAGAAACTGCAGGAGGCAGTGAAAGAAATTAATTCACTTCACAAAGTTTATTCAGCTAACCCTATATTTGGAGTGGATTATGAAATGGAAGAAAAGGTAGTCTATTCATCTGTTCTAAATTAGATGCAATATTGTGTTAGCAAGCAGTAACAAAAATACATTAAATGTGTATTGGATATATGGATTTATTCAGCGTTTTAACTTTTAGCCTCAATCTCTTGAAGACCTAACAGTGGAGCAGGTTCAAGATGATGTGGAAATAGAACCTGGTGAACAGACGGATGCTTTTGTGGTAAGCTTCTCCACAAAGGCGGGGGGGGAAAGAAGCTTTTATTCAAATATAAGTGGCATACAGTTTTAATTAGCTGCAACTAAACTCTCTGTACTTAAGCACACCTACATGCTTTTTAATCAAAATCTTGATTGCCGTGTGCATTTACTTTGGGTGTGTTTTTTTTTTAATCTCAGCACAAACTATTATTCGAAATAAACAGGAGTAGATAGTAGTAGTTGTAAGTAGTTTCTCTACATATTAAGATGATGATTAGCCACACAGTACAATCAAATACATTATATTTTAAAAAGTCTTTCTTCTTTTGGAACAGATTAATAAGAGTTGACATCTGTATATTCACCTGAGATTCAAATTTAAAAGATTTTTAGAAAAGCAACAACAATTTTGAGCCAATCCTGCCAACTGTTGCACGCCTGTTTTTACCAGCTGAGAAAATGATATTAGTATCCCTCTCCCTTTATTTCAGAAATGAACTCAATAAAAATAAAATTAAATGTATTAGGCTGTTCAGGAACTTAATGATCTTCCTCCTGGGAATTTCCGAATTTATTTGCAATCCAGAAAGACCTGATTCATCTGATTTCACAGGCAGAAGGTGTCCACATGCTAACCATAACAATGTCTTCAGTGTGGTTGAAGACCTTTTCCTTAAAGGGAGATTTTGCTTGCTTTCTTGATGGCTTTGTCACCTGAATTAAAGTTCAGGTTCTTCTTCACAAATACAAAGATCTATAGCCTGCTGGTCCAAAGACTTACAGAGCTGCAGATATTTTCACAGTTTGAATCTTAATTTCTCCACACAGAATTGGAAAGACAGTATAATTTTCACAGGCCTACATGAAAGAGTAGAAAACTGATTAACTGTGCAGTTACTCTGCTTTCATTTCTTGTATTGAGTGCGATGTTGATTGCATTTTAATATTATTTACACATTTTAGGTCTCATTTTTTAAAAAATTGAATAATGCCGATGCATATGAAGCAGAAAATATTAAAATGCTGTTAGCTTGCTTGCTGACTAAAATTTTATTCCCTACGAAGTATTTGTTAGCATAAAAAATGCAATGTGAAAACTTTATGATTATAAAATCTTTGTTTATTATGTTGGAAAATTCAGAGATTGATGTTATTTAATGAAAATGGTCCCTAACTTCTGTTGGAACTCTTTCGTAATTGATTTCAACATAGGAATTACTTTGATCTTCTTTATAAAACAAAAATAAAAAACATACAATCTGTTTTCTTCAAGAAAATTTACCAGTTTTCACCCAAAGAATTACTAGCAAACTTGTATTTAAATTGTGTTGTTTTTCTCAAGGTTGTGAGTTGTTTCTTTCTTTTACAGGCTTACTTTGCTGATGAAAACAAGGTAAGAACATCTTTTTTTCCATACTATTAGATTTGTGGTGTTATAAATTGTATAATTAAAAGTATACTCTTATTTTTCTGTTTAATGTCTTGCACATTCAAAAGCAACATGATCGGGAGCCCGTGTTTTCAGAAGAACTAGGACTTGCAGTAGAAAAGCTAAAGGATGGATTCACGCTCCAGGGACTCTGGGAAGTAATGACCTAACTTAGATGGTTACATCTTGTTTCCCATCCAATGAAAGACTCTTTACTGATTCAGTGAGATCTGTGGATTATTGAACAATACAAGAGTGGCAGTAAAAGATCATGCCAAAGTTTAAAAAACAAAAACAGGCAAATGTTATATAATATAAACTAAAGGTATTATCATAGGAGAAAGATTATTCAAAACGTATGAAGGTATAAAAGTTACTACAGGAATGATGGCTGCCATTTTATTATTATTATTTTATGGCTCACAACTACTACTATGCTAAAATGCTGAGCAGTACATGTTTTAGTTCTGCTTTGTGATTGCCTGGCTGCTGCTGGCACACCAGTAGCCCAGGTGTTCTTAGCATGTGTCATGGTTTTATGATTTTTTTTTTTTTGGTTGAATCAGAGCAGTGAGCCTCTTCCTGTAAAAGCACAGGGTCCATCCTCTTCTTTCAGCTACCACTTTCTGTCAGTTAGCTGCTTTTTTGCAATTTTGTGTCCCACATGGTTACACACTGCCCTGTGACCAGCTGCCAGGAACAGCCACACCATGTTGTTTTACCTAGAAGCATGTCAGAAAAGGAAACCTCTACCATTTTGATAATGCAGTATATAGCATACAGTTTTGTGCTCAACTTAAAGTATTCACATATTTTTACACAGTGAAGTACTTTCCCAATATAATTGATTCAAATTTCCATAATTTGTTTCATTCTGTGCAGCGTGGATGTACAAAATGTACAACCCTTTGTATCTGTGTTGGTTGTGTCATTGAGCCGCTGATATGTTACTGACAGCTTTTTGACAAAAAGCAATACCGTTTCAAATACTAGTTTTCACATCTCATTATTTATGAAGAGTTTTTCACTTATTATTCCAGGTACTTTATTGTAATCTGGCTATCTTCTCTCTCCTTTTTTTTTTTTTTTTTTTCCATCAGAGCCCTTTTTTTTTTTTTTTTAAGGGATGATAAAGCACACACACAAATAGATTCTGTGTCTGAGTCATTAGACCTTTATGGTGTTATGTGTTAGAAATGAGTCATTTATTGTTGAAGGGAAGATGCAGCTGTTACGTTTTCTAGGGAGATAAGACCTCTGTACTATTTTCTATAAGTGGAAAAAGTCAAATGAGCTATCCATTCAGCTGTTGTTCAGCAGCTGACTGTTATAGTAAGGCATAAAATATAATTGTGCTGATTGTAGTACATCTTTCAAGGTATATATTTCAATGAAACACTACCTGTGGTTGAAAATAAACCATGATTTCAATAAACTTGAGTGATGTTATAACTGTATGTATATCTTGCATTCAAATAGTTGTCTTTTTGTCATTCAAAGAAAAACATGTACTGTATGGGTAAAAAGCATACTCTGAGCAAAGTACTTTCATCAAGGTGCATTAAATAGCTTCAAATTTCCTTTGTATTACCACCATGTATGCTCCCAGTCTAAACTGTGAATTTTCACCATATGCATAATTTTTCTAAATTCATGGTTCTTAAACTACTTGATTAATTTGGATCTTTTACCTTAAATTGAGATTTAAAAAATGGTTTTTGTTAAGATCTATTAAATAATGTACGTGTGCTGTATTACGTTTGTTTTTTTTTTTCTTGTTTGTTCTACTTATTAGGTACTGTTTTGAGTTTAGTTTTACAACAGCTAATACGGTTTCTAAAATAATCAGATGTGAAGGGATTGGTGATGTTTATAGATGATCTGAAATGCAGAATGATTGTTTGGAAGAGGGAGGTAGACCTAATTTTAAATTACTGTTAAAAACAGTACTTCACCTGAATAACTTATACTTTAAGAATTGTTTATTTCTAAATAAATACAACCAAATCAGTGCTAAGAAGCAGCTCAAAATTCTTTTTTTTTTATCTATACCTTAAAAAATGCTGATGTGAGGTATGTAATAAAAATAATTTTAGAATAGAGATAATTTATACAATAAAGTCAGGATTTTTTTAATATCTCTGTGACTAATATCTCATTTAAAGTCTGTAGCAAGGCAATGTATTAAGTAACTTTCTGACAACATAAACAGTAATTGCAGCTGACAAGTTGATTAGCAATATTTGTATTTGAGAATATTGATAAAGTGTATGTTTACGATCTTGCTCATAGCTGTCTTACTGAGGGTCAGATTCTGCCGTCCCTACTCATGTCAAGTAATTTCTTATATTGCAAGTAATCTCACTGATTAAATGTGGAGAGTGATGGCAAAACCTGACCATAGTGACTAAAAGCAACAGTTGCTTCTTTCAGTCTTTGACAGCTGTGAGAACAAGTCTTTATTTTTTTCCAAACCATGCATCCTAAATTCCAACCTGTAAGAGTAGGTACCTATATTTAGCTAGCGTGAGATTAAGTTGCAGAGGCTTCAGGCAGGGCAAAGCACATTGGTCTGTCTTTTTTACAGACAGACATTTGGGCAGACAACAGCTAAAGCTTTCTGCTCCCTCCCTTCTCCAAGTATTTGCAAAATGGATTCCCAAAGGGAACTCACTGAAGAACTCAGGCTCTACCAATCCACCCTTCTTCAGGATGGCCTCAAAGAACTCCTGGAAGAGAAAAAATTTGTAGATTGCTCCCTAAAAGCTGGTGACAGAAGTCTGCCTTGCCACAGATTGATTCTGTCAGCATGTAGCCCTTATTTTCGTGAGTATTTCTTATCTGAGCAAAATGAAGAGAAAAAGAAGGAGGTAGTTCTAGATAATGTTGACCCCAACATCTTGGATATGATTGTCAAATACCTTTATTCAGCAACTATTGATCTTAATGATTCTAACGTGCAAGATATTTTTGCTTTGGCCAGTCGCTTCCAGATCCCTTCTGTATTCACCGTGTGTGTCTCCTATCTTCAGAAGAGGCTTGCTGTCGGTAACTGTCTGGCTATCCTTCGATTAGGTGTTCTGCTTGATTGCCCAAGACTTGCCTTTTCTGCCCGTGATTTTGTCTCAGATCATTTTGTGCAGATCTGCAAAGAAGAGGACTTCCTGCAGCTTGCACCAAATGAACTTATCTCAGTTATTTCACCTGACAGCTTAAACGTAGAGAAGGAAGAACTGGTATTTGAAGCAGTAATGAGATGGGTTCGGTCAGACAAGGAGAACAGAGTAAAGAGCCTAGGAGAAGTTTTTGACTGCATACGTTTTCGTCTTATGCCAGAAAAATATTTCAAAGAACATGTTGAGAAGGATGATATAATTAAAAGCAACTCAGATATTCAGAAAAAAGTAAAGATTATTAAGGATGCTTTTGCTGGAAAACTGCCTGACTCTAACACAAATAAAGAAAAGTCAAACAAAGGGGAAGTAAATGGTGATGTAGGAGATGAAGATTTACTGCCAGGTTACCTAAATGACCTTCCCAGACACGGCATGTTTGTCAAAGACCTAATTCTTCTGGTTAATGACACTGCTGCGGTAGCTTATGATCCTCTCGAAAATGAATGCTATCTGGCAGCCCTGGCAGAACAGATTCCCAGAAACCATTCCAGTATTGTCACCAAACAAAATCAGGTCTACATTGTTGGAGGACTGTATGTGGAAGAGGAGAACAAAGATCAGCCTTTCCAATCATACTTCTTCCAGGTATAAGCTTTATAATTATTGGTGTGGTAAGTGCTTATAAGAGTTATTATTAAGGTACTTAGAATCTGTGCAAGTGAATTGTCAAGTCTCTGTATGGTCAGTGGAGAGTAGTTCCAATAGAAAGCTCTTCTTGTCTCATGAAGATAAATTAAACCAAGGGACTTGTATCTTCTCTTTCAAGATCAAGCCCATGGTGAGATCTCAAGAAAGAGTAACTTGTATATAGATATAATGTTTGTCTTGTGTATGAAATATCTTTATGACGGAAGAATATCTGTATTTTAAATGTCACTTTTTCACTAAAATTCCACGTGTCCTTTTGTCACATTTACATCTGAAAACCTAAGGGCATTCTAGAACATAATTTATAGGTAGAAGGTTGTTCTCCTGGCAAACTGTCAATATCAGTATACCAACTAGCATGTTTCAACTGAGTGCAAAATTTTAATGTGTATAAATCTTTATAAATATAAAGCCAATTAATACAAACTAACTTCCATGACATATTTCAGAAAAGCAGCAAAATAACAATTTGGCATGCTTACATTACAAACGAATTCTGTTGTATATTTAGTTACCTGTCTACATGCTGTTTTTTAATGTTTAAATGATCTTAGGGTGAATTATACAGTGTGCTACTGGCCATGGTCTGTCTTAGGCACATTGAAAGTGTGAAAGTAGGTCCTCTGACAATATGAAGCAAAACAGAGTGACAGTCAGTGATAGGATTCTAAAGCTTTCAGATATCTAAAAATGAAAATAGTGAGTGTTTATAGCACTATGGTTCACTGACTTCACAGACGATGAAGGAGCTGGTTCCAAAAATTTCTTATAGCTATGAGAAGAAAGTCATTTTGCTAGAGGGGGATTAACACTGTTTCATGTCCCTTTATGGGTGAAAAGTGCTAATCAGGGAATGCAGAACTTGTTACAGCTATATTCTTCCAATAGATATACCACATTGGTGTATTTTTGTATGCAATCCAGAGCTGAATGAGGCTACTAGATAGGGGTCTCTGAAAAACTAAACTTCAAGAGGGATACTAAAAATTGATTAAACATTCAGAATGCTATATGTCTAAATTAATAGCCTGAAATCCTGCTTCCTCACTTGTCATCTTTAAGGTTTCTTACTGCCATTACTGCATATAGTTAAAATACTTTTCTGCGTTACTCATCTGGCTGCTCTCTGAAAAATGTTAATATGGTGCCATACCACACTCACTTCCTAATAGTCCTTTCTCTGCTAGTAATGCACCTGTTACTCTGTTACTACAACCTGTTACCATTTGGTTTGGTAACCTAGGACAAAACCAGGCTGCCACTGGCTCAAAAATGCAGGACTAATTGTTTATTGCTCTATCAACTGTGCAGATGTCATCTTCAAGACTGATACAAACAGCAGGCTGTCATCTGTGATCTGCACGTTTTGACCCCTTTACCCGAATCTAGCTCCTGGGGCAGCCCACAGCCTTGAACTACACTTCACCATTGCTGCAGAACTAGTGGTCCATCAAATCTGGGAGATGCATTTTATCTTGACTGTGGAACACACTTCTAGAAAAAGAATGTCACTGAGTTAAACCCGATCTGATTGCTTTGACTGAACTTTTTCTCACTTTACATCAAATGCACTTACACTCATGCCAACTCAGATTTTACCTTTCCTGCCTGTACATAATCAATGAAATCTATATGCGGAAGAGAAAAATACCATATGCTAGGGAACATTCAGATTGAATGTTAAGTTTTTAGATATTAAAAAAAGAAGTACTCCAGTTCTATGAAAATAATGTTCTCTTGTTTTTTGTTTTTTGTTTTTTTTTCTTTTGCCCTCCTGCTGCTTTTCTTTTGGTGTTTTCACCTTGATACATCTTAGGAGTATTTCAATAGGGATGGCATCAGTGTTATTGCCAATGGAGCTGCACTGCCTCTCTTTTTGCTTAGGAGTGAAGTCCTTATCAAGATGTCCCAGGAACTTTTGCAGCTATTTGTGATGAAACATCACTTCTTTTGCTCTAGGGATTGCACAAGAAACATCTGTGCCATTTGCTACATAATGCTTTGAGAACGTTAATAATGTCTGGCATCTCTCACTGTAACAATTAGCACAACCTGCTCCATGTGGAGCTGTGGAATGACCGAGGTGTTTGCTTCCTTCAGAGAGGAAGAATTAAACATTCTTTCCAACATATAGGAAATTCAGAGTGCAGACCTTTAAACAAAGAAGAACTTAAAAAAGCAAAGAAACTGTGAGGAATGAAGGTGAGCAGGTGCAAAGAGAGCTGTGTAGCATTAGGTGGGTGCTAGTGTCATGATGCATGGGTGGGTAAAAATTACCATTCAATAGCTGCGCCAAAGGAGGGATAGCTTGTTCAGGTGAGCTGCTGAGATACTGAGTGAGATTTGTGGAACAGTTTTGTCATATGAATTTTTACAACTTGCCTCTGATAACACTTCTGTTGTGGTGCTTTTTCAGCTGGATAGCATTGCTGGTGAGTGGGTTGCCCTTCCTCCACTGCCGTCAGCCAGGTGTCTCTTCGGGCTGGGAGAGTCAGACGACAAGATCTATGTAATTGCAGGCAAGGACCTTCGCAATGAGGAGTCTCTAGATTCAGTATTGTGCTATGACCCTGTGTATGTTTAAAATTTAATTCTGCCCAATGAGGACATATATACAGCCCATTGTTAGCTGAAGGAGCCTAACAGCAGTATTCTTTGTTCCAGGGCAATGAAATGGGGTGAGATAAAAAAACTGCCCATCAAAGTATATGGCCATGCTACCATCTCAAACAATGGATTGATATATTGTCTCGGTGGAAAAACTGATGATAAGTAAGTCTCTAAGTCACTCAGAAATTAGGCTGTCCACTTTTACATCTCTACATTAAATTTACTAGCAGTTTGGCAGAAGGCAGCATGTTATAGTCTACAGGCTATCTTTTTCTCAATAAGGTAAAACTGCGTGTAAGTTGTAATCTCAAATAGTTGTTTTAGCCATTTTACTTATTTAAAGGGAAATTGCATACATGTTCATCACAGTTATGAGGATCCTCTTTATAAGTGTTATTTCCTTCCAGATAGAAATGCTTAAGTGCCAAGGAACTACTCTATCAGCTCTTCATTTTTTTTCTCACCTGTAGTGCCTTTTATACCTAAATGTGTGTGACAAAAACAAAAAAAAAACAAAACTACTGCTTTTACTGCTACTCAATGTGTGGTGGTATTTTCTTCAAGCAAGTGAATATTTTAAGTAGAACAAGATGTGACAAGTGCTTTTTAGACCTGTCTTGTCTATCCCCAGGTCAGATAGGAGAGAGGACCTCATAGAGAGGAAGAGAGTCACAACACATAAACATGCACAAACTGCCTCAACTAGGTCTCACTTGGAAGAAGCCAAAGTTCATTAAAAATGATTACAGTTTTCCTTTTTCTCCCCAGGAAATGTACTAATAGAGTATTTGTATACAACCCAAAGAAAGGAGACTGGAGAGACCTGGCTCCAATGAAAGTGGCTCGCTCAATGTTTGGAACAGCCATCCATAAAGGCAAGATTTTCATTGCTGGTGGTGTCACTGAAGAAGGCCTTACCTCATCTGTTGAAGCTTTTGATCTGACCACAAATAAGTGAGTGTAATGCTCAAGCTGTTTTTAAGCAAACATAGATTTTATAATCTATGCATTTAAAATCTTGGGATGGTCACAAAGGTGTTCAGAAGCTGATATTAGAATAAAATTATCAAAACTTCATTATGATACCTTTTAACTTTTCTGAGGTCCTCAATGTAGTTATTAATTTAAGTACTTAAGTTGTAAATAAACACAGTTGGCTGTGATATCTACAGTGATGAGTGGCATTGCATCTATCAACCTCACAATACAAACTAAATTTCAAGACCTACTTAAAAAAGACCAAAAAAACCTACTTACAGCATTTGACAATAGAAAAATGAATTATGCAAGTAATTCTTTAACGTAACTTTGGACTCTATATGTTGTATAGAAATCAACTGAAAGTAAAGGTAATTTTGTTATTGTTATGTTTGGTGTGTTCTTACTCTTCCATTATTGAGACAGGTGCAACCTGTGATCAGAAAACATCTGCAGGCTATTGTCCTTGTTTACTGTTTTGTTACAGACAAATCACATGAGTGAAAGAAGCAAATTAGCCCACTAGTTTTGATGTTAACATTGTCTTGAAGTGAGATTTCTGTATGTTTTATATGTTCCTACGATTGACTTGGAAGAATATTTGAAATTATGTTAATGAGCTCTACTAATTTATTCATTTATTACTCAAATTACTGCCACTTGAAATGAAAACTCATTTTGGAAACTACAGGGGTAAAAAATGAGCAATAGGGGAAGAGACATAACTACATAAAGCATATCAGTGAGACAGTGAGAAGAGAAGACCTGTAAGAACTGGTCTCTGGAAGGAGATGGATATAATTCCATCATATCAAGACTTGCATTCCTTCATGAAGTTCCTGCAGGGATGGAGAAACAAACTCACTAATGGTTGATCTAAGCATTTTTTCCTTTTACTAATCAGTTTCATTCAGGCAGTCCTCAAAAACATCATTTATGTCACCCGGAGCTGTATTTTGGTGCTAACCATTTAGTAAATTTCACTTGTATTTGACATGTATGTTTTTCTTTTTATCCATCTTCAGGTGGGAGATTGTGCCTGAATTTCCCCAGGAGCGAAGTTCTATCAGTTTAGTCACCTTAAGTGGATCTTTGTATGCTATTGGAGGTTTTGCAATGATTCAGCTTGAATCTAAAGAATTTGCACCCAGCGAAGTCACTGACATATGGAAGTAAGTTTAACTTTAATACCTTCCTAATAGAAAGCTCGATTGAACAGTGATGTTTGTAGACAATAGGGGGTAACAGTAATAGTACATTTACCTTCAAAAATGAACCGTAACACAGGTTGCAAAGACTTGTTGACAAATAAAAATGTTTGTCAGAAAGTGATGCATGCAAGATTTGGATATAATGTCTATTTCAATCTACTAATAATTTGAATAGTCTGAGTGATTTGAATGGCCTTTAGATTCTTCTACCATACAGCAAGGATGTAAGTGAAGATCAGGTTCGCAACTGCCTGAGGAACCTGATCGTCCATAAGACTATGGCTCCTGATGAGATGCATCCCAGAGTGCTGATGTAATCACAAAGCCACTCTTGATACTTGGAAAGTCATGGTGGTCAGGTGCCAGTCCCTGATGACTGGAAAGAAAGCAGCATAGAACCCATTTTTAAGAAGGGTAGAAAGAATGACCCAAGGAGCTACTGACCAGTCAGTCTTATGTCAGTGCCAAGGAAGATGATGACACAGATCCTCCTGGAAGGTATGCTAAGGCACATGGAACAGAGGGACGTGATATCAGATAACCAGCACGGCTACACCAAGGGCAGGTCCTGTCTAACCAACCTTGTTGCTTTTTTTGATGGCATAACTGCATCAGTGGACAAAGGAAGAGCCTTTACAAATTTGGAAAGACATGGATTTGACATGTGTACTGTTTGATGGACAAGGAACTGATTGCAAGATGATACTTAGAAAGTGGTAGTCATGGGTAGTCAGTGGTTCAGTGTCCAGATGGAGATCAGTGAAAAGTGGTGTCCCTCAGGGGTCAATAATGGGACCAGTGCTCTTTAACATCTTCATCAATGACATCAAGAGTGGGATCAAGTGCACCCTCAGCAAGTTTGTAGATGACACCAAACTGTGTGGTGTGATCAACGTGCCCAAGGGATGGGATGCCATCCAGAGGGACCTACACAGGCTCGAGCAGAGGGTCCAAATGAACCTTATGAGGTTCAACAAATCCAGGTGCAAGGTCTCACAAAAAGGGGTCATGGCAACCTCCCAGAAATGAGTAGAGGGTACTGGTGGATGTTAAGCAGGGCATGAGCCAGCAATGCACCCTCTCAGCCCAGAAAGCCAACAGTATCCTGCATCAAAACAGTCAGCATTGAAAGAAGCATGGTGAGCAGGGAGAGGGAGGTGATCCTGCCCCTCTGCTCTGTGCTGGTGAGACCTCATCTGGATTGCTGTGTCCAGATGTGGAATTCTTGGTGCAGGAGTGACACAGACCTGTTAGAGCATGTCCAGAGGAGGGCCACAAAAATGATCCCAGGGATGGAACACTTCCCCTAGGAGGACAGGCTGAGAGAGCTGGGACTGTTGAGCCTGGAGAAGTTTCTGAGGAGACCTGAGAGCAGCCTTTCAGTATCTAAAGCAGGGGCTGTAAAAAAGGAGACAGACTCTTTAGCCTTCAGCAGGGTCTGTTGTGGCAGAAGAAGGGGAAATGGTTTCAAGTTAATGGAGGGGAGAAGCTAGTGGACATTTAGAAGTTTTTTTACAATAATGGTGGTAAGGCACTGTAACTGATTGCTCAGATATGTGGAAGCCCCATCTTCGTAGACATTCAAGGTCAGGCTGGATGGAGCTCTCAGCAACCTGACCTAGCTGTAGGTGTCCCTATTCATTGGAAGGGAGTTGGGCTAGGTGGCCTTTAAGGGTCCTTTCCAACTCAAACAATTCTGTGATATGAGGTAAAAGAGTATGTTGCTGTCTCTGTTGGCAGGTTTAGCCTTTTAAGTGTGCCATAAAAATATTCTGATTTATAACATTTTTATGCAATAAAGTCTGCATGTACAGAAAGGTTTGTACATATGTATTAATAGCCAGATGAGTAATTGTTCTGAGAAAAGTCAGAAGTCTCCTAGATTTATTTATTTATGTCACAGTAGGAGTGATGAAACACTGTGTCTCTACTGTGACTCTTCCATTACTGTGGTAGACTGAAGAGTGTGAAGTGGCAAAACTATTTAAAGGATGCCCATAAAAAACACTTTCAAATGTAAAACTTAAAAAAAATTTAGAAGGGATATGCAGTAGGGGGAGACTTTTATATGAGAAGTGAAGTTTGAAACAGGCCACAATGAGATTTAGGGTTCAGGAAAAAGTCAACCCACATGGACAAGAATGTCTTTCTCTTAAGTTCTAGAAAACAAAAGCAGCTTTTCGTAGCAATGCTCAGCATGAGTTTGCTACAAAGCCTTTGGAACCTGTGGATTATTCTTTTTTTAGACAAAGCTACATTCTGACCTTATTTTCTTAAATGCAGGTATGACGATGAAAAGAAGGAATGGATTGGCATACTGAAAGAGATCCGATATGCGACTGGAGCTTCCTGCTTGGCTACACGTTTAAATCTCTTCAAGCTGTCGAAACTGTAAACAAAATGCTGAAAAATTTGATATGATGCAGGAGTTTTCATAGGCTCTTCTGAATTTGTTGCATGAAAATGTCTCCAGATTGTTCAGAGTTTTGTAGCAGCATACTAGTTACGCTGTTAACTGATCTGTCTATCCAAGTCTTAAGGTATTTACTAGCTAATCAATAAGAAGTGAATTTTTGCTAACCTTTAAAATCCTGAAGAATTCTAATTAATGTTGATTAGAATAAATGAAGACTTCTACCCCATGGAAAATAAAACTAGTTAGATATCCTTACTCTCATTCCAGGATAGTGGTGGCTAATCTGAAAACAGTGCTCAAGAATTAATGGATGTTAAGTTAAATACAACTAGTAGGTGCTGATTTTATTCTAACCAGCTGTTTGTACAGCCTGATTTCTCCCTGCAACAGTGTATGCAACTCCTGCATTCTTTAGTCATATTTTGAGAACATTTTCAATGGAGCCTTATAAAAATAATTAATTTAGCCTGGAATTGAAGTGCATATTGAAAACAGAAGCACCAACCTTAGCTAGAGTAGGCAGCTGTGAGGGGAAAAAAAGAGAATTTTACAGGGGTAATAGCTTTGCCTATTATGTTTTGGTTTCTCATAACAAGGATTTCCATTTTTTTATGCTTTTGTATTTATTTCCAAAGCTAATATTTAATGGTAAGTTTTCTCAAAGATCTGAGGCCATTAACAGGCATTCATGAAAAATGCTAGAACTGCACAAGTAAGCACCTACCTAAGAAATAACTGATGCATTTTAATGTTTAAACTTTTAACTAGTAACAATTAAACTTCATTTTTAATGCTGTTAAAATATCACATGACGTTGTCTTATATTTTGTGTAGATACACTTTCTGAATCCACTTCTAGTCAGTTTTAATCCATTCCACGTTGTGAGTACCCATAACTTTATCCATACATAACTTGGATGTACCTGAACTGCAGAGTCCACCTCAAGCCCACAACAGCTACAGCCACTGTCACGTTTTAAACTCTCCAGTTGCTACATGATGCCCACCTGTACAAAAGCAGGGTCACACAACAGCCCTCTGACTTGAAGTTCACCTTCTGATATCCTAACCTCTATAATTATCTTCTCCATTTTATACAAAATATAATGTGTATACAGTCCTTCTCTCTACTGTGCATTCAATGGCACTTCCCCAAAGCACTTTTCTACGACAGCCCTATTCAGCCCTTGTCAGTTTAATAAGAAGCACCATCACCATAAGCAGACAAGCATCTACTAGTGCTCTCAGTCATCCCACACAGGAGGATTGCCTCTGGAGACCACTGCAGCTTTGGTCAGTTCTGTCCATTTTTCCTAGCTTTTCATCACTACATTCATTTGGATTCAGTCAATAAAAAATATACTCTTCTCCTATTACTGAGGTTTAGAATGAAAAAAAAAACAAAGCCAGGTGCACAATGGTCAGTTAAAATGTAGATGCTTACTTCTCCCAGGCTTCAAAGCACATAGTAAACGGAATGTCTGTTACTTCTCTAAAAACGCAAGAAATGTAGGCATGTTGTGTATGTGAAACAGGGGCATAACTTGCAGTCATTGTGACATAGTAGGAACTATAGCCAAACATGGCTGCTTCTGAAAATAGGGTGATCTGCCATAGTATAACCACCCTACAGTTTATTACTTCGCAATTAATGTTCTCCTGGCTATTCCACTTTTTCCTTCTACATTCCCCCACCTTCTAGCTCCCGACAAAACCCTAGTTCTATGTCATCATAGGAAGCTGGTAATGTAACTGGCTGATGGTTTTGAAACACACAAATAAAGCAATTTCACCATGTAACCAAGGTAATATTTATGACTCTCTGAAGACTCTTCTTGGTCTCAATTTCTGGTTTCACTTTTCTGCCTTATTTTGCTCTTTTGTGCACTCTCATTTACAGAACAGGCAGCTTATACAGATTAATTTTGTTTTATTACTATTAGAAAGGAGTGGTCCAACTGATAATTACAAACATTTTCACAAATTATCTAGTCACTAATGGGTACCTATGTCTGACACAAACAGTACTTCCTCCTCATCCCTCAGTTATCCCTTCCAAGTTGAACTGGGCCGCAGGTATTAATGGATCGGAGTGACTGCCAGACCTCTCGAGCTACTTTACCTTTCAGGTATGTGAAGGCATTCCAGAGGATTCAAGCCTTCTTTTGTACATGCTGTATCACAGGGTAGAAAAAGCAAGCAGCTGGAGGTTCCTCACTGCACCACACCCTCCCCTGACATTGTCACCCACGTTCTCTGTTCTAGAAGATGAAAACAGAATGGCTGTAATAGCAGTCCTATTCTTAGTAAATCTACATTTCACTTGTTAGTTTCACAGTACAGAGAGACTATGTTTGATCCCTATTGCTCATTTTGTCACATGCTGGAGGACAGACATAGAGTGGAAACTATTTGCTACCTCCTCTTCCATAGTCAGTATTTCCAGCTCTTTCTTTGGACAGTTTAATATCTGGTCAAATCTCAGTAGGTAATAATGCAGTTGTATGGCAAAACTGTCCCGGACCCATATACTTAAATAATAGCTTCCAGAAAAGGGAGCTTTTATGCATCTCAATTACATATTTGCAGCATATTGTGACCAGCCTTTTATAACCCCTAACAAATGTAGGATCCAGTCTCATGACACCCAATGCCCTTAGTCCAGCTGACTCACAGACAACTTTTGGCAGGTATTCCAGGGTTACAAGAAGTTTAATGTTATACAAAGTGTATTAAAAAAATTTACTTGTAATTACATCTTTGGTATCACTGAGCTTCATACAGACGTTTTCTCAGATACTCAAGCTGCTCAGGTTTTGTGGACAGAACCATAGAATTCCATTCAAAGTGAGGAATCTGTAGAACAAAGACGCACAAACTTAGTGCTAATGTTGCCTGACACAAGTCACAGACAGTCTTAGAGCACAGAAAGGATCTACTGTTCTCCACATTAAAATATTTTATCACACATGCCTTCTGTCAGTTTGCTTCCACAAAGGAATAGTTGCAGAGATGAAAAGCAGATACCCATACAATACAGGCTATGACAACTCCATTACCCCATCTTTCACCTGAGGTATTTTGAAATCCATTAAGAGAGAAAAACCCAAGGTTACCAGTTTGCAGTGTAAAAGTATCTGAAATGGTGTGTCAAGTAGCCCAACATTTAATCTCAGGGCAATACAAGAAAGGATGTTTATTTTGTTTGGAGGAAAAAAACAAACAAACCCCAAACAAAAAAAAGCTTAAGCTTATAGAAGGCTTCCAGTACAAGTCAGAGTAGGTGATACAGGTATTGATATATCTATATGGGAGAATCAGTATTGATCACAAGTCCCCTAATATGTCTGTGCTCCTGAGTGGGAATTTACACTGGTCACTAGCTTTGCAGTCACGGTACTACCACTCCACAACCAGCCAGCCTCCACCACCCTCTTCAAGCTGCCATAACTGGCTCTGTGTGTGCAATGAGTGTGCGTTCAATTTTTTCTCATATGAAAATCTTTGCTGAATTGAACAGAAACTTGTTTCATATTTTCTCCTTTACTCAGGCTTTGTTCAGATTGCTAGTTTGCCTGCACTGAGGTAACACTAAGCCTTTTTGACTCCAGCTTTTCTGCAGAGTCAGAGATGATAAGTTCTATTAAGTCTATAAATTGCTAGAAATTACTCCTCTAAATTCAAAAATTGCTCTCACTCAGTAGCTTTTAACTATCAGATGAAAACTGTCTTTAAATCTGTTGGAAGAAAAATCCATCAATCTGCACTACCAACACAACTCAATAGAAGACAAAATATTGTTGGCTGCTCACCTGAATGACCCGGTACCCCAGTATTTCCAGGTGTCGTTTTTTCACTGCAGGTTCTCCTTTCAGGTGGCGTGAATCTTTACTAAAAGCTTTCGAATCAAGAAATTCCAAAGCAATTCTGCAAACAAATAAACAAAAAAAGTTTATTTACTTTCAGATAAAGTAAAATTTCTAGTTCAGCATTGATAGTTGCAGGAAGACTTTTGCTAGATAAATCTAACAGTTCATAGAAGAAGAAAATTAAACAACTACCTGAAAGTAGACAAAATGTTTTTCTTACATTTATTTGGAGATAATTGAACTTTAGGAAGAGCACTTCTGTCTTTCATCTGCTCTGTTCAAATGACAAAACCAGCAACCAGCATTTTCAAGGATTACGTTAGAAGAGGTCAGAGTATTCCAATGTCATAAAATACATATTTCAAGAATCCCTATCTACTCTATTGTATTGAATTTGGCTGAGGTGGATTTAATTTTCTTCGTAACATCTAACACAGTGTCACGTTTTAGATGGGTAACAAAAAGAGTGTTGACAACATACCTGTGTTTTGTCTGTTACTACATGCTGCTTACACAGCAATCAAGACCTTCTGTGTCTCACTCTGCCCCCACAGATCGTAGGCTGGGTTTGGCAAGAGGCTAGGAAGGGACCATCTGAGACAGCTGACCTCAACTAGCCAAAGCACTATTCCATACCATGTAACATCATGCTCCTCAATAAACTGGGCTTTTTTTTCCAAATTAGTCATTGTCTGGCAGCTGGCTGCACTTGGTCTGCTGGTGATAAGTGGTTGCATCTGCATCACTTGATTTTTCTTTTATTTAACAAACAAACAAACAAACAAACCTTCTTCACTTATCAAACTGTCTATATCTTGACCTAAGAGATTTTTTTTCCCCTCTCTTTTTTCCTTCCAGATTCTGTTCTCCATCTCACTGGAAGTAGTAAGTGAGCACGTAGATAGACTCAGCTGCTGGCTAGGGTCAAACCACTACACACAGAAAGGCTAAATCTAATAAAGTTTTTAGAAAAAGAAAGAGAAAAATAAATAGCCCAAGTGTTCCATCAACTATTTAGGACATAAACAACAAGAATTTGGTCTAAATTTGATCTAAAGCTTGAAGAGTATAAGAATTTCATATACTAACTTCTGAGCCCCTTGTGGCAATGCCTTTCTCTCTTCATCCTTGATGTCCTGTCTCAAGTGTATTCCCCTCAAATCATCCAGAAGTATATTCTGAGCTACGTATGAAAGAGGCTTTTTATTTTTATCCAGAATGCATTCAAAATCTGTGAGAAAACATAACAGATGGAAACAGACAGAAAAAGGGAAAATAATTTGTTCAGCATAGTGTTTGCTTCTAGACAAAACTAAGTGACAACCATCATTAGAGGTATCCAACATTTGTACCTGAATTATGCAAAACTGTTAAAAAGTATATTCTATATAAACCACCAAAACAGGTATTTCTTATTTGTGGTATCTTGTGGCCTTCAAATAGTCAGCCCCAAGGGCTTCCCAGCCTTGGTGATAATAGCGCTATCAGCAGTCTCCAAAACAATCCTTGAAGGTGGAATTTCTCACCTATTTCATAGTAGTATGGTGTGAGAACAGATACTCTTGCATAATGGCTCCCTCCTAAGATCTCTTCCAGCATTCTGTGAACATGCTGTCGCAGTGGATTTATTCGGCTAATGCCTACGAAGACAAAATAAAGAATTAATAAGTCAAAACACACCACAGCTGAAGTTCTGAAACAGTACCTTGTGACATTGCACTTTTGATAGCCAGCCTACTGAATTAAAGCAGTGATCCTTGGTGTTATTCCATCACAATTCAGAGGTCACATCATCATCTTTTGGGTAGAAAGTGACAGGTACCTACTAAACACAAACTGCAAATCCAGAATTTCCATCCCCGTTTTCCCACAGGCACTTTGGTTGCAGGTTTAATCAACTGAATTTTGTTTTTAATCGTGATTAGACTGTTAAATAAGTATTTAATAACTTAGCATCCATTACAGGCATAGTCTGCTGTTATTTCTCCACGTGTTGCAGACTGCTTAATACCTTGCTCCATTAGACATCTTCAGTCTCATAGGTTAGAAAGCAGATTAGTCTGACAGATAGCAAAGCAGAATTAATACCATAAGAATTAATGGAGGAGACATTGTGTTTGCATCAGCTAGACTTTCTGAGATCATTGCTGTTCTGAAAGTTCTCAGCTGCTACATCTATGAGGCTGAACACCTGACCACTCCATCTCACACCCTTGATGGACCTTGACTCTTTTGAAGAAGATGACAGCAATTTAGCCTCCTAAAGGCTAAGTCATCAAAGTGTTCCATTCTGAAAACACAGCATCTCCTCCAGTAGACAATCTCGATGATCCCAATTCTTACACCATCCTCCATGTCATATATACCAGCCCTATTTTGTTTAAATCGTATTTCTTACATATAAATACCTCCTCTCCAGTATATTGGCTCTCCTGGGAAGAACTGCCTTGCTGTTCTGCACCTACTAAGTGTTCACACTTTTGAAGAACATTGTTTCAGTGTATTATGGAGTATGCCTTTCTGAGCTTCTATTGCATGTTAGTGTCAGCCCAGCAGTTTTAGTACAAGTACTCAGCTATTATAATAACAAGCGCAGCTCTCCTCAACGACTTACCTTTACATGAGACACGCTGGAAATAGTGCTCATGAAACCAAGGGATGTGAAACTCTGGACATTCCAGACAGACTGCTCTGTTCAGTTTCATAAGCCGTGAGCGGACCCTCTGTCTTAAGGTATCAGATAGAACTAAATTAAACAACATAAAAAAAAATGTGAAAAACCCATTATAATCAACTAGGTGGATACTTCTGAATAATTTACTAAAAATACGGTAGTTTTATACTATGGCATTTATAAAATTCATGCTACACAATTTTAGAAGGCTTCACTAAATCCCTTGCAGAAAAAAATAAAAATAAGTTTTGCTCAATATTAAGAGCAATAGCATGACAGAAGAAAGCAGTGATTTAAATTCTCATCATTTATCTTTTGATGGCAAAATGGCAACAACACATCAATGGCAAACAAGGACAGGGAACAGTCAAACAAGCATTTAGTCTCTTATTTAGGAAGTAGAGTCCGGCAGGGCACATTTTTTGCAGAGAGGAATTCCACATTATTTCTTTGGACTGCAACAATTTCTTATAATAATACTATATTCAGGTAATTTTATTTCCATTCAAATTAAGTATACCAAATGCAATAAATTGACTATAATTTTTTTAGAGTGAACTTGTCTTATCTGGCAACATCATCTGTAATATATGCCAATACTTCTAAAATATAGATTTTGTTTATTCCTTCCCTTTTAGCACTCAAATACTGACTAGATCATACAGAGCAATCTTTCCAGAAGACCAAATGATGTACAGTCTACTTTTCAAGTTACATATATGACCACAATTCCATTTTATACAAACTGTTACATAACCCAATTCATCAGAGCTAGATATTTACCTTCAAGCTGAGCATCCAATCTGCTTAGGAAAGAAACATCAAACACTGTCTTGATGAGAGCTGGAGGAAAATACCCAGCCACTGCCAAAATGTAACCCAACAGCACCAAGTGATGAGTTTCAAAACAACCTTTACAAATGAAACAGAAATCCATATTAACACTACAGGGCATTGAAAGGACTTCTGTAATGCTTTTCTGCTTCCCAAGTCTGTCTTAACATTAAAAAAAAAAAAAAAAAAAAAAGCTAACTAACTCCACAATAGATGTACACATTTTCCCCTACAACTTAGGCATTTTTGGTGAGCTCTAAAATATGTCTTGCTCTCAAGTAATGATTCTTTGGGGAATGCCAAAGCAATTATTTTCAATGACAGCACAGTACATTAATCAGACTTTTCAGTTTCTTTATACTATGTTCAAGATACTTTGCTGGTCCTGTACAAACACTACTTTGTAAAGAGTGAAATGAAGCCAGAAAACCCCACAGAAATATACTTTTGATTTCACAGAGCACACAGACACGTTTTTTCACTTGGCTTAAAAAATGCCATCATACACACAGTTTTGTCCAGTACAAATAAAATGTTTCAGCGGCACTCAGCCCATGTTCCTCTAATACACTTACTCAAGTTAGAAGTCAGATGTTGGATACAACTCTGAAAGAACTCTTCATTGGCAGGAGGATCATAGTTCAGAACAGAGAAAAGATAGAGAATGAAATACATTTCCAGTGGGTGGATCTGGGGAAAAAAAGTATCCTAAGTTGAGCATTTGAAAAGTATTCTAAAATTGTTTTGTAGTATTATTCAGAATATGGAAACTTAATGATGAAGTACGTTTTTGGGCTTTTTATGTTTTTGTTTTTTATCTGTTCCTCAACTTTTCCTAGATAAAAACATAAAAATAATAAAATGCACAAGTCATTAAAATTGCAACTATAGTTAAAAATCAAAAGCTGTTAGATGAAGATGATCCAAGTGTTACTATGCGCTTAGACTTTAAGATTTTTAAAAGGGGGGAAATCCAATGGGTTTTTTGGTTTGTTTTATAAACTACAGTGTTGCAAGACAAAACAGAATGTCTTTTACATCAGTTCCTAATTTGGGGGGGGGGGAGGGAGAGGGAGGAGGAGAACATATTGAGAAAACAGTGACTTTGACCAAAAAAACAGGTTATCGAGGATATCTACACTAGAATGGGTAACAAAAAATATATACGCCATGTGATGTGACTATACTGTAAAGAGGTAAAAGGAATATCTAATACGGTCAAATGAAAACCTGAACACAAAGGATTACAGTTGACCTAATGCTGACTGAACAGTAACGTAAGAAAGGAAAAGTAAAGAGAAGAAAGTGCAAAGTAACATGTGGAAGTAAAATAGCTTTCAGTGGACAAAGAGAAAGACAAGTGCTGAAAGAGTTACAGTGAAAAAACTCTTAGAGGCACTGTGGATTTTTCTCTGAAAAACATTAATCCAATACTCAGTGCTCCTAGCACTGCGCTATTCAAGTCCGCCAACTCAAGAAGGATGTAGAACAAGAAAAAGTTCTAGGAATGTACCTTTCTGTGCAGAGCCACACCAAACCGTTTTTAGCACATATCCATGGAGATGCTGAACACAGTTCTTAATATAAATTGACATGTAGTGAAAATTTCAGTAAACAGTTTTAAGGAAGGAATGGAAGGAAATGTGTTTAAACAATCATTCTTACATTATTAAAAAAAAAAACAAAACAAAACTAACAGTGCATTGTTTTTTAAAAGCTTGAAAAATTAGGAGATTCAAATCCAGAAAAAAAAGCATAGGACAGATCCAAAAACAGCTAGTAAAGAAAATTATCTACAGGCCATCTTTAGCCTGGAAAATCTCAGCATCTGTGACAGGCTGTTCCAGGGAGATGATCTCAAAACCTTCATTTGTCTTTGCTACAAAACCACATATTCTCATGTTTGTCAAAGCCTGGATTCTGAGCTAGAATGACTTCTGGTCCAAGGCAAAAACCATTATAAGCTGTGTGCATCATGGAAAAGGATGAGACAGCTACAGTAATTTAAATATCTACTCCCAAAGCAGTGGCCAAGCCCAAATCTGCGTAATTGTAATTTTGTTCCACCAATAAAAAACTGCTGTATGTGAAACTGCTGCAAGTGAGCTGAAAAGGTGAATTGTGTAAACTCACTTAAAAAAAAAAAAAAAAAAAGTTGTGTTTAATCAAAATTCAAGAGAAACAAACAAACAACTAGGTAAAACCATAAAAGTCAAGCTTTCCATGCTTGAATTCTATCCCTTTTGCTACTAAACTGTCCTTTTCTAACTGAAGAACTTATATAGTAGATTAAAAGAAAAACTATAATACCTTGTTTATATTTTGAACAGTCACAGATGCTATTCTGTCAAGTAACGAAGGACAGCGATGGTTTGTTTTTATGAGAAAAATAGACAACTGTAACACATTTGCCCATGTTACTTGATCTATCAAACGTCGACATGCAGCCACAATCTCCTCACTGATGACTTCCTGCAACCACTCTCCATTCATATGTGTGAGTTCTTCCAACAGAAGATTTAAGTTCCTGGCTTCCTGAAGTCTCTGAAATCCACAGTCATTTAATTTTTGCAGAAGCTTTACATGTAGCTCAGAAGTGTTTTGCCACTGCAACTTGTCATAATGATTCCATTTGACAAAAGCTGTAGCAATGCAACTGAGGTTCTGGAGCCTGCATTGAGGTAGAACTGCTGTTGCTTTGTTTATAATGATTTCCTCCACTTGAGAGGATGGAAGCATGGCCAGTGTGCGAATTATTGCAGCAGTATCAGCAGGTATGACACTAGATTTTAGAAAACTGACAAGAGACAGAAAGAAAAACAGACCATCAATATCAACAGAGTGCAAACATTTGCTTAGTTTTTGTTTTTTGTTTTGTTTTGTTTTGTTTTAGAAAGCAAATGAATTCATAAAATCATAGAATGGCCTGGGCTGGAAGGGACCTCAAGGATCACCAAGTTCCAAAGCCACTGCCACAGGCAGGGTTGCATCTAAGTTCTATTTGAAAAGGCAAGAGTAGTACATTGTTTCAAGAATAAAAGAAACACAAAATCAGTGGTACAAAATTCACACAGACAGTGATTGTTTTGTTTTTTTTTTCATTTCAACATTAATTTCTTCCATCTAACATTCAAATTGAAAAGGGGAAGATGACAGTGAGCATCTTAGCTGGTGAGGCTTGAAGTGTTACTGAGCGCACAGAAGCACTTACTAAGGAAGTTCTGCCTTTTGTTAACTGAGTTTGTGGGTTCCTAGGTCAAGGATAATTTCCACAAAAAGTGAAAGCAATGGTGGCAGATCTCTTCACAACGAGAACTAACTAGAAAATTCTTTGTTCTGTAGAAGAGTATTTCTGCTTTATACTTTCACTTGTTCCAACCGTAACATCTTTACTTACTTTTCATTGACTGCTTCTTCAAGTATCAAAGAAGAGATTAATACATGCCCTTCCTACATAGTATCAGCCAAAACGGAGGGGGAAAAATAATGTTTTAAAAGGCATCACTTTTATTAGCAGATACTACTAGATCTACAGCCAACTAAAACCCATCACATATCCTTTGATTAATGTGTTTAATCAAATTAAATCATTGTAATAGCTTGTTATTCTTCATATTTCAGGAAAACAAATATTTTAGCTTGTCATTTAAAATATTAACTAGACTACTGTGTAATACTTGAATTAAATAAGACACCGAATTTTCAAAAACAAACACTTACCCTAATAACAACATTTTCAGCTTGGCAAACAACTCCTGATCATGGCAATGCAACAACACCAAGCATTGTGTTAACTTTACCAACTGCAATACGTGATAGCTATCCAAGTGTCTGTGCAGAACAGAAACCATTCTGAATACAAACAGAAAAAGATGACATGGTATTATGCTAATGCAAAAGATACTGCAGAACACAACACCCCAAATGAAGAAGGGGTTCCCCATGTTGCACAGTAACTAAATAGACGATTATATACACCTGCACTCTTCCCCACCTCAGTGTTGTTGTTCAGTTTACAATTGCAGAGAATCTGGCTTAAGTTCTTAAAGACTTAGTAGTTCAAGTTAGGGCACAATATTTTTTGAAGAAACAACTCACATTTTAACAGGACAACCAGACAGGGTACACTCTTTGCAACTTATTATATTCTCATTTGTCTCAGCAGTTTACAGTAATTCTCACAGGTTAAATTTACACAAAACAGATCACATAACGGTAAATAAGCTAACAGCTATATTACATTAACTTGCTAGAAATGAAATGCCCTTCCGTGAAATTCCTGAACTACTCAATCACTTCAGGGTCAAGCTGTGATATTCTAAAGTCTGTAACAGCTAACTATCTGCAGAGTGTATGTGTTTGTACGTGACACACTCTCCACTCCCAAAGGATACTATATATTTTTTCTTAATACATCAAAGTAATCTAGAAGCTATAGAACACAATTACTTTGTAGTCTTTAAAAAATTACTTTTCAAGCAGGTGAGAATGTCTACATTTCATTTTCTGCATTGTCTTCAGTATCACTAATGCTTGATGACCGCTAAATCCTTCTGCGATGAGTGCTGCAGTTGTTAGCAACCTACAGAGAAGAAAGAATTTATTTTCCAAAGAAAAACTGCTGAAAAGTCACAGCAAAGATTGTAACAATATTCTTTGTCAGAAGAGGGAAAGAACAACAGACTACATCAGGAAATATAGGAAAACAGATTCTCCCCAACTAGATAATTCTATGTTGTGAACCATTCTTCTGAACAGCATGGCACAAAGATGCAAATGTATTAAATCAGGACATGGAGTCCAACACTTCTGAAAGTAGTCAAAAATAAAAATTCACCACCAACCAGCAAGCTACAGGTCGCAAAATCAAATATGAACTGAACTGATTCTGGGGCAAATAAGGCTAATAACTTGTGCTGCCTCATTTTGACTTTCATGAAAAAGACAAAAAGATCTATGAAAAGGTTTTGGCCAGTTTAACTGGCTAAACTTATTGTAAGGAAAATTACAATTATTGTGTAAGTTACGGTAAAGAATATCCAGAGATTTGAAGAGAAGGAAATACTACTGAAGTAAAGTCTGAAAACACTGCTAATCATAACTAATACAATAATTCTGCCTAAGACTTTGAGAGAGCCATGAATAATACCAGGATTCTAGGGCACAAAAAAATGCAGGCAGACCAAGATCTGCAATGTAATACAGGGCTCCAATCGCTAAATTAATGCTGGAGGATTCCCTGCTGCCAACCTTTCATATTGGATATGGTGTGCTTATGGGCTGGACTCAGTGATCAGGGATTTGGGCTCAATGACCCTTCCAACCTCTACAATTCTGTGATTTTGTACACCAAACTGGGATAGGACAAGACTCCAATTGTTTCAGCTACTGCAGATCTTAAAAGGAAAAAATGTAATACACACTATAGTATATATTTCTCAGGAAAAAGGCAAAAAGTTTGTTGCCACTATCCACAGTGAAAGGAAAAAATAGGAGACAGAGATACAAGACGGTCTTGAGTAACAGTATTCCCATGCACCTTAGTTACTAGATACAACTTCCTTTACAACTGTTTCAAGACAAACTGCTTTCTGTAATGAAACAATTCATTGCTATAAAGTTAGGAGTAGAAAACCTAATCATCAGATGTCATATATAGGTTCAGAAATTCCCCAAAACACCAACAGATTTTCGATTTCTGTGAAAGACTATGTAAAAATAATACCCCTTAAGAATCTTACCTTTCTCTTACCTTGGACCCAGCCATAGGCCCAAGAACAAAAAATAATTTTGCAAAGGCTTCAGGATCATGGTAATCATCTATTGATTCAGACAGCAGCTGTTTAGCAATCAAGCGGAACTCCGCATTGTCAAAACCCAGCTGCTCATACAGTCCAAAAATAAGACTAATATTGTCTAAATCAAGATGAGAGGTGCTTTTCAAGAAAATCTTGTTGCATTTTTCTAGCAAAGAAGGGTATGTCAGTTTACTAAGTTGAAGAAACTGTACAATTCTTTTGGCGTAGTTGAAGTGGACTTCTTCTCCCAATAGTTGTTCCACCTTCTGTAGTAATCGGTCCTGAAAACTCCGTGAGATGACACCAGATATACTGATCATCAAAACTGACAAGATCCTAAAAAATTCAAAAGACTTTAAGCTTACACATTGAACACAGTTAAGTAACACATTTTAGATTTCTCAAATGAACTAGCCAAATAAAGGAATGTTAGTTAGGATGTTGCTGGCTTCTGTGCCACAAGGAGTTCAGAATCTAATGTACAAAAAACAGCTCAGCAAAAAGCATTTGTTCAAATAACTTAAAAATTCTGCTTTTAGAGGATTACTGAAATGATTGGGATTTTTCAATTCTTACAAAGTTGTTTGTGTTAAAGTGCTTGCCTAAGGCAAACTCCTGACACGTCTCATTTAAATTTGCAAAAAGATCTTTAACCTTTGGTGAAAAATTAAAGAAACCCAAACAATTGCTAGGAGACAGAACAGGGAGAAGAGTCACCATCAATCCTACAGAAAAAAATCCCTTCCTAACAGAATAACTTCAGACAAAAGAGAGTCAGTTGTGTAAAGAAATGCAGTCTCATTCAATTAATTTCATAAGCAGGCTCTGCGTGCCCCCCAGAAAATAAATAAATGGAAACTGATGGTGCTAGAAAAGGCAGGGAGAAAAAAGAGCAGCATTTGCTATAGTGGCCCAGGGAGAAGACAAGAAAGAAAAATAAGCTTGAACTTTTTTTGCCTACAGTTCTACTTTTGTACTAAGAGACATGGTTCTAGTGGGGAAATATTAGTGGTAGGTGGATGGTTGGACTGGATGGTCTTAGAGGTCTTTTCCAACCTTTGTGATTCTATGATTCAACTCAATTTTAGCATCAGAATAATGTAACAGACACCTTAGCAAAAGAACTGTTTGATTCACCCTGACAAAAAATGCTCTGAAGATATATAAAAATAGATTTAAGATTCCTCACCACTATTCATCATGTCATAATAGAGAAACTACTAACCTCAAGGAAAACAGACATCTGGTGAATTGACCTCTATATTCTCAGAAAAGTTCAGAAGAAATTTAGAATCAGAGTAAGAGAATATCTTTTATTCCACTTTAAGTGAAACATTAATTTTAGTTAGGCACTTAGATTGGTTACAAATAAATTCTTCAAAAAGTAATTGGGATATTGTTTTAGCCTGAGTAAACTTTTTCATGAAAACCAATGCACAAATCACATCTTTTCCACAAACCCCAAACTGAATTAACCTTCAATTGAGAAAAACTGAAAATGTTCAACAAAAAAAAAAAAAAACCACCACCCAAAACAGTAATTGTGACATATTGTTTCCCACACTACTCAGTTTCACTCTGATACTTACCTTATATCCTGTACAGAATCCAGTTTCATGTCCACAAGATGTGCTATTTTGCCAGTTAGGGGACTAAAATGTCTGCGCTGCTTGTATAAACACAGTGCAAATTTAGACAAAGCTGGTAAACTAAGGCTGTGAAGACATCAAACAAAGACAGAATATCTACCTTTTATTTCTAGTGAATAACTGAAGGCAAAAATCTAATTCAACAACTGTATAAATTGTAAGTAACATTCAAATTACAAAACGAGAACAAAATATTTACATATTTCCTGTGACATAGTGATATCCTGAACTCAGACAAAATGCTCAGGTATTTTATAAGAAAGCATATTGTGTGTACGAAACTCTACACAACCCAGAAGTCAATACTCTTTGAGAAGCCAGAGTAGCCTTGTGTGAAGCAAAGCACCCCCACAACTTACACTTTTCACAAAGCGTACTAGTTCGGTACTTGCCTTTCTAATCTTTTCCATGCTTCTGTAACGAGCACTCCTGCCAAGGAATCATGGCTTTCCACACTGAGCCTTCAAAAAAGACAAAGACACAGCAGTTTGAAAGTTTGCTTAAGAAATTAAAATAAATAAATGAAAGAGAAAAATGTCTTCCCATTATTTATCATTCTATTGCTCCCTCCAATCAAACAAACGTACCCAAAAACACATTATAAACATTTATGCATTCATAATCGTAATTCTATTTATCAGGAATACAAAACAAATCAACCCTGCTTGGATATGGCACAGGAAGTTAGATTTCCTTACAGCTGGAGTGTTACTCCAAAAACACCCTCTTTTTATTACCAGATGCACAATGTATAGATGTGGAAATCAACATAATACTGCTTACCTCAGTATACTATACAGAGTGTCCACTATTGCCTCATTATCCATGTGTTCTACTTTGTTTTCTGCTAAAAAGCAAAGAGTTAGAAACTGGGAGTGATTTCTTACATAGTCAGAAGTCCTTAAGAGAAGTGGCTTCTTCTTCTGCAACTGCCATAACACATTCAATGCAATTCCCACATGCTTTTCAGAAAGCCTGGCCTTGTTCTTGCCAACAAGGCTGAACACTTCATCTTCATGGGTACAGTTATTTATCTGGCTCAGAAGCAGATCGTTGCTCAGAGTTCGGGCTTGGTAATGTCTCAGTGCAGACAAGCGAACTTGCCTCAAACAAAGCATTTTTCTAAGTCCATCAGCTACCTTTAACAGTGTCTAGAAAGATTCTTTCATTTTTCACAGCAAAACACTGTTTCACAGAACAAACTTGGGCATCTGAAAAATAGGCACTTCTTTTCTTTTCATCCTGTATGGTCACTATATTGGTAACTCAGTTCTGAGGTACCTGTAGTGAGACAGAATTAAAGCAGTTAGACATTTATTAGTCACAAATCCTAGCTAAAAATCAACGTATCTGCCTTTTAATGTAGTAGTTAATGTAAGCTTAAAAAAAACCCCATGCTCTGAATTCTTCTGAGAGCGAACAAAGAACATCAACACACCCAGAAGTGTTAAGAAAAGTTATTACCTCTGGTAATAACGTTCTAAATAAATTTTAAAAATACTTCCATATTTAAAAAGCTACCCCGAAAAAATGCACATGCTGCCATGCTAATACTGAGAAGGCAAAGATGGGCTTTTTCATGTGCAAGGAGAGCACAAGTCACTGAGACCTGCCTTCATACTGAAGCTGCTCCATGATGCCAACAGGGGGCTCAAAGGAAATGCAACTGTTAGGGGTAAATGGAAGTGAGTGAGCACAAGCTCCTGAGCTCTAAACAGTTTTAACTTATGATGCCTCATAACATGAAAGATTTTCTTCCCTGTGCAAAATGAAAGCATGCAAAAAGGTATTCATATCATTTTCCAGCTATTACACAGTACGTAATTTTTTAATAATGAATTTGCTTTATACTCCCTCTTTTACAGGCTGCTTTTATTGCTTCTGCCTGCTTCATTCCTAGAATCATATCATAGAATCATAGAATCACAAGGTTGGAAACGACCTATAAGATCCAACCGTGTTCACATTACCACTACTACCACGAGCTACTAGACCATATCTCACAGCTCCTCATCCAGACGCCTCTTGAACACTGCCAGGGACAGCGACTCCACCACCTCCCTGGGCAGACCATTCCTTGTGCTTACAAAGAACTTACTTCAGTTTATCACTGGGAAAAGTTACGTGGTGCTATTTATTCCATGCAGCATCCATAAGAAATTTGGCCTTTCCATCTAAGCACACAGATACATGCTGTTAGAAGTAGGGAGGACCTCTTATAAGATTTCATAAAATTGATTTAACAAGGTGAAGCACAGACCAAAGGACGATCAAGCCACTGCTAAATCACAACCCAGCAATCTTCAACAAAATCTTAAGTCCTAAGCTGACCACTGTTACAAGACTGTTTGCCAGTCCTCCACATTTCTCAAGTTATCAGCAAATGCTGCAGAGATGCATATGCATGGAACCAAACATGTCCAGTGATGACAGCCAAAAGCAGCAATCATCAGTGGTTGTACCAATGGCTTTTAAACAGAGGCCACAATGCAGAGCTGTCAGAACTGAGTGAACGGTCTTCTTCCCCTGTGCTAGCAGCTGGGAGCAGGGACAGCAATGCAGAACAACCTGCAGGCCGGTTCGGAGCACTGCTCTTTCTGGAAAGTATTCTGCAGACGCAAGGGATCTGTCACAAACTTCTACGCGATTTTAAGCTGTAACTTATTTTAATGTCTTATAAAACGAAATCCAAGAAAAATGCCAAGTGTTTTGAAAATTAGAAACACACAGATTCAAACCAGGAAATGCATACCTCCCTCAACAACTACTTCTATCTTCTATTTACTGTGCAGAATATAAACTAAAAGCACAAGAGGGAATTTAAAGTCATTTAATATCAGTGGAAATACAATAAGCATTCTCAAAACCGCATTACAAACTACAGAAAGCGCGGAAACCCTCCGCTCACCGAAGAGGACGGGGACACACGCTGACGGTACGGCAGCACGGAGAGCGGCCCCGCGCAGCCGCAGCCCGGCGCTCCCTCGGCCGCGTCCGCGTGTAAGGGGAAGGGGGGCAGCGGGAAGCTCCGAGCCCGACCCCCAACGTCGGCCTGGGCCCCGCGGCGCCTCGCCCTCCCCGGAGCCCGAGGAAAGGCCGCTCCCAGCCCTCCCGCGCGCGGAGCCCGGCCCGACGCCACCAGCCAGCGCGTACCGCTGCCGCCGCCGAAGAGCCGCGGGGGCGGTGCAGGGGGGCCGAGCGGTGGGCGGGGAGGTGGCGGCTGCTCTCCGAAGGGCGGCCCGCCGAGCCCAGCGGCCGGGGCGTTGCAGGGGACTTGAGGCGGCCTCGCGGCCTACGGTCGGCTTAGCGCTGGCTTAAGGGAGCGCCGGTGAAACGGCGGGGTGCTGCACTTAGAGAAAAACGTGATTAAGTAAGGAAATGGAAGAACCAGCCTCGTCTGCAACTTGTAAGGCATCCTTACACCCGCACAGCATCGTTTGAGAGGGCCTTAATTGGCATTTTCGCGAGGTTCCAGTCACTGAAGCCACAGACGGTACCCCTCGCTCACATGGAGCCCCTGCGCTCCGCTCATCCCTGCCGTGCTACACACGGCCCCATGGCTGCCGGGAAACGCCAGGAGCAGGGAGAAGGGTCAGACCTTCCAAGCAAAGCTAAAGAATATTTGTAAAGTTCCAAGGTCACATCAATACAATTTTTATATAACATACTCTGAGGGGGGGGAACATCATCTCTGTCCAAGAAAAAACACATCAGTCTAATCTTCAGTAAGAGTGAAGCTCTAGTGTTTGGCCTACCGTACTGCACATACAGATCACAGACTGGCTGGGGTTAGAAGGGACCTTGCAGCCCACCCAGTCCCACGCCCTGCTGCAGGCTGCCCACGGCTCCATCCAGCCTGGCCTTGAGCAGCCCAGGGATGGGGCACCCACAGCTCCTCTATGCAGCTGTGCCAGGGCCTCACTGCTCTCTGAGGAAAGAATTTCCTCCTAACTTGTTGCAGCCCTATGCAGTAACATTATACATAATGAAACAACACTATGATTAATTCACTTTACCGTATTTTGTACGCTGTATTTTCTTACACTATGCAAAAAAAGAAAAGTTTTAAATTACAAGTTTTGGGCCACAGATCTAACGTCAAGTTCTGGAACACAAATCTAACATATTGTGATTTATATTTGCATACAAACAGCTCCAAATCTTCTCTATCTTCTCTACCACCAGTGAAAATAACAAACACCATCCAATACCTGATGATGTGGCCAGCCAGCATCAACTGATTTGAGGCAATGGTAATGCCAAGCTCACAGTGCTCATTTATCCTTCCAGCTTTCTGTGGCATGGCCTCAGGCTGCTATCATGCTATCTGAAATCACAGCCAATATTATCTGGTGATTGATTGGCTGTTTTGCAGCTGCATATCACAGGCTTGGTTTTGTCTCATCTGCTGTTACACCTCAAATATTGGATGCTTACAAATATGGAACTCCAGATGGCCTGGGCTGCAGACTGCAGGGATACATACACACGTGACAGGGAGGACCTGAGCCCTGTAGAGAACTCAAGGCAGCACTTACCCTTGTGCAAACTCAATTCTAGAAAATCTGATCTCCCACTTTAAAAGTACATCTTATCTGCACGGAGGTGACTTCTGCAAATCATATGGACTTTCCATTTAAAAGATGCTGAATTTGTTACTTTTGACTTGCCAAGTGCATTTGGATGAAATCAATTATTTAATCAATTAATAATGTCTAGAACAAATTGCAGAGGGTAGATAAAATGTCTTACATTTTAAGCAGGACATTTAGGGGAAGAAAGCCTTGTACCAAAGCCTACTGAAGCAGGTGTTGATTCACCATGTAGTACTCCACTTACTTCAGGACTTCTTGACTCACAAGTCAATCTCTCATTTGTGTTTGTTTTTTTTTTTTTTAATTATTATTATTATTTTAATTTTGATTAGAAATTTGGAAGGAGAAGATGATGTTCCTGCTTTCAACAGGCTTCTCAGCATCTTACCACAGGACTTGCATCCTCCCTTCCATCCATCCATCACACGCGACTACAAACCCCGTACTCACTGCTCAGAGCAAGAAAGCTTCTGTTGCTATTGCAGACTGACACGACTTGAACGGCAGCGTAAACACGCAGGTTAAGATCAGGGACATTTTTCTACACGATAATTTCCTTTTTAGCTCTCCACAACCCTCGCTCCACGCGCCAGGCACTGCTGCAGCGGCTCCCGGGGCCGTTTGGAGCTCTGCACTGACCCAAATCCCGGCCGTCCCCCGGGCCGTTGGCCGAACCGCCGCTCTAGCCGCGGCCGGCGGAGAAGGCCGCAGTCGGTGCCGGCGCGCCGCCCGCCCCTCACGGCCCGCGCTCCTTCCCGCCAGGCCCGGCCCGGCCGAGGGGAGTGGAGGCGGCGGGCGGAGCGCCGCTGACGAGCTCGAGGGGGCGGGCGCCCCTTCCCCCAACCGCTCGGGCTCCTTCCGAGCGGTCCCCGCCGCCGGGGAGAGCTCCGCGCGGCCGGTTCCTCCGCGCCCCGCGCCCCTCCCGGCCCCGCGAGACTCGGCCGCCGCCTCTCCCGCCTCCGCGCCCCCCGCCGCCGCACCGCCCCCGGGGTCGTCCCCTCCCGCCCTCTCCTTCCACTGACGCAGTCCGTGCCGCACCAGCTCTAACATGGCGGCGAGGCGCTGAGGAGCGCGGGGCGACGCGGGCCGCGAGCGGGGTGAGTGCCGGCACCGCCATGCGGCCGGGGGAGGGCCGCGGCCCGGGCGGCCGCCGAGAGCTCGGGGCCGTGGACGGAGGTCGCGGGGCCGCGGGGCCCGAGCCCCGGCGCGGAGGGGGCGGGAGCCGAGCGCCTCCCCGGCCCGCCGGGGGCACCGCGGGGTCCCTCTCGCCGGGCGCCGCGGCTCGTTGTGTGGGGCGGCGGCCGTGAGGGGAGGGCCCGGGGCGCCCCGCGGGAGGGCGGCCTCAGAGGAGAACGCGGGGCCCGGGGAGCTGCGAGCGGGCCGGGGCGGGAGGCGGCGGCCGGGGCCTGGTGAAAGCTGCGACCAGCGGTGGGGGCCGCTGCGGAACGTGCCGCCCGGCGCGCTGCCCGCGGCCTGGGTGCTGCTCGGCGCCGGCCTCGGAGTTTGAATGAAGCCTTCCTTCTCCGCCAGAAGGCGAAGTGAGCGGCTGTCTGCGGGCCACATGTCCTCCTCCCTCCGCAGGCCTCTCCCTGGGATACGGAGCCTGGAGGAGCTGCCGTGGCGGCAGGAGGGTCCCCGGCTCCCTCTTGGGGCTTTCTTAAAGCCCTTGACGGGTGTTTGTGGGAAATGCGTGTTAGACCCGTCACGCTTATGGCCGCGACCGGGCCGTTAGTACTGCACGTGTACGGTTATTCTTGAAATCCTCGGGAGGCTTTGAAGGAAGGAGGCTTAGGAGAAAAAGCAATGGCGTATTGAAATAGGCTGAAATTTCTGTTATATTGCCTTACGGTTCACTCACATAGGTGTCTTCCATAGGCCTGATAAGGAGGTCACTGTGGTAGCTGCTCAGCGTTAGACCTAATCTTATGTAGACTTACGTTTTTGCAAGAGAGAATATCCAGTTTTTCGTGTTTTTGTTCCATATTACCTGCAGGAAAAGTTGTTCTTTGGGTGGAGATAGATAATGGGTTTTGTTGGGTTTTTTTCTTTTTTTTCTTTATTTTGTTTCACAATAGTACACTGGGAATGGTATGAGTCACATTTTTAGATGCCACCATGATCAAAATATGACAACTAGACATGTTTTATGAAGCAGTACTTTATTTACATTTGAAGAACGTATATTTTTGATTTATCATGTTGGGTTTTTTTTAGTTACTTTAAATATTTGAAAAAAGTATGGCTCTAGTATATGAGGTAGGTCTGAAGGGGGGCATACAAAATAATAAAGGATGCTTGGAGAGCATCCTTTGGGGCTATGTGATTTAATAAGAGCATTTCTTACAGTCCTTTTTTGTGAAACAATTTTTGTTTAGGAGTTAGCCAGTCAATCATCCAGCTGTTAATTTTTTTTTTTAATTGGCTTTAGGATTTCAGAAAATCAGTGGGTTGGGAGTTAAGTGTATGTGCTACAGTGGAGGATGTTACTGTAGTGCAGTGTGATGTTTCCACTGCTGCTTTAGTCCTCTGTGCCACGTGAGCTCCCATACAAGAGCCGCTTTCCATTTGGAGGCAGCCAGGAGCACATCCAGCTGTCTTCTAATGGAGTGAGGATTTGGTTGGAGATTGGGGTGGGGCTGGGAAGGCGTGTAGAACTAAAGTAGTTGAGAGAGAAGGAAGACGAGATCATAGAACAGGTTTTTTGGAGTGTTATGGTTGGCAAATATATGTCAGCATTAAAAACTGCCTGTCCAGCTGTTACACAGTTTAGCCTTGTTCTGGTCTTCAGTATCTAGGACAGAAGTCTGAAGTCTGTTTTGGTGATTCCAGCAGGTGTCTGACTTGCTGATTAGACTGGACCTTTTAAACACTTTTTCTCTTTTACAGAACACTAAAGCTTGTGTTTTCTTAGTATTTTTTTAGTTCTACAATTCTTGTTTGTGTTAATGGCGGCTTCTGGACCTAATGCAGCTCCAGTTTCCAGTTCTGAATGGTAGGATTGATGTAGTCATGTTCTTCACCGCTTCTGGGAGTGCTGTGAGCAACTAAAAGCATCTAGTTGTGCACAGACCTGGGAAAATACGTCTGTGCTTTTTCACAACTCTAACAGCAGACAAGAAAAAGAAAAGAAAAAAGGAAAAAAAAAAAAAACCAAACTTTTCTGGGTAAATCATATGATAGAAAAATGTGACTTATTCTCAGCAGCAAAGTTTTTCCTTGGTGTCAATGTAAGTGCATAGAAATTTTAAGGTATTTTTCATTTTAGGTTTCTCCTTATTAGGACACTAAAAGGAAGGGCATGATCTCGTGAGAACTTGTATCCCTGTTCAGATGGTTTTAAGAGAATGTTATCAACTTCTCAGCTTAATCTTGTGTTCTTCTTCCAACCAAGACATTACATCTAGGTGTGCATTCCTTGTGTACTTCAAGAAGCTCAATTTTATGTTAACTGTAAAAAATCTTACGAAAAGTTATGTAAATGAGTTCTGCTGTGCAGTAGTGTAGGAGTACATTCTGTGTATTTATTCAGGACCAATCTGAACATGATATCTGACATCCCTCTAAGAGGATAGCAGGCTCCTGGCAGGCGATGGCTGATCTTGTCAGGTACCTCTTCCCTTGATTTCATTTTTTAGGGTGAAAAATATATAATCAGTTCAAAAGACACTTTCAGCATTACTTCAGATAGAGAAATTCCACAGAGCTTTGTAAAATATTTTTTTTTCTACAAAACATTTTTTTAAGTCCACATGATTGCCAAGCGGCATCCAAAAAATCTGAAATGTGATGAAATGTAGTGCCTTCAAAAAAATCTGTTGGCGAAACAGTCCTGTGCTGCTGATTAGTAAAACGAAAGCAAATTAATTTCTTTAGTTATCATTGCTGCTATTTGGGAGGCTCTGCTGTTTGGGAACACAGCGAGGAAATTATTGAGATTGGGATTGGGCTTGTTGGATTTTTGTTCTTGCTTTCAGTATTGTTCTGCAGAGCTGGAAGTTCATAATGGCACAAGTAGTAGGATAACATGTCTCATTTAGCAATCATACATTCATTTGCAGTTTAATCTGTATAAAACAAATATACCATTCTCGGGCTACGGCTGCACTGTCATATTAAGTTGGTATGTGCCGCTGCCAAAGTCTTTTCTTGAAAGGATGCAGAGGAGGGTGTAGTTTTCACGTGTTTAAGGAGACCCATCTATATCTATACCAGAGCTGGCCACGCTGTTGTGTGAGCCCTCCATTCTGGGGTTCAGCCCACACAGCTTTAAGTGATTGTGGAACAGCACTTGTGAACGTGGTGTTACTTGGTGTATTTGTGTTCTCTACATTCAAAATATTACTTTAAAATATTTCTGAAGATCCTGGACGGCTATCTTTGCAATATAAAGCAATGTAGATTTGTCTTTGTGCATGTGAAGATGACCTGAAACAAAATGCTGGGAATGTGGATTTATGTGCTTTATTTTTCATTTGGGCATCGAATGAAGACCGCTGCCAAAGATAACTGTAAATTGATGCAAGGAACTAATATGAAGACAAAGTCAAGGAGAAATTAGAAGTAGGGGAGAGTAGATATGAGTAGGTGGTGATAGAGAATGGAATGAAAGAAGAGGATATAGTAATATTTTTTTCCTACTAAATACGTTTTTTGTTCCAAACCTCTTGTTCTCTTTGCGGAGACTGGAACAAATCAGCAGTCCAGTGAGCTGTGTGCCATGTTTACAGGTGAAGGGTTTATTTTTCTGGGAAGTAGTCCCATACTGCTGCTTGCCGTCAGCTCTCGTGAGATGTGTGACGTGTGGATATTCCAGTTGATGTGCATCTGTGAGGGCACATTTCAGTCTAACCCATTTTGAATAATGCATTTCAGTTGAAAGGAGCTCTGTTATATTAAGCAGTATTATTACTAGATCCTTGCTAGCACAAGTAATTTTGACAGGAAAAAAAAAGTTCCGCAGGATGTGTGTTTTAGCATATCAACTAGTAGGAGTGACAATTTCTGGCAGAGATGCTTGTGAACAATCTGTGAGGATTATCTTTTTCATTGGCGTGGCTCATTTTGGAAGGAAACGGCTGTCTGCAGCCTGGCCGGGAGCTGGCCATCTTTATCCAACAAATACTTGAGTGAAATAACAGGTAATGCAGGTGTGAAGGGATGCGAACCCTGAAAGACACAGCTGGTGATGCACTAGTTATAGGTGCAGCTGTTCTGGAAAAACATAAAACATAGAGTGCTTTAATATTTATTGACAAATGGGCTGTTTTAGGCATACTGAGGGTGGTTGGTTGTTTGGTTGGTTTTTTTTTTTTTTTTTTTTTTTTTTTTTTTTTCATTGTTTCTTCTCTTAGTAAGAAGTTACTCTAGCAGGAGATGGATGAAAATGCTGAGTGATGTGGTCATTTCAGAATAGTACTTGGATTGTTGTATCCTTTAGTACGTAGTTTTGGAAGGAATAAGTAAGCTGACTCGTAAGTAAGATTGCCCTTTTCCATAGTATATTTCTGTATGTAGATACAGTGGGTGCCTTTTGGATTGACTTTAGAATCAAATTCCCCTCAAATTTTATCATGTATTGTGAGCTAATATCATCTGCATTTTAACTGAAATTAAATTTAAGGAGAAAAATACGCAAGTCATGTAAGCCCTGTTGTTAGCAACACAGGTTGTAAGTGTTTATAGTACTGAGCTTTACATGTCATTTTCTCTTTTTTATTCTCAGATTTCTCTGCTGGTTCTAAAATCACTCTGTGCACTTGCTTTTAATACAGTTTTGTGTGATAGTTGTAAAGTGACTGTATTTATTATTAAATACTACATGGATCATCTGTGACTCAGTAGTACTGTCCTCAGTGAGGAGATGTGTCTGAAGTGCTGGTTATACTAAAGGTACTTAAGTCTATTGGAAAGCACATGCTCTCTTTTAAGATAAATGTTGCTGATATTTTAGCCAGTTGAAGAGGGCTGAAACTAAGTTTATCCAGCCTGTCAGCTCTCTCTTCTTTTTGTACATCTAGCTCCCTGCTTACCCCAGCCTTTCCAGTATGTTTTGATTCTGTTTTCCAAATGTTTTTAAAGATAAGGCAGTTCTGGATAGCTCAGGAGAGTTAATTCCTGCACAAAAAAGAGATACCTTTTAGTGTTCTCCCCAAGAGAAGCATTTGCAGTATCTACTCAAGGGAAAGTAGGGTTATTTGGTGTGTTGTGTGTCCAGTCAGCATGCCTGCCCTGCGCAGTTGCCATCTGTTACCATGTGCAGCCAGTATTTATTGGAGAAGTGATACTGTTACAGGACTTGTTAAAGCAATTTGTGTTTTTTTTGGCTAAAGTACTGTGTATAAATGTTCGTGTACACACCTTTATTTCTCAAGCAGATTACCTGTAAAGCAGGGTTGAATCCCTCCTCACCCAACTCACGGAAGGCCAAAATGCTTCAAGTTTGGGTGCAATTAGTCAGTTGCTGCGCTGCTGGGCCTTAGGTGTCTCGGTTCATTTCGGCCCGTCAGTTTGATCACCAAACAATATGTATTGTAGCATTTGTTCTGCAAGGCTTTCTGCAAAAAAACAGTCTTCTCTTCCTCTCCTGTGTGGCTGTGTACCACATTGTGCTGTTGGCAGTGTGTGAGTTGATGGGCAGCCCATCCTCTTGCCTGCCTTATCTGCATCCCCTGTGTGGGTCCAGCCGCCTGTGACCCGGCAGCATCCAAGTCCCCGGCTTTGTGCACTTTCTCTGATTCTCTGGCTGGCTACAAAAGTTGCGTTAATAGTAATAGAGGAGATAGAGCAAACAGTTCAGCAAGAAGAGCAAGCAGGCTGAGGCAGGACTGCTGCTGCTTTTGGTGAATCTCTGGCTTGTGTGAATTAACTTGTTAGACAGCTAAGTGTATGTCTGCTGAGGTTCTGCATGTTTGCACAGTCTAGCTGTGCTAAGAATCACGTGGATGATAAATTATTGAGTGATGTTGCATGTATATCCTTCCTGTGTTGCTCTTGTGATTTTTTGCTGTGTAATCTTGGCAAGATGCTGAGAGTGATGCTGAGCATAAGGAGAGAGAATGCAGACTAACACAGTTCTAGAGTCTATTGATTCTTTGTAGCCTCTCCTTCATAAACTGGAGTGACAGATGGTAACAGTTGTATATTTTGAGGCTGTTTTGTGGCAGAGCTATGGGTGAAGCTTTAGGAAAGGTGTTTGAATAGTGTTTTCTGGCAATTAAAAAAAAAATTAAATTTGGATTATATTTCAACTTCTGGAGAAAGTATTTCAGTCTTATGGATCTTTTTGCCATCACTGTTTTTTTCTTCTCTGAATTCAGAGAGGATGCAGCCTTAGAGAAGTGCTATGACTGTATGTGATGCTGGAAGACTGCAGTTGCAAATGAAATTAAGTTACTGCTCTTACACAAAAACAAGGGGATTTATGTGCTTAAAGGTATAAGACAAGTTGTATTAAAAGTATCAAGATAAACAGATAAGCAATGACACAAAAGGAAAAGAAACAATACAAAGCCAGAATTGCTTCATTTGGCAGTAGTTTTGGAAGATCTACATCTTTTTTTATGGTGTGGAATGGTTTTGATCCTGGTTAGAGCAGCTCCTGACGCTGCATTGGCAAGAATCCTGGAAAAAATATGCCTAAAAACGAAAGTTTAGTCCTCTGCGTAGCAGCATGTTCTAATTTTGATCATCATAACTTAACTTCTGCTCTTTGACCAATCTCCTTATTTGTGCTGAAGTCCTAGTATTTCTGAAAGCATGCCCACCTGACTTGCTCAACTGTTACGAAGAGCTCAGTGAAAATCCTTCGTGTTACTTTGCTTACTGCTTTACATCCAAGTTTGACACAATAACACGCGCAATCAAGGGCAGCCTGTCACCTCCACGGTCAGGAAGTCCAGTTCACCTCTGGTCTGTACTTCCCACTGAGGAGTTGGGCAAGTGTAAGTAGTGTAGCAGGCTATATGGCTGTTTATTTTGTGAGAGCAGATGGGTACTGCTCTCAGCATGGACGGGGAGTGAAAGCAAAATATGAGACTAGCAGCAAGACTGTTCATTTTACACTGTCACAAAATGATGCACTCAACTACAGCTGTTGAAGTTCATCATTTCTGGGCTGTCCACCTCACTGTGCTCCTCACCGTTACAAGCACAGTGTACTTGCTTGTGTCGCTGTAGTTCGTGGTTCAGGTGTATTAATAGAATCTTAGTTTAACTGGCTGGGTTGTGAACTGCATCACCAGTGTATTCTTGAGGAAAAGATGCTGCCACAAGGCTTGTCCCCCTGACCAGAAGGTGAGCGGCCACCTCAGCCACTGATGCTGAGCCAAACGGATTGCAAAAATGAGTCTGTTTAAACAACTGAAAGGCAGTTGCAAAAAGTTGTTTGACACAGCTGTGTCTGTGTCAGGTCTCAAAGCTGACTTTGTCTTTCTCTGACACTATTTTACCTCAAAGATCCAGGACAACTTAAGTGTTTACCTATACCATCTGGAAAGCAAGCAGATTTACAGCTTTATTATCCCCACACCATACAGTATCTTTTGTGTTTGTAATTCCTCACCTGAAATATGTCACTGAAGTTTAGATTTGATAACGTTGCAGCAAGAATGACCAGAATTACTCATTGTCTCCAGAAAACATGAAAATAGCTTAAAATACATAAGTAGCTCTTTCTTAATCTTCAGAAATACTGGTTTTGCTACCTGTTTCTAAAGTTTCTTTCTATTTTGATGTTTTCTGCAGTTCTTGTTATCTGTATAAAATCTTCCACATCGTAGAACTTGAACATAGATTCACTACACAGAGGGATAAATTCAATTTTATTTTTTACTATTTACAGTATTACAATTTTCGAAGCCATGGGAGTAAAGGTCCAGAGACCTCGTTGCTTTTTCGACATAGCCATCAACAATGTACCTGGTAAGAAAATGAAAACAATCAATTTGATAACGGGATATTCCTGTAAAATATTTAAGAATAATACAAATACTAGTTAACTTCATAACAAATATGCCTTTTTCTTCTAGCTGGAAGAGTGGTCTTTGAACTATTTTCAGATGTGTGTCCAAAGACATGTGAGAATTTTCGCTGCCTTTGCACAGGTTTGTAGATTTTAATATTATTTATAATTTCAAATGTAATACCATGTTTGCTTATTTAACATCTGTGTTAACATTTTCCTGATTTGCTGAGGTGTAGAACTAAGTACATCAAACACTAGTTCTTCATGTATCTGGAGATTTAGCAAACTTCTCATATATATCTGATGTAGAATCAAAGCAGTCGTAGTTTTTGGCTTAAGATGTTGCAGAGAGCATGTACTAATCAACTTTTAATGCTGGCACAGTAAGCTGATTTTCTTTTACTAGCACAGATACTGCTGTTCACATTGTATAACATCATCCATCTTAAAAGGTAGCCAATAAGAGGTCAGGCATGGAGGATTACTCTTCAGTTTTACTATACTTGTATATGTTTGAAAGCTGTTGCTGATATGCATTAATATTTTGCTTCACAGCAGTTTTGTTGGATACTGGTGATTTTCACTCCTAGTGATATTCAAGTTATTTGTTGAAAAATTTATTTAAGAAGATTCTTTCCTAGAAGCATTTCCAAGTAGAATTATTTCTTGTTTTGGTTGGAAGTGCTCAGAGCTTAGCAGAACTTGAATATTATTACAAGAATGATTCTTTGAATACATAAATCCATGTTTAATGTCTTCAGCATTTCCCACCTTCTTTTCTTTCAGGTCAGTGCTTCCTAGCTGTTAATACTGAATCACTTAGTACTAATACGATCTGAATCAGGTGTGAGTGCATAATTGCATTCATGTCAAGTTAGCTTTGTGCAGCATTCATGAGCATTATCTCATCAAGGGATTCTGGTTCAGAATCAGATTATCAAAAATTGCTAACAAATTTGAACCTTAAAGTGATTCTTTTTATTCCATAGTAGCATGTTTTCATGTGTCCGTGGCGTTCTTCATTTTCTGTCAAATGTCCAAAAGTCAGATTTACTGCACGAGGTGTTATTCTCTGAAAAACTGATCTAGATTTTTCACTTGAAATCTTTGAACAGCATTTCGGATCAGAAACATAGTTCATTGTTTAGTTTAAAATCAAATCAGATTTAAAATCAGGGGCTGAACTGCTATGCTGCTTTAAAATATTTAAGAATAGTGGAGAAAGTATTTTGACGAAGTATTTATGATATTGATCATAAACATCTTAAATTTTAATTTTATTTACACTTGTCTTTTTTCTGGTGGTTTTGAAAAAGATATGCTATCTTGAAAAACAGAGGTGTTTTTACTGGCATGCCTGTTAGGTGTGTGACAGGCCAGCACAGTATACAGCTGCACATTTATCAAAGTTCCTATCGGAAATGTTTTTTTGTAGCTAGTCAAATCCATGTGGAAGCATCAGGTAAGTTCAGAGGTAACTGGCAGTTTCACAGCTCGGAATGAGATTGTAAGAAGATACAGTTTAATGGCTTGGGGGCAGTGAAAGGCAGAATCCTTTGTCTTTCAGGATAGTTCCTGCTCCTTACTCTTACGCTTTTTTACCTTGAGGTTGGCTTTGACATTCACAGGGCCCCTACCATGAGCCATTCATCTGGCTATTTCAGCAGAGACCTTATTTATTTGAAGGTAGGAGCAAAAGTAGGTAGTGTTTTGCTGAGGCAGAGGACTTGCTTATGAGTCTGAAGAGCATTAAAACTGATTCAGGGGAGGAGACTGGCAGTTGGAATCATGAGTTGGGAAGGTAACAAGATTCCTTTAAAATCATTTCTTGTTCCCTCCTTGTCTCTTTTTTTTTTTTTTTTTCCATTTTATTTTTTGGCTATGAACTTTTATGCTACTTTAGTCCTGTAACTGAAGATCTGAGTTTCTCAGTTGCTTCTGAGCAAGGATGGTTATGTTAATCTGGCTGTTTAATTTCCATCAATTTCTCAGTAGTAATAGTAATATATTGTCCCCTTTACATGTTTAAACCTCTCCAGGTAGATGGCATTCTCCATTATTTGTGTGAGCTCTTAACTGAATTCTCTGTGAATTAATTGTGCTATGACTGTATGTGATGCTGGGCTGGCAAAAAAAAAAAAAAAGTTGTTATTATGTCATATGCTAATGTAAGTAAGGATTTCTTTTGGCATAACTGTAGAAATAAAAAGTAGTTTCTGTGTTGTTTTCTTACTGGCATTACAAGTATGCATCCACCTCACAAATTAATGTTTCAGAGCTTGGTAGATAGTTTTGATTAAGCATTTAAATAACAAATTTTTGTAATGGAGATTGTACAGATATAAAGAGTCATTTTGTTTTTTGTTCCCCTTCCTCTCCTTTAGGTGAAAAGGGTACAGGAAAATCCACCCAAAAGCCATTGCATTACAAAAGTTGTCTATTTCACAGGGTAGTGAAAGATTTTATGATCCAAGGTGGTGACTTCAGTGAAGGTATGATGAGAATCTTTCAAGAAAAATTTAATGCTTATGCAGTAGAATGTTTTGGGAGTCCTATGTAACATCATCAATTTACATTAATTATGAAATTTAACTGCTTTTTTACCTACTTTTGGCATAAAAAACTTTACGTATAAACTTGTGTAACAAAATTACATAAATTTATGTGCACGTATTCTGCTCTGTGACCTCATGTCTCAGAGCATTAAGTACTTACTTGCAAGTTATAAATATGAGGATAAAATATATCTGCTGCTGAGAAGTAAAGAAAAAAGGGAGCATATAGCAGGATGTGTAGGAAAACTTCCATTTTTCTCCAAGCTTGCTTCTGCTTAATGGTGCTATGAAGATGTCTTGATCTTTGCATATCTTGAAGAATAACGTTAGTGACGTGGATGCAGCTATATCAGTATTTTGCATTATGAAGCATCTTTCACATGATGCAACTTTTTACACTGTTATAAGTTTTAAATCACATTTTTTCTTTCAAGGAAATGGCAGGGGAGGAGAATCCATTTACGGTGGCTTTTTTGAAGGTGAGAATTGTATCAGTCTGCTCTATTTTATTGATACTGTAAGCAGTTACCTATACATTCTGTAGTTTCTATTCTGTAAACCTGAGCAATGTCACTGTTTTTGTGAAGACTTTGTCTGGTAATTGAGGCCTTTTATTTTACTTCAGGTAATATTATTTTACTTTTAAAACAAGAACTTTTTTAATTGATGAAAAATAAAACCACAAGTGCTTTCATATATCAACTTTACCAGATTCACGGTTTTAGAAAAAATTTTCAGCAGAGTGTTCTGTTTCTGAACATATCTTTTTTGCTTCAGTAGCTGGCTAAAAGATGAGGATTGCCTTTTCTTTCAGTCAGAAGGAGAAAACTTGACTCTATTATGCCTTTCTTGCAAATCTTACCTTTATAAGACAGTATAAAACCCTGCTTTTCTGAACCCAAGAGGAATTAAGTATGAGGAAGCCATCCATTTTCTCACAGTACTGGTTCTCCTTCAATCACTGATGTATAAGAACTTTTCTCTCTAGCGTGCTTCTCAGCCTGTGTTTGTCAGGAGTGTACTGGAGCATCTCTGTTTCTTGGAGCAGTTTCATATTACACCTAAGCCTATGTGATGGCTAGCCACTGCTGGAAGGGCAGGTTATCCTTCCTGCCACTTTTAATGTTGGATCTTGTCTGAGCTTGCAGCAAGGCATCAAAAGAATGATTCACTGTAGAGGCAGGCTGCAATTTTATATCAGACATTGTGTTGAATGAACAGTTTGCAATTGCCAAAAGGAGGAGGTCATACCTTGCATTGGCCCTCATTTGGATCAAACTGCAAACTGACTGCATGCTAGAATGTCTGAAGACTGTTAAAGCAAAAAATGTACTTGTTTCCCTATTGGTGAATGGATTTTCATTTAATAGATAGGCAAGAATGAGAACCAGAAAAAGTGAGAGAGGTTGGAGAAAATAACTTTTACTTTCTGGCAGTTGCAGGGTGTTTTTTTGACTTGGTCACAGTGTGAAATTGAATCTCTAGAAGGTATTGCTTGTGTGGCATCCTTAACCAACTCACTGTAGGATTAGATAGACACTCAGTGCTATGCAACACTGCAGTTATACAGCTGACCATATGGAGTAAGTGGGACTGTTCCTATTACTGGCTGTTACACTGTATGATGGGAAACCATAACCTTACAGATTACATACTTTTCTTTTTTGTTAATGTTGGCTCCTGCCCTTTGTATTTAAGGAGTACTGAGCAAACTTCATCTGTATAGTTTGGATCCCCAAGCAACTTTTATGCTGTTTGTGGAAGGAGAAAGATAGGCTGCTCTCTTATAGGTGTCTTAAATGAGGAATGGTGATTACTTCATACAATATCATTGAGATTTAATCTAAAGTGTCAAAGTGATGTGCTTATTAGAAGTAAAAGCTTCATTCAAGTTGAATTTATTTTCTTGATGACTTATTAAGATCATTTGTGTAGATGACAGAGAAATAGAAGCATTTTGTTATTGCTATCAAACTGACTATCCTCGTATACTAAGCAATACAAAATAAAATGCTTTCTGGAAGAAACAGGGTTTCTTAATAGTGCACAACTAAAAACTTTTTTTTTACTCCAAAGACGTAGTGACCAGTATGTGAGGAATAAAAAGAACTCATTATTTTCAGTTGTTGCTCTGTTTGTGTCGGTAGCAAGAAAAATAAAACAAATCTCTTATAAGAAAATTCCATTTTCCATTTTTAGTTTTTCTCAGACTATAAGCTATTAATTCATATTTTCCCTTCTTAAATTACATTATTTAGAATAAAAAGAATAATGTATTTGAAAAAAGAGCTTTTGTCTTGAATTGAGTTTTAATGCAACTTTTTACAGATGTGACTAGTAAATTTATTTAACATAAATGAATTTACTTAGAGCATTCATCTAAGCATATGCAGTATGTATATAAAGTAATTGAAAATACTTGTTTTAGATGAAAGCTTTGCTGTAAAGCACAACAAAGAATTTCTTCTTTCAATGGCCAATCGAGGAAAGGATACAAATGGTTCACAGTTCTTTATGTAAGTATTGAACTGTTCTGAAATATGTGTGATTTGCTGTTTTGTAAGCTCTAAAGACTATTTTTGAGTTTGCATGGAAGGTAGTCTACAACATATAAAAGTTGATGCCTCTGTAGGAAGTTACATGGAAATAGCCATTTTCCTACTGAGCTCTTTAGGGAAAGGTTTTATCACTCTGCTGTTTGTTGCTTATAGTCTATGCAAAAGACCTTTAGGTCCTCTTTAGTAGCTGTCTTCTAACTCAAGCAACAGCATAAGTCTGTTAGCTCCCAGTAGAGCTTTTTCACTTTTTTCTAGTATATGTTGTCTGGAAGGAAGCAAAAAAAGTTCCAGGGATTCTGTAGCTCAAAGTAACAGAAAAATTTTCTGTCACAAGGTAACTTCTCAATGCAGTCTCATTTATAGCTATATCTAAAGCTTAAACCTCTGAAATGCATCTGGATTACATGCTTCTTTAATTTAGTTATAGAAGTAAATACTTGAAATTCATCAGTCTTATCCATGTGTCATTACCATAATTAATATGGTAAGCTTTGTGATGTAAATGCTTGTGATTTATCATTGAACCATTATTTTTGAATATTTGGGTGATTGTTACTATATTTGGCTCAGGTTTGTTTTTTTTTCTTGATGTTGTTGTATATATATATTTTTTTTTGCCATGCCTGACATGTGTATGCCTTAGTAATTCTAATATAGGGGAAGGCTATCGACTGTTCAGTTGTCTGCATGTGTAGAGAGTCAGTTCTACTTTTGATGTTAAATACTCTGTACATACAGATTTTTTTTTCCTTTGCTTGTTTATTTTCCCATAAGTTGTTGGGGTTTTTTTGTTTTGTTTTTTGTTTTTCCACAGTTTTGCTCTTCTGAGACAGTTGCCTTAATTTTTATTTCTGTTCCTGGTACTATTCCTGTATTTTAAGAAATACAATTCTTAATACTTTTTTTTAATGAGAATGCGTCTAAAAATTTATCACAAATTGTTCAATAAAATGTGGTAAGGGATTGAATAGGTAGTTTGTATAAATCATACAATGTTTTCAACTGCATACAAACTTAGAATAATACATATTTGGTTGTATTCAATTTTGTTAATTCAGTAACTTTCATCATTTGTGTACATGCTTCAAATGTTGTCTGCTTCCACTAAAACTGATTTCTGTTTTCCTTTTTAAATTACACCCACTGGAAACAACAGAACTACTAAACCTACACCTCACTTAGATGGGTAAGTATCTGTTACTTTCTTATACTTTTTGGGGATCTGCCTTAAAAATTAAATATTAGAATTCTTACTTTTGCTTAAATTCTTCAGACATCATGTTGTTTTTGGACAAGTCATCTCAGGTCAAGAAGTTGTGAGAGAAATAGAAAACCAGAAAACAGATGCATCTAGTAAACCATATGCTGAAGTACGCATACTGAGTTGTGGAGAGTTGATTCCAAAATCTAAAGGTATGCTTTAACTATACATTTAGGTATATGTGAACTGTGATATTTTGTTGCTAATTTTCTTCCTGTTGGTAGACACTGAAATAATTAGAGACTTTCTTGGTAATGTTATGGAGGTACAATCAGATAGGAATTAAGTAACACTGCAGTACGGTTTGTATCTGAAAAAACATAGCTGGCTTTAGTGCAGAAGATGTTTTCTTTACTAGGTCAGCCTTAGTACAAAACTGATTAGTGCTTGTCCTAAAGAAGATGTTCTGTTAAGTGCAGTAACAGTCTGACTATCTTCAATGACTGTGTCTTTTTTTGAATTGAATTGAAGTTTCAGGTAAGTCTCCAGAACAGGCATGTGGAGTAGGAAAGCCTGAGGTTTCCCTTTAGCCCATATCCTTAAATAGCTATAAACTGTATTCATAAGCTGGAATGGGACAGAATCTCTCTGCTCTGCTGTTCCAGAGTTGAACATGGTATTGGAGACTGGATTCTGGTTCTCTTAAAAAATAAGGGTCAATCTAAGATTCTGCTATCACTAGAAAATCTCAGTAAATTAGACTCATGATACATGTTTATTAGGAATTCTAATAGGGATTGTCATCGTTTTCCTTTCTCAGCACCTTCTGGTGGTAAGTACTGTGAAGAGTTGTACTAAGGATTTTAAGGCATGAGACAAGGCTAATTGTATCTTTAGCCTAAAGAAAATGCAAGCATTCAAACTTGAGCTTCTTGGTTGTTTTGTTTTCCTTATAGTAGTTCTCTGGTTCGCTACCATAAGGCACAGTACTAAATAATAGTGGGCAGCAGGAGTATTTAGGAATCAGCAAGACTTATCCCTACCCTCTGCCTTCCCCATTTTAGTGCCTGAGTGCAGGGGGGAGTATGGTCACTAATGCAGAGACAGCCTGATGAAGGTGCTACTTGCAGAATGCTTGTGGTGACTGAAGAATCCCTCTGTTGAAAAGGAAAGGCTTTCTATATGATCTACAGAGGGAAGTCCACCACTACTGAGACGGGATGGTATGACTGTAATTGTTTGCTAAATGCATAATATGAAGCAACTGAGCCTGAGGTAGCAGAAATTGAAGGAAGTGTTTGTCAGCCAGACATCAGCCAAGCTGCTGTCCAAAGCTGAGAAGCAGGAGAAACCCCAATACCTGTGAGTATAAGGAAGAAACCAGATGAAAGAAGCAGTTTTTGGGAGGTGAGTAACAGCATGGAAGATGATCAATTGAATCATCTAACAGTGAAAGAAAGTATTTGTAGCACATTACAGCAGTAGCAGGCAAAAATGAACTGATGCTGTGAAATATGAAGCAGTTACCAGAGGAATTGGCTTTTGGGAGTTTGTAATCTAGGGCAAAGGATCAAAGAGATTGACAGTAAGGGGAGTATAATGGTGGTGAATTTATGTGGGAGGTTATGTTATGATGGCAAAGGGGGCTTAAATTAAGATCAGTTTTATAGGCTTGTCTGATATGCAACCCAAAGGAATTGGGCAAGTCTGGACGGAGGGAAAACTGCACTAATGTTTCTTGAGTTTGCCTGGGAAGCCAGGATGGCACTACTAGGAGGAATCACAGTAGAAGTTAGGTGTGTGATTTGGATGTTTTGGAAGTTGAGGAAAGATTTTGTGCTATTGTCATGAGTATTGGGATGAAGCATATTATGAAGGAAGCAAATGGAAGCATTCATAGAGAAGAACTGGATCAGTTTAGGGATGAGAAGATGATCACCTGACTGAATTAACTTATTGTACACTATGTGAATTGAATAATTAAAGATCAGAGTTGAATTACAGTGTTGCAGAGGCTTAGAACAGAAGCTTTCTTTTGGGGTTAGAGGTTGATTGCCTAGAAAAGTGGGATGTTTGTAGGCTTCTCCCTATTTTTATTATTTGAAGTAGAAAGGTGAGTTAGTGAAAGTGAATGAGAAAAGCTGAATTATAGAGGAAGAATCTCTTTGGCCAACTGCTATTTTTAAAAAGTCTTAAAATGTAAGGGAAATTTCTAGAGGCTGTTTTTAAAACAAACAAAAAAGCCACAACAAATTGAAAGAAACCTACTGATGTGTGTTTTCTAAGGTCATTACAGACTAGATGAGCTACTCTGGTAACAAAAATGGTTTGCAAGTTGGACAGTGTTTGTCAGGAACTTTTAATGAAGATTTTTCATGGAAAAAGGGCATTAGAGGATTCTGCAGACTACATTGCTAGGTTTGTTTCATGATTTTCACTGATGTTGAAGACATCCCTTTTGAATCATTGCTGGTAAACGCGTGCCTTCTGCAGTTTAAAAGGGTTATGGCTGCCTTTCTCATTCATCAGAGGACAATTTTGTAATTCAATTATTTTATCACTTCAGCTAGCACTTTTATTTTTCCCTGTAAAAATTTGGAAGTGATGATGCAGAGTTACGCATTTAGGAATCATGGATTGTCAATGAAGAACATCTAGAAAGCAGTGATTCTGATAAATCATGTTTGTCTGGACTTCTGATTTGTCTCCTCCCTTGCTTCTTTTCTTGTCCCTCCAACCCCTAGACACGAACTTCTTCCATAAGCTCTTTGCATAGCATTGGTATGCCTCTTCCTAACAGCTGGTTGCTCTTAACTGTTGTAGCTTCACAGTTTTCTATTTTGTGGATTTTTTTTTTTTTCAAGTGAACCAGCCACTGGGTACAAACTGTGTGCTTTGGTTTTGACAGGTTCAAAAAGAAGCTAGAGATTGAAGCTGTGAATTATGAGATGAGATCATCTGTTCTGACCTTTGTGCCTGTGACTGTTTCTGGCCAGGTCAATTGTTTGTTTCAATCCAGGGGTCTGATACCACACATCTAACTAAGAGTTGCTACATTTCATACCAAACTGAAATGTGGGGAGTGCTAGGTTGTATTGTGCAGTGTGGTCATGTAATTCATGAAGTGTGGTGAATATATGTCACAGTGAATGGAGTAGGAAGTAAGGCATCTATTTCAGATGTGACCGTAAGCTGAAACCTAATCCTGAAGTTAATGATCTGGAACAGTTGAACTGTAAATAGAAGTCTGTTTCCTTCTCACTTCGTGACCTTCATGCTGCAGGAGTGGCTTCGTTTGTTGTTTTGATCTTTAGTTGGCCAGAACCACACTGGTTCTGTATTCAGAATAGTATTTGCTCATGGACAGAGTGAGCAAGCTGTCATCAGAGGGTACATAGGTTGCTCCTACGTGGAGGTAGTGCCTCCTATTTATTTTCTGAAATGTGCTGGCTCTCATGTCCAGTAGGAACCATAACTGTCTCTATACAGTTGGCATAGTACATTTTCACTTAATTTTCTACTCGAAAGCATATCCAGTTACATCCAATGTGCAAGAGGCAATGTGAAGTTCTCACAGCACATGGTTTGTCAAAAAGAATCTACCTGAAACACAGCTAGAATCATGTCTTGGTTGGCCAACTATGGATCTGTCCTTGCTGATTTTATAATGTTAGTCCAAGTGAGAATTATTGTTTCCCATGAAAAGTTGGTGGGAAGTGCAAGCCTATTACTACAAATAATGCATAGCAAGGCAGAAATTGATTTACCAACTGAACAATAGATTTAATGCAGTTTTTGTTGCTTTTGATCAACTCTGAGAAATTGCTACCTTCCAGGTTGTCATTTTGGAAAAATGTGGTTAAGTTGTTGTCAAATTGGAGAACTTCTACACTGCAGTCATGTGATTGATGTTACTGATGCCTACTGCTGCCTATCTCAAATGTCAGTCAACTTGATAATATCTGCAAAGCAGCTGGAGATCCTAATATTGATAATTCATAAAAAATCAGTGCACTATTCCATGAAATAGCTTCTTTGTTTTTCCAAAGGGCAGTTTCCACGTCTACTCTTCATAGAAGCGTTTCTTCTGCCTCAGGTTCTTTAAGTGAATGTTACTGGTTTTTTAATCTTCAGATCTCTATCCTGCTTATGTAGAAACAATTACTTTTTTTGTATGTGTAATTGTTTAATGGTGAAGATTCATATTTTTTTTTCCTGCCTGTATTGATATTGTGTTGTGTGGTTAGTGATAGTCCTTGCAGTTTATAGGAGCCATGTCAAGTAAGATTTGACACTGATTAAAAAAATTAACTATGATTATACAGAAACAACCAGTGTGCCCTTCCTGAGCTTTCAATAGAACTTTTAATTTTGTGGATAATAGCTTCATAGGAATTTCTTTACGCATTAGAGAGTATCCATGACGTTTAGTTAACATGTGTAGTGGTTAAGTAGGTCTGAGTTCCATTAGGGGGCATAAAAAGATACGTGTTGTGTTACTTCCTATTGGACTGCCGTCAGATTGATAATAAATTTCTGATTTGTAGCTAGTAGACACACAAGAAATGGTGATGTACATAATTAAGGATAGCCTGCTCTTTAGTGAGGTTCTTTTTCATACCAGATGGTTAGTAAGCAGTTTGTATCTTTGTGTAGGAAAACACTATGAGCTGCAGGAGTAGGGCTGTTCTCTGAGCACTGTTTCACTTAGTAGCAAAATTAAGTAATCTGAGTCTAATCTCTGTTGGGCTAACTTCAAAAGGTTGAGTGTACAGTTTATTTTCTTTTTGTAAACTTCTCTCATTTGTGGTTTGAGTATCTTTTACATGATGTCAGATTACATCGAAAGTCAAATAATTTTATAAACGTTTACGAAATTAATTTTTAGGAATGCTGCATATGTAGCTTATGTTATATAAAATGTCATTGCAAAACATACACAGTTACACTAATTCTTGACAGTACAAAGTTAGTATTTTAGATTTTCTTTATGAAAACAAAATAATTTAAATTCCTTATACATTTAGAGACCTGTACTGTATTTTACTTGGGAGAAACAATCTTTTTCCCCAAAACCTTGTTTTAGAGTTGTGTCTATGTGAAATGCTTTCATGACACAATTACAAGCAGCTTAGGAAATTCCTAGATAAGTTTATTTTTCTGAGGTGATTTGTAACTGTTTGATATGTAAACCATATGTCTTTATTGTTTTGACTTGAAGCCAAGAAAGAAGACAAGAAAAGGCACAAGTCGTCTTCCTCATCCAGTGACTCGGAAAGTTCAAGTGATTCAGAATCATCTTCTGATTCATCGTCAGATTCTGAGAGTGCTTCAGAAGAGAAATCTAAAAAGCGAAAAAAGAAACACAAGAAAAATTCCAAGAAACATAAGAAGGAAAAGAAAAAGAGAAAGAAAAGCAAGAAAAGGTCAGTATTGAGGGTTGTTTGTTGTTGTTGTTGTTGTTGTTTTTCCAACATATTCCTGTGCAGTATTGTTTTCCTCTCCTGTAACAACATAAAGTACTATTCTGTAACTGGGGAAGTAGGTATGTGGAAGTTTTGGAGACTGTTTTCATACATGACCTTACTTTTTCTGATTTGATGTCAAAGTGCATATCTGTATGCATACGTACTGCAGTTTGTACAGGAATGAAGGAAATGGACTAAGAATTTTATATATTGGATTTTAAAAAAATTGCAGGAATGTTTGATTTTAAATAAATGGTGATAATTTCAGTTGTATAGAATTCAGTTTCAGTTGTATGCAGTGGGATTCCTGCGCCACACAGGAGCGTAAGCAGAACTAAACAAAAAAAATAAGTACAAATGAATATATGTACACCATTAGTTCTGACTGGTGTGCCCGAAGGGTTGCAGTTTCACTAGAATGTGATAAAACTCCAAAAGTTCTTATTTCTGAAAGTGGTGTTTCTAATCTTATAGTTCTATAATCTATACTATAGGCTATAATCTATAGGCAGTGCAGGTCACATTTTCCCAAGTTAATGGTAAAGTGTAAGAAACACTCATTTAGGGCCTAAGCTTTCTTTCTGTGGAATTAAGTCTATTTCACAGAATTTTATTGATTATATCAACTACTTGGGAGTTATAATAGTTTTTAGTCTGTTATATATATGAGTGTAAGAATCTGAACTCATCTTTCTTGTTATATATTTATTTTAAATCTCTCTCTAAATACAAAATAAGCTTTCAGTATCGCATCACTGGACTACATAAAATAAAGGTACTGATCAAAAATCGACTGCAGTTGCATGTTTCAGAGTAAGGATGTAGGAGAAAGTTGTTTCTAAAACAGTTCTGTTTGTTCCCCAAGTTTCTGATTTTATCATTTGTATGCTGAATTGAGAGAATTCTGAATTATTGAAATAGATCAAATGCTTTTTTTCTCATCCACATAATTTGCCTTAAGCATAAATATTTATGTTTATACAAAAAAACAGTTCATCTAGTGAAAGTGAAGATGAAAATCCTGAAGCACAGCCATTATCTACTGTCCGTCCTGAAGAAATTCCTCCTATACCTGAAAACCGGTTCCTAATGAGAAAAAGTCCTCCTAAAGCAGATGAGAAAGAAAAAGAGAGGAAGAGCAGAGAGAAGGAAAGAGAGAGGTAGTATACCTGTTTTGAATCTGACTAGACACTGATAGTGGTAAGGTTGTAGTGCTGTGTTAAAATTACTGAGTTATTTCCCTATTAAACAGCTGAATGTTGTGATCACTTCTGAATCATTTTTTCAGTTGGCAACTGTTGGTTTTGTTTTTATTTTTTAGAGCAAAAGCTCTAAAATGTTTGAATATGATTTTTGGTGAATGAAAAATGACTGTTTCAAGAAAAAGCAAATGAAATAGATTGCAATTTCATCTAGAATTCATTATCTCTGTCTAAGCTGAGTCTATACCCTAGTCTGCCCCCAAAAAAGAAATCGGCAGTCTAGTGAAATACTTTCTACTAACCAAAATTGAAGCTTTCATGAGAAATTTTGGTTAATTAGCTAGCCAATACAGCAATATTGAAAATTTCTCTCTGCATAGCAGCTATGCCTCTCATAATTTCCAATGAAAAGTACACCTAAAAATTAGTTTTTGTTTCCTTCTTAACTTTCTTTTCCTTCTAATGTCCCTTCAAATGAAATCCTTTTAATATAGAGACTAGACAAGCTTGTCTTACCTATTTTTAGGTTAAATCTGTTAAATAAACACATGAGCAGTACCTGTTCAGGCTTTGTCTCAAGTTACATTTTGCCTAAGTGGAAGTTTCATATGGAAAGCTACTGCTGTGTAATTACTGAATATGCCCTTAGGAAATTACACAAGTTTCATGAACACTGTTTTATAAAACTTGTGCCATCTCAGGTTTTAAGTTTTACAATTATGCGATGAAGGATTTCATGATTGCCCATTATTGTAGCTGTTTCTGCCAGGGCTAGAAAGGCTTAAATGCAATTGAATAATTAAACTTCATCATTTGAGTTTCTGTTATTTTACAGTAACAGGTTTAATCAGACCTTACAAGTGAGCATCAGCTGTTCTCATGAAATGAACTGATAGTGGAGGGTGGCTGCATACTGTCACTGCCAGGACACAATAGTGTCGCTCAGAGCTGTGCGAGGATATGAAGTTGTCTTTATCTTCTTTCCTTCCTTCTTTGATGTTACAAACAATACCGATTTTTATTTTTAGTAATCTATCGAATTCCCAGTCAACATACCAGAGAAGGCTGCTGGTGACCAGATCTGGAAGGAAAATAAAAGGAAGAGGACCAAGGGTAAATATTTGCAATCTTTTCCTCAAAGCAAACAATGTGGTAGCACTCCATTTTCATTAGGATGGTCAATTTTGTAAATTAAAAAAAAAAAAAAAATTAAAAATAGTGTGCAAATCATCTATGGGTGCATCATGATTGATGTAAGAGCTAAAGCTTGAAGTAGGACAACAGGTCCTGTTTACGTACTGAATTTATTTGGAGGAGGGAGAACGTAAAACAGCAAATGCTTTAATTGCATTGCTGTAGTATTTTGTGAATTAGTGAATTGTTTCAGATCAGAAAGGGACCAGAAACAGTACAAGGTGAGTAGCAGGAATGCAGGGAAGGACTTCTGCTTTTGTTGACAAGGGTGAACTTGTTAGGTTGCTTCTTCTGATTTTGTGCAACCATATGCTATACTTGTAACAAATGTATTCATAATGGAAGTCTCTATTCTTCAAATTTTTAATAAAAACTTTCAAAAAAAGTATGAAGTATTGTTTTGGTGTTGCTTGTCAAAGCTAAGAAGAATTTTCATTGTCAGAGAAGTCACTTGCATTTGTACTAATTAAAAATTAACAGAAGACTTCTCAAGAGTGTTTGGGTACAACTATCTGGATGAGAAGGTACCTTACAATATTTACTTGATCAGATATTTTGTATTCCTGCTTTAGCTGAATGATGTCAAGTACATTTTTCAGTAAAATAATAACTTTTCAGTGAATACATCTGAGTCATGGTAGGTGCTGTGGAGAATCAACCACCAGAGATTAAAACGTTGCTTTGAATTTCATGTGCTTTCATAGCTAACTTGCACCTGGTTTTCTTTTCTTTTTCTGTCAAGCGTTACCGGACTCCTTCCAGATCCAGGTCAAGAGATCGATTCCGACGCAGTGAAACTCCTCCACATTGGAGGCAAGAAATGCAAAGAGCTCAAAGAATGAGAGTGTCTAGTGGAGAAAGATGGATAAAAGGAGACAAGTAAGATTTCTGTTTGGTGTATGTGCATTTAAATTTTTGTATATATTAACAGTAATGCATATTTTCTTCAATTTTCAGTTATAGTTAATTCCAAGAAAACAAGACACACTGACTTAATTATCCCATTGCTTAACTATCAGACTTCAATCATGCTCATTTGTGGTTTCCATAAAAATATAATTATGATTATAAATGATGCAGTGTGACTTTAAGCTACAATTGTGAAGCAGCCTCAGTCCTGACTTCATTTTTCAGAGTGGAGGAGATTAATTTTTTTTTTTTTTTTTCCAAGGAGTGAAATAAATGAAATCAGGAAAGATAATCAAAAAAGCCCAGGAAGAGGAAGGGAAAGAAAAACATCGGACCACAGACAAGTTTCTGAAAGTCCAAGCAGAAGAGGGGAAAAAGAGAAGAAAAAAGATCATAAATCCAGCAGTAAAGACAGGGAGACGAGAAGAAATTTGGAAAAAGATGACAAGCATAATAGAAGCAAGACCAAGAAAAGAGGCAAATCTAGAAGCCATAGTAAAAGCAGAGAGAAATCCAGAAGTAAAGAAAGAGACTCCAAACACAGCAGACATGATGAGAAGAGAAGATCAAGAAGCAAAGAGAGGGACCGTGAGAAAGACAGAGAAAAAGAAAAGCACTATGATTCTAGAGGGAGAGATAAAGAAAGAAGTAGGAGTAAAGAGAGGAACAGAAGGGCAGGTTCAAGAAGTAATGAACATGACCATAGGAAGAGTAAAGACAGGGAGAAACATAAATCAAGAAGTAGAGAGCGTGAGCATGCTAGAGGAAAACATAGCTCCAGCAGTAGAACAAGGGAACGAAGCAAAAGCAGAGATAGAGGTAGAAGGGGTAGATCAAGAAGCAGAGACAGAGATCGCAGTCGAAGTAAAGAATATTCAAGGAACAGGGATAGAGAATCAAGAAGAAGACGATCAAGAAGCAGAGAAAGGAGAGGTACACCAGATAGATACAGAGGAAGAGAAAATAGGAGGAGGAGAAACTCGAGGAGCTCAGAAAGAGAGGAAAGTCAGAGCAGAAACAGAGAAAGATACTCAAATAGAGAAAGTAGAAGCTCATATAAGAGGAATGATAGTGAAAGCCAAAGGAAGAGGCATTCAAAAAGCCGTGAAAGTAGCAGTCCTGAATCCAGTAAAGGTAAGAAGCCTAGTAGAGATCAAGATAGAAGTCCAGATTCAAAAAAGAGACCAAGTAGCAAAGAAAGAGAATCAAAATCGTACTCACACAGGAGTAATGAAAAGGAAAAGACCAGATCCTCAGCTGAAAAAGAAATTAACCAAAAATCAGAGAGTCAGGACAGAGATCATGCCCATACTAAGGATAAAAAGTCTGATCGAGAAACAAGTCCTGGAACAGATGATGACAGGCATGGATGAGTGTTTGGACTTAATGTTTCCATTGTCTCAAAGTTTTAGAGACGTTTTGAGGAACGCCTTTTTTTAAGATGTGGACTTCAGTTTGGTCTTTTGATAATCTAAAACCTGGATCATTTGTACTGCTAAAGTTTTAATAAACTTGAAATGAAAAACAAATTCTACGTGTAATACAGTGTGCTGTGTTTTAAATATTTCCTTGTTTTATGCATCCTTGTTTGTTAGCAACTAAGAAGATACTTTCTGTGCCACATGTATTTTCCACCTGGTGAATTTACATTGGTGCATACAATGTCTTCTTGTGAAGAAGCTTTTTTCATGTGTGAAAAAAGCTGCACATATACTACGTGTATTCTTAAACCCAGGATAATTTTGCAAGGGGTTATCATTCCAGTGTTGGTACATTTGTAATTCAGTAGGTACAAATCCTAGGATTTTATTTTATTTTTTGTGAAGGAGAATGACTGACTTAATTCACTTCGTGATTAAGAAAAATTAATTCTTCTCTGTACTTACGTCACTGTCAACAGTAGAATTTATTTGTGTGGTAAGGCAGTCATCTGTGTTTGGGAATTCTTTCTTTGTCCTCTATTTGACTGTAGAAGAATAGATTTTTTTGAAGTGCTCATCACTTCCCTTGTTTTCTTTAACCTTGCTCTTCTTGTTCCATGCTTTCATCTTTGTCTACTGTAGAAAATTCAGCTTGGGTGCTTCAATCTGGCATACCTTGCTTCCTAGTTAATGAAAGAAAGTGAGAATTACCAGAATTCGTAGTGGGTGTTTGCACATCTCGGAGATGTTGTTCCTTATTCTGACCAGCAACCACCCAGCAAATCCTTTATATTTTTGCTGCTTTTTAACAGTTTGAAAAAGCAGTTAAGACAGGCCCTTAAATTATTACTATTTTAAGCAAAAAATTGCTTCCCTCCTTGTGTCCTCACTTGCTAAAGACCCATCCTCAAACATGCATTCCTCAGTTTAATTCCCTCCCTTTTATGCTTTCCTCTTATGCTTTTAGGATTCTACCTTGTTTCTTTCTCAACACCACGCCTTCATGAAAGAGAAGGAAGTCAGTTTGGTTGCTACAGTATTGCTTACATATGTGCCATTAGCCCAGAGCTGGTATGTGATGACTGTGGGTTGAGAGGTCAAATGTGGTAACCCCAATGTTTTTGTCAGTCCTTCAATCTGCTTGCACCAAAGGCTGGCAAATCTTAAGGTTTCTAAGAAACCTTAGGGGCATTAGTGTAAAGCCATTTTGAAGTGTAACTATTTCAATAGTTGATTTTTAAGGCAGATCTTCTGATTGCATGATATAACTTGTTCTTACTGTTTTTGTAATGTTTGTCAATATTTTTGCCATATAATAACCCACTTTATTATGAGTATGTGTCCACAGCAGATGAGCAGAATTGCTGAAACTTGGTTTGACGTTGTGCTCCAGACAGTTATTACTCTAAAGGAAGTAACAAGTTGTTATGTCTTAAGAACAAAAGAAAATACAGGATTGTGAACAAAGTGAGGAACTCTTACTGGACAAAAACTAGAGGTGTGTAGTATCACTTCTTAGTAGAATGGTTTGTGAAGTTACTTTGGCTTTTTTTTATTATTATTTTTTTTTTTTTTTTTTTAGTGTTTTAGGATATACTTTGCTTTGTCATTTAATGCAGAATTTGTAAAAATGTTTTCCAAGCCCAAACAGGGGGGATAACATAACTGTATTTAAAAGGAAGTGAATTAAAGACCTGTAGTGGCCCTGTTCTGTGTATTGCCTGTCAGAACTCAGCACAACTTTGGAGCAGCTTCTTCTCGATTTTGGATAGTAAGAAAAACTGAAGAAATTAGGCTTAAGAAATGTATGTGGCAGCTCACACAAAGTTGTTTTCTCTGCAGTATGCATGTGTGGTGCACTTCGGGGTCTCTTTGAGTATAAACTACAGTGTTCTTTAATCTTTTAGGGAACTGCTACACAACTTCTCATTGCTCAAGAGGTATGTTTGCACTACTAAGAATGTTCCTGCCAATGCCACTGAAGGCCATATAAGCCTGCAAACAAAAAAACCTCAGCTATATCGAGTCCTGCTCTAGTAAAGGGTAAAAATACCACCAGACAGCAGTAAGGTAATCCATAGGGAATGATTTTAAAATTTTTAAGTGGTTACTAAGTCGTGAACATAATTATTTAAAATGTCAAAGATTCAGTTGTAATTTGCAGCTCTAAGTAATTTCAAAAGATGCACGTATATGCTCTTAATATGGAGCTTTCCCTGCTATAGGTCAAAAATTTGTACAGATTAAATGCTCTCTAGTTCTTTCATAGCAGGTTAAAATTCATCTGAATAAATGGCACAAGGATTGTTTTCCTGTTCTTTAAGGTAACGTGGAAGAAGTTGATGACTTATAATTGCACGTGGTGGGATGCTCTTAATCTCTTGCTGAGTGTGTGCCTTGTCCATATTGTATTTGATGCTCAATTGTTTTAATGCTCAGTGCTTTGTTTGCTTTAAGTTCAAAAATTGCAGTCTTGGGAGAAGGGGAATGTGCCACATTTGTGCTTTTCTTTGTCTAGAAATTAAGAATGCTGATAAGACATTCAGTGGGACTGAAGCACATTCCTTTGGACAGCAGGATGTCCCTAAGCACCACTGAGCTCTTGTTGCCTGGTGAGCTTGTGGCTACTGCTCCTGCTGTCGTGGAAGCTTTCTTCCTTCTATAGCAGTTTTTTTTGTTCTCACCTCACACTGTATCTCCATTGCACTGTGGTCAGAGTGTAACTCAGTGCCATCTTTGGCAGCAGTGTCATAAGTTGTTGGCCTTTTGGCTTAGAGAATTGAAGTGGAAGCATGTTTGAAAGCAATACTTACATGTACTGGAAAACAATGCTTGTGGCCATTCCTTCTGAATGAGGGCAGGAGAGAAAGGTCTGTCTAGAAGGCAGCTTGTGCTGTCAGCACCCAAGAACTGACCTTACTCCAAAAAAATTGTCAAAAATGCATCTCTCTGCTTTTGGGGTTATAATAGCCTCAAAATAAACATACTATGTTTTACCATATACTTCTCTTTTAAATGATTTATGTCTTCCTTGATACTTGAAGAACTTTTATCAAAGACAGTAGTATTTTTCAGTAGTGGTCGTGAGTTAATTTTTGGTCAACTTACCTGGAGGATACAAGTGACAAAATTCATCTTCATGTTTCTAGAGTCAACGTGACATAAATGTTAAGAACTCTTACATGCTGCTTTCCTCCTTTTGCTTTTGTAGTTTTTCTTAAGCAAGTTAACCAGATTGTTCAAGAAAATGCATATCACAAAGTTTATGAACTCTGCATTTTGCAGAATTTGCATTTGATATAATGTTGCAGTTTTCTAGCAAAAAACTTAAGCTTTCCAGCTTGCTTTGTGTGTACTTCTAGTGTAGTACTTATTACTTATCCTTGAACAGTTCACATCACTGAAACATTACTCCAACAGTTCCTAAATAAAAACATTAAGTAATATTCACTTGGAGAGTGGGGGGAAAAGCTATGGCATCAAAGTAAGTTTTCTTAATATGATATTCCATGAAAGAGACAGCAATAATAAAGTGATTAGTTTAGATAGTAAAACTATACAAAAGAGGTATGTCCTTCCTTAATCATAAAATCACTGTTTATATGAAATGAATGTGGTAATTAACATGAACAAGTTCAGAGGACAGATCTTACATTGCTTAATACACATCTCTAACATATTTGTTCAAAAATTATATTCATGAAAGCTCTGACCATAACATCAAATGAACTATTTAACTACACCAGCACCCTGACTTTGAATTGAAATTTTGCAACATCAAAAGCATTTCCTGTTTTTGGCAGGCAGTCATTTCTACATATTCTGTACTATCCCTGTAAGCGTACATTAAAAAAACTAGTCACTGTGTTGCTTTAGCCATAACTGCTAATTAAAGGAATAATTGCAAGGATTGGAAATAATTTAGGCCTATTTATGATATGTTGTAAGAGGAAACAGCTGATAACTGGTTTCCTTCACCAGCTAAAAGAAGTGTGGTTCATTATGTAAGTAGTGGTGTGCATGTAATATTTAGTGAAATATTTTGAAATTTGTCTCTTCAATATTTTGTAACCTGTACTTCTCAACTGGGATGATGACCCAGTTCTCAGCTGGGAGAACACAAGTTCTTGAAAGGAAATGTATATCTTGTGTATTAAATTAATTTTCAGTAATAAATGCTTCTTTTTGGTGTATTTGTTAGCATAGTCGATCTGTCTGCAAAGTGTGCTTGCAGTATTAATTTTTTGTATGTAATTAAGGTAATTGCTCATTTCTGGTTCACATGGTGCAAATGGTGCATTTAAATGTGCTTGTGATTCAAATTTTCAGCCTTCTGAATTGTTTGTACAGATTTAAAGGATGTGGTGATGTGATGTCAGGACATTACCTCTTCAGTTAAACCCAAATTTATATGCTTCTATAAAAATCTCGTTATTCATGTCTTCAATCTCATGCTGAACTGGATGATAACGTTTGTTAATAGATGAAATTGCAGCTTTCTACTCCAGACAAATGACAGGCTATACATCTAATTCAACACACAAAAATGCAGCTGTGTAACTAAACTGATCTAGTATTTTATCCCTATAGCTTTTTTGCAAGTTTCAAACTTTGATCTTGTACTTACATGCAAAAACAAAACAAACCTTGTATTTATGGAGAACAGTTTTCACCAGTTACTGAAGATGTTCCTATTTGATGACATGAATTTAAATACAACAGTAGGGTAGCTGCCAGTTTAGAAGTGAATGCAAAGCTAAGTTTTGATCAAAAGCTCACCTACACCAGTATTCCATTCTGGCACGCTGGCTGTGCCAGAGCAGTGTTTAGGAGATAGCAGAGAAGCACACCATACCCTCACTCTGTATATTTCCTAATTAATTTAGAAACCTGAGTGCTAGACACACAACTATCTTGCTGCAAACATTTCTTTCCCATAAAGAATTAGAGACTGAGCCTATGCTGCAGCTTTCTCAATCTAGTCTTTCTACTGTGTTCTTCACAATAAAATTAAGTAGAAAATTGTCCAAAAAAACCACCCCCCCAAAAAAACCACACACACACACACAAGAAAAACCACAACAAAACCCCTCAGCATTGATATTACTGTTACAGACAGCTATTTTTGAACAGCTTACTCAGTTTTATTACTCAGGTTTTTTTAAAGCCACAACACAAGGTTTTACTTAAGCTTAGAAGCCCAGTAATATTCAAGGAGTACAGCACAGATGTCAGGTTTAAATACACGTTTAGGTTTTTACCTCTTGACTTTCTCAACTGCTGTGTTTCATAATAAAAGTATAGTAATCACTGTTAAAATTGCTTATTGAAACCTATGGCTGTGGATAAGGTAATTGTTTCTTGAGCTGAAGCTGAATATAGGCAGGTTCTGGCATGTTGCATGTCTTGTAATGTGTTCCAATCAGCTTCAGCTGTTAGGCACTGGTAGGTTTTGCAGAGTGGCTATAGCTTCTTATTCATTTGCAGGTGCTTCTATGCTTGTCAGATGTATCTCTGAAGAAGAAAGAAAAAAGTTTAAGTCCTGCTGTGTAATTTGCAATTACTGTACAATTGAATATATATGAATCGATGGATTGCAATTGAAACAATAGTAATTGCCCTACAGCAGTAACGTAATACTAAGCTTTACCAAAGACGGTCCAAATTTCCCTTGTCTGCCATGCCCCTGTTACAGTTGCTGGATGTGTAGTTTCCAGGTTTTGGTAGCCTCAAACCTTTGAGCCTGTCTCTGGTCTGCACAGTGACTATTACTTGTTTCTTACAATAAGCATCGCAGCTTTCTAGCTTTCTTTTTTAAACAGTATAGACTACTGTAAGTCCAGGTGCTATTTATTTGGAAGGGAATATGTAGTAAAATTACTACTGTATGAGCAAAAATCTAAAAATTTGTTGAATATTATTGGGCCTGCAGTTCTGACATACCCTTCAGTACCTAACAGAATTGTCAATTTCTCTGGATAATGTATTGGAGATGAGAAACCCCGAAGGGAAAAAAATAATTTTTAAAAAATATGATGATGGTTTATATAATATTGTATCAAATAGCTACAATCAGCTATGTTTTAAAGCTGTTTTAGATCTTCTAAAAGATTGGTTTAATAAAGAACAGGTTTGAATCATTTACTAGACCATAACAGATGCTTAAACTGCACTGGTGGCAGTGCAAGAGCGTAAGTGGAATGACTGGAGAGTCCAAATTTAGAAACATAGCACAACACATTAAATAGAAGGAATTAAAGAAAGGTATCTTATACAGTCTTACTGTAACTTTAGCTTTCACTTTAACTCCCTCTGAAGTCTTTTTTTTTTTTTGAGCTATTTAGAAATAAAAGGAAAATTCTCTACCAGAGAAAAAGATGCACTGCCAGAACAAGAATGGAGATGATTCAGCAGAGACAAGGATGCATTACCAGACAAAGGAGGAAAATTACATGTCTTGAAATGGGAAAGTATTATAAATATGAAAAAGGTATAAGTAAATAACAAATCTAAAAGAACTTAGCCATTAAAACAACAAATTCATTGACCTAAAACCACCGTTAAGTTTTGAAAAAAATTTCAGAAGAGTTATATATAGCCAGTCTATAGTGGCATCTGAAAGCATCCATCCTTAATTGCCCTGTGGTGCCAACTCTTCTCTTCAGTAAAAGTTTGCTTCCACTTAGGTGTCATCTTCATCCTTCCTCTGAGTTGAGCAGTAGCGCAGCCTGTAATATTAGAACTAGTAAACTCTAACCCAGATCACCACTTGACAGTAAAGAACTGCACAGTGATTAACTTAAATCTACCTAGAATGAAGTATTAAAAAAGCTCCTCTATTCCATTTTGTGTCAAAATTCAATCTGATAAGACTACTGCTATAGCCACACAGGCATCAGACTTGTGGTATTGTCATGAAAAATCACATTTGACCCTGGAGGTAAGCATTTAAAGTACCAATCTATTTCCACAAAGTTGGATGACGCGTTTGGAAAAAACACAGTTTGATTTGTCTGTTTCAGTCCCTCTAGGATTGCCCTGCATTTCTTAGGTCCTGGCCTTCTCATAAGACCAATGCTTGTGAAGTTACATGCATGTATCCTTATGACTTCTGAAGCAAGGCAGCGCACCAGCTGAGAGGGGGCTCTGTTGAGCAAAATCAGTAATTCATGTTTAGTAGTCAAGTTATTTCTCAAAGCATGTTCTCATTTGCTAACTATAAATTGCAACTTTAGCTAATAAGCATATGCAGTGATAATGCACTTAGACTAGAGATGGTGGTCAGCTAGACCAACCTCCTGCTTTAAATGTGATGATTTCAAAGCCTTCTCAGCTGATAGCTGACCACCATTCTAGTCAAAATGATCCAGTTTTAACCTCTCTCAGCATGAACACAGTGTATCTTTACAATCAACCTGGTCTCCCATATAATAATCTGTTACATCAGTCTGACAGTACCAAGAGCTTGGCTCTGCTTTAGCTGTACTACACTTTCAACAGCTGCTGGCTGCTCCTAGCTCTCTCCTTAGCTTCTTCCTTGCCAGACGGTGAGCTCAACTTTCTCACTGTTTCAGTTTATTTATCATCTCAGGCTGTTCAATAGCTTTCATCTGTTTTTAATTGCACAGTGAATTGTTCTTTTAATTTCTTCCCAGTCTCTTCTTCTTTCTTTGTGTTCTTCAACATATCAAACATACAAATTACTTTAGTCTTCTGTATTATTATTCTTGCAAGATTTCCATTCTTGCCTTTCAGGTAGGACAACTGTAAAGAACAATTAAATGTTATGATAATGTTTTGTCACTAAAAATCCTAGAACCTCAGCTATTTACTTCTTCATGTTTCTAAAACAACTTCTTTGCTCTTTTATAGGGATCACTAACTAGAGTTAATCATTTAAAACAAGCACACAAAGCATACACATCTTTGGAAGTCAATGCAATATCACTGATTAATGCTTTTTTAATGCTGAAATAAGCAACTGAATCCACATGTAGCCAGTGTGTTTAAAAACTACCCTAGATGCTTATTTCGCTCTAGATAAAGTGAAAGGATGAACTGCTTTCTGATAGTTGAATTTGGTATTTCTGCAGACACTCTAAGAAAAAGGGGGTAAAAGCCCCATGGAAACACGGTGGATTTCAAATGCACACAATCTACAGAATTGGGGCTTTTGATTTTTTAAAGTTAAGTAGGAAATGAGACTGCAATCCACCCTGCTTCTTGTTGCTGTGCAAGTAGACTAAAATCCATTTAACTCACCAGTTGCACATGGTAGTGAGCATGTGTAAATGCGCACTTGGTTATGCATTTGGAGCATTATCAAGCTCTGTAGACTTCAGCACAACTTACTGTAGTCAGTGCTTCTTCTCAAGGTTTCAGCTTCTGCCATCAAAAGGCTTTATTAAAAGTTTCCATTCTTTGCTGAAAAAAGCTTTAAGTAATAAAAAAAGCACTAGCTCAGAGAGAGGGGAAATAAATTTTTCATTAGTGAACTAAAAAAAAAAAAAGCATAAAAGAATTTAGAGACTATTTCAGAAGCTAATTGCCATGTCTCTGTCATGCCTTTTTCCCCAAAAAGAAAAAGTTTATTTCCAAACAAGTCAGTTATTCCAAGATAATTGGAAAGAACTCTGTATGACTTAGCTGGCAGTTCAGCAAGAATACATTTTTCCGTAGATGAGAAGTGAGTTTGAGATAGATCTCTTGGTTGTTCTGGTTGTTCCTATTTACTGTGCTTTTCACATTTCAGAGTAATGATAAACTGGAGCCTTTTGGATGAAAACTTAAGGAAGATATGCTCCAAACAGTGATGAGTATTGTGCCATGACCCCAGACTACTGCTACTTTGGGCAAATGCCCCCCCAAAATACATGCATCGTGAATGTTGTGTTCTCAGCAGCAGCTTCTTCATTTCACAACCAGCCCCTTTTAGGCTGCACTGACTAAAGTGGATACAAAGAATCAGCTGTACTTTGCCATGTCCTGCTGTCCAGAAATAACTCAGCAGCCCACAGCAATACCTGGGACTGTGCTCTGAGTCCTGGCTGTATTCTTGGACAGGGATTTGAGGGGCACATAAGTCGCAACATTCCTGCCCAATTCCAAGAATTTGCTCAGCGTCTGATCAAGACAGCAGCTCTTGACATACATTTGTCAAGAAAGAATGTGGATAGTGCTACACAAGCCTTTTTTTTTTTTTAAGACACTAAATAAATAAACACTCATTTACTTTTACAGTTAGCAAAAACTAATTTTCTAATCTTCAGCTGATATTTTATAAATTCTTGCTGGATACCCTCCATGTTCTTTTGTAATTTTCTGTTGCATAGTTTAGCCACACTGAGGTAGCTGAGTTCCAGCAGTATTCCATACTAATTTTGATTAAAAAAAAAGAAAAGTAATAAAACCTACTTAGGAGGCCTAAATCTGAGCCTTGTTACCACCCTGGATGCTTGGAGGGGAGAATAAAAGTTACATGCATTTGCAACACATTAAGTTACTCACTGTCTTTATCTCTGAAATTTTTGCTCTTAATGAAAAGTGGCTTCCCTCTGAGCATCGTAGTCCAAGTCCGCTTGTTTTTCCTGCTGTTTTTTTGCCTGTTTCTCTGCCTGAGAAACAAAGAATAACAAAGCTTAGTATTTATTTTACAACATAATTAGCTTAAAACCTTTTGCACCTATGTTCAGAATTCTTATTCCATTCAGTCTTACAAGTTATGAAAAAAGTGTAATAGTGAATTTTTAGAAAAACCGACTTGACTCGCACAACACTCTTTGGGAAGAGAAGCTTTGCATGAGTGGCTCCCACAATGGGACACTGACATCACAAGAAACTGAATAATAAGGTCATTAGCTGAAGGGAAATTCAGTTGCAGAAAGGGAATCTCCATTCCTAAGTGGTGTCTCTTGAGGCCATGTTTGCAGCACTGATCTCTTTGCTACCAATGGCCCTTCCTAATAATCCTCCCTGACCAATACAGGCTGAGGAAGCCCAGAAGAAATTTCTGTTCTACTCCTGTGAGATGTGGCTGATTCCCAAACCCCAACATCTGCAGTGCACAGTGCACAAACAAAACACATCACACATGGCATGCCTCCTGTCCCTGCCCTGCAGATAGTATTTAGTGTTGTTGGTATAGATGCACGCTTCTTTCTGAAAGGGCTGGAAGGGTACCGCGCTTCTATTTACCATTTGCTGGATTCGAAACTTCTGTAATTCTACGTTTGCATCATGCTGTTTGTCTTTCTTAGCTTTTTCCATTTCCAAGTAGATACGATCATCTGTCATCCACTGACTGCGGTCCTTCTCACCTTCTGCTTTTTCCTCTCTCTCCTTCTGCAATTTCATCTTTGCCTGCATTTTATAAAATAGAGGAGGTTAACCAAATAGTCACCTTGCTAGTTTAAGGAGCCATGTCTTGCAATCAGCCACTCCAGGCCAGATCCAAAAACAATAATAATGCAGCTCCACACCAGCACTCTGGTGTGTTGGATCAGGGCAGCTGCACTCTGGCCAGGCCCAGAGTTTCTGACAGCACCAACAGATGATGCCCAACTCCAGGTGGGAGAGAGGACCCAGAAAGATGGTACCAGTCCCACGAGCTGTGATCTGGGCCAGGTTCCTCAGCTGCAGTAAGCATGGCTGAGACTGGAAAGTGTTTGCACACATTACCAACAATTACAGAGCTTTCAAACTCAACGGGATGAATCTGCATGCCACTTGCAGCTTGCTTAAGGTGTTAGATGTATAACTGTAGATTGTGAATATGATGAAAACTGCTGAGAATACGTGTGCATGTTTCACTAACAGCACATTAAAAAACATGTTTCGAAGGTATTTCTAAGTACACACCAGAAAAAGGGACAAGAACAGATTAGGTTTCTTACGTCAGTGGCTCTGTGTTCAGCAATAGATTCAATGGCAGCCTTTTTTTTAGCATCTTTCTCTTTGGTTTTCACTTGGTACTCATCTTCTACCTCTGCAGCTGCTCGATCAAGACGATCATCTTCCATCCTCAATGCCTTGTTCATCTGTGCAGTTAGTTTTTTACAAGCTCTGTCCTGATGCTCCTCAATTAGCCTGAAGCACAAAAAAAGCTACCATATCATACCAGAATATCTGATATATGCTTATGCCTTCCAAGGCATTTCTCAGAATGAAATCAGCAGTCCTGCTTCTTGTATCACGTAGGTCTTTTCCTACCTTGGTGATTCTATGATTCCATCCTTCTCTCTCGCCACACAGACCCACCCATTCAGCTCCTTGACCTCCTTTTGCTAACATGGCAAATAAGCGCTCCCTATATATATATTTATTGTCATGCTAGCTTTTTGTTGCAATAATAAGATGGATCTTACAGTTCACCTAGCACACTGCCAAAACAGGCCAATGCTGAGAGAGCTGCCTGAAAGTAGAACACAAAGGGAACTTGTTGCATTGGCTCAGAAATGTCATACGCTCACAATTAAGCAGGTAAACAATTTCTTTTGTTAGTGTAATAAATATATTATGTTTCTTTATGTGTCTTAGAGAAAGAGGCAACATGCTGATGCAGAGATCTGTGGTCTAGGCAACTTGAAGACTTGAGACCGCAGAGCACCAATTACTACTGAAACCACTAAGTATTTCTTCTGAATTTTCCACCTTTTTCCAAGTTTTAATTACTGAAAAGTTGCTTGTATTGCACACTTGATTTTAGTGGCATAAGAATTCAGAATAACATTTGTCACAAAATTAAGTTGGAGCTTTGAAGAACATGAAGAACTCTAACCCTTAACCTACCTGCTGGTCTCTGCATCTTTCTCTCTTCTCAGATCAGCCATCAGTTCTTTTTCTTTAATATAAGCCCTAATTTGATCATCCTCTTTGTCTTCTTTTTGTTTCTCATCATTTTTAATTTTTTCCTGTTCGGCTGCATGCTCCTGTTGAAATTGAAAAGAACTTTTATTTTAATGCAGAATGAGACTTCTGAAATATTTAATAGGAAAAGAAAAATCCAGTAGAGCCTTCACATCTAGTCTATAATTAGAGCTCTTTGTAACAGTGGAGAAGGTATAAAACATAGGAACAGATGGAAGAGAACACTCAGGACCTAACTATCACAGACTACCACAAAAGTGAAGTTAGTATGCAGTTACAGTCCCCAGCACAATATCCTTCAGTTAAATTTTCTTCTGCTTTCCTACTGCTCACAAATAATCTGTCATTCCAAGTGTCATTCACATGGCGCAGGCTCTGAAGGATACAAACAGTACTCTGTAAAACTGTGAAAGTGTAAGGCACAAGGCATTTTGTAGTCACCTAGAAATTAGCAATTTTATATAATGCTTTTCTCACACGAGGTTGAAGGGAAATGGAGTAATAGGACCAGAAGGAATATAGGAAGGGGGAACAAAAGTAAACAGGGTTTCAGTGAAGTTCTCTCCTTGTACTGTCTCACCCGCCAATGAATCAAAGTACTTCCACCTCTGCCTCCTTGTTTAAGCAAGTATTGGGGTTCGTGCAGGAGGCGTAGAAGGGAGAACAGCAGGTGTGATAAGTAGTTTTAATAGAGTTTTTATAAGGGCATGTAGTGACAGGACAAGGGGAAACAGTTTAAAACTAGAAGAGGGTAGATTCAGATGAGATATTAGGAAGAAATTCTTTACTGAGAGGGTGGTGAGACACTGGAACAGGTTGCCCAGAGAGGCTGTGAATGCCCCCTCACTGGAAGCATTGAAGGCCAGCCTGGATGGGGCTTTGAGCAGCCTGGTCTGGAGGGAGGTGTATCTGCCTATAGCAGGGTGGTTGGAACTAGATGATCTTCAGGTTACCTTCCAACCATTCTATGATTTCCTAAACAACTCTAGTCACAAGGGGAAAGACAACTTATAAAGGTATTTTCATTTTCACAGACCCAGCCTACTCCCCTCTTCCTAAAAAAGAACAATGGGCTTAAAACAGGCTTAAATCCAATTCTCAAGTCAGGGCTATTCTTCAGTGCCTACACGAGTGTTTTCCATTACAGTCAAAGCTCTGGATGTCACATTGCAGCTTTCCAGGGGCCCTTCTCAAAAGAGGACAGGAACAACACTGCCTGCAGCTGGCAAGGCAGAGGAGCATGACCCAGCATTACTGAAACTATCAGCAAACCTGCTGCCAAGAGACCCATTTATTCACGGTCCTAATGCAAGTGCTTCATGGTGAAGCATGTAATGAACTCTCTCCTTCTGTTACTTACATGATACTGCCTCTGGCGTTCACGTTTCTCCTCCTGTTCCTTTTCTTTTCCTCTCTGAATTTCCAGTTGATACAACTGGCTCAGCCTTTGTATTTTTTCACCTTCTCTTTTGTTTTCCTGCTTGACCAGGTCTGCCTGATGCTTGTGCTCCTCTATTCTGAAACAGAAAAGGAAGGAAATAGATGGCCCGGGGACTTCACGACGTAGGGAACGGACCGGGATACCGCACGTCTTGAGCACCAAACAATCTGATACTTTGAAGTGAAAGCAGAACATCGGATGAAAATAGGATCATGTTTTTTTAAAACAGTAGCTACAATCCATTGGCCAAAGCTGAGTTCCAGCACAAAAACTAAGTATAGGAATTTCCTGATTAAGTTAATACTAGCAAAAGCAAACACGACCAGCATATGGACTTGAATAACAGCCCGCATTTGATTCACTTGTTTAACAGCTGGCCCGCTCCATGTACAAGTTCGGCTTTTGTCTGAGCGCAGCCCTCCGAGCAGCGCTGCAGCGCGGGCGGAGGCACGGAAGAGTCATCAGCCCTCCGCGTCAGACCGACCTATGAATCACTGTGGGGAAACGGCAAGAGCGACAAGTTTTGCCTCAGGGAGACAAGCCGCTCGCCTCAGCATCAGAACACAGCTCCCCTCGTTTAGCTCCCCACCAGCAAGAAGCGTTTCTGAAGCCGCAGAACTGACTTTAAAAAGGCACCGGAGGCCGAGCAGCGCTTACGGGCCGGCCGCTTCGAGCGGACGCGGTGCCTCCGCCCAGCGCGGCACCGCCGGGCCGATGCCGGGCAGGCCGGGACACACGCGGCCCGCGGGCGCCGTGCTGACGGCCCCGGCAGGCTTTTCAACCCGAGCCCCGCTCCGGGAGCCGCGAGGTCCCGACTCACTGCGCCAGCTGCTCTCTGGCCACCACCCGGCGCTCCATGTAGCGGCCGCGTTCCCGCTCCGCCTCCCGCTGCTCGGCGCCCGGCTGCTCGTGCTCCATCGGCAGCTTCCGCCGAGAGACAGAAAATCGCCTTTCCGGATCCCCACCAGCGGCGACAGCCGTCCCGGCACGCCCGCCCTCTTTTCTCTGTCTCCAGAGCGGGAGCGCCTCAGCCCCGCGCGGCCCCGAGGCGGAGAGCGGCACTGCCGAGCGGAGCCAGCAGCGACGGGACAGCGATAGGGAAGAGATGGGAACGCCCCGGCTCCGATGGCGGCACGGCACGGCCCCGCCCCGGCGCGCTGCTGGCGGGCCCCAGAGTGCGTGTTGCGGGAGCCGCCCTGCCGGGCCGTCGGGGCTGCCTGTGTGCGCTGCGTCCCTACACGGCGGGCCTCGGCTGCGCGGGAGCGGAGTGGCTGGGTTCGTTCGCCTTTCTCCTGCCTGGAAGACGCTTCTCGCGGAGGCGATTGCTGCCGTTAGGAAGGAACGCGCCCACTCGCTACGCAGCAGAGATAAGGGGAGCTGTGGTCGCGCCCTCTGGCTCCAGGCCCCGTGCTGTACGTCAGAGCCTTTTGCTATCAGAAGCCAGGCTCAGAATGTTGATGGCACACAAAGACCCGTTTTCCAAATATTATCAGTCATCCTTTTTGAGAAACTTCCTAACTTTCTTAGAACTTGTGTTAACTAATGCCCTGACTGAGACGGGCAGCTCGGGGTTGGAACAGAAGGATGTGTGCAGCAAAGCTAAGCTTCAGGTTTCTTGGGCTGTAGTTCTGATGGACCCCAAATTAGGAATGTCCTGCTCAGAGCCCAGGACGTCGCAGAGGAAGTTACATGAAATTCTAACTCTGTCCATGTCACGTGAAACACGATGGAAATGTTTCAGCAAAGAGACAAATGTCGAGGACTGAGATGTATGTGTGGCTTTGTGCAACAGAGTAAGCTCCAAAGAGTTCCGTGCTCCCTGAGAAACAGTTTTAGATCTGAAATTGCCTACAGCAGATTGCACGTTCTACTTTTTGCAAGAACCACCAAACTGTGTTGTTTCTTATTGCCACAGTATTTTTGTCATAGCTATTTACAGTTACACTGGGACTTACTTGCCTTTTGGATAACCACATTTGTTTGTGACCAGCTTACATCCTTACTTCTACATAACTAATTTACAGCAAGGCATAAATTTTACAGAGACAGTTGCAAAGCACTACAGAAACTGCAGTAATGTAAGTACTCTGACTTTTGTGTGCATTCTTGCCCTGTAGATTCTGTTATATTTTTTTCATTATGGAGAATACTGAATATGGAAATAGGTTAGCAAGCACTGTAACTTTTTGCACCTTTTTTTGGTGTTGGGAATCTGTATCACACATATATCCTGTAGGACTGAAAAACATGGGACTGCATTTCTAGAAAAATAATGAAAAAGGAACAGTAGTAGAGAGCCTTTGGCTGGAATAGGTAATGTTGATGGTCAAAATTATATATAATGCATTCTTATAGCCAGTTATTATATGAAACCATAACTCTGTTCACATCACGTAAAATGTGATGGAAACATTTCAGCAAAGAAACAGCTTACAACTTCCATAAAATACAAGTTGGTGTTTTTTTTAGAACAAACTCAATTCTGTGGAATTTATTTTTTCAAATGGACTTTCAGATTCATAGCATATATTTAATGAGATCCATTTATAGTTTTGACTGAAGATTCAAGGTTCAAGAAATTGGAGTTTTGTTTGTTTGTTTTTTTAACCACTTAAGTTCTTCAGTAGTAGCATTGCTACAACAAGGTAATTGGGTCTCAGCAAAATCCTGTGCTTGAAAACCAGGATTTGTTCCTTCACTTCCTCTAGAAAATGGGCCACCTCCAAGTCCTCTTATTTCTCTGGAAGCTTTCAGGAGAGGATAGAGATGATGTGTAGTCCTGGACTCTGATTCAATTACTTGCTTTGCATACTTCTGAAATTCATGTTCTTTATGGAGCGCAATAAGCTCTATCTGAGCATTATAGTCCAAGTCTGCTTGCTTCTCCTGCTGTTCTTTTGCCTTCTTTTCTGCCTGAGGAAGAAAAAGAAATGAAAAGGGAATAACAAAGTTTAGTATTTCTTTCACAACATAATTGTCTGTTAAAATTTAGAGCGGGTAAGCTTACAGGAGATTGGAGGTGATGTTACCATGCTTGTCAGATGTCATTCCTCCCCAGTTCATTCCCAGCTCACCCCACCATAGGAAAGTGCACACTGAATAGCTGAATAAACATCAGCATTCACTGCTGTTCCTTGGGGATCTGACCAGAAGATACAAGGAGACAGCAGCCATACATAAAGACACAGGACAGGAAGTGATGTGTCATTGCAAACCAGCATTCACTCATGCACCACTCCTTGACGGGAAGGGGTTTGTATGGGTGACTCCCACACTGACTAGCACTGTTAGTTAGGTTCATGCTCCTTTTTGAATGCGCTGGAAGGGTATGGCACTTCCATTTACCATTTGCTGGATCTGAATTTTCTGTACTTCTATGTTTGCATCACGTTGTCTTTGTTTCTTGGCTTTTTCTGTTTCCAGATAGATCTGATTCTTTTCCACTAATGCTTGAAGTTCTTTTTTACTTTCTGCTTTTTCCTCTCTCTCCTTTTCCAATTTCATCTTGACCTGCATTTTATAAAATAGAGGGAGTTAACCAAATAGTTACCCTGCTAGTTTGAGGAACTGTGCCTTTCAACCAGCCATTCTCCAGGCCAGATCCAGAAGCATGCAGTCCCACACCAGTGCTCTGATGTGCTGGATGATGGCAGCTGCGCTCTGTCCAGGCCCAGTTTCTTGTAGCACTGACAGGCTCCTTGGCTGCAGGAAGCAAGGCTGAGACTGAGAAGTGTTTGCACAAATTACTAACAATTACAGAGCTTTCAAACTCAAACGGATGAACTCAGGTACCTTGTGGCTTGCTTAAGGTGTTAGATGTGTAACTGTAAATTGTAAATATGCAAGGCAACTACTGAGAACTTGTGGGTATGTCTCACTAACAGTTAGCATGCTAAAGACCACAGTATTCCTAGAAGGTATTCCTAAGTACATGCCAGAAAGAGGGATGAGAACAGGTTAGATTTCTTACCACAGTGGCTCTGTGTTCAGCAATAGACTCAATGGCAGCCTTTTTTTTTGCTTCTTTCTCTTTTTGTTCTTTTTCTTGTGTAGCTTCTTTTTTTGCAATGTCTCTAGCAATACGCTTGTCTTCCATCTTCATTACTTCACTCATTTGAGCAGCTAATTGCCTAATAATTTTATCCCGTTGTTCCTGTGTTATTCTGCAGAGAAACATAAGTATTCATAACATATGCACCTAGTCTACATGAAGCACTGCTTCTATCAAACCCCACCAATTCCACTTCTTCATCTCCTTGTATTCCTCCTGTTGTATTTTTTTAAAATTATTTGATTTAGTAAATAAGTGTTCCCTATATTTTTGTAACACGATTTTTTGTTGCAGTGAAATGCTGTATCATTTGGAGTCTGCCTAGAATCTTGCTATTAGGAGGGACTTGTAGGAAGTATTGGCCAGAAATAGGAACAGTTAGATTAAGTCACTGGCATATTCATGCTGTACTTTCAGTGTTAAATAGGTAGACCTTACTAATAGCATTATTAATAAAAAAATTTAATTAATTAATACCTTGTTAAGAGTAGAACTATATTTCTTAATCTATCTCAGAGAAGTATAGCTTGTGCCTCCAAATACTTTTACCTATGATTCTAGTTGTCTTTAATTGCTGAGAGAGTGGAGGCTTGTCAGGACACATATAAAAAAAATCACTGTTCCCAACACACTGGAGTAGAACTTCACACTTTTGTAAATCTTTATGCTTTGAGGAGTGAGGAGATCTATTACTAACCCACAGATCTATTACTAATGATGCTGTGAAAGAACTTCCTTTTTGTCCTGAATTCTCCATGTCCCATTGAGTAGAATTTAATTACAGAATAATTGTGGGTTTTGTTATGTCATCAGTCTGAAATGTTTGAATAAGAAAAGTGTGCAGTTCTTAATTTAGATACATTTTATAAGCTAGCTTTGAACCTACCTACGCATTTCAGCTTCTTTCTCTTTCATCAGCTTGGCAATTGTTTGCTTTGCTTTGAAATGAGCTCTAATCCGATCATCTTCTTCCATTTGCTTCTGTTCCTCCACTGCTTTGATTATTTTCTGGTTAGCTACGTGTTCCTGCATAGGCAAAATGATCCTGATATAACAGATGAAATTTAGAAAATCTAGACCTGGATTAGCAACTCTCTCTCTTCATGTTTCTCTCAAAGAGAATGGAGAGGAAAGGGATTCTTATTGCTTCCTCATCTGGTTTGAACATGCATGAAGGGGAAGTGGTAGAAAAAAGAAAGAAGGGGAATCAAGCATCAAACATGGGTTGGAGCTGCTTCTGCCAACCCATTACTGTGCAGTGCAGGGAGCATTATCCCTTGCTCCTATCCACGCACACGGGAGAAGGGAATGCTGAGAGGAATGGGACTGTGCAAACCCCTCCAATTATTTTCATATTCACAAACTACAATTATTCCCCTTTCCTATCAAAGAAAAATGGGCATAAAACTGGGCAGGTACATGGTACCTGGCATACTGAAGCTACCAGCAAACCTCTTGTTGCCAGTAGGCCCTTTAAGCTATATTAATTAACATTACTGTTTCATTCCAGACAGCCAAAACAAAGTGAACATTTTGAACTCTTTGCTTTCCTGTTATTTACATGATACAGCCTCTGGCGTTCAACTTTTTCCTCCTGTTCCTTTTCCATCTTTCTCCGAAGTTCTAATTGGTACAATTGGCTCAGTCTCTGTATTTCTTCTCCTTCTCTTTTGTCTTCTAGCTTGGCAAGATCTGCTTGATGCTTGCGCTCCTTTATTCTGAAACAAAAAGAGGAGTGGAATTGGCTTAGGGGCCATACGAAGTAATGAACAGATACAGATTCTGCATGTCTGCAGGAACTTTAACACTAAAATATCTGGTATTTTGAAGAGAAGGTGGGTAGAATGTCTGAGGTAAAAACCAGCATCACTGTAGTGGTAGCTCTTCAGTAATCTCACCAGAAATTAGCTACATAGTATATGGAGACATACTGCAGATGACTGGTAACAAGATTGAGCTGGACGACCCATGAGCACCTCTGCATCCATTACATTCTGCCATATCATTGCAGCAGCTTCAGTGAGCAAGATTTCCTCAGTAAGTCCCACGATACCCACACTTCTCTGTCTGGACACACAGGCAACAGCTTAAACCAGCCAGTTCTTCTAGACCCGGAATACTTGAGACCAGATTTTAAACCTACTACCTGCATCGGGGAATTTGATTCCTTCTGTCAGCCACCAGTTCTGTAATTGTCACCTGCATTGGTGACTCCCCCATAAATGCTTGGGAACGGCTAAGTGGAGGTAGCAGTGATGAGTTCTCTAGATGCATTAATTGGCAGCTGATTATGGCCAAAGCAACAATCTGATTTAATTTCTTCCTTTTCTGGAATCAAAATTGATTTAGAATACACTGTCAGGAGCAAAACTGAAATAGTGATGTGGTTAAAACCTATTGCTGCTTACTGGAAGTGATTTCAAATGCAGACTGTTGGCAACTTTACCATGCTGCTTCTCCTTTTTGTGCAAGGTCTTTTGTTTGGATTATTCTTTTTAAAATGTCACATTTCTGAGACAAATGATTATTAACTCTCTGTAGAAACCTTACAGAGTGTATTTGTGAGAAGAGAGTCTAAATAATTAATCAAAAATAATCCTACTTTACTGTTACTTACTGTTCCAGCTGATCTCTGCATAGTGCCAGTCGATTCATATAACGTTGATGTACCTTTTCTTCCTCTCTGAGAATAGCTTCTTTACATTTACGTTCTATTTCTTCTTCCTTCTTTTTGTTAACATCTGACTTTAACTTTTTAAATTCAATTTGAGCATCCCTTTCCTTTAGGACCTCAGCAAGTAGAAGGGCACTCTGCAAGAGAACAATTTTAGTAATTTGCATGTCCAAAGTATTTAAAGAAACTCAATATGATTTGAAAGGAAAAAATGTAAATTGTCAACAAACATGCAACCCTTTCACTCTTTCGTTCTGGTGGTACAGATAAGTTTTTGCTTTATTGATGGTCTCCTTCCATTTTGCTGCTTGGAATTCTGCTTCTTCCAAATCAAGTAACTTTCTTTCTTCCTCTTGCTTTTCTTCACGTAATTTTCTGGCTTTCAGTTTCCTTTGTGCCTGGCCCTACAATGCAGGTAAAAATTCACCTTCTTATAAACCACATTTAAAAATCATGGATTGAATACAAACCATTCTGAAGGTAGCATACTCCATGATTTTTTTTTTTTGTTTTTACTTCTGCATTTCAGGTTTGGCAATTAAACTATTTATGCAGAACGTAGTTAAAATACATGTTTAAAAGCAAATGTTAAACTAAGGGGTTACACCTGGAAATCTATTGCATTTTAGAGTCACGGAATCATGCTGCACAGAGCAGAGGAGCAGATCACTTCCCTCGCCCTGCTGGCCACGCTTTTCTTGATGCAGCCTGGAATACAGTGGGCTTTCTGGGTCATGATGGCACGTTGCTGGCTCGTGCCCTGCTTGCCATCCACCAGTATCCCCAAGTACTTTTCGGCAGAGCTGTGTTCTGTCCTTATGTCCCCCACCTTGCATTGTTAATGGGGGTTGCTACAACTCCTGTGTGAGACCTTGCACTTGGATTTGTTGAACCTCATGATGTCCATCTGGGCTCTCTGCTCGAGCCTGTCTAGGTCTCTCTAGAGGGCATCCCGTCCCTTGGGCATATTGATCACACCACACAGCTTGGCTCTTCTCTTTTTGCATACATGAAAACAGCTGCCTAGTTTAGAAACGTGCGCAGTGCTTACCATAATGGTGTTCGTCCAGTCTTTGACAGCCGCTTTGGAGCGTAAGTGCATTTCTTTTCGTTCTTTCTGCTCCGCGAGGATGCGTGCTGCCTCTCTGCTCGTGCTGCCGAGGCCGTCCTGCATCCTTTCCCACTCTGCTCTTGGCAATACAATTACCTGACGGAGATCTACTTCGTTTGGAAGAAAACATCCGTCTAGAATGTTATTTTCTTCAAATCTGTGTGATGCTGCATAGAGGGGGAAAAAAGTACTGATGTTTTTTGAAGTCAGAAAACCCTGAATTCAAACCTGTGTCAGGTTCGTGCACGGCAGCGACAGCAAGCGCTCCTTACGGTCGCTCTCCCCACCTCGGCACCCCGGAGCCAGCACAGAGCGCCGGTGCCCGCGTTCTGACCGTACGGGTGTCGGTGCTCAGGCTGCCGCACCGCTCGTACGTCCCACGGCCGTGTGTGTGCGCAGGTTTGACCTGTGGTACCTGGCGGTTTGGGACGGCACTTGGACGTGGGTCTGAGAGCAGCCGGACCGGGCAGCGCTCCCAGAAGGGAGGGAGGGAGGAACGCCGACGAGGCTGTAACGGACGGTGCGGCTGTGCCTCGCCGCCCTCGTCCCGTGCGCTCGTACGTCCTAAGGACGACGCGGGTGGGAGCCACCCGCCGGGGACAGCCCCACGGTCACGGGGAGCGGCTCTGCCCGCACCCGCGAGGCTCCACTCACGCGCCAGCCGCCGCCTCCGGCGCGTCAGCCCCGTCCCCGCCGCCATGGCCGACGGCCGCGCCGCCGTGTGTACGCCGCGTTGCCGGGCAACTCCGCCGGGACCACGTGACGGCGCGGAGCGGAGGCGGGCGGCGCGAGGCGGAAGTGGCGATCGGTGCGGCCGGCGGTGCCGCTCCCGGCTCTTGGCGCGCTGCCGTCCCGCGGCCCCCGGGGCGCCGCCGCCGCCGCGTTCGGCCCGGCTACGGCGGCAGCAGGCGGGGGCCCGGTGAGGCCCATGAGGTGCGTCCTGCCGGGGCGCGGAGCTGTCGCGGGGGCTGAGGTAGTGCTCTGCAGCCCGGACCCGCAGGCGGCGGTGCTTTTCACGGCCGCGGTTCCTTGCGTTTGGCGTGTCCTCGCCGCCCGCTGCTCGGTATTTCGCTCGCCAAATGTCTCTGAAGTCTGTGGCGCCATCCGAGTGCCCTCCCAGGTGCCGGAGAATCCCGGTTTGTTTGCGCTGGGAGTGCTGGCGGGGAAGCGTGGAACCGCTGCTGCGGTGCGAGGCCCGCGGCTGGAGCTGCGGCTCCCGCTGGGCACAGTCCAGGGCTGCTGCGGGCAGAGGTTTGGCACGGGCTGCAGCTCTGACCTTCCCACACTGCTGTTTTTAGCCTCAGCGTTACTTTTCCCATGGTTGTAGTGGCCATAAATAGCTTTCTCTGTTCAGATATTTGTCTTTCTTGCATATTTTTTTTCTCCTGAGCACAAGACCGGGGTAACGATTCAGTAGTTCCATTTATGTAAATATTTTTTTTCTCTGTTTGTTTGTTTTGGGACCCATTCACGGACAGCTATGAAATTTCTGTTGGTTTTTGATTTTGACCATACGATCGTAGATGAAAATAGCGACACCTGGATTGTGAGATGTGCTCCTGACAAAAAGCTTCCCAGTGGGTTACGGAACTCCTACCGGCCGGGACATTGGACAGAATACATGGGCAGAGTCTTTGTCTACTTGGGGGACAGTGGCGTCCGAGAAGGTGACATGAAAAGAACCATGACAGCAATTCCCTTCACCGCAGGCATGGTCGATCTTCTGGGGTTTATTGGCAAGAACAAAGAGTTTTTTGACTGCATCATTGTTTCAGATTCTAACACGGTATTTATTGACTGGATTTTAAAAGCTGCTGATTTCCACGAGGTGTTTGATGAAGTGTTTACAAACCCAGCAGTGTTCAGCAGTACTGGCTACCTGACCGTGCAGAGCTTTCATGCCCACCATTGTCCAAAGTGCCCTAAAAACCTTTGCAAAAGGAAAGTTTTAAAAGAGTTTCTAGATAAACAGTTGGAGAGAGGAGTGAGTTATACGCAGATTGCCTATATAGGTGATGGTGGGAATGACTTGTGCCCTGTGATGTTTCTGAAGAAGGGTGATGTTGCTATGCCCAGGCATGGATATACCTTAGAGAAAAAGATTTCTCAGCTCTCTCGAGATTTCTGTCCCATAGAGTGTTCTGTTCTGGTTTGGTCATCTGCTGTTGAAATTATGTCTTATCTGAAGCTGCTTATAAAAGAACATTTGAAGTGATAAAAGGAAACTGATATATATTTTTTTCTTCCTGGGTGAGAAACGCTGAATGCACATGGAAACACAACATTATAGAACTGGGATATTAGCTGAACTTATGTTGTTTAAACATAATATAAAATTGTATTTTCAGTTTTGTCAGTAGTGGGAAAGTGATGTTAAAATGGCTTTCAGGCATAGTGTGCATTCCAATGTTTGTGGAGAAGTGTGCATGTTGGGGAGGGGAGGGGGCTGCCTGAGGGATCACCATTTCCTTTTGTCTTCTCCATCCTGAGCCTTTACCAGCCACCAAAGTGATGTTCCATGTGCTGTGGGGAAGGAGTAAGATTAGCGCACAAAAGAATAATTATTTATAAAGAATTTACATGCTTTACTTACCAAGAATGTGATTCTGGAACTCCTGGCTTTGAATACTTTTTTTTTAAATCAAGGATAAATGTTTAATTTGTAAATGATTTGGTATGTCTCTAATCCTGTATGATCTGAAGATGCATTTATATTTTTAATATACTGAATATTTTACCAAACTAAATTCCTTTTTAATAGTTTGTATTAAAGACAATAAAAAATTGCTGTCACTGAGAAGAGCGATGCCTGATGTTGTAAGGTATTCTGCAGTGCATTCTGTTCCTGTAAAGGCCAGGAGTGGCTTAACACAAGTGTGGGTGTCAGTCTGTAGAGCACCGTTCCTTTGGTCGGCTCTCTCTTGAAGCACAGGAGGAATGTTGCCACTTTGCACTGCTGCCACTCGGTACAGAACCTGTGCTGTCAGCTGGGACTCAGCCCGCTGCTTTTTCTGCTGCCCACAGAATGCTGTGTGTGTCCCTATGCGTTCTTATGCCAGTTTCACCTATTCACTCTTGTCTGTGTGCATCCTGTAATCCTCTCCTACAAGCTGAAAGAGAACATCTGTATCCATTTTAACTGTGTTTGAATAAGGAATCATTTATGAGCATGAGTGGTGGGCATGTTTCTCGCTTGCGGTGAGACGAACCGTAAGACTTGTACTATCCACGCAGAGGCACTTCAGTCTCATTGAAGTTGAATGATCTGTCTTCATGCCAGATGTTTTCTTTCTTACAGTCTCCCCGAAGTTCCCAAGTTGTGCTATAGTCTGCTATTGAACTATATAGTCTGTTTTAGCCTTTAGTCTGCTATAGTCTGTTTTAGCCTTTATATGCCTTAGTAGCTTAGAACTCTGCCGAACCTGCAGTGATATGGCTGCAAGTGTCAGCTATGTGGCTCAGCAGCCTGCAGTTGATGTAGATGTCTTCTGCATTGTCTTTGGGTGTTGTTTTCATTTTCTTACTGACATTTAATGTTATTACCCACTTTTTCTTAAGTTGAGGGTTTTTAGGAATGTTTTCCCCTGTTTTGGGGCCAGTAATATAAAAATGAAGATTTTCTTCTAGTACTGCTTTGTAAAGAGTCTGGCGTTTAGCTCTTCATCTGTTTTAACTAATTACAGAAGGTTGTTTTGAACAGTTTGTTGTCTGAGGTTGCCCAAATGATACATATGGGTTCTCAGGAGCACGGCTTTAATGATGGGTAGTTGATAGCTGTCTGAGACATTTGTACTGGGGAGTTTACCCTGTTGTGTTCTGCATAGAGACAGCATCTGATTAACTGAAGGGTTTCAAGCTATTTAAATTTGCTGATTTGTAGCCTGTATGAGAAAATAGTGGTGAATGTTGTGTGGTATTGCATGGTTTTTTTGTGTTGTTTTTTTTTTCCTCCAAAGTTGTGCATCTCCTTCATTCTAGATATGCTGCTAAGAGTTGCAGATATTGTGCTTTCCATTTCTTGGTTATAAAGCAGCTTGCTTTCAGCTTGTCCCGAGATCTCACTGCTTATTTAAAAAACAAAGTGCAAACCCAACCACCTAGTATATAAATAAGTACTCATCTTTCACTTCCACTTACATTTGTTATTCTTTTAACCTTAGAAATCTCATGTTGTAGTTTGCTCTGTTGCTGATTCCTTGAGCAAGAAATTCATCTTCACACTGAAATACATTTTTTGGTTGTTTTTAAGAGTAGAGAAGCAGGAGATGAGAAGAAATGAAGAACTAATTGAAAAGATTTGTAATTATGATCCAATTACTTCAAGTAGAGTGTAGAGCTGATGCTATTTTCTGGGCACAGTACATATTGGAGACAGAAAGAACTTCTCCATTCCGGTAGGTAAGCCATTAAGCAATTAATGAGGTCTTTCCCCTCTGCCCTCCCCGCTCCCATCTTAATAAAAGAGATCACTTTTCTGCAGCACCACAGTTACCAAACTTTTCCACTTTTGAGTATAAGGGGGGGAGATGAACATCTCCAGATTGTGAAGTCAGCTTTAGCTGGTAACAGCCAGAAGAGGCAAGGAGAGGGCAGAGCAGGTCCTTGATGGGGCGCTGGTTCAGTGTAGGTTGTTAATGACCTGACTGTTGGATGTTTAAACAATGTGCTCTGTGGAAGGGAGGTGTCAACTTCTTAGATGCTTAGCTGTTACAGAATATATAATGGGAGGCTCTTGTGTATATGAACATTTTCTGTATGGTAACAGGCCTGCTACCACACACCAGTTAGTATGGGCAGTACTGAGCTGAAATCCTATACCCTGACCTTATATGCTAGGAGACTGGCCAAGAGCTGTGAGAAGTTCCTGCTTATCCATAGGCAGCTGGTGAAATGGAAAGTGAAAAACAGCAGCAAAACAAACTTGTTGGCATGGGGACGTATAAACAGAGTCAGGACCCTACATGGGAATGCTCCAGAGAAAGAAGAGGAGTGAGCAATGTAGCTGTGGAACAGCCGCTGGTGAGAGCAGCTGGGCTGCAGTAATTTTTGGGCTGCAGCATACCACATAACTCAGGTTTCTTGGGCTGACAATACATCGAAAGTGGCTGAAAAAAAATGAAGGCAAAGATATGTGAAGAATTTGCTAGGTATTTTTGGACCAGCTTGTTCACATCTTGCGCTGTTACATAAAGGCCAATGGAAAGTGTGAGTCCTATTGCACAATCTGTGTGTGAGGAGAGATGGAGTGGGATGTCCATATACATCTTCCCACTCAGATTTCTTCTTTAATTCACGCTTCGGTGGGAACTAGGGAGGAAATACCACCGGTAATTAAAAGAAAAAAAAAAAAAAGCTTATTAATCTGTGCAGGGCAGGAACTCTCCTAATTTCTCCTTTTAGGGTGTGCAGGCACTTAAATAAACCTAACTAATGCTTGCCTCCCTTTGGTGAAGGGGTCCTGGACAGCCCTTTTAGCCCAGGAGGGCACTGGCGGGGCAGGCAGAGTCCGGCTGCGGTCCGAAGGTTCAATTCCCACTGGGGGGAGCACAGCCACCTTTAAGCCCGCTGTGCTTCATTTACATGTAGAGATCCCTATATCTCTAGGAAATGTGCCAGTAGAGAAGAGAAACTGTGAGCCTCATTTTCAGAAGCAGTGATAGCCATATAAACTTCTTCCCGGGCAATTTGCCTGTAAGTTGGAGTCAGCACAGTCTTGACAGTGCATTAGCCAGCACAGTTTGTGACTGTCATTTATGCTCTGCAAACACTCAGGTGTCTGAGGAAAGCTCAGCCCTCCCCCACCTTATCTCCTCTTTAGGGGATCCTTTCTCCACATTGCTCCTCACAGGCTGTCAGAGGCACTCTGGCTTTGTTGTGTGGCCGTGTGCCACCGGCTTGGTGACGCTCCCGGAGCATCTGTCCCTAATAGGGCTGACAGCCGCGGGGCCGTATGTCATCGCTGCCATAAGCCTTCCCCCCCTCCCTGGGGGCTGTGGAGCTGCGGGGCAGCGGCAGCAGCGACTCGGGCCGGCGTCTCCCCGCCCTTCAGCCGGGGGCTGCTGACCCTGTGGAGGTTCCCTCACTGGGTGAGTACCAGGACTGCGGGTGGCTTTGTGCAGTGGTGACGATGGCCCTGCCTGGGCAGGAGGACTACGTGTTCGCCTACCACGACTCATCGCACCCTGTGTGCCTGCTGGACGCGTTCCGGGCATTCTACCTAGACGGGCTATTCACTGACATCGCGCTTCAGGCCGCCTCGGGGGTCCTGCTGCATTGCCACAGAGCCGTCCTGGCGGCTTGCAGCTGTTATTTTAGAGCCATGTTCACAGCCGATATGAAAGAGAAATCTAAAAAGCAGATCAGGCTTCCTGAGCTCAGCCATGCCGTGCTGGAAGCCCTCGTGAATTATGCGTACACCTCCCAGATCCAAATAACAAAGAGAAACGTGCAAAGCCTGCTGCAGGCGGCTGATCTCCTCCAGTTTGTCTCAGTCAAGAGAGCCTGTGAGCAGTTTCTGGTCAGGCACCTGGATGCTGACAACTGCCTTGGGATGCATGCTTTTGCTGAGCACCACAATTGCCTGGAACTGGAAAAGGAATCCCGGAGGATGTTGCTGTGGCAGTTTGAAGAAGTGTGGAAGCAGGAGGAGTTTCTGGATGTTAGCAAGGAGAAGCTGGCTTTCATCCTCTCCAGAGAGAACCTCAATGTCTGGAAAGAAGAAGTGGCTGTCAGAGCTGTTGTTAGGTGGGTTGCACACAGTGTAGAGGAAAGAATTGAAGACATCTGTGAACTGCTGAGCTGCATCAAACTGGACCTAGATAACATGTATTTGAGGTCAGCTTTAAGCCTGCAAAAAAAATGCCGACTTAATGATAATAAGATAAGGTCCCTTGTGTACAGTGCCCTAAACCCCAGTCCCAAAGGCCTTTCCAAAAGACCAACGGCCACCATGTATGTGGTTGGAGGATATTATTGGCATCCCTTATCAGAAGTTCACATTTGGGATCCTTTAACTAACGCGTGGCTCCAGGGAGCAGAAATGCCGGATCACACTCGAGAGAGCTATGGGGTCACAAGCCTGGGGCCAGACATATATGTGACGGGAGGCTACAGAACAGAGAGCATCGAAGCCCTGGATACTGTGTGGATATATAACAGTGAGCGGGATGAGTGGGCAGAGGGCTGCCCCATGCTTGATGCGAGATACTACCACTGTGCAGTGTCCCTGAGCGGCTGCATCTACGCGCTGGGTGGCTACCGGAAGGGAGCTCCAGTGCAAGAAGCTGAGTTCTATGATCCTTTGAAAAAGAGATGGGTTCCTATTGCAAACATGATCAAAGGTATGTAAGCTCTCATGAGGCCTCAATGTCAGTCCTCTCGTGTTTGCCACTGAGAAGTGCCACTGACACATTCAGAGCTAGAGCCTAGTCAAGTTCGGAGGGATCGTTCTGTTGATGTCGGGAGGCTTTGGTTCAGGCCTGTGTGGGCCAAGCTGTTACAAACACCCAATGGCTGCACTGGGCTGTGCCGTCGGGCACAGAGTGGACAAGCAATGGCAGTGCCATTTAAGTCTGTCTTCCTTCAGGAGATAAATTTCTATTTGAGTTGTAAAGAAGTTAGAAAACTGCCTGGGATTAGAGTCTGTTCAGCAGGTCCTCAAAAAGTGAGTTCCAGTAAAGGGACTGTGTTAGTTTGGTATAAGGCCTGAGGGTTTCCTGTACAGTTTATTTATAAGTGTGTCATCATTTAAGACATCTTGCATGCAGCTTTCTCATATTCCAGAGTATCACCTGTTCAGGATCCTTAGTTAAATTTTTGGAGTAAGGATAATGAAAAGCACAAATACCTATTTTTAGCAGGCCAAAATAGTGACCCACTGAAAATACACGCGCTTGGAGAACAACCTACGTAAAGGATATTATTTTGTTATAAAGCTTATAAACGATCATACATCTTATCATACATTTTTACAACTTAACGTAATTATTTACTATTAATTATAAGATATTTTAAAAGATTTTATTGTAAATTGTTGCAAGGTAATTTTTTTCAGAGATTTTGAGGTATTTAACAGGAGAAAAACACTGTGCTCATGCCATTGTTTCTTCAGTGTTCACATATCTCCTACAAAAATTATTATTAGCCATTTTTAATTTAAAAATACGAATGCTACACTACTACTGCAAACAGTAGGGCCCATTTTCTGTGTGAAACTTTTTGGAGGCTTAAAAACGCACCAACATGCTAGTTTTTGTCCATGTTATCTTGCAGAGCCATTGTTTTATTTTTGTTTTGTTCTCCCAGAGACAGAGCTATCACAGCTACATTCCATTTGTGTCCTTCTTTGTATAATAGCATTGTTAATAATATGAGAAAGACTAAAAATATCAGGAAAAATACCCGGAGACACTGAGTAATCTCAGCTTCCAGTGACTTTGTCCTTGCCACATATGTGACACTTAAAAATGAGTTAAACATAGTGAAAGTGATTCCCTGTTCCAAATCCAGTGTTACCGTGCCCTTAGTGACTGCATAAAAATTGTGATTTTAATTTGTGGCCACGTTACGTGCAATACATGTCAGTTACTGCAATTTTATTTAATTTTCAATGATTTATCCTGCTAAAATAAGATGTCTTGTCAGTTTATTTAATTTCACATTCATTTAAATACTTGCAAGCATAATTTCAGCCTAAAACACTAATTAACAAGCTATTTAAACTGAGGTTATTGATGGAAGTGCCGTTGGGTGCTGTGTGTGGTCTGAAGCTGTGTTGTGACTGTTGTACTGTGCAGGTGTTGGGAACGCCACCGCCTGTGTCCTGCATGAAGTCATCTACGTAACCGGCGGTCATTATGGCTACAGGGGGAGCTGCACCTATGATAAGATCCAGAGATACCATTCGGGTAGCAATGAGTGGAGCATCATCACCACAAGTCCACATCCAGGTAAACAACAAGCTCTGTAATGTGATGTTTTTGTTCCAAACTGGGGGCCTTTAAACCCCCTTGAGTGTTCTGACTGAAAGGAAGATATCTGGTAGGGCAGTGATGTCCAGAGTGGTTGCTTGACCATTTACCAGGAGAAAGCCTTTCTCACAAGCATATGTTGTATGGAAATCACTCCATAAACATTTGGCTAAGGACTGGCTACAATTTATTAAGTATGATAGCAAGCTAGCTTTCCATAAAATCTGTCTGTTCATGGGCATTTGGCAAAGATCTTTTGTATGCTTTTTAAAAGGATTTTCTTTATTTCTTACATTTGGTAACAATAAGTTTCTAAAGAGATTATCAGTGCATACTGGTGCTTTCCTACGTGTGCTTTGTAACACCTTGGGCTTGCTCTGACCATGGGTAGCAGAAATCCTTGAGGTGTCCCCTCAGTTCACTGAGGACCCTCAGCCGACCTCTGTGTGCCCTGTGTTTATCATGTCAGTTAATGTTATTGTGCTGAGTTGAACCATGTTCCTTTCTTCCTGAAGAATATGGACTGTGTTCAATCACATTACAAAACAAGATCTATTTTGTGGGTGGACAGACCACGATCACAGACTGCTACGACCCAGAGCAGGACGAGTGGAAGCAGATGGCTCACATGTTGGAACGGAGAATGGAGTGTGGCGCGGTGGTGATGAACGGGTGCATCTATGTGACAGGAGGATATTCCTATTCCAAAGGAACGTATCTGCAGAGTATTGAGAAATTCAACCCTGAACTAAACACGTGGGAAGCAGTAGGCAACCTTCCCAGCGCCATGCGTTCACATGGCTGTGTCTGTGTGTATAATGTGTAAGCATTGGATTTTCACAGTGCTGATAAAGAAAACAGATACAATATTCCTAATGGCACTGATTACCTCATGAACGAGATGCCTAATACAATCTCTTAGTGCACGTTCATTAAGGACTGTACAATTTGTTTTAAACAATTCAGAAGGGTAAATATGGGAAAAATATTTCCATGTTTTCTCTGTCATAGAAACTTTCAAATGATTCTCATGATACTTTGTGCACCTGTATCAGAACTACTGTGAAAAACAAATTTATTTTTACCAGTCACTGGGTAGAACTAACTTGGTGCTAAGATGAGCAAAACCAATGTATTTTGCTTTTCTGTGGAGCAGCGGGCTCAGGATATAATCTTTGACACTCTGAAGATAGATGTAGGAATGGCTCATTGCCACAGATCTGATGTGTGAGACATACACAGTGATATCTACTTGGAGAGTAGTGTTACCACATCCAGGAACTGCAGGCAGTTGCAGGGCATCTCTAAATCCACCTTCAGATGCCAGAGTGAAGAAGAGTACGCAGAGAGAAAGGGGGGAGAAATACCACCTGGTAGCCCAGGTATGCAAACAGAAACTGTATGCTGGCTTCATGGTGTTGCAGTGGTATTTTGGGTTGTTTTGCAGCTGTTGTTGATTGCTGTATGTATTCACTGAGAGAAAAGCCTTACTATGATAACTGTTTTTGAAATTTAACACGTCCTCCTGGAATGGAACGTGGAGTGGGACTGAGTGGTCCAGAGTCCCCCTGCTGCTGTGGGGCTGCATGCAGTCTGACAAAAGTGATCCTATCACAGAGCAAGGCTGGGTTAGCCTGCACGGGCCCTGCAGTCCTGCTTACAGAATGACAGCAGAAACAGCTGCCGGCTGCTGGTACAGGAGTGAGGGACAGTGCGGGGCTGTGACATGCGGTGGTGGGAACTCCCTGCCCTTTCTTTTTGGAAAGAAGCTTGGATTTTATTGGATTTGTCTGGATCTAAGGAGGTGAACTTCGAGTTCACTGTATTTTTTTCCCCTAATCATAAATATTTTTGACATTTTTATTATTTTGCATTTTTTACTGTTCCTCCCCTGCATTTGCTTGTAGTAGTTTGCACACAACTCTGAACTTTGACACGGAACCCTGTGATGTGTGCATAGCTCTTGGTTTGGTGCTCTGTCAGAAGCTCATGGGTTCAGTATTCTGTTAGCTGCCCAACTACTGAAGTGTTCAGATTAATTTCTTTACAGACTCTAAAATGTAAAGTCGTTGGAGGAACTGAGCTCTGCTGTTGTTTGATGTACACAGGCCAAGCAAGATAGCAGAAGAGCTAAAGGCAATTTGTTTCCCCTGGAAATGGCCACAGCGGAGCGTCATTAACAGTCTGGTGGGGCTGTAAAGGACACCACAACAGCTGAAGGCGACCTCGGCAGCGAGCAGAACTGCAGGCCAACCTGTACGTGTTAGGGCAGATGTTTTTGTTTTGAAAAACACGATAATGGGAGCAGCTGCTTGTAGCTGGCCCCGACGTTCTTGGGCCCCATCTCCCACCCCTGTGAGCTGCAGCCTGGTGCGGAGCTACGAGCCAGGCCGGGAGTGGCAGTGCCTGCCAGCATCGTTCCGTCAGCTCCCACACGCGGCGTGTTGGCTCTGGGGAAAGCCGGGACGGTTGTGGGGCTGCAGCGCGGCGCTGGACCTGGACCTGCTGCTGCGAGGGGAACCTCGGGGCTGGGACAGCGGTGCGGCGTCTGCCGTGACTTCTGACAAGCCCTCAGGGCTTAGGGATCCTGAATGCGTTAAACAGAGTGTAAAAGTTCACGGACTTTATTGTTATACTGTCATTTATTTATTGCTGCTGTTTTTTGTACGGTAACGTGCGCTGCCTGTTGAAGGGGCTCCTCGGCCCCTGACCCGTTTTAGCGGTGAGCTGCGCGCGGCGGCCATTGCGCTGCTGGCCCTGTCCGGGGGCGGCGATCTCGTGATCGTTTCATTGGCGAACTGAGGGAACGGCACGTAAGCCGAATCGATGAACTCACTGCGATCTATTAAAGCTTTTATCCACGTGACGCCGGTATTTATAGCACCGTTAGCATCTTCAACGCAAACGCGCTCGAATGAACGCTTACGCTTTCTATTCGCCGCAGCTAGGACGGCAGGCACCCCGCCCCCGGGCCCCGTTTCCGGCAGCGGCCCCGCCCCGGAAGCGGTAGCCACGTGAGGGCGGCGGTGGCTGCTGGGCACGCGGCGCAGCCTGCAGCCTTTCAAGCGGCGGAGCGGTGCCGCGCGCGGTCTGAGCCGGGCCGAGCGGCGGAGGTGGGCGTGCGGGCGGCGAGGCGTCCGGGCGGCTCCGCGCGGGGACGGCTGCGGGCGGGCACGGCTGCGGGCGGGCGACGGGGACCGCGCGAGGAGGCCGGGGCCGCCGGCCGTTCCGGGCCGCGCTTCCCGCGCTTCCCGCTGCCGGGCCGTCCGGGAAACGAGGCCGGGAGCGCGGGGCCGGGCGGATGGTGCCGCCGCCCGCATCCGCCGCGCTGGGCGCGCGCTGCCCGCTGCTTGTCGGCGTCCCGCGCCGCGCCCCTGCGTGCCCGCGGGTGTCGGCACGTGGCGGGCGCTGCGGCTGCGGGGCGGCCCGGAGGCTCCGGCGGCTCGGGAGCGAACCGGCGGGCTCGCAGTGGGGTCGGCGCTTCTCGCGTCTACCGCTCGGCTCGACGAATTCTAGCTCGCGTCCGTCCTGCTCTCGCGCGCTGCTGCGGCGGTCCTTGCGTGCGGCGGGCGGAGCGGCCTCTGGCGCTGCACTGCTCAGCGCTGCCGGCCTGGATGCCGGGCCCAGGAGGAGAACTTTCCCGGTTGTAAGGCTTCACCTCGAGGGTTTGCCGTAGTCTTCCGTTGCTTTAAGCTTCCTTACGGGATGTTTTTCTGTCCCGAAGCGCCATCGAGGCGGGGTTTGCTCTGCCTCTCTTGGCGGCGGAGCGGGGCCTCTGCGCAGGGCGCGCTGCGGGCTCTGGGCTCCCGGAGCGGGCGGCGGAGCTGCGGAGGGGCCGTGAAGGACGGGAGGGACCGCGTGAAGGCGAGGGCCCGTTTTTCCATAACGCTGCACGGCACTCCTACCGCAGTGTTTCTTAATGGCCTCTGCGGTACCCGGCTGTATAAACAGGAGTGTCTGCGTGGTTCGGAAGGGGTGTTTCTTGGGGGGTTACAAGAGCCAGGCTGCGCCCAGCAGACTGAACGGGAGTTCTCTCTAAATGACAAAACCGAAGCATAACAGCTGGCTTTGCTGAGCGCTTCTGTCACCTCAGATGCTGCTTCTGCTCGTTCCTCGCCTGGGCGGCACTGCCTACCGGCCTAAAAGGACCCCTGATCTTATTTTAACAGAGACTTGCATGAAGAGTACCGTTTGGTACTGTAAAACTAAACAAGAGCAGCTGAAGGGACAGGCTGGTGTAGCCTGGCTGCATCTCACCCCTGAGAGGATTTCATAGCAGCTGCCTCCGCCTGGCCCTTTCCTGCTGTCCTGCTGGATGCTGCCAGCTGTGAGCTGGTGGTGCATGGTTCCTCTCCGCGGTTCAGTGCAGGTGCAGCTGCACATTGTCTCTTTGTGCTGGGGTTTCTTTAAAAAAGATACATAGTTAAAATCCATCATATTATTTTCCCCCTCAGACTATGCAAGACAGTAACATTTTCCACAGCTCCTAGTAAGCTAGTATGTTATCTTAAATAATTGAACTGCAATGTGAAAAGCACCTACAGGCCAGTGGTTCACTTAAAAGATTGCGTAGCGCTTAACAAAATTGGCCATCTTGGGGAAGAGCCATAGCAATGTGTGCTAAGTCATCTTCCCCAAACAGAAAGCCATTCCTGGTTTTCATGGTTTCTTGTTCTCCCAGCCCCATCACAGTGTCTCTGAGAATCTGTAACAAGTTAGTGATAAAATGAATAAAGTGGAACAGTTCTTCAGTGGGTTGGCCTTCCTTGGAAAAGGTGCTGCAGAGGCACACGATGTGTGGTTAATTAGTTGATCCAGGGGAAAAAGCTAAGTCTATTCTGTAGTCTGACAATAAACTCAACAAAGTTAGGTAACATCAGAAACTTATTTGGGAGTCAGGTGCCAGGGATAACAGCATGGGGGAGTGTAATGATGAGGGCAGCACCAGAGTGAAGTGGTGAACTGATTGGTTTGCTGGAGTTGGGCTGGCTGCTGTGGGACATCTCTGAAATGACTGCTACTATGAGCCAGCAGGTTGTGGCCTGAGTTTCTGCAGAGTGCTTTATAGACGAATGGATGGCGCTTTGAGCGTGGCCATTAATTAACACTTGATAAAATCATGCTTTTGAAAGTGTCCCAGTGTTTAGGTACAGATGGAAGCACAGTAGTGGAGACTAGGATGTGCAAGACTGGAATGCAAACCCATATTCACCTGTAGTCCTGATGTTCATTGACTGAACTAGGGAAACTGAAGGCTGTGAATCTGCTTCATCTTCTGCAGCTGGGTTTGATGAGTGTAATGAGAGCCCAAAGGGAGAAAGTCAAAATCTGTGCTTCCCTTTTTAAAGCTGAATTCAGACTGATTTCTGACACCTTTACAAACCTGCATTTTTCCTCATTCTTTTCTTGAGAAGTGGTTACACTTACTGGGAATATCAAACAAATCTTGTTAGAGATGTTTTGCCTATCAGTGAGGCCTTGGTTTTGATTTGACAAATGTTAGTTGTTATTGGTTCAAATCTATTGCTGTGGATCTGTGACTAGAAAAAAGGTAAATAAATGCTGTCAATCTTGAATGTAGAATGCAAAAAACTGAAATACTGAAGTATTTTATGTGTTTGTTAATTGTTCCAGTTTCTATCTGGAAGTTCTGTGGTCACATTTAGAGCTGATTCACAAAAATAAAGGTGGCTGAAGATCTTGTAGAGTCTGCAATTAATTGCAGCACTACAGAAAAGCTCTGTAGAAGTTGGTAATTAGTATTTAGTGACTTTGCTCCGATTTCTCTTCAACACAGCTGGTGAAAATGGCTGAAAATGGAGATGGTGAAAACATGTCTATCTTGGAAAGCAAAATCTGTCAGCAAATTGAGGTAAGTTCAATTTATAGTTTGGGACCTGAACTGAGATGTAGTTTTTGGAGACCTTAATTGGTAGGGACTTGGCTAATGGGAAGTTGTGCATCAGTAAACAACTTATTACTGTGTTTGTTGGGGTTATTCTTTGCATGCAAGTAGGAATTTAGTAGGTTTAACTGTGGGGGGAAAAATCCTGTTTGGGAATCTGTGCTGTTCAAAATTTTAGCATGCTGCATAATTTGCTATTATGATTTACTTTTGGAAGTGTCACATTAAAGCAGGAAGTAATAATATGAGAATTCCAATAAAAATAAAAACTAGAATTTTGAACATTTCTATCCACTGTTGTAAGCTGTCTAATGGAAAAGAGCTTTTGAAGTGTGAACATTACAAAACAAATCTTTCTTTTTTTTGCAGTACTATTTTGGCAATCACAACCTACCAAGAGACAAGTTCCTAAAGGAACAGATCAAATTAGATGATGGTTGGGTGCCTTTGGAAGTAATGATCAAATTCAACAGGTAAAGCAAAGTACATCTAATTTGGACAGAAGGGTAATTTTCAGCTACTAAAATCTGTTCTGGTGGCCAAATGTGTCTGTTCTGCACATGCATTCCTCTTGCTGTTTCAACATTTGGCTTCAGCTTTGCCCTGTGTATTTTTCATAACCTGCGTCTCCTTACTTGATAGGTTAAGTCGCCTTTCGAAAGATTTTGGTGTTATAGTAGAAGCACTAAGAAAATCCAAGACCGGTCTAATGGAAATAAATGAAGACAAAACTAAAATCAGAAGATCTCCAAATAAACCCCTTCCTGAATTAAATGACCAGTACAAGGCTGCAATTAAAAACAGATCTGTATATGTTGTAAGTAAGCTGCTGCTTTTGCTCTGAGCTATTCTGGGTGGTTTTGACTGAAAAGCATCTAATCAAAGTCAACTTGGTTTAACTCATAGTAGATAGTCAGGGGGTTATTTCTGATGAGGTATTCCAGTTTGTTGCATACAATTGAAGCTTTGTGCTGTTTTACAGAAAGGCTTTCCATTAGATGCAACTCTCGATGATATCAAAGAATGGCTGGAGGATAAAGGTCCAGTTGAAAACATTCAAATGAGGAGAACACTGCAGAAGACATTCAAGGTAGCTCTTGCCGTGAACAGTAAGACCTGGGGCAGGGATGCCTTGTGGAGTACATTTTGTTAAATTATTCTAAAATTGAATATATCTCACTCAACAGGGGTCAATATTTGCAGTGTTTGATAGTGTTGAATCTGCCAAGAAGTTCACAGAAATCCCAAACCAAAAGTACAAAGACACAGAGCTGATAGTGCTTTTCAAGTAAGTCCACCTACCTGATGGATGAGCTAATAAGAGTGGTCAAGGGTGGAATGAAGTTTCTATACTGCTTTACAGATATCAATAACACAGATCTTTGGAGATGAGTATTTTGACTGCTAAAGACAGAAGTAGCCAATTAACAGTTGAGACTGTCTTATAAAGTAATTACAGTGGAATAATCTAAGTAGTATTAACAAAGTTTACATTCTATTGAAGGGAAGAGTATTGTACAAAGAAAAATGAAGAAAGGAAACAAAACAAAGTAGAGGCCAAAGCAAGAGCTAAACAGTAAGTCCTTATCAGCAGAAATGCCTGGTTTTATCACCTGACCATACAAGAACCGCCTCTTAACTAATCTTAACTTCTCTACAGGGAAAAAGAAGAAAAACAGAAACAAGCAGCAGATGCTGAGATGGTATGAATTTCTTATCTGTCTGTACTTGAAAACTGTTTTTTCATGGATTTTCAATAAAAATCCCGTTGCAGCTGCACGCTGTAAAGCTAAGGTGGGGGATAGTCACACCTTTACATTCCATAATAGATCACTTTCTTAAAAGCTGAGATGACTTCCACAACTAACCTACAGTAAGACCTCCTTTTGTCATGGTATTGCGTCTTATTTTCAAGAGACTGATTTTGCTTAAAGGCTCATATCCTGGATTTGAATTAGGTACGTTTGCCTGCTCAGACAGGATCCAAAATACATCAATTAGATGATCATTTTCTTCCATTTTTTTCTCCTACTTAGAGACTCTTGTAGGGATGTAATCTGTGTTATGTATGTTTTCAACTTGAGTTCTCAGCCCTCGGAACTGTTTCAAAATTTCAAGAGCATAAATATCTTATGGAAAGGATTCCCAACTTACACATAAATGAATCAGTAAGCAAAGAAAGAAAAAGTGTTTTTAAAAATGTCTGAGTGGAGGTGTGTTAGACTTGGACATCAGCATAAATACATAGCAAGGATGCTTTGCTTACTTGTAGTATTAAGAAGGCTGACTTTAGTTGCTTATTTATTGTTAGCATGTTTTAATGTTACCCTAGAGGGATGGAAAAATATATTTAAAGCTTGGCTTTTCAATAAAAAAACTTTTTTTTTTTTTTAAAGAAATCTCTAGAAGAAAAGACAGGATGTCTTTTGAAGTTTTCTGGTGATTTAGATGATCAAACATGCAGAGAAGATCTCCATGCGGTATTTTCTGATCACGGAGAAATCAAATGGATACACTTTGTAAGAGGTGCAAAGGAGGTCAGTATAACTTTGGACATGGAGTTAAGATCTTCATATTAGTTTGAAACTGAATCATTAAATGCATATGCTTTTATATCAAGTAATTCTTTTTTTCTCTTCGACTTGTGCAACTGCAGAATACTTAGAGAATAAAATCATTTGCTTAAATTCTTTCAAAAGGATGAGTAGAGATTCCAGCCTCCTCAGCTGATGAGTTGAAACCTGGGAGTGAGAGTGTTTGTTGTAACAGCTTGAGGGTTTTGCTTCAGTCTAGATATTTCATGCAAACACTGAACTTGCTGAGGTACCTAGCAGAATATGTTCATCATTCAAGTCGAGTGTTTTCATGATAAAATTCAAATGCAAATACCATTTTTTCTTTTTAAGGGAATCATCCTATTTAAGGATGCTGCAAAAGAAGCTCTGGAAAAAGCTAAGGAAGCACATAATGGAAACTTACAGCTTCGGAACAAAGATGTTACTTGGGAATTGCTAGAAGGAGATGCAGAGAAAGAAGCTCTGAAAAAAATACTAGAAGATCAGCAGGAATTGCTGAAACAGAAAGGAAAAGGTCCTCTCTGACTGGTTGAAGCATTTACAGTGTTCTAGGAGTGGTGTTATGTATTCATAATTTTATTAGCACAAAATAATCACTAACTGTAAAGGATAATTTTAAACTTGTCAATTAAAAGACAAATGATACCAAGTTCCTGTCATCTTATCCCAACAGGACGCAAACTTAAAGGAAGAGGGGGGAAGATACCTCAAGGTGCACACAAAGGGAAGGTACAGTTTCAGGGCAAGAAAATAAAGTTTGAGAATGAGGAAGAAGGCGAAGATGATACTAAAACAGGTATACTATTCTGCATGGGATACACCTTCTTTATTCCAGAGGGCTTGTTAATGGACAATTTTTTGTTTTCTAAAATTTTTTCTGGTTTATGCTATAGTACTTCAGTTGTTGTCCTCTGTCAGTACTAGTAAAGTTAACTGTTAAGGTCCTCTGCTGAACTCTTTTCAAAAGTTAAAACTGTCCAAAATACATTTTAAAGTATTAAAACATTTACTAGATGCTGAGGTTGTACTGCAAGGCTATTCAAGGCATTCTGCACTGAGGATGGTGGTTACCATCAACTACTGCCACCCTCCCTATCCCCACCCCAGCATCTTGAGGCATATCAAGTCCAGTAGTTCTGGATAGTGTGGGGCTCAGAGAAGATGAACAGCTAAGTTTTCTGTTGCTTAGATGTGACCTACTTTAAAAACAAAGAAGAAAAACCAACAAAACACAACCATTCAACCCTACACCTCTTAGATTTCACTCTGTCATCTTCTTACCTGCCCTAGTGGTGAAACTTCTACAGGTGTTGTGATTTAACCTTGCAGGCAGCTAAACACACACAGCTGTTTGCTAATTCCCCCTTCCACTGTGGGATGCAGGCAGGAATTGCAGGGGACACACCACAACTTGTTGGTTGAGATTTTAAAGTAAAAAAGCTGTTTACTGAGACAGAAATAGTAATGATAACAATATATATATTTACAAAACAAATGATGCAGAATGCACTCACCACCTGGCCTGATGCCCAGACAGTCCCTGAGCAGTGACACCCCCGGCCAACTCCCCCCATTGAGTTGTTCTGTATGATGTTATGGGGTATGGAACATCCCTTTGGCCAATTTAGGTCAGATGTCCTGGTTCTGTCCCTTCCCTCCTCCCTGTACTGCTCCAGCCTCCTCACTGGCAGGGAGTACAAGAAGCTGAAATGACCTTGGCTCTACGCAGCACTGCTCAACAGCAACAAGAATGTATTACAAACATTGTTCTCCTAAAGCCAAAACACAGAATCATACCGGACGCTATCAACAAAATCAACTTCTGCCCTACCTGAAACCAGGACAACAAGGAATGCATTCATTATTTCAGAATGCGTAGAAATTCAAAGTCACATAATAAGCAAACCATCTATCATAGCCACGGGGCTGAGGATCGATCTAGGACCATGCTTGGGCAAACATGTATGAACATTTAAGAGTAATTAAAGTTGTTCTTTTTTTCCAGAAAATTTGGGGTAGTGGAAAGACTTTCCTTTACTGTAAATTGACTATGTATTCAATTTTGCAGAACCAGTAAGTCCTAAGAAGAGACCACTAGAAGAAACAGAAAAAGAAGAATCTGCACCAAAACAACTGAAAACGGAAAATGGAGATGGAGCTCAGTAATACTAAAGTAAAAATACCATTGTTTTTATTAGTTCATTTTAAATAGGTTTTAAAGACATGTTTCAGTTCAGGAGTTTCTGGTAGAAAATCTAATGAAATCCACTTCAATGTCAACCTATAATGAGAAGAGATGTTCATTTCATTGGGTTACAACTTCTTGTTGTTGTTAAAGCAGCATGCTTATTCTTAAGATGCCAATCTGGAAAACTCTTTTGTACGTATAGTTTTGTTTATACTGTCAATGCTCTCAAATTCTCTGGCATCCCATTCAAATGTAAAAGGTTCCTGACTTCATAATCTCAAAGTGATATTACATAGTAGCTACCAATAAATTCAGAACTGAAAACTGCTCATTACTGACCCCTCTGTTCAACCACTAAATATTAATCGCAATGGAACTTACTGTTGTCATAAGAAACTTTTCTTAAATGCTATGAATCATCCAGTAGATATGACTCTAAAACTCAGGTTCTTTCAGTGGAATTCAGTTGCTCTAATACAAAACACTTTCTTCTCAGTTGTGTTAGGTTTTATACTTACTGATTTCTTCTTATGGAATTTGTATGATGCTGGTAGGTCATATCTAAGTTCTGTGAACAGTATAAAAAAATGACACTGTTACTCTACAATGATTATTGTAAGTAAGTTGTAAGTTCTGTTGCTTCTCTTGCCCACCTCTGAGCCTTGCCTGGATAATAGTTTTGACATCTATGCTAAATTTCTTCACTAATTAGGACTGAAAATTTAATCCGCCTATATCAGACATAAGTGGACAGCTGAGAAGCAAAAATGCATCTTATGCACTTATGCAACTCCGTGTCTTAAGTAAGTTGTATGACTATAAACCAGATAGCTGACAATACTTAAGGATCAGGAAAATAACTGAACTGCCCAAAATATTTGGTTGACTGCAATGGCAGGATGATTTCTCATTTAAGAACTCAAATTTTTGGTTACGTTACTCCTTCTTAAGCAGAAAGATGGGTAATTTCTGCCTGAAGACAAAAGCTAGTTCAGGAAAAAATAAAATTATTCTTTTTTTTTTTTTTTTTAAATAAAAGGTTAAAAAACACTTGTGTCATTTTTAGTCTTAAATTATACTTAAGTTTCCCTCTAGATGTTAAGTCTTACAGCTGTTAGCCCCCAAGAAAATACTTTTAATAAGAAATTAATCTTACCTGCTATGACTTCCATCTTCACCTCCCATTCATCTGCTTTCTTTTGAACATGCTGCAGTGTTAAACAGAGCTGTCTTTAAAGGCTGATTTTTACAGAGTTCTATGAATATCAACACACCTGTATGAATTTAGGAAGTCTCCAATGCCTCTGTTTTTCAACCTAAAACATTAGATGTACTTATCTCCACGTATGCAAAATCACAGGTAGTCTTCGATATCAGTATTCACTCAAAATGGGCACAAACCATTGAAATGTGAACAAATCAAACAAGCTAAAGACAGTATGACAAATTACCAGCTGCTTAATTGTTTGTTTATTGCTCACTCTATTAACAGGGAGGACCTACCTGCCGTGTTGAAGTCTTGTGAAGGGAGTAGACAGCTGTTTTTGCCATTTGTAAAGCGGTTTTCAGAAAGACCATATCCATCCCTAGAAGAGTGCTGAAATCAGAACTGCTAAATGCAAGTTTAAGAGAACTGTTTCATGCTTCAATTTTTCTGAAGCAATAGCTATTTGAGAAACAGCAGTGAATACATTACAGAAAATATTTCTGCAACTTTGCCAACTATTTTTAATAAAAAAAAATAAGGGATATGAAATAGTGTTGTGTGTTTGAAACCCAGTGATTTTTAGCTGTAGCACTGGAGTGGTTGACCTCTACTTAAAAAACTGATTTCAGGGCAGCAAAACATTGTCCCATATTGCAACAGAAAGATTTCATTAAAAGTATCTCCCCTGATACTTTGTTCCTAATTGCATCTGTCTGACTTTCAGAATTACAAACCTTTATTATGTTTGGTACCAAAAGGAGGATTCATGATAACCGTGTCAAAAGTCTCTGACATGCTGTCTGGCAAAGAGGAGACATCACATTGAACCACATCAACATTTGTGAGCTCAAAGTCTTCAAGGTTGCTGTTGAATATTTCCAATGCTTCTGCATCTATGTCAAACCCCACACACAATCTATTTTTAAAACAGAAACCACACAGAAACAACCACGTTAGTCTGCAAAATAAGAAGCTGTTCCAATTCTGTAGCAAATTTTTGAAAAGGAGTGGCATGAACTTGTTTTAACTCAGAAAAAGGCACGCAATTACAAGTTCAGTGCTTATAGAAATGAGAGTAGCTGTTGTTTTTTTCCAAGTATCTTTTTAAGGTTTGTGAAAGAAGTTCCATGTGTTCGTTCATTCAGTGCTTCAGGAGAAAACAAATGTTATTGTTTCTTTCATGGCAACTATCCATCTCTTCCACTGTTTGAGAGGTTACTGACCATAGAAACATGTTGTGCTAATAGCACAAATAAGCATCAGATGGGTGTCTATGATTTGTTCAGCACTGCTATGTTCTGATTTTATTTTGTCCTATTCGATACTAGAAAAAAATGACCAGAACTTAGTACTGAAATACTCACCCTGCTCCCAACATTGCACTTCCAATGCTGAGCATGCCACAGCCACATCCTAAATCTGCAACTGTTTTGTTTTCAATATCATCAAAAGTATTGTGAATTGTGTACAGCATACACGCTGAGGGGAGAAAAACACCATCAGTAATTTCAAATACATCCAATTAATCAACAGAAATTACTTTCTTCTGCCTTCAGAAAACTCTGAACTGAATGTTTCTTATGCAAAATTAACCCAATGTTTTCACTGCCTGTAATCCTTGTTTTCATTTTTATGTGAAAATAAGACTTTTTTTTTTTTCCAGGTAAGAAAAAAAAACAACAGTATTTTTGGTCTGGTGGGTATAATTCATAAAGATTACAGAACTTTTAAATTTGTGGAAAAGGTATGCCCCTAGTTTTCTGGGGAGGAAAATCAACAGAAACTTGCAAACTTTTAAGATAATGGAAAAATTCGGAATAATGGTAGAGGTGAGTGTCTGTATTTGCAGTACTGGTTTTGTATGTCACGAAATATGACCATTCCAGCTTCCATTTATGGGCTAAGATGCTTCTATCACAACGTATCTTTTAAATCCGCTGTCGCTAATTTGGGATTGTAAATTATCAGTTCTAATAAGTTAACGTAATTAAAAGTTAACGGATCCATCTTCCTGCTAGATAAAATTTGTCAACTGCGTCTGTGGTGAAAGCTGTGAATGAGCGCAGTGGGAGAAGCAACAAACATCCTTAGGAAGAAGCAGAAAACGAGAGTGCGGGGCGCATCTTACCTGCGATGTGGGGTCTCGTCGGGTACTGCTCAAGGAGCACTTTTGGACTTTCAAAGGTATCGAGCTGCTGCAGGCAGCTTTCCAGTTCTTTGAGCTTTAATTTCTTCATGTTTCCAGCGGGACTCGATCCTCATCTGTCCCTTCCCGCTCTCCCTTGACTCTAGCTAAGAAAAACACAAAGCATCAGTGTATTGCGCGGTTCTAACCTTAAAGCCCCCCGCGGCAGCTGACAGCCGACAGCTGGGCCCCTGCGGGCGGACAGCGCGGGGCCGGGCAGCTCCAGGCGCCCCCATTCCCGCCGCGCGCCGCCCACCTCAGCGCGGGGCTCCGCTCCCAGCGATGGGCACCCAGCGCCGAGCCCCGGCCCCGCTCCTGCGGGTCCGGCCGCCCTCCCGGCTCTCTCGCGGCCTACAGGTACGGCCGTACCCCCTCTCCGGCCCTCTCGCTCCCGGGGCCACCCCGAGGAAGGCCGGACCCGGCGGGGCGGGCCGCGAATCCGCGCGCCGCCGGGGAAGGCAGAGGAAGGGGAGGGGCGGATGGCGAGGGAGGGGAGGCGAGAGGCGGCCCGGCGGTATCGCGAGAGGGAGGCGCCGCCGGGAGGGAGGGGAGGAGAGGAAAGGAGAGAGGAGGAAAGGAGAGGAGAGCGGCGAGGGGAGCCCCAGAGCCGGGAGCCCGGCGCGGCCGTAGCGGCCCCTCGGCTCCGCATCATGGCGGGGACCGGCGCCAGCGGCCGGGAGAAGCGAGCGACGGCGACGCGGCTGAAGGCGGCGCTGGGCGGCAAGAACGGCGCGGCGGCGGCCGGCGAGTTGCGGGCGCTGCTGGAGCGGGTGCTGGCCCCGGCGGCGGGCTCGGGCGGCGGCGAGGCGGCGGGCGAGGCGCTGGAGTGGTGCCGCTGCCTGCTGTCGGGCGGGGAGCCCTGGGACGGCTTCGTGCAAGCCGTGCGGGCCTACGACCCGGCCACGCTGTGCGGCCTGGTGTGGACGGCCAACTTCGTGGCCTACCGCTGCCGGACCTGCGGGATCTCACCCTGCATGAGCCTGTGCGCCGAGTGCTTCCACCAGGGCGAGCACGCCGGGCACGACTACAACATGTTCCGGAGCCAGGCGGGGGGCGCCTGCGACTGCGGCGACAGCAACGTCATGCGGGAGGCCGGGTGAGCGGCGGGCGGGCACCTGCGGGAGCGGCGGGCGGGCGGGCGGCCGCCCTCCTGCGGGCCGGGGCGTTGGGCGGGCGCCTGCCGCCGACCGTGCGAGCGGCGGCCTTCCTCGGCCCGGCCCGGCCCTGGCCCTCCCGCTGGTCGGCGGCCTCGTTGAGGGCCGGCTCTCGGGGCGCCGCTGGGGCAGGAGTTGCCGCGCCCGGTCTCGGCCTGTTCCGCCGGCCCCGGGCTGGGCGCGGGCAGCGCTGCGCTTCGTGTGGGCGCGCGGCGGACGGCGGGCAGATCGGGTGCGGGAGCCGGTCTCCGTTCTCCCGAGGCGCGGCTGGCGTTGCCTCCCGTTGGCTGCTCCGGCTTTAAAGCGGGCTGTCGGAACCGCTTAGGTGGGTGCGGTACGGCGGGGCTCAGGAAAGGGAGGCGTCCGCAGCGTCCTGTCAACGTGCAGAGCCGCTGCGGGCAGGACGGTGCCCGGCGTTACGAGCAGATTTCGGTATCTCGTTGTATCTGCCTTTGTTCCATTGTACTCAGCGGTAAGAGGACGGATCGGCCGACCGGCTGTTGTGTTGGGCGGTACCTGGTTCGTACACCTGGGATCTCACACCCGGCTGTCTCTCTGGAGCTCACCGTGCTCCTGTTTGTTACTGGATGGCCGCGGGTTTGCCAAAAGGCAGCTCGGAGTACCTGAGTGGGGCTTCTGAGCAGCGCTGTGGAGCTGACTGGGTTGCCTTAGCCTTGCTGGCACGGTGTGCTTCCAGAAGCTCCATCTCCTCCCGGTAAATCCTCCCTTATGGTGGTAGCAGAAAAAGCTAAGGAAGTGTGGAAATACTAAAATGCTTTCCTTAGTTTCTGTGTTTTTAACGCCTCATTTTTTTAATGTGTGCAGTTCTGCTTAAAGATTGCATTTCTGATTCTGTTTCTTGGTGCCTGTGGTAACGGTTCTCCCGCTCTAGGCCTTGAAGTGCTTTGTTTCTTTTTTTCTTGTCATGTTTTTTTGCCCCCACCTCCCCATTCCTGTTAACTCTGTGTCTTCACCATTTCTTCATGCTTCCTTTCTGGTGGAGCCTCTTCCACTTGAGGACTCCTTCCAGTGGAAGAGATTTCTTTTAGGTCTTTTTGTTTTGATAGGTCTTCATTTATTCCTCTGTCAGTTTTTGTTCAACTTCTGCTTTTTCTCTTTCCTCAGCATCAGTGAAGTAACAATTCCCCTTGATCTTGAGAAGTCAGACAAAAATACATGTCACTTCTTCCAGTGTGGGATAGATTGAGGGCTCCTCATAGTGGTAGGATTTTAAAAGAGCATGGATAAATTAAACTACTTCAGATAAACATTAAGATGACTTCTAGTATTGCTTTCATCTCAGAGTTTATGGCTTCCATAACTGTCTTTTTCTATTTTAAACAGTTTTTTTTTCTTGAAGAGAGCTGATTTAATAAAAAAGTTAAGTTGATAAATTTGCAGTGTAAACAGATGCAAACCCTCGGGGCATTTCTCTTATATTTATTCTAGTTATTACTTTTAATAGTAGAATTCAGGAGTAAATTGTCTTTGGCATAAGCTAGATCTTGTTGGTGGATTTAGTCCTTCCTGCTACAGGATTTCACAGTGCTGGTCTAGGAACAACACTCTTGGCTGAGCAGTCTTGTCCAGCCCTGGGCGTACAGAGCCAAACCTGCCGGTGTGTGGGAAACCCGCCCATCATGTGGGATAGTTAAATTTAAACCAATGTAAAAACATGAACAAGTGCAAACATACTTGTGCACATACACACAAACACGCAGCTTTGCCTGTTGACTTGAATTACTTCAGTGCAGCGTGTTTAGATAAATTGATTGACCTTTGTGTGTACAAATCAGCTGCACAATGGCAAAGGTAATGCTTTACACGTGACTTGGGAGGCTTTCATTGTCGATTCAGGAAACAGGAGTGTGACTAGCCCGATGTAACCTTGCCCACCCCAACCAGAGTTTCTATTAATAGCAGAGGAATCAAATGTGGAACCTGCTTTCAAACTCAGTAGGCAGATGGTAGATACAATTCTTTGTAGGTACTGTAAATGAGCATATAGTAGCAGTAGTTTGTTTCTCATGGTTACTGTTACCTGGTCCATGTGTTTAGTGGTTTGTTTTTGTGTTTCTTTTTTTTTCCCCCCATTTGAAAAATAGTTTTAATGGGGTGTTAGCTAGCAGATCTACTGTAAAGGAGATCTCTCCAGCTCACCATCTGGAGTATCTATTCATTTTCTCTAAAGGTGGCTTTGTCAGCAGTGTGAGGATAGATATGTTTGTTAATCTTTTGGCACTAATCAGAACTGCAATATTAGAGAAAAATATTAGTTTTGATTTTTTTGGTATCTGATGTCTTTTTATGGAGAAGCCAGGATGTACTGTGATAACTGCCTGCTAATTTGGTTTAGGTATCTTCTGCATTTCTCAGTTATTTCAGAAAAACCAAATCTTGTGATTCTCATGCAGGACTCGGTGACTTTGGTGGTTAACTTCAGTTGATCTAATCTACCAGAAGGTAATTTAGACTTTAGAACATACCTGAGCTTATAAATTTTAAGGATGTAGCTGCTTGTCCAAGTACGAAAAGCACTAGCTGTGACAAAATTTTCTAGATTTTGAGCACCGGTGATACATCAGTGGGTGAAAATAATTTGTAGTCCTCTCCTGTGTGGTGCTGAGCCATAGACAAAGGAAATTTGCAGCTCCATTGGAGGTACCTAATAATGTTTTGGAGACAGTTCTATAGTTCTAAAGCATTGATGGTAGACGTGCTCACAGTTCAGCAGATGGGCTCATCTGTTTGGAACAAACATGCAGTTCTACAGGAGGAAATTCAGACTGGAATATTTTTTTGGTTGGTAGATGATCTCGTGGAAGAATGAAACTTTGTAGTTTATAAAACAAGCTTGAAGGAAGCGATATGCCATGTGGTTATAATAAAACTAGTCAGTGATGTGTTATTGATGAGTGCTGTCTTGCTTTTGTGGTTATCTTGTTCTGATTCCCCTTTCTGTCTGTAGGCAATAACCTGATATACCAGAGCCTCTACTCTTTGGCTGTTTCATTCTCCCGTGTCCTGTTTCTGAGTATGCCTTGCTGTGTTAGCTTATTTGTTAAATTAATCATGTGGGAAGCAGATGTTTTAGTGCTGCATTATAGTACAAAGAGAATAATATCTCCATCAAAAGTTGCATATCCTGAAAGGCAGAAAGCCAGGTTAAGAATTTCATTAAACAGGCTTTTGCATTGATGTTTGCTGTGTATTTGATGGTAGTTATGGCAACTGGTGGCTCTATTGACATGGAACATTGCCTTCTCTTATGACTTATTAAAAAAAAGTCTAAGAAATTATCAATTTCTACATGCGACAGTGGGCCATTTCTTTATTAGTAGGCTTGTGTGAGGTAAAAAAAAAAAAAATCTAGTTATAAATAAGGTGACTGATACAGGTCAGTGTTATATGTTGTGTGTCTAACAGCACCTTCATGTAGCTGTAGGTTTTCTGCAGCCTTGTCTCTCATTATCCATATTTGCTTTTCCTTTTATCTCTGTTGTCTGAGAGGGTACAGTGCTGTAGGCTTTGGAGATCCCATCTGATCTGCACACTGGATCAGATCCGTCTTGATGTATGTGGTCATCTATTGGGTCTACTGTGATCCCGTACAAAAAGACTGGAGAATTCTCATGCTTCTAATGAGTGTAAAAGTGAAGTATACTCACAGTTTTCAACCTGCTAGTTTCTCCTGGTTTAATTTAGTTGGAATTGGCTCTTTGTTTTCTTTTTTCAGAACATAAAAATGTTTGCGCCAGGAAACACGCAATAGTTTTAGTTAAGTTTAAATTATCAACAGTAGATGCCTCATATTGATGACCTTTGCTACTTTGTCCCCACTTTTTTCTTTCCCTCTTCAAAATTCCCTATTTTATCCGTCTTCAGAGATGCTGCTGTACAGGATCTCTTTTCAATAGAAATGGCCTTTCCATCTTATGTGGGAGCTATAGCAGAATATTATTTCTATTTGTTTTGCCAAGTAAAATAGTAAGGGATGTTTCTCCTACACTTGAAAAAACTTTTTAGACAAGCAATTGAAAAAAACAAGCTTGCTGTTGAGAAAGCTGCTATGTCAGTTACTTTGAGATGTGTTCATAGTGCAAGATATCATCTTTGGTTGAAGCAGCTGTGATCCATTTAAGATCAGAAAAGTGAGTTTAAGACTTGGTTATGAGAAATACAGGCAATGACTGCTACTGGCGGTAAGCAGATTACGTGGTTACTTTGTCAGCTGTCTTTCAACAGCAAATTTAGCTGTTGGAAGCTATTTAGCACAGGCAAGGTGTTGCTGCTTCAAGGCTGTCCTTTCCAGCGTGGCTCTGTCAGTTGTGTTCTTGTTCCAGTTCTCCAGGACCTGTGGCTTAGTGATGCAGCTTCCAAGAGGGGAGGAGTACTTGTTTGGGCCTTTCTGCAGAAGGCTGGATGCTTCAAGAGCAGGCTGAGGCTGTACGTGTAGCCAAGGAGTTTGGACTAAGAGCGTTTTGAAACTACCTTGAAAGATCCTCAGGATTGTTGGGCTGTTATGTGTGGCATTCTGCAGGATTGCTATCAATGCCACAGCTTCTTTGTTTTGAAACCTTCTGGGCTACCAAGGACTTTTGGCTGAAGGGACTTAGGAGCTAAGTCTGGGTTGTACTGCCTGTTGCCTTGGCGTGGGAGTCTCAATAAACCCTCTCCTGTCCTTCTGCTCTGGGTGTGACTCTTTAAAACACAGCTCAGCAGCCTGATCCTCCACTAACAAGCTGCAGGAATTCATGTTGCACAGTACTGGTCACAACGTTTTGAAGAAACGTAGTTACTGTGCAGGAAATAATTGAATCCCTCTGCCCTCCTCACCTTTCCCCATATGTAAAGCTTGGCACTGTGTATTGCTGCTTAGGGTTCAACAGTGATATTCAGGAGTTTTTGTAGGGCTTTAAGTTTGGTCTTATCCTTGGGAAGCAAGAGATCTTGGATTGCTAGTAATTAAGTCCATCATGACTTACAGCCAACTCACAAACCTGTCTGTCTTGATTTCCCATAAGAATGTATCCAGTGAGAGCTGCATCAGTCTCTAAAGTAGAAGCTGCAGTGTTTTCCAAATGGTTGGCAGCCAAGTGATAATTTTGGATTATTGCTTTCAGAGCTGTGGCCTGACTAGACGCCATGTGCTTTATACATGCCTCAGGAAAACTCAGTTGTTTCACAGGTGTCAGTAAGGGCATGAGGTGAGCGTCCCCGGCTTGGATTCAAATGCATCAACGTACACAACTTTTTACACGTAGAAGCTTCAGTTCTTGCTGTGTTACCCCCTGTGGAAAAAGATAAGTGATAGTCCTACCCCACTAGTTCTTGTTAGTAGGATCAGCCTGGCTTGAAGAACAGACCAGTGCTGTTATATACCGTGCCTTGTCTGATATTTGATTTATTCATTGTGTGACTTAGCTATTGCTTTGTAATATACTTCAACAAGTACTCAATTTAAGAAGAGCCAATGTTTTAGAAGTCTGTGTGGACTTGTTTGGATTTGGGCTGATAAGTGTTGGCTTTCAGTTCCTTTGCTTTGATCTTCTCAAGTTCCCCTTATCCCTTTTTTTGAAACTCTCAGCTCTCCAGGATTGTAAGGTTGCCACGTCAGGGTGGAGCACCACGTGTCTGGTCATATCTGATCTACACAGAACTGTAATGGATCCGTTAGCAGCAGGGTAGCCAGGATTTGGGGCGAACACATTTGTAAGGCACTTCTTTTACATTTTCTTAATGGCAATCAATGTAAGTTCTTTCAGGTGAAGGGACATTCTTTATTAGAAATTGCAGAATGTCAGGAATTCTATATTTAAAAGAAGTCTGCAATGGTATTGGACAACTGCAAGTGATTTAAATAACAGTCTCATAGGTGCTCTCCTTTATGGAAGATTTTGATAGCAAACTTTGAAAATAATGTTCTTTATGTTTGAGTAGCAGAGCAGCTATTTGAATCCCACGATAACAAAGACTGTGTAATTAACTGTTGCCTTTGTCAGGACCCATCTCTGCTTTTTGCATGCTGCCTGCAGCAATAATAGCTTTGGCATAGAACTCACAGGCACTTACCTTCCCAGGAAAACTGTAAACTACATATATTGCCCTTTGCTGGGGCTTAAAATAGTGTCCTCAACTTAAGTAGACAACTTTTAATAAAAATCCATGCATCTGACTCAAATCCAGAAGAAATGAAAGTTGTTTTTATGTGTGATACAATGCAGTCGCTTAGAACTTTGTCAGACTAAATCTTTGGGACAAAGTGCTACTGGCTGGATGTTTGACCTGCTTACATTTTCTTGGGAAAATTTAGTTGTTTCCTTAGTAGGAGAAGTATTTTGTTAACTCTGTTTTGAAACTTCTGCTTTTTGTTCTTTAAATAGAAGGTGCACTGTTCCTGTGCCTTAAGGTAGGTAGTTGATGGGACTCTGAAAGCAACTGGGTGTGGAAGCTGTGTGTGAACTAATGGCTTGGGATGATGCATTTGGACCATATTTTGTACTTGCTGATGCGCTCATCTTTCAGATGTCAGCTGGGAATTCTGTTCTGTGAATGTTCTGCAAGGCTAAGAACTCTGACAGAGGTTTTTTGCATCCTGAATTAGTGTGTGCATCATCTTAATTTCTTTATTTTTAGCTCTGTATATGGAAAAAATATATATATATAAACATACCTTTAATATATATAAATATACCTTTAGCCTCCATGTTGTGAAATACTTTTGGACACAAATAATTACCTCATGGGCTTTCTTTAAGGTTAATTTTCAAGACATTTGCCTTTTAGAGTTGAGTCTGAAGAATGTTCTCTTCACTACCTTCTTCAGTCCAGTGAAATGCTAAATGAACTACTTGTTCAGGTAGTGCCATACCTATCCTCAACTGGAAGAGCTGTTTTTCCTGTTGGAAAATGTGATTAGAGACTATATGCATGCATGCAAATGGCTGAATTAAGGTGATGCTAATGATCTTCATGCTGCCATAAACAGAGTAACTGATGCTCTTTCAACATGCAAGAGCTATGCTTTGCAGTCACCGCGTTCTTCTCTTTGCTGTAGCTTTTTCAGAGGGGTATCACGTTTGTAAGTCATCTAGCAGTGTGTCTGTTATTGTATAAATATACTTAAAATAGTGTGAGTTGAGGCTTTTCAGTCAAATGAAGTAAATGTAACCTGTACTTATGTGTAATTATGGTGATGTAATTATATCCCAAAGCATTCCTCCTTTTCAGACAGACAGTATTTTTTGTCAGAAGATGTGTTGCTCTTCCGAATTACTCATTTTTCTCTCAAAATGCTCAGCTCAGATTTAACAACTTTGTGTGTCCATTTGAACATAAGCTCAGTTCCAGCTCTCTTCAGAAATCCGTTTCTCCTCATTCTTGCGTATTTCTAAGGTTCTGCAATAGAAACTGCCATACCTACTCTCTGGTTGATGGTGGGCACTTGTGCATTAATGAAACTCATTGTAGTTTTATCTACTGTATGAGATGCTTGTGTCTGAGAACTAAGTGGGAATAATAGAAGTGTTCTTCTGCAAAGCCTCTTTGTTTGCTTTGTGTCCTCACTGGGGAGCTGCAGCACTCAGCACTGCGGATCTGCAGGGGCTCCTGCCTGTCCTGCAGGGGTCAAGGTATCTCCCAAATACCTACCCCAGGATTTCTAGCCTCCTAGAATGGCTAAACAGCTTTGTTGCAAGCGCTTGCATCCTGGAAGGATGTCCTTTAAATATGTTTGTGGGCCTCCTTGCACATTTCATAGATGCTTTCTTGATTCCAGAGTTTCTACTTTGGAGCCTTCCTGGTTAGGAGGGTTACACACGTCCTTCTGGTTGGGTTTGCTCCTTGCCAGCACATCCCTAGTGGTAGAAATGCAAATGTTGTGTTCTGTCATGGCTCGTCTATTGGTTGTAGGTAGTTTCCTTGCAGAGCAGAAGCTGTCACCGCTCAGGCCTTCAAGTCAGCACCACACTGATTCGTTTTTGGAAGCCTGTTTTGCAGGTGAAAGGAATGAATTTAGCTATTGAAATATTGAATTCAACTATTGAATTAATGTCGGGAGCAAAGAAATCCGGACCTAAATTAACAAGTGGGATAGTCGGCTTATTTTTCAATTAACATCATGTTTGATGTTGGCTAGGGAAAGTGGATTTCCATAAAGCAAGGCTGCTATATACCAAAGGCCTTTTTCATTAAGATAAATTTCTAATTATGTTTATAGAAGTTATATTTTGTTCTAAATTAACATTTGCTTTTGCATGCGAATAGCAAAGGAAGGGAAAACTTGTGAAAACTCTTTACCAGTATGTGAAGAATGAAAAATCAGTTTGTAAGATCTCTAGGAGACAATTGTAGCCCTAAAAATATTTTGCATCTTGCATCTGTTTTGTAGAAACAGCATAGTATTTGCCTGCTGGCTTTAGTTGGGACAAAATACATATTCTTTTTGAAGTGTTTGTTGGGTTCTTATGTGCAAAATCTATTCATTTTGTTTGAATACTTTATGAAATGCTATATGACATTCTGTCATGCAGTGACATATGATATGAAATTTGTGCATATTTTCCTAAATAAAACCTCAGTTTAAATGTGAGTTATTGCTACAGTGTAGATGAATTAGGTACAGATTTATTTTTGTTGCTTTGGAATTTAGTTGTTTAGGAGCTGAGATCCATGGAGTTTTCCTGGATCCCTTTTGTTGAGTAGAGTGATTGTCATCCAGATGAGAATTCCTAAAAGTTTCTGTGGGAATTAGGTGCTTGTTCTGAGAATGGGATGCCTTCATTGGGCAACTTTATCATTCTTAAAAACTTAAAACAAATGACTTCTAAACATGGGGAAGCAGGGAAAAAAACAGTGAGAAAAGGGGAGGGTAGAAATAGTAGTCCCCGTGTGTATGCCTGAACTTATGTCAAGTTTCTGGAATGTGACTGAAACTTGAGATGCAGGGGGATGCAGCATAAGGCTGTGCAAATGTTCAGAAGCTGTAAAGGTGTGGTCTGGCTGGTGCCAAAGGCACTCATCAGCTGCTGTAATAACTGGGGGAGCTTAAAAACCTTCCTTTGAAGTGGAAGAGTTGGCCTCATAGTGAGCCTTGTCTGCCCAATCTGCTAGTTGTGAGACATGATGCACATTCAAATTTCAGCTGGCCCTCCTGCATTCTTAGTTTTATTTCTTTGTTCTGTGTGTTTTACACATTTTATATATTTGTGTGTGGATCTGTTTTTGAGGAGTAGGTAATTCTCTGCTTGCTTAGTTCCCTGAGCTTGCTCTAGCACAGGATCAATCGAGTGGCAGTGCTGGAAGAAGTAAGGGCAGAAGACAACTTGGGGGGCTGACCTAGTTCAACCGAAGCCTTTGTGAAACTGTAGCCTAAAGGAATGGAGTTATTTTACCTTTAATATACATTTTAGAAATTCCAGGGGTAACCACTAAAGGCTTAAACAGGAGGAAGAGTGAATCTGTGAAGTCGAAAGTGAAGGTTGCTCAGAAGATGTTAATGCTGCTTATATCAAAATAGCCAGTATTCCTTTCTCTTACGTAAATGATAGCGTTTCAGTGCAGTATAAGAAATTTCAATAACTGTATTTGAAGTCGTGTGGACAAGATTGCTTGTTAAGCCTCTATTTAATTGCCAGTTACTCTGCTGTTCCCTCCTTTTATTGAAATTAGCTGTGCCTTTTTGTGAAAAAAAAAAAAAAAGCAATTTCAAAGATAGGAGACTGTAGAAGAAAAAACAACAACAACAAAAACCCTCACAAAACAAAAACCCCAAACAGTCAAAACTCAGTGTATTTTTGAATTATAGAAAATAATAAGGGAAGAATATGATCTTGTCCGCTTGCAGATTTGTATTTTATACTTACGTGTTTTTCTTTTTGACAGTTTCTGGAGCATTTTGAAACATATTTACAAAGATGAACAATTATTGAACTGACGCTATGATTAAGAAGCCGTTTCAGAAGTATAGGGGACTGATTAAGGAATAGACTTGTTTGCTGTCTGTCTGGTGACTGGATAATCTGTTGGTGAAGGTTATCACAAGTGTCCCTTCCTGTCTATCTGAGAAGCTTCAGTTTGTTTCTTTCCTTCCAGATTGAGATTCTGGCTCTTTCGTTAAAACAGCTGTTGTTTTTAAACTCTGAGGATTTTGGAAGCCTTTGTCTAATATTTTGGTCAATATTTGTGGAAATGTGTAGGCAATAGACCTTTGAGTAGAAGAGAGGATGAGTATTTCCATGGTATGCTTTTAAAAGCTTAGGATAAAGCAGAGTCTCATAAGCAGTTATTACAAACCTGGGCTCAGTGAGATTTCTTCACTCGTTTTTAAATTGTAAAACCTAAGCATTGGCTTCCTGGGTCATTGTGGCCCAAGGTTAACTCTTGCCTCTGAAATTCAGTATGGCCAATAGGTTGTCCAGCAGCAGGTGGTCTCAATAAGGAAGAAGCTGGGATTCAAAACTGCTTTGCATGTGAGTTAATAATCTTGCTTTTGTTACTATGACTGCCTTAGCTTGTGATGAGAATCCACTAAAACATATCTTTTGGCTGAATACAAAATATATGGAGAAGGCCAGTAGAAGACTTATAAATGCACTGCATGCTATTTTTTTTTCCTAGTGTGTCTTTAAGTCTTTTTATTGTTCTTACTTTTAATCCCTTCTTATAAGGGCATTGGTGAAAGTGAAACCAAATAGCTTTAAGACTGTCCTGTACTGCAGCACCGAAGTGCCAGACTTGTGATTTAGGACCGTTCAGATTTCTGTGTGTGGTGAGTCAAATGTGGATCACAGAAGTGAAAGTGAATTGCTTTTCATGACTTTGCAAGTGTTCACTTTTGTGAATGACCAAAATGAAGATCTTCCTTTTGTGCAAACTGGCTACGGAAGTTGTCAGTTATCACTGAGCTCTTTCTCCTGGGCACCTTTTTTTCCCAGGTATGGTTAGACTGTATTTATGAACTGCACGATGTGTGACTAATGCTGTCTTTGCTTTCTTTTTCTTAATAAATAAGTGTAATCTGGAACGTGTAGCAGCAAAGGAGAAGCTCTTAGTTTTTGGTGTTGTGAAGATGCTAGCTGCACTTCAGTAAAAATGGGCTGGAGAAGATACTGTCATAATCACTAGGCTTGTATCTGCTTTGGAGTTTTTTGGTCCTAAATCCTTTTTTTTAATTTCCTTTCCCTATTGAAGGTGGTACTGGAATAGTCAGAGTACCAGGCTTCTTCTGAAAGATATAGCATAGCAAATGTAGTGAAGGTATAAATCAATTTGGAACATAATTTTCATATTAAGACAGAACTCTGGATGACACTGATACTGAATTGTTTTCTGAATCTTCATGTTGAAAAATTACCTGTAAGCTGTAGCAAATCTTTCTAGTCAAATATACTCTTTCATGCTGTGTTTTTAGACCTCCTTATTCTTTCTTAGCTACTTCTTTGGCATGGAAGAATAACTCTGTTGGTAAATGCTCTTTCTAAAAATAGACTGGGAGCAGGAAAGTGGCTCTTCAGTCAGATGTAGGTTAAGTCAGTGGGAAATCATTCTATCTGCTTTAATGGGGTTTGGCTCAACCTCATGTCTTTGTGTATTAGTTAAGCCTCTGTTACCACCATACAGGAATTCTTCAGTGAAGAAATGCTTTCTCATTTTTTAAGTGAAGCAATTAGCGTAGTTTTCATAGAGTTTTCTATCATCCTTTGGTAAGTAAATGTTAGTTGCTATATTGAAAAACTAATCCTGCAAGCTTGTTTACTTTTGGGGGGTTTAGATGTCTTTTGATTTGAATAATATTATCCTGTGAATGAGAGCTGAAGCGTCAGGCCAGTCTCTTACTGTTTCAGAAAAGGAGGGAAACCAGTGTTAGTTGAATGTTTTCAATTAGATTGCTTAGAAAATAGGAGGTATGTCTAGAAAGAGAAAAATGCTTTGTTATTTTAACTGTTAAATGCGAGATGTCTGTAACATGTAAAGGATGAAACCAGGTTGTCACATTTGTGAACTTTGGAGGGGAAATAAAATGGACAACTTTATAATTCCTTGGATTTAGAAACAAGATAGACTTAAACATGGAATTTCAGAATACTGTTTCCATGCTATCTGCAAGTATATGCTGTCCTGACAAGTGAAAAAAATTAGTGTTTTCTTAGTGTATGCTAAATCTGCTCAACTATGCTTAGCTGATGTTTTTCTTGTCTGTTGTAGGTTTTGTAAAAGACACCGGATTAAGTCAAATTCAAATGTTCCATGTGTTCCAAAAGACTTGTTGATGATGTCAGAATTGGTTCTTCCACAATTTATCTTTAGTCTTATTCAGCACTTACGAGAGGGATATAACGAGCCAGGTATGTTTTAAATTTATGCACATCTAGCGTATCATACTATTGATCATGAAGTCAGGATCAATTTAAAACATGTGCAAGTGAATTTTTGAGCATTATATGTTAGTTCATTTTATAGTAGTCATAACTGTTCTGCACTGTGTAGATCTTGGACAGTTTGCGTTATGATTATACTGAAAGTTCTTGTTATGTGGCTTTCAGCTCTTGATCTGCCATCAGAGAAAGACCTTCATAAAATCCTCCAGGTTTTGGAGCCTCACGTTTCCTTTCTAGAAGACTTGACCAAAATGGGAGGAGCAATGCGATCAGTTCTTACCCAGGTTTTGACTAGCCAACAGTTCTACAAAGATCTCAGCTCTGGTATGTTTGTGTTGTTTCTAGTATTTATATGTTCAAATTTTGAAGACCTTAAGTGTCGTCTTAAATTTTCTCTCTTCATTTTCTGCGAGTTTTTAATCTAACTTCTCAAAACCCGAAGAAATATGTGTTCTTGAGAATATTGTTATTGTTGTTAGAAGGGGGGTTGACAAAAGACCTATAGAGCACACATCTTTTGTCTTCCATGTCCCAGATAACTGTATGAAGATGCATCATTTCTAGAGTTTTGTAAGAAATCCATTCTCTTGAAAGAGAGGTGAATGTGGCAGATTGCAACTGCCAAATAAGATGCATTGCACTTACTGGAACACGTTCAGTGTACTTCAGGAGAATGTCTGCTCTTGTAGATGCTACTGGATGAGACCTTTAAAAAGCAAAAGGTCATTATATGTACTGTAGTTCTGTGGAAAGTTTTTTCTTTTTCTTAAAAACAAATAATACTGTCCACACAATTATTTGTTCTATCCTGTTTCAAGTTGCAAGGAATCTGAACATGTTTTTAAATCACTATTGGCATTCTCTTCGTCCCCCAGTCCCAAGCTCCATATTGTCGTCTTGTGATTAGAAGGTATCATTTTTGAGTCTTTTCCATATTTCCTTTGCATAGGTAGGGAACAAATGAGTAATTATTGTAGCTGTAAGTTGCCCTTATTGGCTTGGGCAGCAGTTAGCTGAGGAACAGGTAATCCTCGTATCTTTGAAAGGACTTGTGAAAAAGACAGAATACGTGTCTGAAGTGGATTCAGTTTCTTTCTGGGTAGGGAAAGCAAAGAAGAGGATAGCAGAACAAAACCTGCACTTCTGACTTCGAATGTGAAAGCTGCATAGCTAAAATGTTGCTGTTGTCTCCTTCAGGTTTTCTTTTCCTTAAACATCTAATACAGTTTGTTCCTCTAATGTTTCTTTTCCTTACAGGACAGATGTGTGTTTAAAATTAATTTCATAGAAACAGAGTTGTGTGAATTGGAATGGACCCTTAAAAGTCATCTAGTCCAACTCCCTGCAACAAACAGGGACATCTACAGCTAGATTAGGTTGCTCAGAGCCCCATCCAGCCTGACCTTGAATGCCTCCAAGGATGGGGCTTCCACTACCTCCGTCGGTAACCTATTCCAGTACCTAACTACACTTCTTGCAAAAAACTTATTTATATCCAGTGTAAATCTCTTGTCTTTTAGTTTGAAACCATTACCCCTTGTCTTACCATGCAGACCCTGCTGAAGAGTCAGTTCTCTTTTTTTCTTTACACCCTTTGGTGTAAACGTTATGTGCAAAGCATGCACTGTGACTTGTCTTTGTTAGACTGAAGTGATAGTATCTTTTGAAGCAGTTTTTTGTTAATTGCAGCTGCAGTCTTAGAACTTTGGAAGAGAAATTCCAAATATTAAAATTTGTATGTGGAGTATTACTATTATGTCACTATCTTCCCTTCTCTGGAAACTGTAGATCTATTTAATTATCTATTAGTTAGAGGATGAAAGAACTGTGAAGGTCTCTTAGGTTTCAGTTCATTATGTGAAAAACTTCTTAGCTTCTACTTATCAAAATTGTGCAGCTTTTTAAAAGTTGTGGACCATTTTTAGATACTTGTACAGAATATTACAGCAACTGCTACCTGGTTCATATATGTTCTGTAATGCTGTTTTTCATGCGTATTCAAGGTGTTGGAGAGAATGCATGTGCAAAGAAAAGTCATGAAAAGTACCTCATTGCTTTGAAAGGCTCAGGACTGGCATTTCCTGAGGATAAACTTGCATGTGGCATGGAGGAACAAGGAGCTGGTACTAGCACACTAGCCATTCAAGGTTTGTGCAGAAATATATTTTAAGAGATAACACATCTCTTTATTGCTGTTTATTTAAAAAGTTATATTTTTCAAAGGCAAACCTCAGTAAATCTTAATGAAACCTGTTATTTAGTGCAGCACCAAGTTGCAGGACTCGATTCTATCAACAATGCTGTGCTTGTTCTCTTTTTGCTGCTAAAATACTAAGCATCGTTTTTCTGCCATAGAATTAGTGGAATTTGCGTAGGCAAGATGAAGTTGATTTTGGTGTAATTTTGTCATTGCAACTAGGTTAACTCACCTGCTCACAGCACTTCAATAAGAATGTTGTTGATCAGTAAGGACTGTTGTAGATTTTTGCAATTTCTGAAAGAGCTTGTCTCCGTTTAGTACAGTACGTTAAAATTGTGCAATGTTTTTGGAAATCCATAATTCTGTATTCTGAGTATTGCTTGGAAATCTTACTCCATCTTCTCAGTAGAATGCTTTGCATTCTTTTTAGAAAGTTAATGTAGTTTATTTGTTTCATACAGGTATATATACTGATATACTTTCATTGACATTAAATATCATAAAATATTCTTCCAGTATAAGACTTATGAAAGGAATCTCTGGTTTTTCTTATTTCAAAAGGTTTGGCAGGTGCTACGGCAACATCAGGACAAGGAGATTCTTCAGATGAGGTAAGACTGATTTTAAAAATTATAATGAATTACAACAGTATTAAATGGAGAGATTGCATCCAAATCCTGCAAACACTTACTCATTTGCTAATTTTTTCTCACATCTTACGCCCTCAATTTACTAAGAACCTCTTGGAAAAATTCTTATTTCTTCTTTCATCATTTCAGTTCAATTTATGTAAGTAACATAGAAGAAACCATGTGCGTAGTTCAAAAGTTCAAGTAATTTGGACTTGATTAAAGCAAACTTAAATCACACAATGTTCAGAGTGGCGCTAGCAGCTTTGGGCACCTGAGAATCTGGCTGGACTGGTGATAGCGGCAGTGAGAATTTCTCTGAACATGAATTCCCATGTGTAGTCTCAACCTTATTTACCAAACAAGTTGAGGAGGAGTAAAAAGGAGGGAATCTCTTCCCTCTTAATGAGGGAAGTTGAGTTACTTTTTCAACTTATTCTTTTTTTCCTTATTATTTAAAACTCCTTATCAACTAGTGAGTCCTAATAGCAATTCAAATTAATTCTTAGACGTACGGTAGGGCTAGCATAACTAACTACAGATTATGTGAAATATAATTTCTCATAGGAGTTTTAAATTCTATGTGAACAAGTATTGAAGTAAAAACAATGTCTGTGTATGTCTAAAGCAGTTGTATGATACATTTGTCACAAGCACAACAGCGTCTCATGCTTCCAGCAGTGCTATTTATGATTTGGCATTTTCAGAATATTACTTGTAGTTTTTTCACCATCACTTGACAAAAAACAAACAAACAACAACACCACAACAAATAAACAAAAACCTGCAAATGACTGCTAACAGTATTGCTTTTAAAGCCTGGCAATGGGGAAGGCAGTGCAAGTTAATGGTAATAAGCTCAGATAGTACTTTCAGTTAAATTTAAAATGGCTTTAAAAGGTATGCTTCAAAATGTTTTACCTCCCCCAAAACAGGGGAGTAAACTAAACTTGTAGAAGTCTGAAGAGAGATCAGATGTCAGTGGCACTTCTGTTGGGAAAGATGTCCAAGATGAAGGTAGAGACAGGTGTATATTAGAGGGAAATTTTTTTATTGGGGTAAATTTCAAGGTGAAAGTATTTTTATAAGTAAGGAGAGAGATACAATAATTGTGCTGTAGCTTGTGAATCAGAGAAGTCTCTTATCTGGAAAGGTTTTTCTTTCTGATCTCCAAGGTATAAATATATATGCCATTTATTGTATGTAGGTGTTTTATTACATTACTGCAGATGTATCTTGAATTGTAAATTGCATAATGTTTATTATATGAATTTAGGACAGAAGTCAGTATTAGGTGTATTATTAAGTATTGTTATGTAAAGCAAATCTGCGTTTATCTCTGCTGTTATATGGGTGTATTTACTGAGTATTATCAAGTGGGTAAAACCAAGATGTTTTACATTGGTTTTCTCATGCTTATTCTTTATCCCTTCAGCCTGAGAGATGCAGTGTGACCTAGTGCTCACTGTCTCAAGGCTGTTAAAATTCCTGCAATTGACATTAAGGTTTACTTCTTTTCTGTACCATCTGATTTTATTAAAGGGGGGAAAAAACAACAAAAAATCTCACAAGGTATTTCTCATTGAGTTGCTGTTAATTTCATTTTCTTGACAGTGAAATGACTGTAAAGTTGCAGTGAAGACTGTTTAACTTTTTGTCATATTTCAGAAATGTCAGAACGGTAGTGTTGAAGGTCTAAATCCAACACATTAATTAAAGTTTGTATGCCCAAATACATGATTTTCTGACAACTCCAACAACTGTCTGACTTCACTGAGGCTGCTGATGAGGTTGTTAGACTTGAATCTATCACCTTTCTAGCAATAGGAGCTCAGAATCCTTGTCTTTAGGACAGGAGACTTAAATCCAGACTCTTCCAGTTCAAAGTAATGTCTTATCAAGTCAGATTTTTGATTTGGAGACTTTAGTCTCTGTGGGGTAGGGGGTATGATCAAAGACAGCATGCTGAGAGCAGACTGGCTCCTGAGTGCAGAAGTGATGTGTTTATGAAGTCCTTGGTCTCTTGTGGTCTGTAATTGCGTGTCCGTCCTTAAAAGTTGGCTGCAGGATTTTCAGATGAAGGTACTGAAAGGATGAGAAAAAACTCAGATTGTTCATCAACATGATACTTTTGGTCAGTACTTATATCCAAAATATGAACTATCTTTCTCCCCAAGGAAGAAATGTTACTAATTCAGTTCCATGTTCTCTTATCATTTCTCTTGAAGTTTGGAACTGAAGCAGGACATTTCTTTAATGAAGAATAATATTGTTCATGTATTTGCATTATACATATTGATTATATATCATGCAGTAGATATTTGCATTAGTTACCTCTCTTTTTATTAGCACCTGCAGGAATTATTCTTCATTTCAGTGTTTCATTAGGACTACCATTATTAGAAAAGATATACTTAGCATTTAATATTCTGTAATGTCACATTATTTTCTGATACCCAGTGTTAGATTTTGTGAAGTGATGGTGATGTTTTTAACTTGCATTGTGTTTTGGAACCTTTGCTCTTTTATTTGCAGAGTGTATTGAGAGCTTCAGATGGCAAGTGCCTGCATGAAGGTTTTCTTTGGTTCTGTAGGGAACAGGCAATTCGAATGTGCCTCTTGGAGGTGTCAAAAAGACTTTATTCTTGAACCAAAACCTTCTGTTGATTAGAAAATGTCCAGCTGATTGTGTCACTAACTTTATTAGTCAATATGTTGAATGGTTCTTCTTCAGGAATCAAACAAACAAATCATTACAGATGAGTATAGTGAAACATTGGATATGCAACATTCAGAAAATTTATAGTGCTAAACATTTTTGTAGTGATCGTTTTCAGAAATCAAAGCAGCTTACTGACAAAATTAATTAAATAGATGCTGTTGTCTGAACTTGCAGATAAGATCACCTAGAAGAGGGGGAAGTGATTTTTAAAAAAGTGTTATTCCCAAAGCAGTATTGCACTGACTTTGTTTCCTGTAAGCAGCGAAAGTATTTTGTGATAAGAGTGTATTCAAGATGTTTCTGATTTAACTTGATAGTTAAACCAAAATTTTGAATCTCTTGGCAATAACACTGTAAATATGCAATTGTAACTTTTTAAACTCTTTCCCTATCCAAGGAGGACCAGGATGGTAGCCAAGGTGTGGGCAAGCGCAAGAGGGTGAAACTAAGCAGCAGCACCAAAGGTATTTATGTAAAAAGTTCTGATTTCAGTGTGTCATATCTGCTTTCTGTCTATCTTAAAAAAAAAAATTATCTAGGAATGCTATCATTCATTTCCCTTCCCAAGCACTGTGGTGCTGCATGTGGCAGGTATTAAACATGACAAAGTCTGAAAAGGATAATAAGTGAGAGAGTACTAATTGGCAGTTTTGATTTCTCTTGGGAGTGAATGCAACTTTCTGGAAATTTGACCAATCATTTTGTCACCTTCATGTCATAAGATGATCCCTAACAATTTTATTTTCACTCTGTGGCTGACAAGACAGCAGCACATCTCAGCAACACAGGTTTTTGATGTGTTTATTCTTGGCAACTTTTTTTCATTGTGCCACCACACAAAGTGATTGTGTTCTCAGTCAGGCAAGAATGGTTCTCTCTGGTTCTGGTTAGTCTTTCTGTAATATTCTTCTAGTAATGCTTGAGGAAAGATATGTGGCTGAAGTTTCCTTTGTTACCACTCCGTTATTTCCCTGGAGAGAAATTAATCCTCTGTGCAATTTCTAGCCAGAGATGAGTACTGCTCATCAGTGTGAGTTTTTTAATTCAAGAATGACCATAAGCTAAAGATAAGGTAGCCCTATCCCGTGCTTTTCCTGAGGTTTTTGTGTTTAAAATATGTTTAAAACTTTTTTCATGGGAGCGTGAGGAGTCTGGCATGGGAAGCAGAAACACAGGGTTTGAGAAAAGAACATTTGGGTGAAAAGCAGTTGTGAAAGTTGAAATAAAATTCCTGTAAAGGCTTTGAAGTGAAGGTTTGGAGTTTGGATTTGAGATGTGCAAGTTCATGGAGTCCGTAGAAAGTACTGTGAGGGTTTTGGAAAAGGCAAACTGCTTATTTCTGATGTTTTCAGATGTGATGAAAAAAGACTGGAAAGCCAGAAAAGCAGAGAACTGAGTGTTTTGGCATTTGTGTTATTAAGAGGTGTTATTAGCAATGATATGTGGAAGATCATGAATTTTCTGAAGATGGGTGCCTTGATTTCTGTATACTACATCAGTAGATGTTTTTATAAGCAGTGATAAGAGAAGCTGAGTGGAAGTTGGAACAAATCAGAATTAACAGAAGAATATGTTGTGGAAGCGGAGATAGTTCTGGAGAAATGCAAGAAATGTACTGTCACCCAAGGAAGGCTCTCTTATTTGAAGACTGTTTTCTTGCCTAAAATCTAAGTTAGTCAGCTAATGCAAGAAAAAATTGGTCTTGCTGATGTGTAATTCCCTGACTTCGGGGAAATAGGCAGGGAGGAAGCTCAGAGATCTGGAACCTGTGAGATCTGAAAACCAGTATCAGCAATGGCATTTCAGGAAAAGTGGTTCTTTAATTCAACGTTTGGTTTCCCCCCAGGATTGTAGTCTTCCCCCCACTGAGGTATTTCAACATGGACTGAGCTCATGATGTTGATAGCTCCTAATATCAGCCTCACAGGAGGGAGTCTGCCAGTGGGGGAAAGGGTAAGTATCTGTTTTTATTAAATATTGAATAGTTTTCTGAAGTTTTCAGTATTCATATTTTATGTCCAATTTGGTATAAAATAAGAGTATGAAAAGAAAATTTTAGAAAACTGAGTATTGAATAAAAACAGATTTGCCTTTTGATACAAGCAGACTCCCTCTCCTGTTCCAGGTCTGTAGTGGTGCTGGCTTCATATTGGAGTTGTTTATATACTGGGGATATCATAGAACACTAAGCCTCATATTCCAGGAAGATGTTTTGAAACAGGCTGCGGTTCTGTGGTTTCTTCAAAAATGTTACTGTTTTTATACTGAGATGTTGCTGGTACAGGTGTGCAACTGAGTATTGAGAGATGTTTTTATTGTAACTCTGTTTTAAAACTTGCATCGATCTGAAATACAGAGTACTTAGGACAATTTTGAACCCACAGGCATTATTTCTTTTTCTTTTAGTTTGTTGAAAGAAATTTAATCATGTGGTGCTTTTCACAAGTGTGAAAACAGTAGTCCAAGTGTTATTAACAAATTTTCCAAGTTGGGTAAGAGCATTCTGCCTACTTAAATTCTGTAGCAGGTATAAGTGGAAACTGGCTGAAACCACTGTATAAAACTGTTAATATGTGCTGTCAGGGAAACTGCACATCTATAACAGATAAGGTGGTGTGTTACTTGTCTTCATGCCTGGTGTTTTCACTAGGGCACTTGAAATGTGCCTACATGTGTGATGTCTGAACAGAAAACTTCAGTCTGCGTGGCTTCCAAGCTTTCATGGGCAGTAAATTCACATATGTAATTTCTTAACGAGAAATGGTGAGGAAAAATGTATATGATCGATCAAATATTTGCTGCAGTAGGTGATGTGTGACACTCTACAAAATATTTCGTGAAAATTAAAACATCTTTCATGAACCTGTGAAGGTAACTTTTTTACTTCAGCACTTGCAAAATACACTGCGTGAAATATTCTCCTCTTTGTGTGACTTGCTAGAGTCCCTAAAACTTAAAATATTCATTATTTCTCATCATCTTTCACAATTCCTGAGATATTTTGGACTGATTAATCACTTGACAGTGGAACTCTGGCCTTTGGTAATGGTAAACGAGGATCCCTGCTTCACTAGTAAGCATAAAACCACGTAGGGTAGTCCCTAAAGCTGTCATACATATCTTACTGAAGTGGTGAGTCTCCAAGGCTAGAACATGTCCTGATTCAGCACTTCTGGATCTGTGCTGATGGAAGCATTTCATACAGTCCCATTTGTAGTATGGCATTCTGCATGCAATGGGTTTGTCCCCAAGTCGATTTTGAATTACAAAGAAGTAATATTACCATTTTCTGTAGTCTGTATATGTTGTGGGAGTGAACAATACCTGTTGTTTTTTTGAAGAATGATGGTAAAGAGACTTTACGTTTTAGCAATTCTTTTAAATAAAGTTAATTAATGCTGTTATCAAGCCATGACTTTATGAACAGTTTATTCTAGCAGAGGTCGGTGTTTGTGCATTGTTGCAGCGAACTGTATCATAAAGCTAATCTCCTTGAAAACTTGACTGACAAACTGGAGAGGTTATTTGATTTCTTTATAGGTACTCCCCAGGGATGTACAAGTGAGTGTCAGCATGAATGAGATGACAGAGTGAGCTGCCAGGAGTTCACTGGGGGTGTATGAGACTTGTCTATTACACCCTCTGATTACCTGATCAGGGCATTATGGTGGCTTTATATAAAGAAACAAAGCAATAGCTTTGAGGAAGGAGATCCATCACTGATTTGAGAAACATATAACTCTTGAAAACTAAGTACAATATTGCTTTAAAAATGGGAATAGCTAATATACTGTTGTTTCTGCTAAGTTTTAGTGCTTTGCAAATGGAACATAAGTATGGGGTAAAACTGTTAAACATAAATGGTGTTTTGCTGTTTTCAATTCAGCAAAGTACTGCTGTACATTAACTGCTTCCTTCAATTAAGGAGTGTAAATTGCTGAGATTGACTAGAATCTGGAGCTGTTGCAGTAAGGTGATACAATTCAATGCAATCAATGAAGACTGGACTCTGGCAGAATTGTACTGAAAACCTCATTGACTTCTCTGGGAGAATTTTTTTTATTATTGTGTAGTCTGTGCTGTGTAGCATTGGCCATTTTTGTTTTTCCTCAGGGTTTTTGAAAAAATGTAGAGTGCACTAAGATTTTCTTAAGTTCTGTTAGTTCTATGTCAGTGCAGCTGCATTATAGTCGTTCATATTAAAAATTACAACATAATTGTTACACATCCCCTCCTCCAACCTTTTATACAGATCAGTCTATCATGGATGTTTTGAAGCATAAATGTTTTCTAGAAGAATTATTGTTTTGGACAATAAAATACGAATTTCCACAGAAGATGGTGACTTTCTTACTCAACATGCTGCCAGATCAAGATTATAAGGTACTTGTCTTGTGTCATTCGCATTAAAGCATCTTTTTCTAATTCTCATATTTAGTGCATATTATGCCTTACAAAAGACTGTATATCTTTATATCTGAATAATAAGCAGTGAAATTGTGCAGATCATTTACTTGGTTTTAATTATGTGCTTCAGACATTAAGAAAATAATATTTGAACAGAGAAGTGGACAAAACAAGGTTGATAACTTCTGGAGCAGCAGTATTAATTTTGTTCTCATGTTTTGTATGTTTTGTTCTTTGTTGTTTTTCTCCTACTGTCTGGCTGTTAGTTCACATTTGCACGTGTTGAATTTTTTTAGATTTTACCTTGTAAAGTGGATTTTTATCGGTCAGAAATGTGGATCAAAGCTAAACAATCCTGCAGTGTAGCATGTTTGGTAAATTATTGTTCCTGTTGAAACTGATGTAGTAGACAGTAATTTCTCCATCTAGGCCTTTATGATGCGAGTGTTCTTGCTGCAGTTATGCCCTGTACAGCTTTGGCAGCCTTCCAGCTGTTTCCTTAAAGAGCTTTGCAGTTGTCCATACCAAGTGTCTCCTGGCTTGGAATCATGGAGGCTGGATGTCATCTTCCTGTTTTAAATCTTGGTGTGCAGCCAGGTTCGGTTGTTTGCTCTACATGTTCCAAGACCTAATACACATAGCAGTCAGGCTTAACATTTTGCTCTGATCATGTTGTATCTTTGAGCAATGTTAAAGTTTTGGATCTTCTCAATTCCTGATGGGAGGCAAAGATAAAGAAATCCTTAATTCCAAGCATGCAGATTTCTTCAGATAAGCCTCTTTATAATGGGGCCGTCCTTCATTCATACCCCTTAAAACCTTGCTGCATTGGAGCAAAGGATATGAAGATAACTTGTAAGAAAGGGAAGGATAATACATGAATCTTCGTCCATGCTTCGTCCATGTCAAGACAGTATTTTGATTAGAGATATCAGCTTAGACCCATCTTCGTCCTGGATTCAGCTAACATATAAGAAGGCATGAGGACTACTAAACTGATCATCTCTTATCATAAAGCTTGAATTCTTCTTGATATTTGGAGACTCATGTGGACATTCAGTTCTCCTGATCCTTTGCCAGCTTAACACCTGCCCGTGAGAACACCAAGTGTTAGCAGCAAACAGAGGAATCTGGTAAGTGTTGCTATGTTTACCTTCATATTATATAATAACCGTAGTTTTTAATGAGCTTAGAATCATTTTTCATTGGCAAGAAGCCTTAATCTTCAGTGAATGTCATCATAATATTTTTCACTGTGTGCTGAGAATGTGGATTTTAGTATATTTGCTTCCTCTGCTGACTGCCACCATTTATCTGTAAGCAGTCTGTATTTCAGTCTCTGTTTTGTATGCTTAAACTAGAGAATTACTTAAACATTGCTGTTGTTCTTTTTAGCAAGTTAGTTGTTTGATTAAGCTTAACTCAGCCTTATACATCCTTAGCAGAGCTCCTAGGTTTTTGAAATCTCTTAGAATCTTTCTTTTCTTTTTTTTTTTTTTTTTTTAATTGCTGCTATTGTCTGAAGGGGATTTTTCAACAGTAAGCAAAACTCAGAGCAGGAAATACCTGTAGGGACATAAACTTTCTAGAGTGATCTCTCAGCTTTCTGCTACTTTCTCCCATTTCATCTATACCAGCATACTGTTGTCTTAATTTTTTTTTTTGCTGTTGCTCTTGTGGCAACTTGTCTGATTCTTCTTGAGGTTGTTAAACCATCAGAATTCTTTTGCGAGGTTTGTTTTCTGATAAATTGAGCTCACTAGCCAGACAGGTGGGCACAGAGCTGGCAGTGTCTGTGCATGTGTGGAATCTGCTGAAATCTCTGGTCTGCAGCATATAAATGTAGTACAGCTGACTAACTCCACCATAGCCTACACAGCAGTCAGTGAACCACTAGCAATCTGTTTGCACAGATTTTTTTTTTAAAGAGGAGAACAAGTATTTCTTCTAGGGTTTGAGTATTGGGAAGAGCTGTTGAAAGTGGTAGACTGAAATACTGTTAACTAGCTTTTTGATCTTTTCTTTACAGCATTTATGCCTGAGGCATCCCTTCTGGCACTCTGACATTTGAACATTAGAAGACTTGCAAGTGAAAAAAAGGAAAATAGCAGAGAAACTTACTGCATTTTCCAAGAAATTACGGGGACTGGCCTTCATGTAACCAAGGAGAAAGCAAAGCAGTGGTTGACTCTAAGCAGAAGCCTGGAGTAGTAAAAATCATTCAAGAGTGGTGTTCTACTGTGATCTGGAATAACCAAAGTGGTGAAATGCAAAAGTATCTGATAATGAATCAACAAACATGTTTATTAGAAGTTTTGTGCATCTTCAGATATCTCCCATAGTGAAGGTTGAGGTAGTTAGAGCAGTAGGACTTCACCAATTCCCAAATGCACCATTCAGATGTACCAATTCTGTAGAATAGTTTTTTTCTATTGGAATCTAAACTTTAGCACAACTTTCACCTGGCAGCATGGGAGATGAACGTTCTCTCTGACTGAACCAGGGCTTTGATGTTAGGATCCTAAAAAATATGAAATTGTTGAGTGGCAACCAAAAGAAAAGGTGAGATGAAAAAGGTAACTTCTTTTTTTTACATAGGCTAGAAATTCAGGGGCTGTGCAAGATCATACAGAGTCAGTGAAGGTAATTAAATATACAGGAAATGTGTTTGTCTTAGGAAACCACTTCTTGCAAATGGTTGGAAGCCGAGTGAGTACTTGGAAAAATGTCCTCTGTCATATTTTCATTATTGTGCCATTCTGTTTTTTTCTTGTAGTTGTCCATACAGTGCCACTCAAAGGCAGGACACTGAGCTGATTAGACTGATTAAACTCACTGTGGCTATTCTAATATATGGACTGCAGTTAACCACTATTTCAGCATTTTAACTTCTGACACTGAGTTTGTTTCTTCTCTCAAAATTGGAAAGGGCTGTGTTTGTTAAAATTATTTAAAAAGTATTAAAATAATGCTAGTAACATTAATATACTAACTTATACTACCAAACGTGTCAGTTGTGTCTGAGGCTTAACGTTAGTAGTGTTTGTTATAGATGTCATTGTTAATGATTTCAGTTGTATCAAACTTTATTTTAAAGCAATTTGTATGGCAGGTTGTTCAAGCTTGAAATACAGAATGCTACTGTAGTAACTCCGAGCAAGTTAGGTAGTCTATGAATATGTTGGAATGTATTTGCTGCAAGAGGCTGTATTGAGAGGCTGCAAATAATTACTGTTGCGCTGGATGCTGTGAATAGATGATGTTTTCTATTACTGTACAGGTAACCATTGTTTTGGACTAGTTAAAGCAGGAGAGTTAAGCTGCGTAGTAATGTTTCCTGCAGTGACATATCCTGGTGTGTTTGGTTGCATATTTATTTTGCATCAGCAACTTGATCTTTCGTTTTCAGGATATTTGGTGGAAGAAGCTGTCTTTGTGCCTAACAGCAGTGTGTTATGCTGTTGTGATATTTTTGGGAATGTCCTCTAAATGAGAATAACATGGTAGTGCTATAGTTGAAATATGAGAGTACAAAGTTTTAGGCAGGTAAAATGATTTTTGATTTGTGCACAGTCTAGTGAAAACACATCTGACATAAAGTGGTTTTAGAGTTTCTTCTTTCATATTTATGAAAGATTAGTACCAAGAAGGAATAGGCATGGAGTTTTAGGCTTTGAGCTGAAAATTTTCATCACTCTGCTGCTTGTATTTTCTTTTCCTATAAAACAAACCAAGTGCAGATGGTGTTAATTCAGAACTTACAGAACTGAATGTGAAGTGATTTCAAACCTGGCAGATATGCCCAAATGTATATGTGGTGCATAAAATTGGTTTACAGTCAGCTGAAGACTAACAAGATGTACTAAGACTCATATTTATCAGTATATTTAAATACTGATCTGGTTTTAGAAAAGAACAGTTGAGTCATTAACAAGCTTTGCTACTCATTACCCTATTATTTAAGAGAAAGCTCTAAAGATTTATTAAAAAGAAATAGGATACTATGATAGTAGGTGAAATTCCATGTTGAAACATCGTCCTTGACAGATTAATCAAAATGTTACTTAATAGACATGTGACCTCACGTGTTCAAGTTACAGCCGGTTTATTAGCTGGTACTGATTTCATTGTTTCATTGAGTATCACTTTGGGACATCACACCCAGTTCTAGGTTGTGGAGGGAAAAAAAATATGATAAATTAATGTTCTAACATCACTATTCTTACATGCATGCTGTGACCTTTCATTCTGTGTTTCGACATTTCTGTGCTCATGGATTTTATTTCCTTTTTCCTCACTGAAGAATTCTAGAATGAGATTTAATTTTGAGGTTATGTAGTAAAACTGGAGGTATAAGTTACTCTTCCGATAAATAGGTATTTTCATGTGAACTATTTCTAGAAACTAGACCTAGGACCATCAGTTTTGATTTGTCGTGGCAACTTGATGTTTCAAGGGTGTACTGATCATGCTTCCATAAAGGAAGAATGAAAGAAAGAAAACAGTAATTTCTGTGTGGTGCTTGTTAACGCCAAATTTCTTTATAATTTGCAGGTTGCTTTTACCAAAACTTTTGTTCAGCATTATGCATTTATTATGAAAACACTGAAGAAAAGCCATGAGTCAGACACGATGTCTAACAGAATTGTACATATCAGTGTTCAGTTGTTCAGCAATGAAGAACTAGCACGCCAAGTAACGGAAGAATGTCAGCTTCTGGATATTATGGTCACAGTTCTGTTATATATGATGGAAAGTTGCCTTATTAAAAGTGAATTGCAAGGTAGGTTTTGATCACTGAATTTGTGTTTGTGTGTTGTAAGGTAGCTTGATTAATGGGAAATATATCAAATTCAAATGTTTCAGAAGTTTGCAAGAGAAATTGTATTGTTTGGGCTTTTTGTGCACCTCGGCAGTATTCATAAAACACATGCCTCTGAATCTGATGTGCGCTTCTGTTATCATGTGTCACTTCAGTATCACCACTACATCCACTTGGATATGAACTGCCAGTTTTGCTTTATTTTGGCACTATATGAAAGCTTTCTTATGAAATTGAATTTGCCACATTTTTCTTGATGAAAACAAAACAGGGTTTCTGTCAAATGGCTATTGATAAGTGAGCGCAGAGGGAAGAATTTGCACACCTTGTTGCATGGATCGCACGACAAAAGTTTACTTGGCCAGACTTTGTGGTTTTAGGAAGGTTTTGAACTGTGTTAAATGCTCCCGAGCAAATAAGTTACCTTCAGCTCAGTGGCATGAGAATCTGTGAATATTAGAAGTTTTGGTGCAGCAACAGTTCACATGGCATTTCAGAGATTGTGAGCTTGTTTGGTCTGAGTATATCTTCAACTTAAGTAGCATCTCTATTGATGAGTCCATGATAAAACAATGATAAAACAACTTCAAGTTTTGCAGAGTAACTATTCTTTTTTTTTGCAGATTGTATGTGAGTTACTGCAAGATTACAGTAAATCTAAATTGCTGTTTTTCTATTATTCTGTAACTTTATTTTAAAATATCAACTTAGAAAACAGTTATTATTTTCTCTTTTAGACCCTCTTCTTTTTTTTTTTTTTTTCTAGATGAAGAAAATAGTTTACACGTTGTGGTGAATTGTGGTGAAGCACTACTGAAGAATAATACATACTGGCCCCTTGTTAGTGATTTTATAAACATACTTTCACACCAAAGTGTGGCAAAGAAGTTTTTGGAAGATCATGGTCTTTTGGTAACATGGATGAATTTTGTATCATTCTTTCAAGGTTTGTGCTTTGGTATTAATATTTAAAGTCAGTATTAATACAAAGATGTTAGGACAGCTTAATATTCACAGTAGCAAAATCCTTATGCTGCTGTATGTAAATATTTCCCTAGTATTCTCAAACTGCATGTTTCTGGAAGGTAACAACGTGTTCTGGAGATCACAGGTAGATTAGGAAAAGATCTGATTGATATTTATCTTGTGTGAACTGGTTAAAGAGTAATTGCATCATAACTGAGAGAGATTCACAGTGTCATGATTCTTAGATTGTAGGTATTGTAAATTGTAGCTCGTGCCAGAAGCATTTCATTGATGTAGTTGGAAGTTAAATATTGAGTAAATAAACTTGGATCTTTTTTCTACATGTTGCTGTGAAGAAAATTGTGGATATAAAATAACATCAGGAATTTTTAAAAATTGGTAAGTGTCATGTCTAGAAAGAGGCCTAGGTGTTTCCATCCAAAAGTTCTGATTGAGTTACTGAGGTTCAAAGTAGAAGGGCTGCTGTCCATGTTAATGTTGTCTTAAAGGCAAGGGCTACAGAGCGCAATCTAGAGACTTTGTTCTTTGTAGATCTATTTATGTTCAAACTTCTTTGCATTACACTACAAATATTGCATTCCGCTTAGCCCTAGTTAGGTACTTCATTGTATAACTCTGCTTAAATTCCTGAAGGTATGAATTTAAATAAACGAGAATTAAATGAGCATGTGGAGTTTGAATCACAGACCTACTATGCTGCCTTTGCTGCTGAGTTGGAAGCCTGTGCCCAGCCAATGTGGGGTCTTCTGTCACACTGCAAAGTTAGGGTAAGACTAACATTTCTGTAATTTTTCATACTTAAGTCATGACTTATTTCAGAGTTCTAAAATCTGAAAGGTCTGTTTTATATAATCTCTCTTCTCTCTGTCTTTGCCTACCAAATGTATAACACAATGATCAGCTTGCATACTTTCTACAATGAATATAGAATTCATGCTTGTACCTAATTAGTTGTCTCCAGAACTGTGACTCCAGGTCTAGGATATGAACTGATTGCGTGTATGGAGTAACTTCTCATCTGATGAAGAACTCGGTAGATGTCTCTGAGCCTTTTTGTCTTTGTTCAGTGGGAAAGGAGATTTAAAAAAAAAAAAAGTCATAACTAATGGGACTGTAACGTAGATTATGTCTGCATATAGACAGTTCATTGTGATGGATAGTGGAGTAATTGTATTTTTGTGTTGTTTTACTAATAACATGAGGTAAAAATGTTTTAGGTAATGACATCTGGGGGTATTTACTACTTGCTAGACTAAGTTGTATAAAAATGCAGTTAAAAGAAGTCCATCAGCTTGTAGGAATACGTAATGTGTGTGTGGGGGGAAAACTTTTTTATTGTGATCTTATGGTTTATTTTTTTATTTAATGATAAACTTATTTCAAAGGTAAGTATTTGAGATGTGTAATAATGTACATGAGACAATATACCTGAATTGAATAGTATTTTGAAAGAATGTGCATGTGCTTTCTGTGCATTTTTTTTAAAGCAATTTTAATCAGGCAGTTGCAAAAACTTTCCCGTGATGTAAATGATAATGATGTATTGTGAATATATTAGTATAACTTTTGAACACTGAATTACTATGGGGTTTTTTTGTTTGTTTTGTTTGTTTGTTTGCTTTTGAAAGTACTTCTCCCTTTTTACCGTAGGGACAGGAGAATCAGCTTTTAGATTAAAGCCTGTACAATTTCTTGTCTCATCTGACTGTGTGTCAGATGTTTTCACCCCCATGTTTGAAACCTTTAGTAGTTCTCAAAAAATCTACGAGAGAATTAGAAGTCTTATAGTTCAATTTTTGTATGTGTTTAATGAAACCTAATGGGTGGGAAGAGATCTAAGCTTGTGTCTCACGCCTGAAGGAAAGCTGGCTGAGCTTTGTCGCCATAGAGGGTGGAGTAACAGGATAGGAACGTGGCTGATGCATTTTCTGATGAGAAAAAGGGACTGAGCAAGTCAACACTTGCACAGCTTCTGCCTGGCTGAAACACTCTTGGCTTTCGTATGAGAAATGTGTTATAGATATCCTAAGAGTGTGAGGCAGGTCTGGAGTCTGTATTTAGGGGGAAGGGCAGATTAAAAGAAAATACCCTGAGAAATGAGGGGCTTGTAGGTTCCATTGTTGGGAGAGTGGTTTGCTTTACCTCCTCCCTCCTGCCATGCTTGTGTATCAGTTCTTTGTTCCTGGAAGGCAGCATACAGTTCTAGTATTGAAGTATATGGTTTAATATGAGAAATATTTTAGTATTAGGGCATTATAATACATTTTAATACACAATCATGATAATGCTTTTTATTGTTTTTAAAATCTGTGCACTATTGTTTTGTCACTACAGTTTGCTAGTACAATGTACATGAAATGAACAATAAATAAAACTTACAGGATACAGGAATTCCTTTAGATTGTATGTGAAGACAATTTTACTAATGTTGACACAATATTATGTAAAATTAAATGGATAAATCAAACAGTGAGCAGCTGATAATTCTGAAAGTGCCTCAGTTCTCACCTTTAAAGTATTTGCCATCTAGAGTAACTATGAAACTATCCTAATGCTTACCAACTTTGATATGATGAGGGCATACATGTTTTGAAATAATCCTTTATTCATATTGGGAAAACAGTGCCTTCTGCACTATTCTGAGTCCTGTAGTACAGTGGTTTCTCTTCCTGCAGGAAACACAAGAATACACACGGAATGTTGTTAGATATTGCCTTGAAGCGCTTCAGGACTGGTTTGATGCTATCAATTTCGTAGATGAGGTATGTATCAATGGATTTAAATGAAACGCTATGAAAACCTGATTAATACTGTAAAGTAATGCACTTCTGTATCTGAACCCAACTGTTATTCTTGATATTGATTGAAAAAGGGTTGCTTTGTTGAAGTGAGTTTTGTAGTTAATAGTTACAGTGTCATGTTATAGAATCCTATATTTCTAGAGCCTTAATGATTTAAATATGCTGCTGCAAACATAATAGTCTTACAAAGCAGGGCCCTTGCTGTACTTCTGCTCCACTGAATGAGGAGTGGCAAGGCAGAAATCTTCCTGTGATAAGGTAATGGGGATGCAGCTTTGCTGTCTTAGGGGTACTCTTTCAATCAGTTCCAAGTGTCGTTATCTACTGGGATGTAAGAGATTAACTACAGAAGACTGAATAAGGAATATTTCTGAATTCTCAGAAAGTAATACATTTCTGAATCTTCATGAAGCAATATATGATGTTGGTGGAAAGTAAGTCCCGCTAGTAAGGGCATGGAAAATAACTGTTCTTAGTGGTTGTGAAGAAGATATTTGTAGATGCGGGTGCTTTTTTTTTTTAAATATATATTATGATAAAATATCTCTTTTTATTTTTAGCCAGCTCCTAACCAGGTTACTTTTCATTTGCCACTGCACCGTTACTTTGCCATGTTTTTAAGTAAGGTAAGCATGTGTTTTCAGTTGCACAGAAGATAGAAATTCCCTGTTGAGCGTGATTGTTTGGTACAGTGTGTGCTTGCTTCTGTTTCTAGGCTGTCAAGTGCCAAGAACTAGATCTGGATACTATCTTGCCAGATCAGGAGATGCTAATGAAACTAATGATTCATCCACTTCAGATCCAGGTATGTATCCAGACTACTGTATTTGATGCAGAGGCAGAAATGCATGATAAAAACTTGTCTATTTTAGCTCCAGTAATTTGAATATACATAGAAACATTTTACAAGAAAAGATATCATTTGTAGAATATCAGACTAATATAATAAATAGATTGAATACTTAGGATGAATTTTTTCTCCTCCTGTTTCCAAAATCAAATGTCATTACTTTCTTAGTTAGCAGTACAACTTGGGTAAGTACAATAATAATAGTCACTATAGCACTTTCAAAAAGAATAGCAGGATGGCCAGATTTAAATACAGAAGTTTCTTCATGAAGTAATTACTAATGGAGTGCTAGTTGAAAAAGAAACAACAATCTGAAAATTCAAAATTTTAAATCGAGAATGAATTCAAAAGTGGATGCAATTTCAGAGATACATTTATTTAGAAAGTTGTATTTATCTGTGAATAGCAGTAAGCAGTATTTGTCATCATTGCTTTTATACCTAACATATTTTAAACATCGATTACTTAAGGTATGCAGTACTTCTCAAGGTTTAAATATATCACTGCTTTGCCTTTGATCGATTGAGTTGTATGAAATGGAAGCTCTTCTGTAAAAGGGTATGTTTCATAAACTTGCAGTCGTTCCTAATGATCTGCTAGTGTTGAATTTAATAGCTATAAAGTCTTGTTTGTAAATTTTTATTTTATTTTCCCTGAACAGGCAAGCCTTTCTGAAATTCACAGCAACATGTGGGTTAGAAATGGCCTGCAAATTAAAGGACAGGCCATGACTTATGTGCAGTCTCATTTCTGCAATTCAATGATTGATCCTGACATTTACCTACTGCAAGTAAGTTAAGTTTTCTGAAAAGACAAGCCAGTGTCTGAAAATGAACAAACTACTGAATAAAATGAATTTGTTCTCTTTCCACAGGTCTGTGCCTCTAGGCTTGACCCAGATTATTTTATTTCATCAGTTTTTGAAAGGTAGGATAGAAAGACAAAAGGCTCTTATTGAATATTTTGCTAACTGTTGACTAACTTATGTTATGTGAGAGAGAAAAGATACGTATCTGATGTTGTGGAAAAACTTTGCGTAGCCAAAGCTAATACTTATGTAAGGCCCCTGCAGAAGGAGTTACCTCATGTCTTTTTTTTTTTTTTTTTTTTTTTTAAATGTGGTTGGCTTTTGATTTACAGTGGAGTAATGAAACTGCAGGTATTTTATTTTGGAATGTCTTCAGGGTGTGAGGGTTTTTTTTTTTTTTTTTTTTTTTTGTGGTGATGTGTGTTTTTTTTTTCTTTCATGTGTTCGTATGCAAGGTTTCAGGTTATGCTAACTCGAAGTAGACAAACAACACTGCAGTAGTAGGAGTCACAGAAAGGATGCTCACTTTCCAGGATGTAGAATAAAATAAGGGTTTGTTATTAGCTCTAAGCTCTTGTAAACATAAATTGTTTTCCTGTGGAGTAAATATCACTATAGCACATTCCACAAGTAAGAGAGTTCTATATTCCTGCTTTACTTACATTTTATTTTCTATTTTTTAAAGCTGTTTGTCCTGAGTTAATTGTGTATTTAACATTATGTTTAATATTGGAGAATAATCTTTCTGGCTTTGTTGTTTGCTGTTTAGATTCAAGGTGGTCGATCTACTAACGATGGCATCACAGCATCAAAATACAGTTCTTGATTCAGAGCATGAAAGATCCATGTTGGAAGGAGCTTTAACATTTTTGGTCCTTCTGTTAAGTCTTCGTTTACATTTAGGTAAGAACCATTACTGTACGAATACTTGCATGTAAGTAATGTAGCTGTTTGTTTTAAAGTCTCTCAACCTTTAGTTTTTGTGATAAAGCTGGTTAGCCAAATAGTGTGGAGTATTGAATGCTTGGTTTCATTTTCACCACTTACTGAATTTTAATCCCTTACAATTTGAAAATGGACAAAATATGTGGAAATGGAGAAAAAGAGCTTTACTGGAGGTAAGTGACTGAGTTGTGTTATGTGATCACAGAAAGATTTAGTATGTTTTTCTGAAAGACAAGCAGTTTTAGTTTGTACTCATCTCTTCTGGTTGAGATTGTGTCCATTTCATAGCTTCTTCTCACTGCTTCTTAGGTGTGACTCTTCCTACCTTTTGTTGTATTTTTATAGCACTATATTATTATTTAAAATTGCATCAACTTTAACTTGTGTTAATTGCAAATGGATGCAGAATGCGTTATGCTGTTTTAATGGCTTTTTTATTTTGTTATAGGAATGACAGATGATGAGATCCTCAGAGCAGAAATGGTAGCCCAACTGTGCATGAATGACAGGACACACAGTTCACTGTTGGACCTTATATCCTTGGAATATTTTAGCTAACATGAGGGAATGAAAATGATAGGTACTGTGAGAATAATGGGATTTTGGAGCTTTTAACAAGTTTTCAGCTTACATAACTGTAACAAATTGTGTAAAGATGTGTTTGCATATATATATCATCAGCCAAAGCATTTGGTTTTGTCTTTTGTCTTTCTTAAAAAGTGAGCAAGACTTAATAGCTTTAAACAATTTCAATACTAAATGTTAAATGGCTGTTTTGGTTTTTATTGTTGTTTTAATACTGCAGAAGTCAAGGTGAAAAGTCTGTTTTCCAATAATGTTCTAAATAGTGTAGTCAGTGTCACCTTTTCACCTTCTTAGCCTTTGATTATAGCTAACTATATGCCAATGTAAAAAGAGGTCACTCATGTTGTATAGGCTTTTGCTTTAGATACCAAAAGCTTAAAATGCAAGTAATAGCAATTCTGAATGCTGCTTTAAAATTAGAGTGAAATGTCTCTGTTCTGGGGGAAAGTATCTAACTTAGCTGATAGCAAATTCTAGATCTTCTTGCCCAGTGATAACACTCATCTCATGTTCCATAACAGTTCATAAGTAAATCGTATATAAATTTCCTTTCATCTTTGCTCATTATATTTTTAAATCCAGTTTCCATTTAATTTCTTTCCATTTGACTTATGCTCCCAATTATGTTCCTAATGTTTCAAATTCCCATTCTTGATTATTTTTAAGTGATTCACTAAAGTATGTGAAACAAGTGATTCTTTTAAGCAGTCACTTCTCACTAAGCAGAAGTTCCCTTATTTTAAACACTGCCTGTGATTTGGGATATTGTCAGTAAGCTGATGAAGTATTGCTACCAAAAGGAAAAGTTACCAGTCCAAGATGGAGATTTATTTGGTACATGTATGAATCCCAAGCAATTCACTAGCATTCATGAACAGTTTCAAACACAAAAACATATTTGTATACCCCATAGGTAGCAGTTCTTATTTAATACTTTGCTTTTGAGTAAATATGCAAATACAGAAATTGGTTTCGCTTTTTTTTAAAAAAAAAAAGTCATCTCCTAGCCTGGAGACCTTGGATCACTCCAGTAATTGTTGTTGTTCTATAGCAGCTGGAGCACACAGACCTCTTGTGGTAAACACAGAGCATTGCTCAAATGTAGTCTTTGGAATGAGTTTCGGCATCAATATGGAAGTAAAATGCTATGTTCTACAATTAAATTTACTTCTGCTTTTCTTAACACAAACGTTACATTCCAGAAAATCCCAATCCTAAAAGTGGTATTATTCCAGGAAGCTTAAGCTTTGAATCAGTCTTGTCAGCAGTTGCTGATTTTAAAGCTCCTGTTTTTGAACCAGGAGGTTCCATGCAACAAGGAATGTATACACCTAAAGGTACTGTAATCAATCAATGTCGTCTTACCATTAATTCAGTAGTGAGATGTTTAACCAGAGGAGTTTTGTTTTCTTTTTGTTTTAAACTAACAACAACAAAACCACGACAAAAAGCTCTGTTTTTCTTTTTCATTATTGTCTATTGCTTATAATTACTAACATTTCTAAGGACTGTTAATAGATTTTAGCTGTATGTTTTGTTATAAGTAAAAGTCAGCTTGTAATATTAACCAGATATCTTTAGATCGCACGGGAAAAGTAGAGAACTGAACAGGTATGTTGTTTATATTTTAATGATCTGCATACTTAATCATTGATGTGTGATGACTGGACCTAAGTCAGATTTTTTCCTTAGAATTTAGGACTGTTCACACAAGTGTCAGTTTCATGTCTCCAAATTTGCTCACGTTTTAATAATTAAAAAATATAATGGTACAAAATTGTTTTTAACATTGCTTTAAGTTTCTTGATAGTTTACAACATTTTTTCTAGTCAATAGTGAGAATCTAGAACAAAGTTCAAGCTAGACTAATTACAGAATATTGTTCTGTACTTCTATAATTCATACAATGCAAAAATGAGACTTCTTCCCCCACCAGCTTGCCATCTAAATTGGTTTCAACACAGTGTTGGTATATCAAAGGAGAGGAAGAATTTAGAACACAGTGTTCCATTACTGTTTCCTGTCACTGAGCAGATAAGCTTCCTAAGAATCTAAAATGCTCCTTGTGTTCTGGTTGCACTTCAGCTCATAGCAAAGCTGGAGGTGGATTAGCTCCATCCTGTGGGGTGTTTGAGTCTGACACTTTGAAGCCCTTTGTTTTGTAGGCAGTGTTCGGGCACCTGCATGTGTGTGTGGAGGCTGAGTCAGTGTAGCCATTACTTTAATACAAATTAACAACCAGTGAAGTGTTGAATGAAGTTTTTTTTTCCCTTTTCAATAATCACTGCTAGAGATGCTGTTCTTAAGTCACTTGTGCAGAATTCTCCCACTATTTTTCTTTTTTTTTTTTTTTTTAAAGCAATAAAAATCTGTTAGAGTTTCTGCAAGGATAAAAGCTGGTGTGGTTTTCTTGTGTATAGCTGTCTAAATGTTTAAATCTTATAACTGTACGTGTTCTCAAAATGAATGGTGATATTTTGGGTGCTGTCACTAATCGGAGCTTACAGCTTGTTACAATTAAATCAAGTCATGTTGAGATCAACTTCAACCTAATGCCTTGTTTCCCTGTAATTAGGGGGAAAAAAATCTACTTGGTGATCTGCAGAAACCCTACGTTTGCAGTAACTGCTGATTTAGAAGGGGGGGGAGGAGGGTAAAGCAAGTTTGGGCTCTGTTGTAGACTGATAGTAAACTCTCTGTCCAGTAGGGAAAAAAAAAAAAAAACAACTTGAGAAGCAGGTTGTTCTTTGATCATCTTTCACATAGGGTAAAAACTATGCCAAGTTTTCCTCCTCAGTAGCACATGAGGATGTGTGCAGAACCGTGAACACTAGTAGAAGTTATCAGGAATACAGAGCACTTGTGTTCCCAGCTGTGGGAAGTTAATCTCAGCAATGGAATGAAGTTGTCTGCTTTTGCCTTTGAAGTATGTTGTAAATGCATATGTTGTATTATGCCTGCTGGTGGAGCTAAACTTCTGTTGTTGTTTTTTTCCTTGTACTCTTTCTTACATTCACTCTTGAATTCATGTTGCTGTCTCAGAAACTTCAAAACAGCGTATAAAGGGGAATGTCTTCGTTTGCTTTTAGATTGGAAACTTTACTTTTGGTTTTGATTGGCTTTTTAAATTCATTGCAAAAGTGCAATGAATTTATTAATATTCTGCTCAAACTTCTATTTGTGTCCACTCTGAGAAGCCACAGCATTTTACTTTAAAGCTACAAAATGAAATGTGGATAGTTAAGACTTAATGCTGAAATAATACATATATGCATTATAAAGGCATGTTTCTAAATGATTGATCACAGAATTTGAGAAGAGAGTTGGCCACTGTCAAGACGGAACAAAAAATTTTCAAGTTAGTCATTTGGCTCACTGCACTTAAATACTTAATACTTAAATGATACTTAAATATCACCTGCTGGCTAACTGCTTTGCAGTCTTTGCTTCCTATTTTCAAGAATACACGTGGTTATCAAGTACCAAAGGAGAAATGATTATAACCTTTTCTTAGATGTGCTCAGAAATTAAAAAGAGCAAGGCAAGATTCATACAGGAACATACAGATAGTATATTTTGGGATTGCCTAAATATACTTAGATGCAAGTACATGTATTTATTTAGATTTTAATGTCCTATTAATGTGTTTTCAGTGTGTTTTTAAGCAGGAATGTGTGATTCTTTCCCCCTGCAGTAAAGAATTACATTTAAAAAAAAAAAAAAAAAAAAGGTAGAAGACTCTAAAATAAAGCTACTTAATAGAAGAGGCCCATACCCTTAACAAACCGGTTATTTTCTGTTTTGGAACCCAGAAAAATATTTTTGAAATTGTAATGCCTTGATAAGTAGTAATAATTATTAATATAGAAAGTAGTAATTATTATTAGTATGAATTAGAAAAAGATGATGTACTGTGCTGCAAAAATGTTTATACGATGGGAAATGATATAAAGCTTAAATGATATAATTAAGAAGAAACTCTGGAATAAGTTGTAATGTCTGTAAAGAGAATTGTAACTTGTGACTTCTTTTAAACAACAGCTGAAGTTTGGGATAAGGAATTTGACCCTGTAATGGTAATACTTCGAACAGTTTACCGTAGAGATGTACAGTCTGCAATGGACAGATACACAGCCTTGTAAGTTGAATCAGTTTTAGAAATGTAATATCTTGTTGTTTATTGCACAACAGGATTTGGTTTTGTTTTTTGTTTTTGCTATCTAGAAATGTTAACAATGTTATCAGTGTTTTCAGGCTCCACATTTGTCTTTGGGTAAATAGCTCATAAATTTACACAGTGTAAATTTATCCAAGGTTCTGGATAGCTTAGTCTGTTACTCTTCCATAAATGTGACAAATTACAGATCTAATATTTAACTAATTATTTTAACTAAAAATTAGAGCTCAAAATAAGTCATATCACTTACAGAAAGGAGCTTTTTTATATTATTTAAATCTAGGTAACTGAAGCATTAATATTACTTTATATGTATATGAAGTGTGTATATATATATATACTTTATACATGTATATATATACATATACGTGTGTGTATGTGTGTATATATATAAAAGAAACAGAAATAGAAAGGAGGATGAGCCAGGCTCTTTCCAGTGGTGCCAGGACAAGAGGCAGTGGCACTAACTGGAACAAAAAGGCTTCTATGCGGACATCAGGAAATACTTTCGTATTGTGTGGCTGCTGGAGCCACTGGCACAGGTTGCCCAGAGAGCCTGTGGAGTCTCCTCCTTGGAGATCTCTTTGGGATCTGCTCTGGTCATCCCAACTTGAGTAGGGGTGTAGGACTAGATGGCTTTCCAACCTCAGTGTGATTTCTGTGATGTTCTGTCTATTGAAATGATGTTGAAGGTAATGCATTTTTTTTGTATGTGTTCACCCATGACAAAAACAATGGAAAAATGCAATGAATTCTGATTTAAATACAGAAAAGCCACTCTGTGGTACCCTTCTAAATTCTAAGATGCAACGAAATTTGATTGTTATTCTGTCCCTTATGCGCCATCCAGTAAAATTCTTATTCTTACAGATTTTACTTCACCTAACTTAATTTGGTTCTCTTTTATTTCATTCCTTGAGAGTAAAAAATCAGGTTCAAAACATTATTAAAATGTAAATAATCCTCTGCCCCTTTGCTTATTGTCTTAAGTCAAAGGCTCATCATAAACATGTACTGTAAGAGAAAGGTATCTTCACGTTGAATTTAATGCTTAAGCTGTAGTTGGCTCTACCAGCACAATCATGTCTACAAAGTTAAAAATTCTAGTGTTCCTATTGCTTTCTGTAATCTAGTTGTACAGATATGAATTTTCTGTTTGATGTCTGACTAATGTGGATTTTGGTGATGTGAAAATGTCTCCATCTCTTCAGTGTAAGTCTTAGGAAAAAAATGAAATTTTTAATTAACAATTCATATGGCTCTACAAGAGTCATTTTGATCAGTGGTAATTCACAGAAAAATGGAACTATGTGCTGTTTGTATATATATTCTGATATTTGGAATGTTGCTTAGAGAAATTAAACTGAGAAATGGTCATCAATTCTCGAGTTGATCTGAACATCTGAAAGAGTGCTGTTGTTTGTAATAGACAGTTGTCTGCATAAGTGTCATGTTTAACACAAATCTAACATGTTTCAACAGTTTAAAGCAGAGTGGTAAATTCCCTGGGAACCCATGGCCTCCTTACAAGAAAAGAACACCACTACATCCGAGTTACAAAGGTCTTGTAAAGCTTTTGCACTGTAAAACCTTGCACATTGTGCTGTTCACGCTTCTTTACAAGGTACAGTCATAATTCTCATTAAGTCCCGTATTTTTCTTTCATTTTGTACAAAGGAATGTTTAGAATCATGGTTTTGTTGGTGTTCTTGAAGAATAAGTTTCAAATTTATATAACGCTTATTTTCTCATGAGGTAATGCTTTCAATTAAAATTCTTATTGTTAGCTGAGCTAAAAAACATTAAAACATCAAAATGACTGAGGTGGTTAAAATTTCTTTTTTACTGTATTAAATTCTTTTCATTAATTGGTTGCATGACTGCAAAGAGATTTCTTATTTCACATTTATTTTGTAAGTCTAGCACGATGATTATTTCATGAGTGACTGGTTCATATTACATACTCCTAAGTTAGGTATCCAAAGTACATGGGCGGTCCTACTTTAAGGAATACTCTCTTAATGATCAGAGTTGCTGTTTGATTTGTTGCATTTGGGTTTTGGATAGAATACTGATTTGTATGGTGTTCTTTGGCTCCTGCTGAAGAGCTGGATGGCAGTAGCAGACTTTTAAAATGTGTGCAGCTTGCACTTTGGCCTTACATCCAAAGTCGCAAATAAGTCTCAAATCTGTAGTTGGTTCTAATGTCACTTTCTGGATATGTTCTGTCTTTGATAATGTTATAGTGCTTGTTTTTCAGAACTAATTCATGCCTTTAAATTTTTTTTTTGATAGTTAGCTGTCCTCTTTAAGAGAAACGCATTGTTTTTTAAGAGCACATGCATCAGAGGATGAGTCTTTGAGTCTTTCCTTGTACTTGAAAAGTGCTCTCAGGGCAACGTGTTGCAGAAGCAGATGAGGGACTATTGAAAAATGGTTTGATTGAGGCACATCAGTGATTTTCTTGCTACCCTTAAGCTCTTTCATTGTTTCACTATGAAGCTTTTGTTGAACAGAAAATCTGTTAAATACAGCAGTAAGTGTGTGGCATTCACAAGCTTCCTATTTCTATTTCTTGTTTTACCCAATTTCTTTCTGTAATGAAGTATCTTATAAATTGACAATACACCATTAGGATGAATGAAAACTGAAGAATTTATCTGAATTCATTCAATAGATTTCACCTTTATGATAGAAAAGTATTATTTCTCAAAAGCTGACAAATTAGTAGCTTCAGTAAGCAATAGCTCTTGCTATGTTATGAGTGCAATTTCAAAAATCTATGTGGAAAAATGAAATATCATGAATGTGATAAGACTTCCAAAGTGTTATGATGGAACAAAAAGAAAGCTAAGTACTGAAGTTGGAGCTCTGCATCTACTAAAAATACATTAGGGTTGCAAGTGATGTTCATATTTTTCTGCCTGCCTAGTATTTTCCTGGTAATTGATGCTCATATCTCATGACACAAATCTTTGAAAGCAGTGATTTTATTAAAAATAAAGAAAATAGCATATGTAGCTCAAAGCCTTTTGTAGTTTAAGTAACCTGGAATGTTGTGCTGAAAGAAAGCTTGTAAGTAGTGCTTTGTATTTGCTCTTGTGAGACCTAAGGTTTTTCTTTATCTCCCAGTGTCGCTTACAGATGTCTGTCATGCTTTTGTCAATTTCTGTTGTTTTATGTTAGTTTTCTCTTTTTTTGTAATTGAGATTGTGAGAATAGGAAAGATAAAAACCTTTTAAGGTATGGTTATCCGTTTTTCTGCCTAGATATTAATGGATCATCAGAATTTGTCAGAACATGTCCTTTGTATGGTTTTGTATTTGATTGAACTGGGATTGGAAAATTCTCCAGAACGAGAATCAGATGAAGAGGTGGTAAGATGTTTCATTAAAAAAAAAAAAAAAAAAAAAAAAAAAAAAAAAAAAACCTCATTGAAAATTTTTTATTAAAAAAGGTATTGTATAGTGATTCAACACAAATCAGTTATACATCCTTATTACTATTTTGTAAATCAGTACTGCTAGCTTGTTGGAATAGAAGAGTTGAATCTAAAACTCAGGTTCCTAGATTTTCAAATGAAACCATAATCAATGTTGTCATTAGCAATTATATTTTTCTTATAGTAATTGTATTTTTTTCATTTTTGAGATTGACTTGTATAAACTTTAGACTCTTTGTTGTGTTATTCTTAGATTGCACAGCTTTTTATTACCCTGTTTCTTTTGCTTTTGTTAGATAGCAATGATAACATGATATATACTTATTTATCAGAGTTGTAGTCTTCAAGGTAGACATCAGTCATTAATTAAAAACTGTATCAACTTTAGTGAGGTACTTTTACCATAATGTTGATATCTTGTAGAAAGCTGAAAGTTTTGCAGTACAGTTATAAATTGCAATGACCTATGTAGCTTTTATGAGGAAATGTATACAATTTTATTTGTTTCTTCAGGAATCTACAGGTGGACAAGAGCGTTGTCATGACAGTTGGTTTCCAGGTAGTAACTTGGTTTCTAACATGCGGCATTTCATTAACTATGTCCGAGTAAGAGTACCAGAAACTGCTCCTGAAGTGAAGAAAGAACCACCTGCAAGTACCAGTTCAGATGGCTTAGCTTCATCACAAGTAAGTATATGTGAATACTGTCTCTTTCCTGTTGGCTGATGGTTTTGTTTGGTTGGTTTTGGGGTGGGGGTAGGGGACATTTCTTACTATTTTTATAAATTTCTTATGATAATATTTTTTTATATCAGAAGTTGATTCAACTATCTTCTTCCAAATGTTACAGTTAATTAATCTTTTTTGTCCTCAATCTACCAGAGTTCAAGGCGGAAGAGCCTTCAGAGAGAGGTAGATCTGTGTGCAGTTTGTTCTCCTAAGCAATTAACTAGCAATGTGGCTTTAATCATGCTCACCTTAACATTCAGTGACATCTTCTAATTTTCCCAAATTTTCTTTTAATTTATATTGCTTTTTTTTTGTATTCTTGATTTGTAATCTTAGGTTGTGGACTTGCAGAAAAAAACAGTCTCTAAATTTATACTTATTTTGAAATTAAAACTTTTTATCAAATGTAAAACATCTTTGTTAGCTTACTGCTTGAGCTTTGTGTTTAGGCCTGTTTTTATTGTCTTGCCAAGATACCACTAACATTTAATAATTTAGAGTAGTTCTAGCTTTCTCAAATCTAGGTTAGTTCAAACTTAATTTGAAAGTGCATTTGAAACCAAGTGGTTTTTGCAGGTTTTTTTGTTGTTATTGTTGTTTATTGTTTTTTGACAGGAGGGAGCCAAAATGAATATTCAGGAAACATTTTTGCTATGGACTTAGTATATGCAATTTGTTTCCATGTTTCCTTAATTTGGGACCGACTGAGTGGGCTCGTTCATTAGTATACCTGCACTTGTTGGCACTGGATAGTAAGCTCTGCTTGCAAGAATGTGTTTGTGTCTTCTGGATCTCAGTGAATTCAAGCAGGATAGACGGTGCCTGTGGGGATGTTGGGATCACCTGCTTGGGATTGAGCTACATGGTGTGACAGTGCTCAGTAGACTAGTATTAAAGAAATTTAAAATAGCTCAAAGACATGAAAATGACAGATATTCCTGAAAGAGCAGAAAATGTTGCTTGGAGAACGGAATTAAGTTTAATGGGAACAAAGTTAGTTGTTAGGCTTTTTGGTATGGACAAAATTTCTTCTTGTATTTGGCTTTTTATGCAGCTGTGTATATCAGGTTTGTATAAAAGTATGACATGCAGGATTAACATTTTGGTATACCAACTCTGAATTTGCATTTTGGAAGAGAGAATCTTAGAATGTTTTGTAGATTTCCCCCTAATTGAAAATATTTCTATAGCTTTATAAATGTATCTTGTTTATCCTTTATTTCTGAAAATTAAACATTGTAATTTATTTTATTTCCACAAGAACTCGGGGACTGCTCAAGTGTTCAGTTTGGTTGCAGAACGTAGAAAAAAATTTCAGGAGATCATCAATCGGAACGCCACTGAAGCAAATCAAGTGGTTCGGCCCAAAGCATCAATGAAATGGTCAGCACCTGGTGCAACTCCACAGCTAACCACAGCCATTCTAGAAGTTAAAGAAAGTATGCTATCCTTGCTGATTAAATTACACCACAAACTCTCAGGAAAACAAAACTCTTATTATCCTCCATGGTTGGATGATGTGGATGTTTTAATCCACCCAGAAGTTCCAAGATACTCTCATGGTGATGGAATGACAGCAGTAGAAAGAATTTTATTGAAAGCTGCTGTACAGAGCAGACTGAATAAACGTATAATAGAAGAGATATGCAGAAAGGTGACGCCTCCTGTACCACCAAAAAAAATTAGTTCTGCAGAGAAAAAAACACTGGATAAAGAAGAAAGGTAAGATAAATAAGAAAATAACAGGGTGCAGAAGGACAATATGTGTTTTGCATCTACTGACTGATCTGGTTCTCAGTAGTGCTAGTAGTCCTTATATACAGAAGGATGGGGATCAAAGAATCAAGTAACTTTCCTTACAGAAAAGGGTAAGGTTACTTCTTTCCCTTTAGAAAACATAAAACGTTTGCAGTGATCTATGAATATGAATGAAATACATGAAAATGAATGTTTTGTCATTCTTTGATTTTTGAGTGACTATCTTCCTATTCTCAAATCCATAAAGCCATTTGGGGACCTGTTACATTTATTGACAATGTGATAACTAGAATGACTTGATCTCATAGGCTGGCATTGCTTTTATATGGCCAGGCTGTAATTTTTACTTCTCTTGATTTTTATTTTTTTATTTTTCTGTAAGTGTAGTTTTCTACTGATGAGGATCATGCGGACTTAGCATTCAGTGGTGATCCTCTTTGGTTACTTTGATGTATAATGACAGATTTGGCCTTGCTTATACAAGGAGTTGTCACCATAGAAACCAAAATACAGAACTAGAGGAGAACTTGAGCTGCCTGCAGTATTTTTTCAATTGCAGTGTCATACCCCTATAGGCCATCATGGAAAATTACTGAGCTGTACTGAATCTGTCAGAGTTTGTTTATGTCGTCTTATTAAAGGCCTCTATTTACAATCACTCTGCTTTCAGCTGAGGCATATATTGAGAAATTCCCAGGGGGAAATAAATAAAACCAGGCTTAGCAAATGCCCTGATATGATCCTCAAAATAATGAATCTTAGGATTGTTGTAAATAGAAGTTATTTTGAGAAACGGTAGCTCTGCAGTGTGACAGATAAATGGGCAGAGACGCTTGGATTTTTAAGGTGCCTTTAGGAAAGCAGGTTAGAAGCTTTGACATACAGGGCACCTTAGGGTAACAAATTGCATTAAATTTGCTGTTCTGAGCCTGTACGTGTCTGTTCCTGCACTAGGCCAGTGAGTGTCAGGCAGTACTGTAAACTGAAGAGGATTTGTATTAGATGCTGAGTGTTGTTTTCAAAATCCTCATTGGTTATCCTAATCATCTCTAACTAGGTGGGAAAAAATATTGTTGTTAATGCTCATGAACAGAGTTAGTAGCTCTGATAGATCTTCCCTACTTGCACTGTCTGGTGCTATGTAAAGCACTCACCACATGCTCCATCTGGTGAGCAGCTATAGTGTGAGTTTGGTTTGGTTTTCCCCCATTTGAACTCTCCAATTTCCCTTATCTGTAAACTCTTGCCAAACTGAAGATCCCTTCCTGATAGTTATAGAAGAGAAAAATCTGGTAAATATGCATATTGTAGTGGGTAAAGGAATAGTGATGGATGTAAAAAGATAATGAAAACTGGAATTGGTGAGCTTGGGAATTAGGAGATTATACAGAAATAACTGAATCAAATGTGATATTTTAAGAATGAAGTGTTTCTAAAACAAATGCTTTCAAACTGGAAGCTATCTCAAACTTAAGTCAAGAGGTAAAAACTGTTGGTGTCCAGTATCATGGGTAGAGGTTGGGGAGGAGATGCCAGTACGAAAAGTCTCAAATGGAGAAAGGTTATTCATAATTATAATAATTTTATAATAATTTTATTATAAAATTGTAATAATTTCTCTTGCCATCAGGCCTGATACCAAAAAAAGAAGAAAAAAGCCTAACTCATTTGCAAGTTGATTGGTTGTTCATGAGAATTTGGATTTTTGTGATGCTAGGCATTTCACTGTTACTTTGCCTTTGTATAGTAGAAAGATAACTTTCAAGAATAAGATCCTAGGTGGTGGAAGTGTTTTCTTTCACTTTGGTTGTTTTTAGTGATAGCAAGGATCCTCTGGAAGTTTTTTTTAGGACAGAATTTTATGACTTCCTTTCATAATTAAGAATTTTTGCTTGTTTATTTCTCACTAGAATCTACTTTTAGTGCAATTTTTTTTTTTTTTTGCTTGAAAATCAGATTTTTAGTTAAAGAGCTTGAAGTTTGAATGATATCTAAAGTGGTAATTGCAATCAGCCTGACATTATTTTTTCCACTCTATTTGACATTCACTCCGTTCTTTTCCTTTCCACGGTTCCCCCACTTTCTGCTTTTTCTTTCACTCAGACGACAGAAGGCCAGGGAAAGGCAACAGAAATTGTTGGCTGAATTTGCCTCAAGGCAGAAAAGCTTCATGGAAACTGCCATGGATGTTGGTAAGTTTTTCTGTGATTAACTGCACTTAATACTACCATGAAAATTTTAAAAAATTACTGTTTTACAGTTTAAAACAAGCAAAAAAACTCCAGACATATTCTACCATTATATCAGCTTCTGCACTAAATTTTTCCTAAGCTGCTTAAACTCGTGTGTTCAGTATTATCTGTTATAGAAAACATAATTGTGAAGGAATAGGATAAATGATCTGTTAAAAATATTTAAGAACAGCATATTACCTTTCATACATACGCTTTTTTTTTTTAACTTAGTATGCAGTGGATGAAGTAATTAAATTAGTGTGATGTGTTCTAAAGTATTTCCTTTTTTATAAAAAAAACTTTCCAAAATTAGTCTGTTGCAATTTTTTAATATGTAATTTAAGACTGCTATAGTGCATCACATTTTAAGAAGATAAAGGTTTTTGCATTTTGAATTTATGCATAGAATTGAGAAAAGCATTAAGTGAACATGTGCATTTTCTGTTACCTTCTGTTTATATTCTGTGGCATCTGTACAACTGCACTGCCATTCAAGCTTGCCTGCATACAACTAAGTGAAATTTAGGAAGAGTTGTGTTAGTGAGCTAGCATGGAACAGAATCCATGTGCTGTCTGTAGCTGTTTGCAGGAAAGTGTAAAAAAAAAAAAAAAAAAAAAAAAAGTCTTACTAAGGGCAGGACATAAAAATACTTGAGAGTGTGAGTCAAAAATGTGTTGTAGAAGGTACCATAGGCCACCTAGTCTGCTATAGCACCTGTAGGTGCTTTTACATTTTGTTTTGGGAGTGTTTGTCTTGGTGTGAAGCTGTGGTTTGCCTATTATCATGTGGAACTTCATGCAAGAGATTTTGGAGACTGTGCTGCCCTTCAGCATGATCTTGCTAAGAACAAAAATAAATCCCTCTGCCTCAGGCTAATAGTAGCCTTTAAAAAATGCGGTGATATTTGTAACAATCTCTGTAAGTTTCATAAGTATGAAATACAGTGATTCAAAGCTGCAAAACTGTTTAATCAACTGTAACTTAGTGAAAAATCTGTAGACTGGTCTATTTTTGAAGTGGCTGATGTGATTTTGTGTTTCTTTCCTGTGAAGTTAAGTCTCAGCAGGACCTCATTTTGTCCTTCAAGCTAATGCTCCTTAGCTAGTTTATAAAAAGAAGTGCAGAGTTTTAATGCAAGGTGACACATATTTCCTAACACTCAATCTTCTGAACCCAGATAGAAAAAATAAATTAAGTACTGATCTCTAGAGAATAGATGTGCTGGGTCAGTACAGATGATATTAGCATGCTAATGGCTTTGATGCCTGGGGGCCACTTTGACGCACAACGTATACAACAGGAAATATGTTGACTAAAGTCAGAGGTTGTATATTGTATGTATCATGTTCAGACGCTTTTACACAATCCTTTGGGTTTTGGGATTTGGCTGGGTAGGGGAAAGAGCGGGAATGAATCACGCCTTTATACGAGGGAGAGTACAAAAAGGGGGGATGGGAATCAGGCAGCAGTGTGTTCTGTGATGAAACTGAGGTTGTAGGAGACTGGTGGGTACTGGCTAGGATGTGGCAAATGCTGAGATTTTTTTTAACTTCGGGTCTCTTGCTCCTGTTGGTACAGAAACTGAACAAAGAGCTAAATAACTCTTTAAAAGCATGGGAACGTTCGAGTGCTTGGCACTACTCTGGGTTTCTGTCACAGTTTAAATATTTTCATCCTTCAGTGATTTTTTATCTTTGTTCATATTCATCCTGATTTCTGTATTAATTTACAGGGACAAAGAAAAGTCCTGAAACTGTAAGGCTGTGGGGTTTGTTGTGACATAGGATGAACCTTATTGTGCATTTCCCATTCAATTATCCTTCATGTGCATTGCCATTGTTAGGACAAGTGTGAGTGCAGTGAATTAGTTTAAAATGGTCTCTTCTCTTCAGAGGTTTAAGTTATGAGCATCTTTGGTTGCTTTCCAAAGCATGATTGATATGAGATACACTCGCTGTCTCACATGACTGCTGCCCAGCTGGCAGGCTCGGGCCTAGCCCTGGAGGTACTCTGGCCCTCCTCTCTCTCCCATTATGGAGCTCTGCCTCCTGAATCTTCAGTGGGGTGCTGAGTTGTCCTGGTTTGGCTGCTAGCAGGTTATGCTCAGAGGAAAACTGCAGACTTATACAAAAATGTTTGAAAGATGATGGGATAATACCCCTAAATGCGTGGCTTTGCAAATAGCCAGTAAAGCATTCCTTCAGTGCTCAGTAAGGGAACATTGTTCTGGGCCGTAACACACAAGTGCTGTTTTCATCAATACCTTCTCAGTGTTGGGGAAAAAAGTGGTGAAGGTTTGAACTTCAGTGGAAGCAAAAGGAGGAGGTGTAGATTATTCTTCACCTTTTAATGACCTCGTACAATCAAGATAGTAACGGTGGTATTAGTTTTGTTTCAAAGCTAACCTAGAACAAATTTAGTTATATTGCATTCAAAGTCCAAATATAAATATAAAAGGACGTTTAATAGAGTAATTGCTTTATTAAGCAGTCTAGAATTTGAATTTTTTAAATTAGATTTATGTTTTTTATTCTGTTTCTGTGTTTTCTATATCTAATGGATAAAATAGCACTGCAACTTTGCTTTCTTTCATTATCTCTGGAGGAAATTGCTTGATTAGGAAGTCCTCCTTGGTGCTAGAAATGTAGTTCCCATGGAATTCTGTTGTTTGCTAGAGTGGCCTAGCACTAGGTCTAAGCAGCTAGAAGGAAATGTACATTTGGTCACTGAGCTCTGAAATTAAATTGGCCTGATTTTTGATGTGCCTCTTGTATGTAGGAAAAAGAAGTATAGATCATGCATACTGAATAGGTTTTAAATTTCTTTTATGTTTGAAGATCTGCATTTCTTTTTCTCAGGTTTAAAATGATGAACGAAACTTAGGAATGAATGATTTGTTATCAGTAAAATGTTAATTTGTTTTAAGGACTTCTGCTGAATTGTGCAAAATCAGATTGTAGGACGAGAATACAGTGTAGCACTTAGTAAAATATTGAATGCATGCATGTGTTTCATTTATGACATTTTAGGAAAAGATAAAAAAAAAAATAAAAGGCAGCAATTTTAAGGTCATTCTCATGTCGTGTAACTCAGACATACAGGTATGTGTGAGTATGCTTTGCACAATTATGAGGTGATGTCAAATATGAAAAATAGCTTTAATGTTTCCTTTCTCATGTGTTTCAATTGCTGGAAAGTTTTCTGGTTGCTTGGACTTGAGCAATAAAAAATGTTTCAGTTGCTCTGCTTTTTTGTTCAGTGTCATTTGACTGCCACTAGATGGTGATAAATGTGTGTACAATGTTAACAGCTGTAGGTCAAGGAAGATTGCAGTTCATTTTCATTCATATGACCTTCAATAACAGACTGAGAAATCCAAACTTGCTAAAACAATGTAATTTTGATGCTGCCCTGTGAATGAGAATGTTGGAGTCTTTCATAGCAAAAAAAAAAAAAAAAAAAAAGTTTTTTCTGCAGTGGGCTTCCAGAAGGCGAGCATTCCTAAACACTGTTCAGCATGAAAACTGTTGATAGATTGAAGGTTTTTTGGGTCCAGCACCTTGGCCTCCATAGGGAGATGAAGCACATGGCTGAAGGTTAGCAGGAAGTGTTTTTCTTTGGGAAACTTACTGGGCAAGAACAGAAAGCATGTATGCTCATATTCTAGATCAAGAGTCTTGATACCATGTGTTCCTGAGGGGTAAAGGGAGAATCACATAGTCCTAAGGTGCTTTTCTTCCAAACAGAAAAATAATTCTTAGCTTTATTTCTAGATGTCTAGTGGAGATAATCTCAAGCAGATTTTGGCACATCCTATTTAAATGCAGTCTGCAGAAACAACTTTTTACTTTTCTCTGGCCATGCATAAAATTTCACTCAAACTAAGCTTAAGAAATTAGGACTGTGTGGGAACTGTTAATTAAAGAATTTTCATGGTGTCTCCAAATAAAATCTTTGTTCACTTAACTTTGGTGGCATAATCTGATGGAACACAGCTCTTCAGGACCTGTGGTAACTGGCCCTGCTTTGGGGTTGTTGAACTACAGGACCCCTGGAGGTCTGTGTCGTCTTTGGCCCTTCTGTGATATAAAACCAGCTGTACAAATGTAATAATATTCCTTCCATTTTGGCTAACACTGTACCCTCCTCCTCCTGTACCACTGGACTAAGTCACATCATTTGCTATTGCTTCACTACTCTGTAGCTGATCTTTAGCCTTGTATGTTTGTCTGTGCCCCTAGGAAATCACAGTGTAGATTGTTGGAAAAACACAGAAATTTTAGATAGCAAATTTTAAATTATCTTATATAGTATAACAACATATTACTTTGTTAATGCATTCCAAATTTTTGAAGACTGTCCAAGTTTCATTTAAAAAGAAAAATCGTTTTATTCTGTTTCCTTAAACTATGTTTATCTTACAAAATGACTGGCAATTAAAATTGATGACCCAATCTGCATGTGAGTTGTGTCTGCATCTTTAAAATTGTTACTCTAGATTTAGTCTGACAATAATTAGATGGAAATAGTTACGAGGACCTCCAGTTTTAGCAGAGATCCTGTATTTATTTACCCTTCATCTCAATGTATTCAGAATTTTTGGGATAGTATCTAATTGAATAGAAGTTGCATCTTAGTTTTATAGATGTTTTTAAAAGATGAAGTTTAATACAAAAGTCTTGAGTATGGGAAAATGTATATTTTCCTGTGTAGATCTCTTTCTACTTGAAAGAGACTTTAATATTTTTGTTCTAGATTTAACTAAAGAAATCATTTTGGCATGTTCTTCACTACATCAGTGCAAGTGCAATTGGATTTCTTTCCCTTGGTTTTCTTTTCCCTTTTTAGAATCGCCAGATGCTGATATTGCCATGGAGATAGCTACATCAGAACAGCATGTTTCTGAGGCAATATATGATTGTGTTATTTGTGGACAAAGTGGGCCTTCTACTGAAGACAGACCTACAGGGCTAGTTGTACTATTACAAGCATCTTCAGGTATGAACGTGTGACTTATTAGATAAACAGTGATTCTACAGCCTTTATAATGAATGCATAAATATTGTTGAGAATCATGAAATGCGGAAAGACAGCAAAGTCTTTTTCTTTTTGAGGGTACTGGGAAATTTTAAATGTTTGGAAGAATTGAGCAGTTTTAATTCCTTTATAATTTCTATAAAATTATATAAAATCTATAAAATCCAGCAGTATACGTAGAAAATAAGTTGCAGAAGAAAGAGAAAAGAAAATAGCTGTGTATGTGTACAATTCCAGTGCAAAAGCACTGCTTTCAGTACTAGTTCTTTAGTAATGTTTTTTACTGTCTTATTTCAACAGAACACATTGTGGCTGTAAGCTAGAGTATTCCTGCTTGTTTTCTTTATTCTTTGGTATATTGTTATTCATTGCGTTCTGTATTGTTTTTATTTTGTATACAGTGTTGGGTCAATGCCGCAATAGCACTGAGCCAAAGAAACTGCCAACTACTGAAGAGGAGCAGATATACCCTTGGGATACTTGTGCAGCACTGCATGATGTGAGGCTTACAACTTTACAGCGATACTTTAAAGATGTAAGTATTTCACTTGACTGAATCTGCCACTTAAGAAATTAGTTGTGTGAAAATACAACAGAGTCCTCCTCATAGCTTCATTTTTACACTTAGTGAACACTTTGTCCTGTTGCAATAGTCCATGTTTACATTTGATAGGGTCCTTATTTTCATATGGTGTGTAGCTTTCCCCTAGCTATGTTTTTGGTCTAGGTAACTACCATGTCTACAGATGTATATTTATTAAATATCCCTGCAGATACTGTCTAGAAGAGAATATTTGACATTTTAGTGTGACCATATAATTGAGATGCATTCTTGCTGTCTTAAGTGTTATTTTCAGAACACTGGCTTTCTTGTGGCCATTCGGTGAACCCAGTCAAGGAATTATTGTTGCTAATAAGTAGTTCAGCAGGAGAGAGAAAATGAAAGAGCTGTTTTGACCTGTATTAGCTTTCTGAACCACCATAGAGAAAGTGAAGATGGGTGAACGGGAAGGAGGGGCCAGCAGAAGGAAAGTCCTGTTCTGCTATATCCTGAATGTTACACAAAATTACTGAAGTTCAGATGTGCATTCACTGATACATTATCATCTGTTTTGAAGTCTATTAGCTGTTCCAAAGAGAATTCTGCTTTGCTGCATGAAGCTAAAAGCAGTACATTACGATTTCTCATATTTAATTTTGAGAGCCAATTCTTCTTACTTAACAGGACTTGTTCTCTGTTAGACCTTTACGGAGATGCTGCCTGTTATTTTCCTTGCTACTGTATAAAACAGCTGTGAAAGACAATATAATTCTGTCATGAGGTATCATTCTGGAGGAGGAGATGTATCCTATGACATGTTAGCTCTTGGGCTGGTCTAACCGAATAAGCATTTCGAAGCCTTAGATACTGGCTTTAAAGAGAAAAAATAAAATTGCATTTTTCCGCTTCTGTGCAGTAACATTAGCAACAGACTAGTCTAGAATACGCTATAATGCAGTAAGCAAATGCATCCTGCTTTCAAAAATTTCAGTTATTAGCACTATTTGAATTAAGCTGTTTCTACTTTCAAGTTTCTAGGTCAGTACAGTGCTAAAATATGTCTCTGCGTGAAAGAATTAATCCTTAAATTACTTTTGGCATAAAAATGGAAACATCTGATAGTGTCTTGAGTGGCTTGTTCAGCTGAGCTAAGCGTTAAAAGCCCTTTGTTTATCATCTGTGTCCTTCCCAGTGAGTGTCCTTCCTCTAACAACAGATTTCTGAGCAAAAATTTCTTGCCTCCTGATAGGAACATTTTTAGTTATGAAACATGTTATAGTTTATTCTACCTACAAAGGGAAAAAATAGGAAAAAGCTGTATTCTATGTACAAACGAGGTAGCTGTAAATCTTTTTCTCTTGTTTAAATGTACGATTGGAATTTCAATCTGTCTATGAAATTACTTATTGGGGAATCAGAGATTAATTATAGTCAATAATTAGGTTGACTGTATCTATATAGTTTGCAAGCATATTTTCAAGAATTCCTCATTGTAGGCTTGCCAATGGTGACTTTTTTCAGTTCATTACTTTTTCAAGAGCTACCAGTTGTTTAAGTTTGAAATTTGGGCTGTTAAGTGCAATATTTGAGTAAGCATTCAAAACATTCCTAGTATAAAACCTAATTCACTAAACCTAGTAACATATGATTGCCTGTATGATGTATTATTGACAGTGTTGTTCAACAACTTGTTAAAAAAAAGACACTGAATTTTAATAGCAGATTGGCGTTCAGTTATATAACTGAGTTATTAAATTTATTAAATAAAAAAGCTAAATAAAATCCATTGCAGGAACACATTGCTATTGTACATGGGAAAGCTAGGCTTGTTTTATTGGAATAGGTAGTAGAAGTCTAGAGCTGTTCTTGTAATGTACTGCAAGAAATTCTTTATAGAGGTCGTTGTCTTAAGTGATTAGAACTACAGAAATTTAACTGAAGTGATGAGCTCTGTTGGAAAGAATAACGTTATGGCAGATGTGAGTTATTAGTATAAGTACCTTATGAAAATATATATTTTTTAATTTCCATAGTATATATCTTTTACATACATAAATGTTTTTATTTGCGTGCAGTGTTGTTTTTAAATGTAAAATATGCTGTGGTAAATATCTTTTATAACCTTTATACATATTTTATTTATTTATTTATTTATAGAGTTCCTGCCTGCAAGCAGTCTCAATAGGCTGGGAAGGAGGTGTTTATGTACAAACCTGTGGTCACACTTTACACATTGATTGTCATAAATCTTACATGGAGTCTTTACGGGTAAGTAAAACTGCAGATTGTCTTTTTCACTTGAATCTATACAGATCTCAATAAATTCAGTTGGATTTACGCTGTCCAATTCAGAGAAAAATGACTTGGTACTTACGTTTTGCATCAATGGATAAGTTGCTTTTACTACCATACCAAACCATAGATTTCTTATTACCCCTTGAAGTTACTAACAAAAGTACTTTATTTTATAACTTATTTAGATATATCAGGAAATAATGCTTGACTAAAGTAACACTGTCATTAAAAAGTGAAATCCATATTGCTTCTTTTTTTTCTGAAGTTGCAGGTTCACTTAGTGCATTTTTCATGTTTTCTTTCATTTCTGTTGAATAGATTCCTATTTTGGTGCTTAATGTGTAGTAGAAATTACCCAGGAATTGAAGCAAAAAGGTGTATTTCGAAAACATATGGTCTGAGAAAATGGGATGATGTTTCTATTTATGTTGCTGGCCTCTTTTTGCAGCCCAATTGCAGATCTTAGTGGCACTCTAGAATGCTACTAGAAACAGAACGGTGGTAGGACGTCATCAGATTAAGCAATTATTTATTTTTGTATTATTTAGAGCAATAAAACAAAGACTAAATTATGATTTTTTTCAATGCGGAACTGGTTTTTTATTGAAAACAATTTATGTGGTAATTCCTTAGTTTTGCTTTGTTCGTAGCTTTTCTCAAAATAGAAACAAAGTTTATGACAGTGTTCTGTAGTTAACTATCAGCATTGTTCATCATGTGAAATTCACCTTCAGAGGAGCTGGAGTCTGAGCCGCCTTTGGATTCGATAATGAATTGTTCTTTTCCATTTAACTGTAAACATACGTCTAGGGGTAATTGTGTCATCAAGGTAATTAAGTAAAATTTGGACTTTCACTGTAGAATCTCATTTCACAGAATTTTAGAAAAGTAACATTTTTCATCATATAGATACTGAATTTCCTTTCCTGGTGGCTTCTTACCTAAACACCAAATAAAATTTTGCTCCATCTCATTCAAGATTTATGGATTGAACTTTTGGCCCTAGTTTCTATCACAGCTAGCTGGATTAGCATGTAATAATTTTGTCTATTTGTAGCATTCCTAGTACCAAAATGATTTATAGACTTCATGTTTATGTGGATAAATATGATTGGAGATCGACATCCAGAAAAGCATGTGTAAGTTTACCAGAAAGTCTAAGCATTGGGACCAATTGCTTGATATTTAAGTTATAGTTGGACTTGATTTAGCTGTTCTCTTCTCCCAAGGGTGGGAAGCTTCAACATCATCTGTCAGCAATGGGAGTACTCTGAAGGTGGCTGCACTTCCCAAACAGATACTTCTGTGTCTGCTTTTTATTCTTCATGATAATCAATTGTTGGTGTTTTTTTTTTTTTTCCATGCTGCTCTCCAGTGGCTACTTAAGTTTCTTGGCCTGTATTTAATCAAATATACTTAAGTACTTTGTGACTGAAAATGAAACTCTTTTGACAAGTGAAAAGATGTTATGAAAGGAATATCAAACTTCATGGGAAGTATCAGAGACAACACACGAGTTGTTCGAAGTACTGCACTGAAGTATTTTCTATTTTATCATTTTACTGTAAACAGTGAGGAGTACTTAAAATTAGAAATATTGCTTGAGTTAGAGGATTGTAGCAGTCTTTAGTAGAGCTTTACACTTGAGTGAGAATTATTCTTTCTTTACAGCTTTTAGTTTGAGTTTCTGTTAATCAATACACCTAGATCTACAAAGTCTAATCTTGAGCAAATTTCAGCTACATCTTCTTTATTTTCTTCTAGAATGACCAGGTCCTCCAGGGTTTTTCAGTCGACAAAGGGGAATTTACTTGTCCTCTCTGTAGGCAGTTTGCTAACAGCGTTCTTCCTTGTTATCCTGGAAACAACGTGGAAAGAAGCCTTTGGCAAAGTCATAGTAACAAGTGCATGCAAGATCTTGTACAGGAAGTGGAAGATCTTCAAGAACAGCTGGGAACTTTCCCAGTAAGCATCAGTGTAAGGCAGAAAGATCCTTGTTAATTTGCCTCTATGTATCAGTTTTTACCTTACATTGTATTTGTGACCTCTTAGAAATGCAACAACGTGGGAAGCTTCATTTTCTTTTTATACAGAAGATAATATTATTTCATTGTTTAATCAAAACGTTTCAAGCACTTGCAGCATTTATTGGATTGCCTGCTAGAATAAGCCATAAAAAAAAAAAAAGCAAAAATGTGGTTTGTAATTTTTTGTGGATTACATTTTTCGCTTATCTCCATAGTAATTTATATGGAACTGAGTCCATATAATATTAAATTCATTTGTCATTTCTTTACAATATAAAAATATCAATATCCTTCTGACTGGAAGCTGTTAAAAGAATGTTAAGAGCAATTTAAGGTGTGGATTATGTGTTGTACTTGGAGTGTAGTTTACCAGATGTCCACATATTGCAAAGCTTCACAAGGCTTTTTTTTAAAGTCTTCCAGTCTTGATGGAGATGTGTTATTTTCATGTCCTTGTGCGATGCAGATATTGTCTGAAATAATGCCAAGTGAAGAATCTCACTGCTTGCACTATTCTCAGAGTCAGGGAGACCTGTAAAATTCTGTGAGACAGAATATTGTCTTTTAATCCTGTTTTTACATAGCTGTGAATGTATTCATATAAAAATGAAAGTACTGTACTTCATGATCGGCTGTTGAACTTCTTTGGGTAAAACTAAGTAAACTTTTGTGTGCTTGTTCATAGTCTGAAACAAACCTCAGTAAAGAAATGGAATCTGTAATGAAAGACATAAAAAGTACCACACAGAAGAAGTATACGGATTACAGCAAGAGTCCTGGATCCCCTGATAATGACTTTCTGTTTATGTATTCAGTAGCCAGGTGAGTATGCTTTTTTAAATTTTATTATATGTTCATTGCTAATGGTATTACCAAACAAGTTTTCTTCTTGTAAGTAATAAATTTTAAAAAGTATGTCACTCTCTCCACAAAGCACTTTTTGAGCGCTTAGTACATCAAGATTTGGTTTTCTGATTTCCATATGCAGACATGCACGAGATGGAGTGATGTGTCTCTGTTCATTTTTAGTATATGCAGTGGAGGTGCAAAACATGGAGAGCATCTTGTCTGCTGCTTATCTTGTTTGGTTTTTTGTTTAAAGCTTTGCTCTTTTTTTTTTTTTGGCTGAATTTATTTTCTTCCTTCCTTTCCAAGCTGTTAAATCTTCTTTGCTGTTATTCAGAGCGTTATTTCTGTATCATTGCTGTATTAATGCTTTTTAAATCATGAGATGTTTTCAATCTTTCCATCGGACATTAGTTTTCTTTACTTAATTTCCTACATCAGCAGCTGGAGTTTTCATATTATTAACATCTATTTTTTTCTAGAGAGATTCAAAACTACCAGTATTTTTCTGGGCTGCGTGATTCCCACGCATTGCTGTCAGTATCATAGCCAGGAGAGCCGAGAAAAAGAAGTGGTTCCTGCTCTGGCTATGCTGTTAATTTTAATATGCTCTGAATAGTTAAACTTTTTGAACTTACTATTATACAAGGCTTTCTCAGAAGATGATGCTGAAATTTACCAAATAATTTTCTAGATCCTGACTTTCCTACTTCCTGTAGGGAAGCTGCTGACTGCAGAGAATGTGCAAGAATGCATGTGATATAATCCAGTAGCGTTTCTTTTTCTAATTCTTTGTACTCTTCCTGATACAAGGTAAAGAAACAGGCAGTATCTGCATACCCCTTGTTTCCTTGATACGTTCTTTCTTTCAGAAAGCCCACGAAGAGATGTGAATGTGAGCTATTTTTTAATTAGGAGTCTGCACAACTTAGCAAAATCAGTTCTCTCAGTTTTTTTTTCCTAGTAAGAAGATAAAGCCACTGTTCTACAAAATTCTTTGCTTCAGTGAATGGCGCCAATAATTTTTTAGATAGAGGAAACTGTCACTTGTATAGATTTTTATCCTGTTTTCTTCCTGTTGAGGGGGCTGAGGTGGAACAGTGGAACACAGATGTCTCTGAAATATCCTTTGTTATCAGATACCAGATATCTATGAGTGATACCAGGTATCAGTTTTTCTTCTTTGAGAGACTAGACAGTGAGAGCTCTGTATCCCTTCAGTGGAGAGCAGGTGGTATGCAAGTTTTTACTATCAGATCCTCTAGGCAAAAGGGAGCTTGAATAGGCAGAAGATACACAAGTTCTTCTCAAAAGTGACTGGAGCCATGTCTGATGTAGACCATTTTACAAGGAGATGTGTTTCAGTTTAACAGAAGATGCTTTTCCTATTTTGTGCCATCAAGGCTTCAGTGTGTGTGTCAAAGAAGCTGTCATAGAGGAAAAGCTAGTGTTTAGCTTTTCATGAAAGCTGAACTGTGAGCTTCTGCTTTTGAGGAGCTTGGGGCAGTGGAGAAGTGAGAATTAGTATGCCATGTGTGAGGAAGTATTTGATTCCAGAAATTTCTTTGTACATTACGTAGAGTGAAGAATACATCAAGAAGAGTTTCTTCAGGATGGTCTTAGAGTTTTGTTTTGTCAGAGTACGTATGTCTTGGTGAATGGAAAATTGAACATACTGGATGTGTTCTTATACATTGATGTAGTGCCTTTTGACTTAATTTTTTAAAAAAATGCTTTAATGGGAAGCTGTCATTACTTTTGTTCTCCAAATTAGTTATCAAAAGATTTCTAGAAATCAAACATAGTGGTTTCATTTATATTCCCATGATGAACTGGCACGTACTGATGTACAGTTGCTATTTTGTCCACTAATATGAAATCCCTGCTTCCTTGCTGGTAGATTTTTAGAAGTTCAGTGAGCACTGCAAATCGCCTGAAGAGTGGAAAATTCCCCTGTCACACAGATGCCCTTATCAGCAGCAACCAGATGGAGCTCTGAGCAGGCACATTATCAATGTTAAATTGCCTTTTTTCTGAGTAGAGAGGATTAAAGCATTCCTTCAGAAATGGGTGGCATAAGCTGCAAACTTAGGCTCAGTAATATTCTGAAATGTTACTATTTTAGAAACATATGAAAGTGTCTTAATAAACACTGCATATCAATAATATATTGTTCTTTCAAACTGATGGTGCTGAAATTTTAAAGAAATATTTTAAATAGTCATCCTTTGGTTTCTTCATAAATATGTGTGTGCACGGGGAGGATGTTCTAAGTTAAATATATTATGCATATAATTTTCGAATAGATCTTAATGTGTATTCAATCATGTTGTATTGAAAATAAGGTTGTTTAATTTTATTTAAAGGACTAAAACTGAGCTTTGCATTTTGGATTAAATAAGCAAAATAACATCTCAAAAGTACAGACTTATTCCTTCCTTCTAATTAAAGGAATGTATGTCGATAAGAGTACAGTCTATAAGAGAGCGTAATACAAATTGTTTGCTCCAAGTCTTGAGGGTAAAAGATAATGCGGTACTGAAACATCCAATTCCAAAATCAAACAAAGCTATTGAATATGGCTTAAACAATTGATGCCTAAGCATCAGATTACAATAATATGGAGAAAACAAGCATCAATGTGGCATGCAGAGAGTTAGGGACAGCTCCTGTGTCATACTAATGAGCTGCATGAATACCAGCAGTTTGTTCAGAATTAACCTCTAATGCTTTTATTAACTAACTTATCAGCAAAGATCAGTACTTCCATTATAATCTAAGCTATTTTCATACTTAGAGACTTGATGGTGTACTCATTGTACTGGCTTTTTGTTTAAAGCAAAACAAAAGTCCAGCCTTTAAAGAGAGCACTTTTCAGGCATATCTGATTGACTGAAATTTAACAAAGCTGTGCATTTTCTTTTCAAAATTGCACATAAATTCCCTTATTTTCAGGGAGTTGCGTGGGCAGAAGCTTCCATATTAAGAGAGCTGTGATTGAGAAATAAATAAAAGTTAATATGGGACTTATTAATTGAACCATTTTAGATTACGTATGGCAGTATCTTGATAATGTTTGCTTTATCCTGAGACATATTTTGACAGTATCCAAAACTAAAGATAAGTTCACAGCATTCTTGAAATTAGTATGTACACTGGGAGTTTGTGGTGACTCTCTCCTGTCTCCAGAAGCCTGTAGAATGCTATTCCAACACTGTTAATGTTTTTCATGCAGAACAAACCTGGAACTTGAACTTGTCCATCGAGGAGGCAATTTGTGCTCAGGAGGTGCAAGCACAGCTGGAAAAAGATCATGTTTAAGTAAGTCTTGTTTTTTTTGAAGTGCAATTCTGATTATGAGAAGACTGAACAAAATGTCTATTTCTTTTTTTAATCTTTTAAAGTAACATTAACTTTCTTCTTTGAAGAACCTTTCTTCTGCTACAGCAGGTCTTTATTTTTGTTACAATTTGAGAAATCTGAGGTGTAATTTTCACAAGTTATTTGTTAGAGCTAATCATGTATTGCAAGTGTAATCCATTTTGAAAGCAATTGTCACAGTGTCCATGTAGTACTTTCTAATTATTCCGTGTTTTTGTGAGTTAATATATTAAGTATTTTAAGGATGAAGCAGAACTTGTGTACAAAGCAGGAAAGCTTCGTTTCACTCTTGCAATTGCTAATAAGAGTTATATATACATATACTTTTTTTTTTTTTTCCCTCTGAGTGCTAACGTAACTCATCCTAGCAACAGGTTTCTAAAGATGGTGTCCCCCATTTTAGTTTCAGTAGCTCTTTAACTGATGGGAGAGTTTTGCACTTTTTTCAGTAGAATCTCTCAAATCTTTATTGTTCTTAAAACTTCAATAAGCAGCTAATAAAGCATTTGTAGTTGACAGAAGTAATTTATTTCCTTAACATAAAATCTTTTACTGAGATGTAAACTATTAGGAATGTTTTTTTTTTTGTTTGTAAGGAAAATTGGAAAGCCTGTCAAAGTACTACTGCTAATAATACTTACTTGAATTGAACTTACGTTGTTGCCGCAGTAGGAGATTTAGTACAAAAAGTGCCAGAAAACTTGGGTCCATCTCTGCGTTTTGGCATGTATCTCCAGACAATGTTTTCCTCACCATTTGTGGTGATGAGACATCAAATAAAATCCTGTCATGTACTGGTGTTGCCTGTGTCTACACTAGACCAGGAGCCTTCTGTTACCACTAGCAAAGGGAGTTCAGTTGATTTCATTAAGTGAAATCAATAGGACAGTGTTTTTCTCAGTGCTTTAGCACCAAATAATGTCATCAGGTTTTGAAAGGACATGACTTTACAGAAAATGGTGGAACTATGAGAGGGCTGGACAGCTTCTTCAGTGTATGCCTATATAGCTCCATTGTTTCTGTTTGGACTGTATCAGTTGATGCCAAGAGAGGAACTACCTCAAAGTAAAAAAAAATACATTCCACTGAGCTGAAGGCGTGGTAGCTGACTGTAAGTGGTTTATGCAATACATTATTTAATTCTTATACTTAATGCACCATCTGTGGCTGGTACTCGGTGTGGGCAGTACTTGGGCTATGGTGGGTGGGAGATACAAGGGGTGCTTCTGGGTGGTGCTTAACGGGTCACAGGTACCTGGGGCGGTTGCATGTCACAGTATATAAGCAGCTGTTGCGCAGTAAGTTGGCACTTGAGCTACACCCTGTGTGTGCGTCTCTCATGTCCCTGCGCTGGGCGGGATGCAGACGGTGGGGTGCTGGTGCTGTGTTACTGGTCGGGCAGGGTTGTGTGGAGGTTGATGACACCTTCAACCTCACCTTGCATAAATAAGGGCTTTAAGTACTTCTATGCTACTTTAAAAGGAGCATACTATTGGCTGTGACAGCTAGTGAAAAGATCAGTCAGGATTTTTCGTGTATATACATATATATAGTTCAAGATATATCTCAAGCCTTGAAATGCATGTAGAACATGTTTGTCATTGGGAATGTTTATTTTTGGATAATTACCAAAGTGGAAATTGTATGTGGAGAATGCATCTTCACTGGAGAGTTGCATTGTGCTGGATAATGACTTAAACAGGGCAAATCATATCTAAGTACATATATCATACTTTCCTATTTTCCAGCACTTCTAATATTTTGCCAGTAACACTGTATGTATCTTAAAGAATGAATCACTGCCTGTTCATTAGAATAGGTAACTTCCGATAAGTTTTTTTATCCCAGTTAAATAGGTATGTTCCTCACAACTGAATAATATGGGAGAGTCTTCTTAAATGAAGATTTAAATAAGATTACAGAAACTATTCGTTCTAAAAGTATGTATTTACCAAATATTAAATGCTTATGAAATGCATATTTTTTCAGCATTATAGAATCATAGAATCATTTGAGTTGGTAGGGACGCTTAACGGTCTTCTAGTTCATCTCCCTGCAAATGACAGCATGGAATTTTTGTATAGAGTCCCTCAAGCTCTGTTCTTTTACAGAAGAGAGGCAATGTTATTGATTATTGTTTTGATATTGATTATTTCTTGATAAAACTTACAACTCTTTACTATCTAGATTTTAATACTTTCAGTTGTGGTAATTTAGGGCATATTTTGATAGCAGCATTTCCAGTATTGTGACTGTGCATTAGTTGTCTATGTAAAGAATAAAATAATATGATAAACTTCAACTTGTGCATCTTCTTCTTCAGAATTTTTGTGTGTAGACACGGGAATATTTTTTCCCCTGTGATTCAATTCAAGTGTTTTCATACACTGAAACTCTTTGTTATAGTCTTTTTTATTCCTTTCTTGAATTGTGTGCTTCTGCTGGTCAAACGTTCTGGGCAAAAACTCTGCTTTTTCCTCCCTCAGCTTTATTATTGTAAGGGTTCTAGTGTATATCTTCCCCTGAAGAGGTAGGGACAATATTTAAAAGCAATGCACTTACTTTTTGCACACATCTGGCTATAGAGTGATAAATTTTTCATACGTAGATCTGTATCAGATGTTGGTGTAAATATCTAACTTGCTCTCAGAAAACTGAAGACCATACAAGCGTTTGGGTGAAAGGCACATTAAATGAACATGGTGTGCTTTAAACAGTGTGGAGACGTAAATATCATCTGGTCATTGTTCAAATGTTCACATGCTGCTTTTTAAGTACTGGATTAGTACTTTTTAAAATTTTCTTGTAGTAAACTAATCATATTTAATCTTGCAATGAAACTGACTCATTTTTAATGTAAGGTTATGGGGTCCATTTAGAACAGAGCTGTACTCTTTTTCTATTTAGTGCTAGTAATTTAGTTTTGGACGGTAATCTAAATATGACTGATGGCTGCAGAATTACTTTTCCATATATACAGCAGAGTTTGTTTCAGCAAAGCAATTACGTAATTATCTATTTTCTTCATTGCCTCTTCCGTACAGTTGCATTTATGGGGGAAAAAAGGATGTTACTCTTCAGATATATACCTTGTTTAATAAGATTTTTTTTTCTGTAGTCTTTTCTTCCAAGAGATATTCCTGGCTGGTTGGCTTCAGTTTTCACCATACACAGTGAGCTAAGAATGAGTGAGAAGACTCCCACCCCTTCTAGAACAGTATATGCTGTTTCCTCAGTCTTGTTTGTATGGCACTGAAGCTGCTTTTGGTTTTATTTTTAAACACGGTTCATTGTATGGCAAAAGTAACTTAAAATATAACCAGTTCTTTTCTTATGAGGTAATGAGGTATCTCCTATAATTAAGCACACCGCTCCGTACTGCTCTTGTGACAACTGTAAAGTTTGGCGATTAGGTGTAGCAGAACGCAGCATGTTGTCCCAGATGAGCTGCTGAGCAGCAGGCGTCAGCAGAGGCAGTGGGAACAAATAGGTCACAAGCTACCCTAGTGATTGTGCCATGAGGGCAGCTGCTCTTGGGAAGTAAAATTAAGAATGGTTAATGTAGATGCTTGCGTCGGTGATCGAGTTTGTGACGAGAATGCTGAAGAAAATGTGACTGTAATAGTTCCATTTTCTATGTGTGTGTGGAGGGGGTGTGGGGGTGTGTGAGGCAGGAGCGTGTTACTGCCAGAACTCGTAAAGGCAGAAAGTAGAGGTGTATCTTAAGGACCTCACTGTATTTGAAGTCTGCAGCCTTATTCAGTGATTCTCTGTTGGTTTTAGGGAATGATTATGATATATAATTATGTAATGATTGTCCAGGCCTTTCTTTTCTGCTTTATGATGATTGAGATCAATGGTTTTCATTTTTGTTTCTGTTGTTTTGTATTTACAGAGCATCTTCGGAACACAATATTAAGGCTGAGCAATTAGTACTTCTTACCACTAATGTATATTTCTCTTTAATTTATGTAGAAATATTTCTGTCTGACTTCTTCTCTAGTAATTTTGCAATAGTTAGTGAATGTTTCTGGAAAATTCTAACTAGATCTTCCTGGTTTTTGTTACTGCTATTATTATTTCTTTTTCTTTTTCCCTTTGCCATAAGGATAGGTTTTTTTTTTTTTTTTTTTTTGTATGTGGGTTTTTTTGTTGTTGTTTTGTTTTACAGGAAGGATTAAATTCTCCTGTCCTCTTGCTCCAGCTTCCCTATGTGGAGCTCTTCCTCCTTACACTCCCTATAGCTCACAGAATCTGGCGTTTTGGCATCAAATGCACTAATTGGAAGAGGCATTCACTCACAAGTGGGCGTAAGAAAAAGTATTTGGGACTCATATAATCTGGCCTTAAATAAAGCAGCCAGGACCATTACACCTTGTGTGAAGGTTCTAACCATTGAGAAGCTATAATTTCACTGATTTTTTTAAATTATTATTATTACTATTTTCCTTTTTCTGTTCATTCAAAGTCTGTATTTTGTATTTGTAGGTGAATTAGGTGGAATTATTTATATTGATGATGATGTTAGTATCAGTCTATCAGTACTTTTGTTGTTTTTTGAGCAATTTTCTTGATGTGTTGAGCATTTTCTAAGGTGTTCATGATGTTTTTGTACGTATCTGCTCCGTCTGTATCAATGTTTTCAACTACCTCAACTCTAATATCTGCCTCCATTTTGACAGTATGGCCAGTTCACATGAGTATAGTTTATTCCTCTAGGAATTAAAATCCAATGCCATCACGAATTGCTCAGTGCAACAGTCTTTCTTCCTGTAATCTACTGATACGAATATGTTTGCAGATAGTGCTCTGCAGTCACTGAAAGGAAAAAAAAAAAAGGTTGCTTTCAGGAATACTTTTTTTTTTTTTTTTTTTTTACAATTTAGAGGCATCCATTCCTTTTAACTTCGAAACAGCAGTTCTTCACACAAACAAATGATCCCAATTATTTCTAAAAAAAATTAATATCTGGCATTCATATCTGGTATGAGAGAAGTAAAGAGTGAGGTACCTTCTATGTAAGAAAAAAAGCATTCCATTGCTAAAGTAGATTTCATACACTGACAAGTTTAATATAGAGAATAATTAGTTGCTTCATCAGCAATTAAGACTTCAGATTTAGGCTTTTCTTAACTTTCACATTTCTTTTCTTCACTGATTCCAACCTACTGGGTCATTGATGAGTGGAAAGATGCTATCAGCAGGTCTTTGCAGCTGCTGCTGCTAAGTGGACCACACAAAAACTCTACAAGGAGAAAAAATTCTTCAATTTCCTTGTTAACAGTCAATTCCCATCTGCTTCTATCAAGTGCTTTTGGTTGTGACCTTGACAGTTGCAGTGGTGGTTGTAGATGAAGAAGTGCCCTGAGTCTGGTAAGATCTTCACACAGTAGTTGACACAAGGCGGATTTCTGCACCCCTTGTGGTGAACTGCTTTACTGCTGCATTTCAAATACAAATACTCATTTCTGGAAATAAAAAAGAAAGGAATGGACCAAAATAGCAAAGTGGAGATTTTCATGTAGTCAGGGTGTGTTATTTAGATCCATCTAAAACAATTCCAGAACTGGGGAATAAATGTGTCGTCTAGACTTCCACAACGAAAACAAGGTCAAGTGATAGTTAATTTGCATGTTTAGTACAGCACACTGTTATACATTGAAGTGATGTTAATGACAGATAGAAATCTTATTTCAACTTTGTTCATGAGAGATTTTACTTCATGGTCAAGAGACTGGAAAAAAAGAGAAGAAAATAAATTACAGCAAAAAAAAAAAAAAAAAAAAAAATTGAGATCACTTTGGCAATGACCAAACCAAGATTACTAGCGAGCCCAGAACTTGCAGCTGTATTCAGCTTTGTGAATGACTCCTGTTGTCAGTTCAGCATGGCATTGTTATAAATTCCTCCATTCATCTGTCAAATCCACACCTGGTCATCTCTGAATTTAACCTTGTCTTGTGTTGTGCATGCCAGGATTGACATGAAGAGAGCTATGAAATCCCCCTTTTTTATAGACTCCTGCTTGCAGAGTGTTTTTAAGAGCTCTGTCAACATCTGTGAAGTCAGTATGCTTTAATATTGAAAACAGTAAGCAGAGCAACTACTGGTGCTAGTGCAGGCAGTGTGGACATATAGACAAAATACTCACTATCTTTTTTATGAGAGGGGAAATGTTTGAACGCTTTCTCTAGTAAATTCAACTCCAGTGCAAAGATATTGCCTCTTATTAAAGTACCAATTCCAATTCATTTCATTGCTTCTCACTTGCAACACTGGTAAGTTTGGGAAGTAGAGCTGGTAAAGGGAGAGCTGAAAAAAATGTACCAAGAGCAGCAGCATGTGGAACAATAGCTTTATTTTTCTGATTTTAGGAATGGAAATAGGAAAAGCTAAAATGAATTAGAGCTAACACTAATGTCTAACTGAATATTTTTCTACTGTTTCAATGAGAACGTTCTTTGTAAGATGGAGCCAGTCCTTCCAACTTATGAAGATCTTTTAGAGAATCAGCCATAATGTGTTGGGAATGCCAGGAGGCAGGGATATTGTTCATGTGTGTTGTCACATCGCTTTCTGTTCCCCCAAAGGCTGGCCAGAGTTGTTCATAGGCCCTTGTCACCTTCCTGCTGTGCTAATATTTGTTGTAGGTGGGTTTTTTGTTTGTTTGTTTGTTTTGTTCTTTTTTGTTTGTTTGTTTGTCTCTTTTTAAAGAGAGAAAAACATAAGTGTATTTTAAAACTTTTAAGCAGCATATCAGAAAAAGGGCGAATGTTCTGTTATTTTATGTCTACACTGCAGAGTGAAATATTGACATGAATACATAAGAGGAAAACCTCTGGTGTTTGTGTGGCCTATGGCAGATTTCTGCCAGTTTCATAGGCACAAGAACACTTGTGCTCAGGGACCCTGAGCACAAAGAAGTTACCTCTTCTAAATTCTCAGTGCTCTGGTGATGTCTTTTTGTTTTCCACAACTGCACTGTAGGTGCTGGTAAATTTGAGATGAAGTAGTGGAATTCAGTCAGTCAGTAAATAAATAAAATAAAAGACTATGGCAAAACGAAAGTATGTAATTAAGCACTTACCGTGAAATGTAAACCATGGCATGAGCTTAAAACATGCTGTAACTTCTCTGTCAAATATCAATTGATGTACCCTCGTGCTGTGACATAAAATAGAAGAGTTTGTGAAGTAATAAACCTTTCTGTCTTCCTCTGGGCAATCCTTAACTTTTTAAGTACTTCCTACAGATCTCAGGAATGCGAGTGCCAGAGGAGCAGACAGATGAGAAGTGCGGGTGCACAGAGGCAGGCTCTCTGGCAGTGCTGCCATGAGTGGAAGCGCGGGGTTCCTTTGGTACCTGGGGTCAGAGCTGGCTGAGTCAAGTCGCACAGTCTTGGAGACTATCACAGTATTAAGTCATTTCTACAAAATACTTTGTGAAAGGTCACCATGTCTTACTACTTCCCAGCTTTACACTTACGTGCTATGCAATGCACAGTAAAGCGGTGATGGCTGCCTTGTCACATATGAAAAATCTTGCAAGCTTGCTAACCTCAATGTTTCTGTTCAGATTCAGTTGGTGTTACAATGTGTCTTGACTCTATAATGTTACCTGCGTGGAGGTTACAGATACATTCTCTCCTTCTAGGGTTTGATACTTTCCTGCTTCATTTTGTATTAGCGGAGTTTCAGGAAGGTAGCTATTAAAGGACAAGAGGGTTGATTAATTATGCTAAGTATTCTATTTTTTGCGTAGTTGTCCCTTTCTGCCTGAAGTCAGGAGTGTTTTGGAAAAAGCTGGCATTCATTTTCATAGCACAGAGGCAAGAGGGTAGGAATGAATGCTTTCATGGCTCTCATTCTAAGCAAAAATAAACGAACCATTTGTAGATTTATGAAACATCAGTATAATTTCAGGGTTTTGAAGTCTGTCAGCAAAGCAGTGTTTTGCAAGAATCTCTTGCCAGGAGATAAGATGACTTATTTTGTCCTCGTTGACTGTTTTTATTCAGAAAGCAGGTGACAGCAATCAATTCCAATGCCATCTACATCTCCAATTATTTTGCAAACCCCAGGAGCTAATTACAGCCCTCAGGCTCTGACAGTCAGCTGACTTCATCATGCGACTTTTTTGGCAATTGCATCCCTCTGAGTAATTGTCTATTTGTGGAAAATAAATTAATAGCTACTATTTCTACTTAAAAGAGCGGACCTGTGAGGGAGCGTGTAGGTTGAGCAAGTGGTTTGTAGAGAAGGGAGAGAGATTAAGAGAGTGGGAGGCAAAGGGATTAGTTGAAAGAATAAGAGTCTTGGGAAGGGGGGGGCCAGGGAGGTGAGGGAAATGTGTCAAGATACTGTGGCAAAAAAAAAAGTGAAAATGAAAGATATGGAGAGAAAGGAAGCAGTCTCCTAGAAGAGTGAACAGCAGAAACAGAAAGCAAGGCATAGAGAGGCAGGAGGGAAGACTTGAGCAAAATCATGGAAAATAATACTTTGATGTATGACTTCAGCATACATTTTGCCCAGATTGTGACTGTATTGTAAGCACAGAGAAAGAATTGACATCTGACATTCTTATTGCATGTAGCTCTCTGAAAATGCTGTCTGCATAAATTGTGCTTGTCTTCTTGGCTTTAGTGGAGTAGATTGGATTTTGTCTATAGTTACATTGATCAATAAAAAGAGAATTTTCATTCTTGCTTTCTGTCTGTAGTGATTTGAAAGCTGTGGTACTGCAATAATGTGTATGAATAATTAAGTACACTTCCTTTTTTTCAAAAGCATCTGGAATTGCTTTGCAGATAATATTTTTTAGACAATGGCTTTACAGATGTTTTTGAAAACTATCAATAAACTTTGCCTGCAGATTATATACAAATCTCCTCCATTGTGAATGCTATTGCTGTTTTAGTGTCACTGTGGTGTGAAGATGATCAGTTTGTATTCCAAAAGTTATCTACAAAATAATCTTATGAAGGCCGGAGGAATAATAACCTTTAAGAACGAAGGATTAGAGTAATCCTGCTACAAGGCAGCATTTCCAGAAATGTTTTAGGTTAATTTCAGATATGTTGAATGCAGGAATTCCATATGAGAGAAAAGAATAAAAGCCTTTTGTTTTAGGAGTATATGTGTTTTTAGAACATAAATGATGGCAACTTCATGTGAAATACTTCATGTTATTGTGTATAATAATCAGGAGTTTGTCTTCTCCACCCCTCAGATCAGCTGTTCCATGTGTTGGCCATGCACATGCGCCTCTACAGTATTGACTCTGCGTACAATCCTTGGAGGAAACTAACCCAGACGATGCAAGATAAAAATTCAGAGCAAGTATTTTAACTTACCAAATACCAGTCTTATTAACAAAGCATTGTTTCAGCAGAGTTTTGAGTAACTTTCTGTTTTAGTTTAAATTCTTTGTGAGGTAGGCTTATGAATTTAACATCTGAAATTGTGCGTGTATCTTTGTAATAACGAATGTTACAATTTCTTTTACATAAAATCAGACACGTTCCAGTTTTTAGTTAAAACTTAAATATACCATTCTCAAGATTAAATACGTGCAGATTTCTGGCTATTGGGTAAATGGCTTGGTGTACTTCTTGATATGGATGCTGGCAAAACTTACGTTGTTTTTGTTATGTTGTAAGTTCATGAAGCTGTTACAGAAATGACATAAGTAGGCCTAATACAAATGAGAAATAATTCTATTATAAGTTAAAAGTTTCATCATGCTTTTTATTTTAAACAGCTTATTCACCTGAGTCTGATTTTGTAGTATTAACCTTGCGTAGCATATGGAGCTGTACAAGGATTAACAGTACAATACATAGAGCAATGTATCTGTCTTATATAAGGACTAGTCTTAACTTTACGTTAGACCCTTTGCTTTTCAGATTCTACCTTGACAGGGAGCAGAAAAAACATGTATTACAACCTCCAATCTTTCCTAAAATGAGACTCTTTATTTTGAATTCTTTCCTTAGCCTTAACATCACAGGAGGAGAGCAGTATTTCTTCTTAATCCCGGAACCTTGCTTAAATTCTTCAGAGATAGTATCTCCACTTTATAGCTTGAAACAATGTTGAAAGCAGTCTTTTTTAGTTCCTGTCCAATTGCATGTTTGGTTTCTAGGATCCTAAAGTGAAGATCAGCATGAGATTTCAAACTTTAATCTAGGATAGCAATGTAGCAATTCTCTTGTACGAATGAGGAAAAAAGTCATGAAACATTTGTGCTTGCTTTTAATTTTTTACTATTGGGTTTCTTGGTTCTAGACCTTCTTTGCTATCAGTGTTAGATTATTGCAGTAAGAATTTCAGTTAATCAAATCTAATTAATCTACTAGTAAAACAATGAGAATCTGAAAACCCATCTTATTCAACATACATTCAAGCCTCTTTTTAACTTTGTTTTCATGCAGTTCTGCTCTGACCTATATTGAACAGTAGAAAAAGGTTAATAAATTTGGAGTATGGTTGCTGAGTTATATCATGCAAAATTAAGACTGTTTTGATAGACTATCTACAGAGTGGCTGTGGGACTGGTCTTGCATTTGTGATTTTGGTGTTTGAAGAGCTTGCTGGCTTTGGAAATATTAACAGAAGATCTGTTTTTTCTGTATGTCTTCCAAAACAGCAACTTTCTTCACTTCTAAGACTTGGTGGAATTCATCATGCATTGATTGCATCAAGGTTAGATTGTTGCAGGTAAAATATAGTTAAGAGTCTGTATTTAGTTAGAAATTTCTGTATTTAGAAATCAGTGGTAATATGGAACATAACAGTATGCTTTCCTAGTAGTATGTGTTGGGAATGCATTTGAGCACTTCTCCTGCTTTCTGCACTGGTTTTCAGGGGATTTCATGATAAGCTTGTAGATGTAGGTTTGTCACCATAAAGTCTGAAAAGATTTAGGAAGCTTTACCTGAGAGATCACTTTGCTAGTAAATAGGTACTGTTCAGATGCACAGAAGCAATCGAACTGTATTTTCTTCATTTCTTGGAACATTTACTATCTTATTCTGCAGACCCCAAAAAGCTGCAGAAAAGAGAGATTCATGGATTATTTGAGACTTTATTTATGATGCAGATTAAAACATGAGATATGTTATGGTATTTTAGAAATCTGAAGTAGTAATTGCACTTCAAGATGGCATTCTTGTGAATGATCTAATTGCATGCTTCTCAGTGTCAAGGCATTTTGAGAGATCCAGGATAGTGTATACAGGAAAGAGCATTTGGAGCAATTAGAAGGAAACACATTGCTGTAAAATGGAGAAGCTTACGAAAGTGGTGGGAGATCTAAAATGTGGATAGTACTTTGCCATTTTGAGGCTAACCAAGTAATCTAAACTGTCAACCTGACCAGTGCTTTAAGGCTAAGTAAAGCTCTTAGGAAAAACATATCAGCAAGAGGAAAATGTCTGTATGATCTGACAGTCATCACTGTCATTGGTTCCAAACAGCGCGATGTCAAGAAAGTCTCAGGAGCAAGGTAAATTTAAACTAAATACATTAATTTACCTCACAAAGAAGCTTTATTTTTCTTTTTTCTTATTTATTAAGTTGAAAATCTTGAAGTGTAAGCTTCTCCATCATAATACAGATTTCTACCAACACACTATATTTTCTCTTTACTTCTTACTTAGTTTTTCAATTGAAAATAATTTTCCAAAGAGGTTAGTTGCATCATTGTTTATTTCACAGTCACAGAATTGCAGGGGCTGGAAGAGACTTCTAGAGGTAGAGCCCACCCCCTGCTAAAGCAGGTTCTTTACAGCAGGTCACACAGGTAGGTGTCCAGATGGATCTTGAATATCTCCAGAGAAGGAGGCTCCACAACTTCTCAGGGGGAACAGGGCAGCCTGTTCCACTTTTCTGTCACTCTGACAGTAAAGAAGTTCTTCCTTGCGTTAGTATGGAACTTCTTGTGCTCCAGTCTGCCCGCAGCCCCTTGTTCTATTACATACATGCTTACTGTTAAAAATACCCATATATAGCTAACAGTTTTTAGCTTGGTTATCCACAGCTGTCATATTCACATATTGTGCCTTAGATTTCATGTGCCAGGAAGAACTGTTTGAAGTAATTTGTAAAGACTTGAACAATTGCTGTGCTACACTTCCGTAAGTCTCTGTTTTTGCCTAGTGTCAGCTAGCTGTACCTGGTTCACACTGTAGTTGAAAGAGGCAGCTGAGAAGGAAGAGAGAAAGTAGTTCATGCAGTGACACCAAGGTAAAGGAGAAATTAAGGGACAAGAAGATACTGTATGAAAGAGGGCATTAATGTAAGCTGTTGGAAGGAAGAAGAGGGGAATAAAAGCGTAAAGCTGAATCTGATGAACTGTGAAACTCTTGAGAATAGATGGAGTTAGTGCTGGATTTTTCCCACCATGGTATGGTGGATTCTTTCTCTTATGTGACTCATTCAGTGAAATGTAGTATATGCTTGGTCCCACAGGCTGTGCATAAGCAAATTGTTGTATTAGGGATGGATTTGGTTTCAGTGGTGAAACCAACTATTGTACTGTGAGGAATAATAGCTTCTGGCAGGGGATGACGAAGGAGGAGCAGCTGGAGGCAATAATTACTAGACCCAAATGTGAATTCAATGGACTAATCCAAATAGCCAGAATTTCAGGAATGGCAAACCTGAAATAAAAGGATGTGTATTTCTTTAAATGTACCTCTCAATGAGGGATTTTCTTTTTTGTTTGTGTTGACAAAGAACATGTACTAGCAAGAACGATTTGGTAAAGCATTAATGGTCTGTGCACTAGAAGCATTGGGAAGTGGATGGGAACTTCATGATGAACTGAAATTCTGAAATATGCTAGGTTGTTTTTACTAAATTGTTTTGTTGTTCTAAGCTTGATCACTTCAGTGATTGCTTATAATGTTGTACCAGGGCAATGAACTGCAGCAGAGAGATGAGACCTGAGCAACTGTGCTTGGAAAACTAACATTACCATCACAAAAACTGCTGTGAAATGGGAAAAATAAAACTTTCTGTGAAGATAGAGGATAGGATGATGAGACAGTGGGGTTCAGTTAAGGTTTGTGCAAGAGATGGTATTACGCAGCCTGTTCATTTATTGTCTGCGAGAGATTTCAGTGAACAGACAATTCTGCCTCAAACCCCAGTGTTTCAGGTCATGTTAAGGCAGTTTCAGCAGTAGCTCACCATCTTCAGCTGTTTTGATGTAACTTGAGCATGCTGTGTCTTGAACCAAGTCAATGAATTCATCTGTTATTAGAAAGGTTATTTTTGATATGTTTGGCAGTGGGTGACAGAGGAGTGCCAGGGGCACAGTGGTGAAAGGGAGAACGGGAAATGTCTGATTCAGTACTGTCAGTGAAATCCCATGTTGTGTAATGAGAAAAACTGCCCTGCTGAAAAATCTGCTGTGACACAGCAACAGCTAAGAATTGTGATCATATCCTGGAGTCTAGCCAGAATAAATATTAGAATTTTACCTTCTGATTATTAACATCAGTAGCTGTGCATTGCTCTGACCTTTCCGCAGGCTGGGATTTGCAGGCTGCATCTCACATTATACAAAAACAAAAAAATATAAATTTGCCCTCATTGATGAAGCCTTTGTTCAGCTTTGTCCTTATCCCTGTGTCCTGGCCTTTCTATTTAAGACAGTTATGAGGCCTAAGGTTAATTCAAAGCTTCCACTTTATTTATTGAATTTTTAACTTCGTAATCAGTTGATGTTAGTATCAAACAAAACTGAAGTCTCTATAGCTGAGAGAAGAGGGAAAGGAGAGGTTATATGTAAGGAACAGTGTGCCTGTTTGGTTGTAGTTAAGATGCTGCTTGTTTCACAGCAGAGCAGAATCTTTTCTTCCTCTGTATCCATTCCCAAAGAAGTGACTCTGTCACTGTTCTGTCAGCATATAAACAGCTCTGATATTGGCTCAGAATAACGTGCAGCCCAATTTCCTTGGACTGGAGCAGAGATCAGTTCCAGAGAAAATCGAACAATGCATTTTTTTTTTTTATTTTGGTGTTTTTGTATTTCACCTCTCCTTATTTTTAAACAGACACAGATTACAACTGCAACTGGATTCATTTTACATTACTTTGGTCCCATCTGAAATTATACTTCCTTTCATTTTATTCACTGCTTCTCTGGCAGAAGCTTTTGTACAGTCAGATTTATCAAGGTTTCCCATGTGCACTGGGGTTTATAAGCAGATGAGTAATTTCTGTACTCTAAACATGTTTCACAAATTCGGTTTGTGTCATAATGAAGAAGTTTCATTGACTCTTAAATGAATGACAGAGCAGTTTTTAAGTGCTTAATGTGGCGCTATGCTTGATATAAAGCATATATGAAGCAGCTTATATAAAACCTTGACATTTAATGTGACTTGACTTCTCCAATTTATATGAAATGAATAAATTAGGCAATTTGGTTTTTCCTGCATGTAAAAATAAATTCATTTATTTTTAATGTTAACAGTCAATCACAGTATTATGTATATAGAGAAGTTTTGCCTAATTTTGTCAGACTAGGTATTTGTCCTCATTGTTATGTGACTGTTAAATAATACTCGTGCTCTTTACTACAAGGATATCAATTATTCAACTAAACGTGATCAGAAAGTTGATATCTTAACCTTATTTCAAGTTAAATTCTGGAGGAAAACCATATATAAATTAAAAAAATAAAGGTTAGAAATAGTTTGGGGGATTTTTTCAGGCATCACATAATGAGAGCAAGTTTAAAAACCAGTGTCATGGGTTGTAGAATATAACTAGTCGTAGTTTAAATTGGAGGAACTTGGTAAGATAAGCAAATCCATTATCTGTATCACTTTGAAAGTGAGACTTGGTAATGTGACAGGAATTGGTACTCCCTCTTCTCTAGAATTTAATTTTTCTTTCTTTAGGAGGCACCTTTATAAAAATATGGATATTACTGTTTCAGAGCAGTCATTTTCTAAAATGATCAATTTTAGATGATTGATTATAAATTACAGATCGATTATATAAAAAACCTTACAGAAAATTTTTTCTCTAGCTGTTTGAGTGAGACTGTTTTGTTCTATACTTCTTGAGACTTAACATTATAATAAGGATATTCATATATATATATATATTCATATATACTCATATATAATTACAATTGATGAAGTATGTGTATATGTATATTACAATTGATGAAGTATGTGTGTGTGTGTGTATATATATATATATATATATATATATATGTATATGTGTATATATATACAATATATATATATATATACACACACACACATACTTCATCAATTGTAATATACCTGCAGGACAGATAGCTTCTCTCTTTCTTCTCTTTTTTTCAGCAAGCCTTGAAGCTGTAGCAGGTTGGATATATTTTGGCTTGCTGATTTTTCTCAGATAGTTTTTATGAAGGGCCCAATGAAGTTGCTATGTTGTGTGAAGCTTTATAGCTGCCTTAAATAAGTGAGGTTCCCACCAAGAGAGGGAGATGTTTTCCTGCAGTTTCTGGTGAGAACAACAGAAGAGGAAAAAAGATGGGAAAAGCCTAAGGACTAAGGGAAGAGATTTTCAAAAGAAAATCTGGATGTATGAAGGCAACATTTAAATTTCCAGGCAATTAAGAGAAACTCAGAAATGTGTGGTGTTTTCCTTTCCAACATTTCTATCTGTTAGCCCGAGACTGGTTTCCATGAGGGATTTGATCAGTTGTACTTGTTCCTCACAATGCAACTCCTGTTGTAGTAGCGGAGATAATCATCTTAAACAAATGTCTCCATCTCAGTTATTCCACTGGCATTTAAACAGCCAGCCAACTAGCACCGGCACTGTATGGCAATGGGAGTAAGACTCCAAACTGCTGTTTTTTCTGTGAGTGTTGCAGAAGAGGAAAAGTGACAATGGTGGATGTGTTTAGGCATTGCCATACATCTCTGCTTGAGATCTTGCTCATGCTTCCCTGTCAATTAAAGAGGGAGAATCTTCTTGCTTCCCATCTACTAACATATGCTTTTTAGTATGTGGCAATAAGATAATGTTATTGAATGAATCTGTCTAGTTCAGAAGTTTGCACTGTCTCTGCACTTATTTGCTGTCCTTAAACCTTTGTGGAATTTTGAATGAAGTTTGTAAAACTGAATAATTCCACCTGTGATGGCTGCTTGAATCTTCATATCCTTGCATGAAGGAAGGCTAATCTTTTCTGAGGTCTCAGTGTTTCCCAATAGGAACATTCCTTGTAACATCAATGCAATTTGAATATTAGTTGTTGTTATAGCATACTTGTGAAATTCCATACTTTGAAAAACAAATAATTACATGACTATGTAACTATGCGCTGTATTTTGTTAGATTAGGACCAAAGCTTTTAAATGGAAATATTGAATATTGATTGAGTCAGTATATAAAAATAACTGGTACAGACAGTTCTTGAAAGTTTTAGAATAACAACAGTTAGGTACCTGAATAGTTAACATCCTTATGAGTTATTCCAATCTGTTGGTAGCATTAAATGAATTTAATGTCATTTAATGATTTGACAGGTGATTGGCTTCTAAAAGCTTGATGTAAAATATAATACTATTTAACACTCAGTAAAAATAAAATATGAAAAGTCATATGGTAGAATGAAAAATAATTTCCTTCGGCTTTTCTTTCCAGGCTGATAAGTGAAGAGCTGCCAGAAGTTCCTGTACTTTACAGAGATGTCTCATCCCTTTTGCTAATCCAGATTTTAACCATGCCTCAGCCATTGCGCAAAGGTATATTGCAAGAATATGTGTATTTAAAAGATTATTTATGAGCATGCATTCATGGTGACTTCCAGAATTGTAAATTGTAGCTTGTCTACTGTGCATTCTAAAATAATGTTTCTCCCTTATCTACAGAAGGTGGCATTGAACAGAAATTTTTGCTGTAGTTCGACAGGCTTATCTGTGTCCCTTGTCTCCTCACCTTATCAGTCAGCCTATTCAGTAAAGATACTAGAGCTGAGCCAAAACTATTTATTTTCCTGAAGGAGAGGTGTCCTTTGTTTGACCTTCATCTCTTTTCTTAGATGGACAGCTCAATACTTCAAGTTGAACTGAGTGCCTCAGGCTGAAAGATTGTAATTTAGTTTGAAATTCAGAGTTTAAATTGCAGCACTTGTATATAATAGGTAATTGCTGTGATGTGGCAACCCTAGTAGAGACAACGTATAAAAAATTTGGAGTAAATATTAATTTAAGAACCATGGTTATGATCTTAGCAATGAAAAATGTTTTAAAACATAATTTTCTATATAAAAGGATCAGATGAAACTTGTCCATCTTGCTAGTAGTATATGCTCCAGGTTACGGTGACTTAGCCCCTCTGCTCTCTGCTTTATTTATAGCTGTACCTTGATTTTAAAGAGAGAACAAAACCATTTTTCAATCTGCTTTGGATCTGTGTGGCTGTTTTCATGCCTACTGGCTTTTGCTAATTTCTGAGTAGGTAAATATGGAGGCTGTTTTACATACACCTAACTTTCTGCTGAAGGAAGTGTTCAGTCCTCACTACTGATTGTTCAAATTGAGTTAAAACTTGAGTTCAAACAACTTCATGTGTGTCTGTTAACATGGTGGGTTGTGTTTTTTGGTTCAGTGTATGTTTGTGGACTAAACATGTCCAAATGATTATTAGATAAAAAATCTGGAGTAGGAAGCATACAGTTGAAAACACATACCTTTCTGATTTTTTAAACCAGTTTTAATGTAAACTAACTTTATCGGAGTTAAGAGCAGCAAAATATAGTCTAAACAGAGAAACTTCAGGGAAGGGAGTGGTGAAACCTAAGTACAAACAATAGTCTTTTTGTAGCTTACATTTGAGCACTGAAGAATACCATTTATGAAAGTCTATCCTAGGAAAGGCAATGTTCAGTTAATGGCATTTTGTAAGGCATCCGGTAGAGAAGTCTGTAAAATACTGCACATCAGTAGCACATCTTGATTTTGCTCTTAGCTTTAGTATGTGTTGCATTTGAAAGGTTAAAGGCAGGTGACAGGAAGATGATGAATGTAACCGCTTCACAACTGCAAAGCATTAAATCGGAAATAGATTAGTATTTATCTTTCTAATTTTTGCTTCATCAAAACAGGCAGAGTGAAAAGGTCTTTCATAATACTTTGTCGCGAGGTGTAGAATGCAGTTCAGAAAAATAGGTAATAACATATTTGTTTAGAACTTTTGTAATTGGTGTATAGGTCACAGAGTTGAATGCAGATACCACTAATTCTTGGTAGAGAGGATAGGCGTGAAAAGGTAAAAATGAGTTTTGCTGGATCACATGCCAGGCTAGTGACGGGTGGAAAAATCCATGTTTGACCTTGCTGCTTCCTGAATGTTCTCTGCTGCTTTGAAGTGACTGCAGGGTGTGGGAGTTGTGGGGTTTGGCTGATGCCAGCATTCAGACAGGGCAGACACCAGTGTGCTGATAGATAAGTTTGAGTATATTCTTTTAATAAAAGATTTAACACCACCTCTTCTGCAGTGTTGTTACAGTGTGGTGCAGAACCTCATGGTAATGGTGATGAAGAATGTTTGGGGCTTAGAGTCAATGAAAGATTTCCTTCCTCTTTTAGTGCTGTCTTCTGATGGGACTGGTTCTGCAGTATTATTTTTTTTTTTAGGCATGTTGATGTGTTCAAAGAAGCAATATTTGTATCCTTACAGGAAACTAAAATAGCTCAAGTATTAAATCATCTTTCTGTTCATTAAAAAAGGCAAATGGGAGGTCTCTGTAAGGAAGGACCCAAACTTCATCTTTTGCCCTTCAGGTACTGCACTAAGAGTTGTGTTTACTATCCTATTAACTCTTGGATGGCTGTCAGTATCTTTTACAATCTGACACCAATTAAGTAATAAAAATGCCATTAATGTTCAGCCTTTTCACTCAGAAGAAAATTGATCTGGACACATCACAACGAACACAGCAAATTAAATGCTTTTCTGCAGGAGAAACTTTGTGGTGGAGGTCAGAGCATTTACAAGCACCAAATTCTTCAAGAAGAGAATGAAAAGGATGCAATATTCCTCTTCTGTTTTGTAATCAGCAAAATAGCCTTTGTGTTCAATAAATGAAAATAATTTGATGTTTTTAATCATTATTTGTTAAAATGCTTGACACTAGAACGTGGGTGTAGCTTTTATAGTTTTACATACTCAGCATTTTGAAATGTGCGCAAGACTAAACACGTGCTCCACAAAGGAGGTTCTGGTTTAATCTTGTTGCAACTGTAGTGCAGAGGATGGGCAGTTCACAGTTGGGACTCACCAACAGTGAGTAATAGTAAATGGGGATTTTGTTTTTAGCACCTCTAGCTCCTTTCTTATCAAAATACAAGATGGTGTTCTGTATGAAGAAAGGTGTACAGAAATGGAGACAGCAGCTTGTTGGATACTGAAAACTTAATGTCCTTGTAAACCAAATTTACAGACTTTTGGTGACACAATATTGAACAAATCTCTTAATGGCAACTATGAAGAATAGTTTATTTTTAGTTAAATGTGAAAATTTTTTTTGTCCATGGACCTAACTTGAGACCCCTGCAAAAAGGTTTGTAATTGCATAGTGTTTGTAGTTTCCACTGGTTTCAAATTCCGTTTTGCTTTGAAAGTAAAAAAAAAATAATAATAATAATTAAAAAATATATATAACTGTTGCAAAGTACTTAAAAATAGAACAAAACAAAACTGATCCTGGGTGTGTGTGGCTCACAGATGCACAGGGCCAGTGTTGAGCTGGCTGTCAGTGGCCTGGTGCTATCCTTGATGCCACACATGCAGGAAGTGGCAGAAAGCACAGGCAGAAACTAGCTGGGGTTCCACTGTGCAGCCCGGCGATGCTGCTTGTAGCATCGGTGATGTGGGAATGACACTGAGAGTTTAGCCTAACTTTCATATGCTGTGGGAAAGGTTTTCTTTAGTGTGTAACACCTAAGTTCAGCCTCCACACATCTTTTTTATTTCTATTTTCCCAGCTCTGATAAGGCCTGTATGCTGAAGGGTCTGACCCGCATGCTCTGACATGTTCTTTTTTCTCTAAAGTTTCAATGACGTGCAATGAAAGTAGAGCAGGCAGCACCGGGGTGAACACTTAAGCTTTCCTTTAATGACTGGATAAGGATCTTGACTGAAAATAGAATGAATGTAATCAACTTGAATAGTATCGAATTTGAATGTGGAAGCTGAAGTATTTATCTATATATACTGAGGCTTTCAGTATGCCTTTCATAGATTATATTAAGTTCAGTCTCTGTTCTGAAGATACTTGTTCAAATAAGTGATCAAGTTGTAGATGAGGAAGAAAATTTTCAAAGGCTGTTTATATATAAAGATGCCCTTTTGAGTTCACTCAGGTTCTTCCTTTTACTTTCTTTCTGCTGTCATCCCCTGTCAGCATATGCTATCTGATTTGCTCACAATTAAGCTGGAAGATTGTTGGTAATGCACTAACCTGCACACTTCTTACACTAATACTAAAGTTAGGGTTCTTGAAATGTTTCCTATATAAACTCTATTCTTAAGGTATTTTGAACTCTGTTTTTAAGGGGCGCTTAATGGAATAGGATTCTGTGAAGTAATTTGGTTCCAAAAATTTTTTAAAAGTAGGAACATGAAAGCATTTCTCAACACTGTGCAAAAATAAGTACAAAAATTGAGTACTAAACTCTCCCACTTATAGTGATCTAGTCTTAGTAATGTAACTTTTAGATTGTCAGAATAGTACTAATTAGTCTTTGTAGACACATACCTAAGTCCTAACTGCATTTAGTGCAGGATGTTTCACAGTGTATCATCTGCAGCAGGAAGGATCAAGGCATCACAGCCTACAAATATACTAGCAATCTTTACGATTATTAAAGGGGAAAAAAAACAACAGAAGTGCACAGGCTCCACCAGGGGGCCATCAGGAAAAACAGTGCAGCATCAACAGAAAGGCAGACAAGATAGCATTTCACAAAGGAAGGAAACAGCTCTTTGTGCTAGATGAGAATGTAACAGCTCTAATGTTATGGATACCTGCAGATGTCAAGTATCTTTCATTTTAGAAATAAGAAATCTCATATAATAGTGGGATGATAGTAGGTCATCCTACTGTTTTTTTAATGCACCTCCTATGGGATGTATTTTAGTAACAAAAACATGTTCTCTAAGCCTGGGCTCTCATTATAAAGCAGACTAGCAGACTGTCTGTGAGATGTTCCTCTGATTTTATTTATTTATTTCCTGAGAATATGCCATGAAATTTTACGGAAGTCAGGACCTCGTAAGAGTAGCCCAGGCCACTCTCCTGCATTAGCTGACTGTATACTTTTGGAACATAATTCTCTGTTCTCAAAAAAACTAATTCATCATCATTTATGATTTATGTAAGTAAATACAACAACAATTTATTTTTAAACATACATGTAAGATATAAAAATCTCTAGTGAATTTAAAAATTAGCTATGAGGTTGAATTAGAGATGAGGATGAATCATATTTAACGAATATCAGATTTTAGTAAATGTGATAGTTCTAGCATGTTAAGGTGTGCCATGTGAGCACTGTATCATCACAGAAAAAACTATCTAGAGGAGGACATGGCTGTGGCAGACTGCTGAATGGTGATCAGTGGTCTGATTTTCCTGCTCTAAGTACAAAAAAATAAATTCCAAGATGCAAATCTGATCTTTGAAATGCAGACTTGTTACTGGCATAAATAATTTTGAACCAAAATCTTTTCAGTGTTGTATTAGGGAGGAATACCTTGATTTCTACTGAGAAAACCTTCTGCACACTTTGCTTCTTCTTCAGTTAGATGTGAAATAATCTCTCAGCTGTTATTAATATAGGCTGTATTAAAATACAGCTGGCAAACAGAACTTTTCTAAGAGGCTCTTCTAGTCAGCAAAGCCTAGAATTTCCAAGAAAAAGCAAAGGATGGAGAGGGCAGCATTTAAAGTACAGATGTCACTGCTCTCTATCTCCAGATCCTGCTTGTCTTGTTAGGCCTAGCTCAGAAAGTCTCTTGGGTGGTGTATTCCAAACCTCCTTTTATGCTTCAAGAGTGCTGTCTTCTGTTTACTTAAATTATGAACAATTTGTGATACTGTGTTCTGTGTTTTAATCAAAACACAAAAGATGCATACCAGTGTTTTAAGCTGAGCTAACTAAGCTGTTTTAATATATCTATTGTTCTGATTTTGAACATGTGACTAAAAAATCAAGAAAAGAACACAAAATGTTCTCTCAGGTGAATGTTAATATTTCCTGGTTGAATTGAGTGAATTGTGTTCTACAGTATTTTAAGAATGAAGAGAGCTATTCTTATTACTTAAAACATCAAAAGTAAGACTTCTTAAATTTTAACACAGTATGTAAAGAGATAAACAAAAGGAGAACCCTTACAGCTAATCTGTATTGGTAAATTAGCCAAAATGGCAACCTTCTTGCTGAGTGTTTGCTTCACCAAAGTTCTTGGACCCCATTTGGTCTACATATTCATGTAAAATAGTCAGTGTTCAAAAGAGATTGCAGTTAGGCAAGAGATTGGGAAGACAACTGGTACTTGTATAGGTATGCAATCACACTTGCCTCATTCTCTTTGAATCCTTTTCTTTTTTTAAAGCTAGAACAGCACCTAATATTTTTAAAGTAGATGGCTTCTACAGTAAGCTTGTCTTATGAATGTAGGAGATTGTTAAATTAGAAGTTTTTGCTTCTATCTGGGTCAGTTATGTCTGCAGAAAAAAAACAATTTCATTATTGTTTTCACAGATCTTTATTGCTTGAGCCTGCTGTTGGCTGAGATGGAACTCTGTGCTTGAGGTCATCTATAGCTGCAGTTGTAGACTGTAGCTCAGGCTGAAGAGACAATTTAAATTCTCTGAGTGCTCATAGTTGAATTTTGTGCATCTTGGCCCAAAAAATTTACTGAAATCTTACCCCTTCTATTCCTCAGAAGGATTTCTAAGGAACTAGAAGTCTCAGCAGAGGAGAAAAGTGTGGCCTAGAGTGTTAATGGGATATGATGGATTCCCATTCTGGGAAAAAGTGGAGAGGAAAGCCAATTATAATGCTACCTGCTGAAGAATTGGCTGAGTGAAGCATAGCGGAGTTTGTTGTCATGTTTGATGCGAACACCTCAGGAAGATAATGCAAAAAAAAAAAAAAAAAAAGTAGTTTTAATTACATCATTAGAAATAATCATTTTAAGTGCTTAAATTATGCTTGTTTTATACACTCAATGACATTAAAAGTGTCAAAATATATCTCTGCATTCATTTGTAAACATTTGTTAAATATAAAAACAATTGTTAGTTCATAAACTTCATTATGCACCTAAGTCTTAGGTGTGTTCGTTTCAGAAATCAGTAGTGGCTTTTGATACCAGGTAGAAGAAAAGAGAAGGAGGGCATTTCATCTTGCTTATCTCCTTTTCATCTTCATGTAAGAAGCTTGTTAAAATCCTTTGGGAAGAAAAAATGAGTTTAACCCAATTTTTGTAAGGTGTTTACATAAATAAAATTATTTTGCTTGACTTCAAAGCTTCAGTAGATTTTTCAAAATAAAATCTTCATTTTTGTATACATTGTTTTAGATTTAATATATTGCTGTTATATTTGTGCTTAAGAAGTGGTAAAACTAATGATAGAAACTTCTTTGATCTACCTAGAGTTTTTAGAAATCAGATCATTTGCAAAGAGAGATACAGCCTGAAGTAAAAAGAGACAGAGATTGTTGCTCCATTTTCCTTTCAGAGATGATTACACTCATCTTTTTCCTGTTCCAGTTTTAGGACATTGCATATTGACTCTGTTAGCTTCCCAGAAAAGATTTCAAAGTCTTTTTCCTGCAGCTTGTATGTAGGAGATAAGCCCTTTAAATACTATGAAGAAGCGTAAGCAAATAAGATTTTTCTTTTAAACTAAATTTGGTCTATCTTTATCCTACTTTTGTATTCACGTGATGTTTGGTAAATAATTATTCAATATAAGAGTGATTTGCAGCATGTCTGATATGACCGGATCCATATCTGGAAGCAGAAAGAAACTGGAGTATGATAAATGTCCTTTGTGCTGTGATTTCTTTACAAAATTAACTCTTCCAGTATTTATATGACTGTGACTTAACTCAAAGTCAGTCATTACCAGTTGGTATGGTAGGATGCTAGCTTACATCTTACATCTACAGGACTTAGTTAGTTGTAGCCATCAGTAGTCAGTGGCTTAGCATGAGGCAACATTTGGACAAAACAGAATTTTGTAACATCACCAAGTCCTTAGGAGAGATTACTTCTGATCAGGATTAACATGAACATATGGAGCAGTGGAAAATTACTTGCCCTTTACTTGTTCAGTTCACTAGGGCTACTGAAGTTGGTTATGAAAGTGAGTAAATACAATGGTTTTGTCTTCGTTTTTTTTATATTTTCAAATGAAAAGCAAACTAAAAAATCTTTAGCTACGGCCTCTGCAGTCAGTATAATTGCTAAAAATACAAAGTGTTTGTAAATTACTTCCTTTGTTTTACAGAGCACTTCACCTGCATTGTAAAGGTGCTGTTTACTTTATTGTACACCCAAGCCTTGGCAGCACTTTCTGTTAAATGCAGTGCTGAAGATAGGATGGCATGGAAGCAGTCAGGAGCTCTCAAAAAGGTTGGTTAATTTATTAAAATATGAACTTTTGTGAACTTTTTCATATATATTTCTGGTAGAAATATAACAAAATACCTCTGCTTTACATACAGTAATTTGCTTCTTAACAAAAATCCAGTATTTTGTTTCTGCATGTGCAATTTTTACAGGCTTTGCAGGTTTTAGGGAAACCTTCCAGTTCCAGAACTGAATTTCAGATTTGAGACTCTAACTATGTAGTATCACTTTTGAGTTTGTTACAATGGTAAAAAGGTAGTATTCCTTCCTAGGTAAACCATGTGTTGGTCAGATGCACCACTCCTTTACCAAACATACAGGCAGACAAGCTTACTGCTGGAAAAAGTCTTTCTTGTTCACACTGTTCTTGGCTAGCCATCCTCATGTCTCTCAATTGGCAGTCTGAGGTGCTCACATGAAAGAGAGACAAAGAAGGAATTTAAGAAACGTGTGATCTAAATAGGGGAAATATTTCCTTATCATTTCCTTGTCTTTTGATGGCATTTACGAGTTAAAGGAAGGCTCAGCTGATTGAATGCCAGTTCTTGCCAAAAGACACAGTTGCCTTAGCCAGTCTTCCTCACCTTCTTCTTGCACTGGCACTGTCATTCATTTAATCCTTCAGCTAGTCTTCTGCTCAATGGATTGATTAGTCAGAAGGCTGCCAGTGCATACCAATGAAAGATGGAAGTGTTGGGGCCAGGAGAGGAAATGGAAGCAGGAGTATTCCTCTACACAACACCTGGTTATGTTGGCTGTAAAGCGAAAGGCACACTGAGAAACATGACCTGCTTTTCATGTGTAAGTTAGATTTGTAGCTCTGCTCTGTTATTACTCCAAGGTGCCAATGACATATGTTGGCCAACACTGAATAATAGTGCACTTCATTAAATTTCCCTTCATGTTGTTCTTTCAATGTGTTTTCATGTCATTACAGTTTCAGGAACATTTGCTTAAGAATGTTGCTGTTGTGGGTTTTTTTGGTTTTGTTCTGTATTTTTCTGTTTACTTAAGTGATTCCCAAATGATGGATTGTTCTACAATTTTAAAACATTGGTGGAAGGCATTAAGACATATTTAAGTGTTACCAGTTTATATTCTTTTGTAGTCCATGTGATAAACATGGGCTGCTTTTTTGTTAGCAGCTGAAGTTTGGGTTTATCTGAACGTACATTTACAATGGATGTTTTCTTATAGAAGCATAAAAGTATTTGCAGCACATAAAGGAACTTACGCTATAGGCTTGCAAATAATGATAATGTCTTAGATAATGGATTTCTAAAGTAGTTGTTTCTTCTGATATTGAAGACCGCTCCATTTTAGTGAAATTTTCACTGGCATGCTTGTCTTTGGATGTTAAGACTGAGTGGGAAATTGTAGTATATTAAACAGTACGTTAATGTGAATGGATCCTGTTATCTAATATGCTTCAAAGAGCCCAACAAATTAACTTCTGTCAGCTTGAGAATTTTGGCTTTTCTCCTGTGATAAGCCCCATTGGAAGTTGACAGTTTTCTGAGTGGTAGAGCAAAGAAGTAGGAGGTAAATAGGAACGCTGCTCCTTGCTGCATATATGCTGCATTGAGAGTCTCTCACTCCCTCTTAAAAACATCCTCCTCCTTGCTCTTGTCTTGTCTTGTGTAGATCATCCATGTACAGAGGTCCAAGTTCTGACAGAAGCTTGGCTGTATGTGCTTGAATCTACATTATCCTTGTGTTTTCCTTCTTGACTTCCAGCCCAAGAGCAGTAGTTTTGCAAAAGGCCCACAGATGAGCTTGTCCTTCCCCAAATGTATTTCTAGATTTTCTTCCTCCTCTTCATCCTGCATAATGTTGATGCATGTGTATTCAAGAGGTCTCTGAGTGCTGGCTGGTGGTAATTGCACAGCTCCCTCTTCCTCTCTCCCAGCTCTGCTGTGGCCCATCTCTTCTTTCATCAGCCATGTTCCTGCTAGTGCCTAGCAAACATAATCTTAGCCATAGTCCTCAGATTAAGTATTTTGCTTTGCATGTGATAAAGGAATTTGTCTTTATTTAAGGAACATAGCTTTTCCTCAGAGTTTCTGAAGGCCCAAATGGTTTTAAAAGTTTGGTTCAGACTGGCTTTTTCTTGCATGCTGACAACAGTTGATGTTTCGATCCTATGATGCCTACACAGATCACGCTTTTGTCTTTTGTGGATAATGTCAAGTGAGTCTTTGTTCGGTATTCTGGATGCCATATCTGAGCTGAAGTCTTTCCCCTCTGTTGGTGCCAAGTGATCAAACCACTAACGTAGCTCAAAATTCTTACTGCAGTTTCCCTCGGTACAATTTATTATGACTTGGAAGAAAGTAATTATGGGAACACAGCTTTCTGTTTCTGATGGCTTTTGTAATTGTTGCCTTTAAATGATGTGATACAAAGCAAAGTGGCTATTTGTTTTTTCTACTGAACATGTTTTTCCCATCTGCAGTAGATACTGTTCATTTCAAACACAACTTTCCTTTTTTTTCCATAGACTTGTTTCAATTTACAATACATGGTAAGAGTTTATAACTTAAGTCTGGTGCATTTTAGGAAAAAATCATTTTCTAAAATCAGTTTTATTAAAATTCAAGTTCTGCCAAAAGACAATCTATCCATAAAGCAATTAATTCTAACTTCAAAGTAAATATTTTTATATTCTCACCAAAAAAAAAAAAAAGAAATACACAGAAAGTGTTTTCATAGAACACTTTAAAATATATGTAATTAAGGTAGTAAATCGTATTTCCTTTTTGTAAAATTATGCCTTCAGTTGTTTTAAATGACATGCAGCTTTATAAGTCAAAATGCATGTGCTGATGAAAAGAAAATTTATTTTATCACTGTTTCTTTTACAGAAAATTCTTCTCCTTTTTGTGACCAGGCAATTTTTATTTCTTTATTTTCAGAATACATGCAATGGAGAAAAATCTTGGGAAGTATTGCTGGGTCATGTGGTGAGCGAGCTGTCTATGGGGAAGATATATGAAGAACAAGAGACTGATGAATTAACACTGGTATTGGCAAATCTCTTGAAAATTTATATAACGTCCCTTTTCTATCTCTTGTTGAAGTATTTTAGCATGGTTGTTGTAATGAGTTTTCTCTGATCTTGCTAAAGACTGCAGTACTACTCAATTTTCTAGATCAAAGCACATCCCCTTGGGAGAGTTTGTCTATGCAAACCTTTCTTTTACTGACAGTGCTGTGTTTAGAAAGTTATTGACAAACATTTCTTATAATTGTGTGTTCTAATCATACGCACAAAAAGCCTTTCAGAAACTTGGAAAGCTGAATGTTTAAGTATCTGTCTGGGGAAGTTCTGTGGAGTGGGGCAGGGGGTTGGAAGCAACAAAGTTTTTTTTCAGATTATTTGTGGACTGCCAGCCTTCGAAACACGTGTTTTATACACTGTATCTTAGCAGGAGTGCATGCAGATAACATTTGACAAATACTGAAGTTTCTTACATTGGTGACAGGTTATTCAGAATTTACTAATTACTTCCTTTCCTCTTAGGTAAATCCTGATTCTATAGAGTGCTATCTGCAGCAGTTCTGCCTACCTTTCCTCAGGATCACCAGCCTACTTCAACACCATCTTTTTGGAGGGGATTTACCTAGTTGCCAGGTACAGGCTGAGAGGGGCACACTCAAATGTATCCATTTAAAAACTGTTGTTTTGTTTTTGGTGTTGGTTTTTTTTTTTTCTTAATACATATTATAGCATTCTTTTGCAACATTATTTCTCTTCTTTGTATTTTTTTCCAGGGTATTTTCCCTGAAAAATGTTATATTTAAAACAAACAAAACAACAACCAAAAAACCCACAGCAGATACATGCTTATTTTAACAGGTCATACCTATCTGTCTCATAAATTACAGCAGAGCTTTAAAACTTACAATGCATTTGCAGAGATGACAGTCTGCACACAGACTAGACTTCAGTCCTGAGTTTACTTAATGTCTGTTCATATTTGGGCTTTATTCTTAGAGACAGTGCATCAGCAGACAACTGCATTTAAGCTCTGTGAGATATTAAGCTGATTTAAATAGTTTGCTGCTTCCCCATTTCACGGCATCAAAATTCTCACCTACAGCTACAAACTATTTTGGGTTTTTCTTTTTGTCCTGTTTTTCTTATTCTGACTAGTTTTATTTTGAGAATCCGGTTTGAGATAATTTGGAAGAAGAAAGTAAGAAATGGAACCTTTTCTGTTTTTGTGAATATATTCTAGTACAATAATGCTAATATATTTACTATTGCTATTGGAATAGAGGCATTTTTAAATAAACTGCGTATAGTCTAATAAATAAAAAAATTCAAAGCACAGGCACTAATCTAAAATCTCTGGTTTTGTATCAAAAGGAAGATGAAGAATTCACAGTTCTTGCAAGCTGTCTGGGTCTGTTACCATCTTTTCAGTCATCTGATGAATTCACCAGTGCCTCCTGTCTTGATTGGCCAGTGCCAGCATTTGACATGATATCACAGTGGTGCTCAGAGTTGGCTTCATTTGCAGACAGACATCCAGATCAAGTAAAGGTATGTAGCAAAGTTACTTGTGATACAAGTGTAGCTGATGTGGTGCTGATGCGGAAGCAGCTGCTAATTGTTTGACTGTGTACATGCCCTCTTGTGTAGGATCGGAGAACCTGACTCGTATATGAGAAAGAGATTGTGATCAGAAATGTTAGTTAGTGGATATGGATTTGAATGGTTACAAAAAGGAATAAGAAAGCCTAACTGTTTTCAATATGATTACTGGAGGCATTATAATCTAAGGATGGCATTTCTATTTTCTAAGTGTACCCATATTTTCTGCACCTAGAGCCTATTCAGGTCATGTAACAGAAGCTTTCTTCAAAGAAAATACTTAGCAGAAGTTTCTTGTGCCTATTAGATGCTAGCAATATTTTTGAGCATCAAAGAATTGTTTGAGTTGGAAGGGTCCTTTAAATATCATTTAGTCCAATCCCTTGCAGTGAACAGGGATATCCATGGTTAGATTAGGTTGCTCAGAGCCTTGTCTGGCCGCATCTTCAATATCTCCAAGGTTGGGTCATTCACCATGTCTCTGGGCAACTTGTTCCAATGCTTTTCTACGCTTATTGTAAAAAAACAAAAACAAACAAAAACCACCACCTTTCTCCTTATACCCAATCTAAATCATCAGTGATATTGAAAAAGATCAAAATGATAAAAGCTGTTTAACAGTTTACTTGTAACAGATTGTGCATCTTCTGCCAAAGATGCAAAAAAAACCCCTCCCTTGCAAAAACAAGCAAACAAAAAAACCCAACAAGATCTGAATAAGCAGAATTAGGAAGTTAGCTGTGAAGCAGAAATTAGAAATGTTTCCACGCTATTGCTTTTTTTCCTCCTGTGGATGTGATGACCAGCAGTCTTCTCTTTTACACTCATCTCAGTCCTCTTTGTTTTAGCCATGAAGGTTATTGCACTTAAGTGGTGTCACTTTTAGAAAATGTCCTTGGGAAATGGTTAGCGCTCATTTTGTACCTGTTACAAAAGACAAAATGTGACCACAGGAAGGGTGTTCAGGCAGAAGCAGGTGACTGTTGCACGATACTTCCTAATATGTGAAATAGAGAATGACTGAGAGAATGGTATTTTTCCATTCTTCCATAATCTAGTCTTAGTTTTATATAAGTGAACGTACAGAACTGATCAATTGTTCTTTCTTCCTAGGCTTTGCTTATCCAGGAGCCTAAGTGGGACTTACCACGTCTCCTTCAGTTGCCTGAGAATTACAATACCATTTTTCAGTATTATCACAGAAAGACTTGTACTGTTTGTACCAAGGTTCCTAAAGATCCTGCTGTTTGTCTAGTTTGTGGTACTTTTGTATGCTTGAAAGGATTATGCTGCAAACAACAGAGTTACTGTGAATGTGTACTGGTAAGAGAGATAATTCCAGTTCTGTATTTGGTTCTCATTCTAGCAGGCATTTTTAACTCCATTGCTTGGTCCTGATGTGATCCTGATCTCATGTGAATGTTTGTATCATGTTTAGCATTTATTTCTAATAGTTGGACCTAGATTGGATTCTGAAAAACAGTTGTATTAATCTTGTGGATTCTTCCCCTTGTGGAAAAACTCTTAAAAAGCTGTTGTGGGCAATGTTGACACATTGTTTTCATTTTAACCTATTGAAATTTGCTGCCTTCAAAATGCTCATATCACTGAACAGTTACTAGAAGTCTGGAAATACATTGGCTTCACAAAACTGAGGAGAAATTTATAACTAGGGCATAAAATCAAACCCAAATAAATTCCATAAGGATCATGTAATTCCTTGCACTTATCTTTCTCTCTGTTCTATTACAGTGGGAGAAGAGAGAAGTAGGCAAAATTTAAAATGCAATTAACAGTTACATTTAAGGTGTATGCTTCATGCAAATAGTTGAAAAGAATTAAGAATCTATGTAACTAATTACATTTTATTTTAGTCAGTGGAGTCATACCCTTTACTTGTAATAAAGCTATATAGAAAAAAATACATAGTTTTACATATAGTAGTGAGTGACATTGAAGCACACAGGAATTAATTTTTAAAAAAATTAGACTTGTAGAACTGCAGACTAGATCTATGAATGTAGATAGAGAAGGCAAGATTTTTTTTTTACTATTTTCTCTTTTTTTGCCATCTGTGCAGAATATTTGGTGATTCTAAATGGTTATACAACAAATTATAAATATTGTAGAGAATGTTTTTGTTCATTTTTCTTATGCAACTCTTAACAGAATATGAGTACTTTCCCTTTTGCCATCAGAACCATTTTTGTGTGTAAAGTCATGGCAGCACAAGATACAGAGTTCTGGTTTGTCTGGAGAATTTTGGGGCAGGCTATACCTTGTCAAACTGTACCCTAGTAAATAATGCATGTTGTTTCAAGAAAAACTAGTTTATGTTCTGAAAGTCCTTTTTGTTATAAAGTTAAAGAGACTAACAATCTTTGTACTCTTCCCTTTCTGCACTCATAATTCTACAGCATTCACAGAACTGTGGAGCTGGGACAGGAATATTTCTTTTGATTAATGCGTCTGTAATCATCATCATAAGAGGCCATCGTTTCTGCCTTTGGGGCTCTGTTTATCTAGATGCACATGGTGAAGAAGACAGAGATCTTAGGTAATGATTTAATTACAAATACGTTTTATTGTTGCTGCTCTGTGTGTATCAGTTATATATAATGCAGTAACAGATAAAAATCTCTACCTTCCTTGAAGGCAAAACTTCCATTTTCTGCAAGTTTCTCCAAGAGGGAGAGGGAGTGCAGCAATCTTACTTAAAACCAAAAGCCCCCTACTAATAAAAATATGTGCTTCTCTGGGGGAGGGGAAGGATGAAATATGAATATCCTATATATTTGTTTATATTGACAATGTTTATATTAACAATGAAGTTGTTTTCCACTTTATGTGACATATTAACCATTAGTATGTTTGGTTTTTTTAACAGGCGTGGCAAACCTCTCTACATATGCAAGGAAAGATACAAAGTGCTTGAGCAGCAGTGGGTGTCTCATACTTTTGATCATATCAATAAGAGATGGGGGCCACATTATAATGGCTTGTAAATCATCATCATCTTCATACCATATCATCGCTGTTTCCACGAATGAATGCATCTTGACTGACAATAGCTTTAAATGGATGGGAGTTCAGCTCTTTGCCTCGGGGTAGAGTGGGAATGGGCATAAAAGGGAAATGGAACTTGGTCAACACATGAAATTTTTGCATAATATGCTGCTGTTGCTATTAAATAGTCATATAATAATTTGAAATTAAATCCTCAAAATGGTGTGAGCAATGATTGCACTCAGTAGTCCTATTTTTTTTGTCCGATACTGTTAAGAAGCACAAGTTTTACTTACAGTTGTTTAGAGGCTCCAGGGATAGCTCTCAAGTTTTTATTTTTCTCTGCGTGGAGTTGAGTTTTTAGCAATTTTTGCTGAAACTGTATATGTGTACTACATCTTCTATGTTGGATAATTTTTTTTTGCCTTTCTTGTGTTGGTTTGAGGTTTTTTGCTTGGTATGCATTTGTAATTAGACATGAATTGTACAATGATTGTGAGACTGCATGGTAACAATTGGTCTGAAAGTTGAATTTTAAAGATTATTTCACTTACCACAAGAGGTCTATTGAAATATTTCAGGCATTACTGAAAACTTATGCTTTCTCAGGAATTTCATAGATTTTTTTCTTCCATAAAATACATGAAATAGTTGTAAATTAGGTAGGTCATTGCTCTTAATATAATCCAGAAAACACATTCTTTTTTTTTCTCTTCCTGACTTTTTTTCCATATCAATTGAATAAACCATTAGTGATAACACACACAGAAGTTGCTGTATATAGGGAATTAGTATGGCACCTGACACTGCAGATCCCAATCGTAAGTGTAACAACCATAAGCCTGTCTCTCATTACAGACCAGACGTATACTTCAGAATTATTGTTTTGGAAATGTGCGGGCTGTTCTACAAAGGAAACATGATTTTGTATCTTTCCTGTCATTTCAGGAGGTTCTTCTATTGCATTTGTTCAGAATAATCACTATTCTTTCTGCTTGGTTTTCCAAAGGAAAGGAAAGAAAAAAAAAGAAAAGAAAAGAAAAAAAACTCGAGGGGTAGCCTATGTGAACACAATGCATATGCAGCCTCACTGGAAGAATGCCAGATCAGTTCATGTTTAGAGGGCTAAAACAATTCAAGAGAACAGGCCAGACTGGACTAAACCCTGCTCTGTGTACATTGGCAGGAAAGATTACAGTTAATATACTGGTATGTAATATATCGCTACTGATGTTTTTCCACAGGTGTTGGACATGTTGGCTATTTCATACAGCACTACCAAGCAGTTCCTGGTATTTTTGACTTTCGTAGCTTGTGTGTAAAATAAAATTTGTATGTGTAAAATAAAAACATCTTATGATAAAAAAAATGTATACAATGAAAAGAGTTCCCCAGTGGAAGTCATTACTTAGTGAAGAGTGTATAGGGGAAATAAAATGACTGTGTAGTAATCAAGAAGAATGGACAGAAGGAAAAGTGACTAAATACAATGAATTTTTCTGGATAACTGCAACTCAAAACCCCCCACAATAATGGATGCTGGTTTTTATACATACGTATAAATATATATATATATTTCAAAAGTATTACAGTACTTCCTGTAAGATTAAAATTACTGTTTCACCAACTAAACAGCTATGTCTTTTCCAAAATATTACTTTTTTGATACTGTATTATAAGTTCTGCCTGTAATATTTTTGCATTGCTCATTATGAGTATCGGGCCATTTTGTAAGTGTGGTTGAGAAGCAAAAAGTTTCTTTACATCTCCAGCATAACATTATTACAGGGCTCATGAACTTGAGTAATCCTTAGTTTGAAGCACCAATGCTATATTCACACGAGATAACGTATCCAGAATTTGATTACTGTGTTCTATTTGAAATGGAGCGTTCTCTGGTTGTGCATATGGATGTGAATTAAACTATTAGCCTTAACTTTAACATTGGGGTATTTCATAGTGTTTATTTTAGCACTGGTGAATTAGTCACCAGTCAATTTAAAAACACAAAAAAATTACTATGTTGAAAATTGTACTTGAATATCCTTGCATGCTGCTAAACAAGAATTTTGATTTCCCCCATTACTTTTTTTTTATCCTGTTTTATGAAGCTAACTTTGAAAAAATAACAGGTCCAAACTAGAGTGGCGTGTGTGTGCATTACTCAAATGTTCTGGTGTGATATCCTGTAGGAATGATCATTTAAGTACAGTACATTACTGTAGAATATAAATCTATCTTTAAAATGCATCGGAGAACTACAAAACTAGGAATACAGTAATCGGCATTGTAAGATATGTTAATAAAAGTCTCCTGTCAATCTGTGTGTTGGTGAATTTTTTTCTTTCCACCTCAGACATCCAAAATGCAATTATTATTGAATTCCACACAATAGTCAGGCAGTTATTTGAATGTCAGAATTTTAAGCAAAGTACTTTGTGTAGAGAGTAATTCTGATTTGTTTATTCCTTTGTTGCTTGCATGCAGTTGTGTACACTTGATGAATAATTCGGATTATTTCATTTTATGCATACCTGCACCGCTTAAGGCTGTGCTTGCTTTTATGCCTGTTATTACAATGTTGCTGCTGCAAAGCACTAACATTAAAATGCTGAGTTAAGAAACTGTCTTTCTGGGAAAGCGGTTCTTGATCACTTCTTCTGTCAAATGTGCTTCTGGAATAACTATCACTGCAAGTTTTTGAATGTATATATTTGTGTATTAAATTTTGCCCTTTTTTTTTTACCTTTGATAAATTTGGTGAAACAGTCTTGATTGTTGTTACCTTTGCATAATAGCCATAATAACATCTTTTCTTTTAGTGACAGCCTGAAATTCTAAGTGAATATTTTCATCACCGCTACAGTAGGAATCTCTCATAGCTCACAGTATTGCACAAGAATGTGATGTTTTGCTTTTAGAAAGTGCTTGTTTTGCTCCAGCATCCAAAAAATAGTTTTAGTTTTGGAGTCCCATGAGATCAGTTTGTGCTGTGTATATGCAGCTGCCAGAAGATACAGTAAATTAGTATGCAGATCTTGGTATGTTTTACATGTAATTTTCATCTAAACCAGATTCTGTTAGTCCTGCTTCACGCTTCCTTGTTTTCAGAAGTGGGGATAGTGAGGAACGGAGCCTGAGCATTAAGCTAGATAAGAATGAAACAATGCTGTCTGCAACATAAGAATATCACAGGGATGGGCTGACCCAATGTGTGAAGGTGCCTGACTCTATTAAATCAGCTCCTGGATATGATGGATGCATGTAAAATGAGAAAGCTGGCTGTGTGGCAGTTCTCTGTTACGTGGATTATTCACTGCTGTCAGTGGTATTTGTACTGAAAGCCCATGTTAGAGTTATGCCATCTTTTGGTAGGATATTGTGCCCTGAGCACCCCTGCTTTTTCCCAGATGGGCAATTGTTAGCCTGCAAGTGTTCATAGATTGAGAACAGCCTCAGCTGCTGCAAGTCCAAACCTGGAACTTGTTCTTCTGCCAGTATGCTGTCCTGTCACTGCAGCTATAATTCCTACTAGGTTATATTAGCTATTTATTCCTGCAAATGAACATGCCTAAGTAGGAAAAATATATTCAGTGAATTTGAGCACTTTGAGATCTTACTTGTATAAATGGGCAGAGTGGTTTGGTAAATTAACATTTTTTTCCCTGGTGAGTTTAGATTTATCAATACAATAGCATTTGTACTTTCTCATCACCAAAGCTGCTCCAAAGATTTAATGCTCCATGTTTCAAATGCTGTTTCTTTGAAATACCATTGAGAAAGCACAGCTGAATGTTGTTAAACAAAAGATAGTTTTAAAAGCTAATCTTACCATCCTAAAACCGGATTTTTTTGCAAAGTATACTTATGCATGATACCAGAAACAATGAAGCATTTTGGATTTAGCTCTGAGTCCCACTTAGGAATGTTTCTAAATGAGCCTTCATAAAAGTACCATTATTTATAGAGTCGTTTCCTGTAATTTTGTTATTTGATGTAGAGCAGATTGTTCTCTTAATTTTAAAAACAGCAGCCAGTTCAATAGAAATCCCTCATATTACTGAATTTAGTAATCCCTTTGTCTTTATCCCTTGTAGGTATCACATGAGTGGTAAACCTTTTCATTTCCTTTGAGCATGGAAACAAATGTTTGAATGACAGGAGCTAAAAATATTTTTTTTTCTTCCATTACTTGTCATCACAGAGCAAAAATTCTCTAAGATGAACTTTTCCTGTGAAGTCAAGCTCTCTCAGTCAATTCCTTATGCTGCATATGTCTTTATGTTTTAGCTGAATTGCTTGTAGCTCTTGTTGTCTAATATACTTCCCATTAGTCCCAGTAGGACTGCTTTCAATTTACAACTGCTGAACTTCTGATCATTGTGACAAAAAATGACACTGGGCTCATTCCACTTTTATTTTTAAGCTTTCAATAGGAACAAAAACTGTCTTCATTTGAAAAATGGTTCTTTTAAGTGTTCAGCCATCTCCACTGTATCTGTGCGTTAGCCTTAAAAGAGATCTACTAAAGTAGAAATGGGATTGTGTACGGAACCACTTCTCATCAAAATGGAGCAATGTGTTTTAAGGGATTAAATGTGAACAAATACTTAAAGCAGATAATGAGCCCTTGTTTTTCAGGTGCCAAGGAATATCATTCGCACCTGGCTGTTGAAGCCTCTAATATAGTTTGTGAGAAGTTCTATTTTCCTTCTGTTTCTTTGGCAACCTGGGGCTTTCTCCATGTAATGCAACTTTTTCTCGTGCCTTCATGGGCTAAATATTTTATGTTTGTGTACTATTCCACAACAAAAGAAGCCCAAGCAGCTCCAGAAAATCATGTAACAATAGCTGGCAAATAAGATTGCATTTTCTCAGAGAGTGTTAGGGAGGGACAACCAGCCAGAGGGTACAGCTTGAAAATTATTCTGAAGAAGCTGTGGCTGCTTGCTTTCTTGCTCTAATTGACTGTTATGTCATTTAGTTTCTTTAGCTGTCTGCTTGAGCCCATTGTTCTTGTCTTGCACTTATGTTGTAAACTCCTTTAGGACAAGGAGCATCCCCTGCTCTGTACAGTAAGTAAATGAAAGTGCTCCTCTGTAATGATAGGGCAAATGGTGTTACAGCAACCCGGACTGTAGGATCTACCATCATCAAAGGATTATAAATATGCACATAGGACTTGAGTGAGATATGGTTCTTTCATGCTTTCCCTTACTTTCACGCTTTTTTATGTTTTCATGTGTTACTGCCTCCACACTCAAACATCACCCTTTTCCACACTGGTACTTTGGCAGTAATCAAAATCACCAGGAAATTAAAAGTGGTTTGTTTCTTGCAGACAACCTTGACTTCATCATTTGTATCATGTGCATCTGTACATTACCCTTTCTTCTCCTGCCAGAAGCTGCTATCTTAAGAAACAAACAAATATGCTGAGAGTCAAAGATGCTTATTGCCTTTCATGATTTTGGTACAACTGTATCTGTGCAACTGATACTTCCCAGCAAGTGATTGATGTCATTCAAATAACCCTCAAATACCTAGTTACTCAGAAATAGCTCATAATTATGCTTTATCCCTATTGGTTTACTTTTTTCAGTCACACATCTGATAAAGGCAAGACCATGTATGGAAAATAATCCATTCATCTTATACAAGGAAGAAAGTATTTAAAATAATAATAATGTAAATGGGTTCTATTAGAATAATGCATTTCACTGACTGGGCCTCCGTTTAAATTGTGGGCAGAATTGGTGAATGTTAATCAGATTACTATATATAATTTTACAATTAGTAATTATAATTTACAGTCATTGTAAAGAGGTAAGAAATACGAAACAATCTCAAGCAGAGGTATTTCAGTAATGCTGTTCTGTGCAAGTGTATTTCCAAGGATGCTGCATATCTATTTTATCTGGTCCCCTGAAATGCACATCGTAAGAAGTGTTGCATTGGTGAATACCAACAAAGTGTTTCCCCTGGCAACAATAAATAGAAGAAAGCTAAGCCCATTCAAATGATTTACCTTAGTAAGCGTGTCACAGCAACGATGGATGCTGTACAGTAAGGGAACTCATTAGAAAGACACCGTGCTGTAAGAAGAAAGGAGGCCAATAAAAAATTGTAGATTTCCCTTAACTCAGTGTTACTATTTGAGTAATATACTGCATAATTGTTTGGAATTTGCAGAGGTTACCTGTATAAAATGAGATTTTTGTTTTTTTAATGCGGCATTTAATTTTCTGTACTATGGAAAAAAAGTATATGCTGTGTGTGGAAAGGCAGAAGGAGAAAGAACATGGGAAAAGATAAACAATTATCATAAGTATCTTTCAAATTTTACTGATTATGTCTTATCTACTTCCTCGGGTCAAGCATTTGTGTGATGTAGGCAGCTTGGTAATTCAGACATACACCAACTGAGAATAAATTTAGATATTTATAAAAATTATTTTTATAATTATAAAAAAAATTCTGTTGTCTGTCCAGCAATAATTCTGAATGTAGCCATGAGGATGTCTACATTCCCAATCATGCCATGAGGACAATAATGGTATTCACAATCATTTTGCTGCTGCCTTTGTAAACGAAGCTGTACAAAACAGTTTGTTCCTAAGAATCGGTCTGTGGAGCATCGCACTCAACTCTGCAGACATAATAAAGGATAAGTTAATGGAATTTGGGTAACCTGGCTCATGTTGTGGAAGAGCACTACATTTGTTAATTTTGGTACAGATGATTTTCTAGAATGTATATACTTGTCTTGACAATTGGTTTCTAGAATATATAATATGTAGGATTTATATGCATTGTTTGTTGTTGGCTTTTAAGTCTTCTGAGTCACCTTTCCCTTGGAGTTTACAGCTGGGAATTAATCCAATAACTCACTATAGTTTAGTCATGCTATTTACTTTTCAGTGCTTTCTCTGCATCAGGTATTTCTTCTCCCCTCTTTTGTTTTCAGTTGTCTGTCTGTAGTCTGTGGTTAACTGTAATCATAAGTGATAACTGTGGTTATGATCCATAAGGGCTGGACTATGGTTATGTACCTTACACTTTAGTCTTGGCTAGAGCTATTATTTTGTTGAGTGGCTTCTCCTGCTCTTTACAAATGTAAACATAATTACTTAAAGAGTAGAATCCTCTATGCTAGAATTCACTCCTGTGTTAATACTGCCAGCTGCTTTAGGCAAAGTATCAGCAGGAGGTCAAGAGGGTATCCTTTCCCTCTACTTAGCATTAATGAGTCCTCTGTCCAGTTCTGGGCTCTGAAGTACAAGAGAGATACGGGCATACTGCAGAGTGTCTAGCTAGCATAGGGCCACCAAAACGATCAAAGGACTGGAGCACTTTTCTTATAAGAAGTCTGGGAGAGAGCTGGGACTGTTCAGCCTGGAGAAAAGGAGGCTCAGAGGGGATCTTATCAACATGTATAAATACCTGTAGGGAGAGTTCAAAGGCGACTCAGGCTCTTCTCTGGTACCTGGTGCTAGGATTGCTAGGACAAGTCACTGTAGGCACAAACTAGAACACAAGAGGCTCCATCTAAACATCAGGAGGCCCTGCTTTACTAAGAACTGGCACAGATTGCCCAGAGAAGTTGTGGAGTCTCCTTCCAAAACAGCTTATACAAGCTCCTGGCCAACCTGCTCTGGGTCCCATCTTGAGCAGAGGCATAGGACCAGATAACCTCCAGAGGTTCCTTTCAACCTTAACTATTCTGTGGCTATCTGTTATTTCTTTTAATCCATTGCTTAATAATCTCCTAATGGAGATTGTTTTCAGCCCCCTTTGCTGTTTTATTATTTTCCTTCAAATTCACACTGTAAAACACCTCAGTTTTTTCCCCTTCCTGTTTTCTGTATTCAGGTAATACAGTATTTCTATATTCAGGATTTCTTTTTTTTCTTCTTATGCACAGAGATTTTTTTTTTTTTTTCCTCCAAGATGGTGGCATTTCTTGAACAAGGATGCATTTGCATTTATTTATAGCTAAGACAGAAAAATCAAAGCAGCACCCACATGACCTGGTGGGCCAAGAAAACATAACAAAATAGTCATTGACTAAGATACTTAGAATTCAGAGTGCTGTATCCATACTTGGATAGCCAAAATTCAAACTGCCTCAAGGTTTTCATGGAAGTAGGTACACACTTCGGCAGTCTCCTCAAGATCTCCAGCAACAATATCTCTTCAGGAAAACCTGTGTAATGTTATTGCTTTAACGTCTTATGAAACAGTGTTCAGGATGTGTGTAGGTTAATGCAACCAGGCATTCTATTTGTAATTACAAGGCCATCTCTGGGCAAAGTAAATTGCATTCAGTACAGGCATTTAAAAAGCATGAAATCTGGACTTCTAGAGGAAATTCACTGTAGTGAATAATGCTTGTTTATACCCATTTAAATAAGAACGTTTTAACGCTATTTCAGGGCATCTCAATTTCTCAATTACAGAAAGAGGAGGTTTCATTACAACTATATTTTTTGATTAAAACACTTCCATTTATATTTTGTTGGTTGCATGACTGACTTCTAGTCAGTAATGTATGCCAATTTAAATACCAGCAGATTCACACATGTGCATGCTCACACAAATTACAATGTGTAGCAGCTGCACTCATTCATAGAATACACCCATCAGTTAAACGCAGCATAGTATTATTAACTGTGGAAAAAATATTTCATATCCATTAAATTCTTGAGCCCATAGAATTTTATAATACTTCACTTAATGATAGTTTTTCACCTTTTATCATCTAACCATGGCCATACAAGTGAGAAAATATTTATTTTTAAAATATAATTTAAAGAAAGGATAGGAATGACTCATATCCTATTGAACTTGCGTTTGCGAAGCCTTTTCACAAGGAGTCAATCATTACTGCACAAGTAATCAGAAATATAACAACAATTAAGTGTTCTAGTGGAGATTTGCAAGCAACAAGAACAAAATAATGGTTGTACATAAATATAGCCGGTTTCAGTGCAGTTTCAACACTTATGTAAACTGCAGTTTAGGACTGGCAACAGTATTATTGTAAGCAATGCTATTAGTGTGGTTGCTATCAAAGGCAATAAGAAGTGCAGGTACCAGTAAAGGACAACTGAAAATAAACCCATTTCTTTACCTTGTGTAACGTTACAAAAATGGAAGGATTATGTCATTTCAGCAGGAATAAACTTCAGCTATACAAGTTAGAATTAAGATAACTTTTCTTTTATTGCTTTATTTTATAACTTTAAATCCATAGTTGACTTTTCAAATTCGGTATTAAGGTATTCCTGAGATTCATGGGTGACACTATTGGCAAGATTTGCACTCCGGTTGCACCTATAAAGCTACTGCAATGAAAATTGTCACATCACGGAAAACAAATCTTCTTGAAAATCCACCATGTGATGCAGTCTGCAAGCATGGAAGCTCTAGTACAGTGTACTTACCCATCATGATTGCCTCCTCACTGTATGCAGGTATATTGAACAGTCTGGCAGTGTTCGGAAAAGTTGTTCTAGCTGGTCTGCAAGGGGCTAGTGAAAAAGGGAATGAAAAGCCATCAGCATCAGAACAAAACAAGCAGGCAGACTCAAGGGATTGATTAAAAAATAAATAGGGATGAGCTTTTGTGACAGAGCCCAAGAAAGTCCAGATTGTAGCAGACAAAAGAGTCATAATCAGGGAAGTTTCTGTGATTCGAAAACCGACATACGAACTGTGGGAGAAATCTAGAGTACCCAGAGCTCCTGTCTTTGTGTGTTTTAACTTCTGTAACTGAAAGCATGTAGAATTAAATGTTGAGGTCCCTCTTAGATAAGGCTACTAGCTGTTCAGGAGGGTCAGCTTGCCTGGGTGCGTGAGCTGTCTGTATTACTATTTGCTATTATACAATTTATATAATCCTATACTACAGAATTTTTGCAACTGTGGATAGAGAAAATGGCTTGTGAAGAAGGCTTTGTATACACTAGTGTATAATAATTCAGCAAAATAGCAGTCATATGGAAAGGAACATTGCTCAGCAAAACTGTCAGATCACCTCAGTTTCTTGCTAATGTCATGATGGGCTGAATTCAGAGAAAATGCTGATAGTCTACATTCTTTACTGATTATCTAAATCTAGGTTTGTCTTTCAGTTGCTTCACTTTTTATGAAAGATTATTTTGAAGTAGTTCACTAAAATGTGGATGCAAGAAAAATGCATTTGCATAAGATTACAAAGCACAAAATCCAGTAATTTAGAGAGAGGTTTAAGAAAAACATTGCACTTTGGTCAGAATGATGATAATTCACTGCTAGGAATTATGGCTTTGTTTAAAAGGAAAAAAAAAAAAAAAAAAAAGAAAAGTTGCAGTAATGGAGAAAAGTGCAGAGGAAGAATTAATCTTTACAGTTTGTAACTCAAATAATTATAAAGAATTATATGGATACAAAGCCCTCTCTTTTATTATTATTATGAACATTACTTACAGACTATTTCTTAGTTTAAAAAAAAAACATTAGACGAGAGCTGATTCTATGGATGGAGGGAGTCAGACCTGATTGAAGCTGATGAAAACAGTAGCTACTCTTTATTTGTATCTCATTCAATTGGAGTACCAGTTCCTATCATTTTAAACCTCAGCCTGGGGGAGGCAGAGCTGAACTTCATGCTTCTGATTATAAAAAAAGGTCTGCTCATTTTATGGGTCTGAACACATTTGGGGGAGATAAAATGAAAAACCCTGTGGAAGAAGCAGTGTTCACGATGAGCCGGCACAATGTTTACCCTGAGAGTGCTAGGGGAAGCGGAGCAGGAGGAGCCTGGTGACGTGAGGCTGGGAAAAGCACGGCACACTGAGAAAGGCAAGAGCCTCCTATTGTTTCTCTGGGCTTTTTGCTCTTTTTGCTCCCTCTTCTTCCCTTTCTCTTTTTTGTTAAACAAGTGTACCAGAGAAATACACATCTGAATTTCTCCCAATCAAGCAACCAGAAACAACCTGGAGATTTTGTTCCATATAAGCCCAAATACAGATGAAATGCAAATGAGCTCAAAGATGGGGGGGGTTTCACCAGAAAAACACTCCCGATGGGGGAGAAGTGCTCTATAAAGCACTTATTTTGCTCCAGGACAGAATTCTCAGAGCGCAGACTGACCTGTGCTCTCAGACAGTCGTTTTGTCTCCGTGCAGAAGATATAGAGGTGGTCAGTAAATCTCAGTGAAAGCAGCGTAATACCAATTATGCATATGTATGCACTAATTGTATTTCTTGCTCCTCACCACTCCGTTAAGATCTCACTAAATCTCACTCTTGGTTTATGGCTTTAATCGACCTTCCTGCAGAGCCCGGCTCTTCCCGCGCTGAGCCGCGCAGCGCAGCCGTTACGCCCTGAGGTAATCTCGCGCGCCACCGCGCCTGGTCTCAGCGGAGCGAGGCTCCGTGCAGCCGCTGCCCGGGCTCCGTGGGGCCGCCTTCGCCCGCCGCCGCACCTCCGCGAAGCGCAGCCCCGAAATGGCGGCGTGCGTTTGACCGGCGGCTCGTTGACGCGGCGAGCGGGGCGGGGGCTGTCCCCTCTCCGAGGTAACGCCGGGGCAGCCGGCGGCGCCAGGCTTTCCCCGATACCCTGAGAAGTCCTCTGCGGCAGGGGAACGTACACAGACATTACGTTTTTTTGGAAGGTAACAGCTGTGCTTAATGCTGCAAGCGGCCGGAGAGGAGGCTAACTTAGAGTGTCTTTCTAGTTACTTCTCTGAAGCAGTGTATTCCCTTTCTTTGCAAATATAAAATAATTCTTAATTTTTATATTTAAAACCTGGTGGTTTTTTTTTTTGTTTTTGTTTTTTTGTTGTTGTTGTTGTTCGTTTATTTGTTTTTAATTCTTCTAATCGAAATCTGTGCTCTAAAATTCCAGTACCACCGTGCAGTGAAAACCCAGGCTTGGTGTTTTGCTTTGAGGTACTTTGAAACAGTTAAGTACAGAGCTCTGTTCCTGTGTGAAAATTCCTGTTAGTGCAAATGCATAATGCTGGCCAAGTGTCAGCAGTCCAGCTGCAGTTACTGAGGTTTCTTTCTTACCAAGGCAGTGAATTGGTTCTGTCTCAGCCCACAGTCGAATTCTGTGGAAAATGTGTATTCAAAAATATGTCAAATTTCTTTTAGACCCCTTTTGTACCCCCAAATTAACTTCACTCAATTTTTAATGCATGATTTCAAACTATAATGCATTTATTTTCCCAACCTGGTGTCCTTTTACCATCTGGTGTTTATCTGGGTTGATGCAGATTATTGACACTGTAGCACATAAAGTGAAAATAGAAGTATTCACCCAAGTTCTGTTCAGAAATGAAAATGTGACCTGAACCAAGCAGAGCTCTTTTGCCCCTGGGCTGATACTTTCACACGGCAGTCCTGCTAGGAGGTGAGGTGAGCATAGGATGCTGAAAGCCAGTTCAGACCCTTTTAAATTAGAAAGTCAGTTTAAGTGCAAATGTATCAGTTTGGAAACAGAAAATATGAGTTTTTTCACCCTTTGTGCTGACATTTGCTGCATGTGGTGCTCTGTGGTTAAGCACCTGCAGGATGGTTGTCTGCAGTAATACACAGGTGTGTGTTGGAGAGAGAGGACAGCTGTGTGATTTCCCCCTCAGAATTGTTTGCTGCCTGCCTGATAACGTGCACGACAAGTTATTTCTTCAGTAACACTCAAAATCTTTTGTTAGAAGAAACGTACCTCTATTATTGGCTTTGTGAGTACAGCAAGCAGTGCAGTGGCTATTTGGTTGCTTTAAAACCTGCCAGGACCAATTTTGCAGTGTTTTTGCCAAATGCATTCAAAATAAAAAGTTCACTGGACAAAGACAATGATTCTTGCATGCTAATGGCTGGAGGACAACAAAAGACTCCTGAGTGCAAATCTTTTCCTAAGGAAGGGAAATGTTCTGTGTTGCAAAAACAGAAGTTACTGTCTTTGCTAGTCTTTTGCTAGAAGAAATGATGGAGAAGAGGATAATGAACAAAGTGCTCGTAGACTGTGCAGTGCTGTGAGGGTATTCATAGAACATTTGTGTTCAGCAAGGTGTTCTGGAATACTGAAAATTCATTTGCTTATATTCAGCTTAAAAAAATTTGGCTGGTGATATTTTTCTGTACCCTAGTTTCAGACTGTCATCTAAGCAGCACAGTGATAAGATTGCACGTAGTGTAGCTTTTCTTTCCTTAGTTCTTACAGATTTCCTTTTTCTTCAGTTCTAGATGTAAATTCCTGTGATCCAACCCAAGGAAACATGAGAAAGCAGGAAGTGAGATGAGGGAAGAACCTAAGTGTTAGAAAGAGAAAAGGAGAAAGGGGGAAAAAGTCTCATACAAACCTCAAGCATAACTGGCCCAGGTGAGCACTAAACTTTTTACCAACTTCTTCTACTGCTGAACTTCTCTAATATTGAGTTAGAGAATACAAAGGCACTTTTGGCTTATTTGTTCAAGGGAAGAGGAGAATGCTCAGTGCCTGCAGGAACAGTCAGCTCTTTGTTCAGTAGGAAAGATCTGTCCTGGTTTTATTCTCTTGTAGTTTAATTCCTTTTCATAAAATTAAACTGAGCTGGACTGTGGGAGAATAAGCAAGCTGCAATGTATCAGCAGTTGTCCAGGATGCAAGTTCAGAGTGGGCATTTTCAGTGATGTCTAAAGCATTGCAGTCTAAAGTATGGAGCCTTAGTGTTAACAAGAGGTATCAAGTACGTGAACTTATTTGCTGTGGTGGATTATCACTGTGCTGTTTGATACAAACCTGTAGCTCCTAAAATGGTGAGAAGAGATGGGAGAAGGTAAGGGAATTGCAGCAGGAGAATCTAGAACACAGAAAGTGCATGGTGAAGGTGATGATCACCCAAGAATTAACAGTGCGCAGCTGGGGAGAGCATCTGTTCCACTGGTTAAAGCAGTGGATTACTCTGCAGGTTGAAATGGAGAAGGAGCAACCATCTAATAATACTTTAAATCTGCCTCCTATTGATTTCCTCCCAGTTTTCCTGCCTAGCATGCTTCTTTCACACCTTCACAGAGTTCTGTGCTCCTGTTCAGAGGTCTGGTCAAGTGGAATTGGGAAGGGGCGTCTTGTCAGGAGTGACAAGATATGACTGATTTTTGTGTCAGCAAAAGGAAAACTCAGAATGAACCAGCTGCTGCATTAAAAAAAGCAGGGGCTTTAGATTGACTTGCCACACCAGAAAACTGAAAAACACCTTGGTAAAGCTGAGCTGTCCCTTCTGAGTGCTTTGCAGCAGGCAGGAAGCTCTAATGACACACTGAGACTTGACCTGTGGTGGTGGCACAGGAGGGAGGGCAAGGGAGAATTTTCTTGCTAAGCTGCTGCTTCAGGAGGAACAAGGCATACTAGAGGTAATTCGTGTAAAGTTTCAGATATGTCCTTTTCCTTAATGTTGCCCATTTCCTGGATCCACATACTATTTTCTCATTGTTGTGAGTTTCAGCCTAAATGTCCAACTTCCATGTTAATGTTTATGAGTCTTGTGTCTCCCATCCACAGAATTAGGAATGTAGCATTTAGGTGGAACAGTGCTAAGTATCTGAATAGATGAAGTCATTTTCTGAATGCTGTGCTAATCATTAATGTGTGCTGCGTAGCAGATCAAGTATTAATAAGAATTCCACGGAACATAATACAGAGGAACTAGAAAATTCTCTTGAGAATAAAAAATGATGACAGTTTTTCCTTTCATCCTAGCAAGGCTTCTTATTTTAGTTGGTACTTTCTAATTGCTTTCAGCAGTATCAAAAGACACAAGGTTATGTTAAAGAAATTCCAGCCTTTGCCCAGAAATCCGTAGATTTCATTCCAGCTGTGCCATATTCAGAGTTAATTGGATGACCCAGTTTTTATTCTGAAACACTGTATGAACTTAGAGACTATATCAGTGCATCTTACAGTTGCTTGAGAAGAGCACATCTATGATCTTAGGTACAAAAAAGCTGGAGGCTACAACACAGTGTTGGAAGTATATTAGCTGCTAAACACTGAAAAGAGAGGTGACCAGGGGAATGGGAACTCATGCCACAACCATAGGAGCCAGATGTTTCCATTTTAGTTAAATTCTCTCTAATTTACTAATTTACTAATTTAAATTAGTAAAAGGTTGATATGAAGATGGTTTGAGGGACAGTGTTCATTGTTCTCTTCATCGCAATAAAGCATCATCCCATTTCTTTCCATGTGCCGTCTTGTTTGAAATAAATCAACTGAGCAAATGAAGTATTCAGGAAACTCTCCTCAGTTCTCTTTACCAACTAAATCAGGCTATAAGTTTTGGATTTCTGTTTCATTCATCATGTGCTTGAGACCTCCTCATGTTCTTGTTAATAATTCAGCCTTCAACTATTCCAGGTTTATTGCTCAGCAGGAGAGCACCTTTTGCTGGGTCTAGCATATGGCCAACAGAAGCTATGTCAGGTAAGGAATACAAGCTGTAATTTTTCACCCTTCTCTCTTTTATTGTTAACCAGGTTTGAAACAGAACTATGATGCATACGACGATGTTCATGTATGTCAACAGCTGTTAGCTTGGGTAGCCAGTTACTTTGAAACAGCTGGAGATATGCCAAAAATCTCAGGTGTCTTGAAGGCTGTCAAGCTTTTACTCTTTTTGTGTTTTGTTGTTACAGTGTCTGCAAACTCAGCAAATTCTGAAGGAAACTGGATTAGGTAAGAAAGAATTTTTAAACTTCATGTCCTATGGCATGTTGGTGAAAAACAGATGCGTTGTGTTGTTCTGTCTCCCTTCCACAATATAGATAAGTCCTTGTTTCACTGTGGAAACATGTCATAATTCTATTCCAGGTGGACAGCTAGTAGCTATGAATTGTTACATTGCTTGGAGATAGATTTCTTAACCTTTTTCTTAACCTTTTCTCATTTATTTATTTATCAAGTAGTGAAATTACAACTACCAATGTAGGCAAAATAGCTGACTCCCAGGTTTATCATAACAAGTACATAGTAAAGAAACAGTAAGTTACTCACTGAGAATGCATGTTTAAAAATTACATTGATTAGTGGCTCTGCTATTGTTTCTCAGTGTGGCCTTCATTTGTGACAGCACGACTGTATTTGACTCAGATTGCATTAGAAGTATTAATTCTATTCTCTAAAGTTCCTTAGGAGTAAAACAGCCCTTCTGACTGATCAGTTACTTTTCTTTCTCCTCCTTTTCATAAATTAGTTGCTAGTAGAGACTTCTGAACTGTGCGGTACATGGCATGATGAAATATAGATCTCCCTGGCTGGTGAAATTCTTAGTTGTGAGTTCTTTTTGAAAGAACTCTTCAGCCTTATCTTGGAAAGAAACTACCATGTTTAATTTCTACAGACTTCACCTCTTAGTTTTCTTCTAAGAGTGATTGTTACAAATCATACTTTAAAGGCTACTAGTCTTGAGTTACGAGTCTGTATGTTGATGGTTTCAATGATGGACAGTGCCTGCAGTATTGGAAGAGGAATAAGCTTTTACAGCCTTAATGCTATAAGAAAGAACTGTACTGCTTTCATTACAACTTCTGTCTGGAGAATTGACTCATAGCACACTTTTTCCTTTGTGTGTTCTTTGCAAAATAAAATAAAATAAAAATATGGTAGCTCACTCTTGCCTCAGATTTCATGGCCACATCAGTGTCAACATATTTGTGAAAGGAAACCCAAGGATTTCATTGTAAAGAATTTTAAAAGAAAAATCAGTTTACAGAGAATATTAAAACTGAATGTAGCACAGGTTCCAATTAAGGATTTTCCTATCTAAGCGTTAAGTTAATCTTCTTGCGTGTCTATTTACAATTATTATAGCAGAAGGAGTGTCTCTTTCTAAGACACTTTGGTAATGGAGCTAATGACAAAACAGTTGGCGCTGTCACACTAGGGTGATCTTCACTCTTGCAAGACAAAATATAGTTAGTCTGGCACATTTTTGCAGGGGTAGACACTTAACCATGTGTATAAAAGATTTGACTCCTTTTAGCCAGCAGATGCCTCTGTCCTTGGCCAAGATGTCTTTACAAGATATATAAATCTGTAGAATGCTCAACAGCCTGTACTATATGCCATGGTTTCCTCTCCAAAATTCTTTGACTTGTGTCATGGAAATGCTAAGCTGCAGCCTGACCCAGTGATTGAGCACCTGGTGGGAAGGCAAGGCCAACCCACGGGAGCTCAGGTGCATGTAATGCAACTGAATGACTGGAAAGGGTGCAGCCAGAATCCACCTTATTCCAGACCTCATTTAAGAGTTGGCACTAGAGTTACAGGTATCTTGCTGGAGATCCCTGTGTACCTGAGACCTTCAAGGGTAAGCAGATTTTTTTTTTCCCCCCTTTGTTACTGTGTCAATGGCTGCTGTATTTGGGCTTATCCTTGCTGCAGCCTATGCTTTGCTACTTTGCTGTCACTGCTGTGCTCTCCATTGCATTTTAGCGTTATGGACCTCTAAATGTATAAACGCTTTGGGGACTAGGTGGAGGATCTTGGAGCATTGCAACCATACCAGCTCAGATAAAATTGTCCTAAGGCCTATGGCTGCCAGATTGCTGTAGTACCAAGTAAATTCTTCACTTTATCCTTGACCTAATTCCAGTTCTGTCAGGGAGGCCATTAACTGCAGTCCAGCATCTCCTTGTTCCAGGTGTGCTGTTTCTACCTCTGACTGTCTGCAGATGGAAAATTTTGCTGAACAGTTCCTTAGAAGGACTTGGTGTCACTAACAAACTGCATACAATAAGGGCCTTGGTACAGGCTTTGGCACACCAAGTATCAATCCAGATTTAAAATTCATACAGAAATGATATGTTTTGCATGGAAAAATAGACTGGGCTCTTACTTCATTATAACAAGGTAGAGGCACCTCTCTATCTATGAAGACTTTTTTCTTTTTTTTTTTTTTTCTGTGGGTAATAGAAGAAAAGATTGAAAAAATAGATGGAGTCTTCTTTTTGGCATTGAAATCAGAAACAACAGGAAATTCTGGTTTAGACTGTTCAGAATAGTGCTGGTTCCATTGGTTCCATTTTTTATTGTTTCCTGAGTAAGTGTAGAACTGCAAGAGTAATGATGATCCCAAGGAATTCTCATCTTCATATTTCACTATTAGTTGGAAAAAGAAATATCCCGCCCTTTTGTCTTGTAAATATTTCCATGTGAGTGAGGAATATTTTAGTAAACTCTGCCAAGTGGAGATGTTCCTGATTTAGTGTTCTCTGCTATTTCTATCCTCAGCTTAGGCACTGAATAAATGACAGGAAAAGAGCAGAATCTTTTATAGTAGCTCAGCTAAATAATGATTTGTTCTACTATTTGTTGGTGACCAATGCTGTTGCCAATTCTTGTCTTTTTCATGATCTCTTTACTCATTCTTTTTTCTTTTGTGCAGCCCAGCATGAACAGAAGAATAGAAGGAAACTGCTGTTAATCTGGTCCTGAAAGACAGGCAGGGCTAGAGGTTCCAGATTCACTTCTTTCTTTGTTATCTCCCCTACTTTTATGCCTGGGTAAATGTATGCAAATTTATCAATTTGGCAGTGAACTTTAACACAAAGTAATAATTAACTTAAGCAGAGGGAAAATGGAAATGAAGAAATAATTTAATATGATGCAACAATTTCCAGAGAAAGGGTTGCCCCTTAGGGTTATGAAGATATGAGTGTCCACTGAACACGCTGGTACTCTGTCTGGTGGAAGATGACTTGCTTTCAAATGCTTAGCAGTTTACCTGAGATATTGCAGGATCTGTCACCTAATCAAAACATTTTTAAAAAAATTATTTTCAACACTTGTCCCCCAGCACAGTTTCTCTTTGATTTAGAAGAAAGAAATTAATGGAAAGTTCCCTGTGTCAGCTATTGTATACTTCTTAATGCACTGACTTTGAGGACATTTGTCAGCAAATCTAGAGGTATAGGATGAGAGAACTTGTTTTTTTTTTGTTGTTGTTATTTCTTATCTCTACGTTTGTCAGTTAAGTAGTCTAGATTCTACCTATGTAATTGCTAACTGGTTCCTTCACCTCCACCATGGGATGATCTTGTCATGTCAGTAGCATGTCCAAACAGCCTGTCATCATAGAAAGTCACTGACCTATGCTATCTGGTCACAAAACCTCTTTTGAAAGGTAAAGAAGAAAAAAACAAGCCTACAATTTTTATTATTCAAAGTATGTAGTATTTCTGTTGTTAATAGTTTTCTTTTGTGTGTGGAGAATAAGCAGACTGATTTTGTTAAAGAGGAGTAATTAGACGAGGAGTACTAAGAAGTGCAGAATGGGGTGACAGTTTTCCTGCCTTCTTATACATTTTTCACACTTATATTAAACTTTCTGGAATGCTGAATGATAGATATGATTGATTTTTATCTCATTTGTAAGGGCGTGTTTGGTGCACATCTTGTCTTCACGTGTTCTCTCATCGTTTCTGTCAATAGTTATATGGATGATCTTTATTCTTTATGTGCAGCCTGTGAAGTGAATATAAAGACCAGTCAGGCTACCTTTTCTAATATGTCTTCTTTCAAACCTAATATAAATGTCACCTCCATTATGAGCAACTGTAGCAGATGGAACTATGGAACGTGAATCAAAACATTTCCTGTAATTAAAAAAAAGAGGTAAAGTACATCTTCAGAAATTACAGAATATCAACAAAAAACATACATTTAATTTGTAGTTCTTTTGAGAAAGTTTTTGGAAATGTTTTGTATTATGTTTATAGAGGAAAATTCCACCATTCCTTTAATTATTTTATTATATTTTTAGCCATTTGAGTCTTACATTCCTAATTATAGAGGAGATGGTCAGTGAATCATCTAAGTCTGGTAAAGTGCTTATCACTAGTTGTAGTTTGGACTCCTTCTGGTTTGAACAGTGAAGGACTATCATGATGGGTTGTTATGTGTATGTAATAACAGAGAAATTGGCTTCCTTTAACAGCTCAATAAAAGGCAATTATGATGGCATAAGATTGCTCAGCACAGATCTTCACTGAGTTAGACAGCAGTGCTGAGATAACGTGCTTGGTTTCATGCTACTTCACAGCAGCTTAGTAGTTGCTGTGAAATTGACACCAATCTGTGTAAAGGCATTTGAAAAAGAATTAAACTATACTCTGTAATGGAAGGTGACAGACTGAAAGACTTGGGTTGCAATGTGTACATTGAATGCTAATAATACAGTTTTACTTTTAAAGGACAGATAATGTCCTTTAATTTACAAACAGTTGTGACAGAGTTGTGTCCCTCCCTATCCCACCCCTCTATCCCAAAAACTGTGATGATACTTCCACATGTAAAAAGCAGTGTGTCCAGGGGCATGTCTTTTGCAAACTGATAATATGCAGAGCAATTATGTGGGTAAAGCAGCTTTTCAGGCTTCAGTGCTACACCGAGTTCCAGGAGGTTGCAGTGCTGTCAGGTCCTCAAAGTACAGTTATCTTATGGTTTCCTCGAGTTCATCTCTTCATGCTGCAGTCATTCCTCCTGATTCCTGGCAAGGTGTCCCTGAAGGGGTGAGTTGTGAGGTGGCTCTAGCTTTAAAAAAAAAAAAAAAAAAAAAAAAAAAAAAAAAAAAAAAAAAAAAAAAGTAGGTTCCAATTTTCAAGTTTTTTTGGAGAAAGTTGGTCTCAATTTCTATTTTGATTGACAGTATCAGTTCAATCTGTCATCCAGTAATCCTATACTGACTGCTGGTAACACGTGCATGCACAAACTCAGGTATTGCAGTGGAGTTTCTGTCCAAATCTTTTCTATGTTCTACCGTGAACTGCCTGTGAGAAAATAAAGGGAATATTAACCATTTGGGAAGAAAGAATTCCAAACAGCTCCTCAGGGAGCAGTGACAGAAGCTCTGATAGCATGTGCATGAGGCAGGAAATTGGAAGTATAATTTAAACCCAAGTAAAGCTGGAAACTTGGGAGTGAGATTCAGTGATCTGCTGAATCTGCTCAGTAAAGCAAAGTGTGGACTGCAAATGAGGTGTCTGAAAGTCAGGAAGCTGGTGGTAGAGTGGGACTTCCTGAAACAACTGAAGGACCCAGAGATCAGCATTATGGTGATGTGAGAGCTCAGTAAATATTTTTTAATTTTTTTTTAACATGATGGGGCTCTGAGGGTTGTATGTCATAATTGCGGCCGTCCCTCTTAGGTGCAGAGAGAAACAATTAACTGCACATTTTCTGGATCTGTAGAGTTGCGTCTTTCTTCCAAAACAGATTTCATGATTTTAGGACTATAACTGAATATAGAGCATCTTACCTGTGTTTTGGTATGAGTATGTACAGATTTTATAAAATGTTGGGACTTTCAATAGTCAGTTAATTTGAGGGAATGTTTGGATTTGATGCATGGATCCAACAGTGGCATGTCTAGAGAGGTGCAGAGAACAGAAGCTGTGTAAAGTTTTAATGATGAAAACTTCTGTAAGCTTTGGATAGTGCAAATATGTTTTTGTTTTGACAACATGGAGTCATCTTTCTAAGTAAAATTTAAGTATCTCCTGTACTGTGTTGTACAGGAAAGGGAAATGAGTAATGTTTCAGGAGATACCTTACTTCAGCATTCAGAATAGAATGAAAGAAAGCTCTGTTCTGTTACTGAACAAAGGTGAAAAAGCTGTTTTTCTACTTACTAAAATCTTGATTACAAATGGGTATTTCATCAGCTAGAAGAATACTTTGCTATTCAAACTTAGTCTTATACTTTCATGAACTCCAGAGACTTAAATTGGAATTGTTTTATAATCTGTGATGAAAACTAATTTTGTTGATGGGTATATTCGTCAGAATTTTGTGAAAGCAGTTTAATGGAATGAAGAAAAAAAAACCTGAAAATAGGTGTTGGGAGAGAGGACTTTCAAAAGTATACCCTGAAATAGTGTTCTGCTTTACAGTTTGGGGGTTTGTGTAATTAAATCTTGACTGTCTGATTAACTACCTAGTTAAGTAAGAACAACATGCCCTTTTATCCTCAAATATTAATGTACTCCATGTGTGCATGTAAAAAATGAGTTTATTTAACTTAAAATACTTTTCTTGTATGTTCCACATTATAGTATCTAATGTGAAATATGACCATTAAAATTTAGTCTAAGAGTTTGTAAATTGTTAAATGTATCACGAGCCAATACTGTAACATGTATATCTTCATCAGTCTTTAAGCAGGTAAAAAGTAGTGACCATAGGAAAAATCATCTGGCTCATCTATTAATAGAGTAGTTGGTTCTCACTAATTTGAGTTCCAGATATGCACTCAAGGACGTAAAGATATCAACTCTGATGAAAATAATGCACATTTTGCATGCTCTGAGATAAGCTAGTCTGAAAAAAGTATTTGTTGAAGTGCTAATAGATATGCTGCAGTGTGGGCTGGACTGTTCTGTGGGTCAGGTGAGACATATGCCAGTGAAAAAATGGGCAGGGGCTGTGCCAGGGAGCATGCAGCCTAGAAGAACCCTGGCCTGGTGAGGGGAATGGGCCCAGGCATGATGGCCAGGTGTGTGGGAAGCAACAAAACAGATTCCAGGTCTAGCTGGGAGATCAAGTCCATAGGTAGGGACTGAGTCTAGTCGAACGGAGTGTGTGGCTGTAGACATAGTTCAGGCAGGGACCCAGAGCAATGGCCTTTGGCTGAATGCATCTCCTGAATGAAGCAGACATCCTGACAGTGCAAACTTTTGTAAAATGATATGATCCATTCTTAGCTATGTTCAGGTAGTTGGCACTATTCTGTCCTGGTTCCTCTTGTTGATATGCAGTTTTATGTGCTAATTTCGCCCATGTTTGAGGAGAATTGTTTTTCTTACAGTATTTTGGATTCCTTTGCTGTGTCGTGCAACGCGCTCAAAATAAGATTCATTCTAGCATAATGTCTTCACCTTCTGACAAAATCTAATTGCCTTGCCAAGGATTAATTCTGGATTTTTCAGTACTTCGAGTGAATATGATAAGATCTTTTATCAGGGCCTTATATAACTTCCACACTTGCATGATTGTCTCTTAATCTTTTGACACAGATGGATTTTCATTATTTTCTTTGTACATGCAGAGAAACTTTGAATGGATTTTGTTTTTTACATGGAGTATCACATTCCTTTTGTTACTGTAACAATGCACTGTACATTCTTTCTATGTCTGAATTAGCAGAAAATTATAAATGTATCAACTGCATCAGAATTTGCTATCTGACTTTTCCTTTTTACAGGCATGCAATAGTAGAAGGTACAGAATGAACTATAGTTTATAGCAACTTGACTTTCCCCCTCCTTTATTTCTTTCTGGAGCCTAGGAGTCCAGTGAATCATTTCTGAATTCACAATAGGCCTGAGATCCTTCAGAGAGAGTCATTGTTCAGAGAACACAGCTTTCTTCAACCTGTCCCTTCAGGAAGACTTTTTTCTTTCCATTGAATATGAGACACGTGAATTTTAAGTCCAAAAATCATGAGTCTTTTTAAAGGCTTTTTGATGACTGACCTTTTTCATCAGTGATGAGAGGAAAGTAATGTCATAGTTTGTGACGTTACTCGGTAGTGTTCTCAGTACAGCTTCTTCTTCTACACTTCTACAGAACGATGTTTCCCCAGTGTTCTGGACTCAGCTAGACAAAGAATTCATAGTCCTACCTTGGAACTACTTTGTTACATCCCTCAAATATAGGACTGTAAGTAGCTCCTGCAAATTTTGTTATTAACATATGCCACTTCAAAAGACTTGGTCAAATGAGACAAACACCTTGATCCTGTTTGTATGTCCCTTTAAAGTATGGTTGTTTATTTACCAGATAACAAATACACTAACATCCACATTTTTATAGAGGGAGAGGCTTTGTTTCTGAGATTTAACCATTTTCCAGGAAATGTCATGCTTCACAAGGGACTGACAGCTTGTGAAAAGTTTAGCCAGATGTGAATAATCACTGAAGTTCATTAAGGGCAGGTGAGACTCTTCAAATTAGGCCCAAGGCGATCAGCTGCTGAAGAAGATGGCAAAATATAGTTTGATGAAGGGGATGGATTATTCCTTTCACGGATGAATGAGTAGTGGTTTGAGTTTTAAGGGAGAGGACAAAGGGGAATTACCCCAGAGACAAGGGTGGTTTGTAAAGTGAAAATTATTTCATTCCCTTCTGTGAGGGAATATAAGCTGAAAAAGACCTGTGAGTTTATTAGATAAGAAAAACCTTTAATGCTGATCTAAGTCTAGATACATGTAGAATTATTTAATTTCTGTTGTCTTCTAGCGTTATAAACCTTGGTAAAGTGTGTTATATATTGTGGATGTAGTAAATAAATCCTTTTATTAACATGTTATATTGATGTGGTTTGAGTGAGAGATATCAATACAGTTGACTAACTGAGAAATTTGTACCTATAGGCTTCTGCAATCTGTAGGCATTACTGTGCTACTGACAAGTAGCTAGTGGTCCAAAACATTTCTAAGAAATTGTGAAGGGTAATGAAGTTGCATAGGGCCAGGTACAAGCCAATAACTCAGTCTCTAGAGAATTATTTCCTTTTGATTATTTCAATGGTAGTAAAAAGCCCAAGGATTGCAAAGGAGTGCAAAGGTAGACAACGTTATCTCTAATTTTATAAACTGGGAAATTAGAGAATAGAGAATAGTGTAATAATATTTCTAGGGTACACAAAACACTCTTCTGTCTTGCTATCTTAACCCATTTCTGTGTCATGCTTTGCCTCCCATATGGTGGCTGGCTTCACTAATGTAAAAGTTGAGCAGAACGTTAGGTCAGTGTGCCTCTGAGATAACATCCCATTTTTAGAATTAGTTCAGTTTTAATTAGTGAATTAACTGGATGTATAAATATTTATGACTATCTCAGATGACTGATTACAACAGGAAATAAATAATTCATGGTAGAAAATTACCTTCGTACAATTGATACTTCAAGGATATAAATCAGATATGGCAGTTTCCAAAAACCAGCACAAAATACTGTTTTTTTGCTGGAAGGCCCTCAGTGAGTATCTGCTTGGTGCAACCATTACTGTTTTAAGCTAGGCAAAAAAAAAAAAAAAAATCCTTCCAGTGCATGGGTAGTAGTTTTGTGAGAAAGTCTGTTTACAGAGAAGTACATATAAACTGAGCATACTGACAGTCTGGACAATTTAGGGAATCATAGGAGGCATGACTTTCAGAGCAACTTGCAATTTATTTTCATGGGAGCTGTAAAAGATGCAAAGAACACAATAACACTATTTGATAGAGCAAATTCTCATTTGCAATTTGTTGGTGGGAAGGCTCAATCGCTGCTGCCATACCAATAATATCTTCCTGAAAAATAGGAGGCAGTACTTCCAGAGTACCCCTCATATCAAGCCTTAATCTTATGCTGGGAGGCTGGACTTCAGTGGGAGGACTTGGTCACAAAGTGGGATTGAAGAGGAACAACCTACTAAGGAAAACTGAGAGATTAATGGAAAACGATACCTACCAGCTCTTTTAATGGAAAATCAGCCTCTCTACAAAAAGGGAGCTTGCTACTGAGGCCAGGAGAGTAATTTAGAAACAACCAACAGTGTTTTCAGGGTAGACAACACAAGCTTGAAGGAGGTATTGAGGACTGCTAAGTGTAGTGGATTAAAGTGAAAAAGCTTGCAATGTCAGAAGGCTGGAACAGGGATGTTTTATGACAAGGTATTATTTTGACTACTTACTTCTCTTTTTGTAATAGCTCAGCTAAAGTGGTTTTCCAAAGCCCCGTTACATGTGTGCATTTATCTGTTTCATTTTGCAAGTATATCCCTATTACAGAGCTCTGAGACGGGATGCTATGGCACTAGGCAAGGAGCTGCTAGCACACCTGTGTAGCTAGCTGAGCTGGTCCATGGTCATATTCTCATGACAATAGCAGACTGAGAGGCTGACATGCACACTCTCTGAGCCCCAAGGGACGCTTACAAATCTAGCAGTCCATGGGGTTGCTTATTTGCACAGTCACCTGAGGACAGTGGATGAGAACTCTGTGAGGGGATTACTGCAGATTATTAGGTGTAATATTGCTGTAATCATCAGAGAGATGTAGCAGTTTATACCTGGTGGTGTAAGCATATCTACGTACATGATAGTATCTTTCAATACAACTCTGAGTCAGTTAGGTACTAGTTCATTCCATTTGTGAACTGAGAACCTGAAGCATGTAAGAAAATAATACTTCTGTGGTACAGGGGGTGAGTTACAGTCAAGAGGATTTCAAGGGTTCTCTTAATCCTTAGGTTTGTACACTTGAAATGTAAAAGGAGCATCCTGAAGCAAAGCAGCAAAACCCTTACAACACATCACTCTGTATCACGTAAAGATATCTTTCTAGAATGAATGAAATCAGTTGCTACTTTGTCTATCATACTTTCATTCTTTTTTAAGCTTTGTTTTTTTGGTAGATACTCTGCTTAAATACATAGTTAGGAACTGGTATTAATTGTAGCGAGTATCGTCCTTGTTGAAAATGACCTGTTGTTCTGTTCAGGCTGGACATTAGGAAATACTACTTCTCTGGAAGAGTGGTCAGGCACTGGAATGGGCTGCCCAGGGGGGTGGCTGAGTCACTGACCCTGGAGGTGTTCAAGGAATGTTTGGATTTTGTGTTGAGGGACATGGATTAGTGAGAACTATTGGTGATAGGTGGATGGTTGGACTGGGTGATCTTGTGGGTCTTTTCCAACCTTGGCAACTCTATGATTCTATGATTCTGTGATGTGGTAGAACATAATGTCTGTAGGTTATAATGAGATGCAAACAGTGCTGCATCCTCCTGCATGCTGGTTGTACTGTCTAATTTACTTTTATGATGAAGGTCTTAACTGACTTCTCCATTCGGTGCTGCTTCTGGTAACACAGCAAATAGATAACATGCTTCCATATTTCTTTGTTGGATGATAGCACAAAATATTTTTCAAATTCTGGAGGCCTACAGTATTGAATATGGAGCTCTTCACTAAATCAAATGATATGTACAATAAAACTGATTAGCTGATACTGAGCTGCTAGAGGTAGTTTTTTTTTCTAGGTCATAATTATTGCACCCACTGCATGGTCAACCGCCCTTACATGTCATGTTTTATCTTTATGAATTCTCCAAACTTTCTTCAGGAGTGTCTGCAGCAGCCCAAGAGTTGAACTCAGAAAAGAGGCCAGTTCATTCCTTTCTTTTGTTTTTAAATTCTGTTTTAAAATTTCATGGAGTTTTTGTTGTTATTACTTTATTTTATTTTCTTATTTTCTTACTAAATTGTACTCTCTTCAAGATCACAGCTCTTGGAGGTGTTAATCTCCTCCAAATCCTTTGAATCAGAAGGGAATGAAATTGATTAGTGCTTCTCAGTGTGAAATATCTGGCAGGAGCAAGCTCAGAATTTTGCTTATGTCCATGTTGGCATCTGTTGTTTTTCCTAAGACACTCGTATCCCATTTCTCTCACTGGGATGGCTAAGTACTTCGGCAATGAGTTTTTGCATTGGTGTGGATAAGGTCTGTATGTAAATTGTGTTGGATATTTGGAAATCTTCCCCTGTTCAATAAAGAAAAATCAGGTCCTTCTTGCCAATGACCATGCATAAGAATGTATAATAAAGTACACTCAGGTCTGAATTCCTTTTTGTGGCCACACAGCAAGACTTCTTTTCAGATGAATATCTGGAGAATCATGATAGTATAGCAGTGTTATTTGCTTTACAGGTCAGAATATACAAATGCAGAAGTCACGAAGTTGAGAAAGCAGTCATCAGTTAAAATGTCATGGTGGTAGAATATTATTTCGCTTTTCTCTCTGAAGCTTCCTTTCTATCAGAGTTTGCTATTAGGTTATTGTTTATACTTGCCTAAAATGTTAACAAATGTTAATATCTTTATGTCCTTTTGGGATTCAGACCAGCAGAAACCAAAGATATTTTTGTTCTTCCTTGTAGATTAAGACAACGTTAAATATTGTACACAGGTATAACGACTCTTGCAACTCCTATACATATCACAATCTATCCTTCTCTTTTATCTATCTGTACTCAGATCTGTACTGATTTTTAAGTTTAGCAGTTAACTGTGAATAGCAGCAGAACTGAAATTGTGCTGATGCTTTTTGTAACGTGTTTCTGCTGGAAATATGTTGAGCAAATTGTTTGAGGACTTGCTTAGGTCTTTGTTGCTGAATTCAGAGTAAACTGTTACTGGCCCAGTGAGCATATTTGTGCATTGCTCTGAAAGCAATGTGTTCTATTTATTTCTATAGGAATTGCAACAAATACAAAGAGCAAAATAACACTATTTCACTGAGGAAATTCTCAGCTACAAAACACTGCTTTCCAACATTGTCACCACCATTAGCTCTGCATTTTCAACACTAATGAACAAGAGCCTGAATGCTGCTCCTGTAAAAATCTGCAACAGCAGAAGTGACCCATTGTTGCCACTGCTGAAATGTGCCACCCTCTGCCTCTCTGTTCTCATGTCCACTGTTTGCTCTCCTCCAGTGTTCAGTGAGTGTCTGTGAATGTCAGTGGGTGCCATTTTTTCCACGTATAGGAATTCAGTTCCACACCTTTGCTTCAACTGCACTTCTATGTCAGAGACCATGTTGTCAGACTGCCCCTCTGTTGCCATCTGTCACATGGCAACAGAATGTAATGGAATATTTGTGGGAAGGTTGAACCCCTACTGCCACACCACCAACAGCCACCTCTGATGTTCTGGACCAACATAATACAACAGGAGGCATTACTTTCGGAGCAGCCCTCATACATCTATAATTTATTAAACTTAATTCTTTGAAGGTTCTTTTGATAACTGCTCTATAAAGATAGCTGCTGAAGGAAGTTTAAAATGAACAGATCCTATCTAGTATGCCTATTATTATTTTTGAAGCCCGTTAGAGAAGAGAAATTATGCAAATTGGTTTCACGGTAGGCTACTGCACACATGCTGGTAATGCATAACAACTAGCTTACTGATGAAAATAGTTCATCTTGAGCAAGAGTCATTGTCAGCACTGAGAGCTGCTCTTTGTATCGTGGTTAACGGTTTATTATTATTTTGCTCATGGATAAAGAGAATGTCTGTTCTTATTTAAAATCCTCATTAGAATAAAACTGCTGTAAAAGTAATACTGGAGCACTATAATGTTGAATTATGATTGATTACATTATACAATTAAGGTATATTGTGAAACAGTAGGAATATCCTTTCAAAAAATTGAGCAGTTTTGTTGCTCGCTCTCTGTGAATGACTAAGTGGCTTAAATCCTTCAGCTCCTGTATGTAAAAGACTTGATAAATAGATTAGGCTCAAGATCAATTAGTGTCACACTGATCTTTAGTATTAACAAAGTGAAGCTGCTAGGATTCAACCAGTTTATCTGTACCCTCCATGACAGCCACTTAAGCTAACAAGCATGCATTGTTTGCATAGCACTGGGCCTGGGAACTAGCGTGCAGAACACGCAGTTCTGTGCAGCACTGACAGATATGAGCGCTACTGTGAGGAAACTGTCTTAATTCTGAAGAGTTCCTATATCTTTTGCGGGAGAAAAATCCAACATAATATAAACTGATTTCAGAAAATAGGTCACTAATGTAAGTTTGCAGTTTTTTTCTTTTAACTTTTTTGTACATTCGTTTTAGATTTCTTTTTTGTCATCTGTACACAAAGCATCTCAAGCTCTTGTAATTAATCTGCAGTGAGGAGGCTGGTTTTGGCCTAAGGGCCATCATTCAGTTCTTAGCTCTTCTTCCTTCCATTTTAGCACTACTGCAGGCATTTTAATTGCTGTGACAAGTTACTGCCAAAGGAGATGGAGAAAATCTTTGATATTGATTTTTAACACATGGGGACTGTAGCTGGTAGTCACGTGATTTCCCACCTTCAGTTTATAACTGAAAAGGCTCGTGGGATTATTAACTTCATTTTAATGCTGAATTCCTAGCCTGAGGTGAAATGGATGTATTAGCTGTTAGTCATTTGTAACTGCTTAGTGTGTTTTGTTTGGTGGGATACTGCTTAGATAACTAATAGAAATATAATATAAATAATGTTTTCAATAGAATTGTCACTGATCAGAACTTCCCATTTGAGCTGTTAACTGGCTTTCAGATGTTTGGATCTGGTCTTGGACAATAACTTCTTAATATTTTGTGAGACTTAGTGTGTTTCATTGTTATATTTCTAATGTAATAACTCTTAATTTTATCATGATAACTGACTAGATGCACTATTTTATTCAACATTTGGTGTCCAGAGATGTAGACATGAACTGACTGATTCATTTAGCAGTTGGACAAATGGAATGTACTGCAATTCCTCGTGAATGATCAGCATCTTTATTTTCAGTGGTACTGAAAACTTCATTAGGAATCTCTAATGATTTATGTGTTAGTAACATGATTCCATTTACATCACAAGATAGGACAACTTTTCAAAAATTACAAGGTTCACCATGTGCAAAGGGGTGGTTTTTTTTTTTTTTTTCCCCTTAAATACAAATTACCTCTCAGAAGCCCTGGAAATATCATCTGCCGTTGGTAATACCTCTTGCTAATTTTGTGGAAGCAAAAGCTATTTTCTGCATGTTAACGTGGAATGCAGGTTGGCTTTTACCAGCCATTTCCAAGAATTATGCTATCTAATTTGCCATAGCTTCACCTTTTTTTTTTTTTTTTTCTCCTTTATTTTTCAGTATCCACACTGATCTTAAGCTATTTATGCTCAATGTGGGTGAACCAGCCTTTGGAAGTTTTGTGAGAGAGAATTTTCTCACAAAAGAAGATCATATCCAGAATTATTAGAGAAGCAGTAATCCCTGAAGTAAATAAGTTCCTATAGTTTTCATGAAAATCAGAGGCTAGGGAAACAAACCAAAGCTTTCTCTGGTGGAGATACAGATTGAGTTTTGTCCTTTATGCATTCTAATTTGCTTGGACCATCTGTGTGCTAACAATTCCAGCTTTGCTACAACAGAGGTTGACCTCTGGAAAGGAAAATTAATAATTATTGATGGTAGGATATTACAAACATACAGATTTATCAAATTCAGTACTTTCACTGCTTGTGGAACATTTTTTGTGGCTTTCTTAGCACTGTGAATTACTCTTTACAAATCTTTTCAGTCTTCATTTCAGCTCTTGTGTGTATTTGGTTGGGAAGTTCAGCTGCAGTAGATGTGAAAAAAGCATGTTATATGTATGAAGTTCCGTGAAAATGAGTGGAGCTGAATGTTTCTAAGATAAATTTGATACATAATAGAAGTGTTGACAACAGTGAAGATGAGATGGAAGAGAAGCAAAGCCCCTGGAAACTTTTTGAATTACCAGTGATCACTTTTATTTAAAAAAAAAAAAAAAAAAAAGGGAGATATTTTGAATTCACCCTCCTCTTTAAGACCTTCCTACTCTAGAAAACCTCAGTGATTGCTTGTTCAGTCCTTGATTATGCAGTCGATTGAGGGAGTGTTCAATTAAACTTAAATAGCATGGCCCATTCTGTTCAGGCTAAGCAGCTCTATTTAGGGCAACTGTATTGTCTGTAAGTCCCATTCAACAACAAAAAAACGTGAGGTAAACTGGTAAGCTGGCTGTTAGAGGCAGCAAGTAACATGAAGTCATAGGTCCATTTTAAGAAAGAAACATCAGAATGAAATTTTGAAAGGAGAAACAATGTGATTTTTGAGGGAACTGCCAGTAAGGTGTTTACCCAGAGCATGCAAATTATGGAATTTTTCTCAAGAGCATCATGGTGCTTATTTGAGAGTAACAAGATGAGATGACATCTGGAATAAACTGAGTTCCTTGTGAACCAACAGCAGAGTCAGCAGTGCCTTCTGATCTGACACAGGCCCCCAAGAAAAGTAAGAATAAAATTGTATTTGCAGCGTAGCTGGTCAGGGTCCAGGCTATACTTTATCACTTCCTCCATGCACCTTTGATCTGTTTACTTATGAAAATGGCTAATTCCTCGGGATGTGTTTGTACTCCCAGAGTAGTTGTCTTGTCTGTTTGATTTATATGAACAATACAATAATGATAAAGCATTATTGCATAAAGATTAAATGCTTTACCCATTAGCATGATGGTGCAGTAAGAATTTACTTAAAATTTTCATAATGCAACAGAAAATAATACAACAAATCTAAATGAAAACACGTGCCTGGGTTGCCTGGGCTAGACACATACATCTTTCTACTGTGCATTTTCTGGGGTGGTTTTATGTTTTAGACTCAAAAGTTGTGATTAAAAAAATTGAATTAAGGTTGCAATCTTAAAAATGCTGTGGTTCAGAAGTGGCTTAGGAATAGGAGTGTGAAATTCTCACCATTTCATTAAGGTGTTGAAAAAAATTTAAGAGCCACCACAATTATTTTATGAATTTCCCCTTTAGTTAGGGATAAAGTCCAGTTGTGTGAAAACATTAAAAAACAGTGCTTTCTAATACCCTGCTGATGTATTACTATGCAGATAATAAAGCCAGATGCTCAGATTCTAGCATACAAACTTGAAAAGCATTTCTTGGAGGGAGTATTTCCCTATATTCTAGAGAATTATCTGCATATCACCAGGTGAGATCTTAAATTTTTTATTTAAGCCTGTTTTGTCTCAGAACACAATGAAAATAGTGTTACTATTCTATTACAAGTATTACAGAAATGTCAGAATAATTGTATTGTAGTAGCAGGCTATCACAAGTTTTCAAGATGGATAGTAAATGCCCATTTAATTATCCATGGTGGCACAGAATATCTATTATGGTGGGCTTGGGGTGTGTATTGTACTACAGAGATCCTGAAGAGGAAGCAGATAACGCAGGAACTAACCAAATTGCTTTTGTTCTCCTTATTTGTGTACCTATGTAATAATTACATTAAGTAGTAGGTGACATTTAACTGTTTTTGTCATTATGTCAGTTGGTGTTTTGTGTGTGATTTATTATGGTTAATCCCAGGAATGGGATTGATGTTTCATGTTGTGATGGACTGGAAGCATAGAAACAGCCTTGGCAAAGGCAAGCCAACAGTCACGCTTCCTCAGAACTATCATCCAGCTATAAGCCACTGCTGCTGATTATCGCTCTGTCCTGGCTCTGTCATTTAAAAGATCTTAGAAGTCTGCAACTTCAAGTTATTCCATTCATCCATAAAAAGGATGCAGAAGATCAGAAAGTAACAAAGGTGTTCCTGAATTTAGAAGACTATTTGTAGAGGAAGGAAATGTATGCAAGTACAATTAGTCAGAGGTTTAAAAAGTTGGAGTATGTTGAAAGGGAGAATATGTTTCCTGGCTACTTTCTCTGTACCTCTGTTTTTAGTACCCACAGAGCCTGTTTCATGGTTTCTGTATTCAACAGGGACTTGTTCTGTGAACTGAATTTAACAGGAGTGTTTTCAGGGATCTGCCTTTCATCTTTAAATAATGGCAGTTGTATTACCTATTGTCCTATTTTTCCCTGAAGTTGGCCTAGTGAAACAATGTGACCAGTTGAAGTATGGTTCTTTTTGTCCCTAAGCTGTATAGTATCAGTAACAGCTTTTGAATATACTTCTGTCCTTCTCCATCTTCTGTCACTGACCTTCGTCCTCTAGAGAACTATGTACGTCACATTTTGCAGCTGCTGCTTCTACAACCATCTTATAGGATGGTATGTTGATGGATTCTTTTGTATGCTGTATTTCAGGATATTGACATCCTCTTTGTTTTAAACTAGCCAGAAAGAAACAGCAAGAGGAAACTAGCAAAGGAAGCTGTTCTGACTATTGATTTTTTCATGGCTTTCAGTGGTTCATTAATTCCCCTAACAATTTCTTCCTAGGTAGCTGGCTTGGTGTGCAACCAGTAGCCAGCAGAATAGGGGCTGTCATGGCTGGGTGAAGCCATAGCTGATAATCTTAGTTTTGCCTTATGAATTCTTCTATCTATGGCTCATTTATTTAGTGTAGAAGCAAAATAGAGCTCACTATAAATAGTGGAATACCATAATTTTGAATATGACATTCTCATTCCGTCACAATTTGTGTAGATGCCAGAAGAACATCAGCCAGCTGTTTCACAAGACAGGCAAGAAGAGCTGGACAAATAATGCTGAAAAATTAGCTGTATGAAGAATTATTCATATGGGAACAGTATTTTTTAGATATGTATACGTTTTTCTCACTAGTATTAACTGAAATTGCTTTTATGTCCCTAACAGCTGCATTAAAATTCAAACTATACAGTACTGTATACCACTGTTGTTTAAAGCACCAGGATGGACTGAGAATCATACTAATTTTAAAACGTGTATAGCTATCTTGTTTTACAGTAAACAAGAAAAAGGATGCCTGTTTGAAGTCAATAAGGCAGATAACTCTTGTATGAAAATTCAGTGAGGCACTACCAAAAAGAGAACTGCAATTCTTAAGCTATTTCTGGCACTGTTTCTCTTGCTTATGGGTCCCTCTTGTTCCTATCGTTTCTGAGAAAGATAGCTGCAGGATAATAAATGTGCCAGAAAAATGTTGACTTTATTCTAGAGATTGTTACGTCATGTGAAATCTCTACATAATATATCTGTGCAGTCTTTTTTGTTATTTTCACAGTATAGTTTGAACTTTGTGAATTTGTATTGAGAATCAAAGAACAACTTCTGGAATAACATGTGATTTCCAGAAGGCTTTCCTGGGGGCTGTTTAGAGCCATTAGAGAAGACTGTGGTTCACAAAGGGAAAAATGACTTGTGGACTGTTTGTAAGCAGTATTTCTTTTGTTATCTTTTTATAGAATGATATAATCATCTAGGTTGGAAAAGACCTTCAAGAAAATGTCCAATCATCAACCTGTCTTTCTGAATCCTGTCACTAAATCAAGGCCCTTACTGTCACATCCACACTTTTTTTTATCAGACAAACGTTGCAGACTGTTTGTCTTCTTGTTAAGGGGGTAATACATAATTACTGATTCTAATGCCAGTCTTATTTTTTCTTTAAATTTAGATAAAACTTGTTTATGCATCTGCCATCTTAAAACTAAGTCTGTTGCACATAGTCTCACTTGATTTGTTCTGACTTCTAAAGGTTTTCAAATTGTCTTGGTGTTACAAAAAAAAAAAAAAATTGAAATTTACTTTCTCAATGGGGAATGTCTCACTTCATGGACAATTGAAAGAAACGCTGTCAGTTGCTGAAGCCTGTTAAGATTTTGTTTTCTCCTCTTGCTTCTCATGGTTGGTCAACACAGGTTTACAACTTAAAAAAGTAATTTCTCTCTCTCTTTAAAAAAAAAAAAAAAGAAGAAGAAGAAAATCTTGCATTTGCTCCTGTTTCAGCCTGAGAGCATCTTGTTGAGACTCCTGTCTAGTAGTCCTTTTGCTTTGCATTCTTTAGTATGTAAAATAAGGTTTGGTAGAGTGCGAGGGGGTTGCTGATAACATCTAGTCATTCCTCAAATAGCTTAAGAGTATGCAGTCACAAATAGCTTTGTGTAAGATGTTCCCCAGCCAGTAGAGTTAATTGCCAAAGTGTAATTTTTCAGCATCTGCTGTGGACTATTTTGCTTGCCCGCTTGGAACAGATTTAACCACTGAGAAGTTTTCTCCATCTGGTGGCAGAAATTGTGAAATTCTTGTAATCAGGAGGTCTGAAATAGGTTGAGGCTCCCTCTGGGGAGGACAGTGCTGAGTTTTTCACAGCTAGAAGCCATCCTTTGTATATCACTTCAAAGCACAGAACAGGTATGAGATCTGATGTGCAAGCAGTAAAAGAGGAAAAGTCTTCCTAAAGAAATTTAAACTTTTGCATTTTAGAGTTAAGGTCTTGTGGATATGGGGTTTTATAGAATTGATTGCATTCGTGTGTAACTTTTCATTGTACAAATAAATAAAAATGCGGCAGCCCTTGTTTTAAGGCACACTATTTTGTGAAGCTCAGTAAATGAGTAAGTAAGCAAAAACTGAAGAAAAAGCAGAAGTTGCACTTAAAAAAAAAAAAAAATAGACATTTATGACGTTTAAGATACATACTGTTCTTTTGCTTTTTTATAATGTAAAATTTTTACATCTATCACAGAAATGTCATAACTTACTATGTTGCATTCAAAGAACACTTTCACTGGTGGCAGATACAGAACCTCATTTGGTATGTATTGTTTGAGTTCAAGAAGAGACTTTTAGTTTAAGCAGAAGATGATTTTGCTACATGTTTGGCAAATCTGCTTCTAAGCTGGGCATGAACAAGGTTCTACTTTGTTATAAGAATGCAGAGAAGTGCTTACTCATTAAAATTTTTCTTGTCTCTTTCATCCAGGCTCCATCTATAACATTTTTGCATTAAATTCTCCTTTGTCCATGTTGTCTTCTGGTAAAGGGAAAATTCTAAAAAAAAATAAAAATAAAAATAAAAAATAAATAAAATAAAAAATAAAAATTGAAAATTCAGAGATGGTGTTTAATGATAACTTATCAGAACAAATTCAGGAAATGTCACAACTATTTTTTTTAATTTTAAAGAAAAATATATTTGTTCACACTGGCTGCTTAGTAAGGGAAGCATTCTAATAAATATTGCATTGGTGTGAAGAGTACTACACATCATTTTCTGGACATTCAATGTGATGGGCTAGTTGTTATACTGACAGGCAAATGCCAGTTGCCTTTACACATGAACATCTGTAATATTTCTCTTAAAGTACTAAGGTGACATGTTCAATATGTCTTCGGCTTTTGCTCAATTTTTTTTTTTTAACTTGGATACAACTGTTCCCACTTACATTTGCATTTGTCTTCCTACCCCAAGTAAAGCTTGTTGTTAAGGTTGGCTTATCAGAAGCTACATGTCTGAGGATGTTGTCTTCAGTTCATGCAGTACAGTCTGTTCACCGATTTCAGCAAATTCTCTCTCTTGACCTGCTTCAATTGAGGTGCTGACTGTATGTGTTTGGAATACTGTTCTTTATTTGCAGCAAGCTATATTGCATCCAAGTAGTGAGAAACTGTCCTGATTATTATTGACCTTCAGCAGATTAATGACATTGACTAGCTTTTTCTTTTTCTCCTCTGCTCTCCTTTCGTCTCTTCCCCTCCCTTTCTCTCTCCTCATCAAGAAATGGAATATTTTGTGTTTTCTGTGTGGTAAATTTCTTTAATTACATGTCAGTGCTTTTTTTTTTCTTGGCATTTAAAGGAATTTAAAAACTTCTTTCCCCTGCAAAGATATCAAGCATGCAAACAAACACCTCCATTTTGCATACACAGATCTGGGCTGCATGTAAATTTTTTGCAGTTTATTTTCTTCTCTAGCATGATTAGAAAACATAGTTATTTCTTTAATTACATTGAATAGCTGCTGCTTCATGCCTTTTTAATTTCTCAGACTTTTTATCAGGTTCACATTCTTTCTGACTAAATTCTTGGTGCCAGATAGTTGTCAGTGCTGCTGGGAATCTTATAGAGGATAATAAGACACTAGGAAATGGCTCAAACCTTAAAAATCAGGTCTGTTTGGGATCATTTGGAGTGAGGTGCTAGCTGATTAACCTCCAAAAGCTGGGAGCTTTTGCAGTTAACCATGGTGTTGTCTTCAATTGCTTATTTCAAGATTACTTTATAATTTTTCTCCTTCAGTTTTTTCATGGATCTCAGAACTTACATTTTCCAGTTAAGTGCAAAGGTAGCTGAGGTGGTCTGCATACTGACAGCCACGCTCACTGAAACAGGGACAGAGACAAGTGGAATTGCTGAGAAACATTTTCAGTGAGAATTGTTACCCTAGTGACATTCCTGTTGTCTATCATAAAATTGCTTTGTATTTTATGATATCTGCCAGCCCGGTCTAAACTAATGAACTGGTTATATACAGCCCCATTGTGGATGTATCAGATATGATGAAGTGTTTTACCTACTGAGTGTTTGCCTGGCAATTATCCAGGGAGTTAGATAAAATACATTACATGAATGACATAGCTTTTTAATGCACAGGAAATAAGGTCTCATTTCATGAGCTGTGTTAAACCAGTTGTATAAAATGTCCATTAAAAGTGCATGCAATAAAGAGAGAGATCAGATATTGTCAAAAGTTCAGAAATGGGTTCAGAATTATTTAGCATATGCAGCAATATATAAAGCAAAGAGTTAATACATGCAGCAAAATAAGTAAAGAGAAATGGTCTAACGTGTTTTCTTCGCATTCCTTTATCTAGTGATCTTATCTCTCTGCAAGATTTTCATTTGTCATTCCATCTGTGTTTCTTTTCAATATTTGATTTCTTTATCATAACACGGCTGCTTTAGTTCAGTTACTTAAAGCTTCCAATTGCACGTCTGTCTGCTTTGTTTTTCAGGAAGCCATTGTATGGATTATTTCAATACAATTCCAGTATGATTGGACTAGAATCATTAGCTGATCCCACAGACACCTGGGAAATTATAGAGACTATTGGAAAAGGCACTTATGGTAAAGTCTATAAGGTTGCCAATAAGAAAGATGGGAGTCTGGCAGCAGTAAAGATTCTCGATCCTATTAGTGTAAGTAAAAGTATTAAACTTCATTGCTAATTTAAAAGAATTTTTAAAGAGATTTAAAATATAAGTTAAACATAAGATATCGAAAGCATCCTGGAGGAAATGTTTTTGCACAGTGCATTGGCAGAAGGAAACCTGAAAGGTGCTGCTGAAAATTTCATCATCTTGCATGCTATTTGAAAATAGCATTTGTTAAGTTTCATTTTTATATCTATGTAAGTCGTCCAGTACAAATTCAGACATCTGTGCTTAGAGCATGCATGTGATAGGAGAGCACAAAGGCATTCCTTTTAGGGGTCTGTTTTAGGAAGGAAGATAAAAGATACTGTTAATCTTAAATGTTCTTATTCTACATTCCCTAAAAGGATTCCTTTTTCCATTGCAGAAATACTGTGAACTTCATGATATTTTACAATTGTCTTCTGTAAGTGTCTAACACTGATAAGCAATAATTAAAGCCCAGGCAAAATTCTTGGAAGTGGTTCTCTGCTAGCTCCAGTTTTAATGGGATTTAAGTCCCTGACCTCCCTTTAGAGCCAAGGCCCTCACTCTCAGTGGAAGAGTTAACTGACCACTGTACAGATTGGATCAAGCTGGAGTTTGATTGTAACAGTTGAGCGAATATATTTACTATGAAAGGTTGCATTTCTATCATCTACTATTTCTGAAGCCTGTCTTGCTTTTTCTCTTGTGTAATTCTGGGAAAAGTACTAAGTAAGACAATAGCCTCAAGATAGATTAAAAAAAACAACAAACAAACAAAAAAAACAAGCCGAAACAACCCTCCATGTAACTGTTTAATATTTTTAGTAGTTGCAGTCTCTGCAGAAGCAAGGAAACTTACTGCTTAGGTATTGTTCTAAATTTTGGCCTATGAGCTGATATTCAACACTTTTTTAATTGTCACAGAACTGTTATATTAACAAATGCTTAGTAACATTTGCTTATGAATGTTGATATTTCTCTTTTCAATAGTTTCTAGTGTATGTCTGTCTTAATGTTTTTATTTTTACAACATTCCACTTGGAGGTTTTGTGAAGTTATTTGATCCCATCTGTTGTCCTGTTTGGACCACAGAAAAAATAATGAATCAAAGGTTCATATAATTACATTTTTCTTGCACATTAAGAAATTTGCATGTTTGAAATTAATACATGAAAAATTCTTATTTAGACACTAAGTAATGTTTAGAGCAATTTTTACTTTTCTAGTTGCATATATTACTCATTAAAAGAGTCCTTGAAGAGGAACTGCTTGCTTTATACAGATTTCACATTTCTGTTTGTAAAAAAATCAAGTCAGGATTTGATTAAATTAAATACTGGATTTAATTTGCAGTTTCATGTGAGTACTTTCAGCAGCACGAGAAGAAAGCCATTTAAAAGTACAAACTGCTTAAAAATAGCTCTTTTTACCCATAAGAGTTTATTCTTGTTTTACATGGGCTTACTGTGTTTGTATGTTCTGTATGTTTGTATTTCCTATTTAGGATGTTGATGAAGAAATTGAAGCAGAATATAATATTTTGCAGTTTCTTCCCAATCATCCTAATGTTGTTAGATTTTATGGGATGTTCTACAAAGCAGATCAATATGTGGGAGGACAGCTCTGGCTAGTACTTGAGGTAAAAACATCTTGATAATACATCTTGATAATACATCTTAACTAGTGAATGTTGGTGGGTCTCTGTTCTCTGTTGCTAAGAGAGTCACCAGCTTTCATGATTTTCTGATAGGGGCCATTTATCAAAAGACTGGTGATAGATGATATGTCATAATGTACTGTTGAAAATCTCACAAAAATTTGTTTAAGAGTGAAAGTGCTTACAATTTATTTCTATTCAAGTTGCTACATTCTGCTTCAAAAACCACTGTATCTTGTTGGTAAGAATGTTTTGCTTAAAAACAGCTTGATTTTTCTTGTTGGAGGAAATAATGTTCAAATTTTTTGAGAGGTCAAGCACTCAAGGGAAATGCGAAACATTATGTAGAAGTAACGTGGTAAACAATTAACAAATATGCTGCCTGTTGCAAAATGAACAGAGAAAATGTAATATAAAAGTAGAATTTGGTTGTTCTAGAAACTAGCACCAGAAATGCCTACTATTAATTTTTCAGTGGCAATCGGTATTCTTGCAGTGAAAAATGTAAAATGATGCATGGTAGTCTTGTTGCCAGTTAAGTGATTGCGAAAGATTTTTGCAAGATGAGTGAGGATTTCTAAACAATTTCCGGGCTTAATAGATGCAGAGCTTTGCACAGGCTGATGTTCAGTATAATGATATTCAAACATTTTGTTATGTTATAAGTAGGCTGAAAAGGTTAGCATTTGCTTTTTAATTACAGTTCATTTTAGAAATTCTATTCCCTATTCTTGAATGATGACTTGAATCAGAATGGAAAAGCTTTACATCCCCTTTTAAGTCATAGAATCTCAACAACACATTTAACTTCTGTCTATGGTAGAATTATGTAGCTTGAATGAATGTTCTTTGACATTTCATATTAAATTCCATTAACTATTGATAAAGGAGATCTAGGATCTTTGTTTTGCTGTTGCTTTTTACTGTATGCCTACTGGCTTTGTATTGAATTTGAGCTTGGATTTTCATGTGTTTTCTTTTTTTTTTCCCCAAGTGTAGCATATCAGACAGGTTATATGTGGTATTGCATATAATAAAATTTTATATGGTAAAATTGTGAAATACTCTATATAACAAAATTGAATGTAGAATTTGAAAGAGCTAGGTCTATATAGACCTTACTGACTAGGTACACTCTTGTCAGTTGCTTTTGGTGCACGTTTTCCAGACTTTAAAGACTTCTGACGTTAAAAAAAATTTGATTTTCCTTACATGGATAAATTTATGGATAATAGAAAAGTAAAAATCTGGTTGTTCCGTGACTTGTGTTGCCATACAGTTTTGTGCAGTAGTTGTTTACAGCCTAAATAAGCATGTTGAGTAACTGAGGTCATGCCTTGCTTTTTTCCCCCTTTGTGTCTTCCCACTTCACAGCTGTGCAATGGAGGGTCTGTCACAGAACTTGTCAAAGGTTTGCTGAAGTGTGGCCAACAATTGGATGAAGCTATGATCTCATACATCTTATATGGTGCTCTCTTGGTAAGGTTGTTCACTGGGCTTGTAATGACAGCAGAGGGTGCAATTTGCTCATCTCATGCATATATTTTCCATTTATAAAGAATGATAATGTTGACAATATTATCTGGGCTATTACTGCAGTAGGGGTTGTATCAAGCATGTAATCCGGTGGACAGATGTTTCTATAGACTCTGTGCAGATTGTCTTCATTACATTCCCTAATAGTAGGGTGGTAATTGTTTTTAAATAAGGGAGTAAACTTATTTTTGTTACTGCTGGCATATAGGGCCTTCAGCATTTACACAATAACCGGATCATTCATCGAGATGTCAAAGGGAACAACATTCTTCTGACAACAGAAGGTGGAGTCAAGCTCGTTGACTTTGGTAATGACCACTTCCCATTTGTTTTCCTGATACATGCAGTTTAGCCAAAGGCATCTGTTTACTTTCCACTGGGAAGACAGAATGCTATAGTGAGAGATTTTCAGGACGATTATCAAGATTATTTTAAGGAGGAAAAATGGGAAAGCAACTTGATACAGCAAGAATGAAAATGGTATCAAAGAATCAGTAAGACATTTTTAACTTAAAAGAGCAATCATATTAATTTATTGTTTAAAATATTTTTGAAGGTGTCCTTTACAAATCTTTTTTTTTTTTTTTTTTTGCATTTTGCAAAGAATGTCAGTTTCACAGTAATTGTCCTAATTTAAATTTAAATTCTGTGTCTTTTGCATATGAAAAGAAAGCATCCTTCTCTTTGAAATGACATTTGCTAGCCTCTAGCATTTTGTTCCCTCTGAGCAGAAGGTAAAATGGTCCCATGTGTCCAAAACCCAATACCCATGTAATATATTATTATTGCTGTTATATACAAGCATGGCCAATCTGGAAATATTGTAAGAAATAGAGGGGTAAGGAGAAGAAAAGAGAAAGGGACTTGTCAATAAAATTTAATTCAGTTCAGCATTTTTCTTCTTATACATATTATATCCACTCAGAAAAATAACACAGAGCTGTATGTAGTCTGGCAGATATGTAAGCAATGGAAATGAATTATTAGTAATGTGTGATTCATTAGTTAACCATAAAATGCATAAGGTAGTCATCATTGAGAATGGTATCGCTTGGATAACAGATGTATGTTCAGTGGTGCATGAAGGTAAAGAAAAATGTTCACAAACTCAGAGTAGCATATGATGATGTGCCAAAAATCCTGCAAATAGTAATGATTAAAAAAATGAAATATAGTGGAAAATAAATATAATACCATGACATCATCAGTATTACAAATTTGAATTAAAAATGATTGTTTTGGAGATTATAAAGTAAGTTGGAACCAAGAAAGTAGCAAACTTTTCAGTACCTTCTAGGGACAGAAATTCATTATGTTGAACAGTAGAGGTAACAATTAAAATTGTGCTGGGAGAAACATGGCCTGAAGCAAAATTTGCAGCAAGTCTCTGAGCTAGTATGAGGGAGACAGGTAATTCTCTATCAGTATGGTCGTTGTTTGTAACTACGCCCTTCTAGGAAGTACTGGCTTCTTTCTCTGACAATTCTTATCATATATGTCAATGGCACTAGCTGCTGCTGAAGCTCAGCTTGGATCCTGAGTCCTGTGGTATACAAATCCAAGTGGCGTGTTCAGGAATACTGAGAATCCCAAGATTTCTGGCATCTGATTTCTTTTCATGTTGCTGGGGCTTTTTCATTTCTTAGCATTTAAGATTCACCAGTAACAGCAAATTATAACAAATATACCTCAGAAAAAGACATGAGCAAACACTCAGGTGTTTCCTAGTACTTCACCACTAGGAAATACCGAAATGTGCTTCCTATCTGACAAAGCAGTATGCACTAAGGTTTCATTGAATTGCTCTTTCTCTTGCTAGCCCACTGCTTTAGTCATAGAAAGGACTTAGGATCAAATTAGGGCTGAGTTGCAGCTGTAACTGTTGTCTGTAGACCTGTCCTATTTTTTGCAGGAGGTGAATGATGTTTAGTGAAAAATGCAGAGTTCAGGAAGAGAAGGGTTTTGCTATTCAGGCATCTGAATGGCATCAAGTTCTTGCTTCTGCTAGGGTTTCTCTTTGCTGGCAAGTCACTTGCATCAAGCTTTTTAGAAATGGCCATTCTGTATTCCTCATTTTCCTCGTATCCAGTCTGAAACGTTTTGTACTACCTTGCAGAAGAGCTAAGTTTGATTGAGCTGCAGCTAAGAACGTTACAACTCTACTTTAGTCATATGGAGTGCCTAAAAACTGAAAGATCTCAGATTAAGAGCACAAAAACAGTGGATGCATTTGATATTTTTAGGCTAATCCCTGGAACTAATAATCCTCTCCCATTTTGAAGGAATGTTAAGGAGATTTGTTGTGTGATAAGGAGCAAAGGAAATAGGAAAGGAAATAATAATTCTAGATTTAATATTGAATTGGGCATACTAAATAAGGGTCTAGAATCCAAATTGATAGAGATAAAAGGAAATACTCATTACCTAGTCAGTGAGTTCTATCCATTATGTAGGGGAAAGAGAAAGTGAATTCATACTCAAGGCAGTATGCATGGATGTTAGCACACTGAGAGGATTGCACAGAGTTATTTGTTTGCTTTTATTGTGTGACTTTACAACTTTTTTTTTTTTCAGTGTAATATGTTTTTTCCTTCAACTTCACTCAGCAGCGTGACATACTTGAATAAATGTTGACCCTGGTGTAAGGTGACCCAGAATGTCTGCAACTCATCACTCACTTATGTTCTTTCTCTCTTTTTCACCATCTTCCCTCCTTCTCCCTTTCTCCGTCTCAGCTCTTCGGTGTTCCATGCTGTTTTGGGATGTCCATAGATGGCAGCTACAAGTTAGGCTAGCTTTAGAGAAAACAGTTAAATGCACGGAGGCTTGTAGACTCTAGTCATTAGGTGTTTCACAGTGTTACCCATCAAATCAAGACTTGTGATCACACTGAAATGAAAAATAAGTACAGAGTTGAATCATTGATACAGCAATCTAATTGCTTAATTTACAAATTACTAATTTTGAGTCTCAATTTCTTACTCAGTGAAATCAGACACAAATCTAATATGTGTGTTTCTACCTGTTTTTCTTTGTAGGGGGTACTGTGGGAGCATATCTTGTTTTCTTTTGTTTTCTTTTTTTCCCAACAATGATAACATGAAATCTTTTGTCAATATTGCATTTGTTCAGCTTATTTGAATGCTCCTGAATTCTACAGGAGCACAGTTGACAAGAACACATAAAATGATTTGAAATTTCATTTTGATTTGTTAATATTGTTTCATTTTTCTCTAGTTCCTTCCTTCCTTTTTTCTGCTGTGCTTCACTAGCTTAGCCTCAGTCAGAAAACCAACGAAGCACAGGCTCTGTTTTAAGCACTTGCTTAATTCCTAAGTATAAGCTAAGATGTGAACTTAAGCTTCCATGTTTTTCACAGGAAAATATTTGTTTTAAGCAAGTGCATAAATGTTTTGTTGAGAAGGAACTTCTGCAAGGTTCCTGCCAGCAGCATTCAGGGAATAAATTTCAGCTAGGCTTGGGCAACATTTCTGGAAATAAGTTTTAAATTCAGATTGGAATTTGAAATGTTCCAGGTTATACTCATGAAAAACTGCAGAAGGAGGCATCTGTGATATTAAGAGCTGATTAAATTTTTGAATTTGAATGAAAGTGCTTCAGACTGAGATAATTCATAAAAAATCTCTTAGCAATTCAGAAAGAAAACAACAAACTGTGGTCTGTCTGGGATGAGCCGTGGAAGAATGAAATTAATCAAAGAATTCAGTAGTAACACTGCACTTTGGCCTGTAGCTGTGATCTCAGTCTTAGAGGTTTGTTTCCTACATACTTCAAATTAACTGATTGACCTGATTTAACTAATTTGAAGCCAAATTTGTTTCTGTTTTGTTGCAGGTGTTTCAGCCCAGCTCACCAGTACACGGCTACGTAGAAACACCTCAGTGGGAACACCCTTTTGGATGGCTCCTGAGGTAGGCAAATGTTTTTTGAATCCTGAATTGTCTCCCTTCATTGTAATGCACGATTTGTTGGCACTTTAATCAAGAAATATCTAGTCTTCCCATCTAAGGACCATATTTTTACTTTTCTCCACGTCTATGGCCCCTGTCAATGAATGTACTACTAGAATATACAAACTGGATTCTTTGAACAGTATTAACATTCACTGTTTTTGTCTCTGTAATGTTTCCATAAAAATACAGATGATCTTCAAGTAATTTAGGGTTGTCTCGAAAGTATTATGACTTCCCAATCAGACACATTTAAGCACTATGTAATTCTATAGAAATGCTTTTTAGGTGAAAAATACCAGTATGGGACATCTAAACAACCTTCACAAAATAGTTGAGTATATGCTATAGATATAGGTAGATAAGAATCTACAGCTGAGAGCTTGGGCTGGGGAAACTGAAGTCTGCAATTATGCAGTCTCCTGACGTTTCACACATGGGATCAAGCCTCTCTTGGACTAAAGTTTTTGAAGTTAAGCTGGCCCTGTATGTTCTTACACAGTGTGAATATGATTCTGTGCATGTTTGTGATCTCTGCTACATTACACGCAAATTTCTGGTCTGAGGAAAGGCATGCAGTTTTTCTGCAGTTAGGTAGTTGATTTGTTTTGTTGATCCATTTGCTCTATTATGGAGATGGATTCACTTAATACAGGAAAGGTCCTTTAAAAAATGATAGTTAATACCCTATTTCTGTGCGCTAGCAAGAGACACAACTTGTAATTCTCATCCTGATCTATTACTACATTGGCTCAAACAGCACCTGTATTTATAGGATAGGTAAATTTAACGAGGACTTCATGTCTGCTCTAGTGAAATAAGCTTGTCTATCTTTTGAGGATCTTAATGTACTTTCAATGTACATTTACTTCTCCTTCTCTATTAGAATGTTATGTCACGCATTCAGAATGTTCTGTAGATTGTGCTGCAGGGGAGTATGTTTTTGTGTGCGCTTGTCTGAGCATTTAAATACAGGATTGAAGAAGGAGGAGTTCCCACATTACCGTCTTGATTTAAGACTGTGAAAACCTTGACTCAGCTGTGTGTCCTGTAACCTTAATTACAGACTGTCTTGTCAAGTAGATGGGCCAAAAAAAAATTGTAAAAAAGTGTTTCGGAAGCACTAACAAGCTATAACATTGTATAGCTCAAAATAATCTCAAACATGTTGATAACATGAGATCAGCCACAATATGAAGGTAAATACTAGAATGGAAAGAAGCGTTTACAGGAAAGAACAAAATGGTTCATTTATCATCTGTCTACTGTAATCCAAGGTACTACTCACTTTTTTAAATACTATAGAAGTAGGTATATATTTCAATACAGTGGAAGAGATGTCAGAGTGAAAAGAGCAATTGGTGTATATTCTAGTGTATGGGAACTAGTATGGGACTCAGCTAGTGTTGGGTCATGGCCTGAACCACTGACTGATCACCTGAGGAAAGGACTGAGTCAGCCCTGGGAGCACAGGTAAAGGCAATTCAGCTGTGTGACTGGAAGGGGTGAAGCCTCGCTCTCTCCATCCTACCTCGTTTAAGGGCTGACTGCCACTGGGGAAGGACCTCTTTCTGGAGATCCCTCCTCTGTGGAGTCTTTTCTGCGAACCTAGATCTTTGGATGCAGGTGAGCATTCCTTCCCTGTTTATTTATTTTCCCATTTTCACCATTCTTTCCAGCTGTAATACAACATATAGTAAAATGTGAGCAAGTACTTAGAGGTTTTAAAATGTAGCCAGAGCTAGATAATAATAATCAAAACATAAAACTCTTTTGCTTTCTCAAGGTTTATGTCAAAAACAAACAAAAAAATCAAGCAGGCGACAATAGTTATAGCTGTTTAATCTTGGGGGATGGTTCAAGGACTCTGTTTCTGAGTGGCAAAAGCTAAGTTCAGAATTCTTGCACTGGCTGGGGACATGCGCACTTGAACTCTTGAGCTGGCATGAGTCAGGCATATTAAAAATACAGAAGAATAATCTGCGGTGGTTCCAGACAATGTATTCTCTGTAAATTTAAGGTCAATTGGAAGTTTAACTGAAAGTTTTAAGGTTTAAAAATATTAGTCTTTGCCCTTCTTGCTGTAAGAAACAATGCATTTTTATAAGATGTAGATTATGAAGTCAGAAATGGAGTGAAGAGGGAATGACTTGTTTCTTTGTTAGCTGTTAAACCTAAATAATAATAGCCTCATTTGCATTGGAGACGTTTAGATATGTTTGAATTTGGAGGAATTTTGGGTGGAATTTGCATCTGTTACAAGTAAATTTGTTTCCTTGTGCAAAACAATTTTAAGTGCTGTGCAAACATCTGTTTATTTTAAAATATACTATACTACTTATACATCTCTGTGGCTTCCTAAGGACTGCTGATTACAGCTAAGCAGGGAACAGAAGCTGCTATAACAAATCCAAAATTGATCTTCCACACTCACAAAAAAAATGGTTGGTATTTTACTATCTCCATAACAACCAGTTACGTCACAAAAGAGACACAAGATACCTTAGAAACCACTGTGCAAGCATTATTTATGGAATCACCTTCATTGCAGACATTCTGAAGCCTTTGTAAAACACCCCTTTACACAGTGATGGGAGTATTATGAAATATTTTCTTGAACTCAGACTTTTAGAGGTGATTTTTACAGTGCTGTTTTGCTTGAGTATTTGCAATCAATGTCAGAAATAATCCCAAATTTATAATCCATCCTGCCTGAAAATACTCATTCTCAAGGTAAAATCTTAAAGAAATAAACAGAGACTGAAACACATTTGTTCAAAAAAATGCAACATACACGTAACCAGTGTGCATTATGTGCATCTTTGAGAAAGGATCATGGCTAGCTTGATATACTTCCTGTTTTGAAAAGATTTGTCATAATAACTAACTCAGTACCACAAACATAGTCATTTATATCACATATTGATGCCTGTGTGAAAAACACTGATGAAACTTCATGATGTACCTGTCTGCAAAACAGCTGTGAGATGCTTAGGTATCCATCCTGCTGTTGTTGAAATAGCTTTTAAATTTGCAGTTGTGTAACACATGCCCAAGTCACTTTCCTTGTGTCTGTATGAATGACATATTTCCTTTGACATGTGAGATGCAATTTACCTTATATCTTGGGAGACCTTTCTGGTATTTTTAAAATACGGAGCCAAATTCTCATGTGAAATATGAATGTTTAGGACTGAAATAAGTTGAAAAAGACTGCCTGATTAGCAGTTTTTTAGAAACAGTGATTTCTACGTGAAACTGTGCTGGGATCAGTAAAACTAGAAAAGCACTCAACAGTCTCAAAAATCTTGCTGCCAAGCTTTTTGACGTAGGATAAATTCTATGTCAAATCCAAATATTCCTTACAGAACAGGAAGGGAATGTTATTATTCAGAGAAATAGAAAGAACTTTTTTTTAAAAATTGGATTCTTACTATCTTCATGTGAAGTATAGAAGCCCCAGATTGTATAAAGCTATCGTGGAGCCTCATTTCAGGTATAGGTGAGAAAGATGGATATAATCAGAAGAGGAAATAGGGATGGAAGATGAAGACGACTTTCTTAAAGGAATGGACTATATTCCTTTGGATTTCCTACTCTGGAGAAATGAACCATGTGAAGTAAAACTTGACAATATTTTCCTTGGCCAAATGCAGGAAAGTATTTGGGTACAAGTGAATAACAGGATATGGGCAGGACACAAATACACTGGAAACAAGAATCAGCAGTTAAGCCAGGATAAGGAACAGAGTCTGTATAATGAGGAAAAGCATCATGCTGTAAAATGAACTTTGCAAAATGCATTAAAGGGATTATATAAAAATGGTACTTAAAATAGTGAAAGATCACTGAAAAATAGCTGTGGCTGAAGGGTGTCCTAAGGTGTCTGGTTCAGCTCACCTGTTTTTGCTGGTCAGCATAAAAATCAGTAGCTTTAGTTTTGAGATGACTGGGACATTATGCTTTTTCTTGTTTTTTTATCTTATGATTGTGAGGTTTGAGTAGCAGTAACAGTACAGATCAAAAAAAATTTGTCCTTGAGCATTTGTTTTTGAGCAGAACACAGGATGAACCAAAAAGTTGCTGAAAATGAAAATGCGGAATCAAACCAGGCAGTGTAGAAGCATCTGAAGAACTTGGCGAGGGTAGAGAAGCTTTAGAGTAGACTCCCTGAAAATCAGTCATTGCTGTTTAACCTAGTTAGTATTATCTCGCAGTTAGAAAAACAGACATACGGAAGCTGGAACACAGAAAACTGCCAAACCAAAAAAGATAAATAAGGCAGAACTGTTTAAGTACTGTGGTGGTTTAGGTTGTTTAAAGCTTTCTATCGCCAAATACCTGAAGTTACCTGAAGACTGTTTCTATTATGCTGAGATGAATTGTGTTGAATGCTAGCAAGAGGAAACAGATTACAAATCTTAGAACAGAACTGCCTTTACTTCCTCACTCCCAAACCTTAATGTGTCTTGTTTTCAGCCTCTATTGCAGAGCTGGACAAAACCTAGCCAGAACTGAATGGCAAACTTTCTTTTTCCCAAGTAATTGAAATATCACAAAAGCATGTACTTACGCCTGCACACTGAGTTTTATTTACCAGTTCACATTTTGTTTAATGAAGTTATCGTGACCTAGTCAGCTAGATTCTTGCAATTAACTCTGACCCTTAAAACAAGCTCAGTTAGAATCTGTACGTTTGGGAAGAGAAATAGATGAAGATAATCGAACACAGAAAGAAATGAAAAGATGCTGAAGGCAATTTAAGCTACAAGGAGTATGGTGCCATATTTTTATTGATAACTGCTAGAAAAAGATAACTGCATATATAATTATGATTTGAAAGGAATGAAATTATAACATAGTTGATCTTTTGAAGAACTGCATTTTGAAATATGATGCAAAACAGTAGGAGAGCATGGAGCTTTTGTACATGCTGATTTATAACGAACTGTAGGAACCCACAGCTCAGTATAAATAGGATAGTTTTCAGTAACATATATATATATATATATATATATGCACTTTTCTGCGAGAAAGCCATTTAAAAATAGTTGTGCAGTATATAGTTTTTGTGATTTAAAAAAAATTGTGTATCTTCTCTTTCTTTAATAAGGAAAATTTTGGAAGTTTTTCCTCATAATATATTCCACAAAGGTGTAATAACTGTTCTCTTACAACTTATGAACTACTGAACTGGTTGTAACTGCAGATTTTTTTTTTTAAACTTGTGAATTGTAATAAATGAAAAAAGATGGAAAACATAAAAAGATGTTCACTCAAAAATCAAAATTAAATTATATTTAAAATCTTCCTCTGGAAGAAACTTCATAGGCGTAGGGAACATTTCTTCAGCAGAAAGTTACATTTATCTGGCCTCAGAATTAATTGTGAAATATTTGAAAATCCCATGTATATTTTAGTGTGGGGATAAAAAAAAAAAAAACATGAATAATTGGATGCATGACTTCTGTTACATTATGATTTGGACAATGCCTGTAGTTTAACATTACTGTGTTTATGTTAGTGCATAAGTGTACGGTGTAAAGGAAATGTCTACTTGACATAATTTGAAATAACATCACTGCTTTCAGGGGATTAAAATAATGGGACACCACAATGCGTTAGACAGTTGTATTTAGGGAATATAATCTATCACTTTGAAATGTGGAACTGGCTTTGAGTGTGGTCCCATAGCACATGTGGTAAATACTATGGCCATGGAAGAGAGAAACTGCTACACTGTAAATATGTGAAAGCAGTTGAGGAAATAAAAAGTGGGAACCTTTGCTCTAAATAGCTGGGGCAAGACTGGGTGGACGAATGGAGGGAGCTGTTATAGCAGGTGATTGGCAGAGAGCGGGATAGAATTAGATCTCTAAAAGGCCACATATCTCAGTATCAGTCATTTCAGTTATTTCACCTCCTGAGAGCTGACTAGCATGATATAAACAAAGTTATATTTTGGAGAACACGTTTTAAGAAAGGGAATAAAGAAATTAAAAAAAAAAAAAAAAGAATATTTTGTGCTTCTTGCACTGAGATTTGTGCACTAAGTTTATTTACATATGGGACTGTAGTTGCCTCTGCTTTCTGTTGCTTTGTACAACACCATTTCCAAATCTGTGGAGGTTGTGTATCCTTACTGCCAGGTTCTGTGGGTTGGTAATGAAACATGTCAATGACACTACTAATAAGTAGTGTTGAAGCCATGATGAATCCATGATATAAAGCAAAACGTGTGCTCAAAAGCTTATCTTTTTTTCCATGCTGTATCTGTTGGACTAATAATGTAGACTTCTGTTAGGGCAGTCTAATGGTCTCGGGTATATTTCACTGGGATTAGGTAAAAATAAAAATGCTTTATTTTTTGATTCATAGCTGTTAAATTACAAATGGCTGCTTGATATAAAATTAATTTCAATGAATCAATGTTAATTGAAATGATTAGTAATGCAAATGATTCAAAATATTAATTCTTATTTTGGAAACATTTTTAACAATATAATCATTTTCTGATGCACCACAGAAATATTTGAATGATAATCACAAATAAGGAACAGAAAATAAAAAGATGGGGGAATACATAACCAATTTCAGACATGAATTTGCTTATTTTATTTGTGTGAATGTGCACGTGTACAATAAATAAATGTTACACATACCCTAAATACATATGCATTAACTTTGCTCTGGATAATTCAGTATTCTCAGTGTTTTTTTATGTTGACTTCTTTATCTTGATGCATAAGATTTCTATCAATATTTAATTTTAAATTTACCACCTAAATAAATTAGGTTGGATTACATAGTGTCAGATGGAGCACAGAAATTCAGTTGATTTATTTCCACTTGCATAGTTAGCAGTTTTGTTCTCCTTGCAGCAAGGGTAAGAATTTTGTTCCACGTTTGTTTTTCATATGCTGTGCTCTGCTTTCAGCATTGTGCTCACACACCTCATAAGCTGCTTAGTTAGCTACGGCAGCTGAGTACAGCACTGCCTTTCTTCAGGAGCGTCAACATTCTAACTACAGACTCATTTCTGTTGGTGGGTCATCACCAGTGCTAATTGTGTAGTGATTGTCTCCAGGTAGCAGATCTGTCTTGTTACTATCAGTCTGTTGTACTGTGTGTGCTTGCAGCTGTGTTTCATGCATGTGTTGTCTGTAAGGAGACAAAATGGAAGTAAGTTTACTTCTAATAATTCCAGGTAAGCTTTGAAAGGTTTGATGTATTTTCCTTCTGCTAAACATACGTTGATCTTACTTTCTGATCATAAGCAGTACATCCAGCGTGCAAATAGCAGCTAGTGCTCTGTATTATGTTTTCCTTTTTTTTATATCCACCTGTGATCTACTTACATGCTTGCTGGAGTTCGGAGAAATCTTTGCATTGATTTCAAAACGAGTAGAATTATATCCTTGAGTATGAAATCTTGTTGTCAGGGAGTGAATCATCTTGTGTTCTCCTGTGAAGTGTTATGTTTCTGTAAAAGTTATAAATTGCACAGAATGCCTAATCCCTGGCTTCTCTAAATGCCCTCCAGTTAGTGTGACTGATTTATGTGCTGTTTTTGCCAGACCAGTGAATTGCCCCCACCTCACCCTGTCCCACTGTGACCCTCCACACAAATTGTGTTGATGAGTACCATCATGTTGTCTGTTCTTCTGTGTGACGATAAGGTGTTTTTCATCCTAATGCAGTATAACTGGGCGGGAAACCGTGATGAAATGACTAGAATAAAAGGTACAAAAGGTCTGTCTCCTTAGCAACCTGGGCTACTGTGTGTGCGTAAACAGCCTATGCTGAAGTGAAATACTTGGTGCTTGTTCCTATGACATTCACTGCCAAATTTCAAGATTAACTACATCTTTCCAAAACATCAGGGGATGCAAACTGCCTTTTCTTTTTGACTTTTACCAGTATGGCGGGATTTTACTGGATACAAAACAGGTACAGATGTGATGATGTCATTACATAAGGTTGAGAAAGAAGTAGCAGGTTCTTTAGTTTCAGATAATTTCTTCTGGGCTCTCTGCCTTCAAGTCTCACTGTGCAGAGCAGGAATCTGTAGAGCTTTAGAAGCTGGGAGGCAGTTTTAGCTCCAGAATTCTGGCTGAAAAGAGCAGATATTCCCAAAAATAAGCATTTCTGACTTCTCTGTAGAGACAGGAACATAATAAAAGATGAATCAATGGGAATTTTTTTTAACTGGCTTTCAGAGATTTTTGCTCTGCAGGGAGTTCTTGTGGTTTTCAGTGGAAGACAGAACTGGGGCACTCCCAAGGACTTAGCTTGTAAACTATGACTGAGAGAGTTATTTCTTTAAATTTTGAGACAGAGTTGTCTGCTAGCCAAAGTATAAAGCTAATTGTCTATATATACTGATTATCAAGGAAAAAGCTGTAGTCAGACTCTAGCTTTGAAAATTAAAATTAGTGCTATTTACAGGTTCTTCTATTAGTGGTGCATAAGATGGTAAGATTCTAATAATAAGTTCCACTGAAATTTAAAGTTTGTTTCAAATTAAAGCGGTCACTACAGTCATGTACGTGTCACATACACAGTGTCAGAAAAGCAGCTCATTTTGTGATTTTTTTCTGAAGCTGATATCACGACTAAAATATACTTGGTAATAAAGTCCATTGTTGAATTTTTTGAAACAAAAAGGATGCAGATTAAGGGGAATATTTTTCTAAAAGAATCACTTCAGGCTCTGATGTTGGAATGGAGGACCAACTGGCAGTGTTTAATTCCCCTGGATAAGAGTGCAAGTATTTTAACTCCATATGCTGTATTTACCAGATTTGTAGTTGTTAGTGATGGAACACAGGGCATCTAGAGATGCTTTATTCATTCCTTTCTCTTTGTTGGGTAGGTAACACATTGTAAAGCTGAGAGAAGCTCAACAGCTTTTCTTTTTTTTTTTTTTAACCAACTGTGCTGGTATACCATCCCTTCACCAGCAAGTTGTGCCATTGGCCTGTAGTTAGAAGCTGTTTACATGTTACATGTACTTATAGAGTAACAAGTGATGGTGTCTTAAATGTGGGAAACCTCAGCTGTGCTTTTGGTTTTGCTGCTGATGCAGTGTGACCTTGAGAATGAAAATATATTCCTCTGCTTCATAAAGTTGGAGAACAAATAGCCAAATATTTGCATAAGACTCAGCACAACAGTGAGATCCTGGCAATTTTTGCAATAGTCACTGTTAGGAGGTGGACTTTAAGCAGACTTTCAACCAAGCGGATAAATATTTTTCTTATATAAAGAAGGAAGGAGACCACAGCACGTTGTATTAGTCTGCTACAGATAAGCCACTTCCAGCTTCCTCTGAGTCATGGCCTTGGAAGCTGACTTGCATGTTTGTTTGTTTGTTTTTAATTGAAAAAATGTGCATGAGTACACAGATGTTTTGGAAACTATATAAAAAAACCAAACATAATAAGGAAAAACAAGTGCCCTTTCAACTTCTAAGGAAAACTTCACTGGGGGAAATACCAGCTGATGCCAAGTATGGCCTTAGAACACATTATCTGGCAATGGTTCTTCATACTGACTTACATGCCTTTACAAGAAATTTCATTTCTTTCCTTCTCTTTAAGATTCAGTATAATGAAATGAAATTATCCTACAGGCTTCTGAAATAAGAGTGATCATTTAAAGCTGTGTGAGTTGCATAGAATCTGTCTACTACATCTTTTTCAAGAGATGAGGAATCTCTAGAGTGAGACCAAGGTTATAACAAATTATTTAAAGAACTAAGAAATATGTTAGAATTTTCATTCTAGATGTTCTGTTGGGGAAAAAAAAGGGGGGGGAAGGGGGAATTAACTAGTCACCAACTGCCTTCTTAAATCATACATTTCTGCAGTATTCTAGATCGTATAACACCTCTATTTTCTGATAAAGTATGTGATGGGGTTGTGAATTCCAGAGTAAGAGGCGGACAGATCATATGCGCCTGTTGAATAGAAAAAGGATCATGTCTGTGAGGTGAGATTCTGGAGAAAAAAATGTATTTGAGAGGTAGAACTGAAATCAGGATCTTCTGCAGGAAAGGTTTCCTTACATCAGGCTGCCTGCCAGCAGCTACCTGGGATGCTGATTTGCAGGTTGGCACTTCTGCAAAGCAGTGCCCTAAAATGAAGCCGTAACACAAAGCTTGGAAGTAAAACTTGGAAAGTATTACTTGGAAGTAAGAAATAAATAAATAATCTCATACAGGAACAGCAACCCTGGGAAATACTATCAGAAGTTTCTGGTTAAGTACAAATTTATTAACAATAATTAGAACTTGGAGAAAAATTCACAGAAGTAGGTATTAGCAGTATGCAGGGATCTGCAGTTGGTGTAATTGTTGAGATTTAAGAATACAAACTTGAGCCATAATAAAAAGCCAATGAATTGACATTTTTGCTGCTGCAAAGATAAATCTAAATTTAAACAGTACTCTGAATCTCGTGTTCAAATGAATGTCACGTTTCCAGCTTGTATCTAATAGTTAGCTTTTGATTAGAATGCAAACAATGAGTTAACTGGAAGTGTACATCAAGTTTATGATTCAAAAATCTGCTGATGTTCAAAGGAAGATTCCTGTTAACTTCAACTTGTCTTAGGGTACGTGGTATGTTAAGATTTTTGTTTTTAATTATTATTACTTGAACCTAGTAGAGATTAACTAAATTTAAAATATATATATTTATTTAAAGAGGCAGAATATTCTTATCTACAAAGTAACTGTGCAAATCTTTCCTCATGAATAGTCATAGAAGTTGATAAGAATAACATCAAATGGATTCTGTACCTTCCTTTGCAATGGTTGTTGTAGGGAGTGTGTTCAAGGATGGAATTTAATAAAGCAACCTTCTTTGTATAGATATATGAAGCATTCAATGGAGCTTAATTAAAAAAAAAAAAAAAAAAACCCACAACAGATTTTTTTTTTAAAGCAACAATTAAGAGAAGTTGTCATTTACTGATAAAATTTGTGGGATATTTACCAACTGAGTTATGAGTTATATATCCAAGGATATGAATTTGAAAGCTAATCAGGATTTTAGGCATGACTTAAAAAAACACTTTTGTGTCACACTAGGATGGCCTGAATTGTGCACTATGTTAATGCATTGTTTTGTTTTGTTTTCTGATAGGTCATTGCTTGTGAACAGCAGTATGACTACTCATATGATGCTCGATGTGACGTATGGTCTTTGGGAATAACAGCTATTGAACTCGGAGATGGAGACCCTCCTTTATTTGACATGCATCCGGTGAAAACTCTTTTTAAAATTCCAAGGTATGACACTAGATGGCTCTCTTCACTCGCAGTTTTTTCTGAAGCACTAGTCAAATGTGAAAGAAGTATTAAGTAAACATTTTTGATTCAAATCGTGAGAATTTATTATAGCAAAACATGTCAAAAAGGTGTACTGTTGTCTTTTTTTTTTTAGCTTGGCTTCTTTAAAAAAAAACAAACAAACACAATTCTCCAATTCTCCTTGAAATGATACACCGTTATATATTTATTTTATTCTCATCTTGAATGTAAAATCATGTAACATCTAGGTACCTCCACTGAAATGTATTTTTTCTTAGTTACTATTTATGAAAACTCTTTGTTTCAAAAAAGGAAGAAGCCAATGTTTGAAACTGTTAAATAACATTTTCCAATGTTATTCCTGTAGTCTTAGGCAATTTTTACTGTGGAAGAAAAATACACAGTTTTGATAGTGTTATGAAACAGTTTCAGCAAACAGCAGTTGTCATTTAGTTTTTCATTTACTCGAGGATGTTAAGATATGTCAATCCAGAACTTCACACATGGAAATGAAATAGAAATTACTTCCACTTAACTGTGGAATTAACTGTATAACTTCATGCTGACTATTTCTGGTTTCATTTTGTTTTCATTTCATTGATGCTTCCTGAACACGTTAAGATGAGACTGACAGTGTAAAATAGCGCTTAACAGCAGAACAGTTGTAATAATAGGAGAAATATATCCAGAACTTGTATGGCATTGATTACAGAATGGTGTATATTTGTCTTTTCAACATTTGGTTCATAAAAAAGGAATCGCCACTGGCTGATAACAGTTTAAAACATTCAGCTATACAAGAGTCTGACCTTTTCTTATCTGCTCGGTTATCATAGGCTTTCACAATTTCTTCTGATTGCAATTTGCATTTCTGATTAAGTCTATTTATATGCAGATGCAGTTGTGCTAGGTTCTGCATCATATAGTTATCTCCTTCTCTCCAGCCCAGACATGAACTGCCACCACTCTTTGCAAAATTATTCATACTGAAGCAGCAGTTCATCTTGTTGCCTTTGCACAAGTGTAAAACAGATCCTGGCAATTAGGGAAGCAAGGAGAGGCTTCAGCATACTGAAGCAATATCTATAAATTTTATCAGTGCTCAAAACAGTTTAAGAGGACAGAAGTCACATCAACAGTATACAGTAATAGCAGGCAATAGGATGATACAAAGAATAAGTCATGTGGAGGCTTTGATTTCTATGCATAGTTTTTCTCTTTCCGTATTTCCCTTTGCATCTCTGTATGACTTAGCAAAACCAAGATAAAACGTCTATTTTGGTGAAATAAATAATGGGTACGTTTACTAAATAGAATTGTAGTAGTCTTTGATAAGGACTTTTGTGACAAGGGGTTTTTCTTGCTCTGTGTTTTACAAGCTATCGCTATACTTTACTACTGTTAACTGTGTATTCATATTAAGATAAGACTGCAAAGTGCTGCATGGCATAAGGTCCTAGAGTGTGGGAAATAGAGCTTCTCTCCTGGTAGTTGTTTGAGTAAATACAACCAAAAGATACATCCCTCTCATTGTGATTTGATAGTTTAGAAGTAATCTATTGCATTGCAGCTATCAAAATTGTTCAATCCAAAATCATCTAAGTTTGGGGACCTGGCATCTTTTCATTTTCTGCTTTCATAATGTCTGTCTGAAGCCGTACATGCTAATGCTATGCTATTGATCATTTCATCAACCCAGAGTAGGTTTCTCATCTCTGAATCTATTCAATACAAATTCCTATCTGCTATAACATACAGAAGCAAGAAAGTCTACAGTTTATCTCTATTTTATTTGAAGAATTCTCTCCTTTTATTTTTGTGTGCTACTCTCTAGCTCTATTTGATAAACCTTGGCAGCCTTAAAATAGGAAGGGGTCATCTGATTCCAATTTTCTCTTCCCACGTGAATAAGTGTCATTGTAAGATCCAAGCAAAAGAGAAGGAACCTTGCTGGTTTTTTTTTTGTTTGTTTGTTTATTTTGCCAACTATAAGTCCTTGCCTCTCAACTTCTTGCCCAAGACCTTTCCTGCATCATAATTTTGATCCAAAGTGCTCAATTCTAGTTTTTGACTCAGTGACACTGCAGTTAGACTCTGGACTCAGTGAGTTTCTTAAGCGAGACAAACAGTTGTTGAACCTTCAGAGGCATTTGTTCTGTGCCTAGAATATCTTGTCTTAAAATTGCTCAGCTGATCCCTGCAATCAAACAGCTTAGATTATGGTGGGGGTAAGTGAGTTGGAGAATGTTCATACGACCTGAACGGTTTTCATCTAAGTAGTAACCAGTAGTCCCTGCCTCCTCATGCTCCAAAACGTGCCTGTTGGAACTCACCCTACAATAAGCTCTGCTCCAGCAAAGGTTTAAATCAAACTGTAAGTCTGCATATCTACTCACATGGGGAAAGGGCTGGCTCATCTGATTACCAGAAGTTCATGAGTGGTGATAACACTGCTTTCAAGTGAAGTTTGGAGCTTACTGCTCCTCTTGCATACAGTGAGAATGGAGTACCGGTTCAGCTTGGCTTTACTTTCACTTGGAACATGGCCACTAGCAGGAGCCTGTTGGTTTCTGAAGTTTGTCACAGCTGTAATTTGCCATCCAAACCATGTTGATGTTGAAATTCAATGGTGCTGAATATTAAGGTGCACAGTTTGAATTCTGGGATTATGGTTGTAATTTCAAGATCTGGGTCAGGAAGTGATATAACCTCATAGAACTCCAGCCATGTGCTCATACTCTAGTTTCTGATAAAGACGTATACAATTTAATTAGCTCATAACTGCTCCTCTTTCAGCTGTGGTTTCTTGCGGTTTGATGTGAAATCAGCAAATCAGGTTTCAGCTATTGTTCAATGTACTAATGTACTAAATACACTAAAACAAAATGACAACACAGCATGTTGCACAGTTATGCTGTGACTATGGTACCCTACAGTCAAGTTCCAATTTATCAGGAAGAATGAAAATCTACTGAGAATAATGAGCAATAAATGTCATGTGTTATTGACCTACTGCATATATCTGATTTCTGTATGTATTCTCCCTCTTTTTTTTTTTTAATACTGATTAGACTGATTTGACTTTGGAGAAGAGGTGACATTGCCATTCACAGTAAATGATACTTGGGCATTACTCAGGCAGAGTTATCTGAAATTGTTTCTTTGTTCCCTTACATTCTTGATTACAGTAGATCCATATGTTTCTATTAACTTCTGCATGCTAAACTTGTCTAATTTTTATGCTGATTATTTCTTTGCATCAGCAGAAAAATGTGTAATTGTTTACAACTTTTAATACCAAAGAGTTAATAGTCTTTAAAATGTTAGTAATGGTGAAGTTCCAAAGCTAGATACAGAAATCTGTATGCAGGTTTCCAGAGAATTGTCCCATTCCCAAATAGGGAACCATAGTACTTAAGCTTGTCAATTCTAGTTGTTTGCTTTTTTTCTGGAGACAGTCAGTAGTTGTGCCACTAGCCTTGGCATTGAGTGTCAGCTTCTGGAGTTATGGAGCTAGACCTTTATTTAAACGAATTACACTGGAGTCTACAAATCTTTGACTTTATAGGGCTTAAACCAATGAGTGAATTAATGATTTTGTACTATGTCTCAGCATTTGTATTCCCCCAAGATCTTTGGAGACACCTTCTCATGCTTTTATAATTTTTTTTTTTAAATACTTTGAGCAAGGAAATCGAAAGATAACAGTAGTCAACCATCACACTTTTTTTTTTTTTGCACTCGCTAAATAAGAAGAAAATAATGTATTAAATTCAGGTGGTACTAGTTACAAAGACTAAATGTTCTTTCACTTGGTAACAAATTACAGTTCTCTTTTCTGTACAGTTGTTAGACCCATAGAAGCAAAAGTCGGAGTGACACTGCTTTAGAAAATGAAATACTCAGCAAAGCATAGCTAAAATTTCAATCCTCAGGAAACTCCATTCACGAATTAAATCTTTATTCTAAGACTTAAGATATTTGTTTAACTTATCATGTGCAGCTAACACAGGTTCATATCTCAGTTCTGTAACTTGATGGACAAAAACCACGGTTCATCATGTCTGCAGTTATTTCATACAGCATTATTGAGGGAAAGGCTGCAGAGAGATGTTGCTTTATGTCCTTCATTTTTTAGTGTATATTAAACCGGAACTACTAACTATGTGTGCAGTTTGAAGTGGGTAACAAAAGTGCACTGATGACCTGACAGTATTGATTCTTCTCCTAGATGAGAGAGACACATATACTGTTTCTCATGTCTAGAACTCTGTCTTGCAACTACTGGATATCTATTTGAGCAGAACAATAAAAAAGCTTATTTTCATTGTGTTCACCTTAAGACAATATTAGAGATTTAATTTATTCAAAAAGAAAAAGTAGACTTGCACTTCATAGGGCAGGTTAACACTCCAAGTTTACTCAGTATCTCAATTCAGGCATGAAACACAGGTTTTTCCACTCTGCTCCCCTTCCCTTAAAATCTGACCATTACTTCATTGTAGGAATGTAGGAGATGCTGAATGATGAGCATTTCTTAAAAAAAAAAACAAAAAAAAAAACCCAGTATTTTCTGGTCTGAAGTTTTAACTTCATACCTTTAATACTATGGCCTGAGCTGTTGGCTGGAGGCTTAAGAATTTTCCTATTTCTTGTTCCTACAGAGAGTACAATGTCTGAAATAAATATCTGATAGCAGAAATGGAATGAAGAAAAAACATCAGTTAAATTTTAAGTAAGAAATTTCATGAGACACTAGTCTTTTGTACCTAAATTTTGTTTGCATAAGGTGAATTTGAAAGAAAAAGGGTTACTTATTGACTAATGTAAATTTTAGAAGTTTAGAATTTTAGAAACCTTTCTCGTTCATTCTATTATATGAATGTGCACTGTTTTAGAAGCAGTTGTGACACCACATGCATGAGTCTTATTCTTAAAATTGCTGATGAGAAATCAAACATCATCTTATAGCAAATGTTAATGTTCTGTTTTGCAACGATACACACATTAGCCCTCATCAAAATGAATTCCTGGATCTAAATCATAAATCTTCTGAAAGGGGACCTCCAGTGCCTACAGATAGAGATAAATCATGCTGAGAAGACATTGAACCATGAAACAATTCTGTTAACATGTCATTTGCCTAGAAATATATTCTCAAATCTCCAACAGAAGAGTCTAAATTATGAAGGGAATGTGGCCTAGCAAAGTTAGTAATTTGGGAATTGACTTTTAGCCTATTCCATCTGCTGCGTTACTTAGGTGTGTCTGTTTTGGCAAAATATTACAGAGATTGTCAAACACTTTTTAAAGTAAAATAGACCCATAAATATTTCAAATCATGCTATCTTGTAAGAAGTAGTAATATTACATCATACCAATACTGTCTCATAAGGAAGAAGTAATTTGAAATTTTGCAAAGAAAATTAATGGACATGAAAAGTTATGTGGCAAAGAGGAGATAACTGCTGTACATTGTACTCTGGAAAGGGTGCTTATACATATCAGTGCAAAAAGGATTTTGGACCATGTTGCAAAGATCCTATATTTTAGGTGTTATCAATGGATAATATCAAATAATCTTTGTGTCAGGGTTGAACTGAGTAATGAGAGGCTGGTAGTAGTGTTGTCTTCATTATATCATCTGTGCCTAAAAAGCAGAGAAAGTTGTTTGTGTCTAGGATAATATCAAACATATGGATAAATAGTCTTTCAAATATAGCAGTAGGTCTAAAAAAGGAAGAGTATGCAGTTAACAGACATCATATCAAAATGAGGTCTTACCTTATATCATTTAAAATATTTGAAAAAGTGGTAAAATATAATAAACATTTCTACGTACTACATGAGATAGTGGACAATCAGCCCTAGAATTCAATTATATTGGTGCAATTTCCCTCCTCTCTTTCCTAAGATATTTAGTTAATGCATAAACAGTAATGTAGCTGCATATTTCATCTTACTGATTTTGTCTTTCGATTCCTACTCATAAATCGTATACAAATAGAACTTGATTTTGCAGATGCTTTTTTGTTGTTGTTGTTCAGATGTATTGTAGTTGTTGCAGTTTAATGTAGCAGGTAGCTAACTGCCACAGTCATTTGCTCACTCCTCTCCTTCCCAGTGGGATGGGAGGAGAGAATCAAAAGGAAAAAAATACTGAGTAGAGTTTGTGGGTTGAGATAAAAACTATTTACTAAGATGGAGAAAAGGGAAAGGATAATAATTACAACGAATATATATGAATATATATAGCAAGCAATTGCTCAGCACCTGCTGACTAATGCCCAGCTAGCCCGCCAAGCAGCAGAAGAGAGAGAGATGAACTCCAATCTCCTTCAAAACTCTCCTTCCACATGTTGTCATAGAATATTTGTCCCTAGAACATTCATGGGAATTACAGAAGAACTAAATCATGTGTAGCATTTCATTGAGAAATGCAAATGAATAATCATGAAAATAAACATGCCCAGCTTGCTGCTGTTTTCTGAGCAAACAAGAGAAGATTCACCTTTGGTATTCTGTTCTATTCTCAGTGCTGCACTCTAACCCTCTCAGAGCTGTAGGTAGAAGCTGAAATGCCTAGCAGATGTTTTTAGTGACTCCATATGCTATTCATTTCATGCATTAAATGCGCTTAAACTGCTTTAGTCAACCAGTTTCTAAAGTAAATTACTACTTTTCAAAATCCATTGCATAAGTAATAGTAGATCGCTAGGATATAGTAAGTGCCATTTTGTTTTGCTCTAGTGGAAAATTTCATGCTGACAAGGTCAAGCCCTGCAGTCTGAGTGCAGTCAAGTGACAAAAGGCACATCCAGCACAAGGAGAGGTGGTAGATGGCCATCAACTAACTGTTGTCTCCTTTAGAAGTGAGAATATCAAATGTGGCTTGCTTAGATTTATGAGGTAGAACTAGTTACAAAACTTTGCTTTAATTGCATGAATAAAAAATGCATTGTTTTTCATGTGTTTTTTAAACTTCTCTCAATCTCTTGAAAATGTATGTACGGTAGATAGCAGATCTGCCTATGGTATTTCTGAGGCAGCAATACTATGAAGGCAAGACATTAATCCAACATACAGTGATTACTAATTTTAAGGAGGTTCTTGCTTGGTAAACTAGAGGTTGTAATAAAGCCTAGCCTGGCTGAAAGTTTTCTTTTCTTTTCTTTTTTTTTTTTTTTTTTAGTCCAGAGAAGTACTTGTGCTCTGCATTTAAAATGAATTTGAAGACAGTGAGAAAATCAGTCAGTTATGAATAGTTAACAGCCAATTTTCCACTATTCAGCCAAAAGAACAGCTTCCTTCCAGGTAGATAATTCACGTGTAACATTGCTTTGCAGTAAAACATTTACTGTTCAGATATTTTTATATGATTGATTAATATACTTTGTTATGGAAATAGATTCTTAGGCTAAAAATAGAGATAATCTAGGATTCATATTGCTCGGTAAAGAGCAAGGTAGCTTCACTTTCAACATATAAATCTGCATCATTACTAGAGGTTGCTGAGATGCTGCTGATGCCTTATTAGATAAGGTTTAGATAGATTACCTGCAGCACTAAACAATTTACTGAGAACAGAAAATGGGCTTTCATTTCAGACTAGAAATGAAACATCACAATTATGCGAGATGCTCTGTAACCTTGGAAACAATTGAGAACAGTGACATCAGCAACAATTATGTGCAATTTTTGTCTTTAGTTTATCACCAAGGTAACCAGAGCAGATTTCCCTGCTTGAAATTTTAAGAATGTCTTTGCTCAGTATTAAGTGAGCATGCATGAAGCAGACTGTTTAGAGTCTGCTGAGTATGTTAAAATTGCATTATGTTTTCCTTTCAGAATGGTCCATCAGGATTTAAATTGTGTAAACTCAAATCATTGCCCTCTCCCCCAAATCCTTTGAAACAGCTGCAGGCAAATGAAGCCTTCATTAGTGTGTTAAATTCTCTGAATGCTAGAAGGAAGGATAACAATGGATTCCTGTTGCTGAGAATAAATACCAAGTATTGTAACTGTACATAGGGCCTACAAATTACCTTACGTTGTTTTGGGGAATGATATTCATCCACAGTTGAGGACAGATGATGTTCTGACATCAGACTTCCTCTAGGAAGGTTTGCATTAAAACCTAGAGACTTGTAGTCATTGCTGCTTATTGAACAGCCTAGTATGACTTTCAGTTTCATGCATACTTTGGAGAGGATTTTTTTTTCTGCACTGGGCCTTACAGTATATAATATTTGAAATAAAACATTGTTGCATAAGGGAAAAAGTTATTGTGCCATCTATAATTATGATGAGATGGGGAAGAAGGGTTGGAGCCATAATGCTGACAATGTTCAGGCAGCATCTCATCTTTGTGTCGTTCAATTTTAGAGAGAAGAATTTTACTGGTAAGAGTTGGTAATCTTAATCAGACAAAAGGACAAACTGCAAAGATGTTGCCTTTCAATTTTTAGTTTAACACTGGAGCACAATCTCAGGTTAAATCCACATCAAATAACAATTTAGGTGTATATGTATAGACTTACATTGTGTATTTTACCTGTGATATTTTTGTCAAATATTTCATAGAATCATAGAATGGTTTGGGTTGGAAGGGACCTTTAAGATCATTTAGTTTCTATCCCCTTGCTGTAGGCAGGGACATCTCCCTCCAGACCAGGTTGCTCGAAGCCCCATCCAGCCTGGTCTTGAATGCTTCCAGGGAGGGGGAGTATCCACAACTTCATTGGGCAGCTTGTTCCAGTGTCTTACCACCCTCACAGTAAAGAATTTCTTCCTGATATCTGGTCTAAATCTACACAGTTTAAAACTGTTTCCCCTTGCTGTGTTGCTACATGTCCTTATAAAAAGTTTGCCCCAGCTTTCCTTCAGGTATTGGAAGGCTGCTATGAGGTTTCCTCAGAGTCTTCTCTTCCCCACGGTGAAGAGCCCCAGTTCTCTCAGCCTGTCCTCAGGGGACGTGCTCCAGCACTCTGGTCATCTTTTGGCCCTCCTCTGGACCTGCTCCAACAACTCCACGTTCTTCTTGTGTTGGGGCCTCCAGGACTGGACACAGTATTCCAGGTGAATTCTCACAAGAGTAGAGTAGAGTGGCAGAATCACCTCCATTGACCTACTGGTCACAATTCTCTTGATGTAACCCAGCCTTTTGGGCGGCAAGCACATGTTGCTGGCTCATGTTGAATCTTTCATCAATCAACACTCCCAAATCCTTCTCCTCAGGGCTGCTCTCAAACCATTCTCCACTCAATGTGTATCTATATTTCCTTTGTTTTTTTAAATACATGTTTTTCCATTGCTGTGCACATGAAACACGCACTTGTTTTCTCATGTGTTATTGTGTATTCAGCTTATGATTTTGAAAGGCCATCAGTATGCAGGCAATATGCCATACTTGTGCTTTAGAGATTCAAGCTAGAACTTATTGTTTCAAGGAACGTAATACAATTCTGTTAGTGTTTTGAGTGCAATCCTGAAGAAGTGAAACGACATTTCAGACCATTAGCCAATGGTTAATTTTGGAATTCATTAGCTGATACTGCTTATAATGAATGAAAAAAATTAAATTAGATTTTTGCTTGAAAAAAGATAATCTTCTCACGTACTTTGGTATTGCAGAGAGAATGATACCTCCCATATTTCGCAGTATCAAAGCTTTTTATGGGATATAATTGAAAAACAGATGCCTTCCTCAGAAATAGAATATTGATATTCATATTTGTAAAGGAATTAATTCAGTAATGATAGAAGGAGAAGAAAATAGAAGCTGAACTTTTTAGATGCTAGTCACAGTCTAACATGGTTGTAATTATCTTTAGGATTGTATCAAATGTGTAATTGTTATTTTATTTTTGTAATAAGTATTTTCCAGAAACACGCAATAACAAATAATCTCGCTATCTGTAGACATGTTTGGTGAAAATGAGCTGTGCCTTGAAAGGTATTGATTTGCTTGTTACAGTTTTCAGTTTGATTAATGTTAAAATTCCAAGGAGTATATTTAATCATTATTCATAATTAGTACAGTAATAAGGCATTAGGCGTATCTACACATTTACTATTAACAGTTAATGTCTTACATTTCTTTCCTATCACAGGTGCAATTGTAAGTTAGAACTCAGAAAAATTTTAAAGAAATATTTATTGAAGTAGACATTGGTTATAAATCTTGATAACTGGTATTCAGAGAGTGAATAATGATTTCTGTGGATTTATTCTGTGCTAATGAAAGGCCCTTCAGATTATAGTTGTTTTGCAGCTTCTCTCAAGAATCCTTCCAGGAGCTGCAAGCTTACAGTGCTGTTGTGAGGCCAAGAATAACTCCAAGGCAAGACATCAAGTACTGCATTCTGTGCAGGGGGGACCACATTTTACATACGACCAAACTGATACGTAGTCAGACTAAATGACTGTTGAATGCTATGTGTGCAAAGGTCACAGTAGTGTTGCGTCAAAAAAAATATCAGGCAGGAAAGGGAAAAAAATGGAAAGAGGAGGAATATGGTAAATAACGGCATAGTGAATTGGTTTGTTCGTCAGGTCCTGTGGTACCATCGGTATTTATATGGAGATAACTGACTGACAGTGAATTCCCAGTGTGAATACCCAACTGCGAAAGTCTTGGGCACTCATCTGATCTCATTGCTGCATCTGCTTTAAGCAGGAGATTGGACTAGAGACCTCCCAAGGTCCTTTCCAACTGATATTAGTTTGTGCTGTGGTAGAACGATTCGCTTCATCTGTGCTGGTATATAGGAGGAAATCTGAGAACAGGATAATTCATTTGTCAGGCCTGAGTGAGACCATAGTAGGACTAATTTTTCTGGTGTTGTTAATAACCTTCAAAAATAACATTGAGGGCGTGATGAAGAAAAAAAATGATGGAAAAGAAATTATCTGAAAGAAAGGAAAAGAAGTTGGTAAAACTGAACAAAACCAAGTTATTTTTTCAGGAAAGTTGTTATTATTCTTGACGAGAATTCTTATATTTGTTATATTGAAAAATTTATATGGCTTTATTGAAAAAAAATTATAACATCTAAGAGAAAGTCAAAGGCAACTTGAACTTAGCTCTTGTTTCCTTTAGGGTAGAGATATTTAAGGTTGTTACTTTAATGTACTTGGCAAACGAAGGATGAGATCCAATGACTGAAAGCTATATTTAGAAAAATTTAAATGAAAAATGTATCAGTTTATTTATGGTAGTATTTCATACGGGTGAATATTCTGATGAACAAGCTGATTTTCCTTTTCTTGTGATCATAAAACTGAGGTGAAATATGTTTGTTTACAAAATATTCTTCGGTCAGACTGATGGATTTGGTGCAAAATATATTACATGTACTACTTGATATGAAACAAGTCACAGATGGTGATGCTGGTCTAGTTTGGCCTTGGAACTGGGAGTCTCTGTAAGCATAGCTGAAAGCACAGATGATGTTTGTAGGAAAGAACTGATAACCTTAGTTTTTGCCTACCAACCTAGCTCCAATACCATCTTAAACATTTTTTGAAGGGAGGACATGGTGCTGTCTTCTCTAGCAGAATTGTAGGAGATTTTCTTAGATTGTGGCTGGAAAATCAGGCATGTGGTGTAGGGGAGGAATAAGACATCTGTGGGAGAACTTGGTTGGAAGTGACTCTTGTGCATTTGGAAGGGCAACGCTTATCTTTTTTTTTCTGTGCAAACCTTGTTTTAGTTGTCTTGAGGGGGACAGGAATAACTTTCCTCTTGAGAGTTGATACCTGTGCTTTGGCATCCAGTAGTGCAGTCTGTAAGACTATTAGATAAAAGTAGTTATAATATCTTATATCTTTCTACCTGTCTGACTAAAATAGTTTGACTTCATGCAGTTTAGTTTTGTTAAATTAGCCAAAATGCAATGTCTAGGTTTCTTCATTCACAATTTAGGTTACATCAGATTCCCTTTTATCAGCTATTCACATAATAGACAAGTGCTGGGTGAGGATGTTCTGAATTGCAAGAAGGTAGCTTCGTTGTGCAAGCTGATGAACCATGATCTGTTGCTAGCATGCAAATGTGTCAGACTTTTACAGGCAGCATCTGCTTCAAGTGTCTAGGGAAACAAAAAAACCACAAACCACTCTACACTGAAACAAAAACAGATCTTACTTGATGCAGCTGTAATTTTCTTCTACGTTTAGCCATTCTAGATGTTTTAAAATTTAGTGCTCGTGTAATGTTAACACATATATAATTAACTTTAAGCTCGTAATTATAATTCTTGTATTTCTATTACTTTAAAAATATTTTTCATTCTCAGCTGAGTTATTCAAAAGTTGTTTAAAAGCTTTTTTTTTTTTTTAATATCTTTATTTCTCACATTTGGATATTAAAGCCCTGCAGAACTTAGTATGACTTATTTAAAACTCCAGGTGCAGGTAATGCTCACTTAACTCAAATATGCTGTAATTCTCTTTGTGAGAGCTCTCTTTGAAGAAATTGGAATGACAGATCTCAACAGCTGTGTCAGAACTTTGCACTCCAGAAAAAGCAGGGAAGACATGATTATGTATGGTTTAACTGTTGTTAGATGTCCAAAAGGACACAAATAGAGTGCTTGATTCTAGATACCATCAGAGTTTATTTGGAATGTAAGTACAAGATGTTTTCCTATGTTTTAAATTTAAAATGTTGCTATAATTCAGATTATTAATCAGCGTGTTAATATCTACTATAGAAAAAGACAGCTAAAACATATTTTCGTATCCTCAATGCTTACTGCTTATTGTATTCCATGCATTGTTATATCAAGGTTTTCACTGATACCCTAAGAAGATGAAATCCTTTCCCAGCTAAAGTCAGTGACAAAAATCTAACTCAAATTATACACGTAGTTTGTCTTCCATGGTTTGAAGAACGTGCTTATCTCATACCTGATTCTTTATTTTAATATATTCCGCCAGTCCATTCCTCCACCATTAGCTACTTGGCAGTTTGTACCCCTGTCCAGTATACTGCAGTCTGTTATGTAGTAACATTCTGTGGCAGTCACAGAAGTGACACTTTTCAAAACGTATACTTTTAAAAGGTCTGTATTATATTTCTGTTTACTAGATTACATCCTTTGCTATTTTCTCATTTCACCTGCCTATGGCAAATGTCATTTTTCTCTTAACCCGTACATGGTTTACATCAGCTCTTTTCTGTCTTACAACTGTGTTTCACCACTATGCTACTTCAAATATTATAACTATCTTTCTTCTAAAGTTGTGTTCTCAATTCTGTCCTCTTTGGTCCCTAAAAAGATAGTGCTTGTGTTTATTAGTTTTCATTCCAGTTGTAATCTACCATGATTCCTGTCATACAGTGTTTTTTAAAAGCAGATCAAAATTTCAAGTGTTTTGAAAGAAAGCTTACTGGAAGAAGGAATAGGACAGAAACAAATTCTATTTTATATACAGTCCTTGTGATCAGAAGGCATATTACCTGAAAAGAGAATTCTTTTAACTGGTCTTGCACACTTCCTTATGCTTTGGCATTTAGTCAATTGCTTCACAGTCTTCGTAACATTCCTCATAATGTTCCATTGGAAACATGCCACCATCAACTAATGTATTCCTTCCATAAATATTAAATTATGAACCTGACAGGTAGAACTATCAGAATAATATTTGTTCTTACAATGCTATGAACCAGACTAAACCAAAAACAGTAAGTTCTGAGTAAAAAAATATGAATAAAGAATAATCCTTGTTTCCTGTTGAAAATGCAGTCTGCTTGTTTTTATCAATCATTATTGAATTTCACATTCAGTACTAGCCGTATCAATCATATGGTAATAAACTTATTTTATGGGGTCACTGTTGTGCTTATTTTTATTTCTATGGATCCTCAACTAAAAGATTCCTCTATCTGTGAAATAGAAGGATGAGAGTGTTTTCCTCTTTGAAAATAAGAGCTAAATTAATAAAACAGAGAAATAAAAGTAAAGAACACAAGAAGCAAAAAGTTTTGCCCAGTATATCATAGCAGCTTATTGCAGAGATAGGCAGAACAGAAAATCTTATCTACTGATCCCTCATTCAGAATCTGAATGCTTTATTGGGATGAAAGTTACTCTTTGGTTTGGTATTTTTGGGGCTGTAGAGTCACAGAGGGAAATTACCCTAGGGAAGGCTGATCTCGCTTCTTTTTAACAGCATCACCAATTTCTCCTCAACTATTTCTTGCTTTCTCTGCTTGCATTTTCCTGTTATCATATCTCAGTGGTCTCTTGTAACTTTTGTCTGAAATTATCAAAGACTTTTGCTCACATTAGTCTTCAATCCCTTTTCCTCCATTACTTAAATTAAACAATTTATGATGTCTAGTTTTCCTCTTGTTGATCCAACTTTCCAAGAATGGATATGCTCCACTGGGCAACATCCTCAGGCATGAGGTATAATTGGGCCTCATGAACTGATGGGTATAAGTGGGAGTTTAAAACATGTACAGCTGAATTGCAGTTAGAAATTTACCTATGTGATTTTCACTTTCAGATTTTAAGATACTTTATTTTCTCAGACAACACTACAAATATGCCCTGTAATTGCAGTATTTTACTATTCCAACTACAAAATTGCAGTGTCTAGACAACACCATATGTGTTTCAGCCAGACAAAGAAGCATTACTGTCCCATTTGATTTCATTGGCAACTGACATTTCTCTTCCATTTCAGATTCGTAGAGCCATGGTTTTAATAGAAAAGCAAAATACTATATTGCAGTCAAGATGTGAATTGATTACAAATAAAAATCGCTATTGTTATTTCCTTTGTTTCAATTGCTGTTAATTTGCTGGTGGTGCCTCTTTAGCTCTCTGAAACTTCTGTGAATAACTGAGATGATGAAACATAATTATAATTCAATTATGCTGTCTATTTTGAAGCTTGACCATTGGAATGCAAAACTGTGAGTTCACCTCCATCCAAAAGTATTTCTGAAATAAAATACTTGTTTCTGTCTCACTGAAGCCGGAAAATGAATCTGAAAACTGAAGAGTAAATGACAGGAATAAATGATGCCTTGTCAAGTCCTAAAAAAGGCTAATGAAAGTGCAGCTGCCAAATCTGACTGAAATCAGTGGCCTGTGAATTGCAATGTTCAAGGGAAAAAGTCAAAGATAATCCAGATGTTCCCAAGCAGAACACTTTGCAATACTTTTTCATCCATTTTATTTCTGTCTGTATAAGCTAAAAAAAAATCCATAATTGAGATTTTCTTAGATGCATTTTCTGAAGGTTATAATTTGACCTTCAAAATGATTTAATGTGGCTAGCACATTATTTATTTCTGTACTCATTACTTTAAAGGTGACTTTTATGTACCATTTAAAGTACAGGACTGTTCATGTGAAGGAGTTTCTTAGGATGTTTCTTTTGACAGACTCTTTTATACCCTTCCTGAAGTGCTTTTCTTTTGGCAATACATAAAATGAATCCTGAAAATCAAAAGGAGATTTGTGCATAATTCTGAATCTGACTACTTTTTACCTTTTTTTTTTTTTTTTTTTTTTTGCTCGTTATGCTGGATGTCAAAATATTCTAAGCTGGACACTTGTGAATAAATCTTTAGTTAAATCTGTTTAAAGAGATATTTGATATTTTGTTCATTTTTGGACTCACATTTGTTTTAGAGCTGTACCTGCTCATTGTTAATCCACTTGTTTTCTTAAGGGCAGCAAAATAAATAGTCATATAAAATCATAAGTGAAAGGGAATAAGCGTGGATTTACATGTCACAGTGTTCAGAGACGTCAATCTTTTCTGAGAAAGAATGGAAAGAGATACTCAAGCTGTATTGCCCTGGATTGGGAGCCTTTGTTACAAAAAAACTTTTAAAGTGTGTGGTTACCCTAAAGCCTGTCAAACAATTATTATCTTACAGTCTTAGTTATTTGTCAGTTTTACTTTCAACTCAATATAATTTTTTAAGCCTTTAAATTCAGACCAGACTTTTGCATTATGTACAATCTATGAAACATACAGAGCATTCATTCCAGTGTGATAATATCAAACATAACTTTCCCTGTATTTAAAAGACAGCGATGTACTTTAGCAAGATCATCACTTTTTACAGCAACAAGACAGTAATGTTATGTATGCTGCTTCCTCTTAACTGTTTTCTTCGTTGGTTTTAATGTTCCCAAGTTAGGTCTCGATCTTTGTTTAAAGCAGCATATTTTTGTTATAATTCACGTACTTTATTTCAGAAAATATGCCTTTATTCTTGTTAGGAATATGCCTTTTACCCTTTCTCCCTTCTTCCATCTTCTTTTGAAAGAGTAATTTCAAAGGCCTGCCTTCAAATACACAGAGTATTTTGTGCTGATTCTCCACTTGTGGAGGCATCTAAACTACAGTTTCTGTTAACCTTACAGAGCTGAAACCATACCCTGTGCATCCTACTGAGTGAACATTGGTGAAATATAACAGTGAAATTCAATCAAACCTGAGTACACTTTAGTAGGAGGCAGATAAATGGGAGAGTGTTTAGGATAAGAGTTTTTCAATTAGATCAGTGGAAAATGCGTATTTATTTGAATGGTCTGTAGAATGGGAGATCCTCTGAGCCCTGTTAAAGATCCTTTTGTTATTTTCAGTGGGTTACTCAAGATAGGGATGCTTTACAGAGGTGCAACTTTAAACTAATATGAGAATATTTCAGGTAATAATTGATGTCAAATATTCACTTACTTAAATACAAACCACTATTTATATGTAACATTTTATAAAGAAATCTCATTATTACACGTGGTTTACTTTTTGCTTTTTATATGGCTATTTCACATAGCATTTGGAAATAGGCATGGATGATTTAATTTCATTTAAATTCTGTCTACATATAATGCAGGTGACTGTCAACAGAATTATTCTTTCTGATTGCCCAGTTTCAGTTTGCCTGTTCATGGTGACAGATGTTGGAGGTTCATCTGCTAATTTCTCTATTAGAAAGAGTATAGTAGGCTGATGATACAATCTGGTCACTGGGGGCTCTATCTTAGTTATTGTTTGTATGGCTAAGTTTACTAAAGTAGCTTAAAAAGCAGTGGGTGTTTTTTTTAAATTTTTTATAGATCTATTTTAAGATGAAAGTATTTATTTTTCATTTGCCAGTAACAATCTAATATCTGTGATCTGTAATTTGGTTCCCAGCTTACCATAACGAAGCTTACTGAACTGTATCGTTGTCCTTATTGTGGTAAAATGGGTGATTTTGTTTTACCAGCTGTGACTTTGGAGCAAGCTGAATGACAGGGAATATGTAAAGTCCAAGTGATTAACATATTTCCAGCACTTAACTATGTGTGTGTCATTCAGAATTCAGCAGCAGGTCTTGCTTGATAAGCTTGCTCTTGTCTTCGTGTTCTAATGTGCTTCTGCATGAGGTCTGTTGTACAGACAGAATCTTGAGTCCTTACTGAACCAAAACTCCCTGTGAAAAATGGCATCACTACCACCATGGAAGGTGCTGAATACAAGGGTAGAGCAGCTCCTCACAAGAACAGTACATCTGCCTGAGGAAACAGAACCTGTAGTTCTATGACTAATTTTTAATTGTAGAGTGGAAGGATGAAAGACACAAAGGTGAGAAATACATCGTTGATTACTTGTCTTGTATCAAACAAGAATGTTTTTGAAAGACAAGCCCAATTATACCCGCTTTTTGAAATAGTGTATCTGCTGCTCCTACTAATATATCTATTTATCCCAGTTTCCATCAGTTATAGTAGAAAATGAGTCTGGGTTGTCCTTTAACTTATTGTATGTGTGGCCAAGGTGATTGAAACGTTGCATGCAAAGTGTTCTAATTTTTTATGCAAAGGGTAGAATAAGTTATGTCAGCAAGTTAACAAGAAGCAGATTTTAGTCTATCTGTGAATGTGTTCTGAGTATCATAGAAGCTTCCTTGATGTTGGTAAAATTCAGTGGTGTCAGAAATATAAACTAGTGTCACAAATGGCCTTAGTTTTACCTTTGATGAGCCACAGTGATGAGACAAGTGTTGTGTTTCTCTGCAGTTTGGCATCTGATAACATTGAGTCATTATATTTTTCCTCTTTTAAGTGATGTGAATTGCAGATGTTTTGATGGATTATTAATTTCAAACTGCAGAGGGCTTAATGTGCTCACAAAAAAGGCTAAAATACTTGAATAGAGGGTTTCACTTGCATACCTGGCCTAACAGTTGGATTTGAATTGTATGACAGGAGTGCACTTAGGAGGTGCCATCAAAGTGCTGATGTTTTCTGCCATCACCATGAAAGACACTCTGTGGTGTCTTAGATAAATAGACTGTAGAGAAGCTTAAATGACTGTCATGCTCCTTCCTGGAAATTATTTATGGTTACAATGCCAGAATAGAGTGACCCTGTTCTGTACTTTTATTTTGGTAGAGTTTTCCATCAAAGGGTATCAATATGCTTTACAGATTAGCATTAGGAATTAATATACTGGACATGTTTGTCATTTAGTGATTTTAAGAACAGAGGGGGCTACCAATTCTATGATTTTACTATGAAAACTCTAAAAGCAACATAGGATCTTCTGTCAACAATACAAAAGCAAAAGCATCAAGCTCAAGAAAACATCTGTAGAGTTACAGAATTCATGATCACCTGTATGTGGCCATAACTCACGATTTGGCACAAGGCATACTTGTCTACCTCTGAGATAGTGTTCAGTGAGTGCTTAGTAGCTTAGTGATTCACTGGATATAACGTATGCTGTGTGGTTAAAAACATTACTTCCTTCATTAGTCATTAACCTGCAAATGAGTAAATACAGTTCCTGAATGACATCTGCTCAGTTGATCTGTTCTTCCATGGTGAAATTCCACTTGTTTCCATCATAACATCTGCAAATAATTTAAGTACCTATGTGTTGTTTTTTCTTTTTTTTGAAGAAGTTCTTTGTGAGACTATGAATAGTGTCTCCAAACACTGTTTTTAGTAAGCACTGTTGTTACCACCATGGCAAGACTTCAAGAACAGTGTGAATAGGGAAGACAAAACTACGTTTCGTGAGCAGTAACTGAGCTTTTGCGAAAGCAAATTATTTTGCAGTGAAATTCAGAATTTCATGATAAATATTCAGTAGACAGTGTTGGTATCATTCTGAAAAGAAACACATTGTACTTCTAGACAATACAATAAAAATTTGTACTTATCAGAATACCAATTATCAGATTTGTTTTCCTGTCAGAGTAGTTTTCCTGTAAAATAAACACTGACAACAGACCTGGTGCTATCCTGGCCAAGAGCCCCTTAAAGCTGTTTGCAGAGGTCATGCATGGATTATGTAAGCTGATAAAAAATTTTCATTATATGGAAAGTTTTCTTTCTTGTATACAGTTGATTTTTTTTCGTTGTACGAAGTCTGCTCTGAAAATGATTCCCACATATAAATTTGATAAGGTGTACACATCTCCAACATTCTGAATTTCTTCACCTCACAAAGAAAACTGTGTTCCTTGAGTCTTCTATAAGAAAACAGAAAAGTAATAACACACTTATCTCAGAAAATGACAGCTTGCAGTGAAATTAGATGACTGCATTTCTATTGAATAGGTTTAGATGAACAAAAATGATGCTACTATGAAAAACCCACATGGTACCTTCTTTTTTTAAATTGATTTCTTTGAGAGTAATTGTTAAATGTAACTCCTTTGAATCAGTTTTTGAAAAGTACTAGACCTCTAAGCAGATTAACACTAATTTATGTTGTATTTATGCTGTTTGCGTTTTTGCATTATGAGATGTTTCCAAGCAGTGTCTTGCTGTCAGATGTGTCCCTCGTATAAATGAGACAGTTCGTGATACACTCCAGATTATTTGGGTGTTTCTCTGTTTTTTGAATAAATCATATATGATTTTTTTGTCACATCACTAATATGTGATCCATGGAACTTTGCCCTCAAATGCAGCAAAAAAATAAGTTAATAAGGATTTATAAAATAAAAGTTTGATTTTAGGACTTTTAAATAGTCTGCAATACTTACTAAAAGTTAGGTTGCTGAAGAAACCTCTGGGAGGTAATAACACAGTTTGTAATGCATGACCACTTCTTGCTATAGGCTGGCCCAGTGAAATTTAGTCCACTTAAGGTGACCAATCGGCCTTACTCTGTATGTTTATGTAATCTAACTGTAATGGTCAGAAAGGAATCATATGCCAAGTAACATGGAACCCATCAGAATTTCAGATAATGCCTGTGGAAGAGACAATACTGCACTAAATGTCATTTTAAAAATAACATCCATTTTTAATATCATTTACAACGTGGAGACTTTACCTCCTAAATCATCCAAACTGATGGAAATCTGGATGGAAACCTCACAATATATTGACAGCTTGGTATCTCTTATTACAATAACCATACTTAAAAAACTCACAGTCAGCATCAGTAATCTGGGGTAAAGTGCTTAAGGAGTGTGATGTCTAGGTTAATCTTTCAATCTAAGTTGATCCTTACTGAGTCAGGATGAATTAAAAGGGAAATACTGTGAAGCATACTGTGAGCTATACTCACTGCCAGCTTCAAAGGTATTGACATAAAAGGAGAAGGACATGAAAAGAGCAAAACTGTCAATGAAAAAGCAGCAGCAAGAAAAATGAACAGGCATCTGAAGGACATTACATTTTCCATCCTCTTTTTAGCCCTAGTGGGCACAGTATTATTTTTGTTGAATATATCTGAGAAAATTCTTGTAAACAATAAGATTATAAATCCCAAAACTTTGTTTTTCAGAAACCCTCCTCCTACTTTGCTGCATCCTGAAAAATGGTGCAGAGGATTCAACCATTTCATTTCACAGTGAGTATTATTTGTTTTAAAACTACCTTATTCAGAAACTCACTGTTTTTCAGGCGTTGAAAGCTATTCAAGAAGTTCCATCTTCTCATGTAATTTGTTTCACAGCTTCTCTGAACTCCTTAGTTAGCTTGCTTCTTGACTTCTTGATGGAGTTGGAGCATGTTTATAAATATGACTGATTTCCTTGTTGGTTTTGCGGAGGAGTTTTGTGTCAAAGAGAAAAAGGATTAGTGAAATTGGCTGCTGGTCAGTTTAAAATAAGAATTTAAAAGACAAGAAAGAAAAAAGTTGCCTTTTTTTCCACTTTACTAATATTCAGAAAGTTGTATACCCAACATGCATATGAACAAGAGTTGTACAAATAGTGTAACGCGTTCCACAGATGCTACAGATTTTCTGGATGTGATATTATCAAACACTGTGAAGTTTCTACTGTCCAGATAACTAAATACTTTGAATACTGCTCACCAATACTGACTTTTCAAGATAGATTTGAATATCTGTTAATTTCCATTTTTAATCTGTTGTGTATCTACAGCCTCTTGTGGAGTAGTACTATATCTGTATCTAACAACTTTTTCAGTCAGTTTTGTAATAGTGTCTTCCCATTTTAGAGTAAGTTAAGAATAGAAAGATTAATGCAACTTTTATAGACAATTTTTAAAAAAATATTCCAGTTCATCATGCTGATGCTTAAATTGACCAGGAAGATGAGGCAAAATATAATGTTTGGCCTGCAGTAGAAAGCCATTTTTATCATTACTGCAGTGTGACCCAGGATCTCTTCCAGTGTAAGTAGTAGAAGTACATCCCTTTGAAGCAGATTGAATTAAGTTCTGTTTCTCCATTATGCATGTCCTTTTTTACTCATCAGTGTACACTGTAATCTGTAGTGGAAACAGCGGTTAACTACGAAAGTCACTGTGTTGTGGATGAATTACATTCTGTTATAGAAAACCATCCTTTTTAAAGTATTTATGAACAGTACCCTCCATTTTGGGGAACTCTGGCACCAATGAATCTTCCTTTTTAGAAGTCTCGTCTGAGTTTGAGAACAGGATAAAAAATTAGACTTAACATTTGTTCAGTCCTTCAGTTCAACGTATACTGTTTTTAACCTTGTCCTTTCAATTTTCGATATCTTCCAATTGTATATTTGTTTTTAATTACTTTTTCTTAATTACTTCCTCTCACTAGCAACATCTGCAAGTCTACAGATCTTGCTTTTAATTTTTTACACTAACACATACAGTGAAGTAGGGAAGCATACTCATGTGCAATCTCTTAACATGAAGAGATGCAGCAGTTGTAATACAAACATGAATCTTTTAGCTGTTACTGATAATTGGCTCATTTATGTGTATTAGTTATATATTTGATGATGCTTGCCTTGTGACAGCTTAGTTTATGATAAATTAAAAGCAATGGCTGTATAAATTCCATACTGCCTTTTATCCATATGTTGGTACCTTGTCTGATGTTTCTGTCACCCTTGTGATGAGTGGTTAGCTTTGGAATAATTTCATTATCTACCTCCTTCCGGGTGGCTAATGTCATTTGCATAACAAGCTTATCTGGTTCAAGTTGTGGGCCAGACCTTGTACTGGCAAAAAAACAAGCATTCATCTGTTCCTAAGCATATTTCTGACTTCAGTTCTATTGACACAATAATTTTATCTATGCCAAGATTGCCAAACCTGCTCGTTGTAACCTTCCCCACCCTCACCCCCTCCCCCCTTTGTCACTTCTTGAAATGCCAGAATGTTTTTCACTGTCTGAAGAAGCATTTTACTTATAAATGTTTTCTCCTGTATTGGAGCGATTTGCAACATGACTGAGCTGGAAGTCTGAATTTATTTTCTTGGTTAACTCTTTAAACTGTTAAAGCAACATATTATTCTTTCAAAAGTTATTTTTAGCTGTGATTTCTGTTCCAAGAAAGATGTTATCGTGGCAGCACAATTATTTGAGATACATACTCATAAAGTCTGAAGGTAAAGCAGGTCAAGGTAGTTAATAGCTCAGTTAATTTATTTTTGTATTTCCAGTGTTGCTGAGCTTGACTTAAGAAGAGGACTGTAATGTGTGTAGCTAATATTTTGTTTTAAAAAATTGAGAAGATACAACTTCAGCCAAGCCATATTTGACAGATCAATTTGTATGTGGTATCTACTGAGATACATGCAGCACATTACATAGGTTTAAACGCATCAGTAAAGTTCTGTGTATGCCTACTTATCTGTACTGATGTAATAGTCCATGAAGAGCTTGGCTGGTCCACATATGAGAAAGAATTATCTGTTTATTTTTAAAGACTTATCAATAGAGATTACTATTTCTATAAGGCTGAATAAATAACCACATCAATTATTGGTGTATTGGCTCCTACAAGTGGTAGACTTTTACCTACGTTCATTTCTGTGCTCAAATAAAATACCGCATTTGAAGAGTACATTCTGTCTATAAATGTTTGACAAGTTAATTTTTTGATAGCTACAGAGTAGACGTTACTGTTCTCTCAAGATTAAAATGTTTACCACCATTTCAGACATAAAGTGGTTCAGAATTCATTTATTAAATAATATAAACTTTACAATAAAATGAATTTTTCAAAAGTCACTAAAATTAGCGTGTATGCCACAAATAATATTCTCAGCAGTTTAAATCTTGACTGATCTCTAGGGGTAGATAGAAGAGTTAATATAGTCTTGGAGCAGGAGGATACAATAAACTTTATTTACATTACATCACAAAATGGTAATCTTAATTAAAATGAGCAATGGTGTCTCCAGAGACAGACATTCTCCTTTTAAATTTATTTAACCAATGATGAGCTATTATGGTTCTTTGAATTAGTCTTTCATGAACTGCAAGGACTTCAAGAATTAAGGAATTCAGGAAGTAGTAAAGTCACAATGTGAAATTACAGGATTTATGGTCATCATTTATCATCAGAAAGTAAAGTTTATTTCAGCAGTGGTATTGTAAATACAATATAAATTTAAATTTCAGTCTCAATATTCTTAATTTTTGCACTCATTTTTAAAAAGCCTTACAAGCTGCATTTCATGTTGTTGAATTTACATCAGAGTGATTCAATTAAGAAATCATACAGAGTATATAGTTTGTAAGTGCTCTGAATGCATATCAATTTTTTCGCAGTCTAAGCAGTTGTTTAGTGACATTCTGTTTCTATTACATAAAGACAATTTTACTGTTTCTGTCACTGAGAGCATGATATGTAGTTGACATAATTCATTAATTTCACAGTGTTAGAAAGACCAAGAAGTTTGCAAATGAGAGAAAGATGCAAATTGCGATGCTATAAGGTTGCCACCAAATCTGTAAATTTTCCATTTTATTCATGACTATAGACTTTGAGAATCCATATAAAGATTCATTTGAAATGCTAAATTGTAGTATCTGACAAAAGAACTCCAATACTTTTGGGTATTGTATGAGACATTTTTCTACAGATGAATGGTCATACATAATGGATACAATTATTTTTAGTTTTTTAATGAGCAGTTTTAGGAAAAAGTCACAATTTTAGATAGAAGTGAGAAATTCCTATGGAAGTTTGAAACCCAGACTCTGTAAAGAATAGTGCTAGATCCTATGAATGTCATGGCATCTAGATCTTTCTCTCAGTAGATTGCTGAGTTCCTTATCATTCGCAATGAATGGTGGTTGTTCTTGTTTTCTTTCATTTGTTTGTTCATTGGCTTGCTATTCCCACCTGTAAAAAACAAACAAACATACAAAAAAACAACCAACGGTTTACTTACTAAGGATAGTGTAGGAAGAAAGATGTGTATCTGTGCTAGAGTGACAAATCTATTTGGGGAGTATTAGCAATTTTAGAAATAGTACGCTACAGAAGAGATTGTAGAATCAAAGACAGCATGTGAAATAGTTGTCTGATGAGATACTTTCCTTACTCTTTTCTTTAAGCCTCTTTGTAACTAAGTGCCAAAATCCTGCTTGTGTTTTATAGCTGAGCAACATCTCAGAATCTGCATTTAGTATCTAATCTGTCAACCTTTCGCCTAGCTTTTCCTTGCATCCAGGGTCCTCTTTTCATGATCTCAAAGTTTCTGCCCACTTTGGTAAAAGCTCATTTTTCAGCCACTCATTTGTTGTCATTTGCCTATGATTCTGAAAAAAAACACCAAAACAGAACAAACAAACAAAAAAACATTCTATCACCACCAACCGTTGCCATTTTTTTTTGCCTCTGATTGGTACTTTCTACCATACTCCTTTCTGAAAATGTTTAGAACTTTTAGCCCAGATTTTACCCTAACTGCTCCAGTTTTCTTCTTGACTGATTCCAATGAGGAACGAAAGAATATGTCTGTGCTAATTTTGTAGTAGTTTTTTTTTAGGGGTGAACTTATCCCTTCTAGTTAAACTAGTCTTGTTGTCAAAGAAAGTTTCACATATGTTCAAGACAATCCACGTTTGTTTGGAATGTGTTTTTGATGGTATGAAAGGCAAAAGTGTGGAAATATGATAAGCAGTAAGAATTTGACTTGTAAAAAAACACAAAACAAATAATAATCCCCAGTTTGTCTGATAATAGTTCCTTCACATTGGACTAATTAAGCAGCAGGAGAATAGTAATGCCTCGTTCCTCTAAACTGTACTTGTATAATGAAGAAAAAAGTTTAGTTCCTAGTTCTACAGCTGGAAAAAAAGAATGTCTTGCTCAAAGGCACCCAGTAATCAGAAGCAGGGCTGAGTATGGAGCAGTCCAATGTACTGATAGATGAAGGCAAGCTTCAGAGAGAAAAGATATGTCGTCTTGTGGGTGATGGCATCCAGATCAGGTCTGGCACACAGGAGTGGTAAGAACGTTGCTGTTGCCTGTGAACCCCCAACTCGTAGAACTAATCTGGTCTCGTCTGCCCAGGTGATTGCTAGCTAGCTATTGTGGAGGCATATCAGTGTTGCTACAGTTGGGAGTTTCCACCTTTGTAGAAGAGGGCATCAAATGGTCAGTTTAATGGTGTGTAAGAGAGAAGACTTTTCTCAACTCCTCTGTGATTGATGTAGTGTATCTATGATTGCTATTTCAGTGGCTGTCCTTATTTACTGGAAAATGGGAAAGATTGCACTGAATGCTTTGCCTCTGTTCTTTTCTTCTTTCTACTATGATAGGGGATGTAACAGAAATTTGCTGTCAGCACCTTGAGTATGCTTTCCCTATCTTCTATCTTCTATATGCTCCATCTGCCTCAAATCAGCTGCATGCTGTCATTACAAAAGGAGATTTGACCTAAGGGAGAATGTTTGATACAAAATGCAAAATGTACAGTTTGTAATAAAAAAGCTTCAATTGTTAAAGCTTTTTGTGTTCCCAGGTGTGCAAAGACAGGTCAAAGAAATAGAGTAGACTCATTCCTGGTAAAAGGCTAGAAAAAACCTGATTTCACTGTACAGTAAATCAATGTATTTGAACATTTTTGATATGTTTGCTAGAATTGTTCTCATGGAATTTCAGGTGTTTCTAATAAAGCTTCAACTAGAGCAAAGTTTGACCCATTACAAGAACTGAGGGAGGCGCCACTGCACGGTTTCCCATTTTTTCTTCCTGAACCACCTATGTGAGCCAGAACAAACTGCCGTGTCTACTCAGCCCAAAGAAGGCTGGGAAAACTGTTATAGTTGAATCTGTAGAAGAGAGAGAAATCTATTTGCTACACTAGATTTTACAATTTCAAAGTTGAGCGAACCTTTCATAGGTTTCAAGTGTGTGTTCTAAATTACACTCTATGGTGCTTCATGTTAAAAATGAAATGGAAAGAAGATTTGTTTAGAAAACAGGTGCTGGTGACATTTCAGTATTAAGTGTTGGTCTCATTGCTAGGTAAGATTAGTTATTTATGACATTTGCTACCAAAAAGCAGATCAATAAAGATATAAACATGTTCTGAGCATCAGAATTTATGTTATGCATGTGGTAATTGACTACTTTGTCATAAGTTCAGTCTTTCATCTTAGCAGCAAAGGAAGAACAAAATCCTTGTTATTTATCATGGTATGCTCATTCATGACAGGAGATCTGTTTAGCTTATAACATATCCTCAGAGCCAGCATTCCGTTTTTCCAGAGAGGCAGCTATATATAGTTCTGAAGATAAGGTTATTTGTATCTTGTGTGTCCTGCTGAATTAGGACCAAAACCAGAAATGCTGTTGGCAGAGCTGTCACTGGTTTTTAGATCATTTTTTGCAAATGAGTGACCTGAAGCAGTGGGGGGTGGGCAGACCCATTCCTAGGAGGCTTTAGGGCAGCAGACGTATCCCTCCATCATTCAGAATGTAACACAGGCAATGGCTGCTCTCCTCCACCTCTCTCCTGCATGTGACTGATTCGTGTCTGCTACAACTGCATATGGTACAGAGATAGGAGGTGCAGTCAGTGTGCTGGATAGAAGCAGAACATTTTAGTCAGTTAAAAACAACCAAGGTGCTACTGGCTTGATCTGAAAAGTTCTTATGCAATAGTTATTATTTTCTTGAGAGATGCTGAGGTTTTGAGTTCTCTTCTTTTGTTTCCTTTCCTAGAAAGGATTAAGCGTGTCTAAGGAGACTAATTTTGAATATAATGCACCATCATAGCGATGAGTACATGCTACAGTATCCCTAAATGCTCTGTTGTGTACACAGATAAGAGCATGTTCTATCACACCAACATGCCATTGTTTAATTTTACATGAGCAGCATTGTTCAGACATAACATGACATAAATGTCTATGCATTTTCTCTAGGAGGGAGGCTGCATACAACAGGTAGCAAAACCAAACACATCAGTAAATCCTCAGGAATAATACCATGACCTATATGAACAATAATTTAATAGCAGTCAGCAATCAATACAGTGGTAGTAGTAATCCTCAAATAATTGTCATTTTTCTCTGCTTAAACATTCAATACTTATTCCAGATGTGCAAGCTTTGCCGATAGTTTTTGTCTTGTTTTACTCTATCCATGAGAGTTCATGGAGAAGCCCTCACCCGCAATCACTTCTGGTCATTTCCTCTACTGACTCAGCTCTGGTTTAGCTGTCCAAATTCTGTCCTGTGAAAAGCTCATGTTAGCGATATCCACTTTGACTAGAATTCATTTTCTAAATGTTCTTTTCAGTACAGTTCAACTGTTTTATTATGTTTTATTATGAACTTAATTAGGAAGTCCCATAGTGTGAAGGGAATCAGTATGTATTGGCACCACGTTTGTCTTCCATGCACAGTGTAAGACATATTTGCTGTCCTTTTATGGTGCAAAGGCAAAGAAATACATATCTTTAACGTAGAGGGTGGAAGCGGTTCACTGAATAAAACTCCTTTCCTGCATGTTGCTATTGAAAAAGCTACAGTTAAGAACAAATATCCCACCCCAACCCAACTTCTGAAATTTGGCACTGCAGTGATTAGACAGTATCTTTTAAAGGATAAAACAAGTTTGTTCTTCACTTTGTATTCACTGAGGATAGATATCACATAATGAGCAACTTCTTCAAAAACAATATTTTTTTTCTTAAAACAGCAAAATAACAACCAAAAAAAATTTTGTAGGGAAGAAAGTGAAAAATTTCTGCCTCTTTGTCTCTCATATAAGTTACTCGATTTGGAACATCTTTAGAACCTTGAAAAGACTGGAAAGTTTCTTACTTAGTGTCTGCTTGTCTGGTTTTCTAGGCAGGAGTGCAATCCAATTCGGGTTATCTTCTTGATTTCATTGATCTTCCACTTTAGAACAACCTTCTAATGGGAAAATACAGGAAAGGAAAAAATAAAATCTTAGAACCTAACAACCTTCTTTTTTCCCATAGAGAGAAAGAGTCACAAAAATATGATCTAATTCTTTCTGCTTTTTCCTTTGGGAAATCTCTTCTTTAGATTCCCAGCTAATCCATCTCTTCCTTTGGGGAAACCTGGTAACTATTTTATCTGTATTTGGTAGGAGAGGGTCTCAGCACCTCAGGAAGACCTGAAGTCCTGTTCAAGACCTTCGAAAGCTTCCTCATTGGTAGGCATCAAAGAGAGCAGCAGATACTTGTGCAAGAAGGGAAGCATTTGGAAGGCAGGGGAGAGTGACAGAGAGCTGTGTGAAGAGCAAATGGATGGTGGGAGGAGTGTGGCAGAGGGACGGGGCCAGAAGAGTGGCAAAGAGAAGCATGTCAAACCAATTGCTGAACAGATCGGAGGCTTTCTCTCTTTTGCCCAGAGGCTGTGTGTTCCCTGCCTAATACAAATATGATACACAGTAATCATTTCTTCCAAATAACATATTCACTTTCTGTGCACGCTGATGATAAACAGTGATTAGATGTCTCACTGGCTCTTTGGCTCATGAGACAAAACAAGTGTCAGCAACCCACTGGTAGCAATTGAGAAATCTTCAGAAAATGTAGCATTTTTAAAATGTAATAACGGAAGGAAGCAATATGCTAGAGAACAATTATAAAGTATCTGAGCTATAAGAGTTGTAGCTTCTTGCGTTCTTCATGAAGAAAATATCTGTGGCCAAATGAATCATAATGTATCTGATTGAAAGGAATTTTTTAAAAAACCCTTCTGCTGCTGCTCTACTACTGCTTTTGCTGCAGTAATGAATGACATTAGTAATTGTTTTCTGTTTCTAAGCACACAGGAGATTTAGACCACCATTGCATTTCTTAAGAAATCTATTTCTTTCCATTTATTCATTAGTAAATATTAGCTCATGAATGCTGATAAAATTGGTCCCCTTTCAGTCATCTGATTTTCTACTTGCGAAATGGCAATTTACATTGTTGAGATATAGCAATTCCAACAATGTTATCATCCAAGTGCAAGCAGCTAGTGAATTTTTAGAGGCTGTTTCAGACAGGCCTGCATGTACGGGAGTCTGCTTTTATCACTTGCTAATAAATGCTTCATCTTTGCCTGTAATTGTGGCAGAATGGAAACGGTGCTTAGGAGCCTGGATGTGAGATTGCAGCAAATGGCTGCAACCTATGTTTAATGTAGTGACACTAATGAATTCTGAAAATTAATTTTCAGCTAAGAAAGCATGATGGAAGATACTAGAATTTCAAATTAGGTAATGAATTAGCTTTCACCAGAACCAACAACATGTACAGTGTTTGTTTCCTTTTCAATCTCTTTGTATTAGCACTGCACATTATTTTAGATCCAAAAAATTGCAAACCACCTCTGATCATATTTTCATTATACCTTATGTGAAACTCATATTGCAGTACATTTTCTATTCAATTTGCTCCATGTGAGGCTGTCTTACCATGTATGTTTTATATTATATGATTTCCATGGCCCAAATAAATTGACTTAAATTGCAGGTGCACCACATTTTTTTTGTTTTATATAAAATTGCAGTATGTTTTATGTTGGACAGCTAGCTTAGGCACTCTCAAAATTGGTCTTAAATGAATTCATCAGGTTCAGATGAATATCTCAAGATATTACAGTTTTTCTCCTTTCTTCAGAAGCAAATCCTTCAGTGATGTTATTTCTTAATATTTACACATACAATGCACACTGAGACTTCTTTTGGCCATGCTGAATAATAATATTTTCTGGTAAGTGACATTATAAAAGCTGCTCAGTTACTGTACTCTTCCTCTAAAATGTTAATAACATTAGGTTTCAAAGTTACATATTACTTCTTGATTTCTTTTTTTCTGTATTTTATGAAGAATATGTTTCTTGATTGGATGTACTGATTAGTTATGACAACTGTGAATGCAAGCAGCCATGTACCCATGTGATTAATTTTTTCACATAGTTCTGTTTCAGGCATGTAGGAAGTGCTGTAATAAGTCACCTTCATGAAGGCTTTAACATCAAAGTGATCAATATGCTATCCTGCATTAATGTTTTCTGTAGTAAATTGTTTCCAGTGTAGATGATCCCTTTGGAATACCTGCAGTGAGCCTGATGTTAGCTTTTTCACCAGCTCATAAGTGGTGGCCCAAGAATAGTTAGATGTTAGTTACTAACTCTTTGCTTTGTTGTGGCATTCGAACAATCATTAGAGAGAGCCTACTTTTTCTGACAAAGGCACAAGCTTTGCACAATCTGAGCTTGGAATGGAGACATAGATCTCAGAATCACAGGGATTTGTCTTTTGTGTTGCTAGCTTAGTCATCTTATAAGTTCTTGAAGTTTCACTTGTGTTTCAAGTGAATTTCTAAGTGGCCACAGATTGCAAAAATATCCTACTACCAAAAAATAAAAGCTGCATATAAATGAAAAAAATATATAAAAAATAGTTGCAGAAGACAGGGGCGTGACAAGAATAAGCAACAGAAGCAACAGTAATCAATCCCTCATGTAGCCTTCAAGATGTTTTCACTGACAGAACTTATTTATACTCATTAAAAATGTGTGTCAGACTCAGAGAGCTAGGATTTCAGGCACACAATGCAGAAGCTAAGAACTTATTTCCCTAAATTATTTCCCTTCCTCTCAAAAAACTTCTATGAATGCAGTATCTTGGATATTTGGATGTTTCATGTCCTGTATGGAAAAAATTCTCCCTTGCAACTTCTGGATCTTGTCCATAGGGTATCTTTGGAGGTGCATTGGACCAAAGCTCAGAGCAGAACTTACTGTAATAACTGCATAACACAGGGTAGAAGATTTTTATATTAGCATTTCTTGTGTATGCAAGGTGTTCTATGTGGAACCATGTAATTTCGTAAGGAGATTTCATTTAATCTCACATATTGTTACTATCTAAAAAGTAACTCCAGCCATGTCTTCTCTTGAATTCAATTATATTACTATAATATTTCAGATGTATTCAAATGAAAAGGGAGTATTTATATATTAGCAATATAAAATACATGATAAGAATTTCTAGATGCTGTTAGTAAAAATCAAGAGCCTGTGAGCTTTTCAGACTGACATATGCATGTCAAATACTTGCCATTAAGTCGTGATTTTTGTATAGTTTTGCATTTTCTTTTCTGTTGCCTATCTGATTAATGGTATCTTCCTTTTCAGATGTTTTTTCATTTTCCACAGAAAGCACATAAATATAACCAGGATTGGCATGGACTGTATTGTCTGTGTGGGTGTACTGACAAAAAAACGTGGATAACAGCAGGAAAGGAGTGTGTGGGGATGTCTGAACCTGTTAAAGGCCAATGATGGATCTTTCTTCATGGGATGACAGGAGTTGTATTTATAGCCTTGTACTCTGAAGGAAGGAGATAACACAGGTTTTGTTGGTAGTCTTTCTATCAGGAGGCCTTAGTTCTGTCTGACAGCAAAACCCACCAAAACAGTTAAACTGGCAGCAGATTTTAGAGACTGTCTTTTCTGGACTAGATGTAGCAAGAAGAGACTGAGAAAATGTTTTTCAGGAAACGAAAATATTAAAGTTATGTCCAAAGACATGTAAGGATCATTTTCAGACCTGACTTAGACTTCAGTAAAGTATTTGAGGTGAGGCTAAATGTTATTCATTTTCTGATGTATTTGATAATATTTAGAATCAGTTAATGTGCATATATTAGATGTTATTGATTTTTTTTTTATAATTGCATTGATGCTTCTAGAATATCAGTTGTTCTAAAAGGTATTAAAGTTTCATTGAATTTGGGGGTAAAAAGATAATGTTTATTTGTTATATTTGCCCCTGATAAGGAAGTACTTCAGATGTGACACTTAATAGCAGCAAATATGAAATGTAATTTTGAAGTGTATAATGTGAATGTATCTCATCAATTAAACTCATCTTGGACTACGATTCACTGAAATGATAGCTGTTGTGTCAGGCATGCTTATGGAATTGCAGGTTTTCTTTCTCACATTCTCAATTACTCTAAATGTTTTTTTATGTAACTGAGATAAACAGAATGTTACTTTCACATAAAGAAGAATTAAAGGGTACTTTAAAGCAATCTGATCATTTTTCTGTTTGGATTGTATTATTTAAACTTTACTGCACAGAAGAGAATTCTAGTTTAATCATGACCTCCTCAGTTTTAAATCTTTATTATAGAAATTAACATTACACTTTATGCTAATCTAATAGGATACAGCTCTCTACTACTTGATCACCTGTTTCTATCACAGACTGAAATTTGGTACCCTGACCAGCATTTAAATCTGACACTCATTTCTGTTCTGTTTCTGAATTATGAGAGTTTGCTGAATTTTCTATGATTCTTATGCTAACAACTTAGCATCACAGTATAGGAGCTCTATCTGATGTATTGCAAGTTTCACTTTAGATTTTATTAGGCTATGTCCTGAAGTTCTTGGTCAAAACTGTCACTGGAGAGTAGGTAGAAAATTAAAGTGAATGAAATATTGTCTATTCATCTTTGGTTATGTTTGGTGTCTATTAACTGTACAGCAATTACAATGTCAATTTTTCATAGTAAGCTAGTTGCAGTGTTCCAAAAAAGACTGAAATAATCTAAGATTCATAACCTTTATAAGTAATATAGTTGCAGGATGAATTTACTTAGTCAAGTATTAATGTCAGCTTTATTCCAATGTAGAAGAAAATTTTCTCTGCATACTAAGGAATTTGTGGGAAAAACAAAATAAACTGTGCAATAACAACCATGTGAAGTAAGCCAACTCAAATCATGCTGTAACGAAATAACGTAATTGCATGAGACTACTATTTCTCTGTCTCAGGTGTCTTATCAAGGATTTCGAGAAACGTCCTACAGTCACCCACCTTTTGGAGCATCCATTTATTAAACAAGTGCATGGTAAAGATATGTCTCTGCAAAAACAGTTGGCTGAGCTTATCCAAGAACAGCAGCGACTAGGCTCTGTAGCAAAAACAAGGTACTGTACAACACATATGCAACAGCTTTCCTTCCCAAACAGATATTTACTGTTTCAAATGATCGTATTAATGCATTGACTAGTAATATCATTAGCCAAAGGTGAAGTATGCCAAGTGAATGCAAGAAATATGCTTTCATATTGCTAGATTTTAAAGCAACAAATTAAGCTAAAAATACAAACTCTTTTTAACCTTCTTTCTCCTCCTGAACTCTTATTTTATACGTATTTGCTCCTGACTTAATCTCAGAAATGCTAGAAATTCCAAAATGTTCTGGTCTATGGAAGTCTTTTTATCTTTTGGCATGAAGAAACTTGTATTTTGGTACAGATCATTTAGAAATACAATGGTGAACAATGAAGTTGCTGTTAGAAAATATTAAGAATAGATTTCCTTTTGATTAGACACTAATGCTAAATAGGTTATTCAGTACTTAAAATATTGTTTTGTTTGTAGTTTCATAATAACTGCTATTTTTCATTCAGTCTAACAATTAATTTAATTATGTTAAAAAACATATGATATGAATATGATTTTTTAAATTTTTATTTATTTATTTATTTATTTTATTTTTGAGGCTGATGTCTTAGTTTCGTTGTTGTCCAGAGGGTGGCAGGATTTCACTGTTTTTAAAAAGAATTAAATGCAAATGAGCACACCTTCCCAAGCTCAGCAATCATTCTGCAATGTGAAATTTGTCTACCATGAGATAAGCTCTAGCTTATTATTATAAACAAACACGTACTAGTGTTGATGGAGAATATTAAATGTCAGGATTCACAAGTCATAAGCATGCATATGCTTATATGTGATTAGACTCTGTAGGTTAAATGCTAAAAGCACAAACAAAAATGTGCAGGTTAGAATAATAGAGTAGCTGTAAGTACAGTTTCAAGGTGAAGCTGACTTCTGTTCCTCCTCTCCCTCAAAAAAGCGTATCAGAGATTATGTAAGGGTGCTATGCCAGCATTCATTGTATGTTCCTGCTGTGTCTTTCCCTCCGAGCAGGCCTTCTTCATGTAACACAGATCAGATTACTTACAGCTGTGGCTTGAATGGCACAGAAGGTTTTGGAGTTTTCCCAGCTGTTGACCAAATAAAAGATACAGTGTGTAAATGATTCTTGTACTATAAGGAACTCAAAGTGTATTTCAACAAATTACTCTGGTATCTGGCTGCACAATGTAGGGTGAGAAAGAGCCAAGATCAAGCCAGCATTTATTTCCTCAAGTCTGTCCATAAACTAGTCATGTAGCTCACAGACAACTTATTTCTCATCACTAATAAAGTGAGAATTTCACCTTTATGAGCTCTGTTGTAGTCTCTCCTCTACTCTTAAACCCCTACTTTCAGCATACTTTGTCCCCACTATGTTCTTTCCTGGTCTTTTGTTTTGTTTTTCACCATGCCTCTGAATTACTCTGAGTACTAAGAGGCAGATGCAAGATCAGGTAGCTAAAGAAATCTTTTACCTTCACTTTGAAGCCAATATATTGTAGAACGATTATTAAAGAATCATAAAATCACAGAATGGTTAAAGTTGGAAGGAATCTCTGGATTCAACCCATGCTCAAGCAGGGGTGCACAGACAGGGAGTGTGCCCAGCATTGTGTCCAGAAAGTTTTTGAACATCCCCAAGAATGGAGACTGCACAACTTCTCTGGGAAGCCTGTGCCATCCTAATAGTAGAGCAGTGCTTCCTGATGTTCACCTGGACCCTCTTGTGTTTCAGGTTTCATTGCCCCTTGCCCTGACACTAGGCACCACTGAAAAGTCTGGCTCCATCTTCTTTCCACCCTCCCTTCAAGTATCCGTATTTATTAATGAAGTTTGCAGTTAGCCTTCCTTAGGCTGAAAAGTCCCAGCTCTCTTAGCCTTCCCTAATAGGAGAAAATAGAATGTCTTTCTGATTTTTTTGGATCACTGTAAGTTTATACTACAGCTCCATTGCTAGCTCCTTAATTTTTTTTTTTTTTTTTTTTTGAAGCACTGGCCCACTGTGATCAAGACAGAGAGTGAGGACAAAAATTTACTGTGCTCCAGCATTGAAATATACGATATATTGTTCTGAATGATGAAGAACTGATTTTTCCCACTATCTGTGACTTGATCAAACTGGGGCAAAATTTAGTAAGACTGGAAAAGCATATCCATGCAAAAGACCAAGTCTGTGTTCTGTTTTGCAGAATCTTATAACATTTCCAGTGGTAAAAATCAACCTTTTTTTTCTGTATTCTAAGGAGCAATTTAGTAAATAAAGAATAAATTTTAAATAATTAGGATTTTGAAGACTAGAAGCATCTGAAATCTTTTTCTTATGTTAACAAGCGTTGGACTTCTGTAATGCTACCTGCCTTGTTGCTGAATTTTCCTGTTGTAAAGCCCTACACTCAACTGCAGGTCTGAAAATAGCAGTTTTATACTCCCAGAAGTAGGAAAGTTCTAAATTTTAAGTAGGTACTTGCTACCAGCCAGTTAATGTTGGACTATAAACAAAAGATTATTACTAGAGAATCAATCACCATCTAATTATAATATTCCCCAGAGGCATACACTCAGTCATCTCATAATCTCTGTAATAGAAAGATTTATTCTCTAGGAAAAATAGTAGCAGTGAAAAGCCTTAAAAATTCTGTAATGCCTTTATAAAATAATTTTCAATGCAGAATCTGACATGCAGAAGAACACATGACCAAGTGGTGCTTTAAAAAAGTTTACTGGCAATCATTTCTGGTGATCTCTAGAAGTGATCTGAGTGTATAATCACCACTTCAAAGTAAAAAGGCCGTTTAAAACCCAGGCTGAGTAAAACCTTTCTATTATACCACTGGGTATATGTGCATGCTCTTTTTCTGTTTATTGGTGTACACATGACAGGTTGAGTAAAATGTGCATTAATTCTCTGGTGCTGAGAGATAAAGAAAAGTAGATGCCTTTTTAGAAACATAGCAACGCTATCGATCAGTTAATTAAAAGATGAGTTAAAGAATATTTTCTTTCATTTATACAGCCATAGATCTCACAGAGTGCATGCTGAAAATTTCCAGAAACTAGAAAATCATCAGGACGCTGATGTTAACAGCACTTCTACTGTGAGGGAAGTCAGGGGGTCAGCAGTGATGACAACTGATCAGGAGGTGTCTGGGTTTCGTCTCACATGAAAGTCTTCCAACATCAGAGCACTCTATATCTTTTGATGCTTTACTGACTCAGCAGTTGTGATGCTTTTAAAAATTTATTTATAGGATTCTCTTTCCAGTTGAACCATCCCAGTTATGTCTATTTTGGGACATCGCTTAAGATCATTGTGCGGAGAGCAAGACTGAAGGCTAGAAATTCAGTATTACTGATTTAGAGATAATGAAGGACTATGCTTGACTATAATTCGCGTTATTTTTCCACAATCTGTGTAGGAGATGGGGGCAGGGATATTGAGGGAAAAAATACCGATGAATACTAGATGATATCAGGAGAATGAAAATGAGGCTTATGATGTGGTTAGACCAGATGTGCCGAGCTGATTTAACAGCTCCTTACCACTGACGGGAGTGGTTCCCCTCATATTTTGTTTTTGACTTATTTCTTCAGCTTCACTTTCAGCTGGGCAGTACCACTCCTTGCCTAATCTGGGCTCTGGTATTCACATGATTCTTTGGTGAGTCTCCCTGGTTTGGTGTAGCAAACTCGCAGAAAATGTCATATGCATTATTAATCTGCTAGTATAGGGAACTGGTTAAGCTTGGGAAGGGGAAGTGGCTCATGGCAGGTACAAAAGGGACAAAATCTTTCAGTTAAATTGGTGCAGTTCATCTTTTCTAACCACACCATTATCTGTGAGGAAAGGTTTGAGCAAATAGGAAATATAATCACTTTTCCTTGCCAAGTGATGTTCATGTTCAGGCTGTTTAAGTGGCAGTTACTTTTGTGGCATTGCCACACTATATGCAAAGGTGTGGTTGCAGTAAGCGTATAACTGGGTCTAATCTGAGCATCCAGTCAGCTTACTAGCTTTGACACACTTTTTCTTAATTATATTAATAGAAGTATAATGATTCATTTGAATTTTTTCACAACACACTACTAGAGACAAATAGCCCCTAAAAGCACTTTTAAGAATTTTATTATTAACTATTTAAAACAATATGTGCATAAAGGTCTAAATTGACACCTAAACACAAGATCTAGTTAATGCAGTGAAAGGAGGTACAAAGGCATCTCTAATCCACTTTCCAGCTTCCAGACAAGTGTGGACAGGTTTATTTCCCAATCCACAGTGCACTGGCATCAGAGTGCTGGTATGATGTTTTAGTCTGAGCTCTGAGTGATTATACTTACCAGGAAGCTTTAGGGATGTATTGAGTGCGTCATAGATCTGTGTTAATCTCATTTGAATCTCTCCTAGCACTGACTTGCTCATTTTGGCCTAGAACATCCTATAAGGGTAGTAGTTTATGTTAAAGAGGCAATTTCGTCTGCCCTAAGGAAACCTTTATCAGCACTGTCTTTTTTTTACTTCCCATTGTTATATGACACTGTAGCCAAAGATCTGTTCTGAAAAGCATTAGTGATTTTAACTCGAAGCATAAGTCCACAAATGGGCTCAGGTCATTGTTTTGTCCTACTTTCCAGTAGCCATTGGGCTTGTCTGATGTCTCAGGGAGTTGACTGAGTTCACAAAATGAGCAGAGAAAGCCAACCTGGCAAAACCAAAGAAAATCAGGACTGTTTTTCTTCTGTTTTGGTGAGTCTGTTTGGCTCACTGAGGGTTTGTAGAAGTGATGAAGCTGGTGCAAAAGAGCAAGGAAAACTACAGCACTCAGAAAGGGGAGTTGGCAAAAATTCTTTGGCAAAGAATTTTAGATCGCAGTTCACATTTCTCAACAGTGTTCTAAAGATTTGATGGAGAAATGTGGGGAGTTGTTCTAGCAGTTCACTTCTACTAAAAAGAGAAGAACTGGCTTATTTCTTCCATTTTGCTGCAGCTCCAGGAACAACCTCCTGATGCTCTTTTCATTTCAGCTCCAATGGTTGTCAAAACAAAACAAACAATTAACAAAAAATTAAGCCAGCAGAAACACACAGATGATTTTCTGCTGTGTTAGTGACTGCAGAGAGGGGTTCCTCAGCTAATTTAGTTGAAGTCGCAAAGGGATTATCTCAGGTGACCAGAAATAAGGGATAGGAGAGGTAGAAAGAAGCTGTCACCATTCAGCAGAATTGTCTGGCATGACTTCTGGAGTAATGGCCTGAAACTTCTCAATTCAGTTTCTTTCATACTTAATTTATAAACTTCATTGAGCACAGAATAGTTAAGCTTAAATTTGGCACAGATCTTCATACATTAGAACTTGAGGTTCTCTCTGCTGAGCACAGAGTAGTCTGCTAAATGTACACTTTTGTTGCCATTGTCAGATTTTTTTTTCTGATAAAATGTTTTGCCGTATCCCTTTGCCATTAGGTAACTTTCTAGAGAGTTTCACACTCTATTTTGTTTAGGTGGGAAATTAATAATTAAAAAAAAAATTATGCTAGTGTAAGGTATATCTTTTTAAAATAAAAAACAGCACTGACACTTGCTCCTGCTATTTTAATGAAAAAGATTTTTTGAAACTTTTCCACCACCTATATTTTTCCCTGAACTATTCTTATCAGTAAGATGCGGTTATGTCCTATTTCTATGAAAGCAGGCACTGTATTTCAGGAGAGTAAGGACGGGCTTCTTCCCACATAATGAGGAAAAAGCTTCTTTTTTTTTTATGGTTAACATCTTTTAGACTGGAAATATTTAGTTTTGACATCATCTTGGGCCAAGCTGAAATTTCAGTAGCAGTGCTTCAATTTGCAATGCATCTTTCTAATACTCTCAGGAGGGAAAGCTGTGGTGGTCCTGTGTCACATCTTCATAACCCATTTATAAATGAAGTCAGTGTGTTTGTTTCGACCAGTTTCTAACAATACTTGATCATTAAAGCTAATTAATATAGTGCGAAAATGATCTAGAAATTATATGTTTTATAGTTAAGTAATATAGTAATGAAAAGTAATATTTTTTTCATTATATAGAAATGCCTCAGAAGCAGATATATGAAGTTTTATTTTTAGAAGTATACCCAGTGTTACATAGTCAATTCTATTTTGTGAGTTTCTCAATTCTTAAAAAGTGAAGAGACTAGTATATCAGAACATTGCTTCATATATAATTTCCTCCAGCAAGGTGGAAATTTTCTTTCCTATTTTGTTCTGATGTGAAATACAATTGCTTTTTAATGCATGGATTTTGATTTCCTGCACATTTTGGGAGTCAGAGCATTCTTAATGCCATCAGTATGTAGTTGTATCTTGGAAGGAAGCATTTCTTAAAATCACAGGAGGTGATGTCAGATTTTTGCCTGTTTTTTTTTGTTTTGTTTTGTTTTGTTTTGTTTTCTGACCTGGACTTACACGAATACTGTGAAATGCTTTTAGGTTATTCAAACAGTGTCCTCGTGCATATTAACATTGCAAGAACAAGAGATGTAATTGGTTCCTGAAGGCTTGTACCTCATGTAGCAGTAAACTGAGTTACAGTAAGGTGTGGATAACAGAATTTGCAAACCTTGGTCAGGAGTCATAAGCAGAGTTATGAAAAAAAGTTTAAGATATGGTAACAATAAATAAGGATTAATAAAGTCATTGTGGTTAATTCTGTTCCATCAAAGTAGAGAAGGGTACACAAGTGCATGCATATCTTGCTACGTTCTAGGGATAAGCTCTTCAAGATAGAGATGCATAATTGTGTATTAGGAAAATATCAAGAATGTTTAGGCACTCACTGAATTATCATCATGCTATAGGATTGAAATAATTGTTTTATTCCTCATTCTCTCTCTAAGTAACAGGGTAATGTCTCTTATGTCATTTTCCCTCGATATATCCCTGCTTCTCTGTTTATGAAATGGCAGTAGATAACTTTACTTCATGTGTTATTCCTATAAAAATAAATAATAATTTATCTGAGACAATAGTTTTATCTTTGACTTGTTGTATGAAGCACTACCATAGCTTTGGTCGCTGTAAACCTATTAACAAAGAGAAACATGCATAACACTTGAAGCTCTAATTGTTTTGTCCTGACATTCCTTTTGCCCCAGCATAGGAAGACTCTAAGCAAATATACATTAGATTATAGATATCGTTAATTGTCAATCAGCAGTAAACATTTGCTCTGTGTAGATTGTATTTTTGTTAAACAGTATTTTGATGCGTTAGATAATCCGTTAAAGGAGACAGTAAGGGAGAACTACTCACTTTCCAGATGTCTTTCAGACTTTTGAACTCATTTGTTAGGATCAGTTGCCTTTTTGATTCATAACAATTCTAGCAGCCGGGCTGATTGCCAACCTGCTGAGGAGGTAGCCAGAAAGGGTTTAGTCTGTTTCCTGGTATTTCTAAATGTTAAATGACTCCTTGTGCTAACTACATTGGCAAAATGTGCTGCAAAAAAAATGGACTTGTTTTCTGGAGTTTATTTCTAAGCACAGTAAAATATTATTCCTTATCTTTTTGTGCTTCTCAGGATTTAATCCAAACCTAGTAAAGCTGGCAGCTGGTTCAGTGTTTAAAAATTTGGAAAATTAAATTTTAGCATTTCAGAAGCCTTTTAAGGAAGGGAGTGTAAAACATTCCATAAGTAATATTTTAAAATATCATAGAGCTTGCAATGGAAGTGTTTAAAAGGGAAACTTAGTACATATTAAGATGATAAAATCTTGAATCCTGTAGAAAAACCTTTCTAAAAAAGTCAAAGTAAACACTCCATTTCATTCCATTATAAATATAAATTCCAAATATTAAATATTAAATATTTTAGTGACTCATGAGTAGAAGTAGTGGAAAACTGGAGAATTTTTAACGTTTAACTGAATGTTTGAAAAATACTGACCATCAGCAAAAGGAAATGAAATGAATGGGAATGGTCTGTATTTTTTCTTTGAATTTACAACCATTAAGAAGTTAGTGATTTACAGACAATCTTAATGCTCACTGCTCCATGCAGTATAGCAATCACATGAAAATCTAAAAAAGCAAAATATTGAAGTTTGTGAGATGGAAGAATTCAAATGTAACCATAGCTGTCTTAAATGCCTTTTGACTTTGGTAGAGAAAGAGAACATCAGGAAGGAAAACACATGATTAGAAGCTTAGAATTTCAAGCAGAGAGGAAGGATATTTACAGAATACATTCTGAAAGTTTTCCTATTCTTACAAGCCATATTTCAAAATTTTAGCAACTGTTATTATTGAAAACTGTTACAAGGAGGTCTGAAAATGAGGTAACAGGTCTTCGGAGAATTGATTGCAGGATTTTTCATCCTAGACTATGAATATTATGATTGATAATATTTTTAGTATAGGTGCAGATTGTCTCCTTTGTTTTAGGGGACAGTTAATGTGGAACAACTATACAAAATAGCAGATAAGTATATAATAACTTTAAGTTAAGAAATATACCTAATTATTAGCTGTCATTTACCTTAATTTTGTTATGCCTCTCTACCAAATGCCATGGAGCTGAAGCTGAGCAAAACTATGGTCTATTATATTTCCACAAGTGATTTATAACTCCTGGCCTGAAATTCTTATAAGTGATTTTATGTTTGAAATTTAATGCTGATGAAGTATCAAATGGTTTTGGTAATATGGTTTAATATGGCCACTTCCCAATTATCAGCAGCTTTGAAGAGGCCAACTCCAGACATGGCTTTCTCTTCTCTCAGATGTTTTTCCTCAGTGTGGGTAGCTTATGTTCCTCTATAAACAAGCTTCTTTATAGAAGCAAGCAAGAAGAGGTCTTTTACTAATCTCTTGTTTCAGTTTTTTAAATAATGAAAGAATTTCGCCATTGGGGTAGGTAAGGTCTTTTTTAACAAGTATACCGTAGACAATAAAGAGTTCACTATCCTGGGTCGTGTTGGGTCAGTGTGCCACTGTTATATGGAACAGACAGACACCGATCCTTGCATTTTAAAGGAGATGCAAAAATGTGTACATTAGGAAGGATCAAACTTAAAGAAGCCTGGAAAAAAAGGAAGTGAAATGGAAAAAAAAAAAAAAGGAGGGGGAAGTTGGGGCAGGAAGGACCTCAAATAAGAAAGCTAAATATGTAGTTATCTGGGAAAGGCAGCTAGCTTTCAGGATACTTTGTTACATATTAGAGGATGTGAGTGGTGGTTTGGCAGCTTCACCAGCTGGTTTGCAGCAGCAGTCCATCCAAGGAAGTAAAACTAGTTATCTAGCTTCTCTGCCAGTTCACATTTAGGCTTGAAAGCAATTAATTGCAAGGAACTCAATTGCATTCAGTCCGTAATTTCCTTTGGACTCAGAGAAAACAAGAGAAACAGGATCAGAAATAGTCCACTGATTGTAAAATGCTGAACACACAGGATTTAATGTGGCAAATGCAATACTTCAAGCCTTCATCTGTATGAATATCAGATGACTGAGTTGAAAACTTTGGGAAAAAAAAAAAAAATCAAAGCAGTCATGGTCCTCCAAAGCAGTCCTTGTTCTGACTACAGAATACAACTTTTTTTTCTGGAGTTTACACGAATGTTTGTTATAGCTACAGCATTTATACTGAGTAACCAAGGCTATGTTAGTCTTTCTTTTCTGACCTTAGTTCAGCAACTTACTCCAAGCTGAAACTTACTGTACAGGAGCAAGATTTATTCTTTGCAATGCACCAAGAATAGGCTGTGCTTCTCTGCATGACAACAGCGCATTCACCACTGTTTTTTTTGGTACCATGTTGAGGGTTCTTTTTTAAAATCTCAGTTTGGGTGTGACTCATTTTAAAATCAGCAATAATGTAAAGTATAGAAACAGTTTTTCCACATGAATCCTAGGAAAACAGTAAACAAATACTTAACAGCAAAAAGATGCAAAATAAAATCACTGTTAGAAAAGAATATCAGGGGTAGAGAGGGAACAGCTTGGAACTGTGAGATTTGCCAAGAAACACTAACATTCATGATCTAGTCTAATTTCTTTCTCAGGCTGGACCCGCCAGCGAAATGATTTTTCAATCTAGAAGCATCTGTAGTCCATCTTGTTTTTCCTTCCCCACCATCAGCTTGATTGCAGGGTATTAGCATACAGTTATGTACAGTGCACTTCTATTATTACAACTGACATCTAGTAGGAGTAGCACTACTTTCTGCTTGCTCCTTCTCCAAATGCTGAGAAAACTTCCTCCTTTCTAGCTCTTCTTTCCTGATAAAAAGGCAAAGGGAAAATGCTTAGGAGGACAGAAACTTTTTCAAGTGCTCATCACTAGAACTCTAGAATAAATTCCTATATTTTACAAGTGCCTTGAGTGAATAGCCTTTTACAGCACTTTTGCAATGAAGAGAATACATCCTACAAGATATAACTCAGAACATTCCTGGAACGTAACACCTTCAGTTCTTTTTTTACTTAGGATTTGCCCATGGCAAAGGGATTGGAACTAGATGATTTTAAGGTCCCTTCTGACCTAAGCCATTCTGTGATTCTAAGAGTAATTGAAAAAAGACTGATCATTTGTACTGTTGAAGAAAAAAATACCCCAAAGCTACAAACATTTTCCCACTTAAAAGTGTTTCTTTCTGTTTTCTAAGAAATAATTGTTTCAAAATACTTTAACAGCAGAGTATGCCTCTGGTGTACGATTGTGAAAATAATAGAAGTTTACTGTCTGTATTCCTCCTTTTCACTCTGTCAATATATCAGTGGGTCTTAGGGTCAGTAGAAAACAGATGAGGCCAGCAGGAGATTTGAAGCTAATGTGATGCTATATTCCTAAAATCCTCTTCCTAATCATGTTCTTAGGAAAATGAGTTAAGCATAAAGAAGTGTGTGCACGAATGTATCTGTTTTACATATTTGACTAGGCTAGTTTCCTTATTTATTTACGTAGATTTAAAAAAAAAAAAAAACACAGAAAAAAAACAACAGCAAGAACAAAAACACAACACCTTTCCAGTAACAGAATTGATTTGTTTATGACTTATGGAGAACAAACAGCAGGAGTTTAATACACAATCAGATAAGAGATTAGTTTGCAAAGCCATTGTGCAATTAGAGATGCTTAGGTTTAAATACACCCCTCCTCCCTACACCCCTACACCTCTGTTAGAGAAATCCATACTTGCAAGTTGTTGCAATTTAATATTGTGGTTATGAACACAAGCAACTGTTAAAATATTTCCTTCATTTTTGGACTGACAGTTGCTCCCATCTCTGAATATTTTGCATTATTTACAACAGAATTTTTCTCAGTTGCAAAGTAAGAGGTTGAATTCTTTTTTTAAATTGAAACAACAATTAGAAAAACAGTAGTGTGTTAGGCCACTTACATACAGTCCTACTCCCTTGAGGTTCTAGCTTGTCAGCAAAGTGTAATGTTTTTGAATATAGTAAGCACCTAACAAAAATCTGAAAATGGAAGAATTAACTGAATGGAACTTTGAACAAATTCACACTACCTTCACTGCCCACTGGAAATAATAACCACTGTATTGTTTTTTTTTTAATAGATCCTTTGTGTTTGTCCTTCATTTCTTCATATGTATCAAGGAGACAACCATTTCTATTTGGAAATGTAGGATGTAAAATATAAGTGGGGCTGTTAGCAACGCTTGTATTTTATTTTTTAGCTGACAAAACAGCATGCATTGTTTTATTTAATTAAAATTCAAATAAACTATTATAGAATAGTTATCCAGAACTCATGGAGTAACCGAAAGAAAATAAAAAAACATGAATAAAAATGGACATAAATAATGAGGATCTTTAAGTATAGTTCACAATTATTAGTAAATACATAACACTTTCCTATTTCTTAGACACTTTTCAAGCAGAAACTCTTGTACATGATGGTATAATAGCTCTTGTCTATGAAAACAGTCTATTTACTGAATGAAATCTAAGTTCAAATGTAGAAATGCACATAAAAGGACAAATGCTCATTTTTTAAACAATTTCATGAGTACGTGAAGATAAGATTAAAGGAAAAAAGACCTGCTACATCTTCATCTTAACCTTCAACATTACAGACAAAGAGTATTTTCTGCCACATCACAGTCTCATTCTGTTATTCTTTGATCTAATATTTAGCATTGTTTCTGGATGGTATGATCATGTGATTCCTACTTTCTACGTGGCAACTAATGTAGAAATAATCTGTCAGGACTGTCATTGAGGATCAATGCTAAATGTTACTCAGCAGGATGCAGACTGTATCTCGGTGGGTGTCCTCCTACTATGCTTTGATTATGTTTGTCGTAAAGAAAAGTCTACTTGTGCTTACAGTATTCATATTTCACCCCCTCCATGAAAAACCTATTACATCCTTTTGTTTTGTCCCTGTTTCAACAATATAGATACTTTAAAAACATATACGCAGCATTTTCGGATTCCTTCAGTATAATCTGATTATAAAGGGGTTATATGACAGTTTGTCTCTGCTACTTATTGTGTGGCTTAAATCTCTGAGGACAAGCTGACTGTACATCCACACAATTTAGAATCTGATGGCAGCTGTGGTTCAAAAATGTTCTGGAACAGTTCTAGGGTCATCTGGGGAAGCACCTTGTTGTACACCAAGGTACAGGAGGATTTTATTCTACTTATTACTTCTTATAACTTCATTAGCTAGCAAAACTACAGGCTGGCTACATAGGATAAAGATTTAATTAAACAGAGTGGTGATTTAACTTAGAGCAAGAAGGAAAATGAGATTTTTTAAATACTTTTCTGCATGAGTGTGAAGAAGTAAGTCTACAAATAGATCTTCATCTATGAACATTGATAAATAGATCAGGGTTGTATATACTGAGTGAGAAAAGAGGGATATTACATTGCACAGCAAGCTGATATATTGCATTTATGAAAGAATATTTCAAATAAACAATAGGAATTTCAGAGAGCATACCTAAGTTTTCTGTGTGGCAAAAACTCACCCATGACTTTCTGTTGCCTTATAGCGTTAGCTGTATTCAATAAAGTTTTATAACACTGGTGCTCTGTTAAACTTCCAGGCATGAACGAATACATACCAAAAGACCCTACCATGTGGATGGAGCTGACAAGTACTCTCAAGATGATGATCTGGTAAATCTAGAAGTTCTTGATGAGGTACTGTGTTTTCTGAGCATCATTTTCCAATCTCTCTGCCTTACGTTTTCCCTGTTTCTGTTCTTTAGGCTTCTTTTAACATAATGATAAGTGCTTCTTCTTGGAAGCTTTTGTTTCAGCATGGAAAAGGAGTTGTCTCATAATCTATCTGCTATCACCATTTATTTAGTAATAGTCTATTTGATAAGGTAAAAGCAATAGAAATGAATCCTGTGCTGTGGAAGTGGTTAAATATGAGTGATACAGGTTTAAAATATTTTCTGAGTTTACTAAAATGGAAAGTTTAGTAATGAAGATGTAGATTGAAGTGACTTTTCTAAAACTGATGAGTATACATAGGGCATCTACAGCTTCTGAGTAAAACATGGTAAAACAACATCAGCTGCATATTGCATATTACCTATGTGCGGAGTGTCTGTAAAAAATTTTTCTGAGAATCCTTAACCTGCGTGCCAGTAAGAAAAATACATAATAGCAAATTATTTTAGCATCCTGTTTAAAACAGCCTCTTACTACTAGTAAAAAAAATTAATCATTAAAAAATTACTATCCTTGTTTCATGATCAAATAAAAATTAAATGGAAATGTACTGGGAAGTGCAGAAGCAATCTGTATGGCCATTTTAACTTCACAAAGTTTACTTCTTGAACTGATGAAATAAAGTACAAGCTAATCTGGTAGTAGGATGTGCCATTTAACTTAGTTTTATGGCTTTAGTGAAAAGTTTTTTTTGTTTTTTTTTTTTTTGTGATATTGGTGTTTGAGAAATAATTAGTAATACTTAATGTACAAACCTCTTAATTGATGTTATCAGCATCTTTAGAAAAATCTCACTGACTGGGAAAATAGTGCTTAACAAACAAATTTTTTGTAATCTCAGGATACAATTATCCATCAGCTGCAGAAACGCTATGCTGACTTACAAATTTATACGTATGTTGGAGATATTTTGATAGCCTTAAACCCTTTCCAGAATCTCAGCATTTACTCTCCACAGGTAAGAGAGACTTGAAGATGTGTACAGTACTTTCTTTACATTTTGTAATAACACTACTTGCTAAAATACTCACATGATGGGAATGCAGTTTAAACCACAGTCTTTTCTTCCTCCAAAAAACTATGTCTGTAAATTGTTTTCTATTTTTACTTTTAGTCTTGTTTGATTTAATTGCTTTCTGCTTGGTGACACAAATTCCATAGGAGTGCTAAGATTGCCCCAGTCACAGCTGTTCGTCTTGTCTGGTATTTAGGGCTTTCTTCTGGGAAACAGAAGATAGTTATATGAACTACCTCATGCTGAGTCTGTTGCTTTCTAAACAATTGCTCTGACTGGTTATTACATGTCCTGTGCCATCAGTTGTGGCTTAAAAGAAATCAGTGAATTGAATGCTGTAAAGATAGAGACAACTGAATTCTCTATGAATATGAAGAGTGGTGAAGCCATAAATCTTAGTCTCCATGGGTACCTAAGTCAGAGATGCAGGCAGAGGAACAGATTCAGCTTCCCTTTTATCTTTGCAGTTTCTTTGGTAATATCTGGATATTTCCCTGCTTAAATGCTTTGGTTTGAAATTATGTTCCTTGTGATACAGGTCTCCTCACCATGTTGTAAAAAAAATGTTGGAAAACATTGGCAGTACCAAGAATTACCACTCTTTAGTCAGAATTTTTCAATAGAACAGGCAACTACTGACCTTGTGGGATGGCAGAAGAAGATACTCAGTATTCTCCTTATCAGATCTTAACTGTATAGATAAATTCTCTATTTTTTACTGTTGTGTTTTTTTTCTTAATCTAGTTCTCCAAGCTTTACCATGGTATGAAGCGCTCATCCAATCCCCCCCACATATTTGCCTCTGCAGATGCTGCCTACCAAAGTATGGTGACATTCAGCAAAGATCAGGTAAAAATATTAATTTTGTTTTAGATTTCACATTAGTCATAGTGCCACCTTGCTATGGATATAGCTAAAGTTCAGTTATGTTGTGCTTTAAGACTTCTTTTCTGTAAGCCTTTTATTCCTGTATATGAAAAACAGCAAAATCTAATTGGGACTTTTGAAGAGGACATAGCAACATAGAAGATCATATAGAAGGTTAACTAGTCAAATAGAAGTATTACCTAACCTTATAGTTTCCTGCACACCCATGAAGTGCTGGCAGTTGACACCAGTCACAGACTGTTGCAATACGCTTTTGATTCAAGCCTGTCTTGCTCTAGATATTGTAATCATTTACACCTGTGTAAAATAGGCGAGTCTCAATACTTCAGTAGGTTAACAAAGTTTGAACTGCTCTTCCACTGCATAAAGTAGAAAGCAATTTAACAAGCAAGGAAGAAATGTAATGAGTATGCACATCCTGCAGTTATTTTAATGAGAATGAAATATTTTGCTGTAGAAGTTAGATTCCTTTTTATTTCATTCTTAAAATTGTAATTTTGCACTCTTTCTAACATGATGTGTTGGATGTACATGAATACAGGGGCCTAAAAATTATGTATTGTTATCTGGAGAAAAAAATCAATTTTTACATCAGCACACGAGGCTAACTTTGTAGATTTTTAATATAAAATATGCTTCCTATCTTCTTAGGAAGTAATTTGCATTTAGATCTAAATCTTTATGCAAAGATAGCTAATAATTACTTGTAGGCATCCAGGCATGCCTGCTGGCTTATATAGTTTGCTATTTGCAACGGTTTTTATCTCCATTAACTGAGAAGTTATGCAGCTTCTTCAGGTAAAGATGCACTAGATGCCCAGTGTAGCTGGGCTGTTTATCCATTCAGCCTTCCCTTGTATTTTCCTTTGAAGCCTGAAAATTGACTATGTATCTAACATTTCTGGGGAATCTCAAGTCATGTTCTGGCTAGTATGAGTCATGCAGGAACTTATGGGCTTTAAACTGTATAAACTGTTGTATGTGACTCCCCTGTTAAGGTAGATTAAGACAATTTCCGGATAATACAAACCTATAAATACATTGCTGTTTTATTTGTTACCAAAAAAAAAAAAAAGAAAAAAAAAAAAAAGAAAAAGCTATTCCAGGATAATGGATAACCTTTCTCTGGGAGTGTAAAATTGTTGTCTGGAGAAATGTTATCCCTTTCAAACCATCGCAAAGCTTAGTTCTGTGTCAGTCATCGCTGTATCAAGTATTCTAAGACCTTGCCTCTTTTCCCAGCAAAATCTTTTATGTTTACTGTGTAATTCAGGTAACTTCAAGCTAATCCCTGAGTTTGTAAGCCTTTGGAAAACCTATAAAATACTGTGTGATATATACAGTCTGCCAAATCAAGAAGAATATGGACATGTTCTCCCAGAATCACTCAATGAACATATGCATATTTTTCTGAAATGTTTAGGTTTGTTGTTTTAATCTGAATATCATCATCATGTACATGATGATCTCTATGCAGCAATAGACCTTATGATAGTTTTCAGTGCTAGGAGCAAACTTTTGTTTAGTGTATTAAATACAGCTTTACCTTGGTTTTCCATTAATTTATATGAACTCAATGAAATGAGCTCAGATGCACTGATAATTAAGTCACGTGAACTAGCTGTGGCAATCTTTTGATTTTTACAGGCTGTGTATGTATGCATAGCATGGATTAGCTTTGTAGATAAGGTCATTCCTTTCTATGTCTTAGAGCTTAGAATTTTACTCACTCCTTCTCATGTACACATTTCTGTCAGGCATTGCAAGATAAAGATTATAGAATCATAGAATAACTTAGGTTGGGAGGGACCTCAAACCCCAATTTTAGTTATCTAAGGAATAAAGAAATGATTGTGGAGAGCCTCTACTGACCTTTCAGAAAGCACTTGAGAGATCTGACTTCTAAGATATTTTGCAGTCTTGGTACTAAACATTAAGTAACAGATAGGAGCAGAAACAGGTGAAAATCTATTTATCAACCATGTGGTGAACTGTACACTTACTGTTTTGTTTGTATGTTCAGTGCATTATCATCAGTGGGGAAAGTGGTGCTGGAAAGACAGAAAGTGCCCATTTGATCGTCCAACATTTGACCTTCTTGGGAAAGGTATTTCTAGCAATCATGTAAAACAATGAATAAATGCTCCCCACTCCCTAGTGTTTCACTTTATTAAATGTTTAATATTAAAAATTGTTCTTGTGAACTAACCCGCTTGAGTCAGGGACAGAGTAATCAAGCATTTGTAAGCACTGAATCATGCTATTAGAGTATGATCTGCACCAACCCATTTCAGTGTAGGAGAAAGTGACGAATTCCAAGTGTTCAGTGCTGTAGTTATCTGCAGTATTAGTGACCTATAACATTGTTCATGTATACAATAAATAACAGATCTTGCTTTGGCTCTGATCTTGGAAGCTCTTATGTTTTTAAATGTTATGAGTAATGCTACTACTGCAAAATAGTGTAGAAATCAAGTGTGTAAGTTTAACAAGTGTATGTATTAGTATGATTGTTGTCTTAGGTAATATTCATTTTGTTCAGTTTTTGGTGGCTTTGTTGCCTTAACTAAATCATACAAAGCTTCAGAGATAAAACAATTGCAGAGAAGGAAGAATATGGTTTTCCTTACCTGTAGGTGTTTTTCTCTTCAGTGTATGGCTTTTATTATATAGATAGGAAGGTTAATGGAGTATCTAACTCCATAAGAATGGGATAATGGGATATTATGCTTCTTAAGCAGGGATTGGATTGTGAGTAGGCGATATATTCTTTTAATGGTCCTTCTGATTTATATCTGTTCTGTCAAGGCCAATAATCGTGCTTTGCGTGAGAAAATTCTTCAGGTGAATCCTCTGGTTGAAGCATTTGGGAATGCCTGTACTGCCATCAATGACAACTCAAGTCGCTTCGGAAAATATCTGGAAATGATGTTTACACCCACAGGAGCTGTAATGGGGGCAAAGATTTCTGAGTATCTACTTGAAAAGTCAAGGGTTATAAAACAGGCTGTGTAGGTGCACTGATCATCCATCCTTTTTTGTAATGTTTAGATTCTGTTTAATTCTCTAAAACTCTTATTTAGGTGCTTCCAACACTTCCAAGTGCTTCCTCCTGCTGAAGCAGTAAACCTTTGTGCAGTACGATTAATGACAAGAATAGTTTGGTTCTTTTGGACCAAAAGCCAGACCTGTTCTTTTTTTTTTTTTTTTTTTTTTTTTTTTTAGAAACAATGTGATTTTCTGGATTTTCTGTTTTACGGTTGAAATAGTTATCTTTGGGCTTCCATTAGTATTGGCCCTGATCATTTGCCACCTGTCTCAATGAGCTCATGATAAAGACTTTTGCTTTTACCTTGTACAAGATACTGCAAGTATAAACATACGTGCTTTATAGATGTGCTTTTCTTTTTCTAGGGGAGAGAAAAATTTCCATATATTTTATTATATTTATGCTGGCCTTTATCATCAGAAGAAACTTTCTGAATATAGGCTTCCTGAAAAAAAGCCTCCTAGGTAACCATCAGTCACATGTTTTAAGTACTCATTATAATTATCAGCTCTTGCTTTCAGTATGATTTCTTCAGGTCTGTCATAATCCTTCTGTATTCCTGAAGGATCTTTTTTTAATCCTCTCAAGCAGAAAAAAAAAAAAAAAAGAAAAAAGGATGGACAATAAGGAATTACAGTATTTGTATTAAAAACTTGAACCATTTAAGGAGAAGGAAGAAACATTACTGTATAAATATTTTATCATACGTTCAGATCAGGACAGTTACCCTGTAATTTCTTGCAGTTCAGGAACTCCAAATATGTTTTGAAGTTGTGTTTTTTAATTGGTATTTGTACCTAGAGAGCACCTGGTCTATATGATTCTATATTGGTTGAGAGCATGCAGGTAAAATGTTAGTAACACTATGAACAACACTATGAACAGATTATTAACAAAGAATAAGCAAAAGTGACTGCAACAAAAACAAAAATGTCTTATGAATTAGCACTAAAATATTTAATTGAAAGATATAAATAAGTGTTTTTTTCGATTAATGATGTAGTTGCATTATAGTCACTGTAGGTTGTTCTGACTTATTACCTACTTAGTGCTTTCTTTCTCTCACTCTGTTTAGATACATTGATAATGAAACTGGAAGAGTAATGCATGATATTGTTACTAAGGATTCCTATGGAAGACAATTTGAAGCAATTCAGCATTGCTTTAGAAGTATAGGATTCACTGATGAGGTAAGATATCCAGTTGCTTCACCACTGTTGACTTTCCTGAAAACAACCTCCAGTGCTGCTTGTGCTTAGGCTGCCATTTGGCTGTGTGAATACACAGCATGCCACAGAATCTCTCTTATAACAGAAATGAATTATGAAAGTAAAACCAAACAACTGGAAGCCAGGACCAGTCGGAGGTCTCATTTTGCTGTTAGGCAAGTCCATTCACAGTTCTATAGAATCTTCTTTCTGTGTAAATAACAGCTTCCTTGAGTTAGAACTTGATCTTAGGACAATCTACAAACTTTAATCATCATCCGATGCTCACCTTTGTCTTTCATGAACTAAGTTTGATGTACATGTTTGATTGGATTCCTTGAGGGTGCTTTTTGTCATTTTTACAGGAAGTGTATTCAGTGTACAGAATTCTGACTGGTATCTTAAATACTGGAAACATCGAGTTTGCTGCCATTTCTTCACAACACCAAACAGATAAAAGTGAAGTTCCAAACCCAGAAGCCTTAGATAATGGTAACTACATTTTAACATGATCAACTCTACAAATGCCATTGCAATGTATATGTGAGAATCTGTAACTTGTGGTAACAGGCTATGCTAGTGATGTCCTCAGAATAGTCATAATTTATATATATATTCTACACTGTCTTTCAGCTGCTGCACTGCTAAGTATTGGGTCAGAAGAACTGCAAGAGGCCCTAACCTCCCACTGTGTTGTAACACGGGGGGAGACTATTATCCGAACAAACACTGTGGACAAAGCAGCTGACGTGCGAGATGCCATGTCTAAAGCACTTTATGGCAGACTCTTCAGCTGGATCGTAAATCGCATTAATACGCTTCTTCAGCCAGATAAAAATATATGGCAAGTTACACATCACTGAATCATTTGTATTTACTGTGCATATGTCTTTGATGGGTTCACCCATTTGTATATTTTTTGATTTTGCAGAAGAAACGCTGTGTTTATTTTGGCTAAGGCTTCAAAATGGCTTTCATGCTGTGAAACTGAATTCTGTTTCCAGGACATTAACCCAACATTCTCGAAGAACTGAGTGAAATTTAGCTACTGAAGTCAGTGGAAATTGATGATTAAAATTATGTAAAATTCTTTAAAAAGATGCTTTGCGTGTAGAGAACATTAAAATCATACCAATGGCCAGTAAGTATTTGAAGTACGCTGAAAACATTCGTATGTTTGCAGAGTCCTTCCAGTACTTCTGTCATTGTAATTTAGTAGTAAATACAGATTGAGTAGTAATTGATGATGTTTTCATTGTCAGGTAATGATCTGATTGCTTTGCTCTTTTCAAACAGCCCTAGAGATTTCTAAAAATAAGAGAACCCCTTAGGTGATGTAAAAATGTTTTTACTAACTACAGTGCCCCTGCTTCCATGCTGGGAAACTGGATAAAGCAAGGAGGAAAACAGTGCTGTAAAAGAACATAGAATCTGGGGAATAATTATTGCAAATATAACTTAAGGATGCTAGTTCTGAATTCCACTACAGGTAATTTCACTCATCCTTGGCAGCACTGAGATAGAGAAAGGTGTCTTGAGATACCTTTTAGACCTCCAGTTCCCCTTCATTGCACTGAATATAAACAGCTGCTATTTCTGACTGTAACCTGAGTCTCTTAGTTTTATGCAGGAGCCAAAGTGCGAAGTTTAGCATATAGCATTCTCCCTTTCAGAGCATGTCTGCATGACATAATGTGTTGTTACGTACAGACAGACTGTGAATGAACCTATATATTGCATTATTAATGTAATTCTGTGCCTAGGCACCAAGTTAATAGGTTGTACTTTTTCTTGTCTTAGAGATAGCTTGGAGATCCCTACTTGTACTTTTTTATACCATGGAGAAACACAATCCACACTTGCATTTCCAGTGGTTACTGTTGTCTGAGTATACATAATCTAGCAAGCTAACACATGGCGTTTTAATAATCCTCCTGTAGCAGCAGCAGATTTGGTAATTGTCTTGCTGACTGGGTGTAGCAATAACATGCTAATAGAGCTTGGCACCTTTCATGTACCTGGAGGATCTGTCAGTAGGTTTGGTTCAGGATGTGTTTATTGGAACCACTTATTTTAATGCATTTCTGAAGTCTGTTATTAAGTAATCGTGATTGTCTTTTTCTTCTTCATGGGAATTTGTAAAAGACAAATGGAAAACCCAAAGTGTTAATGATTCTCAACAAATGCACAAATTGTTATAAATTCAAATACACTTTTTCTTCTCTGTTTTTGCAGCAAATTGAATTGATTGTGCCATCTTAGTTACAATGTTTACTTTGATTGTAACTAGATGTTGCCCATACTGAATTTTGTTTGACTTTTCACATGCAGCAATACTGAAAATGGAATGAATGTTGGTATACTAGATATATTTGGATTCGAGAACTTCGCAAGGAATTCCTTTGAACAGCTGTGCATAAATATTGCTAATGAGCAGATCCAGTTTTATTTCAATCAACATATTTTTGCACTTGAACAGGTAAATTCAGCTCTCATGAAGTCTAGTTGAATCTGTCATCTTGACCCATAGATTATATTCAGGAATACATTATAAACTATAAAATGGTTGTGGGATTTAAATGTATGTAATGTTCACATCTTTCAGCATAGTTGTTGCTGTTTCGTAAATAATGTTGCTGGGGCCTATAGAGTGTACCTATGCATCATAAATGTCCTGGTGGTTCAATAATAAAACTTTGTTGACTTTGTAGATGGAATATCAGAATGAGGGAATTGATGCTGCTACAGTGGAGTATGAAGACAACCGTCCACTTCTAGATATGTTCCTCCAGAAACCCATGGGTCTCCTTTCTCTACTAGATGAAGAAAGTCGATTTCCTCAGGCAACAGACCTAACATTAGTTGGTATGAGCAAGCAAGCAAAAGTCCTGGCAAACAGCTAATGTATTTTGAGAGCCTGGTGTGATATCTTTACTTAAGCTTTTCTAGTCTAATTGTCCGACTGAGGCTGTTTGACAGTTTGAGTGTGTTTTTCATTTTGCTTCACCATGCTTCTATGCTTCACATGTTTTTTATATTGCAGAAGTTATTTTACATATCTTGTGTCAAAAGCTTGTCTTTTCAGTGTTTAAAGGAAATAACCTCTGTGTTGTCCCTGTACATGAGGTACATCAAGAGGCTTTTATCAGCATTTAAAGGGAAAAGCTGAGACATAGCAGAACTTGTATCTAGGACCACCCTGTGAGTTATCATTAGTGTCGAGAATAAAACTAAGATCTCCTAGGATTGCAGGCCCATGTTTATCCAATTAGAAAATATTACTTCACTGCAGATTATCTCATCATAACTAGAAAGTGTGTGTTATTTTTTGTGTGCCATCTGGCTGAATATTTCCCTTCCTTCATGCATAGTTTACGCATGTCTTAACAAATTTGGCACAAACTTTAAAACATGTAGTACATGCTATGTTTAAAAATGTTTTCCTGCTTTTATTTTCTAGAACTTCATTTTTCCTTGTAGTACGTAACAGAGTTTCAGTTTGTTCAATCAAACATTGCAGCAGGGATTCAAACACTTAGAGAAAAATTACAACTGTCTGGTAAATTGCATGATATATGTACAATATTTTTCACTTCTGGGCTGCTACTTGAAATGAGGCCAAAGAAGAAAACATGAAGATGGCACATAGTTATTACTGGGTAATCTGACAATAGATGTTCTTACAGTAGTTCTGAGTTCTCGAGCAGGAAGTAGGCCTTAATTAGGATCAAGATTTTACTTAATCACTGTAATTCATTTTTATCAACTTCTCAAATGTTTAGATAAATTTGAAGATAACTTACGATGCAAATACTTCTGGAGACCAAAAGGAGTAGAATTGTCATTTGGTATTCAGCACTATGCTGGAAAGGTGAGGTCGTGTGATTTTTATTTAGTTAAAATCATAGTTTTGTAGTCATTATCTGTTTTAACCAGAGTTATTGCTTTTTCCTCTCTTTAATAGACAAAATGATAAAGTTTTAAGAAACAAAGAATCTACGATAAAATTTCCGTGTGAAGTAGTCCATTCTAGAACCTATCTTTAGTACTCTTAAAAATTAGATGGACAGAAGCCACCTTTTGTTCTGAAAGAAGTCTGGCACCAGAAACACTGTCACTACGATATTTTTAAAGGAACAACTCTGGAACCAGTACAGGCTATGCAATTTTTAACATTCTGTGAATGCCACAGTCGTTCTGTCTGTGATCATATATACATACATATTTGTTTAAAGACAGTGTGTAATGGTGTCTGCAATAGATCTTAAAATCCCACAGAGATCATTGGAAAGACTGAATGGTGTAATTTTTTGCTAGCACAGATGACTTTCCATACTCCACAACACCTACCTTGCTCTCAGCAGTTCACCTATTACTTTATATGAGAATAATTGTCCAATTGTTTCATGTAATATGAGCTATGCTTGTGAGGCGCATGAATCTTCATTCACAAATAAAGTGAAAATAAAATATCAGTGTTTTATTTAGTTATTAATAATGTCTGTTCTATGGCTCATTATAAAGAGTCAAAAAATGTTATGATATGCTCTAGTAAACTTAGTCCAGCTTTCTGGCCTGTTAAGAATAACTGTAACTGTAACATTTCATACAAATTTAATAAATTCTTTGTCTCTGAATGGCCAAGTCATAAAAACATGACTAGTTGTGAAGGCAAACACTCAATTTCTCTGAAAACACAAGGACTCCAGTGGAATTGGGCTAGAAAGGAATATTGCTGGTAATAATAAAACCAGTTTAAATATTAGAGCAGCTTTCTTAAAGAAAATAAAGGAGATTAGAGGAAAAGTAACAGATTCATATATGATAACAAATAGCCAGGCATTAATTTCTATAAAATACAAGAAAAGTAATTTTTTTAAAAGCAAAATAAAATTGTCTACTGAAGCATTAGGTAGTAAAGAATCAAAACTCATGTGCCCTAGCACACAGAAAGAAATGATGAATGTTTAGTTTTTCTACTAACATTTTGGAAGTATTAAGAAGCCTGTTTAACAGGCTTCTTGATAGTGAGCTACATCTGAAACTTACTCCTGTTGCCACAACAGAACTAGTTACCAATCAGTTTGGTGCAAGCAATAAATAAATTTTGACTGCCTGGGAACCATTTCTTATTTCACATGTAAACTGTCAACTTAAGTTTTAACAAGGTATCTCTGTTATATTATTCACACATCCATTGATGTGACAAACCATAATATAACATGACTAAAACCCAGTTTAACCCAATTTGATCTGCACTGACATGTGATTAATGCAAGTGTTTTTGGTTTGTTTTTAAAATGATTCACGTGTTGAAGACACCATGTTAGCTGTATACTTTTAAGTCCTTTGCAGATGTTATTTTTGTGGAACACTTTCTGACAACTGTATCTGACCCTGTTTCCCATGCTAGGTATTATATGATGCCTCCGCATTTCTTGAGAAGAATAGAGACACTCTTCCTGCTGACATAGTGGTGGTGCTGAGAACCTCAGAGAACAAACTTCTTCAGCAGCTGTTTTCTAGCCCACTAACCAAAACAGGTACTTTCTGCAACATTTTCAGCCACCTCCGCCTTTGAAAATCTAGTTGTTTCTGGACAAACCTCTGCTTTTCATCTCTTTCTGCTGTTGAAAGTTTCCTAGATATCTAAAGTGTTAAATAATAGTAGTATTGATATATTTTTTTAAAAAGTATGTTGCCATAAACCCAGGAGGCAAGATTCATTCGCTGTTCCAGAGAAAGGGAGATTATATGGTGTTTAGGGCAAGAACTCATTTTGAAAACAGAATGAGAATGTATTTTTGTTCTTTCTCCTTTGCTAAGTTCAGTTCAGTTGATATATTCTTGCATAGTATTTCTTACAATTTCTAAATCCTGTAATGTTGGTTGTTAGTTTGGAGATAATGCCCATCTGTTTAGATTCATTGGTGCAGTACATAAAATTGTTTCTTCCATATTTTAAAGTATGCATACTGATCTGCTAGGTTTCATAAATTTCATTTATCTTAAGCTTATTGACACTGACTTACTTCAAAGTGCACAGATCTGTGGTTAAATAAAATAGTAAGTTAAAATTTGCTTTCTCCATGGATTGTCGTCAGAATACTACTGACGTGTATAAATGCAGTATACATGCCAACGAAACAAGAAATGTACGCATTAAAAATGTCAGTCAATGCTTTCCATGTTCTTAAAGGTCTTTTTTCATAATTAATAAGAAAAAGATGTAACAATAAGGAATAATCCAAATACAATGTGTTGTATTAGATTGCAAAATTATTTTGATCTGATATGATATAAACAAGTGTGATGGTTGTCTTTCTACCAAAAATGTTCTGGGTAGAAAAAAGTGTACATGCACGAGGTAGTGCTGTATATAGGCTGTCGGTACAGTTCAGTGCTTGTGCAGCATATTTGTCTGTGATTTCTGGAAACTCGGTAGTCCAGTCACAGCCTCTGGTATTGCTCTCAATCTATCTTGAGACTTCTACATAGAAAAAGAACATCTGGAGTAATCCAGATATAGCAACATTCTTTGCACAAGTGTAACTGATAGCAAAATATCTGTTTATATTCTACATATGATAGATTCCTACTAATACGTTCTTTCCTGCAATTAGAAGGCTCTGGATTACTTCCCTTCAAATTACAATTTTAGAGGACCCTGAGAGGCGAGAATCCGCTGAGGAGTCTGTTTCTCCTTTCAGCCTTGACAAGCTTAGATGAAGGGAGATGTAGGTTAAAATAGAGTAGGATAGTTTATTGCCTACATAGGAAACACAGATCTTTGAGTCTATTTCTTCTGACATTTGAGTCCTTAGTAAAGACTGGTAGAAAGAATTTCTTATACTGGATGGATCAAACAAAGCTAAAAAGAAAGCTCACATTGAGTCAAATATGCCTCACCTCCCTCTTTACCAGCCATTTTCTACCTTGGAGCTGTTGTCAGAATGAAACAGATTAGGTATTTTCTCCCAGTTATCAGTCACAATTATTGTAAATATTGTAGGTTTGATTTCATGCAAACTTAGCTGCCTCTGGCTTTCTAGAGGTGCTTTCAGTGACAGCAGGACTAAACTGAGAATTTTACCCAGCATGCATAAAAGATTCAGGAAGGAAATACTTCTCATTGCAACAATGTATGTTTACCATGTTGGCGTATTACCACTTCTTCTTTTCCTTATTTCCTATTTAAATGAATTGGGTGGTTTCTGCTTCCCATAATAGGAAGTTTACCTTTCCATGGAGTACAAGAAACAAGTTGAATCTGTATTTCTCTCAAGTTCAGTATGGGACATCCTGGTAAAAATCATTATGCATGTGTTCCTGTGCATGATACTTTAAGAATAACTTAAATCTCTTAGGTCATTTCTGTTTTTTTGAAAGACTTTGTGATTTTGCTCTATTTTTTCCAGCTGTCTAATATAATTGGCACCCACATCCTGTTTTGGGGCCTCTGTGTTCTAAAATCAGATTGTTGCCAGGTTTAGTTTTGGCAGCTTGCAAGATAAATGAAAGGTTTGGCTGAGACAGAAGGTATAACTGGCAATGCTGCTTCATCTCTGCATAGTGTAGAAAGGTAATGCTATTCACTTAACTTTCTACAAAGAAGCTTTTGTAAACAAAAGAATAGTGACCATGTAAATTTCCCACCAAGGACTCTGCCCTTGCCTCTAAGCCTTATTCCCTCCACTCAACATGTACTTCATTTCTAAAGCCAGAAAATATACAGATTAACATTCATGATCTCAATACAATTTTTTCAGTTTTTTGTAGATTACTGGCTGATGTGAAAGTTAATAATTTACATGGAAGCCATATTGCATCCCTCCAGGTAACCCTGACTTGAAGTGAGCCTTCTGCCAGTATCTCTGGTGTTTTGTTTGAAGAGGAGTGACAGCACATTCTCACATCTGCTTGCAACTAGCTCTGGAATTTGCAGCATACATGGTTTTTGCCAAGCGGCTTTCTCTAATATGCGTAAGAGTCACTAGGTGGTGCTATCCCAGAAGCAAGAGGGAATTTGAAACTATAACGCGGGTCTGCGAGTTACTGAAATGTAGTTCCTAAATACCAGTAAGAACAAAAAGATGCCTTTCCCACTCCGGGAAGACCTTGTGTTTGAAGTATTTTTATATAACCGTCGTTTCTTCCCCTGTCAAAAACTAAGCAGCTGCTAGAAAATAAATATTAAAAAGACTAAGTTCTTATACTAATTTAAGATCACATTAATCCCTGTAATTTATCAAACATACTTATCCCCACTTAACAAATGCTTCTGTTTCACAGTAGAAGACTGTGTAGTTTAAAAGGCCAGAAATTAACAGCAGGACTTCAAATGCACATTTGTAATAGCATTTATGGTTAAAAGAGTGCAGAATTAGTGATATAGATGTCAGAACTTAAACATTCCAGGATTAATTTTATAGATTGCCCAGCTTGTTTTTTCTTCCTTTCGTGGAAAAGTAGTGCATTGAGTGCAGTTTGGAGCCTGATTGTATTTTCTGGGGTCTGAATGAACATACTCTTATTTAACCTCCCAGTGCCGAGGATTCTGTATATTCTAAAACTAAAATGATATTTACTCCAAATATTAAAGAGAAATAGAGCATTTTAAAAAGCCTGCCATTACTCCAGTTGAATATGCATGTTTCCATTTATAAGGCTTTCCTGTTTGTAGTGTTGGTTTATTGCTGTCACAGCTAAAGCGTCAGAGAGGAAAGAAACCATGCAATCTATAGCAGAGTCCACTTGAAAGAGAAGAGGGTTTAACAGAAAAGATTAAGGAGAGCCCTGGTACATTCGCTACCAGTATTAGTAGTAGTGAGGAATCAGACCATCTGGCTCCGTTCTGATACTTCAGAATTTTTGCAGTATCACGTTTAAATGCTGATATCATTAGAGTGCTTGAGGTTTTTAAAACCCCTGGGGTCTTTGTGACTATAGCTCCCTCCTCTAGTATTTGCACTCACTTTATGTTCTCCAACTGATCTGACTGTGGGGAGGTAGGAAGGTGCAGGCTTCTCAGAAAAGTTGTAGCACATCATTCTCTACTTTTGAAATGTAATCCCTACAGACTTTTTTCCCCTCTAAAATTCATGGACCCTTAGAGCTTTTGTCATGGTGACTCTGTTCTAGCTTAGATCCTTGCTGGAGAGATGGAGAGAGAGTTGCCACCTGGAGGGAGGAAAAGAAAAATACTCCAGCCTTCCACCCCCAGAACAGTCACAACAGAAACATTTCTGTCACAGTTCTGACTCTGTAGGGATTGGGCTTGGCTGTGTATATTAGACTGAGCTGAGCACCAGTACTGCTATAGCAGCATCACCTCTGGTGCTTTTAGTAACATTGGGTGTTGCTCACACAATCAGAGTGTACAATTTATTTATCATGCAAGGTTAATTATCTCATCTTGCTCAAAGTCCCTAGTTACATGAGCCAGAGAACTGAAAGTGAAAGTTTTCAAAACCTTCACCATAGAGTTAAGATATTTTAACAAGGGAGAAGCCCTCAGACAAAAAGTAATGATAAACAATGCATATCCCATTAAAAAAAAAAAAAAAAAAGCAAACAGACTACATGCTGAGAAAGCCTGGGACATATTATTGCCATTCTTTCTTTATGTACCCTAAAGCATACAAAAACTAGGGCTTCATGCAAAATCACATTGAAAAATTACTTTTCACCATTCTATTTCAGTTTCTATTTCAGTTCAGTGAAAGAAAACTACTAGGCACAGGGTGAAATCTTGGTCAATCTTCAGGCTTTGACAGTGCTTTCGATGGAACCCGTTACTGCACTCTCCTCAACACAAGCACTTCCTCCGGCACCAGGTAGTGGAGAGGCTTCTGGTTTGGTCTAAGCCAGACTTGTTTACTGAAATACAGCGTGTTTTCATCTGGGCTTAGCAGATTTTTTCTTTTAATTCCATACATCACAAGAGAGTGAAAGTCTTGAATACATCTTAATTTTGCAAATTTATCCTGCAGTAAATTCTACTTATAATGGCACTTTTGTGTTAGTATTTTCACCTCCAGGAAGTAACTGCAGGCAGTCTGAGTCAAATTAATTGGAAACAAAGCCATTGTAATTATAGTCTCACTACTTATAGATGAATCAGAATTTACATTTTCTAAGAATTTCAGGTTAATGGAAGCTCTATATTTTCACTCAGAACAGAGGCTTTCCTACTTCTGGCTGGTCCATATGTTAAAGGCATATAAAAGTTAATCGGTTTTGCTTTGCTGCCAGTGTGTTGTGTGCAAAGAGAGGCTTTAAACCACAGATGTGCAACGTAACAATTGTGAACTTTACTGAATTGCAGATGTGGGACATCAGTAAACTAAATTAAATGTAGCTTAACTATGGAGGTAGAGTTTGATTGCATTTTATTTCATTGTTCAGTTCAGCATTTTACAGTTCAATATACCTTTCTTCTCATCCTAAGGCTTTGTGTCACAGGGCAGATACAGTACACAGATACAAGACTTGTAAGCAGTAGGATCCCAAACAAGGCTTACAATAGCCCTAAAAATGGAACTCATCCAGAAAGAGAGCCATCTATCAGATGAAAGTTAATGTCTCAGTCCTGCTAAGGCTTTACCCAAGGCATAGCAATTATTTACTGTTGAGACTAACTATCTATAAATAATGTCAGTGAATCGCTGGAATTGCACATGAAAGCACCACAGCTGGGAAGGTCGAGTTAGGTTTATCATGCTTCTGTTTGGTAAAGGATGTTGCCCAAGCAGAACTCCAATCTTTTTAATATGCTACTTCATGGATTACATCGTTCTGAAAAATGGGCATAAGGCATAACATGGATTCTTTTTTGCAAATGCTTACAACTTGAACCCTCCAAAAAAGTACAAGTGGACAGATTCTATGAGCAGAACTTGATGAGTTTATTGATGTGATTCATAGTAGGATATTCTCTCTCTCTCAGTACAAATACTGAGAACAATTATTCTTTACCTTTCTTTCAGAAGAGACATCTTTTCAATTTTCATTTTCTAAACAAACTTTTCAATTCTACAATGAAAATTATCTCATAGTAGTGACTAAGTATGATCTTAGCACTTTGTTGTATACTTATTAAGATAAAAATATACTGATACTGAGGAGGAATCCAGATGTATTATATACAAGGTGTTACTGGTTTTTATATTAATTAGTAGGCTGTAGGATCTCACTGAGCAGCATATACAGAATTTAAATAAAGAAATACTCAGACAACGTTATGCAGTAGTTATTTTAATGAGTAGTTTGCTAGGGAGTTTCTAAAGGCAATATACTCTGTAACATCAAACTCTGTCAGAGATACTTGGTTCATCATTGGCATTTCAGTAGCTCCCAAAATCAAGCCTCATTAGAGTGATTATTTTTAAATTTGCCAGTGATTTTGTAGAACAGATAGATTTGTGTAATATGCAGATAACATCACTGTTTGGAATATCCAAAATGTTTTTGTATGGGTTTGTCCTTTATTACAAAGTACATGTTCAAGTTTTAGGCCATTACTCCTTGTCTTATTGCTGTACACCACCAAGAAGAGCCTGGCCTCATCCACTTGTCTCTCACCTCCCTTCAGATATTTGTAAACATTAATCAGATCCTTCTTCAGTCTTCTTTTCCCCAAGTTGAGCAGACCCAGGTTACTTAGTCTTTCCTCATACATGAGATGCTTCAGTCCCTTTATCATCTTTGTGGCCCTCCACTGTACTCCTTCTAGGAGACCCTTATCTTTTTTGAACTGGGGAGCCCAGAACTGGACATAGTATGCAAAATAAAGGATGTCAAATGCATAAAATGACGGAGACCAGATCTGAATTGCTATCTATTAATAACAATAAATACAACATATATTCTATCAGATTCCTGCAGAAGAAAAAAATCAGTTTCTCTGTCTTCATAGACATCGTTAGAGTAAGGGTGTTTTTTTTTGTTTATTTGTTTGGGGGTTTTTTTGTAACACTAAAAATTGAGAACATTCTTCAGTGTTAGGTCTTCACTGAAAATATACTACCATTTTTTCCTTCTAATCTGGATTGTGGATGTGGTTACAGGAATCAGGGTATATGCTGAAGCAGTGGTGAACATCCTGTTAGTGATGAGGTACTATACAGCAGGATTCTTAATTATCTGCTGTTCCTCCAAGGTTTCAAGGTTTGTTGTCCCAATCGGTTCACATATAACAACATCAAATCTTTCACTGCCAGAGAAATGGATGGAAGCTACTAGGAATTATACCTGAAAAATTATGATCAGTGTCTTCCAATAATGTATAAATAATAAAAAAGGTAAGTGACTTTGCAGCCTGATCTGTTCAGTCCCCTGAAGCTGTGGAATTAGAAGACAGTCATCCTGTCAGTCCCAGTCCATTATTCAGGTCTCCAACTAGTCAGGCTGCAGACCTGACTAAAAATGCTGGGCATCAGGCAGTAGATAAGTCTACTGTTGATTATACCATAATTTCTAAAAGCTTTTTCCGAACAGTTTTTCATTCTTTTGGTTTTGTCTCACTGCTGCTTCAGACAGTTAGTTCTCAGTTGTACTTTGTTTATTACTCCATCATTAATCCTGTGCTTGGACTGAGGTACCTAACCTTGTCCATCAGGATGTGGCCAGATAGAGTTTGTCCAACATGTAAACCACTCTTTCTTTGCCATCATTTTTTCCAGATGTGTCCCTCCAGTGCCCTGCACCTGGAAACATGTTTATCACAGAATCAAATGGTAGCATTTGTGCTCTGCTCCGTAAATGCAATTGTTTCATGGGACTGTGATGGTCTGAGAATCACATTTGGTTTGCTTGCATGACCACATATAAGCCTGTGATATTTCAGAAAATGTCTGCATTTCAGTGAACACACTCGCCATTGAGTAGATGGCTGCACACCTCTAATTCAATTTAGCTGGAAAATTGGACAAGTTGCCACAAGTAGCTATTAACAGTCAAGGACATGTTTTAAAAGCATCCTGGTCACTGCCAGTAATAAACGGCATACCATAATCTTTTCTTTCTTGGTGCTTACTAGGTAAGGGTTAAAGTGAAGACTTTTCTTACTGAAGACCATACATTTACATATTGTGGAATATAAGTAGGCAGTTTGACCTTCATTTCATCTTAGCTGCTGTCAGGAGTGTCTTTATTCTCTTGCATTCTACATGAAGCCTACTAACCTACTGTGTTAAAACAACATTTAAACAAGACAGGAATCATGCTTACAAGCAGATTTATTTGCTGCAGTAAGCACTGTGTTCTGTTTGCCAGTGGCTGCCTTGTTAAAGTGAGAAGTGACCACTGAAGTGTCTGCAATGTATGCAGTAGGGAGTCTAGCAATGTAAAGTTTTTAAGTAACTGTAAACATGATCTATGTCCACTTCATGCTAACAGTGAGATTTGAGATTTGTGATCAGAAACTGTGTTTACTATGGCATAGATTTTTCATTTCAAACAATCATGGTCAAAAAAGTTGAATATTTTTTTGCTTCTTGTTAGGTTATTCCTAGGCTGGCCTTGCTATTTTCATGGTTATTGGATTCTATTTTGTAATATGGATCCAATTTTGGAAATACCATTTCTTATTCTTTAATTACTCATTTGAAATGGGAAATAAAGAAATTCTGCTTTCAGAATAAGCAGCAGTGGTATTATGTATGTATTGATCAATATATTGCATAGTATTTTTATAAATACATTTCTGTGTAAAACATATAGTATAAGAGAAAAATGGATTCTTAGCTTTTTATTGCACAAGATTAGCTGAAGTCACTTCTGTAACTCAAAAATATAGTCTTGGTAGTCAGTGACCAGATTCAAATTAGCACCCAATAAAAAAATTACATGTATCCAGTTATAGGCAAGCCAAGAAAAGCTTAGTCTTACTGTTGTAGGACATGAAAATGCATTATGAAGATAAGCAGTCAACTTCCTTAGGCTAGATAAAATATATTGAAAGACAGAGAAGAATCTCTGTGTGTCAGACATTGTCTGACTCTGTACCTCTCCTGGAGTGCAAGTGCTTAGCAGTGATTAGAAGTAATGTCAATGAAATGTGAATGCATAGTAGCATTTCCAACCATATTACACTGTATCTGCAAGTAACTCCTCTTTATCTGAACCAGAAGCATGAATGAAATTAATAAAATATATGAGGATAAGGAAAGAGCTTGTACTGTGCCCTTTTTATAATAGTAGTATCTATGGTACAGCTTGTACAATAAGGTGACATTGTCACTAGACTCTCTCCCTGTAAGTCATTTGCACTACACAAACTAGAAGTTATATCAAAGCGTACAGTAATTCTTACCTGGCATGCTTTGGAATGGAGGAGTGGTCTATAGCAGGCATAACCAAAATGTAGTTACAATTACAGTGCTAATATTAGTAATATTTGCTTGATACTACTTGTATAAAATATCGCCTAAGAATAGTGGAGTAATAACAAATGTTAAGCAACATCAGAACCTCCAGCTAGAGAGTGAACTTCTCCTGATTGGTGTGGAAAGTCAATGGCTTGAGAAATCACTAATTTTACCAGATTACATAGTAAGTGCTAGGGATGCAGGAATGAATCCATGAATGCAGACTTGTCTTTTCTAAAATCTAGAGAGTGCTTCCAAAGTCCAACTTGAAAAAGGCAACTCATATCTTCATTCTGTGCTATGTAAATACTTGACATACTTTCAGAACTTCTCCTGCTTGGGCTTGTGTAGTGGAAGGGATATGGTTCTTTGACATCTCTGTCTTTCTCACCTAGCTGTAATGAGAATATATTTGAAGAAAAAGGAGTTTTCCTCTGCAGTTTCAAGGCAAAGTTTATGCTGAGTATAGAGACAGTGAGCTTAGCAGTGACTGGATAGACTTTGTACTGCTGCTTCTTTCTGTTGGAAGCTCTCGGAGCCTTTCACAGACTCTAATGACTGAAAAGTCATGAAGCACTAATGACATTCCTAACTTTATTATACAGACGGGAAAAAAGAGAAATGTTGGGGCTGGCTGATTCCCCTACTGACACAAATCAATCCCAGAAACCTTTGTCTCTGGCACTGCAGACACACAGGTAGGAGCCTTCATTGTTCAGATTAGCAGTCCAGCCAAACTGAAAAGGAAATGCATGTGAATAGAGTTGAACATGTACACATTTGTAAGATCAGTCCTAGTCAAAAATTACAAAAAACTCAGAAAACTTTGAGGGAGTTTTAAGTTTCTTAATTTGTCCATTTTGTGGCCTTGGATCTAGTATGGGTAGTATTTTATTTAACTCCATGAGCTTGTCACTTCTGTTTTGTCTGAAGTGCTGATCATACAATGTGTGTGAAGCCAGAATTCTTACAGGCACAGTGTAGTCTTTTAACCTTTAACCAGCTTAACCTTGCAAGGAGCTTTTTTTAACTGGCTATGATATTATCTAAAAATATTTGTTCTTCAAATATTGATGTTCTTCACAAAGTGGAATAATGTTTTACTATTTCAGGTGTGTAAAATAATAAATGACCTTTTAAATGAAAATCAAGTGCATGGACAGGTACTCTGAATGTTTACTGATTATAAACATCACTCTAATTCTGGGTAAAACATCTCTTATTATGTAAACTGTTCTTAGTTTTATTGGTTGGGCAAGTTGCGGGTAGTCATTTTCCTGAACATTAGCTAGTTCAGATGAACTTTTACTAAAACATCATTTTATGTTTGATCTGGAAAAGAAAACCCTGATAACATTTCTTCTGTGGCTTTCAAATTGTGCTACAATTGAGTAGTTAACAATTACAATGGAGATCATTTGACATATGAAATAAGAACAGATAAAAATTCATAAATAAATATTGGTCTTATTCTTAGCTTAGTCTTTACTTTTGCCAAGAAGAAAAATGAAATTATTAGTGCAAAATAGACAGCAAATCATTGATTATGATTGAAATTAGCTTTTCCCAGTAGTAAACTGTAGTCATGCTAAGGTAAACTATTATGTACTTTGACCGTACTATGTATACTAGTGTAGTACTTAGCAAATGCATAGGATATTGAACATAACCCTCAGATAATAGAATATTGCTGACATGCATGTTCATACCCAGAATAAAAGTGGTAGTTCATGGTAAACAACTAACAGTTCCAAACCTATTGAAAAAAACTGCAAACCAAGCAGAGCAGTCCCGATCGCTTATGCATTGCATTGTCTGTAACTTACTACCAAACAATCAGATGTATAGGAGTTCTCCTAGACAAGATTCAGCAATTGTTTCATACATCACATATAGGCCTCACACTTTACTTATATGGCAACTTATTTCTCTTATTTGATTTAATGGTCTGAGTAGTAAATATCAAGCTGAAATATTCAATAAAAGTGTGCTCATATCAGAACACTAGGTGAAGATTTCTGAGTAACATTAAGAAAACCAGGAACTCTGTTTTGGAGAAGCTCCTTCCCTGGAGCAAATAACACAAGCAAGGTATTCAGAGATGATGCTCAGATGAAAGTAAAACTAAAACTCTCTACAAAACAGTTTTTGTTTTCATGTGTAATGAAAATAGCTAGTAATACGGCAAGCTGAGGGGAAAAAAAAAAAAAGGTAAAAATTGAAAGAACGAAGAACATACGTGATGGTTTTTTTTGTAGCTGAGGCCAGTTTGGTCTGTAAAGAACAAAACTTTATTTTCTTAACACCTGTTATGGCACTGGAAATAATAATGTATTTTATATAAATACATTTGAACAAATTCTGAAAACTACTGCTGTCAAACTGGTAGTCAGGGGATTTTGTTGGGTTGGGAATGTGACCTAAACATGTAGTTCTGACTAACTCCAAGAGAGAATGAACCAATGAGCAAAACTGTGATACATAGAGCTTCATTTCCTTCTTGTGTGTGAAGTCATGAAACTTGATTAATTAAAAAAAACTGCCTGTTTTTCTAGATCAGAAATGTTAAGTGTAGTTTTAGTTCTGCGTGAAAAGCTCAGGGAAAGCTTGGAGATATTAGTAATCAATAGTAATTAACCTAATGTCAGCTCTGAGTGTAGTAAACCTTGATGATTCTAAATTTTAATTAGTTATTAGAATTTTGTAACTTGTTAAAAATGCAACAAAATTTTAACATTTGTCATTTCAAACAATCTGATTCAGTTTTGTTAATTCTCCCCACTCTGCTGTTTTAACCCACATAGCGTCATCAGTTCTATAGTGCAACGCTTTCAAGCATAAAGACAACCTGAATTGCTGATCATAAGCATAGCCAAAAACAACCTTTCCAGACTTTCTGCTTTAGTATTAATAAAAAGGCAAAAATGACTAATTTCGAACAGAGAAAAATATCAGAATTAGAACAGAGAAAAATAAATTCACCAATGACTTCCACATTAAAGTCCTCATTTAAACAGAGAGATGTTTACACCTTGTATACCATGAATGTATGTATCCATATATATAAGATTTTCAAAACACAAGCATTTGTAAGCATGCATATTTGCATACATACACAAGATTTTCAGAATGGAATTCTAGTTCTCATTAACCCGAATACTACAGCCTTAAAGCATTTTTCCAAAATTGTGGACATTCCTGATATTCTGCACTGTGATTTAGACTGTCAGGTACCAACACTCTTAATCTGAAAATGACATAGCAGTTTTGCATCATTGCGTCAATCCCAATTCCAGCATTTTAAGAGGTAAATACTTTTGCAAATGAATACAGAATGTTTGAATTGCTGTAAAGAATGTCATTGCTGTGTTTCTGAGGGTTGGCCTCCAAACTCTTCTCAGCAGAATGGTATTTCCCAGTCTTGCAGGGACGAGCAAAAGTTCCCTTCAATGTTATGTGCACTTTGTGTGTGCTCTTCTCCTGTATAAAAAACTACCAGCGATTAAGTGTTCTTGTTTATTCTTTCTCCCATCCTGCTTCCCTACTAGTTCTGTAATATATAGTTCATCAAAACTGAAGACTGTTTAGAGTGACTGGCTTTCTGTGAAGCAAATAGCTAAACACTGGAGTTGATGCAAACAAGGCACTTAGCATCTGAAAGAAGTGTTAACACTTTATTTACATTTAAATTAAAATGGACACTTATTTATGTGTTCTGGTTCTGAAAGGTGTGTGGTACATCTGCAGAGGCCTATTGTTTATTCATGCTGTAAATCCTTTGAAATGTGTTAAAATGCTTCCCACTCATTATAAAAATCCTGCCACCCATGGATTAGGGCTTTGATGTCACCAATCCTGCTTCAAAGGGTTCTTTCAATGCTATTAATCACAGTTTAGCCTCTGAAGATATAGCCAGAGAAAACATTTGGACATCTTGTGCTAGACTTGCTAAAACTTTGAAATATACAGAGTGTCTTGCATATGCACAGTCCCATATCATTTCCTCTCTCCTCTGAGCCTTTATTTTGTAAAGCTATTTTATGATGACTGACCTTTTGCAAGTACGGTGGAAAAAGTTTAAGATACATCATACTGTACAACTAAAGAAAAAACACTCATTTTGCAGTTGACATCAGTATGTTTTTGCCTGAGGAATTGAGTCAGTCTTTGAAAACCCCAAGGGATAATAAGATTGGGGATTAAGTAGGCTGTATGTCAAAAGGTCAAGAAAAGATACTATCTTATCATTTTCTCATCTCTTTCTTTAGTTTGTGAGCTTAAGATGATGTCTAAACACTTCAGGATCCACTGATTTTGTAGAAACAAGATTCTTTCTGCTATCCTTTTCTCTTTTAAATTTCTGAAAGAGTCACAGAGAAATTGATTACAACTGACTGATCTGTACACTTTTGTGCTGTTGTTGTTTTCGTCAGATCAGTAGTTGAGGTCAGCAATGTGCCACCTTACTGGTGTCTTTTTCTTCCCTTTTAAATCAACCCTAGACTCCATGTCATGCCTACACTCATCAAGGCAAGGTTGGTAATGAGCAGGGTATATACGAAATGTGGTAGGATCTGCTATTTTTACTTCTGTTGTATGATTTCTTTAAGCATATCATGTTTTCTCAGATAAGATTATTGAACAATTTTTATAGTATGCGTTTCTTTCTTTTTGAACAGGTAACTTGGCACAGGCAAGAGCCAGAGTGACAGCGGCATCTAGGTCTTTGCCTCCACAGCTTAGTGCTGGGCGTATCAAGGTTGGTAGTGTTCTGTTTGAAGATAGGTAGTTTCTCATAAAATATTACAGTGAGACTATGGGCATGATGCTTAGCTGATGTAGGTATATAGTGAAGCTCTTACCAAATGAGTATGTCTTAATATCAGAAATAAACATATCTTAGCTGGGAGCATTGTTTCCAGTTTTGTTGAAGACTTTTCTGTGGAATCCAATGAAGAATCAGTTTACCAGTGATTAATCTTTAAACATTTGTAATGAAATCTCAGTTATAATGATGGCAACATTTCTCTTTATTTCATTGGGTTCAAGGCATTCTTCTGGCATTTTTTGGCCTAAAAAGAGATTTAATTAGCTAAAATTTGGTTGTGTGTTTAACCAGACAGAAGGCAAAACAGAACAATGATCCATTCCTCTTCTGTTCAACCTAAAGTTCAAAAACCAAAGGGCCTTTGTAACTGACAAATGACCAGAAAAGAACCACTCAGCAAAACTGCTATTCTTTATAAAGCAAAAAGAACCATGGAATATAAACACTTTTTGATTTTACCAAAAAGGTATGTGGCATAATTACAAAAGGATGGGGTGATTTTATTGCAGTTAATAGCCAATTGAGTTCACTTTAATATGTCAGGAGAACTCTTGCACGTCAAGTTGATAACATCTATGCTCCCTCCTGACTTCCAGTTAGTCCTGTTAAAATGTGATCAGTTGGTTGCTATTTTCTTGTTTTACCTCAAAGCAAACAAATTTATTTTTTTTTAATGTTGTAACTGATCAAAGCAGCTATTCAAAAGTCTGTAGAATTATATGTTTTGTGCATTCTATTTCTTCTTTACAATCTTTCCTGTTGTAAGGAGCTCATGCTGAAATACAGTAATTCTTATGAGTCACCCAGACATCTGTATCTTTTACTGTACCTGTAAATAGAGACTTGGATTTGAGAGATTTATTTCCTTCCTGATTTAAACACTTTCACTGCTGAAGGACAGATTATGGCCTTACCATTTTTTTATATTATACAAACATTGTCTTCCACATCCAGCTATATCATCATAAGCTTTGTAAGCATGCATTTTATTGCTTCAGCTGGAATAAAATACAGCACTTCTCTTTTAAAGCTTTGATAAACACATTCAGTCATATTAAGTAGTGTTTAAGGCCATTTGCCCTTCGCATTTTTAGAGAAGGAGCTAAAATACATCCATAATACATGCAACACTATCCAGAAAACATTAATTGTTACAATTTTTTAGCTGAAAAAAGTCACTTTAATTAAAATTTTTATGAAATTATGACAACTTTAAGAAAAAATATTTAAAATTACTATTTTACAGTTAATAAAATGATTCCAAAAGAATAATAATTGTATTTTGAAGTTTGGAAATTTGTATTTATATTTTAATTTATGAGCTTTTTTGCTTAGTGTATTTATTGGTTTTATCATATTTCATACCATGCTAACAGCAGGTGTGGTCAACACGTGAAAATGATAATCTGCAGTGACCTCATAAGGTGACATGATACCATAAATCATCCCTGTAATACTGTTTCAAAACTACTATAAGCAGTTTCTTTTTTTAGTGATGGAACAGTTTGTCTTTTTAAGATCAACTGTTTTTCATTTCAGCTGTAATTACATAAATGTATATTGTACACCATGACTATTATCATGTAAAAATGTGACATAACAGTTGGAATATTTTTCATTTTAGTTTTAAAAAAGCAGCTAGTAATTTAAAACACAGAATGATATCATGACACTCTTATGTTCTATCAGTTATGATGTCTATTGTCTGCTGTATGTATGATTATTGCCCTCCCATAAATCTGCATAACTTCATATTCTCATATACATATACAATGTTATAAGTTAATTAGAGAGAAAACTTCTAAAATTCTTACAGCAAAATCTCCCAAGCTTCAGAATCTATCAAAAAATACCTTCAAATATCTCTCTCCCATAAGTTTTTGAAATTGGCCCTAGTCCTTACAGACTGTACAGATCTGAATTTCCAATTCCAAAGAAAAAGGAATCTCACAGTACTGGTTTTTAGCCTGTTTTTCTAGAAAAAAAAAGTTGTATTACATCGTTCTCTATAAATGTTTTTGACCATCTGTTTTTCTGGGTGCCCACTCCCTTCCCTCCACAAAATCAAAACAAAACCCCTTTTGAACCCAGCAGGCTGTAGTAAACCATATTTGACAGAATCACGGTCTTAAACATCATAAGATTCTACCAGTTCGGTGACAATAAGCAGCTGTGAAAAGGGGATGCTAATTTTATTGTATTGCCCAAAAGGTAGAGCATTAGCTCACCCTTAATTTGACAGCAGTTATTGAATTGTGACTAAGAGTTCATGAGTACTGAAACTCCAACAAAATTCTAGTTTGGAGTCTATGCTGTTCTAGACAGCCAAGAATCGAATTTAGAAGCTCAAATTCATGGGTAATTGGGCTTTAGTACACTCCTCAGACAATTTGCTTTTGCTGTTGGTGTTCTTTGTGATTGTCTGTCTTCTAACAGACAATTCTAATAAATGTTACCATTTATTATGGGCTTACTGTCTGTATTCACTGGTAAGGTTGTTGTCTTCTTCCTGACCTTTACCAGAGTTTTGGATACCAAAGCTCAAACAACAGTTGTCTTGCCAAGATGGTTTTGAAATATTCCCAAAGTCTTCCCCATGGACATGTCTGCTATTCTGATTAGGTCACTGATTATTAATTTATCACATGACCTCTTAAGGTGTTTGATGTTATCTGTGCTGATAAACCTTTTATCCTTGGATATTTTATAGAGTTTTCTGTTAATGTTCTTAAAACTGAAGTCCAACTGCATCTTTTTTTTCTTCATGCATAATAGTGCATGCACCCCACTTAGGGTTAAGAGCATCAGAGGTTGCAAAATCATGCTGAAACTGTTGTGGTCACCCTTGTGGAAATCTGTCTCCCTTTGCACCATCTGTATTCTGAATCTTATCTTCACAAGTTTTCTCTTTTGATTTTTTCTCCAACACAAAATCTATTTTCTTGGTCTATTACTACTTAGTGCTTCATTTCCTTTGTATTTTTCATGCAGTCTCCTAAATATCTCCTGAAGGTAAGAGAGACAGTTACTTTATTGAAAACTGTAGTCTTTCAGCAATTATGTTAATGTTCAGAAGAGTGGTCTAAGTCAGTGAGCTTTGGAAATGATCATACGGAGCAAAGTCCAGAAGGTGTAGCACAGGTGCTGACAATGGCATTATCTGGTTTATACAAATGCCACCTGGTCAGAGCAGATGGTAAACTGCCACAAAGCAAGTGAATGCTAAAATGTTGCTAATGCCCCATGCAAGCAGGATGCTGGTTGATTTTGTTGAGCTGCAATACAGCAACACAATCTGCTTGTGATTGATAACCATGGTTATACTCATTCATAAATTCTAGTTTCATTTTGATAAGAACAGCTGTACTGACAATATAGGTAAAATATACAAGAAGCAATGTGTTTACTGGCCACGTATACTGTCTAAAAATAACTCTTGTGAGCTCTACAGAAATGCTGAAAAAGTTGTATTTGATGCAACAGCAGTTCAGCTGAGTGAGACTGCTGAAATTCTTGGCATCGAAATAACATTTTAATGTAATTAATAGTAGACACAACAGCAGATAGGAAAAGACTTGCATGTTCTGTGGTTGCCTACTCTGTTTGCCACTTGTTATGTTGTGAGAACATTTTTCCATGTGTAAGCAAAATGGGACAGGTTTTTTTATAATTTATTTCCATGTCATTACAGAAATAGTAACTTTATATAGAAAATAAGACCCAGTGGAGTTCATTGCAATGATAATAAAAGTAAGAAAGGTTTCATAACATATTGCATGTTGACAACTGCTCCATTGGCCTAAAAGACATAGATCATGAAAAAAGTGTGAAATTGTCCCCTAACCTGATCAGAAGAGTCTGTCAGTCTAGGAAGATCTAGTAAATGAAGGTATCAACAGTGGTCTAATATATAGGAAGACACAGGTGAAATACACTTTCTTGCTTTGTGAATGAGTTTGGGATATCAAGCTATTTAGACAGAAGCTGATACTACTGAAGTCAAATAAATATCCACCCTATTTCAAAAGGCCAAGCAGGAATCTGTAAATTGCTTGTGTTTTTCCATCCTCTGTAACTAGCTATGTAATAGTTGCACTCACAAGCATGCCTCATGTAGTGACTGAGAGCACCAAGATGTTGAACAGAGTAAGAACATTACTGCTTCCTTGATGAAATACGTATTGAGGCATAATTTAAGGAGAAAAGGAGACATGACATGCAGTTTTTTAATGTGTTATGCTTACTGCTTGACCTGTCTCAAGGCATATAATGAAATTAAAAAGTGATACTGCTGCCTACAAACAACTGCTGCCCACAAACAACTTTATGGTGAAAAGTACTAATGAGAGAATCTGCTGCTGGCTGGCAGACTGCTCATTGTGTACCTTTCCCAAAGATGCTAGGAATGTGGTCACCTGAAAGAATGACCAGAAGAAACATCAAGCCTGGTTCGTGTGAATGAGGTGGAGTGGGTGTGCAGTGTTTCTGCAACAGATCTAACATCTGAGTTTTGTCTTCCAGGTTGACACAATGGAGGTTATGCGACACCCTGAGGAAACAACTAACATGAAGCGACAAACTATGGCTTCCTATTTTAGGGTACAGCAGTTAAACTGTAAACAAATATTCTGATTATAAGAACAATAGATATTTCTGAAATGTATATGGAGTTGTTAGATCAAAGAGGAAAGTAAGAGACTAAAAAAATAAATAGATAGTGAGTCTGAAAATACTCATCTGCTGTCTGAATGCAGCCTACAACCAAGTGACCACACTCAGATCCAGTCAGCTTGTAATTGTATGCAGCATTGAGATTGAGTGTATTTGCAGCAAATTCTGATCAGACAGTGGGATAACGAGGTAAGAATGAAGCAGAAATATTTTCATGCAATGAAATAAACTGTATTCAGTGTTCGGGTTGGTTAGGGCAAGAAGTAATGGGCCCATGTTTCAGCAGAAATATTCAGGTTAGATGCTAAGAACATTCTGAATAGTTACAATAATGTGGCACTTCAGTGGATTACCCTGGGAGAGTATGCAGTCTGTAGCAGTGATTCTGACAAAAAGATTCCTCAGAGACGTGCCTGAAATGATACAGATACATTCAGTGCTCTCTGTGGGCAAAGTATTAAACCAGTAGCTTCATTCAACCCCATCTCCATAGTTTTCTGTGATTCTTACCTGATTGTTTGTTTTACAGTAAGCTTATTCTCCTGTTGGGGATAACTGTTTGATCAAATGTGCCTACAACAGAGTTATAGTTGGGACACTTTTCAATTAAAAATTTCAGTATGAGCCTTCTTAAACTGCAAGAAGGTAATATAAGGAGAGGCGAAGAGAATAGGGTAAGTAGAACTAGAATCATAATTTGTGTTTAACAGATAAAAGCTTTTAATAGATTCTGGATTTCAGCCAAAAGCTGAAAAAAAATAAAAACCTGAATACCGATTAGCATTATCATGACAGATTAACATATAATCATTCCATACTGTTTACAAAATATATTTCCTATTTATAAATTGAACTGCAGTTTTTTTAGACAAGTATCTGTATCTCTTTTCCTTCACTAGTATTCCCTCATGGATCTTCTATCCAAAATGGTTGTTGGACAGCCTCACTTTATCCGCTGCATTAAACCTAATGATGATCGAGAAGCACTAACATTTTCTCATAAGAGAGTTCTACTGCAGCTACGATACACTGGAATTCTGGAAACCGTCAAAATACGTCAAAAAGGATATTCTCATCGCATTCTTTTTGAAGAGTTTGTGAAAAGGTAAGACTTCAATAGCATGACTGCCATTTTAAAATTCAACAAAATATATTGTATCTTTAAGTATGAGAAGTTCTAAAAACATTGGTTTGTACATGTATGGTCTGTGTTATTCTAATAAAAGTGGTAACTATCACGATAAAAACTACAAGAATGATCAAGAGAAGGATAGGGAGAACTGCAGTGAGCAGTTAGTACTCAGTAGCAAGACCATCCCTATGATTTCTGCAGCAGAAGAAACATGTGGCAATAAGCATCATGATCAGACAGTACAAGGATTTGAAAGGTCAGTGAACGTCTTCATTTTAATAAGATCCACATGCTTAAGAAAGAGCTGATATAAAAGAACTGTTAAAAAAAAAGAGCAACTGTCTGAGAAGAGTATTTATTTCAAGCTTGAAAATATTAATTAAATCAGAAAAAAAAGCTAGAAATATTCCAGAGAATTTTTCATCAATACGGATTTCAAACATAAAACATTGTAAAAAATGGTTTAAAATATTCTTGTGAATAACATACTAGATTTGATTTATTACATCCTTTAGTGTGTAGAGAAGTCATACTGGAAAAACGTAAGGCATAATTTCAAATCTGTGTCATATTGGAGTAGTTCCCATGTAGAGACATAACATATAAGAATGTTTGCCTCTCCTTTTCCCCACTTTACAACCCTTTCATCCCTTTTTCTCTTCCCCCTCAACCTTTCCTTATTTTTTTATCAACTCAGGAAGCATGAAAATTCAACTGAAAAAACTGTTTCTGCTCTGGAGCAAGACTAGTTAGTAGGAATGTCAGTAGCTTATGTCTGTACACTGGCATTAGCCTAGTAATGAAGAGATGTAAAATGCAGGTGTAACTGGAGAAAAACATTTGTGTACACAAAAGTTCTCTGACTAGAATATTTCTCCTAACAGCTTCCTTGTGGTCATGTGTCGTGGATTCAGCATGAATTATAACCAGATATCTGTTGACCTGAACCCTTATCATGGCTACTATATACTAGTTTGATTACTGACAGGATCTGTGTATCAAGAAGTTATAAATCTGATTCAGGAAGTGCAGTTGTCTTTATAATGACAATCTGTTTATACAGTCTTTATATGGCTTCCTTTGGAGCTAAAATATTTTTCTATATATTATTTACTTTTTTCTAGTCTGTAAGGCTGATAATTCAATAATGAAACAGAAGCAGTAACTTTAAGCAGTTGGTTCCTTAAAAGTAGGAACAAATAGCAAATGGCTGTATTGACCCTTTATTACTGTCTCCTGTACTGGAGATCCAGAGAGCACAGAGTTAATGAATCTACTGGGAAAAAATAAAAAATAAAAAAAAATCATATACTGGATGGAGATAGCTGATTATGTTTTTGAGAAAGAAGACAGAGTTCCACAAGCCTTTCCAAAAACCCAGAAACTAAGAAAATATACATGTCTGTAGATAAGTCATTTGAGTTTGTGTGTCTGTGGTTCTTGCACAGACAGATGTAGACCAATAAACTGTAGTTTAATCAATTCATTCTGAAAAATTACTGAATTTTCTGATTTGTAATATATTAGGATGCTAAAGGAATATGTAGCAGAAATACATAAGAGATTTGTATCCCAGGAAGGATAGCTAAAATATTCATCTGTCCATCAAAGCAATTTAATTTTCAGACACAATTTCCCTCCACCTTTAATTTGTGTGTTACGTGGCTAATTTTAGTAAGGTCATACAATTTTAAAGCAGGTTGAGCAAAAAGATTAATTTTTCTGATAGCTTACATATTTTGCAACATCACGAAGAGTCTGAAATTTTATCTGCCTATAAGTGAACAAAGATTAATTTTTTGAAATTGATGTAAATTGAGAAGAAATTAGGCCTCTTCCTATCAATAGATTTTTATTTAAAAATGCATGGAATCTGAGTACAACCTTGAAAATTAATGGTAATAAAAGCAATGGTAACTGTAGCTTTCCATTCCTACAGATAAGGGCAATTTGTGTTTAAAATCTTTTTTGGTAGCCCCCAAGTTTTAAATCCAATCTGGTGTAATTCATTCAGAAAAGAAAGACAATAGAAGAGACCTGGGAGGTGATTTAGCAGTTTGCCCACCAGCATAGAAGGCTTTTGACTGAGTTCAGAATATAAAGTGAGGCAGGCGATTCTTTCTCCTTTGTTCAGTTTATGCATCATTTTTAAACAAATTCTATTCCATTATATTCTTGAAAAAAAATAACAAACAATGTATAAAAAAGATATCAGTGGAACAGAAAACATTTTTCTTCCACTTACAACCTTGACTAGTCAAGTGTTTTTAGGAACTAAGTAGTTGAATACATAAAAATGTTTGAGAAAACAGGTCAAATGCTAAACAGATTGGCACTTCTTTGTTCATAATCAAAAAGACATTAGGCAAGTATGAACAAGAATTTCAAAATGTCAGTAAATCTGAGGATATCAAAGATTTTCTAAGCGAGCAAGTTAATTGGTATTTTGATCCTTTTGAACAACTTAACAACAAAACGGATGAGCCAGCACTTTTTCTCCCTTGATGTTATTAAACAAATAGGTGTGCTTCTTGTCTGCCTGTTCAATAATGCTGTTTTGTAAACTCTTAGCAGGAAATATGAGGACAAAACAGTCAAAGGCAGGGAACAGAACCATTCAGAGTTTATCAGGTGGGAGGTAAACAAAAGATAAAGCTTTGTAACGTTACTCTTTACCATCTTTTGTTTTCATGCAGATTATTTCACAGGTTGCAAACCTGGAATTTAGTTTATTGGGATAAAAAACAGATGGTGAGAAGCGGTCTTAATTGTAACTCATTCATACAATGGTACTGTAGCCAAAGATAGAATCATGTGTTTCACATGTATAAACAAAGAGATTATTTTAATTAAAGTAATGAAATCTAATTTACAACCCTTGTAAATGCTCTGAACCTATCAAGTTTTCAGCAGTTCATCTCCATTTGCTGTGTTTTCACATCCCATATTGTCACGAGTCTGTCTTACATGTTTTCTGTGGAACTCTGTGGTCCCTTTCTCAGGCTGTGATCTCAGGCTTCAGATACAGGTTATTAAGGTGATCAGGCAGCAAGGTGGGCCTGGCTTGCAGAGCTGCATAGTGACCATGCACTGCACAGCAGCTAAGGAAAGTGTGCATTTTTAGTAGGGACCTACATTGAAATTCCCATTAGATGAGACACTACTTCCTATATTCCAGTGCCTAGGCCTCTGACGTGATCTGCAGGTGTGTCCTTACTGCATATACCTGTCCTGTATACACTTTTTGTGTAATGTAGCATATGCTATATCATGTTTTGAAATATAAGAGACTTGAGCGTCTCAGGGTGCTAAATGGTGTCAGGCTTCAGGAGCTTCGTAAGCACATAGGAATGTGTTGAGAAGTTTTGTATAAGTTTCATGTAAGGATTGTATTTTTTTTCCTTTTATTTCTCTGACAGTTTATGTTCTACGTCGAAGTTCTTTGTACTGCATTAGAACGCAGGATGCAGTTTTCCTAGGAGTGCTACCTCCTCTTTAATAGACAGATAATGTCATTCAGAACATACACTCATGGCAATACCAGTAATATTTCTGTTACAATTATCCCAATATGATTGGTTCTTCTTTTTCTAAAAGAATTTTAGAAAAAGTGTAGTGTAAATTTGCATAAGGTCTCTGTTGGTACACCTGACATCAACTCAGTCTCTGAATTCTCAGTGTTACATTTTTTCTGCCAGTGGTGATAGGCTTGTTTATTATTCATAATAATGGAAGCCCTGTATTAAATTAGAAGTCTGATTTGCTAGACAGAAAATAATACTTACTGTTAAAATAGTGCATTCTTACTGCATTCTCACTTTTAACACTGAGTCTGCTTTGTATCAAAACCCTTGAGTGAATTCTAGAGAAAAAACATTGCCGTTCACCTTATTTTAATTTTCTATAAGCCACAGAAGTGTTTGTTGTTTCTTTCAATGGATTTAAGATTTCACCAGACCTGCATACACTTTACACTTTATGTATGATAAACTACTGTATCTTCCATATCTTCTTTCTATACTCTTCACATCCACAGAATGCTGGTAAACAGTTGTGGGATGAAAGAGGCTTGATATCTCTACGGTTAATCCCGTACAAGTTAATCCCTTACAAGTTATAAATACAGAATGGACCAAAATATGCTTTTTTGGGGAATATTTCTGTGATTCTGTGGTTATCTGATGATTGACAGCATGCTTTAGGTATTTTCTACTGAAAATTTTCGTAGATGTGGATGTTTACTGAAAATGTTTCCTAAGAGTCTCGTAGATGTTTTTTTCACTTACATTTCAGTTACATTTTTTGATTCATGCTCTTACTGCAGAGTCCAGTTTAAGCAGTTTTATACAATTTACTGGGGAAGCCTCTAAAAGAGGTAAGATGCAACAAATACAGGCTGGGAATTCTTGAAAGTTATCTACAGGCTCTTTCAGTGCTCAAAACCATGATGGTTCTTTCGTTTGTATTTTAACTTTCCATTTCTAGGCCTGAGAAGAAACAAGCATTTTTTGAATACTGAGAATCGCCCTTTTGTAGCTGGGGGTGTAGTTAGAAAGAGATTTTCTCCTTCTCACACCGCAAGATTTTCATATGTTATTGCCCATTCTCCACCTCAGGCCAGAATATTTTAATACAAATATTCCTTTTAAAGACAAAAACTGTTAATCGTTACTTTGGTGTGTAGAACTTACAGAGCCTTTAGTCTGGAATGCAAAGGGAATTTTGGTAAGAGGCACTGTTATAATAGTTAATGGTGCTGTTTTAAGTGCTATTTATTGATCTGTTCCACAATTCAGCCCTAAGGATTGGAGAGGAGAGAAATTGAACTGTTTACAATCTGTTTGTCTAAGGTAAAACCTTACGTAAGTCAGACAGTTAACACACAGCAGCAATCTGATGTTTTCTGTGTCTCAGTACACTTGGATGTCTTTAACTTTAACTCTGCATGCCCCAGCTTTGTATTTGTTCATCTGAGGATAAATTCAACTTCTAATGAACTTCCTTTTGTCTCTAATTACTGCTAAATCCAAGTTAATCCTGCTCTAATATATGTTTTGCATGAGAATATTAACATCCATGCAGGATCATTTGTAGAGCCAATATAAGAACCAATGGTTAAGAAATATGTAATTTCAAACAAGTTTCATCTGCTGAGAAATCAGTTCTTTTGAGGTGAAATTACTTCTCTTTTACTCCCTGCTGCTGAGAATGTGATCAGTCAAATGCTTTTAGGATACATATAGTTGAATATTTCATGTGTAGGAAATTTTCAAGCACGGTAGATAATTTAAAAGAAATGTGGTTTTGCCTCAGTATGGCACTTAAGAATTTACTGTCTTTATTTCAAAACAAATGAAACTATGTTGTACTTAAAACAGTAGTACTGGTTACATGGGAATGCTACAGTTTCTTAATTTCAGCCTAGGTGATCATTTCTCTGTCATCACTCAGATCTTCAGTAGCATTAGTAAGAGTAACCATTTGCATCCAAAGAAGAACATCTTACCAACATACTGGAGTATGTCTCCAATTGTATGCAAAGTGGTTTGTAATAGCCTTTATGGTTCTTATTCTATTTAAATGCAGTGAAGTAGTGCAAAGATCCCATTTAGATGGTACCTTATGTATAGACCAGGCACAGCATTACTTTAATCTAAAGTTAGTTTAGCAAGCTGCCCTGGGAGTGAGACTATCATTCTTTCTTATCTACTTAAGTCTTTATTTCAATCTTATATTTATTTCCAAAACAGAGGGTAAAACTGTTTCTTCATCTCAAATTCAAAATACTTCAAGGTAGAAGATTCCACAGCCTGTGTCCTTGATGAATATTTTTGTGCATTTAAGACATAATATTGTGAGTGTCTGAATATGTTAGTGTGTGTTACAATGAAATTACCTGTTGTTTTTTTTCAGTAGTCCTAAATTTCTCATTACTCATTAAGACCTTCCATGCCTATGTAACAACAAATGAAAGACTATAAACTTAATTTTTAAAAACAGAACTAAAAGTATTGGCTTAATATAGACAGAGTGTTTTGGACCACTGCATTGTCTGCTAGAACAAACGCAAATATGCAAATAAAAAAATAAGTTGCAAATCTTTATTCTCATGTGGAAGTGCGTGTGATTTCTAGCCCTATATTTCTGCATTTAAGGATCTAGTTTCTTCCCTTAATAAAATCATGTAAATAGAGTTCACTCTCTTTGTGGACTCTGTACAGCAGAGTTATGTAAGCATGATAGAGATGTTCTTAGGCCAATAGATCAAAATGAACAAAGTTGTAATTGTATGTTGCCTAAAGCTTTGGCTGCACAACTAGACATTTTCACTACCATTTCACTATGTATAATATTTGCAAACATTCACCAGATGCACTAAGGTGAAAGATTTTATCTTCCTCTGAAATATTACATGTATTTTGTTGCTATACAAAGATCTTAAATTTCGTAAATTAGATGGCCTTACATGGCACATGCTATGTTGTGATACGGTTATCCTAAGCACAAATCAAATTACTTGTGTGTTTGTAGTTAGTGACTTAGTCATGAAAACAGGCAGTGCTAGAAAACAAAGCATTTGCTTGTCACTGATAAGATTTTAAAATTTAAAAATTGTGGACTATTTTACTGCACCTGTGCTATCTAAATATTGTTCAATGATTTTAAAATTCCCAGCTACAACATGTCTTAAAAGATACACGAACATGCAAAAAGCTGATAATAGCATAGATTTGAAGCTTTCCTTCCCTCTAGGAAAAGAAACAAACCACTTAAGTTACACATATGTATAAATTCCAAGGCTAATCTGAACTAGCTTTTGTAGCAATCAGCAATTTACTACTGATGCAACTTCTCTGACATGTCTGTCAAGCGCATGTTGAAACTGCAAAGTATCACAAATTGTTTGGGATATGTATATTTTATATCTGAGTTCTATCAGTGCAAGTCAGAATGCTGTCTTGTGAAATCATGTCTCATTAAGTTTCATAGTAAAGTAGAAGAAATGTGCATTTTTTCTTTTAAATCCGCCACGTTTCTCCATACCTGCTAAATGCCATGACTGTTGGTACTTTGAAAGGCTAAATATTATTGCTAAATAATTTGCAATATCATCTTACTGAGAAAATGACTACATTAAAAAACCTTAACTCAGTAACACATAACCTCCTATCATTATTCAGAGTGGGCAATGTCTCCAGTTGGTGAATATCTGTCTCTCCAGTTCAGGACAGATTCCAATGCCTTCAGACATCATTTTGTTCCTCTTTGATCTTTATTGACTATTTTAATGGTTCTTTTTTCTTTCTTGTGACAACTGGAGCTAATCTCTAGAGATTAACTGGAGCTAATATTGAAAAACCATATTCTCCCGATTAAAAAAAAAAAAAAAAAACACAAAAACCCACAAACTTGCACTATTCCATTCTTTATAATTGCTTCTCGGGTTTTTTTTTTTTTTTCAGTATGAGGTAGAATTTTTTCTTGCCTTTATGTGGCTACAAGAGGAATCTGTCTTTGAGATACACTGGTCAGATTCCTCTCTTTATTCTAAGGACTATGTGATGGTTCTTCCCCATTCTAGTAATTAGGAGATCAGTTTGCTGAACCTGCCAATTCCTTTCAAAAGCAATGTAAATAGAGTAGCTCCTGCAGAAGTGAAACTTAAAGAAGAAACATGATGGTTCATAAATGAGAGATGAGGTGGCAGTTGCTACTATCTAACTGTGTACTTGTGGTAAAATAACCTTGAAGTTGTAAACTATCTAGCCAGTATTCTTGCTGTTATGTAACATGATCGTTTGTAAATAGAGTTACTTGAATACTATAAAATTGTCCTTCATGAACAAATGGTAGCTTTACAAGCACGGCTTGTTACAGTCATTTCTCATGTCTATTCAGTTCAAACAAGTATGCATCTCTTTTTTGTTATCTTTTTGCACCTTAATTTTATTTCACATAATTCTCAGGGCTGTTCTTTTTGAGATAATGGACAAAACAAAAGTCAAGGTTGTTTACTATGGGCCTGATCTGAAGGCCACTAGAGTTATCATAATAATTTCCACTGATTGATTATCCCAATCAAACAGAAAAAAGGCAAAATGTCTAAGGACTTACATAACCTAGAAATCCTTGTACCTATCAAAAATGGTTTAATTTGAATGAAGAGTAGTTCATTTTATTTTTTTCTTTAAAATAGCTACTAGTTTTGTTTAACCATCAGCTCTAATAAGATCCTTGCCAATGAGATAGCAGTGCCAACTGTTTTAATTGTGCATATATATGACCTCTTCCTGGAAACACGAAATTCAGATGTCAAGCAGTCTGAACATCCTGCTGTCTGTAAATTAAGATTGATATGAGAATTGTTTTTCCTGTAAACTAATCTTTATTCTTTGCACACGGTAGCAGCCTCTCAGCATATATAATCAGTCAGTATCACTGATACAGACTGTGTGCTGCCTGCCCTATTAGTGCTGGCCTTTTTCTTCACAGACTGAGAATCTGCAGTCTCTCTGTTTGAAATACTGCAAATGAATATTACTTAGGTGCCATCATTGACAGGGTGGTCTTGTTACAAGCTCAAGAGTCCTTGGACTTCTCATGTGGACCCCTGTTTCCCAACAAATGTCAAGGCCACTTATACTTCTCTGTTTCCCAACAAATGTCAAGGCCACTTATACTTCTTTGTGAAAAATGGCCAATACCAGTAACTAACTGTATGGGAACTGCTGAATCATGGCCTGAACCTCTGATCGATCACCTGAGGTGAACAATGAATCAGCGCTGGAAGCACAGGTGAAGGAATTCACCTGTGCTGCCGGAAGGGGTGGAGCCTTCTCCACCTCTCCTAGACCCCTTTAAGAGCTGACTACCAGTGGGGAAGGATCTCTTTCTGGAGATCCCTCCTTTGGAGTTTTACAGCGAGCCCAGGACATGGGTAAGCGTTCTATCTATTCTCTTTTTGGTATAATAACCTTATTTGGTCATTATTCGGCTTAGCCAAACTCTGGTATATTTCATAATTATAACATCTGTATATTCATTGATTATACACTATCATACTGCAAGATTCTACTGATGAAATAGACTTTAAGGACATTTTTCATGAGAAATGGGCCTCAGGTCACAAATAGTATATCTTTAGAAATATTTCTGTTAATTCTGGAGTTTCATCTCTGAGCTAGAGAGTAGCAGTGGAAGTACATGTTTGTTGCCAAGTCAACTTTTTCTTTGTCATTTTGTTTTGCAGGTATTACTACCTTGCTTTCAAGGCACATGAGTCTCCACTTGGCAACAGAGAAAACTGTCTGACCATTCTGGAGAAAGCTAAACTAGAAAACTGGATTCTTGGAAAAACCAAGGTGGAGAACGCTAATGTTTTCTCCAGGATAGTGTCTCTGTAGCAAAGCTTGTCTAACAGTGGATTGCAAATTATTGAGTGAATTAACAAGAGAGCAAGGAATTTGTTCCAGTTAGTTAGCCTTCTAGGTAACAGAGGTGCCTTTCCAAGCCAGATTAGTTTGTGCTACCGGAGAAAAGGTGCATTGGCTACCTCCCCAACATGCAGTCTGCACGTGGCTGCCTTGATAAAGATGGTACATCTGTCAGTGCCTGCTATGATAGTGTCTTGATGCTTCTATTAATCATGACATGACTGAAACTTTACACTCTGGCCTGTTCTGTGGGTCTGGTTAGTACATTATCTGTGGAGTTTCAGATGAGATTTTTCTAGCTCTTTGATAGAAGAGCCTTTGATCGTGGCTTAAAATGGTCTGGCTGACTTCTGTGAAAAGAAAGTTATGTTGTATCCTGAGTTGTTTTATTGTGCACAAAGGAAAAACAAGGAGATAAAGTGTGTCTAACTACCCATAGTATTTGCCTCTTGAAGCAGTGTTTTTAGACAGTATTGTCTAAAACAAATGTAGTCCAAGATTAATCCCCCAACTGTTAAGAAAGTCTGTATTTTAAAACTGTTGATATGTGAAAGCTTCCCTCTCACCAGTTTACTTTCTTAAGGGCAAAAATAAGTGGTTTATTTTGCAATGGGGTGATCATATTCAGTGGAATAATGAAGCTCCCCCATCACACTGAAAGCAAATTATTTAATTCACAAAATTGCTAAGGAAAACCAGCAACTAGTATTTTATGAGCTTTCCCAGAAAGTGCTCTGAAGTAGGCCAATATGAGGCTTACAAAAAGGCAAAATACTATAGGTTGTCCTGCTACCTGTGTGTAATACTGAATTTGTTGTTCTGTTTCAGGTTTTTCTAAAGTATTACCATATAGAGCAATTAAATTTGTTCCTGCGAGAAGTTATAGGGAGGGTGGTGGTCATGCAGGCTTATATCAAGGGATGGCTTGGAGCAAGGAGGTATAAGAAAGTCAAAGAAAAAAGAGAAAATAGTGCTGTTACCATACAGTCAGGTAAATATTCACATTTCCTATTTCATTGAGTAACTTGGCATTTCAAGATGTTAAATTATGCGTACAATATTTATTCATTCATAATAGTTTATATGAAATCAAAATAATGGGAGGTACTTTTCTCTCCAGTTAATTAATACAAATATTACTGATTTACTTCTAAAGTGTTGTCTTAACTTTCAGTAATGTAATTATTTAAAATATTTTAGTATTTTGGATGTGATACATGTACATAAATGGAAAATATTGTTAGGTGCATCTACACTAGCTTGCAGCACATGGATAAAATGCGGTATCTTGGCTCTCCTCCCTCTCTTCCCCCTTTGCCTTCTTATGTGCACCATACTTACAGATAACATAAGTTATGGGGTGGGCCCAAAAGGCTGATTGCCAGTAATCTAGCAGGCTTTTTAATATTGAATTTGGGGAGTTATGTGAGAAGGGGAGTTCTTGTGCTGACTGATGATGCACAATTATCATGCACCTTTGCTTTCTGGATTAGGACATCAGTGAGCACATGGTGATAATTAAAATTTGGACGAGTAAAGCAGCGTTTGAAGTTGCAGGGACGAGAGTACTGCAGTCATGAACTCAGAGTTCAACATGTGGGTGAGGAGGAGGTACTGGAGATGGGGGCTGGAGTGGTTGTGGCAGGAGGAATGGAAGTTTCAGCACATCTCTAACTCTGTAGACTCTGTAGCACTTCCTTAAATAAATGTAATTTCCAGCACATGGTTTTGTATTTTTAGCTTGGAGAGGATATGAAGCTCGCAGGAAGTACAAGGAAATAAGGAACAGAAGAAATAATGCTGCTATACATATTCAAGCAGGTAATTAAAACATTATTTTAGTTGCCAATACCTATTTTGCTGTGGATGATTTCATGTGTCAGTGTTTATAACCAAGAGAAATACATACAGTTCAAACGAAATCTGTCAAAAGCATTGCTTCTCGTCACTTGTTCTTCACTATCAAATGACATCTGTGACAGTTATGACACTTTTTCTGAGATTTTTCTGAGTACCTTTCTGGAACATACCGAATAAAAGCTGTTAATTCTTAAAGATTCTTCTCAGCACTATCACTATGATTCAGTCTTGTGCAGAGCTGGAACGAAGCACTGAATTTGTTTGACTGTAAGTGTGGATTGGAGGCACTGGACATGCATTTCTCTGTCTTTGTCAAGTACCAATCTTGGCAGATAGCCAAGTTTCCCTCTCAATTGCATGCTGAGTTTGCTAGCTTTGGCCAATCTCTGACTCTCTGCCAGACTCCTATGTAGCCATATCAATGTGAATTTGAATGAACTTTAAAGAGATTGTTGGAGGAACAGGCCCATAGGGCTGTGCAGGTCTCTAGTAGAGAGCAGGGTACCATATGGCATAGAAATCTAAGAACCACTGCTGTGAACTCAGTGATGTTTTCACATGCTGCCAGAGTGAAGCAGCCTCCATATGATGCAGTGTAACACACCTTTCCTGTCCAACCCCAGGTGAGAGACTATACTTGATCAAAAATGAGTTGTAGCTAAGGTGTTTACAGGTAAATCATGGCACCACCTTTATTTTGCCTCTGCTATCATAGGTCCTTAAGCTTTGTAACCTCTCTATTTTGAGTCATATAACCTAAAGTCAATCCATAATAGTTATAAATATTCCTTTGCTTTGTTCTTTTCTTAAGCCATTTCCACTAAATCCAACTTTTTTTTTTTTTTAAAGTTTTCTACTCTGAAAATAAGCTTCAGAATGACTTTGAGCAGAAAACAGAAGAATACCAATCTGGTTACAAAAAGGAACAGATTATCATTAGGTTAAAATAGTAATTTATAGCTTAGTGTGCATACTGTTATGTATAATCATAAACTATAGCTCTAGAGTTAAATGCAGATCATTATATTAAATGGAGAACAGTTAAGGAGATTTTTTTTTCCTATTACTGCAAGCACTGAGGAACTGCATGAGCGTTCTCTCCCCATCTTCCTCTCCTTTGTGTTGTCATTTATTATATTCATGATGACCAGATTTAAAGAACCACATGCAACTGCTTTCTGGAGTATTCACTAAATTTATGCTTGTCCATACATGCACTAGGATTTCCTGACTTTTACAATGTCATTTTGTCATAAAAAGGAAAGTGAAATGGTTGACCCTTCACTTTCCCACTATTAACAGTTTTTAAGAGGAGAGTTATCTCAGATTTCATTGGAAGTTGGTGTGTAGCAATATTACTCAGAGGCTGTAGGGGATATTTCGCCTTAGAATTTTATTCAGCTAGATTTCTTAGGCATGTAGGAGGTGCATGCATATTACCAATGCTTTAGAATAAGTGACTGACCTATTCTGCTGTTTGCACACATGGAAGAGATTCAGAGCTGTGTTCCTTCCTGTCACCTCTGAGATGCTGCATTGAACATGGCAGAGCAGAGGCAGTGGGATTGTACACATCCTTGTATTTGGACACTTGTGTCCTCTGGACCTAATGCTGGAGGAATGCTATTAGCGCTCTTCCAACCAACTGACACACTGCCTTCCTTTGTAACCTGGCACTTGACAGTTTCAGTGATCAGTCTGGGTGAATGAGCATTAGGACTGTAGGGTTAAGAGTGACAGAGTGACACATGCACCTCTGTATTAATTACGCTGGCTGCTCTTCCTGTCTTTGGCACTGCACTCAATGAGATATAATAATCCCCAGCATGTTTCTCTCTGCCTTTGGAAATCTATATCTAGGACCTCATATTTGAAAATTCTTCTTGCACCATTTCTTCTTCTCTACATGTTACTCATTCAGTGTTTTTAATCAAAGCTCATGCTTGTGAATGGCAGCCATTTTCCTGCTTTTAAAATACGCAGACGTCCGTCTCTTGTTTACATTACGCTGCCAAAGTGCTTAGTGACATGGGAACAAAAGCAAGCCTAAATCTCTGCCTTCCCTGCACATCTCATAATGTAAGTGTATATTTCAAGGCAGCTTTTCAATAAAAAGGACTATGATCACCTTTGCATTTTTTTAAATGAATCATTTCAGGCAGAGAGATATATTGTTGGCATTTGTCATCCAGACATTAGCAAAACCGTATAATTAAAATAAATGTACTTCCCTCTCCTTCTTCCTCCTCTCCCTCCCCCATCCTCAGCCTTCAAGCAGGCCTTGAAATTTAGGAAGCATTTGGCTTACATGTTTTTACAGAACAGCACATATTGAAATTTGTTTTCCTTTCATCTCTTTCCCAATAAAAGCAGCCGCTCGGCTTATCCCTTTAGCTTCCTCAGAACTTCCTTTCAGAATTCCCGATCTATTACAGCACATTCACATACCAGAAACAAGATGCCTTTTCATGCTGTCAACCTTTTTCATCTGAAATGTAAATTAATTCTTGCTGGTACGCTTTGACAGAGATCAAAGTAGGGGTATTAACCTTATTGGGCCTTCTCTTCATCAGAATCAGTTCCAAAGACTGCGAGGGTAGTGTTAGGAGGCCAGTCTTCACTGTTATCTATGGCCCTCCTCCAGGCAGTCCTCTGTCTACAAGTCAGCATTTCAAAGGCGCTGATTTCTTTTGTAAATGACCTTATCATTACTTTAAACTGTGTGAAAAATGATTTGCCTGAATAATTCTTGCAGGATTATCCTGCTCATTTTAATTGTGGGGGGACTTCATTCAGATTCCAGGATATTGTTTAAGTGGTTTTGACAGCAAGTGATCATAGCCTGATATAAAGGAGGAACACAGCTCCTGATTGGAAACCTCTTGACTTGTTCAGATTGTTCATTTCTTGCAAGTCAGTCTTTGAGGTAGGCTACATTTGCATTTTAAAAATAAACAGATGCCTTTCAAATACATGAGCTGGTGGTCTGGAGATCTCTGTGGGCCCAGCAGTTTGCTATCCATTGATGAAATGTTGAAAGAAAAAACAAACTTAGAAAAAAAACCCCTTCACAATATACTTGAGGATACATTTCCTAAGTGTATAATATTACACACACACAAAAAAATGGTCATTATTTCAGTTAAGGGAAACACTCTAGCTAGTAGACAAAATATTTGTGAATTTAAATTAGCTGAGGAAGGAAAAGCTGTCTTACTTCAGCATATCTACACTACAGGTTTTCAGAATGTACAGATTTTATGAGATGAGAAATGGTATGCAGATTACACAAGTCCTTTCTTATTTCCTCCAGTCTGGCTTTCCCAAACTGTATCACTGAGGTGATTTTTAACTTGGAGGGGAACTGTGAAGAATTATTTCATGTAAAGTTTTCATGTTGGTAACAGTTTGCTCTTCGGTGTAAGTATTTCTTTGTAATTGGGATTTGAATTGTTTGGATTTATGTCTACGTAAAATGAAAAAGATTTTATTAAAATCAAATATTAAAAAAAAATTATTTTTGCTAGATTTGCACCTGGTGTAAATCAGTATTTGACTATTGAATCATCTGGCTGAAATGTTGCTCTACTGGTCTGTCTCACATGCAAGTCTCATTTAATGTTTCTTTCAATTAGAGGAAAGCATTAATTAGAATTAAAAAGAAAATAATACACAAAACAAACAGATAATAGAATTATAAAGATACATAGTCTAGTTATGAAAACACATATTTCTACGTGGAGTGACCCTTATCCCAAAAGTCTTAAAGGAGGATTTTAATCTGTTTATTTCATTTGTGAGGTGACGTTGCCAAAATGCCAAATGAGTGGTGCATACAATTCACTTAGATCTGAGGTGACATCACTGAATTCATTTTAATTAGGCCCACTTTAGCCATCTGGAATATACTGTGCAACTCTGGTCAGGACTGAGTTTAACTATGCTTCCAGAGGTGAAAGGCAAATGAACTAATCCATTGAGCCACCGTCTCCTCCTCCAACACGTGCTCACACACTCACCATATGTCACATTGTATTGGAAAATTCTTTATCAAGAACTCGAGAAAAAAGAGCAGAACCAAATCTTTCTCTTTTTTTTCTTTTTTCTTTTCTTTTCCTTTTTTTTTTTTTTTTTAAACAAAAAGGGATGTATGTTCAGAAGGAAATCAGATGAAAAAAAAACATTTTGCAAAATGCTTTCTACAACTTCTTCCCATGCAGTGTTTGCATATCTCTTCCATGGGCTTCAGGTGAAATTTATTTTGTTTTAAAAAGAAAGGGCTTGAGAACAGCTGGAATGTACTATTTCATATTTATAACAACTATAAGTTTTTAATAAAAATTTTACCTCCAGGATTTTTTTCAGCAAAGTTTAATGTCAGCTTCAATAGCAGAAAAGGAAGCATTTCTTGAAAACCCTATTTTTTCTGTCAATTTGTATGTATGTGTGGCTACATGCATTCAGCAAGTGATGTTGTAAAGTTCTATGAACTATGTGATTAAAATGTTCCAAATACTTTTAAGCACATCATTATTATATCTAGAAACACATCTATTTTTTATCATTCCTGAAAATAACAAACACTATGGAACAGATAGAGCTTTATTTTATGTCATTCAACTTCTTCCTTTACTCTCAGGATAAGAACCTCTGGAGAGATATGTTTCTTTTAATGGTAGCTGAACTGAGTTGAACTGAGTCATTGTATTACCTTGATTTCACATTCAGATGTATTTGTACAGGCTGCACACCTTTACTTAACTTTACTTCCTCCAGCTCCTTATGTTCTGTACCAGCTTAGGCCATTCAGTCAGTCTTCACTTCTAGTACACCAAGTAACCATTAAAAACCTGCTGCTCATATACAGGGAGCATGTTAACAAAAGTGAGATGGCCTTAACAGTTTTTTGAAGGATGAGGTCTTGTATTTTATCTCTGTCTCTGAGCTAATCTTTGTGTAAATAACTCTTTTTTTTTCTGTTTTTTTTCCATTCTGACAAGATTTCATGCCCTTGGTAAAATCAGGAAGGAACAAGAGACCTTGGAATACTTCTTTCTTTTCATTACTGATGTTGACAGTCAGTTTCAGAGTCATCCACACTTCTTTTGTTTGACCAAGTCTCGAGATAGAACTTTTTAGTGCAATGCACAAAAATTAAAACCCATACATCAAAGTGATGATGTACATCAGTAATGAGGCCTGCATTCTTGTAACGCTTCTGCCAGTGAATATAGAACATTAGTTATTTTTCCTGCTACTAAGCATTCATCACCCAAGATCTACCCAGTCTGAGAGGTGAAAGAGGGGAAGTATTCATGGGACTTAGCAAAGGACACGACTTCCCATCTCTTTTACTGTTCAGTGGAATTAATTTGGCATGAACCAAAAAATCAAATTTATGGGCTCCAAATCACCTCAGATGTTGGTAGTTAAGCTGCTGAATGCTTTTTTATCTAGGCAAATTAAGAAGGTCATATGCTGTTTGTAGCAAATCAATTTCTGATTACAAATAATCATGATTCCTTCTATTCAGCAAACCTGAGCTTTCTGTTCAAAAGTTGTTCTTATATACTATTTTAAGTTATATCTTAAAAATATGTCTATATAGAAATATTTTTTAACAAGATTTCTTACAACTGAGAATGAATCCCTCTGCTGTTTTAAAATAGTACTTCATCTCCTTTCTTCGTGCCTCAGGTACAGACCTATGATTATTTAGCTTTGATCTTTCTACATTGTGCTTCACAACTCAGTCTGTAACTGTGATTTCCAATGGGAATCAGAGGGAAAATGCCTGGATTTTTGCTATTTGGAATTGTGTAACTTTGCATGTAATGTATATGCCTCAGTGCTTAGACCTTAAAATAAAGTTCTTTAACTGCAGTATGCCAAATCTCAGGCTCCCTATGGTAAATATGTTCTTTGTTTGCTACATGCTAGAGCTTGCAGAATGATCACTTTGAGTCAAAATTAGTGTAAAAAGTCACGTCCTCAGTGGTGTCACAGAAAATGCTTAACTCTAATAAGCTAACTATTAAATAAATAAAAGTTCTAAGATTCCTATGTTCCTAGGTTGCTTTGAGTTTAGGTCCAGCTATAGCTGGTTATGTAAAGATCAGGGTTAGAGATACTGTTGCTGTAAAGTTTGGAATATAGAATGCATAAGGTGAAAATGAGGTGACAGCTGGTAATCATTCTTCTTCAATGATGCAGTGATTGTTCATGGAGCACTAGCAACATGAGTCTGCTAATTTCACACTCTTTGAGCCAAGTGCTTAGTGTCAAAACCAGCACCAGTCAGTAATGCAAATTGCCATGATGGAACAGCTTCCCAACCTCTCCGGCTCCCCCAGTAGAATTCTCTGCATATGCATTTCCTTTGAAACATTATAGATCCAGTTAATAAATGCTGAAAAGATGCAGTTCTACTAATTCTTGATGAAACTTTTGAGACAGAAAAATGTTTGTTTACCCTTCTACTTCAGTTGTCCTGTGAATCAATGGGAAAGCAGGAAAAGCACAGCCATTTACCTGTAAGATTGGAGGTATTCTAAAAGAATGTTAGAAGCCAGCTTAAGGAAGGGTTTCATTGAAGAGGATTTGATCCTGAAAATATTTATGAAAACAGAATTCAGAGTAAAAATAAAGTTTACAAAACAAAATAAAGCAGATTGTGTGTATTGTATGAGGGAAAGACAAAAAATAGTTATACTGTCATTAGTAAGTATCTGGCAGAAAAAAATCATAGAGATATGGAGGTGGTTTTATACACACACATGCACACACGTGCAAAGCAACTACTTAAACTGAGAAATTACTAGAGAGAAAAATGTTGCTTATCTTACTAGTTCATTTATTTCAGCTTCTTTATCTTTACAGTAGTCTGTATACTGACTGCTGCTCAGCATGTTTCAGCTGCAGAGAGGTGGCTGCCAGCCAGCTGTCTTTGCTGCCAATAGCAGGGTAGGTTCCTTGTCTGGTCAGTGGGGGATAGTTAAGAATTGGAAGCCTGATCACATGGGGCAAGAGAGTGCTCGCCTCATCTCTGCCAGATAGGCAGACTTTTCCAGTCTCATTATTAAGGGTGGAAAGTTGCTCAGCCTCACGGTACCTGAGCTCTGTATTCAGTACAACACCTCAGCAGGCCCAGCTTCTGTCATGCCTTCTGTAAAGGGAATGGTTATTTATTTTAGTAATCTCTCATTAAAAGGCAATTTTTGCTGCTTCTTACACTGGAAACATCAGTGGCATTGAAAACGTTAGATTGTTATGGTGCATTGCATACCACAGCTTGAATGGCTAAGATGCTTTTTTTTTTTTTTTTGTATATTGCACATAAAAGTGCAAAAATGCACATTTTTGTGATGGCTGGAAAGAAGATCATTAATATGAATTAAAATAGAAAAGAAGGGGTCGATTACAGTCCTTCCTATGGAAAGAGTAGCTGAGATCAGGGTAGCTTTATTTTTTTCCTCCATCTTTTCCTTATGCAAAAAGAAAGGATGAATACTGAGTTAAGTTTCTAAGCATCATTAAATAGAAGGAAAAATGAATAAAAAATTATTCCATAATCTTGTAATAATGAGAGGTTCCAAGTACTGCGTCTTTTCCTCTTTTGTGTACGGAACACTTTTGATGTTTTTACAAAATATCAGGCATGCGATGATCTTTTTGTCAGCTTCTTTGTTCTCAATTTATTCTTTACTCTATCCTCTATTTATTCTACTTCCTGCTTTCCCAGAGTTACCTATATTGTTGTTTTGATCCTGCGTGAGGTTGCTCTGTGTCCCACATCCCATATCCTACATCCCATACAACATTAACCCAGATTTTAGACATTCCAGTAGTAGAGCATTCAGCTCTGGACTGCAGAGACAAATGCCAGTCAGTGTTTCAGGTTCTGCAGAGTTTTTCTCTGATTCATAATTATGTTTTTTAGCTTTCAGGGGATATATTGTTCGTAAAAACTACCCAAGACTGAAGAAGAGCACTGGCTATGTAGCAGATTCTCAGCATATGAGCAGCTGCTCTACTGATGTTGACTGTGAAGAGCACTGGTGAGTTGAATCCTTTGCTGTCTGTTATCTACAGAAGTGATTTTGCACACAGTAAAATCTGAAAGGAGCAGACGTCATCATGATTCAGCTGGCATTTAGGAAGCCTGCCATTTTCTGAAGATGATCACCGGTAGGTTAAGCAGTCCCCCCACCAGCATAGTCATCTCAGTATTCTCCCAGGTAAAGAAGTGAGATTTATTTAAAGTACTGTTTGCCCTGGATTGATGTCCTGTTTCTGTGGACTTCTCAGAAGTACCCAGAATACCCCTAACCACAGACTGGCTGCACTGCATGATTTTCAAGAGTAGAAATGTATCCTTTTGTGCCTGTAGAGGGAACTTCATGCAGAGTTGTAATGAGGGAAAAGACTTGCAAAAAGGAGATGGCCAAGTCACTGACAGCCTAGGCATACTGTAAACCTTAATATTGGTGCCTCCCTCTTTGTAGAGGAAGAATATTTTGATCTTCCTTACCAGTGGAGTCATTTCAGTCAAATATCGCCCTGCTCTTTCTTGCGTAGAGAAGGGAACTGCTCCATCTATTATTTGTCTATCTCTCCTACAGTGTTATAGGAGAGGTGCTGTTTGAAGGAATCCCTTTGATCAGCAGATCTTGGTGACTAAGAGCTATGAGATGTCTCCTGCTGAGGGATAGACATCAGGAAATTTCAGTTCTTATTTCTGTTAATTTATTGTCTTTCTGTACAGCACACAAATGCAAGTCCTGTTACACCTCTTACAAGTTCTCTGAGGAAATCAGTGACTTGCTTGAATGCAACTAGATGCTATTATTCCACTGAGAAAGTTGCTTTGTTTGTTGTTTTTGTTGTTGTTATGATTTTTTTTAATTATATCGACTCTTCCTCTGAGAAAGTATTTCAGCTTTCTCTGTGTATTTTCAGAGCACATCACATTAATTTCCATGTGAACTTTGTTTTTTTTATATATATTGAATAATGTCTGCTAAATGCTTCAGTGCATGAAATGACTTTGTCCAGGTGTAATCACCTGCATCCTTTCAGGTTAATAATATTCCAGAGTGTCTCCATTGCAGTAGTCTGATTTCAGAATAAATAAATAAATAAACAAGGTTCAGGCTGGTGGAAAGGGACAAAAAAAAAATTGTATATACAGTTTTTTGGTAATGTTATTCAGGGAAAAGAATGAACACACTACAATTTACTGTCATATCTCTGTCCTTTGGTCTCCTCACAGCTTACAGAGTCAACATGTTTTGTGATTCTGCTTTCCCTTCATGTGTGTGCAGCAGCCTCTGTCTGTTAGGTATTTAAGAGGGGAGCTATCTTTGATCTCCTTAGAACTATTCATAGCTATTTGCTCTCCAGTCTGCACCAATGGCATTAAGACAGAGCCTATAACCTGTCTGTTGTCAATTCTATCTGGCAACCCAAATTAAAATTACAAATTAAAATACAATGTAAATAAGTATTTTGTCTTTTTCAGTGCTCTGAGGCTTTCACCTGAACTTGTTTGGAGGCACATGACCTCTTTAAACTTTTTCTTCATCTGTTTTCTATATATGTACATTAGATTGTTTCCAGGATTCCTCATTGCTTTCCAAACAAGTGTATCTTTGTGGATTAGATATAGTTTTCTCAACTGTACATCCCTTGAGGCTCATTAGCATTTTATAGATCTGTAGCTGTTGAGGTGAATTTGGGCTTTATGGAGCACAAAGATACAGACTTCTAACGGTATTCAGACAATGAATTTATATTGAAATCAGTGTTTAAATGTCTTTAAATATTTAGATTGAAGATGCCCACATAAAAAACATTCACTATTCAGTTCTGGCATGCACTCCTGATTGCTGTACACAGTCAGACAGGTAATAAAACTCATACCTTTTTTGCCTGGAGCTGCTAAACTGCCACTACTACTGGCAATTCTCAGTTTAAAACCCAACAAATTTTCCAGCTTATTTGCCTAATCCTATACATTTCCCTGAAGTGGCCTCAGGTTCCAGTGACTTCAGTGAGACTTGAAAATGTTGAGCATTTCACAGGTGATGTTCAGAATCTTAAGACTAAATCTGATAACTTCCTTCCCGTAAATCAAGACTCTCTTCTACTGGTAGCTGTCTGGGGGTTTTGTGTTTTAGTGCATGGCTGTTCAGTCATACAGGAAACCTGTAAGAAATAGTGGTGAATAATAGTGCAGATGTTTAACACAATAGCTTGTAATCTATCTCTAGACAAGGCAGCCTCACTGTGGCTTCACATACCACTGAACTGATTTGTTGAATAATAAAATATTCTTTTCATTTCATTTCCTTCCATTTCTTCTAATTTATTTTCATTTCTTTTGCTTTCTAGTTAGTAGTTTTGGAAAATATAAAAGGAGCTGGAAAGTGTTCAGGATACAAAAGGAAAATCACATAAAGATCTTTTCTGTTGTATGCACAGGATATATATAAGCCTGTTACTTTTTCAAAGATCTATTAAGAAAGAAAAAAAAAAAAAAAAAAAAAAAAAGACGTTCCGGTACTATAATGTATATAATGTATATAAAACACTAAGTTATGATTTTCAAAGTGCTTAGAGGAAAATGACACTTTAAAAAAAATAAATTCCTTCAATGAAATTGAATCTCTACACCTAGTTCACACTCTCTAGTTGATGAATTCAGGACATCAGCTAAAAAGTGGTGTAAAATGCTGATTAAATGCACACATTTGTTAATTTAACAATGCATATGCTTTGTAGTATGGCAGAAAGCATTGTTTCCACATAAGTATGTCTGTAACTGTAACATCATATCAGTGAGTATCCCTTGCTCTTTTCTTTTCTTGTGGAGTTCTGTGTGTTAATATCACTTGTTAAAAGATAATTGACATCAATATTAGTTTTCTTGACTCAAAATCATTGTGATTTTTCTCCTACAGCTTTCTCTGCTTAGCTAGTCAAAGCTTTGATTGGTCAGCATGTGTGTCCTCATACAGTTTTTATTTTAGTAAAACTCTTTACATTCATATGAGACTTAGACAATCAAGGTAGGATGATAAAGTGGAAAAACTACATGGGCATGACAGTTTAGGTGAATATTCAGCAGCAAATTTCTGTTTTGCCTGATTAAAACCAAGCACACTAAGCTGGATCTCTTGTGAACTTTCCAGGTAAATGTGCTGACATTTGGGTCATCTGTTTGACCCAAACACTGCTGTCTTGCAAATGTGGCAAGTAAAAATTTTTCGAAACCATAGTGAAAATAGTTTCATCAAAGATGCCTGAAAATATCCTGTCTTTCAGTAGTGCTCTGTGACTTCCAGACCAGTCACCTGGCGCCCAGAGAATACTAATGCATTAAATTACTGTTGCTTCAGTGCAGGACATAGTATTTCCTCTCAGTGAATTTCATGAGGTTCCTCTCTGCCTAATGCTGTATCGCGATGAGATTCCTCTGAATGGCAATGTCGTGACTCTTTATTAATGAAGACTCCACTTTATACCATTTAGGATTAAGGAAAATTGTCTATTCCTCTGCCATGACAGCATTAAGGAAGCTCTGGTGGCAATGTTATGGTTTCTTTGATTCATTCATTGGAATTTTTTGTTTTATTTTGCTGGGGACAGTCCCCTGCCAGCTGAGGCTCAGTACTAGCCCTGACCTGTTCATGCCCTATGGTAATAAATTCCTGACTGATAGTAAAATGTTTTACAAAATTGACAATTTCTCTTAATTTGAATTAATCTCTGGAAACAGCACCCATATCTCTGCGTTATCATCTACCAAGTGAAAACAAATGCTCTCTGGTTCTATGTAGTTTCCTATTTGCCACTGAGTTTATGGGATTAATGATCTGATCTCCTTTAGTATGTTCTAGAGCAAGAACTTGTATTTTATTTCAATTCAATTGTTTTAATGTTCCATTAAAAGTACTCAGGACTTAAAGACTTTTGCCATCTTCTCCAATGCTTCTGCAGCTTTAATGTAATCCAACAGAAGTCATAGAAGGTTCATCCGTGAACAGAATTTAACCATACATGCTATTGCAGTTTGGCCATAAATAAAGTGAGGATCATATAATACGACAAAGGAAACTACTTCTGTTCTTATTACTGCACATTACTGATGCATTCCTGAACATCCCCAGAGGTTCTCTTGTAGAGTTTATCATGCAGAAATGCAGACTTACACATCACGTAGCTTTTTGGTTAGTTGTGAAAAACATGATGTCACTGGGATCCTGACAGAAAATCAAGATTCTAAGGCTTCAAAATTCCAGAGGCTGATTTTTGTTAGCTTACAGTGTACAGAAGGCAAATTGCTGAACTTAACCTTCATGCTTTAAACATTCGGATAATGTTATAGCCCTTGCAAAGCAGAAGTGCTGGCAAAACCATACTAAATTCTAGATTATTTATAGAACATAGAGATTAATCCAAGCTGCAAATTGAGATCCAGATCAAAAACACCCCAAAACCAGAATATTGAATTTAGATCATGATTTATTCCTATTTGGCAGTTTGGTCCATTTTCAACATACTGATTCAAGAGCAGATTTTGATTTTGACATCCATTATAGAAATATTTGGGGTTTATTCATTATTTCTATTTGTATATTTTTTGCATATTTTGGTATATTTTTTGCAGTGTGGGGTGGTGGGGAAGAATCATCTCAATAAATGCTTGAGTAACTTTGGGAGAAATCAGCAAGTTATCTAAATAATGCTGCTAAGTAGTTATTTAAGTACAAGAGAATATATACAAGAGAAACAGCGAAAAAGAACTTTACAGACAATACGGTACATATTCAAATGCAAGGTCGAATACTGTCCTCAATGTTTTTTATTCTTTTTGGTATGAGAAGTGTCTCAGTACAAATTAGAGTGTGTTTTCAAAATGGGTCCCTCCATCCTTAGGAAAACAATATTAAATATGAATTACAGCCTAGTCAGAATATTTTCCTTTACTTTCATAACATCAGTGAATAATGGGGAAAAAAAAAAGCCTCAAACCCAACAAGCAAATCCAAACGTCATTCACAAAATTTCAACATTCTAGAAAAGTTTGATGTTTGCTATGTCCATGAATGCTTCCTATTGTTTCCACTCACCAAAATAGCTTATTGACTATCATGATACTGTCTTTATTGTTGTGATCAAGTCTGAAACAATCCAAGCAGCCCCTTGAGCTTTTATAACACATTCAGACAAAATTAATCTAAAAGACCAAACTCAATTGCAATATAAGGCTTTAAATATTACAGTAAGCCCTGTGGATATGCTAGAATAAATATATCATCTGATACGTGCATGTGGTGATACACTGTTTTCATATCCAATAGGTAATAGTCTAGAATGTTTCAAGTCCTTCAGTCATGTCATTTCAGTTTGAAGTATTTTTAGAAGCTACATTTTAAAAGGTAAAATGTGCATGTGTCCAGACAGTTTTTTAGAGTTCAGTGTGTTGTTCTATTTTTATATGAGTCTTTTATGTTCAGCGTATAAGTAATGACAAAAATGAAATTTGAGGAAACATAAATTGTATTTTCTTTTACTCAGTAAAGCAATTTTTGTCCTTTATATTTCCTCTTCCCACTGTGACTGAAAGGGTGGAAAGGTATTCAGTTGTAATAAATGGAAGTTAAACTGAAAAAGCTTACTGCCTTAAAAAGCCTTTTGCCATCCATGAAAAAAAAAAATATATGATGTATGTCATAATCTGAAATCTATGACTGAAGCTTACGTTCCAAGTGTTTCCATTGAAATACAACTGCAGTTAACTGTATTTTCAGAAAGATTGTGATAGTGGTGGTGATTAATGATGCAATGGCTGAGGCAAGTTTTGACAAATAGAAAGTTTTGCTTTTAATCCCAGTTATAGGACCATGAGCTTATCAAATAATCTTTACCAACCTCAGTTTTGTTATCTCTTGAATTAAATTGGTAGAATATTTTTTTGATTTTGCGTGACAAGATTCTGGAGCAGTTTTTTTCTGGGTAGAATTTAATATTGAGAAGATCCATTGACTTCAGAGCTTACAGAAGATTTTATGATACTTATGATAAATTAGTTTTAATGAGAGCAGAAATTGACCTTTAATATTTGTATGGTAAAATAATAAAAGGTACAGACAAAGTTAATGTAAGAACTCTTACATAATCCAAACAGCTTTAGGGGAGCATGAAGCCATTTGTCTCACTTCTTACTACTTTGTCAAATTTTCTGAATGCCCAAGTTAGAATTTCTGTGTGAAAAACAGCTCTTCACAGCTTCTCGGGGAAAAAAATATTTCATGTTAAATCTTGTAAAATTAATTTTAACATATTACTTCAATCTCATAGAATTCTCATAAACTCACTTTACACATATACACATATCCACAATTTTTTAATGACAAATTTATTGCTCATAGCCAGTTACCATGTTTAATAACATTCACTTCCTTATAAAAGGAAATGGGACCGGTCTGTATTTTCTCTGAATTGATCATCTGTGCGTATTTAGTGACTGGGGGAGGGGGAAGGGGGAAGAGCATCAACAATGCCAGTAAGCCTTTTATGAGAATGAAGAAATTACAGTATTTAAACTACCTTTTTTTTTCTTGCTTTTAGGCAGCAAACAAGTAACCAGCCTTCTCCTGCCGTGCCTGATTTTCTTGACAAACAAACAAAAAAGGTACTGCTAAGTTTGTATTCTAAAATAACGTTGCATTGTAACTTCAAATTCCTGAGTCCACAGTTCTGCAGTGTGTTCATGGCTGCTTGGCATCGCCATCCGAACATGAAACCGTTAGTAATGTTTTGAAGTCTTTGAGACAAAAGCCTGCTTGCTAAGAACTTTAGTTCTGTAGAAAGACAGGGAGGTACAGTGAATAAGAGAATCAAAAGGCTGGAAATTTGCTGCTGAGAATAAATGCTAGCTGCTCCCTGAGGTGATTTGTCTGTGCACTTCACTTTCTACAGATGTTAGAGCCTCTTTTTTAGTAAGGACCTGAGGTTCTTTGGTAGCACTTTGATATCCTGCTCGAATTCAATATGTGAAATGGAGGAGTCGCTCTGTGACTTGGAGCACAGCATAGTCTTTGAAGTCTGATCCAATTTTTGCTGCTTACCATTTGATGTTGAAAGGATGAAATGGAGAAAATGTACAGTTTTTGCCAGTAACTCTGCTGAGCATATGTAAGATTAAAAAAACAAAATCCCTTGGATGATGTACTTAGAAATGTTAAGCAGATTAATACCTTCCTATAGCTTTTTTCTAAAGATACAAATTAACTATGAGAGGAAATCAGCATACAGTGCATGCTATGATTTAACTGCATGAGGAAAGGGGATAAATAAGTTAAATGGAAAAATAAACAAATGTTTGTGACATGGATGCTAAGTCAGTGGTGCTGAAAGCCACAAGAATCTTGTGTAACCTTTATCTCGCATTAGTCATTTCTCAAAGAATTTGTGAAGAATACAAAGTTGCTCTCTGTGAGATCACAGCTATAAGTTATCATGGCAGAGTGAAATCAGCATGTTTCTTGAATGCCTAAAACAGCTTTCTTTATTCCAGAAGGATTGGGATGAGATTGCTGCTTCTTCCTTTACTGTAAAAAATACGTTCAAAATGAGTGATTCACAATTAATTAGCCAATCTCAGTCAATCGCAGACCATCAGTCAAGTCCCTTGAGACACCCTAAAAAAGGAGGTAAGAAAAACAGACTAACAGTAATCATTCATTTACTGTTTATAAGCTGCACATTGTCAGCATGTGACCTGCTTTATATATTCATTAACAATCCATTGGAAGCCAGGAAATATAAAGGAACTAAGTTTTTTCTACATATTTTCAAACTGGAATTTTTTAAGAACTCTCAACTATCTGAGTCACAGAGGAGAGGTATAGAGATTTCTGAAAAATAATTTCTATTGAAAACATGGTTAATAATCTTGAAATACCTTTCAAGAGCTTTAGCTTTCCTCTGCCTTCCAGCCTCACAAGTAGAAGACAATGATGAAATCTCTCATGTTTGACAGAATGAAAGACAACACGTTTGTTTATACTCACCATGATTTAGTCAGGAACACAGGAACATCTACAATAATTCTAAAATCTATGCAATCTCATTTCTTTTTCATTTGCTTATATATTATTTTTGCCATGGTCAGTAATAGTTTAACAACTTGAATTAAAGCATGACAGTTTATGACAGTTGTTGAGTTTCAATTGATTTATCATTTATTCTAGGAAATCAATACCTGTCAAAATACTCTTCTCTGTCATTGTAATTATTAAGTTTTTGCTAATTCCTGGAAGCAAATATTAATACTGTATCACAGAATGCCTTCCACAAATTAAGATGAAGCAGACTGATAATGTGATACCTGTGACTAGCACCAAAATAGAATGATAATACATGAATTCCCAGCTGAAAATGAATTGTTTATAATTTTCTGTTGTATATTAACGTTTCTGTTTATATATTTAATGGGACACCTTTCATCTTGCCAGTCTGCAAATGTTCATCTGACTATCCCTAATCCCACAGTTAATGTCTTTAAACTTTATAATGTTCAGTTGAACAATTTATAAATTAAAGTTAAGACAGGTACATATCTGGAGATCCTTCTGTTACACAAAATAACATAAAGTCAATGTTTTTAGTCTTCTGCACAGGCATAATGTGTTTTCCATGCTGAAAACAAAGTGGTATGTAAACACAGCATGTTGAGAAATCCATTATACTTTCTTGACGCATTTCAGTCCATATGGATTTTGAATCCATAGTGTGGGACTGCAGGGGATGTGTGCATTAGTATCTTAAATTATTACATCTAAAACAATAAACCCGTCAAACAAAAATATCTTCATTGCAGCAAACCCTCTTGAGGAAAGCAGTCAAGACCCAAATCTGTCATTCTTACTGCCAATGGAAATTGTACGTTACCCTGCAACTAGTCTCCTTGACATCAGTGACATTGTATCTGAAATTAAACAATTATAGACAGTAAAATTGGCAGAATTACAGCCTTACAAACATCTGATTCCAAGCCATTGCCTAGTAATTCAGAAAGACGTCAGAGAATATGAAGTCATAGAAGGATACCGATTGAAAAAGAGATAAATGCAACATTAATCTGAACTATTTAAGAAACATGTATGTGTAAAAGAGTAAGCGTGGGAGGAATTTCTCAGTAAAGCGTGAAGATACTCAAATGATCATATAAATCATGCTTCCATGAATGACTGTTGGAGAAGTAAACCTGCTGAATAACAACTTCTGAAAAGCACAGCTTGTGTTCAGGTACTCGATGCTTTCACACCCTGTGCAATCTGTACTGTCCTATTGTATAAGGTATATTTTTAAGTACAAAGTATTTTTGAACCTATTGTGAGAACCAAGTGAAACAGCAAGTATTACTTTTGAAATAAGAACACGTGTATGCAATACACGTTTTATAATGTGAGACTATACTGCATGAGTTGTATTTCATCAAACAGAATGCTGACGAGGTTGTCCAAAGAATGTGGAGACTGATTTTTCATAATGAAACATCACTCTGCTATGCTACACATGCATATTGAATTCTTCTGTCATCGTGGTGGTAGTTCCATGAACCTGGAACACAAAGACAAACAGAGAAAGGAATGTGGTAGGGTTCTGCACTGGTCTCTTGCACAGTTTTGAAGCAGTGTTGTTGTTTGCTAAAGGAAGGAGTCTTTATATGTAGGATTAAACTCAAAGTGGAGGATAGGCAGCTCATTTTTCTTGAGGTCTCAGTAGGGTGGGGCTCTCTCTCAGAAGAGAGAAAATGGTTGACATGAGTTTCTGTATTTGCCAGTGTATTTATCAAGTGCACTAGTGTTTGCATCTTGTCCATCTTTCTGATATCGTAGGTTACTCACTCTGATTAGTAGAATGTACAAGGAAAACTAGACCATCAAATTTTCACAAAGATCTTGACACCCTGTAATCAATGCAGAAATAAAAGTTCTTTTCACTTTAAGAGGATTTCTACTGGGTCACAGAAAAACTGAACACTGTGGCCAAACTGTGTGCAGTGCAAGTTAAGTTCATGCATGTGCTGTGGTGGCACAGGGCTCCAGGAGCTGGCTCAGTGCTGCCCAGGATTTCCCCTTGGCTCTGCCAGGGTGGCGGGGAAGGGCTAGCAACAAAGCCAAGGATTCCAACAACACACTCTGCCTGTTTCTGTTTGCTTTTAGGATGGAGAGGAGGGTTCAGTCAACACTAATAATTGAGTCAGAATTGAGTCTTTCTAGTCACAGAAAGGTAGTAGTGAAAGAAGCAAAATATTGCAGAGATAAATAATTTCCAGAGGCTGAGTTGTGATATTTTCTTAGAAGAAAAAAGTAGAGAGAATATTTGAAATGATAAATAAGAAAGAAGTGATTCATAGAGAGCTCACCAATGTAACTTTGGCTCAAAAGTATATATGACTGAGATTGTCCTAAATGAATAGGAAATAGGTTTGTAAAAAGCTATTAGTATCTCTACATTGACCAGAGGATGACATAATTCTTAACACTAGCATAGACATTTTAAATGTGTGAGAGCATTGGAGCCTCTTACTGTGGACATTCTCATGTGGGAGAAAAGGACATATTTCTTGATGATGTTTATTTTGTGTCTTGCTCCTCATTCTTGGCTGCAGTGCTGAAATTTTGAGAGGCAGAGGAATTTGCCAGGGTTCTGAGATGTTCTGAATTATGCAGTCTGCAGTGTCTCTAGCTCTATTTTGAAGCTGAGGTATTGAAACTTGCACTGTAGTTGTAAAAGTCAGAATATGCAATATGCCCTTTGATTTTATCTTTCATATTCTGAAAACTAATGGAAATTAGGACCCAGCCTTGTTTCAAGCTGGACTTCTACTCATCAGTGACCCATTTTGAATGTTTGCCTTGCAATGTTGGTGGTTTTTTTCATGTTGCGCTTCCTTTTTTTCCTCTCTTTTGGTAAAGTAATCATAAAATGCAGTTTGGTGAATATAGCTGTGCTGGCTTGGAAGAAACATGTGAAGGTAATCATTGCTTATTGCTCTGTTGGAGGGCAAGCATGTAACAAAATGCATTAGTTCTTGATGGGGATGAAGGCTGTTGCTCAACTTAAGCACTACTGTACACTGTTCAGTAAGGGGCACTGTGGGCAAAGGAGACAATATTCCCAAAAAGTCACTCTGTAGGTGTTACCGCACAGGTGATACTTACAGATTTACCACTCTAAACAGGAAATTTAAAATGAGTTCATTAGGTGTGTTTGAGCTTTCATTTTCCGAAAATACCCCTTATTCTGTCTCATTTATCTGAGTTCTTTCCAGTGAAGATTAAAAGATAAATCATTCTGAGGAGACAGAAGTGGCCTGTGTAATAGCCAAAGGTGTTGTGTTTTGTTTTTTCTTTGAAAGTCTTCTGTTACTCTCCTTACTTAAAAATAATTTGTCTAAATGAGAGTGTATGCTTTTCTCTTTGTGTATAAACACAAACTTTGATTTATTCTGATAGCAGACAGAGCCACCAGTGAGAAAACGCCATGTTTATTTATTGGGCATGATCAGATTCCCAGCACGAGTAGATTACTTGATTGTGCAAATTCTTTTCTGAAAGTACAGGAATTCTCCTGAAGAGAGTCCATAGTAAAGGGCACAGAGAGGCCTGTTACCTCAGAGTTGTTTGAAATGAAGATGACCTCATATGGCATTTTTGAGCATTTTATAGGCTTAAACTTAGTTTGTGAAAACAGCAGTGCAAGGGGGAGGCACAATTAAGTGTAACAAGAAGATAAATTTAAGGTCTTGGTCTCAAACAAGTCATGAGACCTTCCACAGTAGTTCCACTTGCAAATAGGACACAAGTCATAATGTTTTAAATTGTTTAGTTGTTTTAAACTGGGAAATAACTTAGGCTCAGCTAAGATAGTCTTAGCTATTGTTTGACAGTTGGACTATATAATCTTAGAGGTCTTTTCCAATCTTTATGGGTCTTCGATTCTATTCCAGCTAGAAAACAGCTGTCATTTTAACTGTGCTAGTTATTTCTAATTAAGACTAGAGTCCATGCTGTGATCGACCACAGCAATTCTCTTCCCTATCATGTTGTACCATGTCCTACTTCGTGCTTGGTAAGATGCTTTAAAAGCAAAAGAAAACCTTAGAGTGAGCAGTTGCTATAGATAATTGCAATTATGAGAGATATTGATGCAATTGTTTCAGAAAAATCACTTTATCTGCATAGTAAATTTCATAAAATTCAACTATAATCTTAAGATACTTGGGCAAATGCTCTTCTGAATCAGTCTTTGAGATCTTAAATGCCAAGAAGCCAATTAAAAAAATGTTTAAGGATTTTGCAGATATCTTGCTTAACATTGCTAGTACATTTCGGATTTTCATATTTCAGATATTGTATTTCTAATGGGAGTAATGTTAAAATCTGAATGTAAGTCGAAGGAGGTATTTCAAAAGGCAGATGGGAATGTATTTCTTTGGAAAGGCTTTAGAATATATTTGTACTGAGCAAAAAGATTTACACAGCTGATTACTGTAAATTTGCATAATTTAAAAATTTTATCTACTGGAAATGATATGACAATATTAACATATAAACATTGTTTCAGGTATTCATTATTCTGTCTTAATGGCAGAATAATCTTAGTAGGTAAACTATACCAGTCATAGATACATGTGCACTGTCTTTCTTCGATAGAGTGCTCAAAATTAAAAAATCTCACCCAAGCCACAGCAATTATACTTAGGTGTATGGTCTTTGCTCCAAAGTAGATTTTCTTTGAAAATACTCTTTAGGCTGCCTCAGTCTCAGCCCTAGAGTACAGCTTTGATTTGATGTCTTTCATTTGTACATCAGGTGTTCTTAAATGCAGGGAATATATCCTACTCTACATGGTAATTTTATGTTGTATTGTAATTTTAACTGTAATCTCATGTAATTCCTATTTGTGCATTGTTTTTTATTTAAAAAAAAAGATGGCGGCAATGGCAAAGCAATAGTCAGTAGTGATTTGGTAGTGGGAACTTTTTATGCTTTGACTCAGAGAAAGCCAGTATCCTAGCATGACTGTAATAAGTGTTATGATAAAAGTCAGGATGCATCTCACACAAGATAGGGTATCAAGACACGGATGTTTTGAACCAAGGAAGCCATTTTCCACAAGTGAGAGATCAACCCAAGGCATTCAGCTGTTGGTCTCTGTGCAACTCAGCTTTCTATTTGTCTTCATTATAGCTGACCTTCTATCTACACGAAAACCAAAGCTGCTGTTTCATAGCATCATGTGACATGTTGCCAAGGCTTTCCACTGTTTGTCATTGGCAAATGGATTGGTACTGACACATGGATGCCATTAATTTCAGAGTCCTATCATTCAGGATTTTAAATTAAAGAATTTATAATCTATTTAGAATTATTTTTGGTCATATAAGCAGGAGTTTCATTTCATCATTTTTAAGCCCCCCACTGAGACTAATTTTACATTGAAGGAATATAAATCATGAAAAACTTGACTGTAGCCAGTAAAGTCAAAGCAGTAATTGAAACTGGGTCTCTTAATTTTAATAAAACTGACATGAAAAATTTCCTGCATATCTAGAATTCAGAGGTTTTTTGGGGTAGGATTTTTTTGAGGTGTTTGTTTGTTTGTTTGTTTTTTGTTTTTTTATGAGTTGGCTAGGTTTGAGTTGGTCATTTTTTTAGTAAATAGAATAACAAGATCATGGGACAGTCTGAACCTTACAGGAAACACTGAAGAAGCCACAGTAGCATTACTGAGTGTGATCTGGTGGCACTGAACTTGCTGTAGCTATGTACAAGGGCTGTGAGATTTCCACAGTATTCTCCTGTTATGTACTGCACTGCAGACGAGTTGAATCCTAAGTCAGAATAATTGCTAACGAAATATGTTTTGTAAAGAATTTCTGTGGAAAGGATCCTCCCACAGCAGTGTCTGCTTCTTTTGAATAAAATACTGACTGGGCACAAACAGGAAAAAACGTAGTTTCTTTTCTTTTTTCCCTTTAGTGATCAAGTATCACCACTTTACTGACCTCTTCAGTTGTGTGATCTATACTGGACTTTGAACATAGTAAACAAAAATCACATTCGCAAATCATTCATTTTTGTCTTCAAGAAAATATATAAATAGAAATCATATGAAGGAAAATACTTTTTTATGATGTCTCTTGAGAAAATAAACTGAAAATAAAGCTATATCTCAAGAAATCATTATTGTTTCTGTCATTATAAGAAATGATGAACACCTTGAGTTGTGAGGCTGTTTATGCAGGTGGATTTTCTTGGTGCAAGTAAAGCTATTACTTTATACTTGTGCACTGTATTGTATGTGGTAGAACCCTGCAAAAGGCTTCAGGGGAGGACCTACCCATCCCTTGGAGAGCCCAATATTCATTTTTCTGGATCTGTACAGTTAGCTTCATGGGCCATTGAGGTGAGAATCACAGTACCAGTATTGCAGTATTTCAGTCCTTCAGTATATAGTTCCAGTGTAGATTCAGAAAATCTGACTCCAACTGTGAGCTGTGATTTACACTGATGACTTTTGTATGCTGAACTTGTTGTCTCACAGATGCTTTGTTAAACCTTTTGCTACTCTGTGATGGCAAGATTTGCAGGCTACATTCTTCCTAAGACCAACAAATCTGAAAATAAATTATGCTGTTCTTAAGTTTTTCTTTATTGTTCAGCTTCTTAATTGTTTTTTGTTTTTTTTTCCTCCAATAGACAAAGACGCAAACAGTGACAAGTGATAAATACAAGCTTTGATTTGTTAAACGCATGTTAGCTCTGTGTTTAGCCCTAGGCAGTGAATTTCATTATAGACTGGTTTACTTCTAGATTGGTTATTGTGATTGCTTACAATGCAAAAGGATTTGACCTGCAGTCATGACTGATTAGTATCAAAGGTGAGAGATAAAATAAAATGCATGTTATCTGCACGGGTAAACTGCATGTATAAAAAGTTATAGACAGCTGGACTCACTGTCTGTTCTATAATATGCTGAAATTCAGCTCATGTTAACTGCACTGCAATAAAAAGAGAATGCATATTTCTTATTAAAAAAAAAAAAAGTATGATCAATTTAATGAAGTCAAATAATAGACATAATAACACTGTGCCACAGATACAGGTTTTAGTAGGAGTTCTGTTTCTCCCCTTAGAACATGATGTCCAGGGATATCTTTCTCACCCAAACTGCATTTCACCTTCTGTATCCGTCTTGGTTTTCTCTTCATGATGTACAGGTTTATCTGAGAACTCCTTTTTGCCGCTCCTTTGTTAGTAATTGCATGGGAACTGTTGAATCATGGCCTGAACCTCTGATTGACCACCTGAGGCAAGCAATGAGTCAGCCACAGGAGCACATGTGAAGGCAATTCACCTGTGCTGCCGGAAGGGGTGGGACTCCACCTCTCCTAGACCCACTTAAGTGCAGACTGCCATTGAGGAAGGATCTCTTCTTAGAGACCCCTCCTCGTGGAGAATATTGTTTTATCCCTTCCTGTTGGGTTAACCTTACTTAGCTTAACTTTCCTGTATATTTCTTAATTATAACATCTATGTATTCGTTGATGATACGGTAGTTAAATTCTTATCGTGCAATACCTCACTGATCTCTTATTAGTACTTGAAGCTCCTCTAAGAGTTCTCTAACAGCCTTATTTATATTAGTTAGACACCACTGCTAGAGCTCTGAAGCAGCAGCATGTTTCAGATTGCTAGGGAAATAGCGTGGTTCCCAATTTGTTGTTCCTTCATTTCTAAATGGTTCCGTAAAGTATTGAACTGTAGTATGAAAACTGTATTTGTCTTTTTCAGTATAGTTGCTTTATCTCTGAGATTATTTAACCACAATTGATATTACTTTGTATTTGGTATTTGCTGTGTTTTGCAAAGAAAAAGACATTTCAGATACTGTTTTAATTTTTTTTTTTTTTCCCAACATCAGGAAGTTTTGGGCAGTGTTTTTATTTCAAGTTCTTTTGTAAGAGAAGAAAGGTTGAACAGTTCATCATTAACTGTGATAGGAAAATGTTGTCTTCTAGCTTTAAGTTACCAGATTGTTTCTGGTTATTTGCTGATCTTTGAATTTAGAACTGGCTATTCTGAATCCTCCACAAGTAAATAGTAATAGATGGAGTTCAGATCATCATTGTATGTTGTATGCTGTATGTTTTCTGGAGTTGCTTACATCTTTATATTTCTCCATGGATATTAGAGAGAAAATGCAGTGGTAAAAGTGATAGCATAATTAATGTGAAGGTGACAGAATGGTACGTTAAGTATGAGATAGCTCTGTGAGCACGATAACAAATTTATTCCTGAAAAAATTGAAATTTCAAAATCTTAGATATTTTGTATGTGTTCAGGTTTTTTCTGTTTTCTAATTTGTGTAATTATCCCAGTAGTAGAATTGTAGACTGTGATTAACTACTGAAAGTCATGCACAGATTAATAGAAATCATAGTATATAATTTGTATGGCTGATCAATGCAAATGAATAAAATAATGCCTCTGACAAGTAAAGCATAGATACTTGGGACAAAATATTTGTAATGGCACATGAACATCTAGAGATACAAGTTATTCACAAATACTTTTTGATTAGTAGCTTTTTCATTCTGTAAATGAGGGACTGGTAGTGAAGTATTGGGGTGGAAAGAAATTATCTTAGATAATGTACTCATTCTTACTGAATCACTCAGCTCTGCTAATAACAATGATTGTGTTCCTTTGCTCTCCGTCATTAAGTGTTTTACATTTCAGTTCTCTCAAGAATTATCTCAATTGGCTTTTATTGGCTAAGTTGAATATAGCAAAAGCAAATACTAACTTCTAATAGTAATTACTAGCTTGTAGAGATCATTTCTGTCCCCAGGCAAGGATAATCTTTCTTAAGGATCTTTCTTGCATATGGAGAGAATTACTGAGAGCCAGTTGTGCTCATGTGTTGGCTGACATTGGCAGTTCACCAGAAATTAAAGGCCACACTTCCACCTTTCCTGCTTGTAACATCTGTCCCCTAAGGGATAAGAATACCACAGTCACAGGAGGAATTGTTGTTGTTGCCAATATGGGAAGGAGAAGCTGCTTTCTTACATGCTATCAGACAGGCAACAAGACTTTATGCTAACTTACAAGAATGGTTTAATGAATTCTATTATTTATCTTACTAAAAACTTCATAGGACCAATTCTTTGTCTCTAAGGTTTGTTCTGTTTGGCACAGAGTATCTCTCACAGAAGCACAAGCATAAGTTCATTGCATTGTGAAAAGGTGGTAAACACTATATAACCAAAAAGTAGCCTCTTGCTTGCTGTGTTAGTTTGGCCTCCTGGCTAGGCCAAGTCTGAAGAGGAGGGTGAAGGAAACAGTTGTGAACAGCTGAACAGCATCATGAGTGCTAGTGAAAGACCCTATCATCTTACACATTTTCCATCTGACACTCATATTTTGTAAGGAAACAAACTTAGAGAATGTGTGATTGCCTAACATTTAGTTTGGATAGCTATATCAGTTCTTTACCTTGAGCTGGACCTAGTTCTCTCTGTAGGCTGTGAAGTATGGTCTTCGGTTCTTTGGCTATGGCTTTGTGAGAGTAGTGCTGTTTCTGGAACATCTTTCACCACTGTGCTTATGTTTGCCGCATGTGCACACATACAAGACACATTCAAAATGAGGAAAAAAATATTGTATTGTTCCAGCCTCTTTCTTTAGTTCTGGATTTACAAACAGCAAAAATGCCCTCCAGCAAAGTGGTGCAATTGTTTTTTCTACATTCTTTTAATGCTGTTCTTTACTGCATATTTTTAGTTATGATAAAAAGAGCACGGCTATCAAATGAATAACATTCAGCTTGTGGGTTCTGAAAGGCTTTTTTGCAGGGAGGAAAAAAGTTTGCCACAGATCCATGAAAAAAGTCCTGTGAACTAATCTGAGTAGCAGCTTACATGGGTGTAGTACTAAAATTTCAAAACAACCAGCCGCTATAGTTAAAAACACATAAAATAGATATTTGTGTAACAAAAAATCTTTATGTTGTTGATTTGTTTTTAGAGAAGTTCAGATCTGCATCCGGTGTCCCAAAGGGATACAGATAGAAGATTCCAGGTTGGGCCCACTTCTCATACTCATATTTTGGTCATCAGACTTAGAGACAAGTGATATCAATTCCTTTCATCTGTTGTTCTCCATGTGCTTACAATTAATCTTTTGTTCACAAGAAACTGATAAATTGGAAGTATTGTTGTTTATAACCTCTTAAGGATCTGGCCCTGCCAGTGGTATTCAAAACAGCTGTTAGGAGTCTATAGTAAATATCAGTTTTCTGTCTACTGTATTAAGAATCATTCTTTGTGCCTTTTGATCATTGATTTAGGTCCCGAGAAGGGTGAGTTCCTCACCTTCATGCATAAAGGAGCTTAACTATGTCAGAAAAATGAAATTTCACGTGGGCAGAGTAGCTTGCAAACTGTATTCTGTTTTGAAACATTTGTTGATAGAAACAGTCAACAGAGACGGCCAAAAGCAGAGATGTTTCACAGCCTAGAAAATTAAGCAGGATTTTCATTATCATAGGCAACTCACAGCCTTACTTGTTTTAATTCAAAAATTACTCATGTAGCAGTGCCATTCAGCACAAGCTTGTCATGACACATGTTGAAGAAAATCACAGTTAATTCACAAAACTCAATCTCCTTTTCATATTCACAAAATAAACATTCACAGTCAGAAAAACAATGAATATCAGTCATTCTGCAGTTTAAATTCTACTACTATTTGTAGAATTGCAGTGTTTTGTGGTGTGATTGGCAAGGATGGGCTGTTGACTTTTTTGGCTTAGCTTCCTGTTTAAAAAAAAAATTAACAGAAGTATTGAAAAAAATAGAACATTTTCCTGGAGAAATGGTCCATTGGTAGGACAAAAGACACTGACCATATCAGATGAAACCATGGGGAAGGTCACATGCAGAGAAAAGCTGAGAGGCATATAGACAGACAACGTGAACAGAAAGTAAGCCAAAAGTGGAATAGAAGGAATCGCGAAGCAGAAAGCCTGTGTAGAGAACCAGGACAGAGAAGGAAGAAAGAGGAAGATGAGATGGATAAAAAAAAATGATGGAAGAAAACAAAAGCATTTTGTTTCAATAATGACAGAACACTCAGTAACCACAGCAGTGAAGTATACTGCTGTTTTTTTAGTGTTGCTTTTCTCATATGCATGCTGAAGATTTTTAGGGGAAAGTTTAATTTTAGCATTAGAGTATTTGAAAGGGGTATACCACTTTGTTACTGAAGGAGAGGTATGTTTCATGCAGTCTTGAAAGGCAAAAAGTTTTTGAAGGATTGTCAATACTTAAACTATTTCCTTTGCTGCAGTACCCATACCAATGCCCTGTTAGTTTGCAATGTTTTGCATCATTATTGCAACATAGTTCTTTATGCTTACGAAGAGTGTGCCTTTGAAAGGATAGAGCGATAATTGCTCCAAAATCTTGGAAGATAAAGAACAGACCTGGTGAAATAAGGGAAACTTTCCCTTGTGTAGTGCAACCTTTCCTTCAGTTAAACTTTTTTAATTATTATTTATGAATTTTTGAGGCTATCCAAACAAAACAAACAAACAGAAATAGTAAAGTGTGTCCATAGTGTCACAACAAATGACAAGACAAAATAAAATACAAGACTCTAAATAGCAGTTACTTAAGCACTCAACTTTAGAACAACGTTCCAAACATTAACTGGGAGAGGGAAAACTGAGATTACTCCCACTGGATCTCTAGCACTTACAGCCTTGCATTCTGTACTTCGCTGTCCTATTCAATGCAGTTATACAACTATAATACCTTCTACTTTTTGGCAGGCATATTTCTAAAAATGGTGATGATCTCAACAGGATCTAAATAAATCACTATTATACTGCTAATTCATGCTGAGTTAAAATATGCCATAATTTTCTTTGTGGATTAAATGAGGAGTCACTGAGCGCATGAGTTAAACAGTTTGATTTTAAATGAGTCAAGCTTAGTTTTCAGGCAGCTCTTGTCTTTGAAAAATTGTTCACTTTTTTTTGTACCATTTTACCTCTAACATTATGGGATTTTTCATCTGTTTCCATCAATCTCTTTATTCAAAGTTGGACCTAAGCAAGGGATTAAGGTCTTTGGATTTCAATTTGAATTCATTAACCTAGTACTGTTTTGCATCTTATCTACCACTTCAGATTTTGGCAGGAATTCTAAGTTCACATTCTTCTAGAGCTTCTTGTGGTGGCTGGTTACTTTTCCTTTAAGTCCTATAACTATGCGGGGTCATCTGAAGCAGAACAAGATGTGCCTTGCTTTTGGGCATGATTCTTTAACAACTTTCAGCTGAATTCATAGTTGCTTCTGAGAATTAAGGCACAACTTACCCTTCAAGTTGGCAGACAAATTCAAATCAGTATTTAAGGTCAGCCTTTATTAGTGGGTTCTCGAGATCCAGGCCATTGCAAGCTCAGTGGTTCTATTCCCTGTTGCTATTAAAAAAAAAAAAAAGTCTCCCAATTTGATCCCTGCTTAAGTCAAATAGTAACATAAGACTTTGGGGGGAAAACATTGTTTTGTATTGTTGCTTATGTCCTAGTTTTTACAAAAAAAAAAAAAAAAAAAAAAAAAAAGGAAAGTTAAATGACATGGTATTCCCTTGATATTGTCAAATAATTTTTCCAAAGAAATCAATGTCAGTAGTAAGAATACTACCAAATATCCTTAGATTTGTAGTTCCATTTGTTACATACAGAAGAATTAGTTTCTCCCTCACATGTGTTCCCTACAGTCCTCTGAAGGTGTGCAAAGGCTCACACTGTTGCTCTTTGAGACAACAACCACACCAGAAAAACATGCTTAAAGGAGTCATGAGAGGGCTTAAAACAGAGTCAAAGGAAGTCAAGAGATGTTTTCTAACATGGAAATACTGAATTTGCACTGAAGAATCAAGAGATGCAGATTTGATTTGTCTGAAGGAGCATTATTTACTTTCATTATTGGCTATGTAATAAATAAACATTGCTGTATGAGTTTTCAGTAGAATTTTGGATCAGATCATTGTTTCCAAAGGCCCTTTTCTGAAGGAAAATAGAGCTACAGTCTCCAAAGTGTTCAGTAACTTCCCAAATAACCATTCATGCCAGGTAAGATTTGCAAAATTTGCCATAGGAACCTGGCTATAATCTAGATGTTTGAGATGGCTTTCAGTAGCTGAAACTGGGAAAAAAGGAGAAGATTCAGGAGCAAAGAGACTTTTTTCCTGCATACTGCAGCCTTTTACCCTAATGGCTTTCGTTCAGGTTTGTACTGCCTTGCTTTAGCATGCTTCCTATCCTGGGATGAGTCAGTGCAAAGACACGGAGCTGGCATGCAGAAAACACACTTTCTATGCTTGGAGTACTCTCTGAAGAGACTTCAGGGTAACTGTAAATTAGGCCCATTATGTTTAACTTCATCATGTATCCTCATGCTACACCATGAATAAGCATGGCTGATGTGTAAATCTAGCCCACTGTATCTGGTTTACATTAGTTAAATTAATGCTTGAGTTGTTGTTTGGTTTTGTTCATACCGACATCAGAACACTGAGTAAGAACAACAAATCAGAAACAAAAAACACAAACATTTAAAAAAATACTGCTCCCACAGATTGGAGCACCAAGTGTGTTTTATATAAACAATTTGAATAAACATGGCTGGACTTTTTACCAGATTCTTTCCCCTGAAGGACCCTTTGAGACAAAAACAAACTGAGCAAAACAAGTTTTGGTGGGATGGGCCTAGGCCTGTTTCATGTAAGTGGATGACAGAGCACGAAGCAGGAAGGCAGCAGTGTGCTGAAAGCTAGTGTACATTGTGTTTTGCATGTTCCCAGCCCACTTGCCAGGAGTGATCTAGAACTGAAACAAGGCCCTCTTTTTACTGGGACACAGGGAAGGAGGCCATCACTAATCTAAAACAGCTCTGCTGTTTGAAAACAATAGACTTTACTAATTTGATATTCTGATTGTGTCTCGTTCTCATGTGAATGTGTGGTTTCTGGTGCCAGGTCAGGAAGGTGAGCATTTCTGAGAACTTCTCCTTCTCTTGTGTGGGTCATTAAGGTTGTCTTTCTTCTACCACAGTAGAAAAAAAGTGGGTAGGTAGCATCACAGGGGAGATGAGGAAGTGGTTGTCTTCAGCTCTTACCAGAACTGTAGAGCCATGGGAGTCTGGAATGAGTTATAACCCACGCAGCTGTTTGGCATGACTCCGCCACAACACAAAACCAGCAGAGCTCAGATGGCAGTTGCAAAGGTGCTTGCAGAGCTGTTTCAAGTAGGAAAGTCCAAGATTATTTTTATGTGCATGTGCCATGTGTCCTGGTGTTGCAAGGAGGGAGGCAGGAGTTTTCCAGATCCTGGTTATTAAAAAAATGGAAGGTAAAGTTTAACTTGTAATAGCTGCATGAACACATTTTAATGGGGTCACTTTCACGAAGCACTCTGATGTAGTTTCTGTAGGTGCTGTGTCATTGAACTGAATAAGTCCTCTAACTGGAGCAGAGGTGAAAGTGAACATTGAGTCTTACTGTGCAGCATGGTGCTTAACTTTCAGAAAGTTTCACTGCATAAAAGTGATACAGATTATTAATAGTATTGCTTGTCGGGATTTTTATTTAGCCTCAAATTTAAAAGCTATTCCTTTATTTCTAAACCTTCACATTTGCATTCCTTTGATATGAAATACTTGTGAACTAACTAGAGAACAGAGCTGTGAGTTCAGTAGCCAAGAGATCCTTGATTTATTAACACAGACTTGTTTGCAGCATCTCCTCCTTCTGAATATAACAAGTGCAGCAGTCACAGGCTTATGATGAGAGGTCCAATCCTTCAGGGTGCAGTGGCTGTTACTCACAGTTCTTGTTTAAAGTTCATAGCACTCATTGCCTAAATAAGACCATTCAGTGTGAAAGAGATGGAAGTGTGGATTCTAAGTGATTGCTTAGAATTAGAAGTTTAAAGTATGGCTTGGAAGGTAAATTGTGTTGTACAGTATAGGTAACTGCTAACTGGGAATAGTCTTTTCTATGTGATGTTTTGTATTCAAGATGAAGAGTTTATATTATCTGTGTATGAGCAGTAATTGTGATAGAAGTTCAGAAGGTATTCAAGATGTAATAACTAACTGCTGCATTGTCCTCTACAGTGCCATTAAGACACTTAAAAGAGAAATTTAAATAACATGTAAGATATTCTGTCACCTAGTTATTCTAAACGCAATTATGGATGTGCAGTTGATATTTGGAGAAGTAATGCTCTACTAATGATGTTTTTGCAAATAACTTTGAGAAAATAATTTAGTTGCATAGAAATTTCAGAATAATGTTTGCAGTGCTTGTCAGGTTTATGGAAGTTCAAGGATGCTGATGTGTCTTCTTTTTGGTGTATGTGTATGACTATAGCTTGCATATTTCTGTGAAACAAATGTGCTTTTCCCATAATGTTACACGGGAGGACTTCTGGTGGGAAAAAAAAAGCCTGCTGTAGTTCAGCAGTTAGCAATCTTCTCACTGGAGAAACTGCCGTGCACAGAACCAGACAGGCTGTGTCTGCAGTTAGAAGGTTTAGAAAATGTAACTGTACTGCAGATGTAAGTCAGCAAATCTCCTTGCTGGAAAGGTTTCTGAACACAGTGCAGCAATTCTAAAAGCAGTTTGCCAGATGGAATGAATTGTTCTGGTAAAAGAATAGCAATAGTTCTAGCTGGGGACTTTTATTAATCCAAGAAGAAATAAAGAATTGATAGAATTTGCCGATGTGGACTAGGCTGTAAACTAAATTGCTGTTCAGAGAAAGGGACAAATTTTGATTTATTTTCCTCCAGAAATTTTCACTGCCTTCTCTGGAAGCAGGCTATGGACCTTCCACTTGGCGCAGCCCAGTCAAGTCATGATCTACACTGCCATTGCACCTCAGGATTGAGGAGCTCAGGCTCAGGTTTTCACTTGGCATGAACTGTGCCAAACATGGCCTCATGATCAAACTGGAGGCTTTCCCTTTTGTCTGAGATGATATTTGGATAAACACCAAATTTTAGTCGTGTGGATTCTTAGAACAATCAAAATAAAAGCATGGGGCTAGAAATACACAAGGGTGTTGGGTTTCAGGCCTATATTCACGGCTTAATTAAAACAGTGGAGAAGGTCCCATAAACTCAGTGTATTTGTTATGAGGTCAGAAAAAAAAAGTGACTAATAAACCCAGCACAACCCTGAAACTGCCTTTCCTGATACTGAAGAGCAGTGTTTTTTTATTACTACTTTTTTTTTTTTTTACCACAACATTCATTTTCTTATGGTATTTCTGAATCGATTCAGATTTTCCAGAGCTTGAAGGTTGAGGATGGATAGTGCATGCAGGAACTACACACAGGATGTGGTTGCAACTACAAACTGCCCTTTCTCCACCTTCCAGTCAGAGTTTTTCAAAGCTTTCTTAATTTCTTCTGGAAACTCTTGGACATACAGTTCAGCAGTATTGTGTAGGCAGGGAGAGTTAGCAAGCCTTGCTACAAGTTTGTTATTATATATTATAAGAAGACCCAATATAAAATGACTAGAATAAGCCTTTGTTTTCAGACTAGTGCATTCATAAATACTACTCCATGGACCTGTTGAGTAGCATTTCTGAATTTGTAGATGCAAATGCTTCCCACATCATCAGAGATTCTTTACAAGTGTGAACAGAGATGACAGTCCAAAGCACCTTCTTCGCCTGTTCTTTGTTTCGCTGATTCCCATAGATTTCTGCTCTATACTTAACCACAGTATTCAGAAAAACTGTGCCCTACGCGACCTATTAATGAGCAACATACCATAATGTTGAAAAGACTGAATTGAATTAATATCTTCCAAAAACATAAAAACAAATCATTGTGTTTTTAATGTCTGAGATTAAAGGTAAGTTTGTTCGTTTGTTTTCAAAAAGCATTCTAAAGCATTGCATCTGGAATTAGCTCAATCTGTGAAAGCATCCTTCTTTCAGAAATCAACTCTCTAGATCCATTTTAATTACATTGTCTGCAATGGTCTTTGGTCACTTTTAATGTCATTTTAAAATATATCTGAATGTAAAAGGCTGCAGTTTATTTGGTCATTATATAATTTGTCTAGATTGATCAGTTTAATATCTGATTTTTCAAGATTTCCTCACAATTCTGAAGTTTTAGCAATGCAGATATTTTCTGTTGCCCAAGGCAATAATAGATGTGGTGTGCAAACACTGCTTTAAAGCGGGTGTCTGTCTGCTGATTTACATATTTTAAAAGTATTAAGATCAAAAGTAATGAGAATTTAATCCATATGGCATGTAGAAGATAAATAGGAATATTAATACTGTATCAAATACTAATTAAAGGAAACACCAGTCCTATTTTTAAAATCTTGCATGCAGATGAAAACGAAGTCATTGCAAAGTTAAGATCTGATTCTTAAAGAAATAAGAATTAGCAGTTTTCAACTGCAGCTTCTAAACGTGAGTCTGAATTCATGTGGGAGGTCAAGTTCTGGTTTCGTAGTACAAAGCAGTATTGCTTTTTGTCAGGGCATCTCAGATCACTCTAAAACTACAAACTACCAACAATTTTTAAGATGGCAAATCCCTTTCATTATAAAGGAAACTAAAATGCAGATGGTTTTTAACGTGCCTTAGAATACTTGCCTGTTAAAGTGCTAGGCCCTAAAATAGATGTATTCTTGGGAATCCTGATGGATTTTATCAACTCTTGTATGCAGATTGCAACAGGGAGAGGAAAAAAAATGTCATCAGCTCCATAAAAAACTAACTTGGACAAGAGCAGTCAAAATGAATTGCAAATTTGCCATGTCTTTAGGCTAAAACAGGTTTTTGTAATTCTCTCTTATGGGATGTACAGGTGAAAGTACCTTGGGATGTTATCCATATGGTAACAAGCACTCTCAAGCTGGCTTCATGTGAACTGGAACTAGGTACTAATCACAGTGCGAACCTAGTATTCCATGCAGACATCTTAGCCCGAAGAAGGTACACGAGATGCATTTAGTGCATCATGATTTCTAAATCTGTAGCCCCTAGGTTCTCTCGAGTCGTCAATATTACAGGATGGAGGATACACATATGTCATAGGAGTGAGCCTGCAGTGAAGAGTTATCTTTGAAAGATCAGAAAAACAGAGAAAACTTAAAATGTGTGCTAGTACTGCAAGATCTTACAAGTAAGAGAATCATCTGCATTGTTTGCTTTAGCAACCTGAAAAAGACTCCGAATGATAGAAAAAATCGGTTTTTCTCATTTGTGCTTGAAGAATACATATATTAAATCAGCTATATATATATCTCATATATTAATTAAAGTTATACTGAGAGACAACTGTACCTGACAGAGCAGGGAGAGAAGTCTAAAATGTTTCTTACTCACAGTCTTGTGCACTATTTGGACTAATTCTTCTAGTAGGTTTATGGTTCCTGTGTCTTTCTATAGTAAATACAGCAATTAATCATTACTATACAGCAAATCTTGTCCTCTGCACATCGAGAAAAAAGGCTGGGATCTGTGGGCCATCCTTCAATGGGTGGTGATATTCCACTGTAGATGCAAGGTAGAACAATCTGAGATTGAATAAGCATCCACTGTAGCTGGATCAGAGTGGTCAGGACAAGGTAGTTAGCAGATCAGTAAATTGCAACTCTTCTGCAACCTGCCATCTCTTTTTGAAGTTCTGTTTCATTCTAGAGCAAATGATGTGGTGGTATGTCAACAGGTGTCAGTCATTCTACACGTACATGGAGCAAAACTGCCTAGGAACTGCCCTCACAAAGCAAGAGGAAGTTTGATTCAAGAGGGAAAAGGGAGTCACTAGAGAAAGAATGTGAAGGAGATTGATATAAAACATTCCCAGCTGTTTGTAAAGCCAATTTAGCCAATCAGCCAAACGATGAGTGGGGATATAAACCCATCTGCTTCTTGAACTCTTACAGGAAATATTAATTGTACATAGTCCCCCTTCTTTATGGTCAATCTAAGGATGTTTTACACAAGTACCAGCCTCAGTCCATGTAGAAAAAGGTGATCTTTGTCCTATGTGAGTTGATGCTTATATCTCCCAATCATCATTTCAAATTATCTTCCAAGAATGTGTTGGCTCTGCTTTCTGTGGGGAAGAGCCTCATTTGTAAGGAAGGATGTGGTTACGTTCATTAAAGTTTTTTGGTGATTTAGCTGCAGAGTGGCTGCAGGGCCTTGTATTCAGGCATGTTTGTTTCCATTCCCTTTCCTGCAGAATAGCCCAGGTAGTGTTAAATAGTACTGTGTATTTTGTAAAAGACCTTTTAAATATTAAATAGAGCTTCATTTTCCAGCTGGAGAATTAGAACATAGAAGCATTTCATCAGATCCTTCATCCAGTCTTGAAGCAATTTTGAGATGTTAACTGAAAAAAATCTATCTGCCTTGGAGCATTTTTACATCAAACATTCAGTGGAAATATTTTACTCAAACTCTTAAGCATATCCAAATATTAAATAAGAAGAGAGATGACTTTTCCAAGTGTCGGTGATGGTCTAATGCACCAAGTGTCAAGTTAACGTAAGTTTTTAAAGACAAAAAACATTACACCGGGGGGAGACTGGCAGGCGTCACTCTTATCATCAACACAGGCTGCTACACTCCGGTGCCGATTTGTGTTCTGATAGAGATGTTGTACGCACCAAAAATCGGAGATAGTGTCTGTCCCTAAGTGTTTTGACCTACAGAGACTAGAAACAAAGAGGCGGAGGTAAATAACTAAAAGAACGAGTAGTTTTGCATATGAATATACGGGAGATAACATTCCTTCTCTCCCTTCACTGTTCACTTTTCAGACACGTCTTGGCTTGTCTTTTGAAATGGTCTTTAGTAGCCATTGCGAACTTTTAGAGCTGGGGAATGGCAAGTGGTGACTGACTTTTATGTGGAAGAGGGTTAAATCATTTCTACCCTTCAGGATAGGTGAATTTCCCAAAGAGGGAAGTCTTTTCATTCCTGTAGGACAGTACATATAGTACCTGTGTAGATGTGCAGCGTTTCCTCTGTCTTGGATATTAAAACTCATCTTTTGTGTGGCTGTCCCTGTTGATGGCCTTCAGCTGAACTGAAAAATCGAAATAACTCGCAGATCATTTTTCAGCGGAGATGCCAGTTACTGCAGTAGTACTCTCTCTAATGTTTGCAAGCCACTTCTGTTGCTGCAAACACATCTGGGTAAAACACAGAATCATCCTTTTTTCTGAATTATGGATAAGACAGCTTAATCTCCTGACCTAGTCAAAATGGGAAGAATCTGCAACAGAGGGCATGGACTGCTGAATTTGGCTGAATGGGTAAAGACAGTCCTAGAGGACTGGAGAGAGAGCTATTTACAAAATATAAAGATGCTTCTTCCTAACAGACAAGTTGGCAAAGGGGCAAGGGTGCTGTATTTAACAGAGATATTTTATTTACATATATATATATATGAACAAGAATTAAAAACTATAACTTCTTAATAACTTACAATTTCAAAACTATTTATATACAAAGAAATTAGACCAATGGCTACAGCTTACTACTTGCTCCTGAAACAGTCATGGTGAAGCAAATTCAAAAATAGCAACATAAATTACCTATAAAAAGATGTACTTTAATGGCCAGAGGGTACTGTAAATAATGGTATATGTGCTCTTTGGAGCCCCTGAAATTTGGAATTTTGCATCAATAAAAGGACTGTGAAAATAGGGATTGTGAAAAAAAAATTCCGTTTCATCTCTGAACAGAAGTAGTGCAGTCAGTTGTTACCTTCATGAATCAGTGAAGAAAACTGCAGGTGCATATGTTAACCCTAAGTGGCAATAGGACAAGGTAGGGTGGAAATAAGTTGCGAGTGCTGCTCCAATCAATGTGTAAAATGACAACTGCAGAGAAGCTGCTTCTCAGCCATGCGTCCTGTCTGTGTGTAAAGGGCAGATTTTATTTTCTCCTTCAGTCTTCACAGGCAAATCCCAGTTACTTGGAATTTGTTCAGGAGAAGGGTACATTTTACCCTGAAGAAATTAGGAAGCATTATAGATTCAGCATATGGGACCATATGTCGTTGTATTGTTTCCAAATGTTTTTTTGAGCTTTTTCCCTCCATTGTGGACAGCTTATTTCACCACGCATTGTCTAGAGAAGAAGGGAGTTTCGTATTCCCATTTCTTTCATTAACTCACTATTAAAGCTGTATCAATTTCGTAATACTGTTTGTCAACATTATTTCATTCTTTGTTCCAAACATGCACACCATAAGTGTGGTTTGGGGCAAGCACTTTGAATATGTTGTTCAGTCAAGGTCAAAGTCAATGGCAGAAATAGAGAATACAAGCAGAGATGGTCCTAAACCATCTTTAGCCCTGAATGGTTCACTTAATTATAAGGCTGTTCACAATCAAACCAAGCATTTTGCTTGAGCCTTAACAGAAGGAAGCAAGTGCTAGTGTTTGAATGTAAGTCTAATTAAACTAAAATTGGAGATGTGCAGGATCTGCCCCTTCTTTGCAATGCAGATCAATATCATCTCAAAATGTATATTAAGCTGTTCCATATCTTCCTCTTCTGCTGTGATTTTTCTACTCCAACCTTGTAGAAGAGCTCTGGTGTCCAATAACATCTGTTCTAAATCATGTTTCAGAAAAATGTAAATACAGAAAACTTGAGGTTGGGCCCAAACAAAGCACTGGGCTAGCTCCCAAGGCCTCTCTGCATCTAGGATTGTTTGATGTCAGGAAGGCCTTCCACAATCAGAGACAACGGTGTTGGTGGCAAAAAGACCCTTCAGATGGGGCTTTCCATGGGTTTATTAAAAGTTGTGAGTTTTACAGCCTTTTGCTGAGCTCCCAATTTATAATATCTGTAGCTGACTGCATGCAGTCCTCCTTTTTTTCCCTCATTTCTTCATGTTTCCTCTGAGCAGATTGTGCTAGGCTAGGGAGGTTGCAGAGGCTTCACAGTATCAAGTGGGGATAGATCTTCTGTGACCTTAGCATGTGTTGGAGTAGATGGCTATAGCCACAACTAATCACAGGTTTTTTGTAAGTTTTTATTTGTGTCTAATTCCAACAGTCAGATTGTCTGTCTGTTTCAGGCATGGGCCTGTGTTGTTCCTCAAGTTTTAATCTATCAGAATTTTGACTCACCCAAAGTTTCACTAAGCACTGATGCAGTCTTGTAGCGCTAGCTGGAGGCAACATTGCAGAAGGAAGTGCTAGAGGCCACATTCATAAAGCATTTGAAGCACCCAGAAGGGTGTATTGAAATGTTCAGCTGACTTCAGCAGGTCTTAGACTCACAGGTTCGTTAAAAATTGTTGTAGACACAGAAAAGCTAGGTCCTCAGTGTCTGTAAGCGCAATAGAGCTGTGCTTTTGTCTTCCTACTGTGTAGTTGAAGATACATGTTAGCACAGTTCTTAGCATCATTGTTTTTCTAAGACCAATAACTGTGAAAATCAAACTCTGCTGGTAAAACAACTGAGAAGCAGAGACATCTTAACCAGAAACAAGTTTTAAAATGTGGAGTTGGCATACATTTTACATTTTTATCAAGAGTATATTTACCAATTAGTCAGCAACTAGAGCCCATGGATTTAATGAATTTCACGTGATTTATGCATAGCTTTTATTAATTGTGCCAATAAGGATAAATGTTGGATACAAATAGATGCAGATTTCTCACATTTTTTTCCTTTGAATAATACTGTTTCTTGTTATTAATGGCTTTATTTTAAGTTTTTCCACATGTTGGAAAGTGATAACTTCTTGCCTTCTGTACTGTCCTTCCAAAGGTAAGGCTCAAAACTTTCACTGATCTGTATTGTCAGTGGTGTGGGCTATGCCCAAGGCAGATGTAGAAGTTTGGAGAAGAAAGCATTTTTTCTTTTTCCCCTTTCTCCCATCAGTGGAATGTGCATGAAATAGTAAGTAGGGCATAGACTTGAGACTGTGGCAATTTGAGCAGTCAAAAGAAAAGCGGGCCAGCACCTGGCTTTCAATCTCTGTTTCAATGAATATTTAACTACCTTATGCAAAGTGGGACATTTTCAACAAATGAAGCTGAGAGAAAACTACCTAAGAATATTTTCTAGCCCAGCAGTTAGGTTACTCTCCTGAGAAGCATGATGCTTAGGTTCAGGTCTCTGTACCAAATCAGTTAAAGGAGGTGTTTGAAGCTACATCTTTCACAATCTAAGAACATGGCCTAATCACTGAGTTTTTGGATATCAGGGGTGGCAGCACTACCTCCTCTGTTTTTGGAAAGGAGTCCCCTTGTGACAAAATCAAAATGTTTTGTTTTTGAGATGCCAGAATGAATTGTTTCAACATCTCTGAAGTTTTTTCATGTAATTTCAGTTGAAACTATTAGCTAATATGACCTGAATTCACAAAAAAAAAAAGTTTCTGTTGCCCTAAAATTCCAATGTTAGTGAAGAAATAATTGAATACAAAAGAAGTCTGACTAACTTCTAACTCAGGCACAGAAGAATATTTATTGGCATGTTTCTCTTCCACATAAGCAATCTCCCCCTATGTCCCACTTTAGAAATTAGGAGGACTGTGATCTTGAGTACCCAGAACTGAAAGGAGATTTAAATTATTGTGGTGTGACATGATAATGGGCAAGAAGCAGGAGCATCTTACAGAAATCTTTAAGCATTTTCACCCATATACAGCTAAGTACTAGGCTATTTTTAAAGATAAAAAACCCTTATGCATGTTGGCAAGTCTAGTGAGATCATTTTATTGACTTTGTGCTCTACTGTAATAGTTTCTCACGCCATTAATCTAGAAGAGCTTTCTGGATGCCATTGAAAAAGACACTTATTGTGATGTCACTCTGTTTGTTTTTCCCATTGAGTATGGACAATATTTACATTTTTCTGGTGGACACCAAGTTAAAATGCCATAGTTTCAGTCTTCACTAAATGTTAGAAGTATAGCTACATGCCACCATAATTACACTTAACAGATTGTAGCAAAGCGCTTCTTATCCCCAGGTTACCATGAGCTATACTCAATGAGAATTGTTAAGCAGTCTGAAAAGTGAAAAACAGCATCACATGCTGCAAGATGCAGTTCAATATGTCATGCTACGTGGCTGTACTGGTCTCTCTTTAAACATTAGTAACTATAAAAATACCCGAAGCTCTTTGAAATGATAAGGAAAGTCCAGCTGCAAGTAGGATCACTGTTTTTCTCCCTTTGGTTTCACACCAAGTACAAGCTTTTGCCTCCTCTTCAATTATGTGATTCATGACAGGACATGAAATGTTTACTTCTGAATACTTTTCTCATCCACAAATCAAGGTAGAAAAGGTGTCCATGTGTGCTCTTTCGGATCCTTGTCTCCTTGACTCCTCTCTAGCCATGCTGTTTCACAGGACAGACTCAAGGGCTCAGCATCCTTTCTGTGGGCCCAGATTCACAGCTGGTGCCTAAGGACTCAAATCTGCCTTGCACAGTGGCATGGGCTACTGCTGCTTCTTGTATCAAGGGAGAAAGAAATCATGCAGCTCTTCATAATGTGATTGAGTATCTCTTCCCTTCCACATGCTGAGCTCCAATGAAATAAGTAGTTTGAAGTTTACAACATTATCATTAAGCATCTAACTTTAACAGTGCAGCAGAGATGACAGGAAAATTCATTCTTCTCAAGGCCAGTGTTGCAAGTTCTCTGTTCATATTGATAGCAGCCCTGACAGCCATGAGGGAAAGAGAAGAGTGTGATGGGGATGCGAGTCCTTTGCTGGCTCTGCCAGGTGATGCAATAAAAAGCAATGTATCTTTAAATAATAACTTTTATCTTAAGGACTATTAGTCCCTTCATATGAGGCCCTGAGTGATCTGTCATTATGGAATGACATAATGCATTGAGTTCATGTAGATTGCTGACACAAGTGTCTGCAGTAAAAACTGAAAATCTTGTTTTGTAGTATGTGGTGTTGGAGACAGATTTCTTACAGAATATAGTATCTTCAGAGAAAAGAAATATCCTTGGTACCTCATATTTTTGTGGCTGTTTTTTGAAGTTACAAATAATGCAAAATCACCTAATCAAAAATGAAATGCGTGACGAGAAGGAGATAATTTCCTGCCATTCTACCTTGTGAAAGCAAACAATGAACTGTAACTTGTGGTCCACAGGTCATATCTTTGCTTTTTTCAACACTGGTTTAATTTCTTTTTCTAAATGATAATTTTATACGGCTCTTTAAAGTGATTTATGTGTTTTGTACTTTATTTGAAAACATAAATTTTGCTGATTATCTTCAGTTTGCCTCTGTCCACCCATCAGTTTCACATTCATTTAATTTAGACAATAGTGAGCAGCTACACATGAAGATTATACTTTCTGTAAAACCGAAAGTTATTTTTGAGCTTATTTTACTGAAAAATATAACATAAGAAATTGTCATCAGAGATTAACCTGGATACTCCTCCATGTTACTGTGTGTTTGTGGGAAGGGAATGGTTCTCACTTATCACTGAAATCAAACTGCTTTGTGAGTTAATTCAAGTATTGTATTGATAGAAGGAGTACTGGACTTTTAAAATCTCTTATGTCTTCTATAAGTAAGAGAAATACTTATTTCTCTTCTCTTGTGGGCTTTTTATTTCACAGGTTCTTTCAGTGATCAAAATAATTAAGACAGTACTTTCTAAAGGGAAGAGTTTGAGATTCTTTTACACAGTTCTACTTTAATCGTATTTCTCTAAATCACATTATTATCAATGTGGTTTGATGGTACTTTCCATTTGTTTCCTTGTGTTTGTATGCTTAATGTTGGGGCTGGCTTCAGAGGTACTAATTCTAGTGGTGAAGGTGTGCATCATTGTTAGCGCTCCCAGGATATGAGCCTTTCTGCTGGGGACAGGATATTGTCAGTATTATTGCAGCATTACTTATAGCAGACTTTGATGAATCTGTTCACAGTGGTAAAGCTGATTTTTAGGTTTTGTCTCCATGGGAAAGTTAGTGTAGAATAAGCCATAATATAAATTTATCATATAGTGACTCTGCGCATGCCAGTGCTTTTGCAAAGCTGCTCAAGCTAGATGTGAATCAGACCCTGGAGGCAGTGTAGTTGGATGAGTGCAGTGCCCTGCCTAAGCTAATTAGTCCTACTGAGAAGCAGTAGTTATGGAACAGTGTTATGTTAATATGGCCAGACTGCTCGTGTACCAGTGACAGACAAATAGTAGTGGCATTGCATGGCAGTAGGTATACTTGCAATGTAGTAATTTACTCACATTGCAACTCTATGTGGTCCTTTGATGATCTTTCACACAAGGAGCACAGTAGCAAATAAAGTGTTAATTCAAACTTTGTTAGCTCTGCAGTACCCACAGACCAAGAGCAGAATCAGGACACAGAATTTGATGTTGTTATATCTCAAGCTATTCTATAGGGATATATTAGTTTATTACCAGCCAAGAATGTAGTACTGAACTGTAAGAAAGAGCTGAAAAAATAATCAAGTAGTTATGAAGTGGAAAACGTACCCAAATCAACTCCCAGAGTAAATTTTGTAGATTTTGTAAATCATTTGGTATGGAGTGACAAGAAATTTTGTGTACCTGCACTGAGACACCGTGAAGGAGCCTTCCTTTCAGAAAGGAGTGGGCTGAAACGTTTTAAAAAACCCAGCTCTGTTATTGTTTCAGTTTGAAACTGAAAATCGCCACTCTGGTAAAGGAGGTTTTGTTTAGCTTTGAGGAATAAAGTGTCATCAAAGTCACCAAAATCAGTCATGTGTTCATAAGAAAAATAACAAATCCTGTAGAATTTACCAGTTTAAAACAAGTGACACTCACATGCAAAGCTGTGTTCAGAGGGAAATATGACACAGTGGGCTGATGTACTGCAGCAAGCTGTGCCCTGTCAAGAAGTGTAATTTCGAAACAAAACGTATTGTCATGTAAGTTAGTCACTGTAATATCAGAAAGTCAACTAACTCATTTTATTTGCATATGCACACATGTATGTCTTCCTCAGCGCCTGTGAGCTGAAGTTCTTTGGCAAAGTTTCTTTTAAATGTTTTTGGGAAGCACTGGATGAAAAGAACTGATGCTCTGAATTCACTCCCAAACTCTTAATGCAGATGGTACAGCTGGGTATCATGAAATACGCAGCCTAGAATTACTTTATTGAGAGTGAGCATGCTGGTGCTGAAACTCTTGGCAGAGCTCCCTCAGTTTTCTTTGAGCACCTCTTCTGTCTCCTGAATGGACCTTTCCACTGCTAGACGCTCTCACCTGCCTTTTCTGGATGAAAGTTAATGAACTACATCTCTCTGCCCCTTGTCTCGACATAGTGACCTTTTGTTTTTGTGTGTCAGCATTCTACCACAGCACAGATTTATAGCATAAGTTACAAGTAAATGGTAACTGATTTGAGAGTTAAAGAGATAAAAGCACTAGGTGCTCATTCAAATAACACAGATACCTTTAATGCCTGAAGTTTTTTTCCAGTCCTACTTATTTTTCTATTTCTGTTATTGACTCAGTGCAGTCATGCTTCTTCAGTTTCTCTTTCAAAATACTCCCTGGGAATTTGCTGGCCTGAGTTTGATTTGTAGATCATTTGGGAATCATCACTAATTGTAGGTCTAATGTTAGGAGTTCCGGTAGCAATTTACACCCCCTTAAAAGAATGGGTCTCTGTAGCACACAGCCCTGTAGCATTAGTTTTCTTCGTCTAGCCTGGATACCTTCTTCACTTCCAACACTGACAGTATCAAACCAAATGACTTAAGCAACCAGGAAGCAAATTTTTAACTAGTGACTTTTTCAGTGAAGCTTTAATATTTCCTTTACAAGTTACTGCTGCCAACCTTGATTTCAGAAAAAAACCTTTCTTAATGAAGAAATCTACTGAGAGTTTTATCTTGGTCTTCTACCATTTATTCTTTGAAATATATGCTGAATCTGCTACACTCAAATTTGAGATACTACTTGTATCAATATGGACCCATGGTTTCAAGCCTTTAGATATGCAAATTGTGTTTCTGTAACGAACAAAACCTTAGAGACCGTGCTGTTGTGGTTCCACAGAGCCTTTATTGCGCCTCATCATTATGCTAAATTAATACAAATTTCCTGTGTGTCCAGAATTCAAAGTCAATCAAGTGGCTTAATCTCTGAGGATATGGGATAAAAATGCCATTATTACAGTATAGAAGAAGGTGAGGGATTACTTTTAAAAGCATCCAGGCTTTATGCTAGGACAGCAACTCTGAAACACATGCATGTTATGAACCACATTGTAACAGACTGTGAACTTACAGATTGCCTCCTGTCCTACTTTTGCTTGCACAGCTCCCTACGTTTATATGATGTATTTTTGGCAGCTTCAGCATTTGGCCCTGTAAAGAAGCAGTGTTAGAAAGGTATTTCTGTTACTGGTCTCTAATGTACTCAATATTTTGACTTTTTATTTTCAAAAGTTAGCCACAGTGTTATTTTCTATGTTCTGTCCTTTTCCCCCTATGCTTCATGGCTGGAATCCACAAGAGGAACCAATGCCAAGTGTCCAGTGAATTATCTGAAGCATATTAGCACATGATAGTTCTTGAGAGATCCACAATCCACAGTTTGAAAACTTGTGCATTAATAGATCCAACTGTACATTGGAGGATTTTTCTGAAATTGATGATGCCGTCATGATGCTTTAGATTCTGAAGCTATTTAATCAATCAGATGACTCAGTCATCATCCTAATTGTTCTTCAAAGAGTTGTTGTCTTATTGTGTGAAAATAATATTTCCATTGTTGATGCTATATTTCCAAAGATATCTTCAAAGATCTCTTGCTCCCGAGCAATTTCGAAAATTTCTCATATCTTCATCATGGTACGTGATTTTACTTTGGAAGATGAGGAGGTCTAAGCAGTCACTAGAGGTTCTTTCTAATCCTGTTTTCTTAACTTCACTAAATATATTAACTGCACCAACAGGCTGAGTCCCAGCTATGATACACTGCTGATGAGAAAAGCTTGTCACAGCAAACCTCTGGACACACAGTGCCTATATAGTCTTCCAAGCATTTGTCCTTCAAGACTAGTATCTTAAACTAATGCTTACAGAAATGGAAAATTGGGCATGTCTAGAAAATTAAAGAATGCCTGGCTTGCCTTTGTATTTCTCTTTGCATGAGTCTTCTCCTACTGCTTTTCAGAAGCACATGCAAATCTCATGTAGTATGATCAAAAAGGCATGCATTGTACAATATGAGATGATAATTTTGAGATCATCTTTGCCTCAACCACAGGTTGAAGTGTTTCTTAGGGATCTGGGCTACTTGCATTTATTTGGAGTGGATTTCTTACCTGATTGTTTCAAAGTTGTAAGCTTCACAAATGAAAACTAACAAGGAGCATAATCTGTTTAGTCTAATTTTCTCTCTCTGAGAATAACCAAGAGCAAAAGCTTAGAGTATAGTATAAAAGTAGGGCAAGCAGAGATTTGCCCAGTACACACTCAAGCCTAGCATGGTTTGTGGCTCTGGGATTTCCCAATCCAGAAGTGATCTCTTTGTATTTAATTGCTTCCAGTAGGCTTTTCTCATGCAGATTTTTTCAGTCACTCATATTGATTATACAGCATTACTCAAAGAGCAGGAGAGGCATCACTTACTTCACATGGTAATGTGAGACAGCTATTTCTTATCACCTGGTAGTTACTGGATCAAACAGGTCTTCTAAAACCAGGAAATGTGCTGTGATATGTACTAACTCCAGCATACCTGAAATATCCTGTTTTTCATCAATAACTGTCTCTTCTGAAAAGAACTAATAAAGAACAGCTTCTGTAACTGCTTTGGGTAGTATTTAAGGATGAGAAGAAAAATAACCAGTTAACGTTTCTTCATTGATCAGAACTACTTTCTGCCATTCAGGATGGTTTCACATGACTTTTTCCCTAAAATTGAAGTTGTGTTTGTATAAACCTCTTTGGTTTTGATTGGTTAGCTGGCTGTTTGTCACCTCTGAAACTCTCTTGTACATGTTATTACACACAGGACACATGAAAGGTTGTGTATATTCAATGGTTATAGGAAAACATGTCTTCAGGACTGTCCTTGTAGAAGCGTGCTATTTGATGATAAGTTTGGATCTCATCTGTGTTAGTCACTGAGGGTTTAGTTCTTTGGTATGCTTTGTTTTATCTCTGCATTTTCACTCTATAGTTAAGTCAGTCACAATAGAAACTGAAACAACTGACAAAAACTGAAGGATCAGAATTGTGTTGGAAGAGGAAGATACAACCAAAGCCAAGATTCTAACTATTTATGCATCTTGTATTCCCGACAAAGTCATTGTCTTGGGGTTCGGAGACAGCTAAATGATTGATTTCACATAAAATATTTGTTGTTCTAATTACAGTATCATCTGGGTCTTTGGCAACAAACAGATGCAAAAAACAGCCTTTACATACCATCTTGAAAAACTTATGATTTGCTTAATGTGCTTTATAATCTAAAGCATATGTCTTTGCATGGAACTGCAGTATCCAAAACGAAGCTGTAAGTAATGAATCACTGGGTGGAAGAAAACGCATTGCTCCTGTTACGAGTTCTTTCAGTGTGTGTATTCAAATGGTTCTGTTTAGGGCTATAAACAAAAGGCTGTGCTCACAGTTTTAGCAGTGTGTTACAGATTCTGGGATGCACATGACATCAAAGAGGCTACATTAATTTCCCTAGCAGTCTATGGCTCTTGGCACTAGGAACACACTCCATCTGAATAAACAGAATTCTAGTTCACCACAGTTGTGTGGGGGATCTGAGGTGATCATGAAGCTCGATTTTGTTTTGTTTTATAACTGTCTGTGATAGGGCTTTTTTGCCCTTCCAGATTTTCTGTGTTTTCAGTGAATCCAGTAACTACATTTAGAGCTATAGACTTAGACCACAAAGCATTTTGCACTGAAGATAATTAAATCTAAGTTATTATTCTTACCTACTGAATCCAAGCAAGAGCTTTGAATGCATAGGAATTGCAGGATTTGCTGAGAAATAATCTCTTTGTAAGCACTAATGGATATATATTTTTTAATTAGTTAACAGCTTTTTCCTTAGAAACACTTAAGCCAAGCTCCAGTAGGATATTTTGCAAGTGAGCAAGGGCTGAGGCCTTCTAACTCCTTGAAGAACATGTGATTTATTGTTCTTTCCATGCATGCCTGCCACTAACAGCATGAAAAGTACCGACCCCTATAAATATTCCTGGACACTCCTGTAGAGGAAGGGACTAAGGGAATTTGGTGGCAAGAATGGTTCCCGATTGTATTATATCTCACTGTATCAACAGAGTGGATGGTCTTATTGAACATATTGAAGTTACTGCTGGGTAAGTATGAGGTATCCTGGAGAGAATTACAATTGTTAATAGTATTAAATCCGCCAATTTGCCTCCAGGCTCCTGATGTTACTAGATTAATCAAATCCTCTGTTGCCAGAACTTAGATTCTACTGCCATACCATTAGTAGCTGTTTCTTTCTTTTTCTTCTACTCCTTAGTTTCTCAGTATCATATTTGATTCATTTTTCATCTTTTTTGTCTGTCTTCTAGCTATAGTGTTCTCTTCCCATCTGACAGTCTTTGATTTCAGAAATTGTGTTTTCCATCAGCCTCTAGTTCTTGGTTGTTTTTTGGTTGTTCTTGTTGAGTTGTTTTGTTGTTGTTGAGGTTTTTTTTAACTACTATAATATATTTAATATTTATAATGTATAGCTTAGACCTTGTAGCTTCATTATTCCCATATGAAGCTATTGGATTACTCTACAGAACTTGATCTGTAAAGCCTATTACAGCCACTATGCTGCCCTTGTTTCTAACATATTCAAAGTAGATAGCACGTAACAGGCAGTGTGCAGATACCTTGTACTGTGAGTCTGTGTGTACTCATACTACAATCACAATGTAGTTTCATACAGGGGTGTGCAAGATAGTGCTGTCTGGGCTGGCTTAATTATGGCAGTCAGACACAAGAGGATCTCACTGGAGCTCCTGACTGAGTATAGCCCAGTATAACTACCTGACTATTCACTCTGCTTCTCCAGCAAGCTTTTCATTTTTCTTCCCTTTTGCAATTGAGGTGTGATGCAAATCTGTGCAAAAGATGGAGAACCATCAGAATGAGAAAGCAAAAATGTGTTTGTGTGAACACTTGTGGCCTGAAAGCAATATGTGCTCTCTGTAAATTTCTCTTCTTTAAAAATGAAACTGAAATAATTAAAATCACAAAGCCTAGATCAGTTACAGCACTTTTACTGCGTAAGCAATGCTCAGTCACTCTCATTTACTGATATGAGAGGGACCAGAATCACTAGCCCCTTGGGTCCTTTTCTTGAAGGGGCTTATATGGCACAGAAGAAAATGTAACTGTTCCTTGAAATCAGCATGCTGCACCTAATTACCCACTTAGCAGCCAGTCCAGGAGGAGCATGTATATTATCATTGTGTGTGAGGTCATTTCTGAATTTGCCCAAGACTTCAAGAGAAACAGTGAAGTTAACTTGCTGCTTGAAAAATGATTCAGAACTGGAAATGCTTGAAAACATCAAAATAAATATAAATTATCAAAGGAGAACAAAGACAATTTTTTTTCCACAAAAAGTCTTCTCCCCAGGCTATAACAATGCTTTACATAGGCATGATCAATATATCCAGATTTGAGAACCAAAGTCTTTTGGAATAAATTAGACTGGCAGGAAAAGAAACAAACAAAGAACAAATTAACATGATTTTAAACATTGCTTAAATTTTCATGAATGTAGACCTTGAGATGTTATGATGAGATCCCATGAGTCTGTGCTAATATTTGCTTATAATTAAGGGTTGCACTTTCATGTTTCATCTGATATTATAGATTGGAAATCAGACACATGCTCACTATTTTTCTTGGTCATACTGATTTATCTACTTTATTTGCTTGCTATGTTAATAATAAATATGGCCCCTTTTTCTGTACCAAGCTGCCCTTTCTCCTCATACGATAAACCTCCCTGTGTCTGGGTAATTACAGAAGGACTGCTCATCCTGTGTTAAGTTTGTGTTCACCTGTAACGGAAAAATACAAGACCGATGCCTTCCAAACCTGTTTTGGGTGAATGGTTTCCAAAATAAACTGACTGCTCAACTCCACTCCTCAGTATGTGTTGGAGTGAATGGAGTCCCTTCAGCAAGGGAGTCGGCAGTGCAGCCTGTTTTGTAGCACTGACACATTGGCAAAGATCCCTTCAGTGCATTCCTTGCTAAAAGTAAGATGTCATCCAGAGTTTAGTTCCCTCTCTGTGCTGTACCAGTCTTAAGACAACCTGATTCGCATCTATGGATTTTACAACGTCCAAATGCAAGTCACCATTTTCTCAGCAGAATTAGCCAGATAGGAAGAATTAGCAGTGTTTGGCAAGGTCGCCAGCATCATGAGGTTTTTGAAGCAAGGACTTAATCACGAACAGTTGAAAACCCCAATTTCATTTGAGGAACAGAATGTGATGATTTGCAATTCCTCTGAAGAGTATGCCCAGGGCCTGTCTCAAAGTTTTCAGTATCGAAACAAGCAGGGCAAATGGGACATCTAAATGAGATTTTCTCTTGAGTATCAGAGTGAAGTCATACGCCTCACAGGAAGTCATTGGAAAAACATTTTTTTCAGGTGCTGTTCTGTAAGCATCAGTCAGGGCCCAAATTCTTGATGAAGAAGTCCTTGTTTTGTAGCTAAAGAGCATTTCAAAGTCTTTCCCTATATTTGACTCTGTCAACTTGTGCAGCTTTGAAAAAGTCCTTTGCAGTTTATTGAAAGAATGGATTTCTAAACAGAAAATCATCTAAATAAGGTATGGCATATGAAACTTGCTAATCGTCTTTAAACCAAAAGATCTCATGAAAAGTGTCAATGTGGTGAATGTGATGGCTAAGTGAAGAAAAATATTTCTGTTTCAACCTTACAAAAACCAAGAATAAATACATAAAAATTCAAAGGTGAAAGTAGATACCAGAAATCAAAAAATCTACAAAAAATCTTCTGCAGATTGACTCACAAAGAAATGAATTTATGTTAGGTCAGAAGAGACCTTTCTGGTGTCTTGAATAGTTTTTAACTTCAGCTTTAGTTAAAGTATAGCTTTTCTAAAAACTTCCAATCTCATCTTGAATTTCCATCATACTGCTAAATAATTTTTTTCTCCTGACTGATTGCTTTCACTTTGTGCTGTATTTAAATTTTGGATTTTTCTTCTTCTTGTGGCCTTCAGACATTTCGGACATGTTTCCTAAAGTAAAAAGCCCTCCACCACCAGTAATCCTTCTATACAGGGGCTTAGATTTTAATCAAAACACTCCTGTCCTTCTTTTGAAACAATGAAACACCACATTTTAATTTTTTTTCACTATAAGGCAAATTTTCCAGATCTCAAATTGTTCTCAAAGCATTCTGCAGTTTACAGGACTCTCTCTAAAGCAATTCTGCAGTCAAATGTAGAACCATTTCCTTGTTTCTGTGGAATAGCACTCTGCTTTGCTCCCAGTCTACTTCATGCTCAGCAGAATATCCATAGGATTCCCAAGTCTCTCCTGAAGGTGTTATTTTCCAACTGTGCAATTCCCAGTTCTGAAAAATGTAACTTAAATGTCTGACTTTATGTTTAGTTGAAAATACACGTCTTTGTACTCTGTCTGAGCAGTGCAAGCCCCTGGTCTCTGCCATAACTGATGAATAAAAAGAATAACTAGTAGTAATAATAGAGGATTAAATAGAAACCCCATTGGATTGTTTAGTTATAAGTACATACTTTGTAGTCAGATTTACCCATTTGCTGGTTTCTAATTCCCTTCACTGTGAGCAACATTAAGGAAGAAATTCTTCACTGAGGGTGGTGAGGCACTGGTACAGGCTGCCCAGAGAAGCCGTGGGTGGAGGTGTTCAAGACCAGGCTTGATGGGTTCCTGAACAGACTGATCTAGTGGTTGGCAGCCCTGCCCATGGCAGGGGAGTTCAAACTACATGATCTTTGAGGTCCCTTCCAACCCAGCCATTCTATGATATAGGGATGTTCACCCACGTGTGCCTCTCTAGCTTCAAGCAAGGAAAGGAGGACACTCAGAACCTCAGTCTGCCCTATACTGGCCAGATCAGCTAACATAGGACGCTTGTCAGGAGGAGATTTACCCTGTTATTTATGCACTGTCATGAAGGATTTACTACCTGAAATTGGGAAATTGTAACATGAAAGTTTTCTGCTCACTGGAAGAAAAGTTTTCTTCTGGACAAAAGGGCAGCAGTTACCCTACTTCGGACTGGTGCTAAAGGAGCCTGAAGGAAGTACATGTGTGCACTCTCTTATCCAAACTCTGAATCTGTAAGAAACTTGGGAGTCTGGGCATGCTGGGCTCTTGGTGCAATTGGGGTGCAAACAAATAATGCCCTGCTAATGACATTGGTGCTGCTGCTCTTAGCTTTTCCTATTGAATGCTTTAAGTTTGCCATCAAAGCAAAATGTTATAGAACACCATTTAAACTGCCTATTCAACTGCTGAGTGTTGAGCACATGTTAATGCAGTTTTCTCCAGATATGGTAGTTTATGATAAATGTTACCAGATTTTTTACTGTTCGTGTAGTATGCTGCTAAACACTAAGACAAATGGGCCCACTGAAAGGGTATTTCCTTTGGAGGACACAAGCTGCAGACCACCCATGGAATACACAGGAATAATTAAGCATCAATATAAAAAGCTAGAACAAAATATTAGTGTTTCAGAATCCTGATGAATAAAAGACATTTTAAAAATGAAGACCATACAGATGGTCATGTTATTTTGAAAAATAACATGAAGGCCTCAACAGCATCTTGGGGGAAAGGACACAAGCACCCCCCCCCCATCATGTTGCAGTACTGTTTGAGAAGTTATAAATATTTATGTGGCATATACTTACTTTTGGCAAGCTGCGGAGAGATGTGTGAAAGTATGAATAACTGTGAGGCCTGGGGCTTTTTTCATACTGACCTCTTGATAGACTGAAAAAAAGTAATTTTTTGGAGAGTTATTCAAGAATTACATTGCTGAAAAAAAGGAATTTCAATGGCCTTGCAATTGAGCACATTGCTTGCAAAGATTGGAATGCCTACTGACCTGATATGGCAGAAAGCTCTAAGGTCAATTTGAATAACTTTCACAGCAAACAGAGAGAACAGAACATGGCTGCAGCAAGCCTTTGGCAAAACCATCAGAGATTTCAGAGAGAAGAAAATTACCATTATCTGCTATCTAAATGTAACAAAAAAAAGCTTTCCAAAGACACGAACAGCACTTGGGAACCCAAGTTTCACAAGTTCTTCAAGCATTTTCTGGAGCAGCTTCTGCCTTGTCTGGTTTTATACAATAGAAGTAGCGGGGTCAGCTGTCACAATCTATTGAGATAGAATATAAAGGTTTACTGAACTTGAAAAGTATAAATCACTGAAGGTTTGGGTATCATAATTAGCAAGCAGTACAAGCATATTAGTTAAAATTTATTTTGTATGACTGAAAAAATGTAACCCTTCTCTATAAAATCATTTTTAATTTGAGACCCAGCTCTGCAGTCAGATCCCCGGTGCCATTTAACTTGCCATCAATCCCAGGTGTTGTGTGGGTAGACGATGGTGGGCTCGGACCAAGTGATCCTCTCCTGCAACAAGAACCACAGTTCCATACTGAGAGGAAACTATATCTTAGAGATTTAATCGTAGAGACGGAAAAAAGACAGTGAAAGAAAATATAAAACAGTCAGACCTTTGGCTGCTAGGGCCCAAGTGCAACCACCTCCTATACCTGTAACTGCAGAAAAATGCAGTACTTGCAGACTGTGAGCCTGAGTATATGATAAACCTTCTTTGCTTATCTGCTTGTCAACACCAAATCTTAAACGTGGATTTGTGAGATGAGAGCCCTACATCTGCACAAAGCACAGTGACTTCAGGTTTGAAACGTTTAAAGAAGCCCCTGCACTGCTTGGTCTTTGTGCTGCTCCTTTGTGTCAGAGCACATTTCCCATGCAATATGGAGTGCAAATGTGCCACCAAAAGCTCTCTGTTCGCACTCTCATTAAAATAATTTTTAGGAGGGAGATGTCAGAAAAGTCAAGGATATTGAGAGAATTATGTGGAAAATGAACGAGCTTTCTTTACCCACCACTCTGTCTTTCAGTAAATAGTGCTTCTGTTTCATCCTGAAAGCGCTTGTTCTGGTAATCTGAAGGATGTTCTGCAGAAACTCCTGGTGAAATATAGTACAGTGCACCGTAATGTCTTTCGTCCTTAACATGAAAAAAAAAAAAAAAAAAGACAAAAATAAAAAGGCTGTTCGTTCTTTTCAGAATCTTTCCTTTCCAAAATATTTCCTTCATCTTTGGCCTCTGCTTTCCAGATGGCTTTAAGCAACTGTTACTCTACAGCACACCACAAATTATATTAAGAAAGTGTAATTCCAAACTAGTTTGATTACTCCGATTAAGCAGAGAGCCACATCAAAAAGTAGCCTTTCAATATAATAAAAATGGTGATAATAGAGTAAGTCTCATAAGTCAAAGAGCTTTATTACCTCCTACTGTAGAAAAACATCTTTACTGCTTCTGAACGATGTATCCCTGGCTGGTCACGGTATCCTCATTTCCTGCTTAGATAGCAGAAGATACTCAGATAAAGAGTGAAAGGAATACGGAGCTGTGTGATTTATACAGAGGGAAGCATAAAAAAAGGGTTTTAAAAGTAAAAGTGAAGCTATGTTTAAAAACTTGTGTTTGAACTAAGTTTCAAAACAGAAAACAAAGATTTCCTAAGTTTCTTGTGCTCACTTTGAATAGGATAGACTTGCTAATAGATCTGGGACCAAATGGGACAGAAGAAAGGACTGTTTACTGACTAAAATATCCTAAGACGTTCACAGCACCTGGCACAGCTTAAAACTAAATAGTGTTATCTTACTGTAGGTTCAGAAAACTGTCTTGAACAGAAGCTGAGAACACCTCGTCGACGATGTCAGCAGCCCAAAATGCTGAATAGCCCTGAGGACAACATGTACTATAACCAGTTAAATGTGAGTTCAAAGTGGCAATAAAGCTGTTTTACTGGCTTTGTTTCCAGTTAATAATTCTGTTATTAATACCTGTTTCAGCCCCTCCAGCCCCACCCCCACGTTCTTCTGCTCTCGTCTTGAACATGTGCTTATGCTCTTTATCTGTTGCTTTCATGTCAGGATGTCTGCCTTCACGGTGAATAATTGATGTGGTTTATCAAAGACGAGCAAGATGCATGCTTCATCAGGCTCACTTGAGCCCTTTGATCAAAAAAATTATGCTGTGACTTCTGATATTATCAGCATCTGCTTGCATTCAACACAAAATCACTTTGAATTAAAAATTAACGACTTGCTGCTTTGCTTTGACTGTGTGTTCTTGGCCCTCTCCACAGGGAACTCTAGAATATCAAGGGAGCAAGAGGAAGCCAAGAAAACTTGGGTAAATATCTATCTTCTTAGTTCTAAGCAACTGTAAACAGAAGAAGTCCTTTGTGATATTACAGAATATGCAAAACTTTCTAGAGAGGCTTCTAAAAATAAACAATTAACATATCTCTGTGCATTGACATTGGACGTTTTCTACAGAAGCAAATGTAAAACTCGTATGTAGTGCTGTCTGCAGACACTAGAACTGATTCTTTCAAAACAGCTCCCCAGTTTTCTCTGACTCCTACAAAAATAATCTTTATGTTTTAAAATGTGTTTGCCACTAATGAGTGGTGCCAGATGAAAGGTATTTAACCTGAAGTCCTCTAACCTAGAATATGACCAGCTTTGCAGCTCCTCACTCACAATGGGTTTCAGCCTTCCTGGAGGAGCAGATTTTAAGAGGCCCCTCATCACAAGAGTGTGTTGCTTCTTCTCAGTTCAGCTGAGTCAGTTCTTGTTGTCACATGGACAGTTACCACTTGGAAATAGGTACAAATTGAAAACAGTCTATGAATGTCCAACTGGCTACTTTTGAGTTATGAAAACATTTCACTGACTGGTGACATGGATTGGTGAGGACCAGTATATACTGGGTCTTGCAAAAGCATCTACTCCAAGACTACATTAGAAGCTTCTGTAGTATTTTCTCACTTGTTAATCAATCTTCTGAATATAACCAGATGAATAGAAGGTCTTTGGATCAAGATTAAAGCCCAAAATTTTGTATGACTGAGCCGAATTTGATTTACTCAATTTCTCTCCACTATTTTAAAAAGTCTGTATTCCTGTTTTGAGAACGAAAGTACTGATATGAGGCTGCAGTGCTCATCGTACTTCACCAGAAAATGAAGGACCCTTGGTGTCAATAAGGCTTTGCCCAAAAATTAGTGATGTGTTCTTTGGTTCATATGCACAGTAAACTGTCAGCTGAAATGCATTACCAAGATAATACCACATATATGGTACAGACAAAAAAAAACAACCCACAATGCTTGAGTGAAATGCCCATTTGATGCAAACAGTTTGTCTATCATTCTGTATAGCTAAAAAAGAAAAACTGTATTGCCTTTCACTGATCCTTAGAACCATTCAGATTTCAATCATAAGCAGTAGCAGCAGTAGCAACATAGAAGTCACATGTAAAAGCTACATCTTTCTGATCAAATCACTCTAGCCTTTTTTTTTTCCTTTCTTGTATTAGCACCCTTCATTTTTGCATCCATAGAGAAGTTTCTGAAGATAATGACGTAATTGATTTTTTAACTTAATAAATGTTGTTTGTTTTCTTTCAAGCCAAATCAAAGTGCTTGATGGAGAGGATGAGTATTACAAATCACTGTCAGCTGTTGAATCTATCCCTGAAGATGACAGCTGTCTCAGTTCCCCATCTCCTCCTTCTTCAAGAGGAGTGTCTTTTGCTCAAAGCTGAACTTATTCTGTTTACTAACACTGGTAAGAGTATTTTCTTGCTGGTAATCTCTTCTAATTAACTTTGTGCTTGCTTATGTAATCCATTTAAAAAAATACACATTCAGTTAGCAACTTCCTTTCAGTAATTTAGATCTGGTTTTGCAGATACAAATTGTATTTCTATAAGCAATTCCAGTAAAGGAAGCAGCACTACCTGTACGTGTTGATGTTGTTAACCAGCACATTTCCTTAGCAGCAAGGTTAGTTCACGCAGATCCAGCTCCTTCCTCCCCACTCCCCCAGCTGCTGTTTCCAGCTTGTGCCATCCCGTCTGTTGTGCTGGCACAACTGCTGTGTGGAAAATAAGATCAAGGAACTGATCTATATTAGAAGAACACTGTACTAAAAAGCATCTTTTGGGGTTGTGGTGAAAATGTTCTGTATTTCCTTAGTCTAATATTAAAACTCTATCATTTATAACTTTCTATGCTGTGAATGGTTTTTAACATTACAAAAATGTACAGAGTAAATTCATCTAAAGTAATGCATGTCTTAATTTACCTCGTAAGTATTTTTCTTATGACGTATTAGTTTGCCATAAGTTTAACTAGAAAAACTATTTCACATATAAGAAGCAAAACAGTTTTAATGCTAACATTAGACAATTTCAGATTGCTTCATATAGTCCTTTTGACTGAAACCATCGTTATGACTAGGTATTCTTGTTATCTGTGCAAGTATCTTATATCTTTCTTAACCTGGGCTTAATCTCTGTGCTTGAGGGATTCCTCCACTTCCACAGCTCTTTTGTATGTAACATGAAATAACGTCACCTACAAATTTTTCAACTTGCTTTTCACTTTTTTTCCAAATTCCTAGTGAAAACATTGTTAATTCCTATGGAACAGAGACACTTTGCTGGTAACAACTTCTGTGGAAAAGCTGACTACTTTGCTTTACTTTCAGCTACTACTTTTGCTTTACTTTCACCCGCGGTTTTGATCTGTGACAATTCTGTCTTTCTTTTCTGTACATCTCTTGTAAAAAACTTTTGGAAATAAAATTTTCTTATGTGTACTGCCTTAAAAAATCATTTTGAGCAGATTTAATTTTTGACAAATGATGCTGTGTAAATCTGACCATTTGTTATACAGATCTAATTTTGATGCTTGTTTTCATTTCCCCTCCAATGAGTGCCATGACCTGTGCTAACAAACCTTCCTCCTGTGGAGGTGCAGTCCATGCTCATTTGGAGTGCTACAGAATTTCTTGCAATCCCAGTTCGCTGGATCCATCTTTTTGACCACAGGATGAGGAAAAATGTCATAGGTAACAAGAGGCGAATGTGGTCGGAGCATCCCCTAGGCTAGAATAGGGTTTGAAGGTAGATAGTTCAGCAAAAGTTTTGTCTCATTGAACAAACCCAGTAGTGAAGTCAGGGCAGGACAGCTGAAAACAAGAAGATTCTGTTGTTCCAAGGACAAGCCTTCATTCACTTTTCTCCCACAGTGTGACAATAGTTAAAATCCTGCAAGAGGCAAGAGTCCTTCAGTTCACTCCTTACTCTTCTGCTGTACATCTGAGTGTGGGCTTTAGAGCCTTTAAAACTTAAAGACTCATTAAATTGGTGAGTAGCTGCAGATGAAGCTGCATTACATTAGAAGATGCAGTACAACCATGAATGGCAATTTATATGAATTCATACATGAAGGTCAGTTTTTCTTTACTTTTTGTCAGAATATAACAAGAAGTATTTGTTATGATTCCTCATCAAAAATAACATAAAACTTTTCCTACATAATGCATACATTCTCCAGGCCCATTAATCTGCAACATATCTGGATGGAAAATGACATTATTTTGAAAACAGTCCAATAACTAAACTATGTTCTTATATTGGCATAGGTCTTAGGGAGCTCTAACATTATTGGTGCTTTGTGGTTTCATCTCTCCTTTCTGATAATACAGTTTCACTCGGAAAATAAAGTTTTATTGTTAGTGCAATGCACATCGTTATTATGTATAATGAGAGTTTATCAATTGTTTCAGTTAAACAGAAGCAAACCTTCCAGTTAGGTATTACATCATTTGTCTAATAACCAAAAGCTTATCTTACACTGAGTAATGCATAATGTGGAGTAGTTGTATTAATTTCATACAGAAGTAAAGAGTAGTAAAAAAAATAATTTATAATTCAGAGAAGCACTTAAGCTGAAACTCAAGTCCTGCTGGAAATTTCAGGTCATGATGAAGTGCTTTGCTGAATGGGCCGAGTTAACAGCTTCAGAACATTAAATAACAAGCACAAACAAAAGGCAAACGTTCTCTAGATGCATTCCTTAGGTTCTTCTTGTTTCTTCTTCCCAATTATTGAGTTTGCATCAATCTTAGTCATCAGAAATGGACTTCAAAAGATTTTGTGTCATATTTTGAGCACTCTTGAATTGCATGGAAAGGGTAAAATATAACCTCATATGAAATGCCACTATCTACATCTGATATAACTTTTCAAATTGGTTTAATGTCACTAATATTTTTATTCTGAAGTTACTATCTGAGAACCACTGCGGAGTTGTGCATTCCGAGTCAGAACTGTGCACAAAGCTGGTATGTGCTTGGCTTTATTTCATAACTTACCCCTTTCTTCATATGCTGTTTGGCTGATTCACTTCACACTCACCATGTAACGCCCTTGAGGTGGGTTTTTCTCATCTTTACTTTAGTGCACATGTATCCCTTTAGATTATTAAGGGTCATCTCCTCGATGTTGTGCCACTGGTGACCAGTTGGCAGAACAGATTTTCACAGTTAAATGTGCAAAAGCAAAATGAGTTCTAAAAAAGATAGTTCTGAAAATATACAAGATCGGATACAAAGACAGGTGCATAATGTGCCCCAAGAAAAAGGGAGAAGCAGTGCAGGAGACGTGTAAGTCTGATGGTCGTGGTCAGTGAGCCCGTCAGCACAAATTGCTCAGATTTTCTCATTTGGTTTATTATTTATTATTTCATTCTGATTTATTTTCTTTCACGTATATTATCCTGAAATATTAATGTGTTTTGCTTAATAGTTCATAACATCCTGTTCTTAATATTTTATAAAAGTAAAGACTTTAAATCCTGTTATGAAAAAGAAAATTTCATTGACCGTGTCTGTAATACATTTAACACTTTTCAGTGAATGGGAGAGGAAAGAGTGACGACCAACAAGAGATTTTAGTAGCTTCCTTCCGCAGACCCTAATGGCAGTAGCAGCCAGTTCTGCCTTTCAGTTATGGCAACATGAAAACTCCTCTCTGTGCCAACACACATTGGGCAGGGAGCTATTGGAGATTAGTCCCTTTCATTTGGTAATTTTAAACTAGCTTCTCGCTTAAACATTTACATCCCTTCAGTAACATAAAGGGACCTTAGAATGGGAGTAAATTGCAGCCCTCTTAAATTTGCCCCCACTGTGACCTCCCTCACCCATATGCCATAAGAGTGGTGGAAAGGGCTTTTGTGTACTGCGGATCTTTTAAGTAGTCCCCATCGCACCATCTGAGGAGCTGTTACATAGAAGCTTATAAAATATACATCTATATAATGTAAAACTAGAAACTTTGCTGGGACCAGTCAGACCAAAAGCTGATGTTCCTTTTGCTGGCAATGACCACATTTTTTAAGTGGTAGATACTTTTCTCCCAGTACTGAGCAGCTACTGATTGTCTTGTGTTATTTACTGTAGTTGCATAATGCTTTTAGAAATGTATTCTCACGTGATATTTTGTTCTATATTATATAACTGTGAGTGTTTGTACTTCCAAGTAATTGTCCCATCGTCTTTTAATTCCACCGAGTTCCTAACTTCTGATATGTTGTGGTTATGAGGACTGTGCATGGCACATACAAACAAAGTGGATTTTTTTGTTTCAGTTTAAATGAAAATGAATTTATTTAAATATGGTCCTTTCTAATGGAATAGAGCACCTTCTAACAGCATTGTCAGAGGGTAAGAAGGAGCTATCAGTTATTTTCTTCACACTACTTTTTACACACCACCGGTGCACTTCTCATTCCATATAAATGGCTACAGACAATAAGGATTTGTAAGAAGTCTCATCATGTTGCCTATTTTCCATATTTAGGTCTCTTCAGCTTTTGCTGTATCTTATTTAACAGTAGTCTTAACTGAATAATTTCTAACCTTTATTGGTTTAGCCAATATCCATTACAGTGATGGAAAATGTTTTTATTTATTTATATATTCTATTCTGTTTAAAAACAGACACAGCTTTAAATATAGACAATATTAAAAATTAAAAGTAGAAGAAATGTAGTGTCTGTAGATCTAGCAGTCTTATTCAATATTGAACTCAGTAAACTGTAGGAAATCAGGGTGTTTCATATATCTGGTGATGTGGCTGTCTCTGATGGAGCAATACATGTGTGCCCAGTTCCCACAGCATTAATGCTCAGTGCTCTCATTTCAGTATCTGTTGATCTTTACTTGGTTTCACGTGTATGAGAACAGATGATCAAATCTCACATTTTAGAGCTCAAGTACATAACTGTAAGTAGAAATTCACAAGTTTCTTTTTCAACAAAAATGAAGAAGTACACAATTAAGCAAAAAGATATTTGACTTTATGGACAAGGAGTAAGAAAGTAACTTTGTAGTGGAAGTCAAGGTATCTGAGTGGTACTAGTCACTATTTTATATCAGATTTATATTTATGTGAAATCAGATTTAAGCTCCAAGCTTAAATGTTGCCCTTCTTGTTTGTTTGCTTGTGTTTAATGTTATATTTGAATACTTAGTTCCCTTCTCTTAAAAGAATTGAACATGCATAGGGATATTGCTTTTGTATTGTAAAAGAGTTAGCAATGAAATAAATAGCTGAAGTCAACCATATTCTTATTTCTCATTCCTAATTTTTTTTTCTCAAAACAGAAGGAGAATTTTGGGAGACAACCAAACTCTGGCATTTTTTAATGTCTTCTGGTTAACCAGATACATAATAGTACATACGATTTAAAATAAGGCCATATGGCACAGAAGTGTCATCCTATATAGGAAACAACTAAATAGTTTTAGTACTGGTATATGCACAAGACATGGCATCTAATAACCTTACCTATCCTACTTTTTACTTTGATAACAAAATATTAAAAATAATGTCAATTTTATTGTTAGCATCAGGAGTATGTTTTGTTAGTGTGCCTTTTCTTTAAGACAGCTCACCCCCGAGAGGAGTTGTAGCAGAATGCTTAGCTAACAGAAAATGTTTCTGCATGACAGCAAAGCAGGATTTCAGACTGACAGAAGTAGCACAGGATGCTGTGAGAAGCCAAGGCCTGGGAGCAGCCCTGTAGGCCTGAGCTAGAGGTTATAAAGTCGGTGAGAGGCTTTGTGTCTCCTTTGTGCTGGGACTGGAACTGTGAAGGGAAGAGGCCAATAATTCAAAATAATAGCATACTGTGTCTTCAAACTCAGGCTGATGACATGATTCATCTTAATGGATTTCCCAAGAATTATTGAAAATTATTTTATTACATGTATAAATCCAGTATCAGTCAGAAAAATAAATATATGCAATGTATTACTGGGGGAATGTTTACTGTAGCACTTGTGCTGTGATGCTAGAGGACATAGGAACAGATAAGTGAAAAACACATCTTGGAGTTACATTTCCACAAACTAGATTACATATTATTGATCAGGCCAGCAGTAGATTAAATCCCTTGCTTTTTTGAGAGCCCTATTTTTTTAACTAAGTTGCAGAGAGAGATTATTTTTCCACAATTTAAATAGCATTTTGTAAGGTTGTTGGGAAATGGAGATGGCAAGTAGGTAGATTAAAATTTGCAAACTGGGACCAAAGTCCCAGTTTCTGAGCAGTCTCTAGTGAAAATTGGGTTTGAAGCTCTCAGCAAAACCAGTATGGCCACAACACAGACTGCAGGCAGTCAGCTGGGCTGGAGCACAGAACTGGGAGGGAGGGAGGGAAACCTGTCTGGGCTGTGTCCCAAAATTATCATCCTATGGATCATGGCAAGTGTCAGGTGAAGATATCTGTCTAAAACGGTAGCAGAAGAGAGGCGTTCTGATGTGAGATGTGCTGATGGGATGGCTGAGCCTGGGATGGGGTGGCAGGGCTTTGTGGTTCTGGTGGATGTGGTTCTCATAGAGCTCTCTATTCTGGGAAGTGATGATACGGGGTTGCTGCTGGAGTCCTTAGCAAGGAGAGGGGAATGTAGAAGAAGTGTTTTCACAAATGGTGTGATGTAGTTTATTCATTGCTTTCTGTTCTTACTGCCGCTCCCAGTTACAAGCAACAAACAACACAGTTAATGCAACTGGAGCAGTTAGGTAAAGGCTGATCTGACAGAGCAGCTCCTACTGAGATCACAACATCCTTGAAACAGAAACTTCTGATTTTGTAATTTCTACCACCACAGGAATGAGCTCAGCTAAGAAGCATAATTACAAATAATCTAATAATTTGAGAAAATTGATAATCTAAGCTCCCAGTTCTCTTACAGATTTCTAAGACCGCTGAATGCTGTGGGTGAAAGAAGATAGGCTGTTTAATCTGTCAGTCCATGCAGCTGAAACTTGGGACAAGGCAGTATATTAAGGACGCTGCCTCTGCTTTGTCTCTGTGCCTCAATATGAAAGTAAACTAAAAGAAAAATAGTGAATGTAACCACTGTTCTTTATGTTCTTTATATTCTTGATACATAGGATAGGTATGATGAAAGCTCACTTTCACATTCAAAGATAATTCCTGTATTTTACGCAAGCAGAGACAATTTATCTCATAACATTGATCTGTTAGAAATGAAGTTTTGAAAGAAAAGCAAGATGAGAGGCTACATGAAACTGTATCTTGTGATTACTTGTGTTAGAGTCTTCAGCATTTTGAACTCAATGCAGATTTACAGTTGAATTCCAATTGGAAATTGGTATTGATTGATCATGTTGCTCATTTAACATTCCAGCATGCTGCAACAATAATGCAACAGACTGTGATAGAATGGGATGTGATCTAACAGGACATGACTGGTGGGATGAGAGCATAGCGCTGGTAGTGTTGTGCAGTGGTTCAGGTTGGCATCTTATGTGCTTTGATTGTTCATTTCATTTTACTGTCATCCTACTGAGTTGAACACTTTAAAAGACACAGCGTTTTTCCATCTGTAAGTTGTGGAAAGACAGATGGATACTGAGAAACTCCATCTACAGCACCTTGACTGAATGCCATTGCCCATTTAGCGGTAGAAAAATCCCTTCTGGAGAATTAAAATGCCTCTAAATATCTTTTATTGTGAAAGGCTCTTTAGTACAGGAAGTTACTGATCTTTCACGATTGAAATATTTGTGATTTGTCTTTTCTTAATGAGCCCAAGTAAAACCAACTGGTTCTTATCAACAGAGCTGCTATATTATAAACACCACTTCTGTTACACTGAAGTTAATCCCCATTCATGTTAGGAGAAACTCACCCTTATTAAAGTAACATTAAGAGTTTCTTTTTATTGATCTGCTCCTTTCACTTAATGATAGGAACTTACTGATGTTTTAATAATAACCTTGCAAGCTTTATCTCATTTTACTTCAATGTGAGTTACAGAAAGATACTATGGAAACTAACTTAGCATAAACATTTTGCAGATGTCTTTAAAGGTTAGGGGAAAAAAAAGATTTAGTTGCACTGCATGTTAACAAAGATGGCTGAAAAAACTACAAGATAAAAGAGAGCCTGGAGTAGGAACATCAAAGAATTGTTAATGACAAGAAATACCATTAGGGTTAGCATCCCCTTTGTTTCAGCCCCCTCACACCTGCAGTGTGTTGCAGATTCTGCCTTTGTTGGCACATCTGAATTACTTCCATTAGCATTTATAGAAAAGTGGCTGAAAAACAACAGAAATGTACCCTGGGTTTTCACTGTTTCTCCAAAAAGTCTGATATTAGGTTCTCTGTGGGTTTCCTTCAAGGTACAGTACCTTATTGTAAAGGAGACCATAGACCCAGGATTCCGTTGATTGCAAATGAGTGAGGTTGAAAGGAGAGGATCGCTTTTGTTACTGCTCGAGAACTAATATAAGCAACTACAAGAAGCGCACATAAGAAGCTCAGACATTAGCAATAGCAAAATCAGAGCGTGAAATTCAGATTAGCCCTCCACAGGCTGTGAGAGGGAGGGGGTATTGGAAGACTTGGCATGGCTAAAGGTGTAACCTGTTTCATTTGGCCCCTGAAAATTTTTAACAGATGGTGGGACCAGCTGTCTTTTTCAGCCATTTAATAAACTCTTCGGTGGTAACAGTTTGGGAAGTGGGGGGTTTTGAGTCTTAGGCCAGAGGAAAAAATAAAGAAATCTGTCCCGATTGTCTTTGCCAAATAGCGAAGTCTGGAAACATTAGGAAAAGTTAAAGTGAAAAATCTAATTGATGATACTGTCCTGATTATACGTTTCAGCAGCAGAGGAAAAAAGGACTGTCAGTGCCCAAGTGGAACAGTGCTCAAAAAAACGCCTATTATGTTGTTATCTTTATCTGTCATTTTAATTTCAGCTCTTGCAAAGGAGGCGCATAATGAGAAATTTAGAATGAGCTGTATGATGAGAAACTGTCTTACTTTTTGAGACATGATACTACGTCAAAGTAATGTCCTGTAGAAAAACCAAACCCAAATGGATGTTGTGGATAAGATCAAGTTCACACAGTGAACTTATTCTAACTTGCATAACTCAGTGATATATGATGAAAATAAACTGCCAGTATAGAAGCACATGATGTTTGGGCTTCAGTAACCTTAGTGGTATGTGAGGGTTTGCTTATTATGAGTTTCAAAAAAAAAAAAAAAAAAAAAAAAAGCCCTAGAATCCTCTTTCTTCAGTTAAATTATTTCCTAAAAAATTAACATTTCCGACACAACACTTAAATGGCAACTCTCAATTATAGGAGATGTTTTATTTAAAAAGCATGTCTAGTCTTTGAACAGAACAGTTCTTTTTGCACATTTACATGCTACCCAGCTGAGCAGCCAACCCTTCCATTTGACAAGGGCTTTGTTCTGCCTACAGGCCTATTATAAGCCCTAGATTGTTTGCCCTTAATAAATTGCAACAATAAGACAGAAACCTCTTTCAAGTTAAGAGAAATAAAACACGTTGCCTACATTGCAAAGCATATGAAGTTCAGTAATGACAACAGAAACATATCTACTAAATCTCATTTGCTGTGCACCCACATCACCGCGGTTAAGATAGCCCAGAAAGGTTAGCATCTTTCTGTACACCGAACAAAAGATTAAAGAAAACAACAGTGGGACAAAACAGCTCTAGCTACTGTTTCAGGCATTTTGCTTTTTCCTTCATGATGTAAGATTATACTGGATGCTATGTAGAGAGGCTACTGGGAGCTAAGCCTGAAAAAAAATTGTGAATGTGATTCAATGTAGCACAGCAAAAAATGTTTTTAACTAAAATGAAATGTGCATTTATATTAGGGAGAGAGAGGGAAAAAAAGAGTGGCAATTATTCAAATTAAATAATTTATACTACTCTCCGGTGTGTTGGTGTTTGTCTGCTCCTGTGTGCCTGTCGGGCTGTCCCCTCAATCACAAAGCCCTACCAATTTTGCTTTTATAGCAACTAATGGACATTCTTCTGTGGCACAAGTGTTGGTTGGGAGCTTGTGATCTTAAACAAAATTGCTGAGCCCTGTTTATGGGGCCCCGTTTGTAGCATTCAGCTGCCAGCTGTGTTGTTTGTGTTTGCTATAGGTTGTTAGAAATGGCCACCTTTGTTGAACTCAGGTCTTTGGCGTAATTTCTTCACTTTAGCTAGAAATTCCCAATGATTTTTAGAGCGTATCTGCACTTTATGAAGAAAATAGGAGGCAGTGTGCAACAGGAACAGACACCTTGGAATCCACTTGCAACAGAAAAATTAAAGAAGGTGAGCTTACTTGTCAGTAGATCACTAGTAATTGAAGTAATTTAAAAGAGCTGTCTCTGTTAGAAACTTGTTAGTAACTTGACGCAGTGCTTTCAGAAATAAATTCCAGTCACTGATTCATTTATAGTTTACATTTTTTGAATGCTTTCTTTTAATTTGCAGATGGAAGTCCTGAGGATATAAATGTTTCTTTGCTTTGATAATAAGAAAAGGACACTTGGTACTGGGAAGTGATGCTGGCAGCTGAAAGCACAACGATACAAACTTTCAAAGGAAATGTAGTGTTTATAACACGTATTGATTCCTTTGCTTTAAAGGCTACTTTTTATTCTTTTAAGGCGTTTTTGACCCAAAGATGACACTGTTGAGGACTATTAGTCATTTTCTTGGTGACATTTGGTATTTTAAATACCTCTGCTTTTCCTCTCTTAAGCCACAGCATGCAGGAAACGCCACAGTCATCCTGTCTCCCAGAAAGAAGGAACTTAAGATGAAGGTGGCTGTGGCTTTTTCCTCTCCTGTCTTCTTTTGTGTCACAAAGAATTAGAGGTGGATTCTTCATTGTCTCTGCCACGGTGCAGTGACAAGGTGTCAGCTTCACCGCTTCTCCCAACTGCTGCACAGACCCAAGGAGAGCACGTCATTTGTTATTCTGAGAGGGCAGAGCCGTCGTGTTTTATCCTGCTGCTTCCAACAGGGTACATCTCCATTGTATCCAAATCTGGATGACACTTGGGTGACGAATTTTAAGGGATGGACATGAGAGAATTTTGATGAAGGGGGGAAAAATGGACTTAGGAACAACAAAGTAGAAAAATACAATGTGAGAGATTTAGAAGAAAAGTGAGGAAACTACCTGAGAGAAGGAGGGGGAAAAAAGAAAGGAGGGAACCCTTAGTTTCAAGCAAGAGGCAACCCTGAGTGAATTTTAAATTTTTAAGATGATTCCTATTATGGGCTATGATGAAGCCTCAAATCTTCTTGGAGAGCCTCTGGAGATGCATGTAATATTGTAGTAGAAAGCCACTTGAAGATGCTTCAGAAGCTTCTTGAGGAGACAACTGTTATAGTTACTGTGATTCCAAATAACTGCTTTTAGAATGCGAAGGTACATATGGAATGGTAATTGGAGTTCCATAACTAAAGACAAATAAAACGTATCAGATCTAAAACTCCTAGATGTTCTAAACACTTACTTTTCAACAATAGAAAATCACCATGATATTAAAATTCTGTATCCTGGGATCTGGTTCCCCTTTCTGAAATCATAAAAAATCTTCACTTTTTGATGGTGCAAAGTAAAACTTCTTTTTTTTCTTTCTGGGCCTGCGACATTGCAAGGAATCAGGTTTTAAAGAGAGTAAAACTACTATATTTTATATTTTATAAACCTACAGTAAGGTTTAGAAATAATCTTTCCTGTCATAAGTCACTTTGAGTTTACAGAAAATGCCAACATGAGAAGAACAGAAAGAAACATCCCTGGGATTTAATTTGCAAAAAGAGCAATTGTTCAGTATGCTACAAACTTTGTAGTTGGGAATCCAGAGAGATGGCCTACTGGTAGGTAATAAAAATCTTAGGCAGTTGATAAATATGCTGTTTGTGAGCCTTCCTATGCAGAGGATTGGTTTTTGAGAATGTTGCTGTCTAAAAAACTTATTTTCATATTTTCTGGGGCTTCATTGTGTCAGAAGAAATTTTTTGCTTCGTCAGCCAAATTGAAGGAAGATGATGTATATTAATATCTCTACCATACATTTATGTTTTCACCTCCAAATTAAACTGATCAAGAGATATCAGATAAATACCAAGAGAACAAAATACATCACTGATTTTTCAGGCTCCATCCTGTAAAAACACAATTCACCCAACTATCTGAATATTGATTATTCTTTTTTCTCCATACATAAAGATCTCAGATGGTTATAGCCCAATTACAATTAAACACATAATCTCTCTGCTTAGCTAGGCTGAATCTGGGTGCTTTCATTAAAATCACAGTGTTTGTGGTTTTGATAAAATACTTAATCAACACCTGGAAAATCATGTTTAACAATAGCTCACATACAATCGAATGGGTAGCATGACAAGCTTGTTCTTAGTGCTCCAGGAGTCTTCATTGAGCTCTCTGTGTATCATGTATAGCTGAAGATAACAGCAACACAACCTGGACTGAAAGTTAAGACATGAAGGAAGGCCACTGAACAAGGCACAGGCAGAAAACATTTTCTGTGTCCTAAATTGTTCTGAATGGCCAAGAATAGAAAGCACCACAGTCCAGACTTCCATGATGCAAGCATGCATGTTATGTTGTACCTACCTGTAGGACTGGGGAACTAGCCAAACACCAATCAGCAAGGAGCTGGAACGAATGTTTTCCTTTGTAAGGGAAAACACTGAATATCCCCCAGTCAGACTGACACAGAAATATGGTTGTCTGGTGGTCTCTTATGAATTAGCAAGTACCTGAATTTTTCTGCTCAGTACACTCAGTGTTAGAATTACAGAGGCACACTATGCCCACCTAAAGGACATTTTGCCTTTATAAAGCAGAGGTGTGAGGCTCAGTTCTTCAGTTTCCATCTGCTGTTCTAAATACTGTCCACCAGGCTGGGTAGAAATATTTGTGGCGGGCATGTTGGCTTATCATTGTGCTTGCACAGGCCACATGCTTGTTATCTTCTCTCCTCAGCAGCTTCCCACAGAAAGATTGTTATCTGCTCATAATTCAAAGCTGCTGAGAGGATACAAGAGTCAGGGGAGACTGACTTGAAATTGGGGGTGAGGATTGAGGAAAAAAGGACAATGAGATGGAACATCCTAACAATATGGCCCCAAGTTAGATGACTCTTCAGTAGGGTTAGGATGTGATGTGGGGCAAGATGTGTTGTCGCCTGTGGTTTCCTTTGGTAAGAGTGGAATAATAACACACTACTTCTTTATAGAAGAGGTGTGAAGATAAATGCTTTAAGACTGTGTGTTCAGCACTGCAGTGACAAGTACAACAGATTGACTGAAGCTCCTCCCAAAACACGCACCTCACAGTTTGACTGCAGTTCTACTCAGGTCTGTCTCAAGACTTTGCTCACTGATCCAGTTCCCATGTTTCCCCAGCTCCACAGCTGTTCCTGTCATTCAGACAAATCTCCTGAATTGGGCCTGTTGCTTTGATGCCCCTCTCTGTGCCCACGGCACTGAGCCCTACTCCTGGGTGACATTTCCTGTCCCTGGTAGGTTGGCTGGTGTACATAGAGATGGCAAAAGTTGTCTGTGAAAACTATCTGGACTGCTTGCTAACAAGAACAAGAAAGTGGAAATAAAGTTTCCACCCTTTGAATAGATAGATAGATAGATGTAAGAATATGCCTGTGTAGAGACTTCAGAGTGAAATGTTATTTTAGCCAAAAAAGAACACCCTACAGAGATGAAAACGGCTTCAATCAATCATTCAGAGCAAACTGAGCTGCTCCATTCAGTTTGGTATTCTCATTACCCGTGACCCCAGCACCAGCATGTATGCAGCCATGCCCACTCCTAGTTCTCCTGGCAGATCTCAGCGCTACTACAGTGTGAGCTCTCAGGTTGCTTTTCTGCCTCACCACCACAAGTGACAGCCTTTTGCCTCTGTCTCCCCTGTGAAATGCTGTCTTGCACAGGAAAAGGAGATCAAACGCATCCACCCTGTAACACACAAACAGAGCCAGGATCTGGCAAGTGAGGGGCTGCCGGAATATCAGCAGAGAAAAGATTCTGCTGCAGCCTAACAAGAAGGTCCTGGCCCCAGGCTGCTCCCTCCTGGCTTGGTGCATCTGAGCAGTGGTGCTGCTCCACTCTGTGCAGCTGCTTCCCACATCCTACATCCCTCTGCTACTGCTTCCTGGTTTTTGATGCTTAACTTCAAGCAGCGCAAGTAGCCTATAAAGAACAGTGGAGCATATACCAAAGGAAAGAGCAAAGGTGACTGAATTGTGCTGTTTGTAGGTAAGAATGAGCAAATACTTATCAGCTGAGGTGCCTCTGACTGGCAGAGCAATAGCAAACAGAGGAAGCGGTTTGTTTTAATAGACAATGTGATCAAAATCTCTGTGAGGGCCGTAAAATAGAGAGCAGCCACTGAAGTGATGACCATTGTGGCATATGGTATCTAAATTAACAGGGAGCATAGCGTCTCCCAGGAGGAGGTCATCGGGGTATCATGAGGCTGGGGCAGAAGGCTCCTTTTGTCTCTTCCTACATTAAATTCCTGAGATAAGGTAACACTATACTCATATGGAAAACCAGATAAAACTAGAAACGCAATGGTTTTTTTTGAGTCTTTGACGCCAAGTTTAATGGATAAGGCTATGCACATTTCTGGAACTCTCGTTATCCTTTCTGGGGAGAGTGGGAAGAACTACCTCTAATCCCTCTGTGTGATTTCTAAATCTTGATTTAAGAGGGATTTTGATTACTCTGTTCTCTTATAAACACTGTTTTACTTCTAGAATGCAAATGATCTTTTCCTTAATTTAGAGCCAAGTAAATGAGAACAGGCAGGAGAAATTCATAAATCAACTGATAACTATATCTCATTAAAGAGAATCACTGGCACTATGGAACAGCTTCTTTCTGAAACACTGCATGTGCCAAGTATTCTTAGCATGAAAAATGTAGCAAAGCATGAGCCCGCCTCAGTTCTTATGGGCAGCTACTCCACTCACTGCTGTACGAATTCTGCTGTGGCACAACGCTGTACTTGAGTGTATTGGTACGGATACTTGGTTGTTTTGTTTGTTTGTTTTTTTCTCCAGCCTTTCTTATTTTAAGATGAAAAATGTGGGAAAATGGTCCTTTTTGGTTTCCTGTGGCCTCCTGAGAAGCAGCTGGTGATGCTCAATAACAGATTTCTCCTGAATCCCATTATTTGGGTTTGGAGCTCATGTGACAGAGCTGTGCCATTTGGACACTGGAGTCCCAGCATCATAATCTCTCTCTCTCACATTTCCCAGCATAAGAACTGGCTAATTTAGACTAAGGGATAGGTAATTTAGATTAAGAATGCATTTCCATTTTACTGCATTATCTGTCCTTAACCGAGAGCCTTCTCTCTTTCATATATTATATGTGATACTCTCCGCTCGGTAAAGCTAGAATATGGGGCTTCCTGCATGTAGGATGAAAAACAGGGATGTGAGATTTACTGAGGGAGAGGGGCCCGATAGTGTACCCTATTCTGCTTGCCCTCCATCTCACATGTTCTAAAAGTGTAAGAAAAATGCTGCTATTTGTTAGACTGGAGCTGGAACCATGGCCATGCCGGCAGCCCTGCCTCTGAGAGGAATACCCTTTTTCCTCTCCTTGTCCTGTGTTCTCACTTGGCCAAGCTGTGCAGCCGTTGGTGAGAAGGGCTTACTGAAGAGTGATGTGAAGTGTGACTCATGGCCAGTTTAGGATGATGCTTTGGCTTGGCATGACCAGCTAGCAGCACACGTCTCAGCTGGCGCTCTCTGGTCACTGCTGCTTCACTTTGGGATCCTGAGCTCTGGGCAGAGCTGGGGTGGTTTGGTGAAGAGTTTAATGAGCAGCAGCCTTGTAATGTCTGAGAGGAAGGCAAGGGGTTCCTCTTTCTAAGCCCGGTGCTGTTGTGTGTGTGGCTACAGATATTCTCTTGTAAAGTTGGGATGGAAACTGGTCCTGCTGCGTAGACTATAGCAAGAATATATTTGTGTTTGTATAGCACTGTGAGGGTAGAAGGCGTAAGACAACTGCCATATACATTTGGAGTCATTTTGCTGATGCTGATGCTAATTTATTTGTGTTAATTTTTGTTTGAATACTTTGCATCATTTATGCATTTACCTGAACCAGTGAGGCATCAAGGTTTGAAGCGAAATACAAGCAAACCATGCACCACATTTCTGAGAAGACCTATTTGTCCATCTTCCAGGGCCGCTTTTATACATCTTTCTGCCCAGCTAAGGAGAAAGTTCTTTCATCTTCATAGCCAAAGCTTTTCCCAGATCTCCTTGGTACCCCAGGCCCATGTCAGCAGCAACTGTGTGATGGGCCAGTGCCACCCAGAGCCAGAGCTCACCCAGTGCCTGCAGTGCGGGGGTCCCAGCACATGCCAGCAGTCAGGCCAGGGCTTGCTGCCTGCTGGGAGCACACCACTGCCTTGAGGACCACTCCTGGCAGTGCTGGGAGTACTTTGAGGTTTGGTTTTTCTGCCGGATTCATCTCAAAAAACTCTCCCCATGTTGGTGGGCACTCACATATGTGGTGTCAGTAGGCACAAGGAGCACTGCCTGCCTTTCTAACTCGTACGCATTGCTGGAATAAGCTACCTTACAAGTTTAGAGTGTCTAGGGAGGGTCTTGAGGCTATTTCCCTTGGCAGCACCTCCTTCCCAACACACCGTCAGTCACACTCGGCTTTCTTCTCCCGCCTTGTTTTTCTCCTCAGAGACTCTGTACAGAGCGCTTGCACTTGGTGAGAAGAAGTATGGGTTTGTGGAGCATTCCTGTTCAGCAGTAGTCTTTGAAGAACTGGTTGTTTCAGAAGTGAGTCCTGAAATGTTGAAAAACATTGCACTTAGAAAATATATTTTTGGCACCTACTGTTCTGCAATGACATTACGAGCTCACGGAGTAACAGATGCACTTTTGCAGTGCTGGATCAATCCACTGAGCCAAACCCAGGGCAATGTGGCAGCCGTGCCATCACCCCAAGTGCGGGCTGAGCAGCGCTCCTGCTCCCAAACTCAGTGCTCTTTGCACTTTTAGTGCAGCACAGAGACGGGCAGTACAGTGAATTACGAGACCCAGTTTTGAAACAGTTCGCTGCTGGGCCTCCCGCCCGCCACGGCCGTCCCGGCGCAGCGCGCCCGCCGTGCCGGTGGCCCCCGGGCGCTACGCGGCTGCTGCGGGCGGGATGTGACACGGGGTCGGGTTCTGCTTCTCCCCGGTACTCCGCGCGGAGCCGTGGGAGAGGATTCGGCGCTTTAATCCCTTCAAAAGACAGCGGCCTAATTCAGCTCGACGACTCTTGAAAGTCTTTGAGCGGACGGCGATTGTTTCCACGGGAAAGGCAGATAAGGATCTCTGTGCCGGCGTTTAAAGGGCCTGCGGCGGCGGTGTGAATGCAATCGCACCCGACGGCCGCGGGGAGGATCGAGTTACCCGGGCTTATGGCTTCGCAGGGCCGCGGCCCGGCGCTGCCCCGGCCCCGGGGGGTGCGGAGGGGCTCGGAGCTCCGCCCGCCCGCAGCCCTGGGCCGCCCGCAGCCAAAGGCGCTGCCGGGAGGGACTGTCTTCGTTTAAAGGAGCGCGGCGGTGGCGGTCGGCGCCCGCTGGGTGAGAGGAAACTTTTCCGCGCCGCTCTTCTGCCGTCTGCCGCTCTCTACCCGCATGCCCGTGCCCTTGCGGCCCCGGGCCCTCCTTCCCCGGGCCCCGCCCGGACCTCACCCGAGGGTCCCCAAAGGCTGCGAGCGGGGAACGTGCGGAGCTCGGTTAGGGCATCCCCCGGGGGCGGGAGCTGCGGGGAGAAGTTCCGCAGCCCGGACCGGGTGGCTCCGCTCAGGTGGAGTGGCCGCACTGCGGTGTGATCTCGGGGGCGACCGGAGGTAGATCTCGGGCGATAACAAAGCCACATTGTCACCTCGGGGCTGCGCCGCAACCCCTTAATTGCGGGAAGAAAAAAAAAAAAAAAGAAAAAAAAAGAAAAAAGAAAAACAGAAAAGAGCCCAACACGAGGAGGGAGGGGGGATCCGGTGTCTCGCGCATCCCGCGAGAGGGTCTCCAGGCGGTACGGGGTCCTTTGATCAAGAAAATCCAATTATTTGTGTATATACATTTCCCACATAGTGATTACTTCATTAATTGTCCCGCCTTTATCTCCTCCCTTCCCATCCCCCCTAATAATCAGTTCTTTTATCCCGACCAACAAACACACCATAGGAGCTTTGTGGATTCAAAGGATTTGCTTTCGCTTCTGAAAGAGCCGCTATTCTTTGATGATTGGGTAGCGGCAAACTTCAAAGCCATAAATCTTCCTTCTGACTGGCTGGCGGCCCAGCAAAGTCCTTATCAAATTCTTGGAGGTGATCCCGGCGCAGGCAGACGGGCCGCGGAGATCGGCGGCGCGGGGCGGGCCGGGCGCGGAGGCGAGGCCGGAGGGCAGCGCGGCGCAGCGCAGGCGGCCCGGCAGTCCCGCGGAGTACCCATGCCCCGACGGGGCGCCTCGCCCCGGGCGCAGTAGCCATGGCCGCGGTCGCCGTCCTCCGCAACGACTCGCTTCAGGCTTTCCTCCAGGTCAGTGCCAGCGCCCGAGGCTCCTCCGCGCGGGCGGACGGGCGGGCGCCGGACGGGGCTCCTCGCCGAGACTGGGGCCGGGGCCGCCCGCCGGGAAGGGCTGCCTCAGGCGGGGCGCGGGCCGTACCGGGCGGGGCGAGGATGCCGCTCTCGGGAAGTTTCCCGGCGGCGCGGCGCGGGGCGCGGCGGGGGCTCTCCGGGACGGACGGGCGGGCGCGGAAAGTTTCGGTAGGGCGGGCGGCGGCGAGTAACGCGCTGTGCTTCCCTCCCCGCGCTCCGGCCGCCGCCGCAGGACCGCACCCCCAGCGCCTCCCCGGACGTGGCCAAGCACTCGCCGCTGGCCCTGCTGGCCGCCACCTGCAGCCGAATCGGACAGCCGGGCGCCGCGCCCGCCGACTTCCTGCCGGTGCCCTACGAACCGACGCTCGGATCTCCCTCCAGGATCTTCCACCCTTGGGGCGGCGAGATGCCCGCGCACTCCCCGGGGGGGCTGCCGCCGCCGCACCCCAGCCTGGGGCTGACCCCGCAGAAGAGCCACCTGCAGCCGTCCTTCGGGGGGGGGCACGAGCTGCCTCTCACGCCTCCCGCCGACCCCTCCTACCCCTACGAGTTCTCCCCCGTCAAGATGCTGCCCTCCTCCATGGCCGCGCTGCCGTCCGCCTGCCCCCCCGCATACGTCCCGTACGCCGCCCAGGCCGCGCTGCCGCCCGGCTACTCCAACCTGCTGCCGCCCGCGCAGCCCTGCCGCCAGCTCTCGCCCAACCCGCCGCCGGAGGACCTGCCCTGGTGGAGCATCCCGCAAGCCGCCGCCCCTCCCGGCTGCGCCCACCGCTTCCCGGCCGCCGCCGCCGCCACGCTGCCGCGGGGCCTGGTGCTGGGCCACTCGGACTTCGCGCAGTACCAGACGCAGATCGCCGCCCTGCTGCAGACCAAGTCTCCCCTGGCGGCCACGGCCAGGAGGTGCCGCCGCTGCCGCTGCCCCAACTGCCAGGCGGCCGCGGGCAGCGCGCCGGAGGCGGAGCCGGGCAAGAAGAAGCAGCACGTCTGCCACATCCCGGGCTGCGGCAAGGTGTACGGCAAGACCTCGCACCTGAAGGCGCACCTGCGCTGGCACACGGGCGAGCGGCCCTTCGTCTGCAACTGGCTCTTCTGCGGGAAGAGCTTCACCCGCTCCGACGAGCTGCAGCGGCACCTGCGGACTCACACGGGCGAGAAGCGCTTCGTCTGCCCCGAGTGCGGGAAGCGCTTCATGCGCAGCGACCACCTGGCCAAGCACGTCAAGACGCACCAGAACAAGAAGCTGAAGGCGGCGGCCGACGCCGTCAAGCGGGAGGACGGCCGCGACCTGTGACCGCCGCGGGCGCCCGGCGGGGCGGCTCCGGGACTCGCACCGCGCACGGCGAGCGGGAGCCCGGCCGGGGGAGCCCGGGGCTGCGGGGCAGGACGCTCGCAGGGCCCCGCGGCCGCTGCCCCGGGACGGGCGCCGCTCCTAAGGCCGTCGGGGCGGAAGCGGGGCAGTCTGCGGCCGCGCTCGACGCTTTCAGGGGAAAAGACTGACGTTCCGTGTACAGGTTATTTAACGGCTCCGTTTAATACAAGTGTTTCCTCCCTCTTCCCGGCTCCGCGCGGGGCCCCAGCATGTTTCTGTACAGCGACCCGCGATTGCAGCGTGAAAATAAATACGTTAACACTGGGGTCAGTAGGGAGGTCCCGCCGAGTCGGCGTCCTTTGATCGCCCCAGGCCCCCGCGCCGCCCCGGGGCCGCCGCCTCCCACCCCCCGGGTAGCGCCGAGCGGGCGGAGCGGTGACGGCTGCTCGCGGTGGGCTCCTTCCGCAGTCCCGGCCTCTCCCAGCCCGCGGCGAGCCCTCGGGCTCTGTTCGGTTAACGACTGTGGGGCCGCGAGCGCGGAAGGGGAGCGCGCCGTCCGGTCCGGACCTCGGCACGGGGCGGGAACGGCCGTCGGAGGAGCGCGGGCTGCGTCGCTCGTCCTCTGCCCGGCTGCGGCTGAGGCGCGACACGGCGCACCTGCCTGCAGAGCGCAGGACGTGAGCGCAAAAGGCTCGCTTTTCTCCCGGCGTGCGCCCCAAACTATGTTTCGAGGTACTTTTTGTGGGCAGCCACAGCCTCTGGAGTCTCCTGTGTGCCGTCAGGCATCGCCTGAGTTCTGGCATAAAGCTCTGTGAAAATATGAGGCTTTTTACTATAGCAAGTTCTCTACTTTTCTAACTGAAAACGGTGTGAAACAAACCAAGAGAATCCTACTGCACGTTGCTTTTTAAGATAGCAACCGTGTTATTTCATCCCCGGGCCGGCTGTGCTCCCTGGATGCCCACAAACCCGAGCCCACAGTGCCCGGCTGCAGAGCTGGGTCTGCGCGACAGCAGGCTGGGCAGCGCTGGTGGTGACGGGGCGTGCAGGACAAGTGTGTCTGTGAGGGTGCTGGGCCTGGGAGGGAAATGTGCTTTCAGGAAATAATGAGATGAGATGATACCACTAGAACACTCACCTCTGAAATAATGAGAAATTAATTGATAGTTCTATGGTACAGCTATTTGACGATATCGTAGTGGTTATCGTTCTGAATTCATTTCTGTCACCATGTTGTTAGGGTCAAATTATAAGACCTGATTTGTTATGTTCTTTACTACTGCAGAACCTTCTATGACCTGTCCTGCCACAGCAAACCCTATGAGAAACACCTTTGGGTTGCTGGTTGGCACTCGGTCCCCAGAAGCATGCTGTGGAGTAGTGAGGTGCCTTTGGTGTTACAGAGTGAGTGATGGCAGCGGAGGCAGAGACAGATGGGCCCGGTTCAAGAGTCCTTATTTCTGAAAGTCACTGAGACAACAGCGCATCCCGTTTTACAACTGTCACTTAAATATGTCATCAGGAAAAAACATAATGCTCCTGCTTTTCAGAATGTTTCCTGGCACGCAGAGACAGCCTCCTTCATTGTTTTGAGATTTAGTTACAGCAGGAATGTAATGTTGCAGAATTCAAGGCTGCTGTAGAAAAGGGCCTCTTTCAGTAAGTAGTCTTTCAGTTCTGTACACAGATCAGATGTGCCTCAAACGGATAGTAATGGGAGAGCTTCTGTTGGTAGCTGGGGAGGAGGAATGGTGGTATCCCAGAGTACAAAAGATCCTCTTACAGGATGGGATAATGGCTCAGAGGTGGCCACGGGATAGCAGCGTTTCTCTGCTATGCTAAGTGCCCAGACCGAGGCAAAGTACTAACGTAAGGTGGAGCAGTGTGTTGGCTGCCTTCTGGCACAACTTCAGCCTGAATAGGGAGTGGGGAGCAGCACTGGGAGAGCAGATAAAATAGCCTGAAAATCACATCTAAGCTGGGCCATTATGGAAACTTGTTCTCCAGTTAGATGAGGAGCTGAGGTATGCCTACACAGCAATCTGTGCTGACAAGTCTGGCCAGAATCTCTGGGGCTGTAACTCACTCCTCACAACAGGACTGGCACCAATGCGCCGACAGTTCCATTGCTCACTTGGTTACTGCAGGCTCACACTTCAGGCATTAAGCAGAAAACTACCACCCAGGCAGTGCCAGCACCATGCTTGGAGGTGGAGTAGGTGCTTGATTTTCTATATAGATATGTTGTGTTAATATTGTACCCTCGCACCTTGTATATTGTCCACATGATAGATACACGTACAGCATGAGGTTGCATAGGTTGAAAATGTGTGCAACCAAAATGAGTTCAATGCCAGTTAGAAGAGATGCATTTCACTGAAAATCTATGATGTCAAATACTAATTAAAATCTTAATCTCTAAGTTAAAAAAAAAAATAATAACAAAAACAGCAACAACAAACATATACCAAAATCCCACAAGATTATGGAAAAGTAGAAAACTAGGCATCCATGGCACAAGGTAAGTGAAAGTAGCAGTTTGTATTTAATGAAATGTTACATCACTACAGCTTTTAAACTGTTCATTGGAGACGGAGGGCAAATCTGTCAGAGCTGTTTCATATTCATCTCTAAATAGCTAAATCATATGATCACTTTTCAATTGAAATCGTTCAACTCTTATAGTAATATGGCATTTAAATCTACGTGACCTTTCTGATGCGTGGGTAGAGCATTACAAAAATATATTGCTTACATCTCAGGAATGTATTTCTAGTTGGCAAATTGCACTCTATAATAAAATTAACTTTTAATTTTGCATTCACAAAATACGTTTTACACTTTTAGCTGTTTCCAATCAACTAGAACAGCTGTTCATTTTATCAAATTAAATGATTAATATTCTTCTTTATCACACAGTTTGAGTACATATGCTGCTCAAGGTCAATTCAGTCCTGAATTTTAAATCTTAATGTCAATGGTAGAATAGACACATCAAATAAACTAATTCATCTCAGAGTTAATTCAAATTAATTAAACTTTACTCAGAAAAAGAAGCTGTAATACAACTTAAGAACTGAAGATTGGGCACGTTTTCTGTGTTAAGAAGCGGCCTTTGCACTCTGACAAACTTTTAAGCTGACAATATTAACAAAACTTTGCTCTCCAACCATTTTTTTTTAAATATATTGTTATCCAGTTGTTTTTAGTTAAGGGCAAAATCACATGAGTCTAATTTGGGGCTTCATCTCAACCAAATTGTCGTGTTGGTTTGAATCAGACTGTCACCTGAGAGGGGGCTGCAGAATTCACCTTCTGGTCCGCACTGATTGGATCCTCACTGCAGTAATGCAACAAGAGTATAAAACTGTATTTCATGGAACAAGGAAAAAATAGAGGAGTTCCTCAACTACTACTGTGGGATAATAAACATAGCTGCCAAGGGTTTCCTTTCTAGGTGCATCAGAAATGAAAGAAAATGCGTTGTTCATAAGGTAAGTGAAAAGGACAGAACGTGGGGTCAGATTGATGCTTTTGTTTCAGGAAAGGTAAAGGGTTTTCTTTTAAATATTTTGGTGCAAAAATGTGCTTTCATAATATCAGAAAACTATCAACTCTGGCTGAAATAGTAATCCTTACTCCACTGGTTACATACTGAGAAATCCGCTTTATTAAGAAATGGGAAATTTTGCGTGAAATCAGTATGAGAACATAGGCCAGTGGGCTAAGCTACCTTAGACAATTTTTAACGTTGTTCTGGATGGATCCTGTCTCACAGGTGCTCCTATTTCTGTGTCTGGACACCACACCATGCAGCTCCCCTTATTTCCTATTGTAAATTTCTGTCTCCACTCACCGTTGCTGTGATGCGTTTGTATATTTCTGCTGGATCCCAAAGTCACATGCTGGCGTTTCTTTCAACCTACATTGTGAAACATGCTCTCCCTAGAAACTCACAGCGGGATCCTTCTTTTCATACTAAATCATAGGTGTATTTTTATCTCTTTTTTTTAAACATTAAATTATTTGCAGATTTTGAGAGATTGTATGAAGTTTTACAGTAATTACAATGTAATATTTCAGTTTGTAAATTTGCACTTATCTCTAAAATTAATTGTAAATACTGAAGAAGTAGGGGATATAAAATGGAGATGTTGAGACTTTTATATCAGACAAAATGTACGTGTTGCTATTGTTCAGTGATATTGCAAGTGCTTTGGTAGATATCTCAAGTTGCTTAGTGGGGTAAATCCCTCTCTCTGTTCAGGCGGTTACAGGACATTTTTGGGCACTTCTTAATCAGCCTTGTTACATTTAGTAGATCTTATCAGCCTATCCCATCACTGAGTGGGGATAAACATCAGAATAATGCCGAGTTTGTTATCAGATCTTACCACTTTCAGTTTCTCCGATTATTTCCTACTTCTTATGAGATGCTTGTGAATTCCCTGGTAGAGATGTGTGCCCCACCAGTCTGGTACGTGATGGAGTCACCTTGTAGATTTTCCTGACAAGCATATTAAAAATACTTACACAAAAGGATCACCTCGCAGGTACCTTCAGTAGCCTTGCATATAGGCTGCACGGAGGACCAGGAGGTGTCAGACAATCCGCCAGGCTCCCAGTCCTCAGGTGAGTGTCACAGGTGTCAGAAGGAACCAAAGCCCTGCACTGGTGGGCTGAATGACTTTGATCACAGCAAATCACTAGCAGAATTGTGTATAATTCAGAGCTTCTTTTTAAAAAGATTATTGCTTTTATTTCTTGTTAATATTCTCTCCCAACTGATTTCAAGTCATACAGGGTGTGTTCATTTATGGGTAATGAAAACTGAGTTCTGACCTTGTTACTGTGACAATTCAGTGGGAGATTATGAATAGTGAAATCTGGCCTTTGACCTGGAGGTCACTGATTTTTCTTCTCACCTCTTAATTTTGTTGTGGAAGACATTCACTGAAGCACACATGAGATCCCAGCACGTCCCTGACCCAGCTGGCTGTCACACCCCTGCTCAGTCATGCCGGTCACAGCAGCCCAGCTGAGTGTTCGGGCCCCATGTGCTCACTGTGCACACAGGTACGTGATAAGGATCCAACTTCCCTGCAGGTGGCTGTGCGGGGAATCCCATGCTGCTGAGCACTGAAGTTGGTGGCCAGGTGCTCCAAATATTTGGTAAGTTTGTACTGATGCATGACCTGAGTCAGCACTCACAAACAGTCCAAGCACAGCCTTTGGTGGTGCAGAGGCCTTGTACAGAGTTGTAGGGGTTCAGATTTCTCCATCAGAGGCAGTAAAGCTCAAACTTACTTTGACATAATTGAACTGCCAAAGAAATCATAATAATCTAGTTTATGATTGCTGTTCCCATTCAGCTCTATCTAAACTAGGAGCAGTTTACCTGTGTAACAATATATGCTAAAAGCCATTGTAGTGTGTGCATCACTAGAGCAACCCTTCTCCTGCACCTTTTCCTCTCCTCCTCCAGACTAAATGAGAAGCTGTGCCAGCAGCAGTGCTGCCCTGCCTGCACAGCTGCATCTACTGTCCAGTCTTCTGCAGATGTCACAGCCACAGAATCATGGAAAAACACATTATATGTATTTTGTTGTGTTCCCCCCCCCCCATGATTGGCATAGTAGTGCATGCAGCATCATGTGGTCAAACACTGGCCTGCTCCATCCTCAAGTGAGCACAGATTCATTACCGTTTGGATTTAGTTGTTCTCTCTAGCCTAATAAAATACACAATCTGCCTGAAGGTAGGAACTTCCCTAGCCTCCACCTAGCTCACCTCAATCCCCCTTCTCTAGGGCAGCACTTGCTGCTTTTGCCTGCCACTGATGCCCATACTGAGCAAGTAACTCAATTTAGGCAGCATCATAATTTGTCCTTCCTGCTAACCTGTCCCATAACAAACAGCAAACTTTCTTAACATTAGAAATATACTGTTGACAGGGAATCACAGACTTTTGCCATGACAGTGACAGAGATGTCACTGAGCGTGATGTGACCACAGCATTTAATATGGGAGGAAGGATGAACCACAAGGAGAAAGATAATATTCAAATATGCTAAACTGAGATAATATTTATAAGTTAAATATTTCTACTTACAAATATCCACATCACCAACTTCATCAGAAGCAACAGAGTGTGCCTACGATTTTGTGCTTTCAGAAGGTAGATTCCTATTATCTGCAAGTCCCTGTCCTTGTAGCAGTACTGGGCTGTTTAAACAAAATACCAGTATTAACCTCTACCCTACGCAAAAACATTTTTCATTTTCCTTTTTAACATGAGCCAACCATCAGAGAGCACACTTGCAAAACAGGCTCTAATTACAAAGCTGGCTAAAAGAAATTTTATTAGACCAGAGCCCATATCTTCTCTTGGGGTCATATCCCACATGCTTCATTCAGGATCAGATGGTGTGCCTGTGATCTCCACATGCAGATCTCTCGTCTGTATGGAAAGGAGATGTCAGTCATGCTGCCACATTCTCCCTTATTTTAGACAGCTCTCCATAAGTCTAGGATGCACATGTGAAGAAGAGAGAGGAAAATGCACTGGTTCCCTCATCAAAGATTATCTAGGAAAGATAACAAAGTGAGAATGTCAGGTGTTCTCAGCTACTGCACGTTAATCCCAAAGGAGTGTGCAAATGGCTTCCTTTTTCCCACTTGCATCAAAATTATTTGCCTTCCAGAATGACCAGGAGCAGCGGTAGTGCTTTGCTTTTGCTGATCCCTGCAAAGAGCAGTCAAATGCATGACAGCTGCTTACTGAGCATGTTACAAAACATCGCATGTTCACTTCAGCAGCCAAATGTAGGAGGTCCATTCTTCCCAGCATTACATGATCCTGCAGTAGTGTGGCTCCGCTGACTTCATCTTGTTCTTTTGCTCTGAAAGAACTGTAAGAAATAGTTTTAAGCAGGCAAAGATTATACTTTTATATTTTCCAAAATATTAACTAAATCTTCTTATATGCCTACGTGAGACCCCAGGCTATGTCTGAGCTTCTTAAGAAAACGCTTGAATAAATTGTGTGACGGCACTGGCAAGCTGCTTACAAAGTGCCAGCATCTAGGGTGTGTTCAGTGCTAAAACAGTTAAATTAGAGAAAAGGAACAGAGCTGTGAACAATCTTGTTAAGGGAAATAGGTTCTCTGCAATACTGTTTAAAACTGGCCAGAGCCACCAGCTAATCCATGTAAACACTGGAACTGGAACTGTTACATCTGTGCCATCTTGAATATACAAAGGGTGACAGAACAAGGGGGTGGATTTTTTTTTTTTTTAACAGGGCCTCATAAAAATCTTAGCTGAAAGAAGAAAAAAGAGCTTCGTGGATCTGAAGGTCATTAATCTATTCATCAGAAGGGTGAACAGAAGACAAAGCAGCTGGGGAGCCTTTCTTTTGCACGAGTCGCGTTTTGTACTGCATGCTGAGTCAGGTGAGAGAAATAGGAAGACCCTTTGCTTATACTTACAAATATCAACATTAAGAAAGAGTCCCAATTCCTTTCTTAGCTCCCTGAATACAGAGGGGAGACACAAGATCCAAGACTTCTTGGAAATGTTTAGTTGGTTCACACACCGCAGCTTCCTCACACAGCTCACAAGAGTTTGTAATACAGCCCCCAGCTTCTCTATATGGTGTTGCAGCCTGCAGCTGTTGCACTGCCTTTACAGGGTTGTGTTCTCCCCTGCCCTGCCAAAAAATCTTTGTGTGCAAGTACACTATTTCAAAACACTTTGCATAAATGAAGAAGAAAATTTCATAAACTAAACACAGTGATTGCAGTGTGTTGAAATGTGGAAGTCACTTCGTAGTTTTGCTATTCAATTATTTTTCTCATTGGAACCAAAGTATTAATCATCTATAGAAATGCTAAACGGCCAGTAAAACAGAATAGCCTGTTACATTAAAATCATTCTTTATAAAGTGCTTAAGTACATTAGAATCTCATTTCCCTTTTTATTATGTGTGTTAATTCCTGCAAGACTTAAAACAGGTCTAAGGTATCAGCTGTAAAGCTCAGATTTGGATTCTGATCTATACATTAGAACCTCTGCCACTCTATGTGTTCAAGAAAGAGGAAGGAGGAGGATAAGTTTGGGCCTGTTCTAATAAGCTACAGCAATTAGATGGTTTGAATACTCAGAACGATGTATTAGAATTATACAATTATTTGGTTTGTTCAGTTGCTTTTTAATACACTTGAGAACCAGCTCCTAATTAAGATACACACACTATCAAAGATGCAAAACTTAGATGTTGGTAAAAACAATTAGAATGATGATGCAAGCTTAGATTCCCTGTGGTTTTTGTACAGATCAGTGAAACAGAGCTGGGTATGGGCACAGAGTTTCCCTTCTCTGCACAAGGACATGAGCCAACCTGGAGCGGGTGAGATGCTCTGGACATAGTTGTTTTCTCAAAAAAATCCCTTAGCTGGCTGGGTGCTCTGACAAAAGGGGTTTTAATTTTCAAGGGATTTGCTGCAGTTACCCACTGTCACTAGGTGAGGGACTGCGTCTCTGAAAGCACAGTTCCTTCTGGGGAGCAGTAATCTGGGGATGCAGAACACCTCCTCTGGCCTTCATGGCCACGCTATTAAATCACATCACAGCCTGTGCTATTTTCTACCTATGGAGCATATGCCAATTATGTGTTAATTATTTGTTCTTTCGATGTAAAAAAAAAAATTCCTTCCTGTTTAAAATGTATAAGAGGAAAGCACAGCATACAGTGAAGCACATTTTATGAAACAGAATAAGATAAATGATCCAACCAAGATTTCCTCCAATTATAGGCATGCCTCACCCCTTTAAAACTAATAGACTATGTAATGCACCATCCTTAATATGTCCTGAATGTATTGCTCTTGATCTCAAAAGCAGTAAGAGCAGTCTCTCTCATGAAATCTCACTACAGAAATGACTGAGTTCCTACCATCTCAATGCCACATAAAAAACCCTAATCAAAGCAACCAAACCTCTTGACTTGCTGCTGATTCCACAGCACTTTTTTATGGAGTGGTATCACTTTTATCTATCATCATTTATTCAGAAAGGTAAATCAAAAGCATAAAATAGTCTCATCTGATTTTTTGCCTGCGGGAGATGTCCTTCTCTTTGGTTAAGCCATGAAGTTTTACACAGTCAGGAGCAAACTAAGTGGCCATCCTACTCTCTGTTCTGCTTTTCTGTGTATAAAAGTTTCCTATACACCAGTTACAATCCAGTATCAGAATTTTGAAAAAGATTTGTCTGTAGCAGATAGGCTGACAAAAAGCATTCTTTTTCTAAAGATACACTTCTTTTAAACTGCCAATCAATGCCAATCCTCTGTTAATCCTAACCTAGTATTGTGAATGTAACACTAAAGCTTGTTAGTGTGAGATGCATCTAGGACTACAGTAATGATGTCTAATACCAAGGATTTTAAAATTTTGAGTTCTAAAAATCCTAATGTGTAAAATCACACTTTTCTCACATTTTTGCACAACCAAACTTACTTTCATTTAAAATAAGTCATTAGGAAATCACTTTAAACTAAACTGCCGTAAGCAACAGCTCAGCTGAAGAGGTTCACAGAAAGGAACTAAGACCTAAGACCCACCCAAAGACAGGTGGCACGTTGACTTCACAGCTAATCCCCATCAGCTTTTGTGGCCTGTGGCAACGGAGCAGTACAATTAAGCACCTAGGCCTCAGTGGTTAGCTGGTTAGGTTCTTCTTAACCACTCCACCACTAAGATACAGCTGCTTTTGAGTCTCCTAAGCAGGACTCTGACCCATGCCCCTGGGGCAGGATATTTTACCCTCTCCACAGAAGAATCCTCTCACGTATTATTACTAATGCTATCCCAGTAGTACTTGTTTAAGATAATTTCAGTTATGCCTTTTTGTTTGTTTGTTTTTGAGGGGGAGGGGAGAGAAGGGAAAGAGCTACAGAAGTGCAGGTTCCTTTGGCAGCCAGGAACAGTGGTGCTCCAAATGGTTTTCTCAGGGAAAATGGTGAATGTAATGGAGGTACATAGGTATCATGAGCTAGACCAAAGCCTGTTCAATCTAGGAGCCCGCTTAGCAGCAACAGATGCTTAAGAAAAGAGGATTAAAAGCCGAGTATATAGAAAGCATTCATTCCTCTTGGCATAGCCGCTCTGCTTCTGGGGAACTGTGCTTCAGGAGCCTCCTGAGCTGGAATTGGATGGAGTTTGTTGTGTTTAATAGTCGTGGGCATGCTGATCCTCCATGGATTTGTCTCATCCTGTTATGAATGCCCTTATGCTTTATGGTTCAAGCAAATTTTCGGTAGTTATTTGTACTGAGTGATGCCCTCTTGGACAGGTTTGTATCTATTTCTGTTCTTGCTGGGTGCCCCTTAACAATGGGGAAGTGTGCACAATGATGCCTTCCCCCTTCTCCAGGCCCTTCACAGCTGCATGGGCTTACCACGTCTCCAGATACTGCAGCTCTCCTTCAACCCACAGCCTGCCCTATGGCTCCTTGTCTGGGGCTGCCACAGAGCACCAGGCCCGACCAGCCTCTCAGCCCAGCAGCAGATCCCCACACACCCCAGCACCTCTGTGTGGTGTCACCACAGCCCATGGCGTGGCACACACAGTCTGAAGCTTTTTTGCTATTACTAGGAAACTTTGGAGTTAAAGTAGTTAATTATATGGGTTTACAGTTTTCAGAACCTTTTTATATGCTTGTTTAACATGAAAGGTGATTTAATTTAAAAGGATAAAATGTGATTTGACAGGCAGATAGTCCTGACTTTTATCTTGTCCCTTTATTACAACACACAAAAAGATGAGAATGGCTGAGATGTTAATGTTGGACAGAGACAGCCCTTCTGATACTTCATTTCTCTCAGAATAGAGTTCCTAGCACATTTTTATGATTCCATTTATATATATACACATATAGTGTAAGATATGGTGAGCTTCCTGTGTACTTCAGGTGAAGGGTTTCTGTCACAAGACACACCTCTCAGCATTCAGAATCTGGAATCAGCTACTGGAAACACCTAAACCAGTTGCTGCTCTCTTATCTCAGTCCCCTCTTCTGCCTAGCAGCTCATTCCTGCTTGTGAGCTGCTACAAACTCACAGGCCTTGGAGAGTTGAGGGAGCCTGGGTGGTTGTGAGGTGCAGAACAGGGGAGCAGGCAGAAAGCAGGGCTAGCATGCAGTGGGTGCTGCTGCCAGTTCTGGGCTTGGACACTAAAGAAGTATTCAACTTCACAACACCAGGCTGGGCACTTGCTTGTGCTGCTGTAGGTCCTGTCACAGGAGAGGCCTTGTAGCGCGTGGAGCGACCCACAGGCAGACGGGTAGACATCACACTGTGCTGCCCCACAGCGCAGTGACGTTTCTCATCTGTTGTCAGAAGGTTAAATAGGACCACATCTGGGTTGTTAGTGAGATAGTCTGAGTTTCAGCTGCTTCCTCAGATGGTAGCTCTGGTGTTCATTCCTACCGGTCTGTTTTCTGCCTGATGCTTTATTCCATTGAATGATGCATGCTGTTCAAGAAACTTGCTTCTCTGGACATCCTTCTGCTCCTAATTAAGCCAATGGAAAAACTTTCTCTGTCTTTTAAAGGAGCAGGGTCTGGTCCTTCCCTGAAATTCCAACATAAAACACTGCACTTCCCTGACAGCTGTATGCCTTCTGCGAGGGAAGGCCAGAGCCCAGCAGCTAAAATATGGCTTGCTTGGGCCGCTTCAAAGTGAGAGAGTGATCAGGCAAAGCACTTACAAACGCTGGTGTTGGGAAGGAGAGCAGAAAGACGTGGGGCTGCTGCTGCTGTCAGGGATGCACAGCTACCGCGTGTCGAGGGATTCTGCTTTCCTTACTGAGTTTCTGATCTGTTTGCTACAGGGAAATTTATATATCCTTAATACTGACTGAATAATGCCTTTATTTTTGACCCAGCTAAGCTACAGATAGTTTTGATGAATGTTAATATGATTTTTTGGCCTGTCATAGGATATTTCAGCCTAACATTAAAGGAAACCAGTTGGTTCTATTCATAGGTGCCTTCATATGTATAGTGGATATGCTCACCAAGCTTCTTTAAAGATGTTTTGGTTTGTTGTGTTTTCCAGTTCTTGAAATGCCAGAACTGTATTTTCTTATGAGATATCTGTGACTACACGTAATATTCTAGGCTTTTTTTTTTTTTTTTTTAAGTAAATCTTTCTAATTTCCAAGTCTTTTCTTAAAACAGGGGCAAGTGTATTTGCTGTTAACATAATTGTGAGAGTGTAAGTGGCACATTTTACTATCTATTATTTTTGTTTGAATTTTCGGGTTTTGTTTTCAGTAAATACTAATATATCTTGTCTCTAGTGTGGCCAGACAGACCTGATAAAAACGAATTATGGCACTGTATCATGGATCTGTCTCTGGGCTTCACTGTGTAGGTAGTGTAGTTGACATGTCCACTTTCTGAAAAATGGCTCTGACAGGAGTTCTCTACTTGAGATATCTATCAGCAGAGTGTGTGTGTTCCCTCCTGTCTCCCAAATGAAAAATGAAATTTTTTCAACACCTGTTTTCAACAACTCTTTTCCCTATTAAATATATAAACATAAACAATATATTTCAGACAGATTATTTTTCACTAATTTTTTGTGTAAAACTATGCAGCTGTGTATTACATGCATATTTTAAAAAAATATTTAATATAAAATAAGCATCTAAGTTTTTTTCCATTCATTGATCCTAACAATGCAAAACAGTTTCTCTGAGAGACAGGGGCAACATGATTCTTGGCTTGAATATTTTTTGGACTAACTTTTTTTCTTAAGTGTAATAATACTGAATGAGCTGAACAAAATAGTGTTAATTTTCTGAAAGGAGGGAGAGCAGGAATGAAATACCATTATAATTTTTAAAAAGTACTCTTGCTGTTGCTGTATAGATTCAGAGTGAGTTTATATGCTCAGAACTGCGCAATGCCGTCCTAGTCAGTTGTGTTTCCCATCCTTGGTACATAGAAACTTGTGTATGTGTTCACACAAACATATATACATGTAGCTTATTCTGAAAGCTTTTAAGGGATGGTGTCTTAGTCTGTGACTGCTGGTGTGTTAGTTCTGTTTTTGACTGCCTTTATAGTAGTTTTACGGAGTTCTCATATCATTGTTAATCATCTCAAAGACAAGTCTGGTTTTGAATAGGTGGGATCTTTAGCAATCTAATACTAACTTTGTTGTGATAACTAATTCAAAATGAAAAAGTACAATCTGCAAAACCAAATCTGCTACATGTAAAGATAATGCTAAATGGACAGTGCTTGGTGTTTAGAACAGCTTATTCTAGAGACATCTGCAATGGACAAGGAAAGAAAACAAAAGCACATCTCAACGCCTAAAGTCATTGCGAAGCCTTTTTTTGTACAAAGACCGTAAGAAGAAATCAGATACACCAATCTGGGAATGTCCAGTGGTGGATGAAGGGGATATTTTAATGGCCACTACAACCACCATTTATTTGTATTTTTACTCTGTTATTGTGTGTTAATAAAGTCTTTAAATTAGTTTTTCATATAGAAGTATGCAGCAATACATAATATTTGAAGTAAAAATGTACCTGCTTTTTTTGAGAATTTATGCCTAAAACCCAGAGCATAAAATGAACTCTTTTATTTGTTTACTGTGATTTGCAGGGACATTACTCCATGACAAGGTTACATTGACCTATCATTTCATGCATCAGCAGTTCTTGTATTGCACTGATTTGATCAAGTCTAGTGGATAAAAGAGGAGCAATCCACCCAGTGGACCAAATTAGAATTATAATAAAAAGTGCACATTCTGAAGGGCAGAGCAGGTTAAGTAGGGTTGCACTTGGCATCATTGTTGTGATGTGTCAAAATTTAAGCTTCTTTTGTGTGCGTGTGTGTGAATTTTTGTTTTAAGCTTTACATTCAAATGTTATATTTTAATTTTATGGAGTTATGTAACTGATGCTGTTGTTGGAGTTGAGGAAAAATTAGGATTTGTTTGTAGCTACTGGAGGTGTTATGTAGGTGAAGTGTTTGTGAAAGTGCAAGCAATCTTTTTCATTTCAAATTCATGATAGTTTCTGGGAGTCTCTCTGCTGTACATTTCCAGACTGCACAATGGCCCCATTGCCCACTCATCAACCATCATCCAGCTCTATACATTACACATTTTTAAAATCACTTTACATTTGTTCTGTGTTGCTGCGTTGTGACGATCCACTGATGCTACGTAATCAGCCTGTGTTGGTGGTTTGCTAACGCTGGAAAATCAAGGCCACCAGAAACAATAATTACATATTCTAGCACCTCATAAATGTTAAAGAGCATAGCAGCAGCATTCATGTGGTTTGCTTCCTAAGAAATCCACAGAGAAATCCATTTAAGCACACGTTTAAGTCTCAGCAATCTCATGAGGAAACAGTGTGTGCTGCGGTGGTGTGTGTAACGGGGTGGTGTGAGAGCACACGCATCACTGCACAGCTGAGAAGTTCTGCTGAAGGGGCAGGGGAGAAGCCCACCTCCAGAGCTTGGAGGGGGCACCAGGAGGTCCTGGTTGGCTTTCTTTGTGTCGTTTTGTTTGCTTACTTGTTGGGGTTTTTTTTTTCCTAAGTTAGGCATTGATATCAATAAATCAGTAGCTGTCACTGGGTAAAACACATGGAGCCAATATATAAAATTTAATTAAAAAAAAAATAACAGAAACAAAAAAAAAGCAGTAATTTGTTTTGATGTTGCACATCTATTTGGACAAATTCTGGTAGTATTTATGCTGTTGTTTTTTCTTTGCTTGCTTGCTTGCTTTAATTTTCTATTTGGCACAATTATTTAAAAACAACTGAGATCAATAGCATGAGCAGCTGCTTACTCCAGGACTGAAATACACACCACCCTTACGGCAATAGATTTGCTTCTTTTCTCATTTAGATATTCTATTGAATGATGAGCTGAACTATACTGCTCTCAATATCCACACAGATGATGCAATAATGCCAAAGGTTTCCTTTGTGTCTTTCTCTGCATTTGTATTGAAATTACAGATTTTTTTCTGCTGCCTAAGGAATTCAGTAATACCAGATGATAAGTGGAAAATTAACACTTTTTAGAGTTACTGTTTCAGTTTGCAGAGTAAACAGGCAAAATTTTTAAATCACCTTCCTTCAGGCCAGAAGATACATTATTGGCAATATTTAGCTTTTAACATAGCATTTATTTTAATATGGTCATTACTTAATCAGGAAAGTCTAAGTGAGCATGGGGCTGAGTGTTTTGGTAGTGCACGTGTGAAATGAAACCTTAAAACAGATCACCATCTATTTTCAGGTTAAGAAAGTCCTTGAGCTGAGAAACAAAATTTGCATCAGGTGAACCCAATGTGAAGCTGCTGTTCTGTGCTGGCTTTTCAGAAATGGCTGCTGAATCGGTTCAAGCAGTGCTGGAGTAAGAAGTCTTTGGTTTTGCAGCTGATCTATTACATGCTTTTTTAAGCAATTAGAGCTCACTAATGTAATCGTTTGTCAGCCAATTAATTTTGAGAGACTGGGAATACGTGGATGAACTCTTTTAATCTGTCCTTCACTTGGCACTGTTGTTATTAAGATCAAATAAATAAAAAATATGAAGATTGTGTAAGCTGCATTATAGGAACCTCAACATTTTCATGTTCTGTGAATTGTTGTATTTTATGTTTTTTTAATATTAATCCTCTTGATAAACATAGATAGATAAGTGTAGAGACCTTTAACTGGAGATAATTCTGATCTGAGTATTCATGTGTGCTATTCAGGACAGCAAACACTTCTGGCTTTATGGAGTGGGCACCAGAGCACAGAAACTCAGGGGTAGTTATTAAACTCCTTTTAAATAAATGTATTTCTGCCATCTCCCTATTCCATTATACTTGTACTTTTGAAGTTACTAGTTTGAGCTTGAAAGATGAAGGTGCACCTTGTAGAAAACCAGGTAAATACTCTTAAATTTTGTAGCTGTAGCACCAATATTGACATTTGAATTTGCTATGTTGCTTTACTTCTTGGAGAACTCTTTTTAGCACAGTGTAAGTACAGTGTGATTGGATCACGCTGAAGGTGATTTGCGGTAATGCTTATTTATTTTTAAGACCTCCAGTGACAAATTGCCCCAAATGGTTCAAAAAGTAGAAATAAGCATTCCGTATGTTTTAACATAGTTTCTGCATGTACACACTGAGCACTTGCAGTTGCTTGAGTGTTTTCAGCGTCAGTCTCAAAGAACCACTGAAAAGGAAGGGCAAATGTCTGTGTGCTGGAAGTTCAAGTGTGGCAGTGGAACTGCTGAGAGGTGCAGTGCCAACAAATGATATCCACTGCTGCCACCATTTACTATGTGCTGAGAACAGAAGCTGTCAGTCCCAGAGAGGTGCTTGCTATGTAGGAGAGAGCTTTAACATAGCTTTCTTTGTCTAAATGTGTATGCACACACATAAAGTGAAAAATAAGCATGCAAAAGAATTTTTTCTTGGGTCTGGAGTTCAGATCATAGCCTTTTTGGCCATGATGCAGCCCCAAAACAAAAATCCTCTTAAATCCTCTGAACTGTTGAGGCAGTCCAGCACTTTGGATGGTTGATCAGCAGCAGGTCAGTCAGCAGGAGGTGACTGATAGTGTTGCACAGCAAGAAATCTTGGCACAGTGGCTGCTGCAGCTCTCTTCCTCAGTTCCTGCCCAGAGCCTTGAGTTGCAGGTTTAGCAGGAAGAGCAGGAAATTAGTCATTTTCTGTCCTGGCATGACTTCCTGTTATAGAGTATGTTTGCCGAAGCCTGGTGGTGCAGATGAGGTGGCTGCAATCTGCCATTGCCCAAGGAGAGCACAGACAGAGGGGAGAACAGCAGCAATGTGGGCAGCCAGTGAAAATGGGCTGAGCTTTGTCTGTTGGACATGGCTGCAGAAATAAATGCCCTAACATTTGGAGTTATTCTTTGTCAGCGAACCCACCTTTGATCTGAGTTACCTTGGAATTAATTGCAAACTGAAAGTTCATTATTCATCATCTTCCTTGTAAAGCTTGAATGTAGTAGGAGAAGTCTTGTTAAAATGACATAAAAATTATTTTGTTGTGTAGGAAGCAGGAAGGTAGCAAGCAACATTCTGCTGCTTCCTGGGACTTTATTGCTAAGGAATTTTCAGCTTCAAGAGGTTACAAATTCATCACGTTATGATTAGAACTACTGTTTTGTCCTTCAAAATACAAGTGTGTCATGTTTGTTCATTTTTCAACTAACCCATTCTTCTGTAGAGAATCAATATTTACTATTAGGGTGATTACATTCGTGTTTTTATAGCTGTGGTTGTCAAGTCTAATTACAGGTAAATTTGGTGGAAAAAAATGATGCAATTTTTAGTATTTCTTATATGCTTGTTTTATTCATTTTTTTTCCCTTATTTATTCCCACCAACGACAACATCTTCCAATACATAGACAGCATGTCCAAAAGTGTGGAAAAATAAGAATTCATCCAGCAGTGCTACCCAGATTGTGCAAGAACTTGTAGACAAGATTTGAATTTACTTAACAACCTACTCACACACTATAGGTAATGTTGAAATGAGATGCTTTTGATGGGTTGTTTTATAGTAGATGTTATAAGCAGTAGTTGTGCACCTCAGTTGTGCAAAAGAATTTTTTCTTTCCTCGGGTCTGAATACACCATCCTGGCACTTGTTTATATCCAGCTTTATGGAGAAATGCTCACCCCTGGGATGAGTGCTTATCTCTGTAAAGCATTTGCCTGTAAACATACTTCAGAGTATGAAAACCGCATTTTTCAGACCTGTTATCTCCTGAATATAGCTCTGTAGAGAATAGACTTTTATGTGGTAACGGAAAGAAAACATTTGGCTTTTACCAGTAATTACAGAATTCCATGAATACTTGGTGGATGCCCCCTAGCTAGACTGGCATGCAATTAACACCCGATGGCTGACACACTACAGAACAATTTCTGCCAAAATAAAGTTTGTGTTTTCCAAAACTGGTGAGTCTGGAATTGTGCTTGCATCAATAACTTCATGTGGCAGACAGTAAGATCCAGCATAAAGAAATAAAGCGTAAGGAAATTCTACTTCTGTGGAAGTTTTATTTAATATCTTGAAGGACAATAGAAATAGATCACACATTTGTTGGTTTCTGGAATGTACACCTTAATCTGTGGTTTTGAAAATAATACAAAGATCAGTTACTAAAACCTTGTTTACATGATTTGTATCTAGAAGTCAGAAATCAGGCAAGTTAGACAAAGCTAGGAAGTTGGAAATACAAAGTAAGTGACCATAATTTCAATCTCCTCAAAAGTTTTCTTCTGACCCTTTTCCAAGAGTTAGGAAAGAGTCCTTTCTCCCAGCACACAGGAATAGATGGAGTGAAATCTGAGTGTTTGGAGTATTTGCAGATTCTATGGTTTTCGGGAATTCTAATTTAGTTCCTTTTGCCCACAGAGATTTAAACCTCAAGTTCCATTCCAAAGTGGGGGGAAAAAAAAAAGAATTGAATCACCAAATCTAGGTCATTGTGGGTAGGATCTTTGCCAAGCATTTTTACTGAATATATACTTTTTCCCACTATATTATGAACTATTTGTCATGCCAGCAAGCAAAGAACAAATGTGCAAATGACTCCTGTGACAACATTTTTATATTTGTAATAAACTAAGACATAAGCATGGTGCAGATATTGTCTTCTATCGGACCAGCTTGCATAAATTGAGGAAAAGTATGTAAATACTGGACACAGGAATACTTCCTCAGGAGTATTATCAAAACAGAAGGCTTCAAAGCTAGGTGTAAGTTAAGAACCTAAGATAGTATGAGTTCAATTGGCTATCTAGACTATAAGAGGAAAGATGGTACTTCTGAGATAGAAGGGATATTAGTTAGGGATGTGAGAAGAGTAAGATGGTTGTCTGTTAAGGAAAATACGGAGATTATTCTCTCAGGTAAAAAATTTAATTAGGTTGGTTTCTCTTACTTCATGGTTTCTGTGTGCATATGGTATGCAAAATAATGTTCAAGTTTCTTGTGTCTTACCGATATGGGGTTTCTCTCAGATTTAACTCGATGACCGAATTTTCAGTTCTTATAATTATATTAATTTATGATCTTATTGCTCTCGTATGCCATTTATCTGCTTCCATTTTAATGCTAGAATTAAAGTTTCATCTGAAATTACCAATGCCATTGACTGAGAAATCATTTTTTCATTGTAATCACTTAACCAAAATGTCAGTGTTACTCAGAAGCACTGGCTGCAACAGTAGGCTTGATATTCTTCAGTCTTCAAGTTATGAATATCTAGTTTTGATTTCTGCATATGTACAATTTTTCATTGCTATAATTGCTCTTTTATGAACCACAAATGACAGCCTTATTGCTGCTTTTCTGTTCGCCTGTGTCGTCATATGCATGTTGGTAATATATTATGCTGTCAAATTTCAGTTCTGATCTGACAAGAAAACACCAGAGCCAAGCAGCTTCTTCCTCTTCTTGAAATATGGTTGTTGATGAGTAAGTTTGAGAATCATAGCTGCAGTATTTTACTGTAGAGACATTTTTGCCTTTAATATTAAATGTGGTGAATTATTGTACTAATAGGAACCTGATTCTATGTTTTAAAAGTCAGTAGTTAATATATTTATATTAAATCTGCATAGTCTGTACCATAAATAGGCTAAAAAATAATAAAAAAAATTAAAAAACATAGTAAAAACATTTTCTAGTTGTTGATGTTTAATCACAAGCATTAATTTCACAATACATTAAAGGAGCAGGGGGGAAGAGGCAAATCTTGTGAATTTGGAAACTCAGAACAGGTGGAACGGGCTAGATGAGCTCCCATTACCTGTGTCAGTATGATGTCAGCTAGTTTGGTCCAAAGCATTAAGACCGAAAACTAATCTGAATCACCTTACACTGAAGTGGAAGAGGAACACTTGAAAATACATTTAGCATTTGGGCAGGAAACTTCCAGCAGAGAATGTAACAATTAGTAGAGGAACTCAATAGATTCACAAAGAGACATCTGATTATGCCTTATTACCTATGATCAAGGCAATTGAATTATGTCAAAGTGTTTCCATATTTGTCATGAAATGCATATTAGGCTGAAAGATTTTAAGCTCAAAGAAGTCTCTCAGAATTCTGTAACATACTACAATGAAGGGGAAATAGTCACCTTAAGACATCTTTGGATAATCCCAAGTCTGGTTTAGGTGTGCATTTCTTCCCTTCTGTGCTAAGTTTAGCTTCAAGCATTTATTCATTATCAGGACTTCTTAGTCCTGTTAGGATATACAGATGTAGGTTAGGATACACAGACACCTGGAGCGGTGTAAGGAGGGAGGAATCTTTTCCCATTCCCTTGCAATTATGTAGCTACAGGAAACAGAAACAATAAAGAAGCTTAAACAGTGGCTTAATTCATCTGAGCATTTGCCCATAAACGAATGATATTCTGGTGACCAGCTGTGCTGGCTCTAGAGCTTTGTGAGGCTGATTCCAAGTGCAAAGTGGTCACAGCACATCTCAGGATACAAGCAAACTTCATAGTTTTAACTCTGCTGCCTGCCACACAATCACTGCAGAGCTTTCTTCACTCACTAGAAAGGATTAATCGGTATTTAATGATTTAATTGAAAATAGGTTAAATTAACTGCCTTACTTGTTTTCTTTAAACTTCTTTAATGTAAAATGTAGTGCAGCAAAGAATAATTTTATATATCTTTATGGCAGAAGGATCACAGAAATTTTCCATTGGGGATAATGAAGGTGATGAAGAAAAAGGTCATGGAAGCAGCAACATCAAGACTACTAATAAGCCAAATAGCAGTGATGAAGTAGGTGAAGAAAGTTACGATTCTGAGGAAAATTTGTCAGGAAATTCTATGGTTTTTCAGACAATGATTTTGATCCTCCAATAGATACATTACAATACATACAAACAGATACATATTGTTTAGTGTTTTTCTTCTAAATTTCAATGATTTTTACTATCATTAATATCAAGCCCTGGAATTTCTAGTCATATTACTTTCAAACTTATGCCTGCAAAAGCTACCTTGTTCTCTACCTTGAGGACGCATTCATAGTTGATACATAAAAGTTGGAAGTATTACGTCTGCTGCATTAGACTTGAATGGGGGAAAATAAGTCTTTCAGCATGATGATGGGGATTCTGTTACTGTTTTCAGTGACAGAAATACCACCTAAAAATGAAAACACAACTTGCTGAAAAACGTTGTGGTTTTATGAATTTGACCTGAACAAAACAGCTGTTAAGAGTACTTTAACTGAAAAACTTTACCCAAACTCTTTGTCTTGTTCAGATTTGGAGATAAACTATATAACGCTGTATAAATGTCAGTTGTAAAACTGATCAGAAATTGTGTATGACTGATAAGATTGTGGCTTTTGCCAGTTTTGTCTTAATTATTGTTAACATTTATAGAAGTTATGGACTGAGATAGCATGCACTACAGAAGAGATGGTAGATGTGACTGCTATGTACAATTCATGCTCAACCGAGAAAGTTTGAATTTACATTCCTGGTGGCTTTGGTCTGTGTAAAGAAATTACAAGATTGAATTTCTTGAGTAAATTTACCACCAGTAATTCAGTTATTTCTCTGGCCTCAGATAGGCTGTAGAAGGAACAGAAGTTTGGTTTGCAGAAGTAGATAAGGGATAAGTATGTCAGCTGCTTTCCAGAGAAAAGTGGGATAGGGTACTTTTCTCACTTAAACTGAATTAAAACAATCAAGTTTTTTGAAGCAGTGATTTCTGAATTACTAGTTTTTGTGTCTGCATCACTCATCTCCTCTTGCTTTTTTTTTTTTTTTTTTTTAATTTAGAGACTTTTGTAAAAGAGAACCACTCACTTAAGTTCTATATGAATTCATATCCATGCTTTTGAAAGTGACAAGGAAAACTCATAAGCTGGATATTGTTCCTTCTACTTTATAAATATGCTCATTTTTCTTGGGCTGGCATTAAGGCTTTTAAATGATTCAGATATGCTCTTAAGACGCAAATTCCCTTTTTAGTTGAGTATCTCAATAATAGATCGGATGTATAAACTCAAGATGGTTTACATTTTGTGCTAATATCTTCTGCCATTTTTAATGCAGGCATCTATGTGGGATGTCTGCCATATGTATTACCTCAAATCAGTTGGTGTCCATATGGTGAAGACTAAGTGAACCATGTTACAGTGCTGAAAGAAACAGATAATAAGCCAAGTGGTTTTTAAAAGTCTGAATTGACTGGCACGCCTATTAAAAAGTATGCATCTAGCTCCACAGATAGAGCAACTCTTTTGCTTTTAAGTGATTAAACAAATACTCTGATTTCAGCCATGCTGCTGCAGTTTAAGGCTCCTCACCAACTGTTACTGTATTTACAGCTTACTTTTAAAAAATAGTAAGAATTTTATTGTATGAAATCCTAAGTTATATTGGGAGGGAGAATTGGACTGAGTGTAATCACGTTCAGTAAAGTCAGCTAATGAAAACCAAATATGGCTAACATGCAGTTCTGGGGTAGGCTGAAGAAAAGATACAGTAACCGTATTTTATTAAACACAAGAACACATACTGCTTTTCTCTACAGAAATTCTAAGGCTTAATGTGAATGTCTGAAACTGTATAGCAGCCATTTGATGCTATAATTTTGACGGTGTTATTTCCTTTCACCTCAGTGTAAGAGAAGCCTCTATTTGCCAACAGTGTGCCTAAGTGTTGCCAAATGATGCTGTGTGTGCTCTTTTTCTTATGAGAATCAAATTATCAAATAATAAAGAAATGGTCTAAGTTTATAATTCTTGGAGAAATAATTGGTTAATATTCATTCAATCAGATATGCTTATATGCAGATTTTTTTTTTAATTGTCTTTAGTTTCTGTGTTGTCTCTGTGTTGCGTTACTTATCATTCAGTAATTCCTCATCCAAATCTGTTTGGGTAAAGAAGACAAATAAGATGTTTATCAAAAGCGTCTGACTCTTACTCTTTGTATGGGAACTGCTGAATCATGGCCTGAACCTCTGATTGACCACCTGAGGCGAGCAATGAGTCAGCCCTGGGAGCACAGGTGAAGACAATTCTCCTGTACTATCGGAAGCGATGGAGCCTGGCTCCACTTCTCCTAGACCCCATTTAAGAGCTGACTACCTGTGGGGAAGGATCTCTTGGAGATAGCTCCTCCTGGGGTCTTCTCAGCAAGCCTAGGCTAAGGTTAAGCTTTCCATCCATTCTTCTTTAGTGTGATAACCTGTTTAGCCTAACTTTCTTATATATTTCTTAATTATAATATCTGTATATTCATTCATTACACACTCTTACAAGGCTTTGCATTTCATGTTTCTTGTAAAGAAGCTACTACAAAGAAAAAAATTTTTTTTCCCAATTACTTTTAAAATATGTATCATCTGCTTTCAGGGGCCAGGCTGCAAACTTCCACAGGACTTTTTATATTTTGCCTTTGGCAAACAATGGGTATGTTAATGTCTGAAGTAATTCAGAGCAAATTGACACGAGTACACAAACCAAATTATTGATCTATTTTAGATACTGAAGAGGAGAATTATGTATTCTTCTACACCATAAAAAGTTATATGTTGGTCATTTTGCAGTCTGCAGATCCCTAATGCCTTTGTATAGAACTTTCTGTGAAGTGATCACTAGAAATACATCCCTAACTTCAGGCTTTTCTGTATGATATGAATAGCATAAGCTTGGAAATGTCAAATTATTCATAATTTTTGCTATCTTACCTTCAGTTTATTTAGCCTGGACTTCTGCAAAAGAGATTAATTTTATATTTATTAATATAATAATATTAATCTCTGAAGAAATAAGATCTTTGGTAGACAGAAGTTGAGGAGTGAAATCTCAGGTTGGTGTTCTCTCATTGTGGCCAGAAAGTAACGAAATCAGCCCTCTTACCTGTTCTGTAGAGAATGTGGCCATCAGGAAATACTAGAGCACTATCCCTTCCCAGATGTTTCCTTGATACTCTTACAACATTAAATCTCCATTAAAATTGTAGGGAGATATTATACTCAATTAATTGTTCAGAGCAGTGCTGCTCTTAATCTGCTGTGCACAAACTTTAAATTAAAAAAAAAAAAAACATAAAATAACATAAAAAACATTAAAAATATCATGGCTAGATTTTGTTTCTTGTTCTAGTTCTGAATGGCTAACACTCACTGAGATGGCTACAGCTCTGCTCATTCCTGTGATTGTCTCCTTCTAGAGCAGCTATCAAAATGCCAGCAAGGGGAGCCAAGAGCATTCAGTGAATGAACAGTTGGAGAGAAGTTCTGAAGTGTCAAAGTAGAGGACAGGAATTTATTACGTTAATAGACCTGAATATGTGTCTGTAACATTAATCTGAATTTCAGTTTGGGAGCAAATGTGTTCAGTTTGAATCACATCATTGGATCAGGAAGAAGTGAATTTTCCCTAAAACTGATCCTTAGTTTTCTCGTATAATATCTCATACTAAGTACTGAAAGGAAAGTCATGTGTAACAGCTGATGGCTTTGCCTTAAGCTCATGCACTCCTCCATTCCTCAAAATAGGATGCATCTGTTTATTGTGAGAGTTCAAATAATGAAATTCCTCAGATTTGAAAATATAAACTGCTCATTCAAATAAAGGGGGAAAAAATTCTTACCTACCTATCCCTTCTGTCTGATGGATAAAGTATCTATTCATACTGTCATGCCTCCATATTGTGTTTCTGCAATGTGCTTGGTTTGCGCCTTGCTGTGTGTTAGCTACAAACTGTTTTCTTAAACCCCTTTTATTTCAGCCGCGTGCATTGAAGCTTCCTTTGTGGGTAGGAAAAAAATATGTGTGTGTATTTCTGTTATGTAGCTAAAAAATAGCAGAGGGATCAGGCTTTTCAAATATTTGGCTGCAAAAGGCCTGATATTTCACTGGTGCTAATGTTTCTCTAGGTGAAACTGTCAAGCTTTTAAAATCAAACCCTGACTTGACCATCACAGAAAAAAGAAAAGAGGGGAAAAAAGAAAGGAGGGGGAAAAATAAAAGGGCAAATGCACAGCTATAAAGATTCTGGTAACTGTTGAGACCTAAGAAAGCCCGTATACCCGAGAGTGATTTATGGTTTAAGAACAAGAAAAGCCCGTGTTTTCTGTCTCCAGAAGATTCTTTATGAAGTACGCTTAATTTAAATAGATCATATATTAAAAGATCCCAGAGTTCATCTCTATACATTCATTCTGGGACTGCAGAGCCAAATTGTGTTACCTCCTGCAGCAGCATTACTGAAATTACTGAATGTTCTAATTGTCAACTGATGCCCTCCAATGGGATAAAAAGATACAGCTTAGTGAGGCATGTAACGATTACAGCAACAAATCACAAGGGGAGACTCAGGGCATTGGCTGTCTCAGCTCCACAGGGTTAATGATGGAGGCTAGAAATAAAATTTATTTTGAGCACGGAGTAAACAGTTGCAAGTCCCTAAAACTAATAGGGAGCAGATTTACTGGCTATAATGCTGTTACTATTTGTTCATGCTATAATTACAGCTCCACAACTTAAGTATTTTTTTTTTAATCTATCTAGATAAATAAGTCTTTCTGTTGTTTTTTATTTTGATCTGGTTTGGAAGTTAAAGAGTTTCTTTCCTTCCATATTTGCTGGCGGGTACTGGCAATGGGGATTTGCTCCTGCTGTTGTTTTGGGATGTGGGTTGTACTTGGGGATATTTTTCAGATGAAGCAAATCAAAACAGGCAGCAACTCATGCCAGCATGGGTCAGGAAGGGGATGTTCTGCAGCAAGCCACAAAGTATGTAAAACAGTGTGCTTCGGATTAGACTTCTGCAAATGTCCTTCATCACAGCAGTGCTGAGTGTTCTAGCTGGCAGCTCTCCTTGAGCTGCCTTTGAAATGCAAGTGCTGGATAGAGTCCTTGCAATTGGGACAGTTGCGTGCATCAGTGACTGGTCAACGGCAAAACTAAAAGCTACCTCTGAACTACAGTGAACCTTAATGAGGTGTCGTAAAACAGAGAGCACAAGTTATCTTTAGAATAGAGGTCCCTACCTAATTTCCATTTGTAGATCTTTTTGGACAGGGCAAGTAATTAGAACAATCATTTGTTAGTTTTTCTCAGCATGTTCACTATTTTTTTTTGTAATTATTTGTATTTTTTATCAGTGCAAATGAAAGCCAGAACACTTCTGAATAGCTTTGTTTTGAACTGTTTTCCGGTTCTTTTGAAATTTGTCATTTAAATTATTCCATTCCAACAAACACGCAGGTAAATGAGACATAACTGCACCAGAAATTGTGACGAAGGAAAAAAATACCTGATGCAGTCAGCGTGGGTTATAGTAATAAGGCATTTGGTTATACGTTATTATAAATGCATGTTTAAAAACAAACAAACAAACAAAAATCAAAAGGATCGGAGGCAGCAAAGACAAAAACACCTCAATACAATGTCAGGACCACCACAGCTGCTGGGCACGCACTCGGTTGTATACGTGGTTATGAAAAGAACGTGCGCTGAGGGGGTGCTCAATGATGAGCATGCAGTGTACCTCCGGAGATGCGGCGCTGTGCGCATAGAATGGCTTTGGGGCTCGGTCTCTGGCGGGGGCACAGAGCGCCGGCCGCTGCCAGCCGCCTCCCGGCCTGCTCGGCCTTGAGGTACAGCGCCACCTGGAGGGCCTCGGGGGCGCCGCCAAGCCCCGTCTGCGTCGCTCCCCACGGCGCTCTGCCCGGCCGGCAGCGAGGGGCTGGCAGCGCACGGAGCCGCGCGGGGCTCTGCCTTCTCCGCCTCCCCCGGGGCCGTTCGGAATCGCTCGCGGTCGTTCGGAATCGCTCGGGCGACGCAGGGCGCGACGGGCGCTGTCCGTGGTGCTGAACCTTGCAGCTCCGTGGGGCTGCGGCGGCGGAGCTTCGTGACCCGGCGTCTTCCCTTCGGTGCTAAAGCACGGTGTTTGCTTCAGGGCACGGCGCGGGGAGTGGCACTTTCAGTGATGGATGACTTCTGAGGTCTTTGTGCGATCTTTCGTTGATTCCTCGCACTGCCATTCTGCCACGATTTCCTGTGAATGTCTATTTCTATGTCTATTTGTAGAGACAATAAGCTACAATTATATTTCTCACGCTCCACATCGTGCAAACGCTTTTCCCGCTTGTCTGAAACCACCTTTAAACACCATCCCCTGGAATAGATGGCAGAAGGTCACGCCATCCCGGACAGTCATCACCTCGGTGTGTCTGAAAGCTGCCTCTGGTGCTCTCGTTGGTAGTCCTCCGTGTCCACTTCCTAGACAGTAGGTCTGCTCGGCACAGAAGTCGTCTTGGCCGCATAATGCCTCAGTCTGTCGCTCTCCTTTCCGTGAAAGAATTGAAGTTTCTGCCCTTTACCTCAAGCCCCTCAGGAAGAACATATCCCCGTTGCCCTGCACTCTGCAAGTGGCTGAATCCTCCAGCCCCACCTGGCTGCTTCCCTCCTCCCGTCTCATTGTGGATTATTTCCAGCCCCTTAAGTGTCGCCTCTGCCAGCAGAGTTTGTTTTGGGCGTCTGCATAGTTACCACAACACGTCTGCACCTAGCACCACGTTCACCACCGCGACGTGACAGCAAAGCATTGCTTGGGGTGTGGGGCGGGAAAACGTGGATTTAGGGCTGTCGGAGGTGCAAAAACAAATGTTCCGCGTTTTAGCAAAAGGATGGCAGGTGTAAAGCGGTAATCCAGCGGCAGCAGTGACTGGAAGAGTCACTGAGATCCAGGTGTGCCCGTGCGGCCGGGAAGGCACAACGAGCGGTGGTGCCCGTGCCTCTGCCACCCTCTGGCGGAGGGAGAGAGGCGGTGAAGCAGGGTGCGGGGCGGGCCGGAGCCTGGGGCCGGGGGTGAGCCCGGTCGCCTCGTCTTCACTCCGCTGCGCCCGGCGGCGTACCGCCCGTCGGTACACTCGGAGGCCTTGGGGCGAGCCGGCGCTGTCTAGGGAAAGCGGGAAGCGCCGCCTGCACCGGGACTTGCCAGGCGGCAAGCGCTGCGTGGGGGGCCGGCTCAGACCGGGGGCCTGCGCGGCGGGGCGAAGAGGGGCCGCCCCTCCAGTCTCCGCCTCAGCCCCGTGCGGAGCGGCGCGGAGGGGGCGGTGGCAGCTCTGTGACTCATGCCTGCGTCGAAGTAGCTCAGTCGGCGATTCACGCTTTTAAAAAAGCAAATCCGAGTACTTCTGGAAAAAAAAAAAAAGGTCAGCTCGCATTAAATTCCGCCGCGCGATTGGTATTCCGACGTCGTTTCTGGCGGAGTTTATAAGCGGCGAGTCGCTCCCGGTTGGAGTCGCGCTGCTGCCTGGGCTCCGGTAACACGGCGGTCCGCTCGCCCCTCGGTAAGTCTCCGCTCATCCGCGTCCTCTTTCCAAAGCTTTGAGAACAGCTTTCAGGATCCAGAGCTTTTGTTTCTCCTAAATTTGGTTTTGATCGCTGTCGTAGCTGCACACGGATAACGGGTATTTCGAGACAGCCAGCGCCTTAGACATCGCGTTAACCTGTTACTTCGCTTCCAGGCATTGTCTGGTGAATCGCTTCTTCTTTATGACCATTTTCTTTTTCATCTTAAAAAAGCGAAATACCCGTTTACCATTGAAATTATCGATGCGTTGCGTTTACACGGAGACGTAAATCCGCCCAACAATGGCAACGAACCGTTAGCTACCGACGTGAAACCAGCAGCTAACAAAGAAAGCGCTCGTTCGTTACCGCGACCTTCATTTTCTTTACAAGGGGAATAAAATAAATCGCAGGTAGCTACGGCGACAAAAGGACGAGCGGGACACTGACCCGGCCGTTCTCTGCCGACACCCGAGTGCCAGCGGGTGGAGGAAGGAGCACATCTGGTGGGATCGGGGCCGATCTGCTTCCCCCGGCCGCCTCGTACCATCAGCACCGGCAGCTTGCATGGCAAACGGGCCGTGCCGGAGCGTGCCTTGCCCCTGATTTGCTGAAACGTGTGTGCAAACACATACGTGCATGACGCGTGTCGTTGGGCTTGGGCAAAAATGCACCTTTGTTGTGACGGGGGTTTAGCGGTAGGACCCTCAGCCTGGCATGTATTTCGGGGATCGGCTGATAAGGCACGGCAATGGGCTGCGGTTGGGATTGTAGGTCATCATCAGGGCCGGTCATTTCGAAGCCCGCTCCCCACATTGGCTTCCATTTGACGCGAGTCACCTCATCGCCTTGCTCAGCGGCCACCGATATAATTGCGATAGACTTCACGGTCCGCTAAACCCGTCATTCCGGCGCAGGGGTAGCGCCTGGGCATCCAGCGAGGGGACGCGGCTGCTCTTCAGCCTCTCGAGGCATCTTCCCTGCGTGACCCTCAGCGCGTCGGCCCCGGAGCGGCCGCCTCCGCGCTCGGCAGCCCCACTCGGCCGCCCCACTCGGCCCGGGAGCCCGACCTGTCCTGGGACCCGCGCTGCTCACCGGGGGCCGCCGCCTCCCACCCGCCGGCATCCACGCCCCCCCGCGCGGTCCTCCAGAAGAGCGGGCTACTAAACGCGCCTTCTATCCCTTCCTTCCTTCCTTCCTTCCTTCCAGTAAATTCCTCGCTGCCCACTCGCCTCGGAGGAATATCGAAGGAAAGCCGAACTCCGGGCACTGGGGCTGTTCTGAAAGGATGGCTTCCTCCGCTCCCTCGTCCTCCAACGACGCTCCGGACCCCGCCCCAACCAATTTACGACCTACAAGTAGGTTTTATTATTTTCCTCGTTTAAAGCGTTTCGGAGGCTCTCTCCGCTCAGGCTCGGGAAGCCCCGTTTCCAAACGAAACGATCGATCAGTGCCGCCCGTTCCGCGCCGCCAGACAAGGTGCGCGAAGTGCTCACACAAAGGAACCGCCTCCCGGAGACAGCGGGGTCCGTGAGGCGGTAAGAGCCCCCACGCAGCCCTTCTTTCACCGCCTTGCGGCCACGTCTGACGGATATGGGCACTGAGTTAAACCGCGGGCTGCCGAAAAAATGGGGATGTCGTCGGGGCGGGGGGAAAACGAATCTGTAGAGGGGCGAAGTTACAGCGGTGGCTCAAAGCGGGTTCTTCCCCCTCGCACATTTTATAAATGCTAATGCTAGCGCTTCCTTTCAACCCGCGCTGAAGCCTATAATCAAGCGAAATTGGGATGCTAATTGCAGCTTTTCAAAGCCTTGTATTCCTAATTGCTCTGAATTCGCTTTGAGTTATTGAGGTGCGAGTGGGAAGGGGAGGCTGCTGCAGGTGGATGTGGGATCAGCTGACGGCCCTGCCGGCTGCCAAAATACTGAAACGAACGGCTCGGTGCTATAAAGAGCCAGAGACAAAGAGCGGGCGGCAGGAAGAAACGAAAGGTTGAGAGGCACAGCGGAGAGGGAACCGCTTTTACCCTGGAAAGGCTGTCGGGGAGATGAGCCATGGCTGTCATTGTCCCACGGTCGGGGGGAGGGGGCGAGCGCTGAGGCTGCCTCCACCGGGGTGAAGGGCTGCACGGAGGGGCAGCGCAAGAATCGCACCGCCCGACCCCGTCGGGAAGGTTCCTCTGCCGGGCCCGGCAGCGCTCCCCGCTGCTCACTGAGCCCGGATCCGATCCGCACTCTTCCCTCCCGCTCGGGTCCGCCATGTCTGCGGCCGTCCCACCGCCCGTGGAGGTGGTGCGGGCGTGGAGCGGCGGGTCCGTACTCCTCTACCTCGTCCCAGCGACAGCCTCACGGCTCCGCCGCCGGCGTGGAAGGAGCGGTCTCCGCGGCTCGGCTGTGTATGGGCCGAAGCGGGCTCTCCTTCCACCTCAACCCGGGCCCGTGATGGGAGCCCCGCCGCCCTTCTCTCTGTCTCGGCGGAGCACGGCCGGGGCGCCGGGGAAGAATTCGTTCCCGTCGGGCCGGCCGGGCTGCACCACGTAGGAGCCGGCCTCACCGCTCGGCAGCCTTTCCTGAGGCGCTTAGGGTCGTGCAGCCCGGCTGAACCGCCTCGGGCAATGGGCGTCGGGTAGGGTCGGGACGGAGCGTCCCCGGTGCGGCTGCCGGCGGCCCGACAGCGCGGCCCCGGCCCAGCCAGCCACGTCCCTTCATCGAGACGAATACTATTATTCACCCAATTAATTCCTGAACTCGTCTGTGACCCCATTTCACGCCACTTTATTTCAAGCTGCCACTTCCCTGGAGCCCCGCCAGTGCATGATGGGATGCTCCAGCCCCAGGTGCCGTTCTCTCTCTTCCCGGCGCTGTCGCCGCGGGGAGGAGAAGTCCCGGCTGCCCGCCGAAACGGCGGGTCGGGGAGGGAACGAGATGGGGAAGCGCAGGGCACGGCCGCGGTCCCACTGGTGTCCCGCCGCGCCAGGCAACGCCTCTGATTTCTCTTGCAGCCTACGACTCGTGGTGCGGCGTTGCGCACGGATGCACCAGGAAGATCGGCCTGAAGATATGCGGTAAGTCCTCCCGCGGGACGCCCCACCCCGAGCTCCGGCACGCCTCTCCGACCGCGCTCCGTCGGGGCACGAACCCCTCCGCCCCAGCACCGGGCGCACCGGCCTCGGGCTCCCCCTGGCGGGCTCTCGGCAGCTCAGCACCGCGCCCCGGGTGCGCTCCCAGGTGCCCAGGCGCGGGTGGGACGGCCGCTGCCCCTCCGCCCCTCCTGCGGGGAGCGGGGCTCAGCGGGGGGCGAGCGGGGGCTTGGCCGCCTCTCCGCCTGAAATTGTTCAGCCTTATCGGAGTAGAAAATACGGATCTCCTGGGGAAGAAAGATTAACGAGAGCCTTATTAAAGAGCAATCCGTCAGCGTGCTGCGCTGGTAAGATAGCGCTGGCAGCCAGTCAGCGCGCAGGCACATGGAACGCAGAAAGGGAAACAAATGCACAATCAGATCGCGATGTTAGAGCAGGAGATTCATTTGCAGATAACGAGCTGTCGTCCTGTTCCGGATTTCTCAGCGGTGCTTTCGCTTTCGGAGACAAACAGGCTGATCTTCATTTATGATGGCAAGAATCGTTCCGCTGTGCCCTGCGAATATGGATGGGATTTCCCATTCCCTTACTGCCTCTCTGCTGGTTGGCAGGGGGGAGAAATGGACGTTCTGTCCAAGCAGTGACATACTTGAGCCGCTTGCCCTCCCCTCCCGAGCCGAAGCTCACTCGCTACACGTTTCGTTACGTGGAAGTTTGGACTGAAAAAGGACGAGGGTGCAAGTGCGTGACCTGGGGTGTATTAGTGATCCCATCGGCACCCGCAGGCACATTACCGACAGCCGCTTGGCTCTATAAATAGCCTAGGGCCGGGTGTAATGGAGCGTTCCCCTTAGCTGCTGCGGCGATGGGCTTCTCATCATCGTTTTAATTTAGCCTGGCGAGCAGCACTGATGCAGTAACGCCCTGCTGGGCCCGCTGCGCGCCGCTGGAGCAGGGTTATGGGGGGACAGCACAGCTCCCTCTGTGTGGGTGCGGGTTCAGACACACTGGAAATGACACGCCCCAGCACCGCTTGGGGTCGGAGAACGACAGGAGCACGTAGTGCTGGCTTTCTGAAGGGAAATCAAAGCCAGCAAGGATGCTGTGGGGTTTGTTCTGTTTTTTGGGTTGTTTGTTTGTTTCCCTTTTCTGGCTTTTTTCCTTCTGTTTCGCGAGACAAATATCCCATGCCCATGGGGTTCGGAATAGGGGGGTTCGGTCTCAACTACTCTTTGTGCTTTGCTGAGCCTTCAGCCCGGGATGTGCCAGCTCCGCGGAGCGGACGGGAACGCTGCCTTCGGGAAATACGTGGAGCACAGCGCTTAGGTTGCCAACCCCTAATCACACGTGCTAAACAAGGCAACGTCAAACTGTTACAGCCACTATCTCCTCGTCCGTGCCTTTCGCAAGACGCTGTTCCGACACTAAATGCTGAGCCGTCACCGAGCTGTGGCAGAGCAGCGCCTCGGGTTCGTTCCTTCTTGTGTCACGCAGAAATCGATTTGCTTTGAGAATGCGAACTTGAAATAGAGCTCAGCTCACAGGGAGAGCGGGTTCTGAACAAAGGGTGGCTTGTGTATTGGTGCCTGACATTACCGGTAATTACGTACCCGAGATTTATGTGCCGTTTCCCCTCTAACAACGGACCGGCGTCAGGATGAACCCCTTACCTGCCTGAAGAGAGCCTCTATAAAACAAAAATAATAATAATAATAGCATTTTAAAGAGGTTTCAGAGATTGTCACTGCGTGTGAAGTGCAGACAGCTTTCTCTCTGCGTCCGGAGCCGCGTGCACGGCTCCTGCAATTAGCAGTGCTGCCGAGGCCGATTCTGCAACCATTTCCTTGGGATCGGTGGAAACACCCAGCGTAAGAAAACCGCTCAGGTGCGTCGGCAGCTGCTCGGTACCGGCTGATGGCCGCGAGCAGCGCACGCCGGGAGCTCGGCTCGTGCCCGGAGCACTCGGGATTCACGCTGCCTGTGGAGAGCCGGGGCGCGGAGCCGCGGCCGCAGCTGGGTGGGGAGCCGCGGGGCCGTCCCTGTCGGAGGGCTCCCACGCCGCCTCCTCCCGAGCCCCGATGTGGGGTCACGCAGATCTGTAGTCGCTCCGGGCCCGAGGAGCTCCATCGCAGTCCTCCCTCTACTTGCACATGTTCGGCCTCTTCACGCACGTCGACGGGGACGCCTGCCAGAGGGGCACGATGCACCCCTGCTGGGAAGCGCTGCGCTCCTCGTCCCTACCGGAAAGGCGGCCCTAGCAGCAGGCCGTGCTTTGCTTCTCTCTGGATCTCTGTGTGGTTTTCTTTCCACGCGGGACACAGACGCGGCCCGGTCGGGCGTGGAAGGAGCCCACGAGCCAAGGCTGCCGCACTTCCTTGCGGGCCGGGTAGCACCAGCAGTGTGAACATCCTCGGCCAGAGCCTTCAGCAACACCCCGAGCCCGGCCTAGCGCTACCCGCCTCGCGCGGAGCCGGGAAGAAGAACGGGTGGGAAAGTACAGCGAAGCGACGCCACGGCTCTGGGGAAAGATGGGCGCTCCGGAATTCAGGCTGAACTGCACCAGCTTCAGCGTTAGCCGTCCGCCTAACGAGTGGGAGCCCCTGACTCACTGCAAGGACACTTAGCGGTGGTACCAACGCAGCTACGTACAAACAGAGCCCGCCGGCCCGAGCTGTGATCCGAGGAGGCCGGGGCACGCGGCCGGCAGCGGAGAGCGCCGGGGAGAAGCGGCGTCGGGGGCCGCGGAGGGGGTGAAGTTCCAGCGCTGGCTTTCCTCGCCCCAAAGTGTTCCTTTCTCCCGATCAGCCCCGAGCACGGAGGAACTCGGGCTCAGCTGTTCCTCAATCAAAACAAAACCTCAGAGAACGCGATGGCCGCCCCGAGCGCTGGCTCTGCTGCCGCCTGCCCCAGGCACCCCACACCGCCGGGAAGTCGGAATCCACTGCCTTCGTTGGCAAAGGAAAGGGCAGCGCCACGGGTGTTTTATCAGGCGTCATCTAATTCAGTGGGACAAACCCTGAAAAGCGGCTATTGGCCATACCCTGGTATCGCAGGGAGCCGAGGTCCTAAGCGCCGGTGGGAGCGGAGCCCCTAAGAAGGACGAGGGCAGTGGCAGAACCTTTGGGGCTCGTTCTGCCGCGGGCACCTTTCCCTCCGTGAGCGGGGAGGTGGGCGCGGTGGGTGCTGCCGCTGCCCTTAGGGCACCGAGGAGGACGCTGAAGAACGGCCGCCCGCTCCCGTGCCTTTTGTGCGTGTGAGCACCACGAGAAGCAAAGTGGCCCTGATTTTCATCATACATCATTGCCCCTGTCTGTTAGGTCCATAAACTTCGCCTGCAGGCTGAAATAGCATTGACTCATCCTGAACTCTCTTCCAGTGGCTGATTACTGAAGTGGAATCTGTCTGATCGACTTAATAAGAATGTACCACTGCACTAAGTGACAAAAATTTGTTTTTTGCATGGCTGGGTTTTTGCAGTTGATGGCATTTTGAGCTCTCCTCCTGGAGGCAAATAAACCCCATAAATACTCTTATTCCTGACCTCATTAGTCAGATCCAAAGCAAACGCTGCTTTGAACTGTTATCTAGAGAGCTGCTGTAGGTATTTCGAAACATGTTGGGAAGCGAGAAAACCCTGACCTGTGCACCTTGCAATAACGATGTAGGGTTCCTGCAGAGGACCAACAGCCTGGAAGACAAAAGCCGGATCGTGGGTTCCCTGAAGGAGCGGCAGTCCTCCAAGAACCTGTTGGCGTGCGAGAACAGCGAGCGGGAAGCCCGGTTCCGCCGCACCGAGACGGACTTCTCCAACCTGTATGCCCGAGGTAAGCGCTCCTGCAGCTCCATGCTCCCTTGCCAGCCTCAGCACGGGCTGCTGCTCACTGGGGAGCTTTGGAGGAAGCCGTACGTGTGTGTTCGCTAAGAGCCGCGCTGGCGGTGCTTAAAAGTTTTTTGAAATGCAATTTGCTTTACTTTGGGCTGACCGTCTTCAGCTCAGCTCCAGCTGTTCCACCGGGGTCACTCCAGAGGCAGCTCGCAGGAGGAGCGCAACTTCGTATTTAATGAATTTCCCCTTCAGTAGATCAGCAATAAACGGCCTGTGGCTGCTAGTATAGGACCGGAGATGGGGAGGGTGGGGAAGAGGTTGTTGTTGTGGGGGTTTGGCTGCTTCTGGGAGGCGAGCAACCAGTAGCGGTGCACTGCCGCTCGTTCCCGTGGACCCTTCCCCAGCGGGCGATCGGCCCCAGCAGCCTCAGGTAGTCAAGGCTCCACCGTGCCTCCGTCCCCTCCGGCAGCGCTGAGCCGGGGCCGCGGCTCCCAGGAGCCGAGATGGCTGTGGGCGGCTGGGGGCTGTTCACTTCTGCCTCTCGTTCCCTAAGCGGGAGCTGACGGCTGCTTTGCCCGCAGATTTGCTGCCCGCTAAGAATGGCGAGGAGCAGACTATGCAGTTCTTGCTGGAGGTCGTGGACATACTCCTCAACTACGTGAGGAAGACGTTTGACAGATCCACCAAAGTGCTGGACTTCCACCACCCGCACCAGCTGCTGGAGGGCATGGAGGGCTTCAACCTGGAGCTATCGGACAACCCCGAGTCCCTGGAGCAGATTCTGGTGGATTGCCGGGACACGCTCAAGTACGGGGTGCGGACAGGTGGGTTCCCGCACTGTACCAGGTCCGGTCACGCACACGGCCGGGCGCTCTGAGGCTGCTCTCTGTCCCGCGGCACGCTCCAGTCGGGCCGCCCCGGGCAGTAGAAGTGGCCCTGCCGGGCCCGTGCTGTCCCACTGTCCCCGGTGCAGGGCCCGGCGCTGTTAGCAGAGCCTAGAAACACGTTTTTAGGACGTAATCTCCTTCACTTGATGAAATGCGAGCTGTCTATACCTCCGGGGAGCAATATCATTAGGTAAATGAGAGCATAAATGACACTGAATTTGCAGTTTTTCTTCTTTATGTTCATCAGATGTTTAGTGCAAAAGAGAATGAAATCCCAGGAATCATCAATACGGGAACCCAGCGGAGTTCAGCCCGTTCCCGGAGCCGCCCATCCATCCAGGTCCTGACGCGGTGCCCGTGCGCTGGCACTGCGCTGAGCGCGGAGACCCGCTGCCGTCCCGTCAGCTCCCCGCTGGCACGGCGGTGCCGTTCCCCTCCCGGAGCCGCGGCTCCCTCGGATGGCGGTGGGAGGTGGCGGGGTGGCTCCTGACATAGCGCCCCGAATCGCGCGTCGCGGCGACGGCGAGCAGTGCCGGTGAGCGCCGAGGGGCTCTCGTGATAGAAACGTCCATTAACGTGATGCTAACGCTCTTAGATTTATGTGGTTGTTTAGGAAGCGCCGTCGGCGGTGTCGCGAGCGTTGCGATTTGTGGCAGACGGGATAAACTCGGGGCTGCGGAGCTGACGGAGCCGCTCTAAGCTGCTCTCGTTCCCTTGCAGGTCACCCGCGCTTCTTCAATCAGCTGTCCACGGGCCTGGACATGATCGGCCTGGCGGGGGAGTGGCTGACATCCACCGCTAACACCAACATGTAAGCTGCCGCGCTAGGGTTGTGCTTAGCTGGCTGTCGCCTGTCGCGACAGACGTGCGCTTCAGTGCCATTTGCTTTGTCTCCCTTAGAAGTGTCTCCCCTGACTGTAATACAGAGCAAATAGTCATATAGACTGTAACCGTTTCACAGTCCCAATAAACCCAAATATCCCAGTGCACACCGTAAGCGAAATGTGCCAATTCTAATATAAAAATAATAATCTGATCCTTATTGAACAAGATGAAATAATTCTCATCTCTCACATCACTCTTGCTGCTCTTCTCCAGGTATATTTTTTAATTGTTTGTCTCTAAATCGGGTAATCCCACATCAGTACCAGTGGAACACAAACTATGTAAAACAATTTCTTGTCCTCCTGTTGGCTTCTGATGTATAAGAGTTGGGTCACCACCTGTCCCTGTTCTGCTTCTGGGTGGCCTTGAAAGGGTTAAAACATATCACTGAAAGTTAATGTGGTGATAGAGAAGGAATTGCCCAGACTAAGGTTTGTAAAAGCAGTACATGAATAAATAAAGCACTAAAAAGTAAATTACATCTAAAATCTGCCAGTGGGAAAACTACCTAGTTTTTCTTTACCTCGATATTATTGAAAGCTTAATTAATGAAATTAATGAAAATTAATCAATTTAATGAATTGATGAAAGTAAGTGCAAGGTATTGTGCTGAATTTTTGCAGTGAAGAGCATAACCCACAAAGCAAACTTCCTGGTAGTTTTTGTGCATTGATTTCTATATATTCCAAAATGTGCCTTCCCCTTTAGCCCTTTCTTGAGGGTGTTTTAACTGTAAAGCTGCCTCCAGTCCGGGTACCTTGCTGCTTATTGGCAGAATGCAAGAAATGTAGCCGCAGATCTGAACATGAGCTTTTTTCCTCATTTCCCCATTAGCACTAAGGAAAACAGCATCAGGTGCTTCAGTCAAAGCCAACCTGCCCTTTACAATTATCATCTTTTCAACTAGTGTTATTGTGATATATATAATGTATTATAAAATACTCAGATGTAAAAGCTGTTTGGGAAAGCAAAACAAACAGCACCAGTGTACACTTTAATAGTAAAGCAAGGATTGCAAGGTGCTTTTTTCTCAGTGTCACAAGTAAAAGCTAAAATGTTTCTGATTGCATTTCTGAAATTGCTTAAATGTTGTCCCTCTGTGTCAAAAACAAGCTTCAGAGCATCATTTTGCAGGCCTTGCTCCCTTCGACTGACTGAGTTATCCCAGCTTAGCTCTCTTTTTGTAATAAATGATATTGCACGAATATGATAAGGGATATCAGAATTCAGCTTTGTGGCAGGCTGTGATAACTTTAGGAAATGTTGCCATCATTATTAAGAACGTCACAGTTATTCAGTTCTGAAAAGCAACTGTTTAATGAGGTTGCTTTTGTCTTTCTTATTTTGCTTTTAAGAGTAAGTTGTTGAATAGCTAGCTCTGTAAAGCTAACTTCTGATCCATTTACTTGAACATATCCTGCAAATAATTTTCTGAGTATCTTCATCTATTTATTTGCACAAGGTTTACCAAATGGAAAACGGTATATTGCTTTTTTTTTTTTTTTTTTCAGCCAACCAAGGTCAACATGATGTGCCTTAGAGTAATGCAGTAATTGCAAGTATGGTTGAAGCAAGGTGTTTGTAAAATATGAGTTCAGAGTGCTGACAAGGTTATTAACAGTGGCTGGAGCGGCTCTTTGAGCAGCGCTCCAGCACAGAACAGGTTCTGACCTTTATCTAGGAGTGACTTTCACCTTTCAATTGCACAACCATGTAATGCAACAGTAATGCTTGGTTGCTGTAGAGAATGTCTTCCATTTGCCATTTTTCTTTTCCACCTTTTCCACCTGCAAAGAGTACTTAAAATACTAGTGTGCAGTTAGAGGAATAGATATATATTTTTTTTTTCCCAAGAGAATTTTGAGTAACAGAAACATCTGCATTCTCTTAAGAAATATTATATTGTCATTATATTGTCATTGTTCCTTAAATGTCACTGTGAAGAAAATAGATTAAATTAAATGTAATAAGTTCCCCACATCGACTTGGAAATAACATACCAATGTGCTATTTGTAGCTCAACCACCGAGCATAGGACTTTGCTGGAATCCTCAGATGCTGCAGTTATTCAGTCAGCTCTGGGGATCTCTCACTTGGGGGCTGGAGAGCAATAGTATGATCTGGAAGTTCCCTTTATGCCTCTGGTAGCTAAGATGAGAGAATGATATTGATAGTATTATGCATCATTGCTTATGAAAATGTAACATATAAGAGTGATATACAATGCTTTATATTTGTCCTGATAAAAATGCACCTGCCCCTAGGTGAGCGAAGAATTAAGTCAGCATGGCCACTCCTAACATAAACCCATTCGTTTCTTTTGTTAGTGAAGACCTAGGGCTCGTGACTGTTGTTGATTTATAGAAATATCTGTAACTGTACACCAAAATTGAAATCAATATGTTTAATCAGGAGATTGGGTGTGAAACACATTTTCTGAGTTTTACAGAAATTTTCAAAATCATTCAAGTTTAAGAGAGACAATGATTTGTGCTTACCTTGAGCGAGACATGACTTTTGAAATTGCAGCTATCCTCTAACATAACTATGCTGCCCTATTACTTACAACCATCTGCTGTGGTTTTTTAATTTCTTTGTCAGACTTCAGGGACTCAGAAAATAATTGCACAATAAAATCAATGGATGCTGTTTTACTTGGGTTTTGGTACACTTTCAATTTCCCATGTGATGTCTTAGTATTTTATAAACAAAGATCTTGCTTAACATTGTGCACTTGTATAAACGTCAAAGTCTTTCAGGAAGCACATAGGGGGGGACATGTCAGGTTTCCAGATAAAATTCAAAATGCACTTAAACTGATGGAAAAAATCACTTTGACTACAGTTTGTCTTATATATAGACTACACAGCACACTGCTGAGCTCCTGTGGCTTCAGGAAAGCATTCTGCCTAAATAGAGGTTGGAATGTGCCTCAGAAAAGGGATTTCTGTGAAAAACACAGAACAAAATGAACTGCAGTGTTTTTTACACTGAGAAGGTTGCAGACATCAACTGGTTTGTTAATATTATGTCTCTGTAATCACCGGTAGCACCTGAATTCCAGACTGGTATTCAGCTGTCTGTCTCTGACAGTTCTGATCATGATAAAATCAAAAGAAATCATATTTTTTGCTTCTCAAAATAGCAGTGACAGCTGTCAGCAAAGATATGAACTTTAATATTTTAAACTAAACAATGTAGACATAAGTGAAATGCAAGCTTTCAGGAATAGCTTGTGCCCCTAGGGTCTGCCATAATAATACTCGGTGTCATTTTAGTATTAAAGAAACAACATGTAAATTGTGGTGAAATTATTTACATTGAAAACAGAAATGATCATGCAGTTCCAAAGTGTCAGGGTGTCATCCTCCTAAAGATTCTGTTAAAAATCACAGTTGGAATGCTTAGTTTCTTTCTGCTCCTGCGTTCTTTCCCTCCCTCCCCTCCTTATCTATCTATCTATCTATATTTTTATTCCTTTTTTTTCCTTGGCATACCCAACTCTTAGTTTATTTACAGCAGTAGCAATTTATCCATGTAGCTTCCTCCCCAGAAATGGTTGTAGGGCTGTCACTTTCCATCCGCAGTTCTGTCGGTGACATCATGGCACACCAGGCTGTGCACTGCTTTTTGCCTTCATTACATGGATACAACCGTTGACTGCTGTCTTGTATTTGTAATTGGTAATTAGAAAATCATCATTTATAATTACTCTTGACAGTTATTGATCACATGGTATTGTAGAAATAAGTTGTCCTTGGAGATCATCAACAGAATAAATCCACATAATTAATTGTATTTAGACTTTGGAGCCCTAGCTCAATAGTTCTAATTATGACTGTGGCTAGCTCGTTGAAGTTCACTGTTTTAATAAAGAATTGTCACTTTGGGAGACAAATGTGCGGCAACGTAGCAGTCAGAAGCTCTTGATGGTGAATATAGGTCTCACGTTGGTTGTAATAGAGAGGTTATTGATATTGCAGGTCTTCATAGACCAGTATTTCACATATTGTCTTCTGAGGATATTTGCTTGCATAAGGTTTGCAATATCAGATCCTTGAATTACAGGAAAGTTTTCAGGAATCTGGAGCAATTAACTGTGTTTTTTGAATTTGTATTTAATTTTGTTTGGTTTGTTTGCTTTACCCATACAGGTTTACATATGAAATTGCCCCTGTTTTTGTCCTCATGGAACAAATAACACTTCGAAAGATGAGAGAGATTATTGGATGGTCGAATAAAGATGGTGATGGAATATTCTCACCTGGTGGGTTTTTCTCTTGTTCTTGGAGGCTTGGCTAAAATTTCAAAAGTTAAAATAACCATAAGCTCTGTCTGAATATCCACTTTCTGTGTGAAATATCTGCAAGACCAAGCAACATGTCAGAGTTTTACTAATAGGAATTTCCCATCTGAAGTATAAGCATTTTTCAAGCATCCCACAAAGAAGAAAAAAGAGATTTTTATTTTTGAGTATGTCTATGTATCATGGCTACATAGAACACTGGTAACATTTTTAAAGCTTGATTACAAATTCTGGAACATGGTTAGGCGTTTATACACTCCTTGTTGTGCCTCATTTCTCGAGCTGCTGACCTCCAGAGCCATGTCCTGCTATTGAGAAAAAGAAACTACATGTAACTCTCAGAAAACCAGCTGGATTCCCAAAGTTTGGTTCTGAAGAACAGGCCACAGTTGTCTTCCTGAGAGGGTGGTATAAAAGCAATAAGCAATCAGTAGATAAGAATGGGAAAACAGGTGGAAGCCCCAGGTCCATGTCTGGACAGTGGGCACCCAACAGTACTCCAGGTTTCTGGGTGAGGGGTAGACCATCCTGTTTCAGAGAATGAAGGACAAATTTCACCTCCTCTTGGAACAGCCTATGTAAAATCCAGGAAAGCACGCTTGCTTGATTTCAAGTCCCATCTGTGAGAAAAATTTTGCCCAGTGTTCTGGTTGATGAAAAAATACTAGTGAAATAAATTCTCCTAAACTTTATAGATGAGATCCTTCTTACTAAATCTTGACGTCTGCATTGTACTGCTAAGATATCTGGGCTGGGCTTTTTGTAGAATAAAAGAAAGAGAAAAAAATGTTTTTATTTTCTCAACTCACGTTCCTCAGAAGTATCAAAATATATTAGTTGAATCAGCCTGCAAAGTGCCTCTTTCTTTAAACTCACTATGAAGGTAGCTTAGGATTACTACCTAAACTGGAGAAACCTACCTTTTAGGCATCTGGTTCTGTATTTACAGATGAGATGGGATAAATCTATACTGTACCTGACTTTAGCCTCGAGAGAATTTGATAACTTCCCATTTTTCTCACTAACAAGAAGCTGTCCTGCAAAAGCAGTACAATGAAAACTGATAATTTTAGGAAAGTGTTACAAAATAATAGCAATTGAAAGAAATGATAGATTAGGCTATTGGTATGACTTTCTAGAGCATCTATTCTTATGCTACTTAGACAGATGCCATGGTTTTCAGAGATTTGCTTTTCACAGTTCGCTGCCACTTTCCCTGATAATGCCAATGAGGCTTGTGTGTCTTTGGTACAATATTCATTTTTTCTTATCACTATTTTAGTATTCATTTGTTTATTTACTCATAGGAGGAGCCATCTCCAACATGTACAGCATAATGGCCGCACGCTACAAATATTTCCCTGAAGTCAAAACCAAAGGCATGGCTGCAGTCCCTAAACTGGTTCTCTTTACCTCAGAACATGTGAGCTTAACACACTTCTAATTGTTAATTTATTGATGTACATTTTGTTATTAAATGACCCCTCCATATGCACATGCTTTCCTGCAGAGTCACTACTCAATAAAGAAAGCTGGAGCTGCACTTGGATTTGGAACAGACAATGTAATTTTGATAAAGTGCAATGAAAGGTAAGATGGATGCTAATGTTTTGATATATTAAATGTGTTCATCTGTTAAATTTGTTTTAGTATACTTAAGGGCTGGTTCAATACAGTGTGTCGAGTTGCTAATCACCTGTTGAGAAAATGCTATTAAGTTATTTCAACTGTATCTAGTGTTTCTGTATACAATCTTCAGTTTTCTTTGTCTTTGTTTTTACAATAATTACAGAGGAAAAATAATACCAGCCGATTTGGAAGCAAAAATTTTGGAAGCAAAACAAAAGGTTTGTATTTTTTGTTTTTTTTTTTGTTTTTTTTTTTTAAATAGTGCTTAAATATTTGTCTTAATAAAATGTGTTACCTCTTCCTTGGAAGGCTGAGGGGTAGCATTAAACAAATACATTAAAACAATATAAATCTTCTAATAGTATTTTTCAACTGTTTAACTGTATATTTCTGTATTGTTTAGGGAATTATCTTGCAATGGTTTCTATTCACTGTTTAAAGATTTTTTTTGTTTGTTTATATATTGTCTCACAACTGTATTTTATGACTTTTTAAAATAACCTTCTCTTTGGAAATACATGGAAAAATGCTAAAACAAGAAATTAAAACTATTTTTGCCAAACTTTGATGTTTGGTGAAACCATCAAAAATTCTGTTGAATGATAATCCTAAAAATTCCCTTAGCTTCCAAGTGTGAGAGTGCAAGGTCAGTAACTGTAGCCAGTAAGCTTGATTTTGAGGCATTTATTGTTATTCTTTGCAAGGAGAAATCTAACCATTTTATATAAAACCACCAAAGTTAATACTACCAAGATTGTTCTTCATTTCTTAACTTCTTTACACTTGCAAACTCCATAGAGTTGCAGTTCACATTTATTTCATCTAATTCAAAATCGTGATTTTCACTTTTTGTTTTTCCTGAAAGAGGCTGAGTTCTGTAAATAATCCTGTTATTTGCATTGTAGGGATACATTCCTCTCTTTGTAAATGCAACTGCGGGCACAACAGTTTATGGAGCTTTTGATCCAATACAGGAGATTGCAGATATATGTGAAAAATACAACCTCTGGCTCCACGTAGATGTAAGTAACTGACTGACATGTGATTAGTCAGACAATGGAGGATTTAGGTTTACATATTTTGTCTTGAAACAAAATATTTATTACATCCTGAGTAAGTTAAAATATGTTAGACTTTTCAGAATGACAAATCTTCTCTTTTGTTCCTATCCCTTCCAGGCTGCTTGGGGAGGTGGACTCTTAATGTCCCGAAAGCATCGTCATAAACTGAATGGAATAGAAAGGTACTACACACTTTGTTAGTAATCCTGTTATTTAACGTAGTGAGGTGCATGACATCTCACAAATTCATGAAAAGATGAATTTGCTGGAATAAAGAATTTAAATATTAAATTAACTAGAAGTATGACGAACAGTTCTGTACGAGACAACAGTGAGGTGTATATACACATCAGTGAAAGCCAAGTTTTCAGGAGATTCAAAGGAAGGCAAGGATATTGCTTGTCAGAAAATGGAGAGGAGAGTGTTCTAGGCATAGTTTTTAAGGGATTATAAAAATTGTCTCCAGATTTCTACTGAAACTGTTCTGTCATAAAATGCTGCTCATCTGAAGAAAAGTCAGAATAGCAATGAAGAACCAGAATCATAAGATCTTCCCCATCACTGCAAGTATCAGCTTCCAGGGAAGTAAAAAGAAGATCTGAAACAAGCTCTCTCCACATTCTCTCTAATAAGCTCCAAATTCCTTCCCTGGGACAACTGTGCCAAATGTGGACAATTTCTAAAGGCATAAAATGAGAGCAGTGAATGAAGTTCTTAAATAGACTTTCCCAGTGGTGGGCATCTCGTACTGTAAGAAAGAATGATGTATGGCAGGACTGGTAGGAGAAACATATGGATTCTGGCACAATATAGGATGTTGTAGCAGGAGAACTCTGAATCAGCAGAGCAGTATGCCAAATCCAATTTGCTAGCCACAGGCAACATATCTTAATATGAAATTAATATTGTAAAAACAATTTATTTTACCCACACAAGTTTAATTGGCACACCTTCTTAACCTGCTGGTCTACACTACCTAAGGAGGCTCTAGAAAGAGGGTACATCCTGCAGATGCAGCCTAAGCCACACTATTCTTTTGCCTGAGATATGCTCCTATCTGGCTTAGTGCAGATGGAGATTGGATTTGTATCTGGAATCTTTATGGAATATGTGGTCTTCAGATTGGATTGAATGAATTGTCATGTTGCCTGAAACAGGAACTGTGGTTGTGCTGGTTCTCTGAGAGCAGGGGGTAGGAGTGGGGGAGACCTCTTTGAAATTTCATTCAATGATGTTTAAGGAAGTTGTGACAGAGGCAGTTCAGGCTGGGTATCAGGAAAAGGTTCTTCACCAAAGGAGGTTCAATCACTGGAACAGCCTCCCCAGGGAAATGTGGCACTTAGCTTTCTGGTGTTCAAGAAGCATCTAGACAAAGCTTTTAGGTATGTAGTCTTTTTTTTGTGTGTAGTCCTGTGTGGAGTCAGGAGTTGGACTTGATGATCCTTATGGGTCCCTTCTAACTTGGGATATTCTATGGTTCTATGATTGCATGAACACATGTGTAGTCTGTTAAATATCTTTACATGGTTTCCTTCTCTGGAACACGCAGTGAATCGAGAGATATTTGGTAATTAATAGCTTGGGGTGAGGAGGTCAGTGGACATATTATGTTGGTACATTTATTTTAGCATCAACATTAAACTGTCTAGATTGATATATTAAAAATATAGAATGTCTTATCTTGGCAATTAAATTAGATGATCTTGTGCATCCACTTGCGCTTACACATAAGGAGTCTTAACCTTTACACACAGAATGGTAGGATTATAAAGTTTTATAGCCTTTTAACAGTCCATGGACTTAGCAAGATAGCACAGAAAAGGCCACTTTTGGCTGGAGAGCAGATAAGCATTCAAAGTGAATTTTCCTTTCCTTTTATATTTCCATCAACTGTTCAGCAAATAACTGTACTTTTCCAGTGCTCCAGATTGTTTCCTTAGTTCTTTGTCCCATCACCCAGTTCACACTGTTTTGTTAGTTTCGTTAGTACCGTTTCTAAAGTAGGATTCTGGGGGGACGAAGTTGCTATTTCAGCTCATCAACGCAGTCTGACACCAATTAGTTGTTACTAATAATAGTATGAACTGATCAGAAGTCTGATATTTGAAGTCAACATGAAAATCTCCTTTACTGGACAGTACAGCTGGGAAAGGAGACACAGGCCTGAGACAATAATAATCTCCATAGTGAAATCAGCTGGTTAAAAACTCTGTATGTTTCCAGCTCAAAGCAGATAACTAAGGCAAACTCCAGACTGAATTTCTCTTTTTCAGACCTATCTGAATGTGTATGTTATTCATTTATTTTCAGAGCCAATTCAGTCACTTGGAATCCACACAAGATGATGGGAGTATTGTTGCAGTGTTCTGCCATTCTGGTCCGGGAGAAGGTCTGCTTTATATTTAGTAATTAAACAGTTAAAAAATTGTAACTATCAAATTCTACTTTTCAAAAGAATAGTGCATGATGATTTGGGTTTATACTGTGCTTAGGAAATTGGTATTCTTGTATGTTTGTTTTATTTTGTATTTTTCTTTTGTCGAAGTTGTAAGCAATACGGGTCAGATCCTCAGCTGTTGGATCTTTGCATATTCTAACTACACTAACTACACTACCTACAGCTATGCTTGTATACTTCATCTGAGCACGTACCTCTTTGTTCCACTGGTATACAGAATGTACAGCTGTGATCTTTTTTTTTTTATCTTGCACAGTATTTTAAGTTTCTCTGTAACATATAGGAGTTTTCTCCTTCGTGTTTTCTGTGTAGACTCTTATCCATAATTTATAAGTTTCTATTGGTTTGTAGGCCATCATTTTAAAAGCAGTGATTGTGACACACCTCTTCTCCTTACTTGATTAGCAAAAAACATCTAGGTTTGATCATTAGTGTTTATAATCATTACTAGTTTTAAGTGTCATTAAACTGGACAAAATATGAAGTTGGAGACTTTAATTTTTTTTCTACATTTTTTGTAGCTTTATGCAGCCCTGAGAGGATACAACTGTAACCTACTATGTAATTTAATACATCAAATTTTTAGGTCTTAAAACCACAGCCTTATGGTATGAAATGAACTAAGTTAGTGCTGGAAATTAAGAATACAAATGCATGAAGTTGTAAGGAAAACACCTTAGGTTATGAAATGTTGTCTGTGTCTCCGGTTTACAAAACAAGGTCCATATTTCATAATTTATCCATTTAAAGAGCAATTCTTCTGTATGTATTTGACATACAACTTTACATATCATTAATACATACAGATTGACATGCACATATGCAGTATGTTTCATGTATGTACATGTTTTTCATTACAGGGTATACTTCAAGGATGCAATCAAATGTGTGCAGGATATCTTTTCCAGCAAGACAAACAGTATGATGTATCCTACGACACTGGAGATAAGGCAATACAGTGTGGTCGACATGTGGACATTTTCAAATTCTGGTTGATGTGGAAGGCAAAGGTAAATCATAAAAGCCCAGTGAAAACATCAGAAGTTATTTATTTTATTTATATGTTTAATGCAATGGAAGGCTTTTTTAATACTTGTGTAAACACAACCCCTACACACACAGATACGTGGTCAGAAAAGAACCGTTCAGCTAGTAGAACAATGTTAACCATCAATTCATTTGGCTGAAAATGAGAATTTCCAAGTCACTAGGTCAATGTTGTTCAGGAATACTCCTGCAGTATAGTAATGAATAACAGTGTGCTTCTATTATTTTTAATTTTTCATTCATATGCAGAAGCTTACTTTTAAAAAGTTTTGTTTTTCCTATTTTATTTATTATCAGCACTCATCTTTTTAAAGAGATTATGATCTTTCAGAAGATCAGATGCTACAAAAGACCAGTAGGTAGGCAAATGACTTTAAGAAGACAAGCTTTTATTTGCTGGCTTTTTAAAATGCAGAGTTCTTGCAAACTGTTTAAATGAAATAGATTACTTCCCAAATCTTACTCTTTCAGTTGGAATTCTCTTCTGTCTCTGCAGTCTTTCAGCAAGAACTGAGAAAACAAGACTTAATGTTTGTGCTTTTAGAAACTGAAGAAAAGAGAACTAAAGATACTGTATTAAAAATATCAAAAGTCTTTCCTGTTAACATAATAAATACTCTTAGAAATAGAACAGAACCCAATGGTGATTACAGTTTTTGACCCACTTAACTGCTTCTAATGCAACTGATTGACTTTACTTCTAAATTGCTAGAAATAATTCTACTAAATGTTTTATGTCTGAAGCCATTTTAGAGTGAAATCTCTCCGAAAAGATGATTACATCTGAGGAAAAAAAAGTACTCTGTAACTAATACTAACTTTCTTTTTAAAACAGGGTACAGTGGGATTTGAAAACCAGATCAACAAATGCCTGGAACTGGCAGAATATCTCTATACTAAAATAAAAAACAGAGAAGAATTTGAGATGGTTTTTGAAGGAGAGGTAAGTTTACTTTCACTTAACCCATGTGTAGGGACCAAATTTATGTATTATGTAATTTATGAATGTAAAGCATGAAGGCTACCTTAATGTCATCTATTTATGCTGAGATTCCAGGTCCCACCATGTATTTCACTGCAAATCTGCTGTTTTTGCTATATCTTGTGTTACTAGTGCCACTGTATAAAGTCTCTGATAGAATAACATAAATATATTGTCTCTTCATTGACTATGAAAAGGAAAATAGAGTTGCCCATTTAGGGAGCCTGGAAAGCAGTTCCCTGTAACACTGCATAAAGGTAGAAGGCATTTGCCAGGTGGCATTAGCATGCTAAAATGAGACAATGTGTAAGGAATCTAATATAGCAGATGCAAAAACTTAGTTCTGCAATTTTTTTTTTTTTTTTTTTTTTTTTTCCAGATCTGTGCTAAAGTATATTAGAGTACACGGCTGACCTGTATTACTTTATTGATGTATGTATTTGGTTCTTTTTGCAGCCGGAGCACACAAATGTATGTTTTTGGTATATTCCACCAAGTCTCAGAGGCATGCCAGACTGTGATGAGAGACGAGAAAAGCTGCACAGGGTATGAGGCTTATGATAAATGCAAAAGTATAGTCTGCTATTTCAGGCCAAAGTATTCTTTTTATTAAAAATAATACATCTCTGTGTTCTCAAGTTCCAGATGCTAGGACCAACATTCTCCCATATCTTGTTATGGCTTTGATATTTATCTCTAGCTGGGGTTGAAGTTACGTTTTCCCTATGAAACAAAAGACAGAACACCATCAGGCTTTGTTTGTCTGTTTGTTTCCTATTCCTTCTGTGGTCCCAAAAGTGTATAAGAGTATTTTAAAAATAGCTAGGTACAGAAGACATCTCCACCTTGTTTGAACAGGGCAGCATTTCAGAAAGAGAAACTGAAGAGTAATTATTTGAAGGTTCTGGGGCAGATATAAGGCAGGGAATCATGGAAGTCTTTTCTCAGATTTTTATTTTGGTTTTAGGAATTCTTGGTTGGTCACAGGAGATTTTCCAGTGTTTGACTGATTACTCCATTTAAGTGAAAATGAATATGGTTTGGAAGACTTTGGGACAGTATTTTTAAAGAAATGGTAGAGGGGAATGAAGGTGTTGTAGAGGCACCACCAGAGAAGTTCTCTGTTACTTTGGAACTGGGGGAAGTAAAAAAAAATGTAGTAGCATTTTAGACAAATAGAAGTGGAACAAAGTAAATTTGGGAGACAACAGAATTATTTTATAGCTGTAAAATATGAATTGCACTTTTTATGTATGGAAAAGAAGAAGAATGGACAAAGTTGGGAGCTTTCGTGAAAGATTTTTTTCTCTTCCTCACACCCCAGAAAGAAAACAGACATTCCTAGGACAACCTAGAGTTAGAGAAATTGCCTAAAATGAGAGGGAAAAAAAAGGAGTTAGATAAGATTGGGAATAAGGATGAAATATTTTATTTGACCATTTTAATTGTTAAAGGCCATCATAAAGCATCCTGCAAAACAGTTACGAACCAGAGCTCTGACCTTGGCTGGCAGACAGTAGAGCAGGAGAATGGCCTGGATGGCACAGCTGGGCTCACCTAATACTGCATATTAAGACTGTTGGAACAGTATTTCCTATAAATTAAAGTGAGGAAGTGTAACAGAGGTAAATGCACAGTACTGCAAAACTGCTGGAAGTTTTCCATGGCTTATGCTAGCAGAAAATATTCCTTACAACAAAGACCTTGTTGAAAAATTTCTGCTGTTCCTACCTAGTCCCTTTAGCAAGTTGACTTTGAGAATAAATATATTTTCATGAAAAGCATCCATGGCCCTCATAAAGTTGATTCTGGAGTGAGTTTTCCAAAAACAAAACAACAAAAAAGTAACACTCTCTCGTCCCCAACATTTCTTGACATCAGAATTATACAAATCTCTTTTATCCAAAGGCTGTAGTAGAACTGTGCACATTCAATACTTCTCACTCAAACACTCAGGATATAAGAATAATGATAATTAATCAGCACATACAAACTATATACGTTAGATATATTAAAATATGGCATTCTGAATATACGAGGATGCTGCTAGTCTCTTAATTAAAAAGATTTCTTAAAAGATTAATATTATAATTGTCAATTCTACTTCAAATACTCAATCACTGAAGCTTTCCAGCTTTTTCTCTTACAGATCTTATATTGCTTTTCTAAACTGTCCATTTCACTCCTTTTTGTTTTCCCTAAATTTAGACAGCTTGTGATATTCAAAGAAAAAATAATAATTCTCAAAGTCTCTTTTTCTCTTTCTCTCTCTGTCTCTCTGTTTCTCTCTTTGTGTCCCTCCTCCCCTCCCTCTATTTTAAATTCTAAAGGTGGCACCGAAAATCAAAGCCCTGATGATGGAGTCAGGTACTACCATGGTTGGATATCAGCCTCAGGGCGATAAGGTCAACTTCTTCCGAATGGTCATCTCAAACCCAGCAGCAACTAAGTCTGACATAGACTTCCTCATTGAGGAAATAGAGAGATTGGGGCAGGAGCTGTAGTACAATGGATGAGTTATTTATTTCTCTAATTCACTGTTTTCCAGTACTGGTTATTTTTTCAACCCAGTTCTGCAGAACATGTTTTAAGGAAATTCTCTTTCTGTAAGTTTCAATCTCCTAAGACGTCCTTAAGCAGCGACAAAAACTTATAGGCTACTGAAATATATGTGTATTGGTAGATCACTTTTCTGAGGGAAAATGTATTATCTTGAAGTTGAAGTACTGTTGACTCTTAGATTGGTCTTGTTTTTTGTCAGCAGGAAATTAGTAAGTGTGAAAATAGAAAATTAAGAACTCTGCACAGTATATATGTACAGTATAAATATATATCTATAATTATATATATATACATATATATATATATATAAATATATAAAGAGGTTATGAACTTAGATCTAAGCCACAGCATGTTTTCCACTTTAAGAAAATTAACTTTTCCTTCAACAACTAATGATGTGGATAATGTGCTACAGGTTTTCCTGCCAGGTAAAAATAGACACATAGAAACATTTCTAAAAAGTAGATTCTTAGGAGCTAAAGAAAATGTATAACAGTATTGAATCTTGTTGTTGGTGCTTCCGTCACATACAAAACAGCAATCTCTAACAGCACCTTCGAGTAAAATAGTTGTATTTTCCCTTTAGTGTCACATCGGGGATAATAGTAGCAGAGTCATTGTAACAGGTATATTATTGCTGTATTTTTAGAAGTTAATTTGTGTAGATTGTGTATATTATTGTTAAATGACTTTGTGTAAAAGGATTTAAATGTAATAGTTTTACAGCAAGGTAATTGTTGAATTGTAGGTATACAAAATATTTGCTTATTTATACGCAGAGATTTACCATGCTGAAGAGTTGTCTTGTATTTTCTTCCATTTGTATTGTATCCTATTTATATATTATTGAAGTTCTAAATAATGTTTATGGTATTTTAGTGTATTTGTGAGCCAAAGAAAAGATACAAAAATATTAGCTAACACTTTCATTTAAATCCTAGTGCCCTTAAAATGATAATTTACAGATAATTTTACTGATTTTAAGGAGTTCTAATGTTGTACATAGGCTGTCAAATAATGAAATCCCCTTAATCTATTAGAAATTTCAGTTTATTAAATGTAATGTCTGACTGTCTGTTCAGTGTTCTGAATGCTTTTCTAGTGAATATTGGTTGCTAACCAAGGCCCCTGTTTTTGAGTTGTATATCAGGACTAATCTCTATGACCATTTTAAGTAAATTCTGTGGGGAAATCCCTGAAGGTCTGTAGCATCTATGTGGGAGTCTAAATGAGCATCGTTCTTTCAGTGAAATTAAATTCACTGTACGCTTGGAACAAAAAAAAAAAAAAAAAAAAAGGAACAAAAATTCATCTCAGAATCTTTTAATACAGCTGACATGTCACAGCAATTTAAACCAGCCAGACTTTTCGAAGCATAGACACCAGAGTCATCTGCAGCTTGTTCAGTTTTAATCATTGTATAATCAATACTAAAAAGTGGAAAACTCCATAGTGAAAGCAGAATAGTGGAACAAAATGAAAATTCAATAGTTCTCTGTCTACAGAATTACTGTCATTGTGATAAATGGAATATGCTGATTTTAAACCTCTTCATATATGACTCTAGGTCTATTATCCACGCAAGTCAATAATTAGCTGGGTTTCCTTTTTTTTCTTTTTCCTCCAAATCAGTAATAAAATTATTTTACAAATGTTCAGTGTGTGCACATTATGCCTTCTTCACATCCTCTTTACCCCCCTTAGTTCCTGTGGAAAGCGAGACAGCTACAGATACCAGACACTTCCATCCTGCAGATCTGATGGGCTGTCTTCTGAGCATGCTGTCTTACATCTTCAGCAGGGTCAGAACAGATAGAAGGAAGAATCTTAAAATGGTAAATAGTGTATCATGCAGCACAGCCTTTCCAGCTTTTCATAGGAGTATTGTTCATCCCCCTTCCACAGCACAGTATTTCTTTTATTAGGTTACTTTCATCAGTACAGTGCAGTTAGAATCTTTTTTCATCTTAAACATTAACCTTCTTTAATTATATTGCTGATATCTTGCTATGTTTTTACTAGTTAACATTTTTCATGAAAACATCTGCTGAGACTGAGACCTGAGGCTTGCCATGCAGAAACAGTCAATGTGAATACTGATTTCAGTAACAACTTTCGTAACATTAATTGCCATTCTTTATAAGCTGTTCAGCAAAACCATATGGTCTGCCACTGGGAACTGTTTTTAAGAGCAGAAAGAAGTTGCTTTGAAGGGAAAGAGCTTGCCGCATTTCAATTGGAAGTCTGAGATCTGGTCTCTCACAATTTCTCGCTTTTTAGTCCAGCCACAGAATGTTAAAGGATTTCCCTCAGTCCCTGTGGTTTATGAGAAACAATATGAACTAGGATAGTCAGTACAAAGACAGTTAACTACTGACCTCACTTTGCTCCCTTGTCAAGTTAACTCACCAAATGTATTACTAAAACTGTAAGATCCAGCTTATATTTAATCCTCAAATGTTAACATTTTAACCTCATGAATCTGGTATCCAGTTCATCATCTCAATATTATAGTAATTGTATTTGAAATTTTATATTCCTTAGAAGCATATAAACTAAAGAGAATTATCTGATGTAACTGACTGTGAAACCACAGGACAGACTGTGATATGGTTTACTGGCATTCATACAACAAGCTTTGGGCAGTCCTGCGATGTAGTCAGAAATAGAACTAGATCTCCTCAGCACATAGTCTGTGTCCTGCTTGCTAAAATTTCTGCTGCTTCATTTAGTGAAGTATCTTGCTTTTTGGAGGTAAGAAGCATCAGAGATTGTAGCTGTTGCCACTGATGATTTGTATCCAGGAGGAAGCCGAGCTCCTCCAGCTTGCCTCAGAAGTGAGTCAGTTAACACAGAGGTGTTTCCTCCAGAGACAGGTGCTTTAAATCCATCTTTCAACACTCAGAATTTTATCTAACCTTTCTGCAGTGTTGTGTCTTGTCACAGGTGATACCCATGATTATATTCTTTCTTGTGAAGCTTTTAATTGTAATATCAGTCACAGGGCTCATAATATTTTCCAATGTGGTTAGCTGATTTTCACTAGGAGTTGAAACTTTAAGGTTGCTTCCAGTCCAAGCCATTCTATGATTCAATGATTCATCAGTAAGAAAACTCATCTGTGTTTTCTTCTCAGTAGGTAATCTCCATTTGTGAATAATATCTTGCAGCCTCCCAAACAAAATGTTACCTGGGATGTTCCTGTTTTTTTAATCCATACGCTACTGACTGTGAGAGTTCAGGAGGTATGGACACACAGAAATATTGACTAATTCAAAGCATTACTATTTCAGGTGAGTAACTTTGTTCTTCTGAGGTTTAAAATACATTCTAAGGTAGCAATTTTGTCTTTTAAGTCACACTGACAATCACTGTAATTTGGTATGGGTGAATTCAGATCAAATAAATTATAGGCAAGTGTTAGGCTGAATTTGTAGTTACAGAGCTTGTGAATTGAAGTAATTTTTATGGAAATGGCTGATCATTAGATGAAAATCAACAGCAGCTGTTGATTTTGAATGAGAAAAATTCTGATTGTATTACTAACGGTACTTCTCTGGAGAAGATTGTTAGATTATACCATTCATTGCAAACAGGCAGAACCAGGGGACTTGGTAGTAGCCCAGGATTTTAAAATTGTTGTTACTGTTGATAATCTGTTTTTAGAATGGTGACAAAAACGAAGAGATTTTTTAAACAGAATCTCTGTTTTGTGGTTAAAGAAATGTTGAAGTTATAAAGAAGATATGCAATGCAGTTTAAATTTTTCAATAAAAGTTGATCTTAAAGCTGTCTCATTTGTCTCATAAATATTTGTGAGCTCTTCTGTTTTCTCCCTAGCTGTGTCAGGGCCAGCACTGGCATAGGGCGAGGGAAGGGGTTGTCCTGCTCTGCTCTGCCTGGTGTGGTAGAAGTTTCAGCCACTTTTGTATTAAGCATTATAACATGCAGTCTTTTATATTAAAATGTTTTCTTGAAATGCAGATAAGATTGGCCCATTATTTTTGTGAGTAAAATAAATACATTATGTAAGGATAACTTTGGAAAGTTCTGCAAGAGAAACTTAATTGTATGGTCACAGAAGAATTGTTGCTGACTCTATGAATCTGTCTTTCCCATTCTGGGACTGGAAGGCCTTTTCTTAATACAACAGAATGAGACCCTAAGCCTGAGGCAGAAAGTATTAGTAAAATTCTTATATTCTCCCTAAAAAAGGAAAGGAATGGGGCTGTGCATAATGCAACTGACATCAGACAAATACAGTGTATTTTATCAGGAGTCATAGATATTTTGAAGTAAATATATTTAATAGATATTTTAAAGTATTACTGCCTGGTGCATTATCCATAGAAAAGTCATTGATATTTAATAACATGTACCACAGGTTTGATTTTGATTATTTTAGGGTATCATCCTTCAGGTAGGATGAGGTTTATTAAGAACTGTGGGTTTTTTTCCCAACTTAAATAATTTCCTGCAGAAAAAAAAAGGCATGAGATAAATATGGGCTGCAAATAAATGTATTAAGAAGTCCAACCCCTTAGCATAGCATGTAAATAACATAGTGTAGTGCACTAAAATAAAACAACAGAAGAGGATTGCATAGCACGTGAGTATTAAGGAATACTCAGCATATGCAAAGACTGTTTAATCAATAGCATGTTAGGGCAACAATGAGACTCTGTAGTTAGATATACTCACTGAGGTAAACAAATTATATCTGCCTGAATTTCTTGTGTTTTATCGTTTGCAAATTGGTGGTGGAACGTGAATCTGGAGTACTTCCTCAACAACTGGAACTAAGCTAGCCAAGAGGAAATGAAAAGATGAGGCATCTATCGAAGGCAAAAGTTAAAAAGATGGCTGCAGAAATTTTTTGTAGGCTTGGTGAAGAATGATTAACTTATTGGTTCTTTGTTTAAACAGATTTATCTACTGAGGAAAAGTGGAGCATCGTCTAGTAATGATGATAGAGAGGTTAGAAGATAACACATACCTTGATTCATTTCTGCTATTTACTTGGTTATCTGTTCAACACTTGAATATACTTTTTTCAGGCTAAATAAGCATACCTTTAAATATGGTTAAATCTCTGTTGTGAATTTCTTAAATTATACACTTTTTAACAGGATATCATTCTCATTCATCTGTGAACAATTGGTTTGAGGCAGGAGTTACTGTGTGAAAATTTTTGTCCTTTTTCTGTATGGAAAGTAGTAGTTCCACAACAGTGTGAGAGAAAATGTATAACATCATGACAGGTGATAGGTAGTGGAGAAAAATTAATGTTTCAAGAAAGCCTAAAAACTGACACTAGAAGCAAAATCAACAAATGTAAGAGTGCAAGTACTTAGATCTATGGAATTTTATCTGTGACCATAACGTAAGCTGATTTCAAGTCCTAACTGTTTGAAGTGTGATTAAAACAAGTGTATGGATAATGCTGGCATATAAAATAAGTGTGTTGGCTTTAAAACATAAAACACTGGAATGTTATCTTTGAACTGGACAGGTGTACATTATATTACAAGTAAAGTGAGATAGGTGGAAGATAGTTCTGAGACAGGGTTGTGTTGGTCAGTTCTTAAGTATTCTAAAGTTTTCACATATTATAAATTATAATCACTGTTCAATGTGTTGCTTTATTAATTAGGGCTTTCCCTGGTCGCCAGTAGAAAAGGCCATTAATCTCAATTAAGCTTCTTTCTTTACTTTTGAGAGGGCTGCCCGCAGGGTAGAATAGACATCTGTGGGCAGAGGGCCAGGTTAACCACTTGAGTATAAAATGAACTCTTTCTTTCCACTGTTTTGGGTTTTTTATGGCTCCCTGTTGTAGTATCTGGCCATGAGAATTCCTTGAAGAAGAGGTCCTTACTGACTGTGTCTACTCCAGCTAATGCACTTTTCTGCTTCACATGCAGCACTGGCAGTCTCTAAATGGGGTAGCACCATTCTTGATTATCCCAAGGAATACAGCTTCAGCAGGCAATGAGGTGAGAGCTCAACATGCTGGATTTAGGGGGGCTGAACCAAAGAACCAGAGCTGCTTGGATTGCAGCAAGATTTCCTATTTGTGAAAAGTACAACTTTTACTAATGCATTGTAACATGATGTTTAATAATTAATTGTTTTCATTTGCTGGTAGGCGTGCAGCTGCAATATTTTGGTGTGGCTATCTAAGTTTGTTACACTTTTTATATGTAAATTGCTGGTACCTTGTTATGTTTCAGAGATACCGAATTTCTTTCTATTGTTTATTATATATTTGTATATATTTATTATATATTTATTTATATTTTTAATATTGCTTATATTGTATATTTAAAAGAGCTATCAAGCCAATAATTGCTACAATTTTCCTTTCCCAAAAGTCTAATTTTAGGATATATTTTTTTAAAATTTATTCCCAGAAATTCTGTGATTACAGTGTAAAAAAGTTATAATTTGCTATTGTTCAGAACTCATGCAGATTTGCTATATATAATACTGCTATAACTGTACAATTCCTGGTGTACTGGAAGCAATCCAGAGGTGGTATGAAAGGTCTCTGAGGAATTCGGAGAACTCCATCCAGAGCTATTTCCAGTAAGCTGAAAAAGTGATCGAAAAAATAAACTGGGATCACTGGGTTATGCCATTGAGACCTGGTGGGACACTCAGCAAAATACAAGTAACTTGAACTTAAAATAGGAAAGCCTCTTCCCCATTTGCTTGTTAATAAAAATAATTAATTAAAAGAGCTTCAAAAGATAAATGGCCCCTGCTTGAGACCATGTCCTCACATTAGGTTTACGGAAGCATTAGAAGAACCCATGGAAATAATTTGTTAATAGAATCTGCACTTAGTAAGTGACTTCCACTCCATACACTTTGAAATAAATAACAGCTTAAGGTGTGTCGTTTTGTAGGACTACATTGAAATGTATGTGAGTAATCACTTGTTGTTAGCATTATTTTAAATGATTAGGATTTTTCTAGCAGTAATGATTTGCACTGTATCCATTGGTACTAGAAAAACATCTAAAATTTTTGCAATCTACACCTCTCAGCAGAAAGTAGCACAGAGGAACTGTTTAGAGAGGTAAAGCTTTCTTCTACCTGTGTTGTTAATTTATGTTTTAGTGTCTTAAATCATGTTCATTTTCTGATAGTGTGACTATCTATCAGATTATGTATTGGTTTCCTAAGCTAAATAATGTAAGTTTCATTAATGAATTCATCTGAAATGGCAAAAGGCAAAGTAAACCAGTAGAAACTACACTGTATGAAAAATTATTGTAATGATTTGTAGAAACAAGTAACGTGAGTTAACAGATTATTAGCCTATCTTTACTAGCTTTGCGTCTGATGTGCTTTCTAAAATGCAAATTCAACAATCTGAGCAGCTGCTAAGCAGTTACAATAAGCAGAACTAAAGATTCAGAAGAATGGTAGCCTATTTCCTAATTACACTATAAAACCTGGTTTTTATGCCTGGTTGTGAAGGGAAGATGAGACCTGGTATGTACTTCTCCACAAAGAATAAGCCATACTTGTATTCTTACATTTATTTTTGCTTTTAATTCAATTACTGTTGGAAAATCCTTTATATAGCAAGTTACATCAAAATTCTCATGGAGGACTGCGTTTGTATGTACATATGTCTCTGCATCTGACTTTTACCTAATATCTGGATCAGATATTCTATATAGAGCAAAGAAAGCAATATAAAAAATCTAAAATACACATATATAACAATGCATAAAATGTTAGAAAGATTTTAGCAGTCATTTAATTTTGCTTTAGTAATACACTACACTACAAATAACTTTTTAACTACCTTATAAATTGAAGATATTTATCATGTAATTCATACTTATCCATGCTCCATAAGCCACACTGTAATTGTAACTAGTATTATGAGGTCTGTATAATTCGTAAGTCTCTGGACTCAGTAATGCTGTAGAAGATACAGCTGTTGAATTGCTTTTAGCTGGTTCAGTAACGGCTGCAAGTGTTTTGCAGTTGACTGTAATTGCTGGAATTTAGTGGGATTGCTTAAAAAAAAACCACCAGGAAATGACAACATTAACAATTTATGCAGTTTGGTCTCAGTCTGTTGATAGCTCTCTAGCAAATTAAGACCTATTGCAATAAATAAGGAGGTAATACAGAACCTAGATCAAATTAAAACAACAACAACAAACAATTAAAAAAAAAAAACAAAACAGAATAAACCACCCACAAACCACAACCTTATATAAATCTGTCAAATTTTAGTGAAATTACAAAGGAAAACTAGGGCCAAATACAATGGTTTTAGCCAGGGTGTACTGTTATGGTTCTATAAGACATATGGCCAAGGTAGGAGAAATAAAAGAGAATAAGCCCAGAATAAGCCCAGGATGACCGTAAGAGATGCTCTGCATCCCTTTTGTCAGCCTGCACCTGGGTTTCCAGCTACAACTTCAGATTCATATTTAATGGCTGAAGCATCCAACAGCTTTAACCTGCTAATCTTTGCTGCTGTGATACAGATACACAGAGTGGTATGGGAATGGCACTGTACTTCCTCTGTGAATGAACTGCTCATCCTGCATAAGTATCCAGCTAAACAAAGCCATCTAGAGCTTGTTGCCAAGGACCACATCCAGAAGCCTCCAAAATATCTTCCAAGATGAAGAATAAGGATGAACCTGACCTCTGTTGTCTTCTGTTTTCCTTTTGTATGTGACGGAGAAGCCTCAGCATCTACCTGGAAATGGGAGTACTTTGTTCCACTTGGAGTGGAATCAGGAGACCTGGTTACTAAAGTCCAAGTAGAAATCTACAATAGCAAATAAACAGATAAAGATTTCACAATAGAGAGGGGAGAGTCAAAATGCGATTTTCCATCCTTATCCTAAACATCTGAAGAGTCAGATTTCAACATTTAGTTCAACTGATATTTATTTGGCCTGAAAAGATATACTGACAAAGATGCTGGAAATATCTCACTGTGGTGAAGGATTATTTTGAATATTTATCATGGAGAAATAAACCTATTCCCTGCCATCATCGTAATGTTTTTGATGGGTGTCAATCATCAGAAAACTCTTATAGTGAGTCAGAAGTTTCCCTAAGAAGGAAGAAGATAGAAAAGAGATGGGGCCCTTTGTGACTGATGTGCTTGGACTAGTTCATGAATAGCTGGTATTGATGGAGACAATTTTTGAAACTGTGTTGCTGTTTTTAAGGAGTTGTTGTTTTAATCTCTTTCAGCAGCTTTGCACTAAACACTCCAAAAGGCATAGCTTTTTGAAGGAACTGGAAACTAACCTGTGTTTTTTCTTTTAACTGAGTAGGATTTTCTAAACTGCTGTCCATATTATAGTAATTACTTCAAAAGCTCTCTGTAAAGATTTTTTCTTATTATGACAAGTCAAAAAAGGAAGGAAGGAAGAAAGAGAAAGGAAGAGAAAGAAAGAAAAATGAAGTCAGAAGAAAAGGAAGAAAGAAAAAAGAAAGAGGAAGGAAGAAAGGAAGAACAAATTCTTCAGTACAAATCAGAGCCCATATTCAAGGATATCTCTGTACATTCTGCACTTTTTCACTCAATGCATATTCACATAAAGAAGTTGTCAGTTTCCAGTTCTCATTTTCCCAGCTAATTCTCTGTACAAGAGACATTTTAAAAACCAATAAAAAGACAGGAGTGGGTTTTATTAGAGCTGGTACAATAAGGAAAAACAAGGTAAAAAAAAATTAAAAAACTCACAAATATTACCATATATTTTTTAATAGGCAACATTTTCTGATACAAAATGGATTTGTAATGGAAATAGTCCCACTGCTTTTGATATTTGAATATGAAAAATACATCTCTATAAAGTTTGTATACAGGCCCCCCACCGATGTAGATTTTGTGTATCCCACTCGGCTTACAGTAGTCATTGAAGAGAAAGCAATAATTGGAGGCAAGGCCTGAGGATGGAATATAGCACACAGGTGCCTCAGTTAGAACACAGCTCACATCAGAACCTGAATCCGGGAATCGTTCCCAGATAGGCTGTGGCTGTCAGCCTGTGACTCCTTCAGCTCCTGCTGGGTCAGGACCTCAGCCTGCAGTTTCTGACTCTTACATCACTCCTTGTTCCTTTTCTAAGCATTTCTGTGGCTTCCATTGAAGCCAGTGGGTAAACTGGCACTCCTTGTTTCTTGGCCACAGTAATTTCCTCTGCACTTCAGTTTGCTGGGCTTTTTATGGTGACTCCAATTGTCCCCTTTATGCTGACTTAAATAGGAAAAATCTCAAATGATTATGCCTTTAACTTTTCTTCAGCTGTGTAACTCTTTGTATTCTTTGTGTTGCTTTGCTATGTCTTTCTTAGAAGCTTCTCAGCCCAAATTCCTGCCCCAGCAGTGCCTGGGTTTTGGACAACTTCTTGATTTGTGATGGGATTCTAAGCCACATGGAATATCCCTTAGGTCACTGAGTCCAAGGTCAAATCAAGAAAAGACTCTCAAGTAAATCCACTTCATAGATGGTGTCTTTGTTCCTGAAAATAGATGTAAGATTTTCCAGAAACATCTTTGAAAGTCCCTGTCATTCCTTTCCTTGTTCATCAATTTGAACGTGACAAAAAGCTACTGCTAGAAGTAGGAAGGAGGAAGCCTTCTAATGGTTAAGAGTCAATCTTTATTGAATTATCTTCACAGTCTGCTGTAGCTTAAAAGCTAGTCACTGCATTCACAGAGGTACTCTGCTCCCTGCAGGACTCAGACACCTTGGCTCTAACAGTGGTCTGTCTCAACAACAAGAGGAGAGCCAAGGACAGTGGGTTTAGTAAAGGGGCAGCACCAATCTTTCCAGCTGTCACATTGCACTAAATAACTAGTTCTGTTGATTAAGTCGAAACCTGCAAATCTCATCTCAAAATAAACAGAACGTATTCCATAGATCCCAGTGGGACTCAGCTGGGCTCACCGGCTCCCATTTCCAAACTTGGTGCTTGCTGAGAGAAGTATTTGAGCAGGTGGCATTAGTGAGGACCATTGAATCATTCTTGTCAGCAGCATGGAAAAGCATTATCGCTCTGTCATCTGGCTTTCACTGGTGGTGATTTCAGAGGACAAACTGTTCATCTGATGATTAAGCTCAACACATGGGTGACATCCTCTGCTGCTGCCTTCAGGGCACTGTAGAAAGTAGACTGAGCTCCTTCTGCCTGCAGTGAACTGGAAAACTCCGTGGAATAAATGCCTATACAGGGATATAGAATCTTGCCATGAGTTATATTTTAATTTGGTGAAACATATCTGGATGGCTGTGGAAATAATTTCTGGCATGTTTGCTTTTTCTAAAGCAAAATATTTTTGCTAATGTTTGCTAAGTTCTGTAGCGTTTCCTCTTTCGAAACGGTGCCAGGAACATTCAGAAAGCCAGTGAAGGAAGAATTAACCTCAACTTCAGCCTCCAGCCACTCGCATTAGTACATGTGGGAGAACGCAGTCACATTTCTGAGGAGAAAGGTAGGATACTGCATCAGAATGACAGTGCTTTATGGGTATGCTCATAGGATCTAATTATTCCCCTAAGTTAGTTTCCCTTCCTAACCATTTTTTTTTCCTGTTTCCTACAGAGACATCTCTTAAAGATCCTCTGACTTTAATGAACTCTACATAGAGCACGATGCTACAAAGTGGCATTCTTACTAGAATTTGAAGGTAATTATTTGAGGATTGTTAGAATAGATTGTCATTTCCAGGGCATATGTTGTGTTATTTTACTGGTTTGACTACATTCAAACTTCTTGATCTAGTCACCAAATAAAGTATGTTCACATGGTTCTAGCAGAGGTATCCTGCTGTCTCAGTGATGTGATAAATAACAGTGAATACCCAGGAGGTCCTACTCTTGCTTGAGAAGAATATATACATACACTTACTTGTTGTGGAAGATAAAAGAATCCTTTTCCTCGAGGCCTGAAGGAAAAGAAGTTATCAGCCACACTGGCAGAAGAATATAAATCACAAAAGATGACTTAGAGCAAGAAAAGATAAAGGGAGTTAATATTTTTTTTTCTAAATGGAGGTTAAAAATAGCGTAAGAAGTACATGGTTGTGGTAGCTTTCGTGGAACGTGTCAGGGATGAAAATAACTCAAAATATAACAAAGACTAAACAGATCCTTTCCTCAGGCTAAAGCAGATTGCTTTCTCTGAGCTAGCGTGTATTGTTTCAAGCATGGCTGGAAAGGGGCTAATGGTGTTTGGTTTGTAGCTTTCCGAAAGATGGAGAAATGTGCACTTCCGTGACTAATGAGTGCTCATAGGAGGGCTGTCAGAGAGCTGGAGCTTTGTGAACGGGGAAGAGGAGTATTGTGAACAACATGTATAGTCTATGTAGTCAAATCATCCCAGTCGCAGTCTGAGTATGGTATTTGTCATGTATTTCCCAAACACCCCATGGATATCACTGATATAATTCCTTCTTTCTGTAAAGAGGAACCTTCTAGGGCTTTCTTATTTCTTCTTCTCTCACCCTATTTTCCTGTCTCAGGCAAGAGAAAGTAGCAAGACACCTGACAGTAGCAGTCTGTATGATAGCATTTATAGATATGATAGAGAGCATTTATACAGTCGTCGTTGTAGATCATGCCAGTTTTTAAAAATCACTATTTTGTATTCAGGGAAACAGAAGAAAATGCCATGGTTTCCCAGAGAAGCAATAATCTCTAGTAATTGTGCCTTAGTACCTGTGCAGTTCCTGTTTGTTATGGCTCTTAGAGCTGCCCTTGTGGTCCAAGAACCAAATCTGTGAAGGCCAAATATGAAGAATGAAATACTGGGGATGAAATCATCCCAAGGATGTCTTTTGTCCCTGATACTCAAGAATTATATTTGGCACTCCTGGTCAAATCTGTCAAACCACGTGCAATTTATTTCCTTAATGTTTAGCATGTTTGCAATAACTCTGTAAGGCTTATGGAGAAGATCTGGACTTTCTGCCAGGAAGGTCCATGTTTTCAGCCCTTGTGGCAAGTATAATAAATGGACTGTCATTCAGGATGGGGCACAAAAATATTTAACCTATGACTCATTTTTAAATTCAGGCCTCTTTAGCACAAGCCTTTCCCTGTGCTGCTCTCATCCAGTAGGGTCTTCATCTGTATATGTTCTTAACATCTCTCAGCAGAACCTGTCCATTGATAGTAAGGTCAAGATATACATTTGCATTCCTGTTCTACTGCTGTTTTATCTTGAAGCATAAAACTTGAGTTGGAAAACTTAGAGTAGGGCTTTGGGTATTTTTTGCATATACAGAAACATGTCTGTTCTGTTTCAATGTCAACTTTCAATAATGGCTGCTAGAAGCAAAATGTAGCTGACCTCTATTTAAGATACGAGATCTTAAAGCCCCTTATAGAGCCCTAACAGAGATAGTACACATCACTGTACATACACCCAGACATACTCTTTTCTTGAATTAACTATGTTTAAAAAAAAAAAAAAAACAGAATTTAACATGTCCTTGGTAAATAAAAAGAATTGTAGCAGCAAATCCCTGACTATCACTCAGGAATCTTTTTGTAAGCAATTCTTAAAAATCCAAATTTTTGGCTAACCTCTTGGGTCGAAAATGATTGACAACACATGAAAGCATTGTGTAATGAAGTGGTTGAAAATTACTTAATTTATCCTCCATTATAATCCCCTCTTATGCAACATCTCTGGCTAAAGTACCCCCAAAGCCAGCTGCTATCTACAGCTGAATAGTAGCAGGCCTATTAAGCCTCTTAAATACTTGCATTCTAATTCCTAAATTGGGTGGTCGGAGCCTTAGTCTGTGCAATTTACTTCTATAATTAAGATTCTATGGGTGTTTCTATTATGAACCCTCTTTTCAGCCCAATATATTAAAGAGACATCTTTTCTGTTTTAACAGTGAAGCCAACCTATTATCCATGATTTCATGTACATTGTGTTAGTTCCTAGTTAATAATCAAGCAAATCTTTGAAACATTCTGACATTTTTCATTAACTCCGTGCCCTCTCCTAACCTTTCATCAATGCATCTTTTATTGTGAGTACATGTACTTAAAGATTATTCTTCTCTGATATGCCTGCTCTTAGTCATATACCTCTTAAAAACACTTAGTATTGTCCTTCAGGCCAGAAATGAGGGTCTGACTTGTCTATATGAAGTTGTCCCTGGAGGTGTTCTGGAAATGCATAGATATCATATTTAGGGACATGGCTTAGTGGGCAACACTAGATTTAGGTGGGCGATCATACTAGATGATCTCAGAGGTCTTTTCCAAACTTTATAATTCTATGATTCTGTGGTAACGAGTGTAGAACAATAACTTCTGAAGTCAGAGGACTGAGGACGTCCATTTTGCAAAGCCCACTGCAATATTCCGGCATGTATTTTCAAAGCTTTGTAGAAGCAGAAGGTTTGTATTTTGGGGTTTCATGTACAGTCTTCTTGTTTCTGGTGAAACCACTGTGGCCACAGAAAGCAAGTAGAGGCTGTCAGATCATGAAAAGCTATTCTATCAGGAACCTACTACTATCACACCTTAGTTGTCAAATTTGTTTGAAAACCATTTACCAGTTTCTAATTCAAAGAAAACTACTAGGGCTTCAGTGGCATTGGGAAATAGGCATAAGTAGCCCATCTTACAGCCAATCACTTATACTAGTCAAAGTAATTAAAGTTTCAATTCATTTCCTGTGTCCCCCTAATAGCACCTCTACAAAATTAGTTTTGCGGAGTTTCTGATTTCTGAAATAAAAGCCTTGAATTCTGGTTTCAGCTCACTTGAGGAAGAAGGCTGCAGAGTACTTTTACAATCCTTCTCCCTCAGATCTGTTGATGGCATCTGCAGTCCTCAGTGCAAATTACAGCAGCCAGAGGAACTGTTCCTGATAATAACCAGAGCATGACAATACTGACTACATCTCTGATGTGTTCTCCTGCCAGAAGCTCGGGAGGGAAAGCAGAGAGCAGTTCTGCCGGTTATCTGCCACCCTACAGAGATGCAGTGTGCTAGGTCTGATCCTGCTGATATTGTGACCCTTTCTCCCACTGACAAAAGGAAGATGCTGCACGCCACTTGTATTTGCAAGTTAGAGTTTTTAGCTGATTGCCTCCTAGCTCCAGCTCCTCTGGTGGGGACACGTCACTCCTCACTATCTCAAACTAACAGCTTCCCTTCTCTTGTGCATTGGTGTAAATCCACATCAATGCAATGAGAATTGTTGGGTATTTTATAGTAGTAAAAAATGTCAGGAGGTCGAGACTTGCAGGTCAAGACAGAGTGGTCTCCTTGTGTCCCAGTGAGCACAAGGGAGAGTGAGCCCCACAGCACTGTCGTTGGGAAGACTGTGCCTGAGAGCTCCCTGCTCAGCTAGCGCCTTCCCAACTTGCATTTCATTCCCTTTTCAGCTGCATAGCAACTAATGACCATAAAAAGAGCTCTTAAAAGCCCCACATTACTCCTGTATTTAATTAACTTTTAGAGCATCAGACCATAGTATTTAATCACAGCCTGCCTAGTTTCAGGGATTGCTTGATCTGAGGCTCACTGGCGCTTGACTTCCATCGGAAGTGATTCACTACTGCTTGTCTTTACATTTTGCACACAGACTGGTCTTTTTGCAGCTGTCTTCTGCAGCAGGTCAAATGCAGGTCCTTCATCCTCACACCTCTCGCATTTTCACACATGCTGACCTCTTCTGTCTTATTCTTATTATTAGATAAGCTCAGTCTCAAAACACCTACTGCTCCTGAACTAAGATTAAGTGGTGCCTGAGTGCTGCTGCAGCCTAATAAATAGGTGTAAGGCTTCTCTGTGTCAGCAGGCTTTTAGGGGCCATTTGTGCAAGTTGAAGCTACTCTTTTGCAGAGCTGAAAGACCTATGCTTTATGCCCTGTAGAAAAGTGAAATACTAGGTACTAAGGGTGCACAGCCAGGTGGATGCCTTCCAAGTAGCCATAGTTTGTTCCCTGAGTGCTTGCAAAGGAGACAGAATCTCCTTGAGTACTGCTAACAGATGAATTGTTTGCAGACGTCCATCAGACTGTTTATGGCTCCCTCCAAGCCCAGTCCTGCTATGCTGTGACTGGACTCAGCAAGCAGATGTTCTGACCTGCAATTCTTTGTGCCAAGCAATACACTAACAGCAGGAACAAATGAGATTGATTAAGGGATAAAAGTTGTTATGACCAGCAGCTGCCTTGTGACCTATCCTCTTCTCAGTCATTGGGCATTGTTGCTCTGTTTCTGCCTTAAACTCTCCCCTCTGAGCGTTTTATTACCCTACCTATAGAGATGCAGTAATTCTGGTATTGTTCACTTAATTTTAAAGGTGCACGCTGATTAAAATTATGTGCTGATTCTTAACAAAGCTTCATAATCTTTGTTCAGGCACATCTGTGTATATTTGACTTTAAGGCCACTTCTGCAATAAATCATCATTTTCTGCCTGTCTAAGCTTCTGAATGCTTTGATCAAACACAGAGGTTTGAGTACTGCATCCAGCAGCTCCCTTCCTGCCACACACACATTGGTTTCTCCATCCATCTTTATTCCTGCTTGCCTAGCGCCCATAATGCAGAGGGATTAAGAGGGAAGTAAGCTGCTTTTCTTCAGCCACTGCATTTCCTGCTCTGCGGAGGGCGGACAGCCTGTGCTGGAAGGGTTTGGAGCACGTCCTCTCTGAAGGGCGGTGTGGCCATTTCACCTGCTGGGAACAGGATTTTAGCCATAGCTGACAGTTTCAGAAAGGCCACGTCCACATCCATCTTATTCACACAATGTGTGCAGTCTCCAGACTAATAATTCATCATTTGCACATATGCGCTGCTTCTACTTCATTATTTTACTAACGTATTAGAAGGGCCTTGATTTATTTGTTAAGTGCATTATTATTCTTCTCAGATGATGACATGTTGTTATCCAGGAAGATGCACTTGCTATCTCACAACTAATTATGTCAATTAAGTTTTCATGGTCCTACCACAAAGCACAGCTCATTAACTTTAATTACTTCTGAAATGCAGCTGCCGAGAAAGGAACAGGTAGGTTACGGCGTTAGCTAATTTCTGCAAATGGGGTTTGTTCTCATCAGCTCTTAAGCTATACTTTCAGGTAATTTAGTTCCGTATTTCCTACGTAGGCTTTGTGTCCTTTTCCCTTAAGAGGGTCTTCTATGTTTCTTTGTTGTTACGGACTGGCCTTCCGTATGGAATAGTGGGCCGAGTTCACAGATATTTAATCAGATAAATCTGGTGTTTTAGTTCAGCCTTTAACGGGAATCGCTGGGCATCCACAGTGAACGTCCTTCTTCACCCGTGTGGAACGAGCCCGAGAGGAGCGGTGGCACTGAGGGCGAGCTGAGGCGCTGCGGTAAGGCTGCTGCCCTAAGGAGGAGCGCCCTGCAGTAACGCCTGCACCCGGGTCAGTAATTCTCCGAAGGGGCTGGTTGGAAAGGTGCAGAAGAACGAAGCGTGCTTGCCCGTTTCCGGGATCGCCGCGTGCCGGCACGAGACGATGACAGATCTCCCGAGGAAGAGGGAAACAGAACTTCTTTGGTTCTGTGAGAACGAACTGGCAACAAAAGCGACGGCTCCCGGGGGATGCAGCGCCCGAGCGGGCGGACGGAGCCCCAGAAGCGTTGCTGCCACCCGTCGTCGTCCCTCTGCTGCTGGCGCGGCGACGCGCTCCTAAGACGGGCAGAGCGGAGCGGGCGCCTTCCGTCGGCATATCAACTTCGGACCGCCAGGGGGCGCCGCCGCGCCGGAGACGAGCGAGAGGGGCGGAGCTCACGGTGTCGCCGTTCCGCCTTCGCGGCCGCTCCTCTCAGCCGAATGGGCTCTGCCGGCCGCCGTACGACATCGCTCCCGGCTGCGACCCGCGTCCGGCAGGGGGCGCTGCAGCGCGGCGTCCCGGCGTGCCCCGCGCGCGGCCTGCCCCGCCCCTGCCGAGGCGGGCGGGAGCGAGTGCCACGTCCGTGCCGCCGGGCTTTGTGCGGCCGCCGCCGCCATGGGCGCCTCGCAGAGCGTGGAGATCCCCGGGGGGGGCACCGAGGGCTACCACGTCCTGCGGGTGAGGGAGGCGGGCGCGGGCCCTGGGGGTCGGTAGGCCCGCGGGCGCCGACGGGCCTCTGCCCCGGCTCCGCGCCCCGAGCGGCCCCCGTGCGGGCGGTTCCCCCGTGCCGGGGGCCGAGGGCGGCGCGGCGCGGTCCCGTCCGGACGGCGGGGAGCCCCTGGCGCCCGCCAGCAGGGTCGGGCCGCGCTGCCGCTCCCGGGGCCGATCCCGAGCTCTCATCCGCGCCGAGGGGCCCCGGCCCGGCCTGCGAAGCGCTGCGCCTCGGCTGCGGCCGGGCCGGAGGGGCGGCGTGCCGCGCGGGCTGCCGCTTCTCCCTCTTCTCCCTCCGGAAAACGCTCCCAACGTGCTGCCCGGGGCGACGCGCTCGTCGGGCCGGGCTGCGCCGCACGCTGCTGTCAGGCGCTCCGTCACGGCGGCTGACGGGAGCGGTGTGCGTCGGCGCTGCCGGGGGAGGCGCGTCGGGGTGCTGCGGGGCAGCGCTGCGCCTGCCGGCCGGGTCCTGAGGTCCAGAAAGGCCTCGCTGCTGTCCGGAGTAACCGCGCAGCTCTGCTTCACCGCGGCTCTGCGTGCGGTAGATGTCTTGGTAGGCTGTGCCGGAGGTTCTGTGAGCGGCCTTCTGGGAATCCTTGCTGTAGCACAGGGCTCGCAGTCGATGAGCAGAACGGCAGGGATCTGATGCGCGGGGCAGTGCAGGAACTTTGGCGGCAGCTGACGGCCGTGTGCACATCGCTGCGAGTTTGCCTCCTGCCGTAGCGAGAGCAGCAGCACCCTTATGGTGAGTGCTGCTCTGCGGGGCTGCTGGCATCCAGCCCTCTCGCATCAGCTCTCTGCCTCCAGCCAGTGCCACCTTTTGGGCACAGGAATTGCCCTTGTGAATTACTGCTGCTTTGGCTTGTCTGGTTTCTGTGTGTGGGGAATGAACAGAGAGGGTCTTCCAGGAGTTAAAATCTTGTATGAAGCCGTTGGAAAGCAAGTGGTGACATTCTGAGCAGATCCAAACAGTCACGTGCTGAAACTGCCCTATAAGCTAAAGCCATGTTGGTCCTTGTTTATTCCTTTTTATTTAACTAATGTGTAATAATCCATTTTGATTTTTCTCTTCCACCTCAATATGTGTTTATAGTTTGACAGGTGAAAGGTGTGTTCTGAAAGAGACTTGTTCATTCAGCATGGGATGGTGTTAATATTGGCTTTTTACTGTTGAGAGCTGTAGAATAAGCAGTCTGCAGTTCTGTCAGACTCATCAGCTCATGCTGTTTGATTAGAGTGCACTGTGCTTTGTAAGAGATGCATCACAACTTACTACTCCACTTGTTTTTTGTTATAATCCTAGAATCTGACAATTTTATTGTCGTTTGTGCACCTTTTGATTGCAATGGTTTTGCTATGGCTTGAGGTGGCAGCGTTTAATTACCAGTCTTTGTAAATGCAATTGCTAGGTGCATGCTGACAGAGTGCATTTGTGCAAGGATAGCATTTCCCCATCAAGCACAGGAAAGGACCCACAGGCGCTTCTGTGGGTCTCTGTCACTGCCCTGCCTTCCTGCTGATGTCTTCAGATGCCACAACTATGAACAACTATTTTTTTCTGTTGTTAGACGTTGAAGTTGCATCATGATCGTGGTCAGGAAGGAGCTCAGCCAGTGCTGGATGTTGTTGGGATCACAAATTAGAGAAAAACTCTGAAGTTCAACAACTGTAACGTGGACTGCTTATATTGAAATATATGTGACATGTATTGGCAAGAGCTTTCCTCCTTAGTTTTTCCAAGTGAGACTCTGTAGTTGGTGCTCTGTACATGGTTCTTCAATGGCAGAACTTCAACTTCCCTCTTAGAGGAGCTCTGCTCTGCCCCCAGTCCTGGTGGAGCAGTGCTGGGCAGTGCTGTCTTGACTTCCATTCTGAACCCGAGCAGACTTCACTTGTGAGCTCAGTGTTTTAATTGGGTAAATCATATGTATATCTGTATCTGCGTATAACTGTGTTGTGGATCCTTTTCAGATAGGATTAGATTTCTTTGGAGAAGCCAAACTTCTATAAATGGATATAGTGGTAGGTCTTGAACATCTCATCGGTGTTGGAAAACCTCAGAAGAACTGTTCCCAGTTTTTATAATTATCTCTCTGGGTAGGGTGGGTAAATGAGAACTGTGTGTCAGGAAGCCATGGAACAAATGGGGTGTGTGGTTTGGAAGGACCCTGGAGCCCTGCACAAGTTGTCCGTGAGGATAAACAAAGCAAGAGCTGCAAGGCCTGGGTTGCCCACAGTGAGACTTGGAGACAGCACAAACTGCCTCCCTGCTGAGCTGGTGGGAGGTGCTGTGCTGGTCACTTGGAGCAGGACCAGAAACACAGAGTGGGTGAATGATATGAAGGTTTTAATTGTTAATTTATCTCATCTTTTCTGCAGATTGCTTGAGTCTTTTCGGCACTTCTGCGCTGCATTTTAGCAGTATTGCTCTTGTGAGGTTTTTTTTTTATCAAGCACGTGTAACAGGAAGCATGAGTTCACTGTAGAAGGAAAGCAGTTCCATCACATGCATGTGTATGGAAAGAGTTGCTGGGGATTGCCCTGCTGAGCTTCCCAGGCTCTGAAGTACAACTGGTTTTTCTTTAAGAGGGGGCAAAGGTTACAAAGTGTTTTGTTGCCATAGTCTCTTCATAGGCAGACCCAATGATCTGTCACATGTTTGAAACAATTTTTAGGACACATCTTTGTCATATATGCTTTTGCTGTAGACTTTCCTTTAGTGATTCATGCAGCGAGCTGCTAAGTTGTCACTAGTGCCTCCCAGCACTGACAGCACGTGCCCTGAGCTCCTGCTAGGAGGTGTCACTGCTGGTTGTTGTTCTGGTGGAAGCAAACGTGTGTCCTTTAACATAAGTGATGTGGCAGAGTAGGGCAACAGTCTGCCTCTGTGCATGCTCAATACACATTTGTTTCTGCTCTTCAAACTAGATAGAAACAGAATTTTTAAAACTTACTTGTTCAGCAGAGCAAATGGAAAACTGCTGTAATTTGCACACATTTGGAGCAATCTGTCAGTTCTTTCTGAAAGAAAAGATGCTAGAGATTACGTTGTGTTCTGTTGCGTGCTGTTCTCACCAGCAGTGCCCAAAGTTGAGATTTCTAACTTAAATGGAGTGCCTCTGTTTGCTGTGGTGGAGCTACAAACATGCGGCCATAAAGAGGATTTTGCTCTTCTAAAGGAGGCTGTTTTTGGACGCTTGGTGTGAATGCTCTGTGCTAACAGTAAAATCTGATGCCATGTGGAGGGAATTTATTTCTTACAAAAAGCTTATGAAGCTTTTTGTCTCAAAACCAGATTGTTTTGTAAAGAAATTCAATACAGCTACACTATGTCATGTGTTTGAAAATAGCTGAGGGAAATAAAAGTGATTCTGTGAGACATAACAGGAATGGCTTATAGACTGTACATCATGAAATTTTTTTTCCCCATTATGGAGTGTGTAAAAGAAGTACCAGGCAAACCTGTTTATGCAGCACTTTGTTTCTAATAAAGTAAATACTACTTGGTAAGGATTTCTTATTTTGTGTGTGGGGGGGAGCTTTGGAGCTTCTGCTCCCTAAAAGCTGTGTATGTAGTGCTGAAGCTAGGCTTCTATGAGGTTTAAGTGGCACTTGTAGAAGATATGCTACCTTCACAGGTGATGAGACCCCTTGTATGCTTTCAGAAATGATGGTTTCCATGTGGTTCCTCATACTTTAGCTCAGGCCTAAAATTGTGACCACAGCCTTATTATAACATGTAAAACATAACACCTACTATGTAGGTATAGAGTTACAGTGTTTGAAAGTAAAATGTTTTCAGCAAAAAGAAACTTTGTGTTTACTGAAAAAGTTTTCATGGTGATACAGTTGAATATTAGTGTCTTGACCTTGACCAGGAAACTTGTTCCCTGACAGCAAAGTGCAATAAGCAGTGCAGCCATCGCAGTGAGCAACTGAAGCACAGTTAGATGGGGTTGTAGGGGTCATAAAGCCCTCTGCCTCTGGCATCCAGCATTCCATGGATTTTCTTCACTTGCTCTTGAAAGCCTCCTGGGGTGGCAGTTCCACAGCTTCTGCCTGTAGTCTGTGCCTGTTTTTGTTCACTGATAGACAGTCATGGCATTTACCCACAGGTGTCTGTAACTTATCTCTCTGAAATAACAGCTGGCTTTTAGAGAATGAGGCTTCCCAAGCTGCCACAGGTGGAATCTTGCCTGCTCTAGCAACTGTTGTGAGTGGTATCACTTGGTTATTTTTTTTCTCCTCGATCCTTACTCAGTTACAGAGATAAGTGACTCAATACTTGTGAAGTACAAAGATGCACTGTGGGCTGAGAACTTATGCACAGATAAATGGGATCTTATTATTTCTATTGGTCACAGCAAGGCTTGTGTGCTCTCGTGTTTCCCAGAACGCTGCTTATCAGAAATCACGGAAACACCAAGGTTGGAAAAGGCCTACAACATCATACAGTCCAACCGTCCACCCAGTTCTCACTAAACCATGTCCCTCAACACAAAATCCAAATGTTCCTTGAACACTTCCAAGGTCGGTGACTCCACCACCTCCCTGTGAGCCCCTTCCATGTGGAGTGTTCAGGGTTCCGATGGGTTTGGGAGGAGGTGTGCAACGTGCGGAGATAATTGCTGCAATCAGATGTGTTAGAACTTGGGAACTCACGGTCCCTCCATCCATTTGGGCAGACTGTAAGTAATGTACTTAGAACACAGAATCTGTCAATTTCAGGTGCCGTTGAGCCTGACGCTGATGGATGCTGATCATGTACAGTCCTCATCTATTGTAGGTGCTCCTACAGAAGTGTCTCCACAAGGTGTGGCTGACAGAGCTGCGGGCTGTTGCCTGGCACAGAGCTGTGCTCCCACAGCTGCCACACGGCTGCTGAGCTAACAGCCAGCACCCCAGTGCAGAGCACTGTGTCCGAGGTGCAGGGAGGCACCTTGCAGAGACACTTCTGCTTGGAATTGTGGGTTTCTGTGATGTGATTTCTACCTCAGTTGTTTTTATTGCTTTGACTGGGATAATGTTGAATTTGTACTTGGCTGCATAACCAAATTTTGAAAGCAATTAGTGGAACTACTGATTCCGGATTATTTTTTCTTTAATGAATGTTGAGGCTATGGGACACTAATGTCCTAGGCTTCTGGCATCTGTTACAACAGGCTCCCTGTGAGTCATCTGAGCTTTTTCCAACCTCTGACTTTGTGAATGTGTCAGGAAGAGGTAAACAGATTCAAATAGGCCAATTTTAGTAGCTAGCAAGTGTGGTTTTTTTGTCATATTACAGTATTTTTTTTCTAGATGAGTCATGTTAAGAAAGCTCAATTCCTGCAGAAGCAGACGGGCACTGGATGAGTGTCCAGATTTGTACCAGGTCTGTCAGGTGGATTAACAGGTGACAGACCACTCGGTAAAGGCTGACACTTCACAGAACTTTCAGAAGATGAATGTAGCATGTAAAAGAAAAAGCTAACGAGGAATCAACTTACAAATGAAGAGAGGTACACTTTGCTCCAAAGGCTGCAGGAGAAATCTGATAGCTGTATTGGGGTTTCTTTTGTCTATCGGCAATGCACGTCATCATGAATAAACAACACATAAAAATACATCTGTCAGCTGTTCCATTTGGAATTAGAAGCATACTTTCACATTCTGAGAGCAGTGTGGCCAGTAGTTGTGCCCCGTGTGAGTGCAGCAGACAAATGATTTGAGTGGCGGCGGCTGCAGGACGGCACACGTCCCTTTGCTTGTGCTGCTATGGCAGCACATCACAGGTTGTGCGGGTGCTCTCAGAGAGCGGGGTCAAGAATGTCAGCAGGTGACGTGTGAGCATGGGGTGGTAACCTGTGCTTACACAGCTGCAGCTCTCCTTTGCCTCTAGTAAGTGTAAGGTTAAAAGCAGGTCCTGCTCTTGGTGCTTCTGGGGAAAAATGCTGCTTTTTAACCAACATTTCCAGAATTCTTTCTTTGTCTGGGTGAGTGGTTACTGTTGGCATTCCTCAATTAAAACAATCTTTATGCCTTTCCCTTTTTTTTTTTTCTGAGTGAGAGATTTCTTTGGCCCAAAAGATTAAATTTGAACAAATTAAAAATACGTACAATTATCAACACCTTCTAAAACTACAGTTTGTCCAACTAGAAATATAACTCTAATCTGTAAATTGGCATTGGTATACTTCTGCTGAACTCTTGTTTAATTTTCTTAGGTACAAGAAAACTCCCCAGGTCACAGGGCTGGATTGGAGCCATTCTTTGATTTTATTGTGTCTATTAACGGTTCGAGATTGGTAAGTATGCCGCTGTTGTGCAATACTGACTGTGAAACAAGCAGTGTGCTGGAAATCTTATTGCTATAGATAATTCTATTTCTTCTATTGAAATGTGCCTTGGCTTAAGACAGGAAAGCCTGACTGCTTTAGAGATCGATTTCTTTCACCTTACAGTTAGAATTCTATCAAAAATGAAGCTGAGGGGTGGGGATGCAGTGCTCTGCAAACATCTGCACTGGCAGGAGAGACTGCTGCCTGCTGTTGTACCTCTCACTGCTTGTGCTAGTGCCCATCATGCGTCCTAACACTGCCTGTGTGAGAACCTGTGAACTCGTTTCAGTCAAAACAAGTTGATTGAAAGAACTGTTGTCAAAGCTATTAGCTGGGCAGGAATTGTGAGGAAGTTTCCAAGCAGAGCAAACCGTCAGAACAGTAGGAAGAAGCTGTGGGTAAGCTCTTCCCGTGTGGCTGTGTTCATGAAAGTCTCTGCGGAGCTGCAAGGCATGTCTGAGAGCTTATGGAAAGAGCTCAGCCTACGGTGAATTACCCTTATCTCTGCTCTGGGCATATCTGCTCTCCTTGAAAGGATTTTGTTCTTTGGAGTTATAAAAAGTAGGCCCTGTAATTAGTTCTCCAAACTTGCAGTTTGGAATTGGTCTTCTGGCATTTCTGTAATAAGAATTTAATTGCAGAGTTAAGAATGCCTGCATTCATTGGGCCTCTGAAATACAAAAGTGTTGCTGTGGAATGGGATGCTTGCTGTGTTCAATACTAAATCAGACTTTGTTTGAACACTCACAGAATAAAGACAATGACACTCTCAAGGACCTGTTGAAAGCAAATGTTGAAAAACCTGTAAAAATGCTGGTGTACAGCAGCAAGACACTGGAACTGAGGGAAACATCAGTGACCCCCAGCAACATGTGGGGTGGGCAGGGTCTGCTGGGGGTGAGCATTCGTTTCTGCAGCTTCGATGGGGCCAATGAAAATGTGTGGCACGTACTGGTACGTACAACTTTCAACTACTTTTCTTCCTCCAAAATTTGTTGTTTGCTGTTAAACTTTCTCAGTCTCTTTACTGGAAAGTGACTTGCAAGGGAGATTGCAAGGCATGAGATGAAATTGCTCTGTTCTCTGTTCATTGGCTTTGTTTTTTTTGAAGTAAAACGATGTCTGAGAGCATTAGCAAGTCTTGTATTTATATCAGTGTTACTGCACAGTATTCAGAACCCCTTGTAACAGTAACTAATGAGATAGTAAAACAACAGCTGGATGACAGGCTTAGGGTCTGTTTTACTCCCTAAGTTGAAAACTTGATCAAAGTTGGAGGGGTTTGTCTGCCTGACTCCAAACTTGTGTGAAGTGTGTATGTAAGATGTTCTGCAGCACCCTGGCTATTCTATGTTTTGTAACTTTCCTTCTTAAAACTAGGAAGTGGAACCAAACTCTCCTGCTGCATTAGCTGGGCTCAGACCTCATAGTGATTACATCATTGGAGCAGATACTGTCATGAATGAGGTATGTGTGTGCATAAGTTTCTTCTTGTTCATTTATTTTTATTCTTAACTAGAAAATATACTAGGGCTGTTTCTATCAGTGCTAAGTGAAGTAACTTAATACAAAAAGGAAGAAGTTCTGACTCACTGCCTCTTCATTGTGCTTAAATGCAACTATGGAAATTAAGAACTGCTCCTAAATATCTTTATGAAGGCAGATATTAGACTACAAAATGCTAACGTTAAGTAATTCAAACAGCAGATTTCAAATCTGAGGTTGTCCCATATGTCTTCTGAGTTGTGCTGCTGAAGTACAGTTGTCCTTAGGATAAAACAGCAGCACCACAGCTGCAATGTGTAGCAGTTACTAGGTTCTGTTATAGGAAGTTAGGACTAGGAAGCTGGTCTCATGTCAAATTATAATGACAACGTGATAAATAACGTCGTTATTATCCTTTTGCAGACTGAAGATCTCTTCTCCCTTATTGAAACACATGAAGCAAAGCCATTAAAACTTTATGTATATAACACAGACACAGATAACTGCCGGGAAGTGGTGATAACTCCAAATTCTGCCTGGGGTGGAGAAGGCAGGTAAGGGAAAAAGTACATTACTGGGAGCAAAGAGGGGTGGGACAACCTTCTTACTAGTGTAAAAGCTGCTTGCTTCAGTTCTTTGCAATACCCAGAAAAGACTTGACTTGCCTTATATCCAAGGGGTTTATGCTGTAAGCAATTACATATTTACTTGAAATTCAGTTTTAGTTAGTAATGCTTTCTGCATTAGAGTTCAAATACTAAAGAGGCTGTAGTATATTCCTGCATTATTGCACAATACCCTGATAGCTGCAAGCAACAGGTAGGAATTGAATTCCATAGTGATACAGCTGATACAACTGGTTGGTTTAAATAACAGTAAAACTCCTATGCTAAATATGTATTGCTGAAAGTTACGGAATTCCTGGTTCTGTTGTCTCATGGTGTTATTTCTCCATAGCAGATACTTGGCCTTTTTTTTCTGTAAACACAAATGATTGTACAGAGCCGATCTTGAAACTTGCTGCCACCTTGAGTCATTCGTGCTTTGCTTGCTGTGGAGTCTTAATAATAAATAAATAAAATAAATTTTACTGACATCTGTGTGTTCATATTTTAAAAGCCTAGGGTGTGGCATTGGCTATGGTTATTTGCATAGGATACCTACACGCCCATTTGAAGAGGGAAAGAAAATCTCTCTCCCAGGACAGCTGCCCAGTGCATCTCTCAGTCCTCTCAAAGATGGCTTTACAGAGGTAAGTTGTAGTCACCTCTTTGGTTCTGTAATATGGATTTATGGGGTTATGCTGTTTTTTTCCTTTTATTGGCTCTTAAGAAAACAAATCCTGATTATGTAACTTTCTTTTTTTCCTCCTGAAAAGGTTCAGCTGTCATCAGTTAACCCCTCCCCGCCATTACCCCCTGGGCCAGCAGGACTCGAGCAGAGTCTGTCAGGACTTTCTATTAGCTCACCCTCGACTACTGTCAGTAATGTTCTCAGTACAGGTTAGTATGGAAGTTACTCCTGAAATGCTCAGGTAGACTGACTTCTTTGGATTCACATGTTTCCATTGGTTTAAAAGAGGATGGGAGGGAAAATAAACTTCTCTTTCCCAAACTTTTTTGAACAACAAAGGCTACAGTGCTGTAATAATGTATTTCACTCTGTGAGCGTGCTTTACTTGCTCAGAAGAGATTTGATAACTTCTATCAGAAAGAAGATGTGCGTTATTCTATTTTTATTGTATACTATTTTTCTTCATCAGTGTTTTATGGTTATTTAAGGCAAATAACGAATCTCCTGTGAGCAATTATTTATTTGTACTCTCTTGAGGATTATAGTCACTGAAGTGTAGTACTCTTAAAATTGACATTTGTTTTCCTGTGTGCTCCAGCAGGAGTTCCAACAGTTCCGTTGTTACCACCACAGGTCAGTCAGTCCCTTACCTCCGTGCCACCAGTTAACCCAGCAACAACACTACCTGGTGAGTAGGTAACATGGCTTGAGATGTTCCTGAAACAAAAACTGAAAAGAAAAAAGGAATAGGCTGGTCTCTTCCACTGTTTTTTGGGGGCTGGGGGGACTAGAGCTTCACACAACACAGGCATTTCATATCAGAACACTTTTATGCATCCTCTGTAATGTTATGAATTGTTTTTGAAGAGCCATGTGCACAGCATGTCTGTAGCACAGAGGGCTGAGCTGGAAAGAAAGCTGATAATCATTGAGCTGTTAGGCCTCTGCACAATAGAGGGACCATTGGGGATTTCTCCAGGTGTTAGCTGTGCTATTTGCAGTGGTCCTGGAGGTGGTACATTGTTACTTGTTACACTTCCTACAATATATGTTGCAAAATACTTGGGAAACTGTGAAGCTGCATGCCACTTTGTATTTTTCCCTCAGACATCAGGAAGGCATTTCTTGCCTGTTGCTGCATTCCTTCCACCTCTTAAAACTCCGTTTTAGTGGCCTTCTTTTAATGCTTAGCTTGTTTTTCATTTAACAAGATGGCTAAGAGCATACAGCTGCACCTTGCAGTTACTGTTTCTGAATTATTTAGTAACCTAAACCAGTAACACAAAAACAATATCTGTCTAAAAAGTACCGTGCATTATTTCTGATAACAACCAATGTATTGAGCACTGGTATGCCAGAAATACTTGTAGTGCACACGGTAAGGTTTGTCTGGGGTTTTGCCATGTTGCTGGTGCAGTAATACTGGACCCAGCTGTGCGTCCCAAAATGCTGAAGGAACTGTGTTTTGTTGTGCATGCTGTGAGACAAGTAGATTGAAGTAATGTTTGCAAGTATGCTCTGTAACACAGAAGGTGCTGTGTAGGAAAGCTGACTGCCAGCATACAGGGCAGGGAACTTCAGTTTTGTACTGTGTAGGTAAAATGGCAGATCACTAAGTTTAGCTTCTGCTAATGGCTTTTCGTTTCCTGTTACATATAACTCCTTTCCCCAAACCTGAAAGTATGCATTTTTCATACACTTTGCTCTCTGAACAGTGTGGTTGCCTTTTGGAAAATTACCAGGATATTGCTACCAATTTGCATGTGCATTTGCATGTGTAGGTCTTAAATATACCAAGGTTTAAAGTTTGAGTGAATCTGCGTGAAGTTCCATATTTTTTAGATTAGGGGTTGCAGAGAATCGAGCCAAAGCTGCTTGTAACTGAACTGAAAGCTCTTTGACTTATATGATGTCAGCCTTTGTGGCTAATAAATTTCCAGGTAGGCCAGGAAGGCTGCTTTTAATCAAAATATTTGCACTGTGGTCTGCTTTTAGATGTTCTCCCTCTTCTCCCCATTGTTACTGTAATATCAACAATTAAAATCAGAGCTAAACTTCCCTAAACTAACCAAACCATGAAGTAGGAAGAGAGCCATTGTGCCAGAAACGCAGCTCTGCTAGGACAGGAAAATCAGAAGGGAAAAGATGTTTTGCAGCAAATACAATCATGGAAGGGCATCTGTTGTGTTTTGTGCATGTTTGCATTGTATTTTCAACCCTTTCTGACCTTGAAAGTTGCTGTTTTGCCCTTTCTATATATTTTTGTGTTTAACTTTAGTTATGAAATGAGTACTAATATTAAGATTTCTGACCTTTTAATGCTGTTTTCCTCTGAATTTCATCCTATTATAATATCTTCTATGCTCAGATTAAGAATAGAGGGCTTCTGGTACAGTGCTGCAGTCAGACAACTATCTTTGTTGAAAACTAAAGTTTGGAAAAAACACCTATTAATTCCTTGAAATAAGAAAAGCATTGGGATTTATGTATTTTACTGGTACAGAGTTCCTGCAGCAGGCAACTCTTCAGTCACAACCTCATAGTTGAAACTCAGGTGAACTTGCATTTTTATATGTAGTGATGGTAAAATGCAAAGCAAAATCATACAACTTAACTAAGATCAGTAAGATCTCAGAAGCAGTCAGAGATAGAAAACAACTCGAAGTTTTGAACTGTCGTTTTTTCGTTCTTGTCTCAGGTCTGATGCCATTACCAGCGGGGCTTCCCAACCTGACTGATCTGTCCAAACTTAATTTACCGGCACCACACATCGTTCCAGAAATGGTACAGCCTGGTAAGTGCTCCTGCAAATTGAAATGCTGTAATAGCGGGTCTCTCCGTGACGATCTTTGACACTCATTTAGAACCATCTGGTGGAGTCCTGAAGAGGACAAATGGAGCGTTTGCTGGAAATGGGAGCTGACATTAGTGCCCAGATTGGGTGGGCAAGGAAGATGTTTTGAGAGAAAGAAGCGCTAAACCTCTGTCTGTGTTTAGTTGTTTTATCTTGTATTACTCAATTTATGCTCTCCAAAGAGATTGTCCTGTGCCAAGAAAGGAAGTACACAGTTTTACAGGTAGAAAAAGAGTGTCTCCTTGGTTGCTAGACAAGGAGATCAAAGAACCTTGATTGGAAGCCAAAAGTTTCAACTAATATTACATATGTGGTTTTGAATCAAAATGCTGAAGATACACGTGGAGCAAGCAAGAAGTAATTAGAAGCTTGCACAGAGTAAGTTCTCACTAACTTCTTGTTGCTGGCCAGAAAAATCTAATAATCAGTATTTTAGTCCAGTCTCCCTAGAGGGCTAGAAGCAAATTGGAGTTTATCCTGATTCTTTGATTCAGAAATAAATGCATCAGGTTTTGAAACAACCTTGCTGAGTTCTCTCCAAGGATATATAGGGGATTAGAGAAAAGGAAAATGTTAAGCTAACACAGAATCTATTTAGATCTGTATGTGGTATATAGCAGCTGACTGCTTTTTTTTTATTCTTAGGTATGCCAACCCTTCCTTCTTTGCCGCCTTTGAATCTAATGGGAATAACACCTCCACTGATGCCACCAAAATGTGTTCCTCTGCTTCCTTTGGTCACAGAGATATCTACAGTGCCTACAGATTTGCTTCCCACCATGACTCAAGCTGGAAGCTTTTCTGTTGACCCTGGCACTACTGTAAATGTAGAACAGACCTCTCCGCTCACCTTGGATAGTGCTACCCCAACTTCTAAGGCGACTATTGTTGACACATCAAGTGAATCCTCTGCTGTGAATGAGAAGGCATCTGGCATCACAGATACACATGCTTCTGAATCGTAACTCCAGATCATTCTGTCAGAATGGCTCGGTATTTATTTAGCCATGGGATACATATTTGAAGAGCAAGCTATCATTAATTTCATACTAGTTTGTACTTAATCTTTAGGAGTCCTGTAAATAATATGGAGGTATTATAAAAATAAAGGGGATTTATAAAGTGAGCTTGGTGGGAGGGGAAGAAGAGTACTTGTACTTAACCAAAAAAAACCCAAAAAACCCACAATAAAGAAACATTCAAGGTGGTAAATAGAATTCCACTGCCAAACTTGGACACGTATGTTTTTAATAAAGGCTGATAGCCTTAGCTAGGCCTCTCCTTGCTTCTAAGTAGCAATTTTTGCTTCTCATAGAAATGAAGCAGTTCTTGCGTGTGACATGTACGTACCATAGTTCTTGTCTTTGCAAGTATCTTCTTACTGCAGTGGGGATGAGGATATTTGGTCTGAGTCGCAAATTTTAACAGTGCAAACTTCCACCTAAACATATTTCTATTAGAATTGCTGAGTGACCTGTTAACTAACATGTCGGTATTCAGCTTGTATACAAGTCTTTATTTTTAAACTCCTGAAGAGAAGCTCAAGCCATGTTTTGTGACTGCTGCTGTGCTGCTTCACACCCCCACTGTAAAATGGCATTTGAAACAGAATACAGGATATGTTACATGTAGCACACGATTTGGCACTTCATGACTACTGTAAGACAAATTAATGGATTAAGCAGACATACAGCAATAAATTCCTGGAATTTCATCCTCTGTGACAAAATAGCACATTTATTTGTTTAATACTGTAAGTTTTTCTGGTTTAAGCTCAGCTCTCTAGTACAAATCAGTAAAAAGGCTCTTTTCCTGAGGAATGGATCCAAGAAGGAATGCCAGACTTCTGCATGCAGGCAGGATCAGCAATGGTTAGATCTGCTGTAGCAGTGAGTCACAAAATCTGCCTGCAAGTGATTGATGTTTTTTTGAAACCGATGTTCAGAATGAACACTGGAATTAGAGCAGATGAAACACTTTGTATAGCCTGGTATGTGTGCTGTACTCCAGCGACAGCCTCAGCTCCTGGGGCCAGATGCTTCCACACTACTCCAGTCCTTCTGTACTACTGGAATTTCACTTATACATGCTTATTTCAGCCACAGTCTGACTTCTAGCTGTCATCAGTTATCTGGAACTTGTCTCCTTTTGGCAATGCAGTGATCACTCTTAAGAACAGTAGTTGCATTTGATTGCTGATCATAACATTTCAAATTAATTAGCTCAAGTGGAAGCCTTATCTAACACTTGTCCTATCTTATCTTTATCCCTTAAGAATTTGTCTTTCCTCTGGCCCACCACTGCGTGTTCCCTCATCACCTATTACCTATTTGGAGATCTGTTAAAGACCCCAAATCCTTTTTCACACTGCTAGCAATTTATTTTCTCAACTGCTTGGAGTTTGAAGTCCCTCTGCCTTGGTAAATACAGGGCTCAGAGCTTCTCAGAATGTATCTTTTGATTTATTTTATTTTGTAACTCCGGTATCAAATATATCAGAATTAAACTTTTTGTAATAAGGATGTTCCCTCTTCTCTTTGATGTATATAAAGAACATCTGCTATTCCTGAGCATCATAAAGCCTCACTGGCCTTACAGCCTTTCCTCGAACTTCTTTACCCAATGTCCCAGTCAGAGCCCTCAACAAAGTTGCTTTCCTTCTCTTATCCAACAGCAGTAGAAATAAAAGTTTTGTCACATACCCAATGTAGAGCAATTGTTAACAGGATGCTGATCATAACCTAATGCCTTTTTTGTTGTTAGTGTGGAATGATGTTCTTTGGAGTAACATCTCAGGTTAGCTGGTATGTTTTATGCTTTCCAACTGCAAGCTTTGGACTTCTGTAGTTGCGTAGATGTCTCCAGTAGCCAAAAAATAGAACAGAACGCTTAGGCTGAAGTCACGCATTTCTGTTAGCTATTTTAAGGTCTTTTCTTGACTGCTTTATATATCCACGTTGTGATGATTATGAGAGTAATGGAAGCAAGGCAGTGTTTCAGTGTAGCCAGAAGCAATTCTGCTAAAGGTAACACAGCTTCAAATGTGGAAGCGATTCGGTTGCGCAGAACTTCAGCTGTAATCTCCCAGCTAAGAAGCCATTAAAAAAAAAAAAAAAAAAAAAGAGTCAAAAACAGGGCACTTAAACAAGGACCTAAAGTCATACTATTGTACTCTGTCCTAGTGTTTCACATTTCCTTAGCTTGATTTAGTGAAATTGTACCTATATCACTTCTTGACAAGAGTTTTGCGATGACTTTTCTCCCCTTAGAACAGAGGGATGTTTACAGAAGTACTTAAGAAACACTGAGGGACTGACAGCTAACCTAAGCACGTTTCCATGAGTTTATGTATTCATCTGTTAATGAGCAGTAAGGAATAGGCATATTAGCTTTATTTTAAACACCAACACATGGAATTCTTCCTGTGTTGACATAAGACAAAGCCAGCACACCACAGGCAGCTTAAGCCCTGCATGTAAATCAGAATGAAGAACGTGCACGTGACTTACTGTAAAGTGGAGCATCCTGTTCCACAGAAGGCTGCTCTGGGGCCAGTGCTGTTCAGTGGTTGAGATGTTTGTTGCAAGTGCAGGGGCACAGCTACAGCTCTGCTTGAGTAATCACATACACACATTGAAGAGGTGCATTCTGCAGCTTGAGTCTCTGCTGCAGTGCCAGGAGATGGCTGCTGAGGCTAAAAAAAGTCAGAGCACAAACATGGGTAAAGTGTTAACAGTGACGAATGCTTCATAGCTTCAGCCTGGCCATACAATAGGCTCTTTCTAGAATCCTGGCAGCCATTTTTTTAAGCAAACCCATCAAACGTTAAACCTCACTAACACAGCTGGAGCTCCAGTGTATTTCTGGGAAATAGCTGTGTGGTGCCACGAGATGGCATGCAATAGTTCCTCTTGGCTGAATTCACAAGATTAGGCTTTGCACTGATGATATTTCCTCTTGTTATTTTTTTCTCCAGCAGACGCTGTATTCAAATGGTTGCCAGTTGGCTGCTGTATGCTAGATAGTACCTTGCAGAATCACAGAGAGGTAACTGTGAAACCAGCTGACTGAAGGCAGCAATGGGCTCAGCTTAAGTTATTTCAAAGATGCAGAGTTCTGCTGCCAGCTTTCCAAACTAACCATGGGGGCAGGGGCAAAGTTTGTTTTGAAGAAAACAGCTCTGTACAGGCAGGGACTTGTTTTAGATCGTAGAATGCTTAAGAAAAGCTCTGGGTAATATTTCCAGCCTCTAAGAGATGTGAGTGCTGATAAAGGAATCAAGCTGAAGGGGGCAGGATAAGGATCAGCGATGTTCGATTGTGATGGCTTCCTCAATTACATACTGAGCTTGGTTTGTACTAGTCAAATGTGCTCACAATCCCTCCCCTGCCACAAAGGCCTCGCTGGCATCAAGCTGAGGGTTTGGCTCATCAATTGGGGTTGGGCACCTGGAATCTCTCATTTTAGGTTTGAATCCTGTAACGGACAAAAGATCACACTGCAAAATATTTCTGCTTTTGTAAACAGTGTGTAAGCAACTCGTGCTTTGTAGTCGTCTTCTGTGCATTCTTCAGGACAGTGCCAAGGATTCGTTACATGTCTGGGCAGAGCTGTGCTGGGCATTCTACAGAAAAGCAAAAATTCTTAATGTGATTTGCCTACACCATCTGTGGTAGAAACTCTGGCTGCCACATAAGGGGGAGTCAATACTCACCACTGCACACTGGGGTTTTTAAAATTATTTAAAGTGCAAGAACAACCTCATAAAACAGCTCCCCAAGTCAAACAAAACTGCATTCAGCTAGGTGATTCTTCATCAGTTCTGCCCACCCTATCACCTACTCCATCTGAAGAATTAAAGCTCCATGAAAGCTAAAGCAGAGATATTTTGTTAGACATCAGATTGCTGTAGGATTTAGTAAGTTTAGCAAGGAACACACACCCTTCTCAGGAAGCCTCAACTGATATTAATTGTTAGGTGCCACTGTGAATAGTGCATAGATGCACTATGCTGCCAGTATGCAACCAAAAAATAAGAATTTCACTCTGGGAACTGATCAGTCAGTCTTAGGAACATCCTTTGCACATTACTGCACATTAGTACTAAGGCACAGTTTTTGTGACATGTTATACTTGGTGTGAGTGATCGCATCAAGACTCATCATTCAAAGGCCACAGATCCAGCCAGGACAGGCATGCAGAGACCTGCTCTGAGTAGACCTGGCTGAGTACTTAAGTGCGGTTCACCAGTTTGCTACCTCCTCCTCAACAAGGCTCCTTCTCCTGAGTCCCAGCAGGTGAGTGCAACCCCATCTCTGCCCATCAATCGCATACCCCTCTGTGCTGCACACTCGTGCACCTGCAAAGGCAGAATTTTGCCCTTAAGAGAAGACTGCAAATGCAATTGTGCTGTGCTTGCAAGCTGAGTACAGCCCTACCAAATAATCGAATTCTCAGCCTTTGATCCTATAGGATCAGAAGATAGGGCTCCTCCTTAGTTGTGCAATGTTGTACTAATTTCTTAGTGCAGTGTTCTGTATTTGTTAGCTAATCCTTTCTAAAAGCTGTTGTTCAGCTCACCCACAACAGAACTTCAGAGAGACCACAGAGGTCAGGATCACCTTGGGCAACCCATGGCAACAGAGAAAGCCACTTCTGCCAGCAAAACAGCCTGCTTTAATAGCAGTTCTCATGGCTGAGTGCTGTTTACTCTTTGCAGAGGCAAGTGGCTGCAAATTTACATGCTTGGTTCATGGAATTTGCAGTCTAGGTGAGCTATGAAAGCCCAGCAAAAACTGAGAAACAAAAAACGAGAGGTGAACACAAGCTGCAAAGCCTGTACTTGAAACAGGCTTCCTAGTAAGGTAGGAAAATGCTGGCAGATAAATCAAGATTTCAATTAATTAAAGGACCTTCCTCCAGTAACAGTCATTAGTAAAAAGCAATGCAGATCTATGAGCTGTACATTTGATAAGGGGTGATGAACATAATAGGGTCCCAGGGTTGGTTCTCCTGGACTTTCTGTTGTGCTGTGAGGATGTTACGGCACTGCCTGGAATAAAAAGCTCATTCCAGAGGTCTTGCTTCTACGTGAATGTTAGTCACAAACAACCAAGCATCTTCAATAAATTTACCTGGTGTTAAAGAAATAGCTTTGATTTCTTCTCAGTGCGGTATGCGCGTGCTGTATCACACAGCTCGGACAGTAGCTAAGAGTCAGCAGTGTCCACCCTGCTACCATCTCTGCCTTATCCTCCAAGCTGATTTCCCCGGAAAATACATTTTTCTCAGTCTTCAAAACAGTCCTCCTTAAAAACAAACTGAAGATCTCAGATCTCCCACTGTATGGGCTTGGAGATGTGTGTTGGTTGCACAGCTTCAAGATCTGGAAAAATTCAAGCTAAGGGAGAAACAGCACAACTTACCTATGGAACATTAGAATTTGGAAGAGAATGTTGAAAATGCTGTAGACCATGGCTCAATTGTAACAGTCAGCAGGCACCGGTCAGGTTTGATCCTTCATGATGGTAAGGCTGGAATTGAAAAGGTATGAGAAGTCATTTCCCAATGCAGTTTGTGCCCTCAGGTGGGCTGGAGTTCTCACAAACCACGGAACGGAACAAATGTGGTCCCAGGCAGTGGCAGCAGCTTCCTAAGGCTCAGCCCTCAGACATTAAGAGACGTTCCTGTACATATAAACAGTGCTTGGATAAAATCCTGCTGGAATGCAACTGCTAAGAAAATAGGAAGCAACTGGAAGCCTTTGTATTGCCAAAGAGCATGCTGGGCACTGGAAGTGGCTGAATTTGTAAAACAATTACCTTTTGTTTAAGGGTTATGTTTTTTATTTGAAACGTATTTCTTGTGCAGCTTATAAGCAACACCTGGTCAGAGAAAGGAAAAAACCACGCTTCTTGCTGTTGGGCATGCCTTGTGTAACAATGGAAAGGAACGCACTGTTCCTAACACATTTCTTGTCTGTTTTCATTCCCAGCAGCCAAAAAAAAAGAAAAAGAAAAAAAAAGAATAAAAATAACATCCTTCTGGATTGCATTATTCTATTATACTTCTGATTATTTCTACCCTAAAACTGCATGTCATAAAGGAATGGGAAGGCTTTGAGGGATTTGGGGTGAAGCAGCCAGAACCTTGAAGTACTGAGCCAAATGTTCTTGAAATGCTTCTTGGGAACTGCCATACACAGCTCTCAGGGAGGCCTCGCAGCACATCCTTACCTGGCTGCCCCTGGGACGCCCCTGCTTGCTTCAGCCCTGGGTCCTGTCCTTGCTGTGCCCACCTTCAGCCTGCAAGCCTCTGCTTTGGGCGCTGTCTCAGTACGAATACTAACAGGTGCTGTCAGAAAGGACCCGCTGCGGCAGCACCTGCTGCCATATCCTGTGCTACAGAGGAAATATTCCAGGTTAAGGCCTAAGGGCATCTCAGATTCTTGACTTTTATCCCATCTCCTGCCCCCATTTTCTTCTTTCTTAATTACTCACCCAAAGGAAGCCCACATCATTTCTGGATGGTGCCTTGCACTGTCATTCTCAAAAGCTAGCACAGGCTTGCTAAAAATAAGTAAGGTTTTTTTGTTTGTTTTTTTTTGTTTGTTTGGGTTTTTTTTGTGTGTGTGATGTATAGGAAGCAAGAGGCTGAAAGAGATCTGTTAAAGGACAGGAAAGCCAGATGGCCTTCCAGTTAATAAACATACGTTCTCAGATTAATCAGCATAACTATCTTAACGGAGAAATGCTCAACTCTTCAAATCCCCATTCAAAAAGGGTGAAACAAAGTCTTGGGTTCAGCAATCCAAAGCACAAGCCTGTGTTGAATTACTAGAGCAAGACGAGAAACATTTGCTGTTCTGTGGGATGCTCTTGCTCCCCTCCTCCCCCCCAGCAGAGCTCTCACAGGCACTGCAGTCCTTCTCTTTGAGTTGCTTTGGCTCAGTGGGTGATGGGCAATCAGTGATTGCACAGGGAGGAGGGCTAGATGGAGCAGGAAGCACTATCCCATGAGCAGCCAGAGGGAGCAGGGTGCTGGCTGCAGTGCTCTGGAGGCCGAGGAGAGCGGCGCTCATCCCACTGGTAGGTGGGCACAAGCACACTGCCACATATTGCCACAGGAATGTACGCAGTTGTAGTCATTAACGTGCCACCTCACAGGAAAGAACTGATACTGCTGCAGTTTGCAGCACAGCTGTAAAACAGAGACTAAACCCTCAAACTTAGTAAAAAGGAGCCTGAAGCAAATCAGAGATGCAGATGAGAAGCAAAAGGGGTCTTCAGCAAAATAGACAAAAAGTGGCACCTGAAGTTCATAGAATCGTTAAGACTAGAAAATACCACCAAGATCATCTAGTCCAACCATCGACCCGGCACCACCATGCCCCAGTGTCACACCTACCCTTTTTAAGCTGCCGTGGAAGCTTCAAATTTATGGATGAGCTGGAGGGTATTCCCAGATTGAAACTTCAGCTGATAGTGGTAGATATGTACTCTTCCCAGGCTGTGTTTTCCTCACCAGAGGCAAGAGGTTATCTTTTCCTCTCCAGCACGGTCTTTGTAATGCCACACGAAATGGCATTTTTTAAGGTTACACTGCAGAAGGAGCACCTGGCATGGCTGTTGGCTGTAACTTTGCTGTCAGTTACTGATGCTGACTCTGCACCCCTGAAAAGGATTTACACTCCGGGCCAGGTACTTCCTCACTGGGGATAACTTTTACCACCAGATCTTGCTGGAACAAGATGGCTTGAAAACTAGGAAAAAAAGAATGAGGAAATCAGTGATACCAATTACACACCAAATGAAGATAAGTCCCTCTGTCTCGTTAGCACTTTAATTATGCTTGGATTTGAATTCTAAACATAGATCACAAGTATTCACAGGAGCAGGAACTTACTTCTACTGTTGTAATCCCCTCCATACCTAAATTTCTCTCACCTGTAAGATCAACACTTTAAGGATCTATCTGCCGGAGTCACAAATAAAAAGATGTTGACACTCCACCACTTTCTTAGAAATAACAAACATTGTTTAGCAGTGTCTTATCTCTTGTATTTGCACAGCAGTGAGCATCCAGATTACTTGGCTGACTTCTCAACTCCCTGCGGTAGCTCTGTGGCAGGGCCCTGCCTCAGGACCCAGTGCTCTGAACACGGCAGAGGCAGGACATTTTCACTATGCATGTGTGCATGCATTTATGTGTGTATATCCATCTATCTAGATCTCTAAACGCAAAGTACTGAGAGACAACAATATTTGGCCTGAGCTTATAAGATTTAAAGTCATTTCTACCTGCTCTTGGTTGAGCCATTGACCCAACCTATCCCTTTTTGGGATTAATTTCAACTTATTCTCCAGTTCATCACTACAGACATGGCAAGGAACATACCTATTTGCCTCAGTTCAGTTGCTGATACATTTCTGCACAGTGCTGGATACATCCCCTGCATCTGGGTCTTCCGCATGGGTACTGAAAAAGACAGCAGAGCAATTTCCCTGGCCCTGCAGAAAATCCCCCCCGCGTCAGCTCTCCTCTCACCCTGAGATAGCCTTTAGATCACACACACCGCACCTGTACAAAACAAAAACAGGGAACTTCTTCAGTTCCAGTTGAAGCAAGCATTTCTGCACAGCCAATGTTCAAAGAAGGGAACTGGGCAGGACAGCAGAGAGAGAGAAGCAAACTCCTTTTTCCCTTCCACATCCGGTCAGAAATCCACAGCTTCAAGAAGTCCCATCTAAAAACAGAGATTTCCAAAACATCACCCGCATTTTTAAAAGCACAGAGAGTGCAAACACATTGCCTAGTGTGGCGTCAGTCTTTGCTAATTCTTTATCGGTGGCTACATTTGACTTATAAATACCATTAATTAGTCTAACCCCGTCTAACCACTGATCAAGTGAGAACCCTCAAAACTCAGTGTGCCCAGCCTGGCATGTGTAAGGAGAGTGAATGCAGGTACATGATTGGATTCCGGAGTTCATGCAGGACCTACAGGAGTCATCATTTCTGTGCCCATGGGATACGGGATAATTAGAACACCAGCTCCTTCCTGCACTAGGGCAGTCAGGAAGCACTTAAATAGAGGGAGTGTTTTTGCAGCTCTTATTCTCTAGAGATAATGGTGCAGAAATGGTGTGTTGTAACTCTACTGGTAGAGTTTACATCACTGTGGTGGCTTCCCAGAAGTTCTGGACTTCTGCAATCCCTCAGCAGACAGCACAGACCAGCATGGGCTGCATGGTGGCTCCCACATGCATCTGTGTGGTCAGGTACTTGTGGGCTGTACAAAACCCTGACAAGGCAGCCATGTGAGGCACCTGCATCCCCTACAGCTGCTGCACACCACTCCTTGCTGTTGCTGGGAGAGAGCTGTCCCCACTCCCCGCGTTCCCCACAGCATCACTGGTTTGGGTCAGTGTGTAAAGCGTGTAAAGCTGCCGCCCACTCAGGCAGCACTCAGAGCTGCTGTGGGGAAGAAGACACTTCGTTCCCAGCTCCAGCTGAAGAGTTTCCTCCATGTCAAACCAAGCAGGGACCGATAGACAGCGCTAACAGCAGGCTCTAATCTCTGCAGTTCAGTAGGAAACCATGCAAACATGAAAGAGCCTAATGCTGGGTACAACTTGTGGTTCTAATGAGAACATGCCCTCAGGGTTTATAACAAAGAAATTCCAGTGGCTTTATTGCATTGTGTCTGAATTTTCCCCGCTACTTCAACTGGATACAGTGCTGGGAGATGGCGACTGGAGGAGGAAGTTATTTGCACAACTGCAGAGGGAAGCAAGCGACCTCAGGAGAAACTCACAGCCAAGACGTCTGTGCAGCACAGACGCTGGAGACTGCCGCCTACAGCCGCCATGTGGGCAATGCCTGCCCTGGTGCCAGAAGAGCACCCAACTTCTCATGCCCACCAGCACACACTCCCATACAGCTCCAGCTGAGGTAACCTTACCACAGAGCACAAAAAGACCACGGGCCCCTACACCCTTTGCCACTTGGACCAGTAGCTGTACAACAGTGTTTTCTCTACAAATGAGTGCCAAATGGTATTCTTAATTCTAAAGACATGGATGCTTCTGCCATGTCATCAGAACCTCATAGAATTGACTTCGGTGCAGCACTCAGATAATTTTCACATCATTAAGTATTTGTCTCGGATCAAAAATTCAACCTATTTCATAAAGGTGAAAGGGTATTTCATTGCCCTAAAACACAACCAACATGCTATTAAGATTAATAGCATATCATATACGGTACAAACTATCACTGTGTCTTTCACCTTATTAGTAATTAATTTACAACCACCATCTCCTGTCGCTAGTAAACCTTTACATCCACAATATCCTACAAATACCATGTGGGAAACCACAAGCAGTGAGCATCACATGGGGATGTGTGACATGAAGGAGATAAAAAGTGATACTTCCAAAGGCCTCTGAGCTGTGACTGCATCGTTTTGAAGGACAGCAGTGGTAGTCAGCGGTGAGAACCAAGAGAAGAGCTGAGCTACAACATTTCCAGCCATTTTCAATTGCAAATGTATTCTTTGAATCTTGTTTGAAACTATTTGGCTCTCATCAATGAATTTTATAGAGTCACCATTATGGTAACCATTATGGAACACTTGAATTCCCAAATTCCCTTTTTTTTTTTTTTTTTTAAATAATAGACTACCACTTAACACCAAAACTGAGCAGATAAACTTCAGAATGGTTGCAGTAAGTATAAAATGCTTTTAAATGCTGCTGCAAAGCCCCCACAGCAGCCACGCATCCATCCCAAAGTCCCAATCCTTACTTACAAACTGCTGCTCCAGTAAGAGGGATTACATAAACCAGTACATTCTTCTCCACCTTCTCCTTCAGACATTTCTCCCTGCTTCACATAAGCTATAAAGAGAAACAGCACACTCTTAGTATCTGCTGAATCAATAGATAGCCATGTTCAGTCAAATCCTATTAAATACTGATACAGCGTGCCAGTGTCTAACAACAGCGGTGTTGATGACATGAAAATCCTCTGCCTGGCAGAGGGAAGGAGGCCATGGTGCCTCACAGTGGCCTCTGAGCAAAGGAGAAAACAACTTTTTTCATCATGCTTTTCACCATTAAGAACAGGTTTTGTTCAACTTGCTAATCATATATACGTGTGTTTATTTTGCCTGTAAGAGAAAACGTTAAAATAAAGTAAAAAGGATGAATTTCACTAAAAGTACAGTAATTGGGACAGAAAATAAAGGATGAAAGAGGAATAACTCCTCTATTTTCTGTAGCTGGGTTCTGCTACTTGCATGATGTGACAATAACCTTCCTGATATGTTAATTTGTTAGATTAGAATGTCTTTAGGTTCAGTCATAAAGGCTCAGTAATAAAACTGCCCTGACTTGCGACAGCTCAAAGAAGGCAATCTATGAAATCAGCCTCAGCATTTGGTATAGCTTCATGTAACCCTACAAGCAACATGAGGATTTAATGATATCACATCAATGAATCTGAACTGCCATTGAAGAAATGGAATAATACGCTCTAAATTCATTACAGGCAAGTGCTCAGGTGTAGTTTGCCAATTAACGTGTGACTTACCTGGCTTTTCAATAGAAAGGCACACGGGGAAGGTATTCCAGTGCTCAAATCAGTGGAGAAAGCTCTGTCAGCTGCCACTGAGCCACAGCTGTAAGCCTGAAAAGAACAATTTCTGTATGAGTTAGGTTATTTTTGTCAGCGAGAAAATTTTCCACTATGCAAATATTCAAAGCTGCCCAGTAACTTCTCATGTAGCTGCTTAGAGGTACAACCTAACCTAGGAGAACAGAGGACGCCACACCTTCCCACTAAGCCAGCCCCACGTGCACAGCCACTGGGCAGGCCCTGTGCCTCTGTCACTCTCAGCCTGAGGACAGACCAAGCAGAGGTGTGGCAGCCCTGGGGGGACATTTTACTTCTTCGAACCCTGTGAGCCAGGCATGCCCAACCTGTGGCATGTGGCCTGGCCTGCAGTCACCCCCCCATCCTGCACCATTGTGGTGGCAGCTCTACTCCACCAAGGAGTCCAGCCTTACCCTGTGTGCGCACTCATTGCCCAGCACCAACCAAAAGTCGCTTCTCTTTCTGTTTGTATTACTGAAACATTCACTCCAGTAGAATAGCAGCAAATGAGGCATATGCAGCTTCCAGTCGCACCTCACGTCACTGGGTGGCTTATGCTGAGACAAATTTAGTAACAAACTAATGCTGACTTTGCAGCCTCACATACAAACCAGGATGAAAGGAAACTAAGAGAGAGAAACCTGCTCAGCTGCATACACACCAGTGAGATGGCAGAGAACCAATCCTCACAGCATAGCATGCAGGACAGGAAGTAACAGACCGAATACAAAAAGAAGACTTCTGGTGCACCCAGCCTGGCTGCTGAGTTGGGCCCCTCCATTGGACTGTGGTCACAGGGAGGCGATACAGCTGGGCTGGTCAGTAGGCAGTGCTTGTGGGCTGTTTGCAGTCCTGCCTTCCCTACCAATACAGCACTGCCAACTCAGCCCTCAGGAGGGCTATTTACAACCCAGCAGACATGGCGGTCTTGCAGGCACACAGAAAAAGCAGGACTGCAACACTGTGCTACAAGACACCACTGGTTTGTGAAACCAGTCACTCCCCTTGAAGTGTTTCAGGCACTGGAATCTGGAGCCTCCCTTGCCATCGCCCTCAAATTTGAGTCTGCCTTTGCCCCGACACCCACCCAGGCCCCCCCCACAACCTTCCCACTGAAATCTCCTGCTTTTGGAATAGCACAGCAGGTTCCAGGAGCACCTCTGAAATGTCCCAGAGACACTATCCCAGAGCTGCTGCCTTCCTGGTGGCTGCACAGCCTGAGAGCACACACAGGTCTGCCCTCACCACCCTGCCCAGGGAGCTAACAGCTCACAGAACAACAGTGATTCATACCATACTTCCCAGCTTGTGCTTTTTGGCGGAGGGGAGAAACGAGATTTAAGCTCGGAAACCATCATCGTGGGCCGGTTATAAATCTGCCTTGGGTCTGTGCTTCTCCATGATCAGAAAGACAGGAAAGCAGAAGCAGGAATTCCTGGATGCCTTAAGACTTAAGGCATATTTTCCCTTCCCCGGTTTTCACACGCCCTATCCAGTCACCTGGCTAGGTCCCCAGCTCCTGCGCAGAGTCCCAGTGACACCCAGCACCCCAGCAAGCTGAGGGGTGCAGACAGCGGTGCTGTGCCTCACAGACCCGTGACTCGCATACCAAGAGGGCTGGCGGCTTTGTGGGCTTTTGAAAGCTTCTCTAATTATGCAGCAGTTTGCTCATAGCTGCGGTGTGTGCGGTCAACAGCACTTGGGCAGCTGGCCAGCAACACAATGCTCTTCCCATCTTCTTGCCAGAGTTCAAAGCACTTTTCAGAAAATTAGCGTTAACTAGTCTCTCCGAAATCCACATCTATCAACCAGCACAAACCAAGTTAAAGGTGAAAAATGCTCCACAGATTTAACAACTTCAGTACAAACAAATAAAACTGTGCTAAAACACAGCTGTTTTAAAGAAATAAACCAACCACTGTTAATTGTGACTGCAATGACACTATAATCACGGTAAAAATGAAGAATTCATCTTGCAGTTTCTTCTATAACTCACACATAGGTGTTTATATCACACAGTAATGTAGAATTCTAGCATCTTTCAGGACACATGGAAATTTAAAAGTATTTACGTGTGTAAAGTAAGACTTTCACTTGCAAGGTTCATTAAGAATCGATGAAGTTTAATTTCATTTCTTTAGTCTACCTGCTACTAAATCAGCAGAAAAACTTGGGGAATAAAGCGATGGATGATGTGTGATGAATCTAGTAAAATGTGCATGAAATACAGTCTAAGCAAAGGATGTATGAATTACCTAGAAGTGATCAGCATTTCTCGACAAGTCGCAGTAATTCAGGCTTCTGGATTCAGTCTCAAGGGTACTTCTATCCCAAGCACAAATTGCTGAGCATCAGTCATCAGACACCAACTTGGACGTGCTGTGAACACAGAATGAATCCACATGGGGATACAAAATTTTTACTGACAGAACCATAAGTTGCTTACCTCCAATACACAGGGTTGTGCTTGTGTTAAGATCTTGCAACTTCGATTTGAAAGATGACACAGTGATTCTTCATGTGCATCTATATGAAAATGCATTAAGTGTTTAGATTTCAGAAGTAAGCATCTGTCAAGGTGGAGTAACTGTCATGTATTCAGCCACCACTGCCCATATTCCCAGACTCTAACAAGAAGAAAAACAAGTGCGCATGTAATCAGTTCGATGCATAATCCCCCTTTTCTTTAGGTAGCTCTACGGTTTCCAGTTACTTCAACAGTCCTCTAACATATTGCTAATATTGCTACGTTGCTATTCAATGTACCACAACACATTCCAGATACACGAAAATAGTTAACACAATCTTACCTTTTTTCCTTAGGCCAAACAGTCGATAGCTTCCAAGACACAGAATAGGATATAATAAAATGTAACGTTAGCATGCAGCCATGGCAAAATCCTTGAACCCCACACCTCGGTTTCACACTGGCAGACGGTGAAAAGGATGCAGTCCCAGTACGCTGACATAACATAAATGCAGAAAACATCAGTCTATTTTTACAGCTAACAAATTCTAGAGAAACCTACTGAAATAATTGGAACTGTTTCTGTGAGACCTACTCATTGAAATAATGGTTATTTCGTTAGAAAAAACGCTTCAAATTTTATGGAAGTCTCCCCTTTCAACCCTACCATTGCTTGAATAAATTACTCTATTACTTCTGTTCACCATCAAAGTGAACTTGTTTTAATAGATGAATGTAGCTCAGCGATAAGGAAAGCAGATTTGTTCTTTGTTAAATGCAAAAACACAGAATGAAAACCTTGAAATTTCAACTGTCATTGTTTATTACTGTTTTGGCTACATTCTCTACAATTTCAGCAGCATCTTAAAGAGACAGTTAATGTTTCTTTATATACAATGAAAACAAAATGGCTTGCAACATCAGAAACAAGAGCAACAGTTTAACTGTACAATACTAAATGAAAACCTGTGGTAATAACAGCCTCCTTTTTCTGAAACATGGACAAAATTACAGATAGTATTCAGCATCCAGAATGGGACAGTAAAAAGAATAGTGAACTGGAGAGAGATATGCTGTTTTGAAAAATAAGTTTCTACCATACAAGGCAATTAGAAAATGTTTCACATTTTAAAATACCTGTACAAGCCACAAGAAACATTTCCTTGTTGATAGGAACTTCCAGAAATAGAGAATAACCATGAGCAACTTCTACATCTAGTACTGATGCACTCTACAGGTTGAGAGTGCAAGAAATTGACTTACGGAACTGTACTGCATACAGCCAACACAGTTCGGTTTTACATGCCTTGATTGTTAATGAGTTTCCTACTCAGTCTCTCTATAACGTACAGTTTACTTGCACCTTAAGGAGGTCATCTGATTCTTCTGCTGAAGTAAAAGCAACACTGTTTAGCAGCAATTAAAAGCGCCTTGAGGGAGACTTAAAAAAAATACAATATCCAATTAGAAAAAGCCATACTTTAAACATTTGTACAGGAATAAGTTGCTGAATTTAACTGAAAATGTGACATCTGTACAACAATTTACAATAGAGCTAGAAGGGAATTTATCATTATTCCTGCATAGAATATTATACATGACCTGTTTGCATTTGGTTTCATACTGTTGTTTGCTTTTATCAGAGGCCTGGAAATTTTCACATGTTTCAATACCACAGCAAGTACAGTATATTTAGAAAACTAAGCTTATTTCAAAATTAGCAACCTATTTGAGAAGTAAGTACCAGGAATGCCCTATCAACCTAAATTCTGTGAAAGAACATCACATGTTTGGAGGTACAAGCCTGAGTGCCAAACAAAATACTATAATTTCATTGAGGAATCGGATGTAGGACACAGCTTTGACTGTCTTGCATTTCTTACTTTGGTTTCAGAAGATCAATGTCTTGGAAACACGGCAATTCATTTAGTTTATTAACCAGACATGGAATTTTTCTTGTTCTCAAATTTGCTTACTACCTTTTAAAAAAATTTTAAATAATGAAAAACTACCCTTCATGTTAGAACTTTCCAGTATCAACCGAATGTACTTTAAGTATTAAAAAGATTATTTACAATGTTCCCCAGAAAAAACTAAAAACCTTTTCTTCAGTCTTAAACACAGTATACCTGTTAGTGTGCAACAGGCAATGTCATCCTTCAACATTTAAAGGTTGTTCTCTGAAGGGTATATCTATCCACAGTCCATGACCCATTCCAATCATACAAACAACACTATGTAGGAGGACTTCAGCCTGAAAACACAGTTATCAAACTTGTCCTGCGCAAAAACACCCAAATGTTCTCAAGCTCACGTCTGCATCTGGAAACTACACCAAGGTATCATGCCATTCCTCAGTTGGAGAAATTTCAGTATGAAATAATGCTTGAAGTAGGTGGCGTAGGGGATGCTGCTAGCCCAGTCATATGTAAGTTTCCTGAAGAATTTGATCTCCTCATATGGGGGAGAAGGTAAGGATCATTAGCCAGTTGATGGACATCAAATCTATCCTCTTTTCGGTACGCTAAGCAGCGCCTGATAAAGGCCTAGAAGAGGAATGCAGAAAGTTACAATACCATTCCAAATCCATCTGCTTACAATCAATAAGCATGTCCTCCCAGATAAACCAGGTTCTAAACAGACTCTTGTTCTTACATAATTCCATTCAAAGACAGCCTAACAATTCTACTACAGATTCCAATGAAAAACAGAGTACACTGTAGCAGAAAAAAAAAATCAGCAAGCCTAATTGGCTTAAAGTAATCACACTTCAAACACATACTTCAGACAAAAAGATGTATGAACTATATCTACAAGCAAAACATTAGCATTTCACACAGGGAGAATTCTGCTTGTGCTATCCCTTAGCAGCATAGTAAAAGCAAAAAGCAGATGTCTGAGAAAGTAGAAAGGAGCTCCACGGAGCTTCTAAAACCATCCAGTAGTGCACTGCATGAAGAGCAGAAGATGTAGGGACAGTTGCCACTTTCAACAGGCACTAACCAAAAGACCATTTAAGAAATCACCACCTAGCTGGAACTTCTCTCTCAGAAAGGAGTCAATTCCAACTGATTTAAAATATCTTAAAAACTGGGGAAAAAAAATCTCTGTTTATCTCCAGAGCTGCTTTTGAGACACTGTACTGTCCTTCATCAAGGTCCACATGGTATTTGTCAATTATTGCATGATGCAAGTTTCTGTTAAGCCTCATGTCTAATATATACAGAACACTCAGTCTCCTGGGAACTTGGGCTTCAAAATTTTACGACAGAAAATCCTTATTACTGCTACAGAACTCATTAGCACATCATTATTACTTAATCTAGAATTTAAAAGAATTACATATCTTTTCTTCATAAATCTCTTCAATTGTTTGTCCTCTGCTCCAATTAAATTTTCCTTTAAGCTCCAGTTTTTAATCTGTGATGTAAGATGTAAGTCCTAAAGAATCCTGTTAAAATTTCCTTCTAACATACACGTATCTTTGGACATTCGGGTTTTTAATTGAACTCTTCATAATGAATCCCTAAGAAATGAGTTGCTAAGTGTAGTTTACAAGGTTCTCAGAGTAACAGATTGTTTCTAAAATGTTTGTAGAATACTTTGAGGTTCTGTGGCAGTGCAAATATTACCATAATGCACAGGACACTGCACAATTTAGGAAAAAGTAGCAAGGACCAAAGGACAACTACAGTGTGGAAACTAACAGTGTCATTTCAGGTTCCGTATTTATTTCATCCCCATGTTTTCCAAATCAAAATTTCGGTTTATTGCTGTTCTTTTCCAACTACCAGGCCTATAAATCTACACAGTCATCATAAACTGTCCAAATTTACAAGTTAGTCTGAAATTGTTTTATAGTGCTTCCACCAGAGAATAATTTCTCCCTCTCATTTACAGCTATCGTGACATTGTTAATAATCTTCCATTATTCTCCACTCCTTTTTCAAACAGAACAAGGAACAGAGAATATAAAGTAAGTTACTAACTACATCAGAACCACAGTGAATTATTTGCTCTCTTCCGATGCCCTTCAGAAAAACATTACAAAGAAATGCAGAGTTTAAAGACAGAAATATAAACTGCTAGCACATAACATTACCAGCTATGAGTTCTATGATGCATATTTGTCAACTGCACTCAAGGAGATGATTTTTCCAAACTGAGATGAACCTCCCCCAAATGAAACCAATCAACAACAACAAAAAAAACCAACAAAAAACAACCATCACCACCTCCTCCAAAGTAACAGGACAAACTATAATATTCAACCAAATAGTCATAATTCTAACTGCAGCTCATTCACTAAAACTAGCTCTAGAAAATATAGCCAACACAACACACCACTACTGTTTATGTCCCTGACATAATTGTTTTCTTGGGAACCTACATCCTCTAAAACTGCGTTGCCTTTCATTTTGATAACGAGAAGCTCAATTGTCTTAACATCCTTGAACTTTTAGCAGCCTTTTACTTTTACAAACAAGTAACTTGGAATATTTTCTTCCAAATCCACAGAATTGGATTTGTCATAGATGCTCACATCAGAAACAACAACAAAAAAAACTAACAGAAAATCAGTTTAATCTGTTCTCCTAATCACTAGTCTGTGCACGTGTGTTTTGATACTATAAGTTTCAAAATAAGATTATCAAAACCCAAAAAATATTGCAATCCACACCTTTATATCTGATCAACTATTTTAGCTGTCTTCTTTCCTGAATCAGCATCAACAAATCTTTATCTTAAGAATTTGTGCTTCTAAGCTCATAGACAAATTAATGCAAGCATAATATGACCTCTGAAGGGAAAGATGTTGGCAGGAACACTCTCCAGGTATTCCGTAGTCAAACAGTCCTTAAAACCAACAAGGCTGGAGAGAATAAACATACACTATTTTCAGAGAAAGCTTCCACTGTTTGTAGAAGTATTTTATGAGAACTTTTAGTGAGACAGTTAAGGTTCTCCACAAAAAAAGGAAAGCAGGTGATTTTTGAGAGTCTAGTTTAAAGTTGCTTGCAGATTTCTAGATTATATGGTCTTGCTTTCAAACACATGACTTTAAGAAGTCCCAAAATAAATTTGTTGAAAGAAAGACATGAAAATATTAATTTCTTCATTATGTTTTCCTACATGTTAATTTACTATATACAACAGCACTCTTAACAGCAATTTTATAGCTGAATCCTTAAAAATAAATGAAACAGGTTTTAACCACTGCTCTGAGCTCATATAAAACATTACCTTGGCTTCATTGCTAACAACAGGCTTAACAGGGAACTGGACTTCTGTGGCTTTTAATATTGTATTTTCTTGTAAGATATCTTGCTGAGATTGATTGTGGCCAAATGGCTGAAAAATAAGCACAGGATTTTCTTCATGACAGTTATCCAACCATTTTGATTTCATAAATACTCATGCAAAAGTAAATTGATTACAGTGTTAATATATGTTTCTAGCCACTCTTTCAATTAAGAAAACATTTTAGTCAAAGCCTCTTACATTTCTCACAGTATCAGTGCACACTAGCAAAAACTAGCACAAGTCATTTCCATATAGATTCACATATTTACAAGTATTGTTCACATTTTACTGTAAACAGGCAAGCACTTATACTAACAACTTAAGATAGGTAAACAATATTTTCCTTACCTTTCTACCATAAAGACACTGGAAAAAGATTACTCCAACTGACCATACATCAACCTTATTAGAAATCTTTGGTGGCTCTTTGCCAACTACAAAACACTCTGGAGGCAAGTACCTGAAAAAGAAAACGTGCCTCAGTGTCAGCAAGCAGATGTATGAATCACTAGAATGTGTTCAAAGATCAGAAATGGTATACAAAAAAATTTGTGCAAGTTGATATTTGAATAACTGTGCAGTTATCTTACGATCCTTATTCCAACACTTACAACACTGATCAAAACTGACAATACAATTTTTTGTATAGTCAGGCAGCCAAATAAGGAACCTATTTTTTACTTAAACCACTAATAATCACTAATTATTCAAGCACTGGGATCCTATTAGGGTAAATATACACCTTCTGTCTCTGTTTGAACGTGGAAAGATGAAAGCCATACAGGACAATTTAAAGCTAGGTCTCATTAGAATCAAATGTAACATATATATGATTTTAAAGTTTTCAGTAGTAATACTGACATTAATAAGAGAGTTATAAGGTAGGTAAATGTGATCATATTTCTATGCCTATAATTTCCATGGAAGCCATATTTGAAAAACTGAAAACTGATGAAGTTCTTATGATATCCCTGAATCACAGAGGAATTTATGCAATGCAATCTCCTTCGAAAAAAATAAAACCAAGAACTAAAAATATCACTATGAAGGCAGTTAATTATTATTGACTGCAATAAAAATCTAAAAAAGGGGGTAAAAAATCCTTCAGAGCCATGACATAATCAGACATTCTTTCATCAACAGCGTGTAAGGCTTTAAAAATAATTTACAGAAATGCCTGTGAAAATGGAAATAAGTAAAAAAAATGAAGTAAGAAGGCAACACAACTATGAATTTCATACAACATAAAAAAATTCTTCTAGAATACTTGTGCACAATTTTGATTACAACATGCAAGAAAGATGTACTCAAACTAATGCAATTGCACAAAAAAAACTACCGAGATGACATGAAGAATTGAAAGCCACAATTCAGAGAGAAGCCAAATGCTTTAAAAACACAAGGGAGCAAGTATCAGGAAGGAAACAACCTAAATCAAAGGAGGCCAGTGTTGGTGCAGGAACAAACAAGTACAAACTGGCTACAAGCAAGCAGTTCTATAAATTAGAAGATTAAGTTTCTAACGATCATAGAACCGAGGTTATGGAACAAACTGCAAATCAGAGATGACTGGGGACAAAACACTGAATTTAATACAAGTGGCTGTAAGTATACAGAACAGATTACATGACCTGAACGCTTGGAAGAACAGGTAACTCAACCCAGTGACTGAAGAAATCTCTCCCACTACTACATTGCCGAGTTCATGCAATTTGCCTTACACAGATTTATCCCCATGTCAAACTAACTCAAAACTTTCCCTCAGAGAAAGCAAAAATTAGAAACACAGATTTATCATCATTGTGTAAAGGTCACAGACAATTTTAGATCTCTCAGTTCACGACATTACTAGTGCATGTGGTGCTTTAGATGAAAGCCAAAGGCCCAAACTTTTTGAACAGTGTTCCTACAATTAAATATTTAAACTCCTGCTTAAATTGGAGCATTACAGAAAGCAGTAACAGCCTAACATTTCTAAAATGCTTTAAGTTGGAGGACTGTCTTTTCACAGGATGTGCATCCCAAAAATTTTCAAGGAAAAGACAAAATCCGTTAAATGCAACTTTCAAATACAGGAAAAGTTTAAGAAGAAATAGGAAGGACACTGGCTTCTCTGTTTAGAGTTAAGAACCAAAAGCTGAAACCTATCTTGCTACAGACAGAATGAGGAGAAAAACAAACAGATGAATTCACAAATAATCATCCAGTCAATATAGGCTTTCTATTCCACTCACCCTGACACAGGTACTGTGCACACAGGCTCAAAGATCTACTGTGCCACCTTGCATCTTCAAATTCTACAAACAGCTTTTCTGTTAGCAATAAAATGTACTTTTGTCTTTCTTGCTCTGTAGGCAGATCTAAAATTTCAGGTTTTTGGACAAGTATGTGGATACACACAGAAAACAAGTTACAGCTGCTCAGCTGTCATTAACCTTTAGGATGGAAGAGTAAGTACTCTTTTATCCTAAGGACATTACCTTCTGGTAATCCCTGCTCTAAGATTTCAAGGACTAAGCACCCACACTTAATCATTACAGCTCTGTCAAACATCTTTAACCACCTGCAGCCGAAGATTAAACACCTGCTTCTTCTGGGAAACAATGTTTATAAATCACAGAGATTTGCTCCGCATTTTAAATATACATCTATCTATATCTGCATATAGATTCCTAACTTACTTCAGCTATGGCACTGTTCTGGAATATTCATGAATATCAAGATCCACAGTACAGCACAAAAATCTTTGTTTGTTATTCATGTTAGTATTTTTAATCCTAGCTATCTCTAGGAATTAGCTTTATGAAAGCATTTCTGAAGCTTCAAAAATGACGTAAGCAATAAAATCAAACCAGGCATTACCAGTAAGTTCCTGCTCCCTGTGAAGTTAAATCCATTCCATCCACACCATAGCTATCATCATCCATTATTTTGGACAAGCCAAAATCAGTAATTTTTATTTCTCCACATGCTGTTCCATCTACAAGAAGAATATTACCTAAACAGAGGGGAAAAAATACATTTTTAACTTCAAAAGATGCCACCAGAATGCTTCGTTTTCAAAACCGGCCACAATTTTCAGGAACATTCAACTTAATGAGGGGTCAGTGACATATTTGTATCATCTTTATGGCCTCAAGTCTAGAGCAACTGGACTACGACATTTTAGTGCTATCTCAGGAACTCTCTAGGTTATCACTACTACCATCTCAGATGGCTTGCTCAACTTGGAGCTGACTGGACAGCAATATAAAACAGCATATTAGTCATAATGAAGTTTTGTATTTTTCTGTCCAGAAAAAATTCTGAACTACACAGGGTTTGCGCATGCCAGCAAATAGTGCCAAGACATGCCGCAGTTCAAAAAAATCTAGCTCCACATGTTAAAGTTGTGCAAAAATTTGATTTTAAAAAATCACGTGATGAGTTTCCTCTAAAAATAGAACAAAAACTAATGAGACTAAGACTACATTCTGTACAACTTCATAATATGAAATCTGTTATTCTTTAATAGAAATGTATATGAAGAATTCAGCAAGCAAACAGCCTGGCACTACTAGCTACATAACAAACTCTAGACTTGGAAGTTTAGGGCATTAAAATGCACAAAAAACATAAAAGATAGAATACATCATTTAAGACAATATTCATTATTATTACTAGAAAGCTTCACTAGAATTTAGAGAAGAGATTCAAGTAACAACGGTGTTTACACTGGCTTCCTGAGAAAAGCTAAACTATTTCAGATAAAGAGGTAGTTAAAAAAAAAAAAAAAAAAAGGCTACAAACATGCAAGGATGCATAAGGAAAAAAAAGATTCAGAATTAGAAAATATTTCTGCAAAGTCCTGGTTGGAAACACTTATCCTTAGATGTAGAAAGTGATTATTTCAACCCTTTATAGGCTAAGAAATATATAATACATACTTACACTACTAAATATTAATGTATCTACAGGCTCTAACGACACTTTCTTACAAATACAAATCTAAATAGCACAAAGGAAAAATGTTGTAACAAGTATTTTTATAAAAAAAAGACAGATTATTTTAAGAGTAAAACTAGAAAGAAAAGTAGCCACCTCTCAGATTAAATTAAACCTGTCAATCCAAAGATAATTTTGGTATTTTGAGGCATGAATTACAAAAAAAAAAAAAAGAGGGTAAAAATGTGATGACATTTTCAATTTTGTCATTACTCATTTACCTGGTTTAAGATCATAGTGTATAATAGGGGGCTTGATCTCATTGAGATACCGTAGTGCATTTACTATTTGCATTACAATGGACCTAGCTTCCTTCTCTGACATCAATTTATGTTGCTTGAGATAGAAATCCAAGTCATTGCCTTCACAGTATTCTAACACCGTGCAAAACCTATGGCAGAATTTACAGACAAAATTAAACGACACATCCACATGCAAGATCAAAGTTATGACAATATAGTTTAATACCAGTAACTTTAACAACAGCTGCCTGAATATTAAATTCCATGAATGAAATTGTTAATAAAACATGTAGCATAATGATTAGACTATGTAACCTGACATCAATCAGAACACAAACAATTCACCAAAAAAGAAAACTTATGCACACAGAAGAGGTGTTACAAAACAGTGTTTTCATCACTTTATAGAAGATCTCCTATCTATATCTATCTCTCTCTCTCTGTCTCTGCAACAAACTTCTGCAACTAGTGGTTGAGGTTTTTTTGCTGCCACTGTCCACTTTTTTCCCCTCCTTTTTTAAAAAAAAAAAATGTCCCTAATGAAACTGTAAGTATTTTGGCTGAAAGTCAAATATTCTTCATTTCTGCTTATCCAACATACAACACTAAAACCCTTGTCACATTCTAGAAAACATATATTCTCATGTACTTACGTATCTGTATCCAAGGAGAAGTAGTCATATAATTTAACTATCCGGGGGTGATCCAGTTCTTTGTGTATTCTATACTCTCTGCAGGCATGTCTAGAAGAAGATTGATACATTAATCTTCCACTATCGATAAAATGCTATTCAATTTAACATATGAAGCGTAAGTTATTAATATTTACTTGTGGTAGTTTTCTTTCTTTTCATCCCTCCAGCTTTTGTTAAGCTGGTGAATCTTCACAGCAGCATATCTTTGTTCATAAAGATCAAAAGCCTAAAAAAGAAACCCACAAATATAGCAAAGTTATAGCCGAAAATGATGATAAAAATAACGCCCAACAGAAAGAAACAAAACTGGCATGTAATTCACATGCCTATCGTAATGCTACCTCTCTTCCACAGACTAATCAAGGAGCTTTTGCTCAATCACCATTTAGCAAGTATACACATTAAAATCCTCTTGCTTATTTCAGATCCCTATTTTCACTTTTCAGTCCCAGAAATCAAATGTACAAGAGTACATGCTTCAAACACACTAAATTTAGTAAACTCAACGCACTCTACCTTGTACACTTCACTGAAGCCACCTCGGCCAAGTAAATGGAGTAACAAATACCGTTCATTCAACGTAGGGTGATCTTTAAACCTTGAAAGAAAAAAAAAGATTTAATTCATTTCTGCTTAAGCTACAAAAACACAGTCTAAAATGTAAACATCTGGGTATTACTACTTAAACAGAACTTTTCTTTCTACTAGTGACATATAACATACTGAAGAATATTTAACCACGTGCAACTTTATGGCACAGTTATACAACAGTAAATTTTGATCATTTAGCATAAAACTCCTATCACAACTTTATTGTCAAATCCCCTAATTCTGGCAAACTTTTTGCCATTTTTCTCTCTTTGTGAGGATAACAAAAAAAAACACCCTTAACTCACACTCTGTAAACACTATGCTCACAATGAGTCAATAGGGAAAAAACTATTCTGTGTTACGTTCACTTTGTTTTGAAACAAAACCACTATCAACAACAGTAATCATCATCAATATCATCAATAGTAGAATCAGTAGGACCTGCACCTACTCCATAGCATGAGCTCTGCTTTTATACTTTCTGAACAATCAGAAATAAAAACAGAATTTCAGCACATTTTTCATCTCTCCAATCACTTTACTCTTATTAATAAACATGCCCAGGAACTATGCAGTGCTAATACACTAAGTGTTGGTGAATACTGCTTTGCAATCTGTATCACTAGAGGGCTGTGGTTCTCTTCCCTACATCCCACAGCAGGTGTCCTGCCAAAATCACAAACCCTTCCTTTGCATAAAAGGTTTATGAAATGAGATACAGCAGTGCTCTGCTCACTGATCCCAATTTACAAGAAGTCAGCTTCTGCTTTCTGGAACTCATGAGGAAGATACACTTCCAATTTCACACAAAATTTGACCAGACCTGTTGTACATACTCATCTTCCAACAAAATGATTTTTATATAAGACTAAGAAGTTACAAAATAACAAACAGTAATATGGGGAAAGCATGTCAAATGACTATGTATCTGCTCACACTCTCATGAAAAGCAAGGAGAAAAAACTCTTTCCAAATGCAAAATGTTGCAGGATAAACACCACACTCTCTCCTGAAATACGCAGAAGACAAAACACAACCTTCAACCAAACCAGTAGCCAGAGTCTGACTACTCATGTTAGCAACAGTGAAGGAAAAGAGTACAAAGGATTCAGTGAAACATGATAGCTACTGTTGCCCTTTCAGGCTTCGGAAATGGATGGATTAGATAGAAATATGCTTCTTCTGTTAAACCAAGATGGTGAACTGATTGTCCTTCCAACAAGAAATTGGATTTCAGTTTACACTTTTTGAAATACAGGTTTCTAGAAAAGTTCTTCAGAGAAAGAAAACTGGGATAAATATTTAGGCAAATAGATAGTAAATGACACACGCAATACAAAAATTGGCAAGTCTTCTCACTCAGAGTAATAGGTGACCTCATATGGTGCTACTGTATCACTTTAGGACCAAAGATAAAATATTACTAAAATTGGCACTAACAAGAAAATTAGCAAGTTTGTTCATGATTTCTGAAATGCAAAATGATCTTAAAAAAAATAATAATAATAATTAAACAGTCTTCTGAAGTTACATCAAAAAGTCTAAGCTCAGAGTCACACCTAATTAATGTTTGCTGTGTAAGACGTTACTTCTTATATTTGTGCACCTATCAAGGAGAGGAGACTGGGGGGAGGATAGTGAATACTCAACACATCTTCGGTACAATGATGAGATGCTTACACTCATGAATCTAAGGCCAGTTGCTAACTATACCTCATGGCAAACTTTAAAGAAGGGTTTAGGGCTAGTATGAGGAAGAACTAGACCAGAAGACTGAGCTGGAGTTAAAATTAATCCAGAAAAAGAAACCATGGAAGCTGGAAATTTAACTTGGATCAACTTTCAGCAGCTGTTCACTAGAGAAATGCAATTCTTGGCATGTGAAAAGAAAAAGGGCAAGGACGTAAGGAAATAACTGCAGATAGGCAGAACAAATTTATTGGAAGCAACATTGCCACCTTAAAGCACTGATGAAACACTATGTGTTAGAGTTTGTATTCCCCACCATGAAAAACACACTAATTTTATTAGTTACATAATTACTACTTTGGAACCTACATAGTTAAAGTAAACCTTTAATGCCAATTTAACATTAGGATATATTGCCACTTGAGCTGAAGTACAGAGTAAATTTAACATAACACAGAAGATTCTATGTTTGTCTTTCTCCTGTCAGGCACCTCTAATGTAAATTACAGTGCAATAAAACTAACTGACTTAACTGCTTTATGAAATAGTTCTTCACGCATCAAACCTCCCCATCATTTTCTTATGGTCAGCTTATGGTTCCAAGATTTTTTCCTAGTTCCAAGATAATTTTTTCCTAGTGAGGTGATATTGCAAATTTTAGCATTCCTGCATTATAATCTGTGTATATGTATTATTTCCTGCATATTCAGTGAACTATTAAGCTTTAAAAAAATTACTGCGTGTTTGGTAAAGCTTAAATATGCTGCTTTTTAAAATGCATACAAACAAACAAGGAACCAAAGAAAAAAATCATGAACCTGCTTATATCCTACAAACAAAATTTGATTTTAAAGCAGTATTTTTAAAGTAGACATGTAAAATCAAGACAGTAAATCTTACTGTGAATTATCTTCATTATTAATTCTTTTCAGTTCTCTGATGTGAAGATTCCTAACTCTTTCCAAACGTTCAAGTTCTGCTTGTATTTCAGCTTCCTCCTGCAAATGAAAAGAATCAAGTATAAAAGCTCATTTACTCCTCACTTGAAAAGGATATTTTTACCTCTGCATCAATACTAGTGGTGATGGAGGAACATTACATTACAAAACCATACTGAACTAGAAGAAAGTACTGCTTTTCTTCTAAAGCCTGAAAAACTCAGAGAGATAAGGCAAAAAATATTTTCAAGGAACTTCCTGTTCATGAATCCCCAGGTAATGGGATGTTCACAGTGCTGTTCTGCACTGTAGGGATGCTATTCAAAATGAGAGGCAGCTGGGTTTTGTACCTCAGCCAAGGAGAGAAATTATCTGGGAAGCAGGCTAAAATTGATGTACGATGGAAAAAAAAAAAAATGGAGATATGCACAGTTACAGATTTTGTACAAACTGGCAGATTAGGAAAAGATGTCTGAAATATGTAGAGGCTGGAGGGTAAACAAAAAATATAACAGAATAAACTGTTACAGCAAAAGTGTTCTTGAAGTGCTAATACAGAACACCAAAACAAAGCTAATTTCAAAAGATTTATCCATTTTTATCTTACTAAACTTACAAATGTAGAGTATGTATTACCTAAAACCTCAAATGCAATTTCAAAAATACTATGTTAGCTATGAGGATATTCTCTAACTAATCTTGTCACTTAGAACTATGTCATCTTTATGCTGCATGTAAGAAAACATTTAAATAGTTATCTATTCAGAATCTCAACAAAAAAAAGGAAAAGAAAGCACAAAACCTAATTTATGGAAACGATCACTTCTATCCATGTGGTACGCTCATTGAAAGACTCTGTCAAAAGAGCTGCATCTATTTCAGAGTAAGCACCTCTAAAACTTGAAACTTCGAAAGAATGAGAGCCAAAATTAGTCCATAGAAGAAATCTAATAATTACAAAATTACTCTAGCTGAAAAGGAGAAAGCAAGCCTGGCATCTGATACGTGATTTTTTGTTTTCTTTTTTTTTCTGTGTATGGGTCTTTTTCTTCCCCCAGCAGTGCCCCACATCTTCCTGTTACTTTGGCACAAGCTGTTTGTACAGCTACACAGTGAACCAGACTTGAAAACTGATCAACCTTTTATTTAAAAGGGAAAAAAAAAAAAAAAAGCAAGCCTTGCCAACATATGCATATTTATTTTTTGATAAAAGATCAGTTTTCTGATCCAATTTACACTATAACTGCACAGTCTAGTGTAAAGGCAACAAGTCATGGTACAAGGGGTGGAGGTTGACATCATCATGGAGGAGAGAAAAATGCTTTAAAGTCAGTGTTTCTGAACACTGTGCATCATAAAACCCCATTCTGAAACAACACCTGTATTTACATAATCTAGAAACCTATCAAATATGTTTAGGAACTCAGACCAAATTATCATAAAATCAAATGATACATTATTTGTTTTTCCTAACATGTAATCTTAAGTGGTTCTTTTGCACTGTTTTTTTTCCTGTTTACAAAATTTGATTTTTTTTCATATTTAGATTAATACTTGTAGATCTCCATTAAATACTCCGAAATTATATGCAGTTCCTCATAAACCACAGGTCCTCTAAGAAGAATTCTAGTTCTTCTTTCTTCCTCAAAAAGGCCACACATTTATACACACACTGTCGTCTATGTTCTTCCTAAAGACTGACAAAAAAACCAACATATCAGTTATACCTCTTTTGGACTTTTTTATTCATATATTATGCAATTCAGTTGTTCTCAAAATGTGGTTCATAGGTCAGTGTTAGTCCAAAGAGAACTGGCTGGTTGCATTGTTTCCAGCTGTTATTTAGGACACTCGGATTGTGAATACCTTTAAGCAAGAATGAACCAGCTTAGCTGCCTCAGGTCACTGCTGTATAAAAGGAATTGAGAAAACAAGAGGCTCTCTCCAGGACTAAAGCAGCTAGTTGGAAAAGAATTTCCTGGGGTGCAGAAGGAAGAAGAGAACTGGTGGTGGCAGAATGTACAGGGCATCAAAAAAAAAAGAGCACCAGGAAAGCATCTGAACAGCAAAAAGGAACAGACAGCAAAAACAGCATATGCAGAATATGAAAGAATAATAAATGTAATCAGCAATGATGAACTACAAAAGAAATACAGTAGCAAAAAAAGGTAGCAAAATTATTTTCCTTAGTTACCAACAAAATCTGCATCATATATGGGAATTAAAATGCAAGAATGTATACTTATTATTACTTTCATATTTATGCAAACACAATTTGCCACGAAATAGTATTTTTTCCCCTCTGACATTTAGTCAAGTTTGTTCTTGCACAGAGAACCTTAGCAATGATGCTCAAGGTCTAAACCAAATCTAGGTAACAGCTTCTTTCATATATCACTCACAATTTCCAGTAAATATAAAAAAAATAAATAATGCAACCTACAGAATTTCATAACACAACTTTAAATGAAGCTGTTGCTATTTCTACTGCAACGAAGCGCAAATGAAGTGGGCAGAGTCTACATCACAGAGCCAGCAAGTTTCTATTCAAACTTCCTACTGTAGGTTCAAGTGTTTTCTAGGCATTTGCTCCAAAAACAGCACTAGTGTTCTCACAGGGCCTAGCTGGCTTCAAGAAAAAAGCACTGCTAGATTTTTTCAAAAGTCAAAAACTGGAATAAAGCACACATAATTTAAGAGACCAGAGAGCTAGGAAATATTTTTTCCTCTCTTGCTATAGATATTATACAACTAAAATGGATATGGTAGATTATCAAAACATACGTTCATTCAGAACTGCAATGCCCCATACCAGACCTTTTTAAAGGTCCAATTCCAATGTAAGAAGTCACATAAAATTTGACTCCATGTTCTCAGCTCTAAGGCAAGACTGGTAGTTGTGGTTACGTCACTATTACAAGGATTCTTTACTGCTCCCTTCTACTTTCAATGCCTATGGTAAGTAAACCTTCTTATTCTGGCAGTACTAGCTTTGACTGTTAGGGGCACAATCCAAAAATGTTAAAACTACAAATACACATACCTTCTTGAGATGTCCTAATCGAAGTTTGAAAATTTCTTCCTGTTCGTGATACTCTGCCAGAGTCAAACTGTTAAAAAAAAGATCTTATTTAGTACTCCTATTTAAATGCTACAACACACATACTATTTTATGTTAATTTTTTAAAATCACAATTCCAAAGGTGTCTTTTTGAACCCTATGAATCTTCACTTCTGTAATTTCAGGGAAAAAACATGCTTTCCAGAGGAGAAACTGTATGTATATGATGACCAGGGGGAAAAAAGATATGGCCTCCACAAAAAACGCTAAATACACACTGAAGTGATGAAAAAACTAATGCTGGATGGCACACACATTTTACTGTCTTGTTTAGATCTGTTATTTGCATTATCCAAAGCTAGGAGCATGACATATTTTTAAGAAGTCCATAATTTACTGAATTCAATCATCAATAGTCCTGGGAAGGTAAGTAATACAATGTACAGAAAACACTCCAAGTCAAGTGAAAAAACAAAGAAACAACACTCACGACCACATCCCTGTCAATTTTAGAAGGAAGCAATCTTTTTTTTTTTTTTTTTTTTAAAAAAAAGAAGCACTACACAAACTTAGCCTATATTTTTTTCCTACTGTAATGAACAGCAGCCATCAGAAATCCACAATCTGAAGGCAAAAAGCAAGGAAATTCACCTCTCTTCAAGAAAGAGAAGGTCCCCTTAGAGACACATTTTGGCACTAAACTTTTACATTTTTTTCTTGACAGAATCTCCTCTGGGAAGGAAGGAGAGGCATTAAAGCAAATGTGAAATGGAATATCTCAATAGGCTAAGAACACAGGCATTGCATTTCCCAAACGACAGCAAGAAACCTAAAACAGTGCTCTAATTCCTGCTCTAATCAAAGATCCATCAAAGACAGAACTAAGGCCAAGTTCGACAACTCACAGCAGCATCTCTGATGCTTTTTTCAGTATTCCTTGAACAGCTAACTGCTCTAACATGGATTAAGCTCTCAAAAAAAATGCAAAGGAAACCAACATGAATAAGGTTAAGTATTATTTCCTTCCAAGTTCTTGTCTCCAGCATAAACTGCAGGTTTGTGTATCTATTTCCAGAAATGCAGATTACGTGAAATTTTCAAGCAGACATATTTTAGGTGGATTAGAAAAGCTGAATCACAAGCAAAACACGCTGAAAATATAAAGTCTGTAACATAAGATATGCCAGAATTTTCTTCAAACACTAAAAGCCCCCAAACCAAAGATCCTCTGAAAATCTAACATAATACACAATATTAAGACCACAATGTAGTAATAGTAGATATGGTCTTTTTTTGTTTTAATTAAATCTCAGCTATCTACACAGTTACAACAGAGTGCTTAGATGGCTCTAATAAGTATTGCTTTCCAAGAACTACTTAAATAGCTCTTTTCAGTGCAAAGCACAAGTTTGAGGTTGTACTGAAAACACTAAGATTTGAAGTCACTCTTTCCATATGTCTACATTATATCCCAATAAATCACTATTTTCATTTTTCTATTTCCTTACAAATCTAATTCTATTAGAGACACAGCACAATTAACAACAATTTAAATCTGTTGTTACTGACCACTATGCTTCAGAAGAAAGCATGTAAAATTCTGAACTGTAAGCAGACATAGTTGCTTTGGATTTTGTTAGCTCAGTTTTGAAAAACGACTTTTTTTTCCCCTCTTACATTCAGAAACACGTACTTGTTTAAAAAGCACAGAGGTGAAGTGCTGTTTTTTTTTTTTTAATCTATTAATACACTTTATATTAATACTCTTGAAACAGAATATAACAAATAGCAAAAGAAGGACAATGTGCACACTGCCTGTTTTCTAGCTACAGGCCACCACCCCATTGCAAAAGCCAAAAACATCCAAGCTTAGAGAGTGCTTCCACCACCTTCCACCTATGGTCATCACTAGGCATCCACATCTGACAGCAGAATTCACCTACATTACACCACCACTTCCTGCAGAAGAGGCTGCTCCTCTGTCACCCAAGACCAAGGCAGGTCTCATCAGATGTGAAGGAAGAAAGACCGAGGAGCACATGGGAGGGACAGTGGTTGGTGACAGGTTGCCACCATCCAGTAAGGTCACCGCAGTTGGAAAGTTGAGCTTCTGCTTGACAGAAGGAGTGCCGGGGAAAGAGAATAGCTGGGGGTAGGCTGCGTGAATGAACCGGGTCCTGACCATGACCTCTTCCACTCAAAGCTGCCCAGCAATAAATGCTGTGTTTTAACAGTGCAGCCAAATTAACATCATACACATGCAATAAATTCCTGAAATTCCAAAAAAGTACTGCATATATTCTACACATGCATATTTAGACATCTGTGACATTTAGAGCCTTGGTATGCCATATTTATTTGTCACTATAAGAAAGCAGACAGCCTTCCTAGCCTGAAAAGTTTGGTATCACAATTTAAGCATTTATTTTATTAGAGGGAAAAAAAAACAAAAAACAAACAAACAAAAAAAAACAAAAAAACCCCACAACCTTCCAGTAGTTTAACAATGTTTGTAGCTGAATTTCCAAGGCTTTGACACAGTATGCATAGGTAACCTTACCAACCTCTGCACTTCTTCCTCACAAGTTAGAACAAAACCTTCATCTGTGATAAAAACATACCTACTAGTGGCCAGTGACAAGATGAAAAAAGTTCAAATGGCCACATGCGCCTTGGTTGTCATGACAATTAAACCCAGCACACGAACAACAATCTCTTTTCCCACTGTTTCCCAGATGAAAAATCATCATGGATACATACATACAGCAGAATGCTGCCATGCCCCAAAACAGCAATTTGCACATCCAATGGAAGCACTTGGGTACAATTTGTGAAGTGCTTTTTTGGAGGGGGGGTTCAAACTTATTCAAGTTCCTAGAATTTCTACAAAGATGGGCAGCAAACGCTGACCAATTCAAGATTTCCCTGAGGTCTTTTCACCATGTCCCATTTCTTCCATTGTTTCCACGTCTGCCTCAAAAAGAGGCAGCCTCAGGAAAAGAGCTGTTGTCACTCATTCTGTAAAGCCCAGACACATTGTTGGCACTTCAGTCTGAAAAAGTTTCTGAAAATATTTTTGTTTGTTCCATGCAGAACAGAATGCTCTCTCTAAATGATGCATTTGTTCAGCTACATTAACAAACTCTGCCAGCTCTTTATGCTCTCCTATTTCAAATTATGTACAGGGATGAGAATGCATGCAAACTCTCATGGAGTAACTGGGAAAGCAGAGAAATCGCTGACTGGGTGTTAAATACAACCAATACACCTGAAGGTGGACGGGAAGGACTATACCACCCAAATTACATCAAGTTTTGCCTCCAGAAATAAGATTCTGTTTAAAAAAACCAAAATACTTTCAAGGCTCTCTAAAGTCACAGAGAATCTGGAATGAACTTTTGGAACACATTTTCCGAGGGCTATGAAAGTTAACTCTATTTTAAATAAATGTTTCTTCTTCAAATACATTTCAATATACTACTTTCACTTAAGATTAATAAAATTATTTCATTCAGTAAAAAGGGATCTCTCAAAATTGAAACTACTTTTATTTTTGGTTGGGGACAAAAAAAACCTGAATGCATGTTGGAAAATCAGGATAATGTTTAAAAACACATGCAGAATGAGCCTGAATACCCAAAATCACCTTTCACTCACTGAGCAATGAGAGATAGCCACTTCTGTACTGATAACCGCAGTGCCAAGACTTTGCTTTTAAACTGATATCGGAGAACATGTCCTGCGAAACCAAAGCAATGCTCTTAGTAAAGAATGCCTCAGAAAACACCTTATATTGATTTCAAAACAGTTAACCACTGTTTTCAGAAATAGCTTCAATAACACTGCTTGTTACACAAAGCTATAGTCATTTTCTCTTGTCAATAGCTGAACTAGAGATAACTTCTAAAGCAAATAATGTTAGCAACGTAGGGACACTTGTTGCTAATAAGCAGTAGCAAATCATTGGTTTCCTTAAAAAAGATTTGCCTAATCACTTGCATGTATGTTGTGTTCATTTATTACTGTTATAAATCATTAATCTCAGCAGCTCTGCATTTTCCCTGGCCTAACATAAACAGAACATCTTCCATTTGACTGTACTATTAAGATCATTACTTTTGATGTAACGCAGGAATGGTGATAAGCGCAATGTAATAGGAGGGGATCACATGCAGATGACAAACTTACACAAAAATGGAAGAGCACAATTAGTAATTGTTTCAGCAAGGTACGCAAAACAGCACTGAGAAGCAAAGAGGAATCAACACACAGCACTGCTGTGTAACATCGTAACAAATCCTTAATGTAAACGTTTTTAATGCCCTTCAAGTAAAGGCTTAAGAGCATGACACAGCTTAATGATTCTGTAATCTCAGGACATACGAGAAACCTTCTCAGAGGTTTGAAACAACATTAATAAGCTTGTCATAAAAACAAGAAATCTTACATCTAGATGATGATATGATCAAATTAAACAAAAGTAGTTTCCATTCGGTAACAGTTTATTAGACACAAAAGGGCAATTCTGATTGTTCTCTTGGCAATTCTGTTACAGCAGGCATTTTCTTGTGCTATTTAACACATCGGTTAAGCTGAATTCAATGAAAAACTGATTTTTTTTTTTTTGTAATTTGCCTTGGTCTACTTACTAACTAGACCCTACCTTCTGTATTTTTTTTTCCCAGAGTGTACATTTTAATCACCTGCTAAATTAACAACACAACTATGAACATTTAACATGAAGGAAGAAAGGATCAAATGCACCTGTCAGGTATACTAATTGAACAGCAAGCAGTACTTGCTGGGTTATCAAAATCCATTTAAAAATAAATCTTTGTCAATGAGAAGCAGAAAAAGCAGCACAGAATTCCCTGAATAAAGAAAATAAACCGGAAATACAAACTTCCTACTGCCACAATTTCATTATTTTATTTCTATTTCATAGTTAATACTATGCTATGGACTGTTAAATGACATACAGGAAAAAAAAAAGCCATTATTTATGGAAGGCTTCTAAAATAAAACTGCTTCGCATATCTGAAATTTTAAAAATGTTCAGCTCCTGAAAAGCCAAAAATACTATATGAACTTTTGCTGTTAATGTGGAAACATAATGGTACCTTCTATAGCAGGAAATATGTCCCAAGTACAGGCTGGAGCATTAACACTGGCCCACCAACTACAGAAATACTAATCTCTCTCACTGACATGGTAAGCATTCAAAAGAAAGATACCTCTCTTCCTGATTACTGATTACAAGCTAAGAATTGGCTAGAGTTATATGGACTCAAATGCTCTGAAAATATTGTTTGGATGCCTATTCTATTAACTCTTAGTATCAACTGAAAAAAAGGCTTTGTCTTCTTTTACTATGGAATACAGACATTCCCATTAAAAGTGGAGATTGTAAAAGGTGGTCATACATTTGCAAATATAATATGCTGGTGAATTAAAAGTTCTCTAACTTTTCAGATTTTTTCATTTCTTAAATATTACTAACATTTATTACATTGAAACAAAAAGGTATTTTTAACATGACAGTAAACTACTGCTATTCAGAAGTATTAATTATGCTCTCAGAGAAGCAGCATAGGCACTAAGCGCTGCAAAGAATCAATCTGAGTGATCACTCTTGAGCTCTGCAAAAGGACACAAGTAACACTAATCAAGACTTGCTTACACTGTCAGCCTTACTAGTATATTTTCATGATACTTGTGTCACAGCCAAACAATTTCACAATGCAGTCTTTAAGAATGACACACTATGTAAAACACACACACCGCTCTTTGAACTGATGGCCCCAAACAATTTTGTATACTTAACTATAGGAATTTAGAAGTTCCCTTCCCCCAGGGTATAAACTACCTACACAAGTGAGAGGTGACATGTGACAATGTGCAACAAACTCAGCCTACTTCTGCAAAGAAAAAGGATCAACTTGCTAGTCTTTCTAAACTTACTTACTTTTCATTTAAATGAGGAACAGACAGACCATCGGCAACAGCCTCACAACAACAAGGGCAGTAACTACCATATGCAAGCAGAAACTTCTTAAAATGCTCAATTAAATGTCAAGAATACATTTGTCTGTGCCCTGAATTTCTGTCCACAAGAAAATACTGCCACTTGAAAAATTGAGAATTCTTTGATAGTCCTTAATTCTATGTGTAAACTATGAAAAATTTCCAGTGTCAATATGTGAAATGGGATCAGTAACTCCTAACAGTTGCTCTTGAGATCTGCCTGCATTCAGAAAAGGAAAAAGATTTTTTCCATTTCTTTTTTTTTTTTAAATACATATCACCAAATACCAACACTCTTCTTGCCAGATAACAACTGTTAAACAAAAAAATAAGAATAAAAAAAAATAAAATTAACTAAAGAAGAGGTTCCCAAGCCAAAGAGGATGAGTAACAGTTCAACAGAAATCAATAACACTGCAAGAATAAGAAATCAGAATAAGAACTCCTCTACATTATGAAAACAGAAGGAACACTGCATAAACACAGTACAGACCTTTCTCTGGTGACTCTACCAAAAATAAGCTGGGCAAGTGTACAATATCTTCATAGCCAGTGGTGCAAATTTTCTTAACATCAGCAAGTCCTCAGTGAGAACATAGCTACTGAATATACTGAATGTCTATTTATGCTGTTATTTGAATGGAACTCACATAGACAATATCAGAGAATTTATGTAAAAGACTGATTGAAATGTTAAACTTACAGCTGTGGCAAATTGGGTCTAACAAAGGGATCGTTTTCTGCCCCATTCACAGCTTTATTTTTCCTCTGCTTGGGTTCAGAATTGGCAGATGGTGCCTGAGAATTATTTGTAGTTGGCGGCTTTCGCTTGGCCAGGAGCTTTCTTTGCCTTTCAATGTCTTCCCTTTGTTGATTCACCCATTCTTGCTGCCTGTAAACCCCCAAAAAAGTGTTATTAAAGTTTCATTCTTTTGTATTTTAAAATAACTATCTTTTAAGCCGGTGAAGCATTAAGTTTAGATTTTCTTAAACAAATTTACTGTACATATAAAAATGTTTCTTATGAAAAATAACAGTATGATTCTTCGTGAGGTGGAAAAATTTTCCAAAGTTCTGGAACTATTTCCTTCTGTGTTTTCTTTTTCTTTTTTCCCCCCTTTTCCAAAGTGTTGCACATTATTTCTGCACTGAAAGAAATAATAGGTATCTGAGTTGATGGATACGTTGTTTTATACCATCAAAATAAATGTAACAAAAGCAATAAAGGAATATCTGATTTTCAAAGGCTAAATGCTGAATTTGATCTGACTATTCTCAAGTAAATCATCAGTTTGGTTGTGAGGCGAACAATTACAAACCACATACATAGATTTTTTTAGACAATCTTAACATCCTAGGCAATCACATAAAATGTTAAGACAACACAATCCCCTTCAAAAACCGATGTCTTGGTAAATTACATATATAAAGCCACAGACTGATTCAGACTCATTAACAAAGTACATCTTAAAGATGCACTGCATAATTACTTTACCACCATCCCCGACTGTCTCCCAAACTGCTCTCTGTTGGCCCCATCTCTGCAGAGTGCTGAAATACCTGTTGCAGCAGCAGCTCTTTTCCAGCTGGCCACTCTCTCTCATCCCTTTGGGCTACACTATCTGAAGGTGCCAGATTTGTCCCTCATCTTTCATGGCAACAAGGAGCTGGATGCCTGAAAAAGCTGCTACAAACATGGATGTGCGGAGAGCACCTATGTGACATGACCAGTGAGAGAGTCACAGAATTCATCTGTCCCAATGATCAACACTGATACTTGGCTAGCTGCTTGAAAATATCACTGATATAATTTCACAGCTCCTTCTACAAGCTGAGCTGAATAATCAAAAGCTACTCATTTAGTATATTCACATATGTCTGTAAGGATGGTTAAAATCAAGTAAATCCAAATCATTTTTCAAGGACATCCAGCCTCAGTGTTCCCTCAGTTGATTAAAGGAGGCTTGTGCTGTATTCTCAGTATTCAAAAGGCAAAGCAACATATAATGTATGAAAAGCTGCTCCAAACTTAGAGTCTCGGAAATAAAAAAAAAAAATCCACTACAGGGAACTAAGTGAGAATTTAAGAACACTGCATTGACTAACTTTACAAGATTCTGAAATGCAAAGCCATCTGTCCACTGCTCAGTAAATGAAGCACCATGACGAACTGTTGTAAAATGCCCCAGGCGTAATCTGTCTTGCATGCTCTTCTCTCTGCTTGCCAGCTTCTCTTGTGTGCTCTAAGAAAACAAAATATATTCATATTTAGTAATACTAAAGAGTTAGGACTAAAATAAAAAATCCAAAAAACCCCTTTTATTACCTTACTCCTTTTATTCTAACTTCTGCAGAACTCAAATATCTGCGCTTGTCAGAATCAGTGCTGTTGATGAGTTTGACTCAGTTTCCCTATAAAGTTCATTTATGTTCATAATTAAAAGAATATTTGTAAATACAGCAGAATCGATAAACTATCAGTATCATAAATGTATTATGAAAATTATGTTTGTACACATCTATTATAACAAACAAATCTTCTTAGATACTAGAAGTGCATCAGCTCCAGTTAGCCTGGATACCGTTACTACTTGAACCAAAGTGACCAGGTTCAGGAACCTCTAGGTGAGACTGGACTGCACACAGGCATAAGTCCAATAGATATTAACTTCCAGTAAGATGAGCAGATGCTCTCGCTGCACCTTGCTGATACCAGAAGCACCTGTGGGACATGATTGATGACTGAGTCTACTTCAGCACAGAAAGAAAGAGAACTGTGAACACTACTGATGGACAGAAACTTCTCTAATTGTTACAAATGCCGGCCCCATCTTTGGCCAATGGCCCAAAACCACAGAGTGAGAAGCTGATGGAAATAAGGATCATTTTGCTAACAGACTTCTAGACTGAAGACGAAGCATGCATAGCCTTTCAAGAAAAATTTCCTATGTGATATTCGCAGTCTGAAGCTGTTCACCTAGCATCATACGGAACAAACCTGAGACATATTTTCCTTGTATTCCCCTCATGCTGGAAGTTTAAAAGGACTGAATTAACTTAGAGCAAATTTCCCCTAATCTCAGATCAGGCTGCATCCTTGTATCTGACAGCAGCATACAGTGTTAAGGAACCGATTTTATCTGTTTTATCTTAAACTGTTTTATACTTTCATTCGTAATGAGGTAATTTTCTGTTCATTTGTTCTTCTTCTAACAAGGCTATTTTGACAAAGAGGAAGGGAAACAAGGTATCCTTGTCTTTTACAGAAGAGTGCTGCAAGCTTCAATATAACTGACATTAAATTTGAAACAGATATTTCTTTCAAAGAACTATGAAGTCAAATGGTCACCTTCATGTTCTTGTTTTCATTAATTCTAGACTACCATAGCATTTCATCATTTACATCAAAAATTATCTCAGACAATTAAGTGTCTCAGAGTTTGTAGAGATTATTATTTGGCTCCTTTACACAATGCATTAAGTTCAGATTTTTTTTTTTTCATCCACTTAGAAACTTAAATTTTATCCAGAGTGTTTTATGCTGTGTTATATCTGAATTAATCATGACAGGAAAAAAAAAAATCAAAAAGGCAAGTGTTTCATGATGTGGAAAAGGCTCAGTATTCCGCTATTCAGGATTATAAGAGAATATTTTCTTCCAGATAGAGACCATTAATACAAAGTTTCAGTAGAGACTAATTGCAAAGTAAAACCTAAAATGAAGGAACTATAATCGAGTTCTATAGCACTCAAGAGTTTTTATCACAAACATTTTAAAAGTAAACTTACCTTTTCAATTAGAAGCTTCTTGCTCATTGAAATACATTTGTTTAACCTTTCCTTATATTTTTCAAGTAGCTTTTGTTGTTCATCTATTTGTCTTCTAAGATCACAGTTAGCCTAATAAATACAAGAAATATTAGAAGAAATATTGAAACTTTTTTTAATCAGATGCCAATGAAAATAAAGGTATCTACCTTCAACACATGCATCTTTCACACAGCTGAAGCACAGAACATACATAGATACACACACATAGTAAGAAAATGTTTATATCATCCCTATAGATAAGGATGGATGTGTAAAAGATGTTTCTCTGCTTTAAAAACAGGAATATACTTGAAGTAAAATGCATTCAAGAACATTACTTCCCTTACAAAGTTGCATTCTGTATTAGACAGTACTCAGCCTGTATATTTTCTATATATAAAAACACTGTACTGGTTATTTTTTCCAGTCCTCCAGAGCTGAACTGATCTTAATTTAGCTCTGGATCCTTTGTGTTTGATTGCCAAAATAATGCAAAATTCTAATGCTTTTCATATAAAATGGAACTTTTACATTATGGACTTTTTTTGTGAAAAATTTCAATTATCTGAGTAGAAAGTATACCAAGTTTCCTATGTTGCAGTTATCATTATCAACTTAGAAAAACACATTATTCTGTTTAATTGATTTTTTTTTTTTAAAGGTTAGCTTTCTACCTCATACTGTTGGACATGAGTTGAACCAGGTACCCACAAAGCCTGTGAGCAGAATTTTATATGTATGGTACCATGGATATATACTTGCACACATACAAACACATGTAACAGACTATGAGTTGTGAATGGAGCACTCTTTGTTTCTTTATACTGTGCAGTTTACTTCACATTCCAAAATATCACCTTTCCAACCCTACATTCAGGGATACAAGCACTAAGACTCCTTTATCTGAAAATAAGTATTTAAAAAAAACACAACAGTATAGCATAGGGTAGGTTCTTATTAAAAGTAGTTATTGCCCACAACAGTTTGCTACAACCACCTTCGTTCTGAAACTGCAGCTGTCCCACTGATGACTGTTATTCACAATTAAAACAAAACAAAACAAAAATCCATTGTGTGAAATTATATTAAGAACATAAGGAATTAACCAACTGTTTGAAAAACAACATCAGCATTTTTGGAAACCTGAGAAACATAGAAATACTTATTTAGTTATTAACAAGTATGGAGAAGAAAAAATATGGAGAAGAAAAAAGCCTTAAGCATTTATTTTACAGGCTTCTCAGATTTTCAGAAAGAAAAAAGAACACTTTTCAACTTTTCATTTATGTAATTCCAGGGTAACACTGAAAAACATTGATTATTCAAGCACTTAAAATATTTGCTGAGAATCCACTGCCTTTTTTTCTGAATAGTTTTACCGCAGATCTTACACTTACCCTGAGTAAGTCATCTATACGACCTTCTTTCTTTTCCAAGTCTTGATTTTTATTACTTTCTAGTGCAGCTAATTTCAGCATTGTGAGATCAGTCTGAAAAGAACATTTTAAAGTATTTAATACTTTTCTTTAATAATCACAGCATTATTTTTGTTATGTTTGTTACAAAGGGAAATCAACTTGTATCAGCAGCACATATTGCTTTCATGTATTTTGGTAGTGACATGGAAGTTTATATTCAAAACTGCTTTCTCCCTTCATTAGGAAGAGCTGGGAACAGCTGGAACAAATCACTAACAATGTGAGAAGACTTTATCACTCATGGACAAGTTCACAAATATGAATATAAAGCAAGACAAGAACATAGATGGCAACACTGAGGGCTGCTCCAAAAATAACGCCTCCCGTTTTATTACGTTGGTCCATGACATCAGAGACAGATGTTGGTGGTATGCGATAGAGGTTGAACCCTCCCAGCAATAGTCTGTTACATTTTGTTGCCATGTGACAGACTGCAGCAGAAGGACACTGGCAAAATGGCATAAGGCATGGAACTGCGTATGAAGTAAAAATGTGTGACTGAATTTCACTGTGCAGAAAAAAATCACACCTGTTGACATTCATCGACACTTCCTGAACATTTATGGAGACCAAACAGTAGATGCGAGCACAGTGAAGAGTGGCTGGTACATTTCATTAGTTTTGACAGTGATGGGTGTTGCAGTAGGCGTTTGCGGGGTATCGGGCTGTGACGTGATAGGACCTCCCCTGCTCTGTGATAAGAGACTGACACGCGCTTGGAGGCGTAGATGTACTAGGCATGAGTAAACACACGTGGATGTAGTAACATAGATAAGCATGTAATGTATATAAGTTGCTGTTTCACTTCCAATAAACGCCATCCTGCCTAACATCACATTGGTGTGCACGTGGTGAGATGGTCGGGTCACAGCGGGGACAGCGTGAACCCTAGCCGAGCCATAGGAACGTGAGGAACTAGGGGTTTCCTACGCGGAAACAGATGGGAAAGACAAGTCATGTTCTAGACTATTTTTATGAATGTGACATACAGGCTCTTGTTCATGGTTGACAAAAATGCAGAGCTAACGGTGCTGACTATGTTGACAAATAGTGTTTAGTAGCTGAGAATTCACCCTACCATGTAGTGTTATTGTTCTCTTCTTATCTGTTGTAATTTCCATGGAAATAAATAGGAGGCAATACTTTCTCAGTGACCTACACAACTACTTTAAATTCTGTGTATCCTGTCAACAGCCAGAACAAGTTAGTCTTGTTCTAACTAACTTGCGAAAAGAAGAACAAACTGCATTAGAAATGACAAAGATAATGAAATGTGCTATTGGTTTTTAATGTCATGGCAGGAACTATACTGCATTTTGACTATCATCTCACTTTTTTTTCTGTTTTGTTTAAGCAGTTGTATGACAACAGCAGCTGCCATCTCAAGTATTATCCAAAAGAGAAGTCTCTCCTTCTAAGTTCACACAACAGTTAAAATCTTTTGCAGAAGCATACCAAGCACATTGTCTAACTGCTCACAAAGCACAAAATTGGAAGCAGAGTGCAAAATACAAAACTAATTCAAGAGACTGCAATTATGAGCTGCTGAACTTAAAAACAAAAGTTCTTTTGAAGACTAAAAAGCAAAGCTTCTGAAATCCTTTAAGAGCTTAATAGTTGAAAATCCAAGAAATAACATATCTACCAGTTTTTCCTATAGTTTGAAATTACATGCTGAAAAGCACTTACCTGAGTAATTTTAAAAGATAACTGCTTTGGTTGCGTGGTAGGGTGGTCCCCAAAAGCTAATGAAGTAGGAGAAGGACTATTCTGTCGAACCTGGAATGCATGAAAACAAAAAATTTTAGATGTAACTGTAATAGTCAATTGTGAACATAACTTTGTTTACAACTGTTGGCAGGATAATGATACAGAACACAGAAATACGGTGTCCTTATTACATAAGGTACTATATGGTATGCTGCATTGAGAATTATTGCTGTGCTGTTATAAATCACGTGTATTCTAGAAAGGATGCAATATATTATCTAAGAAAACTAGGACTGTCACTCCTGGGAAACAGATGGAAAGATTTAAGACAATACAAGACTGACACAAGGCAATGCCTGTCTTATAAAGACTTATTTTTCTGATTCTAAGATTTTGCAACTCAAAACATAATGTGAGTTATTTTTGGAGAGTTTATTTCCCATGGGATAACTTGAAAGGGGAAGCTAGCGCTGATCAGAACACAAATTGTGTTACTGAAACTTCCCAGAAACACTGATTTGTGTGTTAGGCATTGTAGTCCATAATTTCATTCAAGCCCTTATGTGAAGGCCAGAAAGGGCTTAGCTTTAGTGCTGACTTGTGAAAGGCTCGATTTTCTCCTAATAAAAATCCAAACAGCAAATAAAGGGAGTTCAGCTGAGTGAGCCTGGGACAGAGGAGTCCCAGTAAATGGGGCTAAGCTTCTCCAGACTGGGCTTCATCCAAAGGATGATGGTTTAGTGGACACCATGGTGTTATAGCGAGCATGGGGGTGATACGTTGATGACTGGACTTCAAGATGGTTGTACTTAGAGGTCTTTTCCAACCTTAACAATTCTATGAGACAGTACATTCAAGTCAACTTCCACAATCTTTATTACCCTCCATACGGTTAGCAATATGTTTGAAAGTACATGGAGTGAAATTAATGTCTACCATCACAAAAAACAAATCATTTCTGCAATTGGCAGAATCTGTGTGGCCATTAAGAATCACATGTATACCTAACACAAAAATGAGCATGAGGGGAAAAAAATGAATTTGGGACTAAGAAAAACAGTTAACAGGCAAGTTATTATTTAAAAACTTATGATTTATCAAAAGCTTAGCTTTCAAGTCCTGCATCAGGGGTTCACCTTCCCTGAAAGTAATAAAATACCCACTTATTTTGTGCAAAACTTATAAATAAACACCAAAAGAACATTTTAACATTTATAAGTCATTTCACATTGCTTTGTGTTCAAAAATTGTTTTATCAAAGAACCCAACACAACAGTGTTAAGAATTTACTTCTAGAAAATTTTAAACATTCAACTTGATCCTTTTTTTCCCCATGCTGTTTAAAAATGAATTCCTTCCTATCATTCCTTCCTTTGAAAAAGCCATGATACTTTTAGAGAAGGAAGCTATGTCCAGCAGTCATGAAGTTCACAAACTTACAGAAGAAGGGGCGGAATGTGAATTCTGAGGAGATCGGATTGCAGGAGGTACACCTCGAACTGGACTAGAGCCGTTGCCACCTTGGTACTGAAGAGAAGATATGACCCTCAAATTATTCAACTTCTTTAATTAAAATATATCATACAAACAGTGAATGACACAGCTCATCTGTACAATGAACATGTAATCTAGATTGCATTACTTGTACTACTAAAGCCTTGCGTCACCTAAAGAGAATTGCAGAAGAAACTGTTTTCTGTCTTTTAGTTCAGGCTGCACCAAGAAACTGCATCTCTACTTTAAACCTTTTTTAGGTTTAACACCTAAACTTACATTGAAAATTTTTTAAAAATATATCATATGAAGAAAGGCTATATTTTATATAATTAGTATTTTCAGACACAACTGTAAGAAGGGTAGCCAACTAAGAACAAAGCAAGGTTATGTTGTCACTGCAGAATTTCACAACTAAGGAGTTCACAAGTACCACCTAGAATTGCTTGTAAAAAAAAAAAAAAAGTAAATTTAAAGACAAAAACCTTACCTCAAAATAGTCACTAATCTTGTGGCCACGTCCCCCAATACTCTTTCCTGAAACAAATACATTACAATAGATTAAACAGATTACTTATAGATGTGTTACATTTTTACCTGTACAATAATTATTGCAAAATCTTAACACTTGTTAGTTGGTTTTCTTTGATGTGATAATATGTGACCTCCCAGCGTTAGATAATTAAGGGATTGGTTACAACAAAGAAATTTACATGCTCCTTTCATTCAGAAATCAGAAATCAACCCATACTTCTAAATCAGATTTAGTACATGCTTAGCAGTAAGAAAGACCTCTTCGAGATAGAAGGAAGCACATCCTTCATCCTATAGATGAAACCTTTAGCAGCAAGTGTCTCCCTTTTTTCAAGCATTATCTCCAAATTCACCCACATCTGAAATACCAAATTAATCCATTAATATTATATGCTCCAAGTGAGTTATTCTGCCCAGATGTTCAGCCCAAGGACTTCTCTGAATGCCAGTTAACACTGTGGGTGTGGAAGATGATGAGTACTTCCATTCCTCCCAGTGTGAGTAATAATCAGATCTCAAGTCACAGCATCCACTACAGAGATAAATAGAGCAGAACAAGATAACAAAATTTCTTTTATTTTAACCAGTAACAAGCACCAACTTGAATTCACCTTTCTTTGACAATCCATAAGCAGCATTCCAAAAATCTCACTGATGCCTTATCCAATGGCATAAATATTCTATTCAGCTTTTAGACAACATGGACCACTGCTCAAAGTTCAAAACCTCTTCCAAAAAATAAACTTTTGTAATAAATCAGGAGATAATTACCACAAATCTCTCCGCCATTTTCAGCAAAACCTTTCAAGCTTTCCTATTGCTTCAACTCTCAAGAACTCTTTGTAGTCGAGCATGTCTCTATACTGGGATTGCTGCATAGTATTTTGTCACCAACACTCACCATGAAGAAAAAGAGACATATGGCAGTCCTCTGTGTGTCAAAGACTTTTAGAAGAAATATTTAGATAACTGAAAGACCTAGAAGAGCACATAGACAATTCCTCCAGTACTTACCCCATTTGTGTACATCGCTTACTACTGCCCTCTAGCCAGGTCTTTACATACCATGTTAGATTTGTCTTTTTTGTGCTTGATGCCCACATCTCACTTTATCAAATTAAATCAGTTTTCATCCAGATAAATTAGAAAGGCCTTCCTTTTAAATAGAAATTCTATTCCACGTCATGTTATGTAACTCTGCACTGATGGACTGACAACATCAACTTATTCTGGCACAGTCAATTCACTAGATACACTGATTTGATCCCACTTTCTAATAATTAGCTCCATGTCCTAAAAATATTTCAGTCCAACCTTTCTGGATGATTTTGCATGTTATGGTAGATAAAATGCAAGGTATGTTGTATACAACAGCTGAATCCCTTGTTTCTCATTTTCCAATAGCAGTATTTGCTGTGCTTCAACTATATAACTCCAATTCACTGTCATTTTCTACACCTGTTCCTACAGAATATTGCAGTGCAGACTATTCAGTTTTACTGCTACTGACAGTAAAACATTAATTATTAAACATTATAATCATGTTGTGTATGCCAAAAAGTTCTTTACTATCTTTATTTTCTCTAACTGCAACTCCTTCTTGCAGTAGGAAGGACAAGCTATCAGTCCTATTTACCAATGGAAATAGGAAACTTCACTGAAGCTCTCTGAACAAACTAGGTCTCTGAAGTAACACAAAGAAACCCATTTTAGTGAAACTATATAAAACTTCAAGTAATATTATGTTGTTTCACAAAGACCTCTGGATATGGAGCCCACTGATAGCATCTGAAGGGGCATTTCTTAGCTTAGAAACAGAAAGAATCTAAAAGATGTGTCACCAAAACTCTTGATGAATTTTTGCCTTGAAATTTCTATTTCCTCCCTCAAAAAGTCACGTTAAAGAGAGAAACAAGAAAAAACAGGCTTTGTAAACATTCAATTGAAAATCTGTCTCATCCTGAGTCTCCCACAGCTCTAGAGCACTACGCTGTATCCACAGTAAGAGTATGAAATTCAATTACGTAAACATGTAAAACAAGCAATCAGATATTATAACCAGTAATCCACTTTTCCCCTTACCTACTGAAAATAAATACAAACCACAAAAGTACTGCTAGTTTTTAAACACTACATAGAATGCCAAGTTATGCAGAGAGCAATGCACAACTCTTATGGACAAGTACCAAAACAGGCCAGGTTTAATTGCCCATCCCTTTGACCAATGGATAAATTTGAGGTAACGTTAAAAGATTTGATGTTCATCACCCTAAACCCAAGATCTGTCTTACACAAGCAATACTACAGAATTTTTAAGCCTGGCAATCAAAAATTTGTGCATTATCATTTAATCAAATGTATATAATAACCATATAATTCATTTACAGTTCACCTTGGCTGCTTTCACTCTGAGTGTCTGCTTTTCTTTTTCTTCCTCTGGAAGGTTCTGACTGTTTCTTCTCTGGAGTCTATGAAGAACAGAAAGAATGTGATCCAGCAACAGCTCTATTTACTTCTATCACTGCTACAGTATTGTGAAATAAGCTGGAATTTTCATTCATAAAATATGACTTCACAAATCAACAGGAATGCTGTTATTTCAGATCTTAGTTGAAGTGGATAATGACTCTTGGTCAATCAAACAAATGCAAACTAGAATAGATATTGCAGGAAGTAAGAAATAATTCTTAAATATGTATCCAAGAGGCAATTATGTATATTAATTGTAAAGCCATTATATCTTTTCATCTGCTCTGGGGTTTATGAACATCCAAATTTATTTGACCCAGGTTGCATTTCACTCAAGAAATCTTCAGGTTATAGATATGGGTACTCTACAACTCTCTTTTATCATTAATGAAATCATCTGACTTTTGATTGAGCTTACTACACACTGCCATAGAATAAATACAGAATTTTAGTGCTTCATAAGATGACAATAATCTTACTTATTTTTAAAGTATAGAAGTCATCTCTAAGCTAATGCAATTTATAGATTTATAGATTTAAAAAGTTTTTTAAAAGCTCAAAATGTGAGCATCTACCTACTCCACCCTCAGTTTCTCTGTATCTCAAATGAAGTCAAATAAAAACATTGATGGTAAGTGAAAGAGTATGGACTCATTCAAATTTTTTTCAGGAATATTATAAATCACTGCCCAGATAACAAGAAAGGGTTTTGATGAGAAGCACCTTTAAGTTTTATTTGTTCTCCCTTGAACTGAGCATTCAAAACAGACAGTCCCCCTAGCGTAAGTTACATTGCACAAGCTGCCTTGGTTCAAGGCAAAAATGCTGCTTCTGTGCACCTAGTCAGTCTGCAAGGAGCCTCATGTCAGTTGCAAGAGAAATCACAGAAGCCATTACATGAACTCTGTTTTACAGTCAAATAATGAGTGGTCCCTAATATCTCGGACTAAATATGACTAATATAAATTGGTAAGAAGATGCTTCATTCTTTTATGATACCAATGTCTTAATCATTTGACCAAGTTAGTCAGTTTGTGCTCGTAGGATTCTTTTTTTCAATTCAGTAAATGTAATGATAATTCAAATTTCAATAGATTACTGAAAGAATTTTAAATACATTTCAGTTCCAAAAACTTCAGATAGGTAACTTCAAATACAAATTTTTTTACAAAACTCTGAGAATATTTATTTTGGCAAAGAGGTTACTTGTAATCTACAGAAAATCATCAGTCTAGAAGGGGAAAGCCAGGACAAGAAAGCTCAAACTTCCTTAATTTATACTACATATTTATATTACATATATTTATACTACATATTGTTTAAAACAGTTACAACTGTAACTTATTTACTAACAGGCTACAAATGAAATTAAAATTAAAAATATTTATTAAATATTATTTTAAATTAACTCTTCCAACTACAGTGTGTATGCTTTACAATTCTACAATTCTGTACACTAGCTGACTGAACAGAGTAGACTCCTGAAAACAAGGTTAGCTAAAAACTATATGATTCTCAAGGCAGAACACGTGGCTTAGATCACTTTTTTATCATCTGCAATAGCTGTCACATAAATTGTTAAAATTAAGCTATCTCTCCACATAACTGAACTGAAACTATTTAGCCAATCACTTTCATCTATTGCTTATTTACCAACTTTTAATTTTGCGAATATCCTTCTAATGTAGTTAGTTTTACCTACCTTATCAAGCCCAAAACTCCCCAAACCTTGTCTACAAGCTAATTCATGCTTAACCGTTTAAAATTCTCACCCAAGAAAATTAGTTTCCAACTGCAGTGACTCATGCATTCCACTCAAAGAGGAGTTCAAAGAGGTTTATAGTTTTAAAACTAAAACTCAATCCAAAAGTAAATGTCTATTTCATCAAGCTCTTTTGATTTCTTCCGGTATCTGATTTAACTTTCTGAGCTGAAAACACTAATGATGTTACTCAACAGGGTCACACTCACCTTTTCTAAGAACAATATTCACATGGCACTGTACAATATTCAGACATCAGCAAATGCTCTCCAAAATCCTTTCTAATGAATGGAACCACAGGAATTAAAAGAAGCTGAAGACCAATGGGGCTGAGGAGTGCCCTCCTAGCAAAGACTGAAGCTGCTTTGAGACACTTCAGAAGGATTTACCTACAGCCACGATTTAGATTAAAATCCTGTTATTTCATAAGCAAGATGAAACAGTTCTGAAGTTATCCAAAGTTGGCTTTTAAAACTATATTAAAGTCACCTAGAGCTTGGCATATCAGCAGAGTTCTGCACATCACAGCCTTGATCCTAGTTTACTCTTTAATTTTAATGAGGTTCCTCTGAGCCTTCTCCTCATATTCATAGTTTTCATTCTTGGATTTTAACATACTCTTTAATGAAATAAACATTTCTAAGTACCAACTCTCAACTAATTAATCTCATTTTAACAATACTCAGATAAATATTTCTATATACTTTATGTGTAGCTAAACATTTTCTACCATTATTGCAGAACGGTTAACAATAGAACTCAGGCAGTAATTTTTGTAGGGGAAAAAAAGTAATAAAATGAATTTTGTTTTGTCTCAACACTTAAACCTCCAGTATGCTTTCTTAGCTGTTAATGTTTTTCATTTGCACAATGAATGAGTTGATAGTTTTGCATAAGTGCTTTTCTCTAAATCCTATCCCTTCCAAAGCTTTACAGCTACAGCAAACAAATACAGCAACGCTGTTTTCCTCAGCAGCGCATTATAAATTCCAATTAGATCAAACCTTCAGTTACTTCTGAAATTACATTTATAATGAGGGTTTTGTATTAATGGGAACTGAAGCAACTGAACAGCTACAAGCAAGCAGAGCAAAACATTTAAGTAGCTAATCAAACCGGACAAATCAAGCCACAGACAAAGCTTTTCTCCTTTAAATAATTCATTATCCACAGAGAATAGAAAATACTAGTTGTAATTAAAAGAATATATTTGTAACCAAAACAAGGAGGAGTAATCCACTTTAACAAGGGATGGTGGAGAAAGGCCAAAATACTGAAAACCCACCAGAAGCACCTATTCACAGTCTGAGGTAGCCAATTTAGCTTAACTACAAGCAGCTAATACATACTCAAATTATGCACCACAGCAATAAAGCATTTCATACAATAGTAACAACATATAAGCTTAAAGAGAAGCTGAAACACAGGTCTACATATTAAGTTCAAATTGTCAGTTAACATTTATTGCTTGCAATGCTTGATCTCAAGTTATTCTGCAGATCCAAGTTTACTTTGTAAAGTATCTCTTCAAACTATTATTCAATTATGCTGCCCTTTTCTTGATGCATCTGGCAGAGGAAAAAAAAAAGACTACAATTCTTATAGTTGTATTTGCTGAGGTGCATTGTGAAAACAAAAATGAAATATAAAATAAAAAATTACATACCAGAAAAACAAAAATGTTTTTGTGGGAAGCTTGCTCTGTTTTGAAAACTAAATGAGAATGACATTTTTTTTCCTAATTTAGTGATGAAAAAACCAGTATGATTAATGCACCGCTACAATGTGCTAAGAAACTGAGATTGTTGCTACAAATTCACTTCAATGATTTTGAGATTTGCATTTCTACTTTTTTTTATATATATATATATATATCTGTTTATAATACAGCAGTTTTTCTCACATCAAATGCTGCTGCTGCTTTCCTTATAAGTCTTGTACTTCTATTCTACATTCCATTACAGGAATTCTCTATTATGAAAATTTAATTGTCAAACCTTAGAAAAAAAAAAAGAAAAAAAGAAGAGAAAGAAAGAGAAAGATCTTGTTTCTAGTACTATGATTTAAAGTGTACTTCCTGTAAGATTACAGCATATAAGAAACCAGATAATATTTTAAGAACTCTAAAAACTTATTAACGTATTTGGCAGTACAATCATAATTTAATTTCATCGAATACAACTGCCAACTTCTGAAAAAGGATCAAGAAACCAGATTTCATTATTCAATGACATTAAGATTGAACTTCCAGAAAACAGAAGAAACCTGGAACACTGAATTGCTCTGTGTAGGGACTATTAAAAAAATGGAAGCATTTCTATTTTAGAATCCAAGTAGTGGAGATGCAGAAGTATGGCTTGAGGTTAAAACATGTGCAGAGACTGAAGAAGTGGACCGAACTATCAGATTTACATGCCTTAGAAAAACCATCCTGCTTCTGCATCTCACATGTCCAAGTGTAAAATGACATTCTTCTACACCAAATATTTCAGGCATATTTTCAAAGATACAGTTAAACATTAGTCAACATTTGTGTTGATGAAAGCCCTACTGTTTATTAGAAAAAAGTTAGCAAATTGTTTAAACATTTTCAACAGTTTTTCCTCATAGCATGACTATATAGGTAATACCTATAATCCAGAAGAATCAGAAGAAAAATAGTAAATAAAAGCTGGTCTCGTGACCAAAAAAACCCCCCAGAATGGGACATAGTAATGTATGCTTTCTCTTATTTAGCTTTTTTGTATTTTACTTTAAAAGCTCCTACATAAAGCAAAGCAGAGTAAAATATACATTATGACTTGCTAGCATTGAAGCTTTGAGGTAATAATGAATCTGCCTAGCATACTTACCTCTGATTCTTTATCACTTAAAGATCCCAAGCTTCCAAAACTGTGGTTTGAACTTTCATTATTTGTTGAGGCCTAGCAAGACAAATACAACAGTTATGTATTACAAACAGATTTGTTAAGTAAGTATTTCATTGTTGTTAAACATTACATATAAATAGTAGGGCATTACTATCACAGTTGTAACTAGTAACAGTGATCAAATTTTATGCCGATGAACTACGGAGTGCCTGTGATTTCCAATGGGGATAAGAAATTTGATGGTTATGTGTTTTGATGTAGTGGAGTCAGTTCTGTATTTTAATTTCTTCTGAGACAAGTAAAGCCTTGGAACGTTCAAAATCTTATTTGGGAATAGCAGAAGACCCAAGGAAGAGCCTTATAAAGTGATTCCACAGAATGGGCTTATACATTCTATACTGCTCAAAGTGTTAGAGACTTAACAATTTTCAAAAGGAAAGAGGCTCTAATTTTCTCTAAGTCAGACACTAGGCTATTGCAACTGTTTTTAAAATTCATTCAACAAAACAAAAAAACGACTTATTGACAATATTACTGTATATCCTTACAACAAATCACATCCCTCAGGAACAACAAATTTAGACTACTGGAGAGGGGAAAAAAAAAAAAGGAAATTCTAATAGTTTCAAATTACAGTATTTCTATAGAAATGTTCCACAGCTGATTTTTTCAGAGATCTTTTGAGCAGAGAATGGCAACAAGGACATTTTATTGAAAGAGTCTGCTCCATTCACACAAGAAGTGCTAACATGAGGTTTGTTTTTTGTTTTTGTTTTTTTGTTTTAATTAAAATAAAAATGTTATACTGCTGAATTATTCTCTTCTCCAATAGAAAGGCATAACAAACATTCTGAAGTAAAGCAACAACTTAAGGCAAATACTTGCTTCAAAGCATTCAATTCCAGCACTGCATCAGCTTACAAAACAGATCTGTGACATCTCCTGGAATAACTAGATCACATCTGAATTAAGATTTCTAGAGAAATGCAATTAAACCCACAAAATTTCAACATGTTTGCCCCCAAAATAGTTTCTGGTTTAAAAATGCCTAGATGTGCTTCAGTAGGTGATCATTGGAGTCAGGACAATAATCTCAGAAACCTACACTCATGTACTCACTACTGCTTACTCAAAAAGCTTGAAGATGCTGGACTTTACCTCCTCCACAGCTGAAAAACAATTCAGCAGTTAGGCCTTCCAAATAATAATAATCTCAATAGACAAGACTCCATCTCAATTTAATTACTAGAAGAATAAAGTCCTAGCATGTTTTCAAAAAATAATCTGCATGCATCTGTGTCCTGCAGCCTCTGCACTGTCTTGCTAGATTATGAAAATGAGAATTCAGTGAGTGGAATCAGGTACGTATGCGAAGAGGTGTTTTCATTTTTGCCTTCAAAGTACATCTCCTCCTCCCAGTTACCTCTGGACATCAGATCAAAAAGCTTGTATCATTTTTTAAATAAAAATCAGATAAGCTTCTCATAATGTCCACCAACAAGACTACAGACTATATAAAAAATTATTAAAAAAATTCCAAACAGCTCAGATACACTGAGTGGTCAGAAATGAGTTCTAAAGAAATACAAACAAAACTGACAGAATTACCACTTCGCTAATGGTGGAATAAACTGCAGTTGATATTGGTATTCCCCTCCATATTCCCATAAGCAGGAAAAGGAACATATATTGCAAGGTGCATTGCAGATCATTTGTAGAGTATATCTAGTCAAAGTTAAGAAGAACAGAATCTGCTAGGTGAGGATTTGTATCCATCTAAAAACTGCAGTGATAGTAGTATCTTTTACAAGCAACTATCAAAGCATTTAGTTGTATTAAAAAACTTTATCTAGCTATCCATTTGCAAAACAATTGGATGAGATTCAAATATCTTTTCAAATAGTTCTAGGACTGTGCCAAGTACAAGAAATTTGTGTTTCATATTGTAGAGAGAAAAAGGAAATTAGCTGGCTTTTTTTTGTTCTTGTTAGTTTTGTTTTTTGTTGTTGTTGTTTTTTTTTTCCCTAGCTAATTTGGATGAACAACCTCAGAAAGTGGAATGTAATTTGGGTAAAAATGAAATCAGTTGAACAACAAGCAACAAAAAAAGTCTTGGAGAGATTTTTTTATTGGATTGATGAGAAGCAACTCACAGGGAGTTAAGTTTAAAGAAAGAGAACCCCAAGAAACTAATTGATTTCAAATAAACTGCATTAAACACATTAGTAGACATATTCTGAGGAAGAACAAAGGACCAACAAAGCTGTATCAAAAAATAATAGAAGAAAAATTAAATGAACTCAAAAGAAGGGAGATCTAGTCATTAAAAAGGACAAAAAGTCATCTGAATTCTAAGTAATTAGTTGAGCAATTATAATGAGTTAATAAATTAGGGAGTAAGAAAGTTGTTACAGGAAAGTAACAAAAATGAACCAGAATTACTGACTTTTCCCTCAATCTTCTTTTAATTACAAGAGTAAAGTATACATCTTTTGTAGGCACACTTCAAAGACAATTAAGTAAGAAGAGAAAAAAGCAGCGCATCAGTTACATTGTATCAATTCAATCTGATTCCTTTCATCAAACTCCGCTATCAAGTAGTATTTTGTTGTGTAATATGGACTGGTAATAAAAACATCAAACACTAAAGGGAAAGTGCTAATAAAGCTTGCACAGAAATTTTAAAATAAAAGAGCATTACTTACAGTTTGGAAACAGAATTCCCAAATATTTTAGCAATGAGTGAAATTAGATTAAAAATTAGTAAAGATGTTAAAAAATAACTACATTTTAAGTGTAATGATAGGTGAAGTACTTCCAAATATTCGAAACCAAAATGGAGTATTATCTAGGCAACAATACTGCAGAAATTAGTCTTGGAAACTGAAGTAAACTTGAATGGGATTTGTAATAAAAACAAACTTATTTGATATATATATTAACTGAAGGCTAATATACAATATATGGAAGGTAATTAAGCCATAAAAGTTGATGTTCATAAGGTCTTCCCTGAAGTGTTGCATCTTGGTTTTGACACTAGAGGACAGACTGCAGAAATTCTACAATCAAAATACATAAAAGTGATGTAGGTGTCTTGAAAAGTTGAAATAATTGGGTTTTGCTAATATAGATAAAATAATCTTCAAACAAAAAAACCAATTTATTTTGAAAACAGAGTGTGTCTATCTCAAGCATTAGTTAAGTAGTTGGCTATCTACAGAAGGAATAGCTCCTTTTAAATACTGGGAAAAACTTTCATCGCTGATCACGCAAACACTAAAACAAAACCACAAAAGAGCCTGTATAATACTATACTTCAGTGTTTTTAAGAACAGTTAAACATGTGAATGGCTCAGGATAAAGAAACCTATCTCAAATCAAAGTAAGTGACTAATAATAATTTTCCTGAGACTCTCTTCCATTCCAATCCTTTATCAGTAAATAGCACAGGCAATGTAAAAGAGAGACAATATAAAATAATGTTTCAAAAATGGTAGATCTGGATAACAGTTCTTAGTACTTACTTTAGCTCCAACACTGCAACTTCCAGTACTCCCAGTGCTCCCACTTACTACTCCTGTAAATCTTGCCTCTAACAATTCTTGTCTTCTTGGGTCCAGACTATGAAGCTCATCCATTGCTCCTAAACAAACAAACAAGTTAATTAATTATATTCTCTAAATTACAGTAGAATATTTTACAAGTAAACCAAATATGCCACTGACCTATTAAAAAAAAAAGAAAAGAAAAAAAAATCTGTACTCCCAAACTGTCAACATTTCACCCTCTGTTATTTAATAACAAATTAACACTAATTCTACAAATTTTGAGGAAACTTCCCTGTCTCAGAATACCCCTGTCAATTCTGGTGAAAACTAAAATCTATTAGAGGCATGTAAGAGTCATGGAGCCTATAGTGTGTGATACACCAACCAGTTGATATTATTAATAGATGAAAAAACGAGCAATGGGAGCAAAACACTCTTCAGCATAAAACCTTCAATTCAGCAATGCTCTTGTTCTCAGTATTATTTCAATTATTTAAGATATCAACATATTGATATGCTAGACAAGGAAAAATGAAAATGAGGTCATGGACCATAGTAACCATCATGTAAAAGGGAATACAGAGTTACTTGAAGGGCAAGGAATCAAAAAGCAGGATCAACTATATGAAAGGAACCAGTAGCAGCAGAGTCCTTCACACAAGTGGTGCCTCCTACAGATAGGGGGTAAAGCAGTATCCCTGGCATCAACAGAAGAAAGAAGGTGCAGGGGAATGGATGAACAAAAGGAGTTTCTGATGTACCCAGATGAGCTCAGCAGCTCAGCTACAAGAGTAGGCTGCAGTCTGATGTGTAGCCTTCTAATTTGTATTTAAATCACTTACGACTCTTTAATCAGTCTGAAAGATCATCTAGACAAACACCCTTCTGTATTTAAACAAACTGTGTTCTTTGTTTTTATCTTTTCAACTACTTGAACATTCAGTTTATCTTCAAATTGGAAACAGTTCAGTTGCTTTATCTTAAATAGGTTATTTAATGCCAAAGTCCTTATGCGCTATTTAAAAGACATATTCCTCAAGCATATGCAAAATGATACAGCCTCATTTTTTGAACTAAGATACAGCTAATCAATCTTGCACTTTTCAGTCGCACAGGACAACATACATTGTCAGAAAAGTAGTTCTGAAAGGACAGGAAGTAATACTGATGTATATTCAAGTGATACTATTGAAAAAAGAGGTTTGAATTTTCTTTTCATGAAAATTAGTTTGCAACGTTTGGGTGTCCTTACAGACTTTCACCAAGTATCTATCACCAAGCATCCTAACACAAGAGGCAGATTATTACGACTCCTGGCTATCTCAGCAACCTTTCGCATTCAAAAACCAGATAGACCTACCATCCTCTACACACTGGCCACCCCAAGCCATGCAGCTCAGCCTCCTGGCAGGGAAAGCCCTGGCTCATCACTTTGCTAATTCAAGCTGCCTGAGTCTTAACAGCAGTGTCTGCCTTGCTCCAGTGGGAAGGCCAGTGGCAGGAATCAGGGTGCCAGCACTCCTTCACACCAGGCAAAGAATAGTCAGAAAGAAGACATTTGGAAAACGTGCTGGTAGAACCTTCCTTTGACAACCGGGCTGGCAGAAGTTCCTCCAATTTCCATGTGTTTTAGACTAAACTCTCAGGGGAAAAGACTGCCTTACTATGTGCACACACAGCGCCAAACATTCAGGAATACTCTTTAAAACTCTTGCTTCCCAAAATCTTCTTCTGTGCTGCTTCCAGTGGTTTCAAGAACAAAGCGCACACTTCCTCGCTTACACAAAAATACTCCTCAAATTTACACATTGGGCAATTAGGCCTTTTTTTAAGCAGATCTGTACAACATACAGATCCATGCTACCATGTACATAATCTATAACTCAATGGGGAAGTATTCTTTAGTAAGAGTGTAAGAAACTGATGAACTTCAAATGGCCATTGTCTCACTTCAAACAGTAAAAGTGTTCAAGTGTTGGCCATTCTGAAACAATCAATTTTAGTATACCAAAGCAATCCACTTACTGAAGCAGGACTAGCAATATTCAATATTCCTATTTGCTAGCCACTGCCCATAACAGTTCAGAGCTTACCTAAAATTACCAATATAACTCTAGCAAACCACACGCATACTGCAGAAATAGATACTACAATACCTGGTATTGCTTATTTTAGGAAACATGGGGAAGCAAGAATCCCCATGGATAGTTAAGGCTCACTGGAAATGGCACAGGGTAGAATTGCTACACAGGTTTTGGTACTGGTTTATTTATTATGTGCCTAAATACTACTGCACTGAAGAGATCAGCACTCTTGGGCCACTCTACCAGTTAGGAGGGTAACTGAGCAGGCAGATGGGTCTATCACCACACAGATGAAGTACAACTTTTCATTTTTTTCTGTTCAACATTTAAAGTCTACACATGCTAATGAATGCACTATATTCTCTTCATTATCACTGCTGGAGTTTTGCTTTTCTTTTGCATTTAAATGTACAGAACCACAGAGCACCGCACAATGAATACGTATGCTCCATCATCCACGTGACAAGAAGGACAAGCCAGGAAACCTGAAGACAAGCTTTCTCTCAACACAGAGCAAATCCCAGAGGTGTACCAAACTGCCTCCCTCAGTTAAGACTGACTTCCACATGCAGCTGTTTTTTCAAGAAAATACTGTTCTCTGTATTCCTGAGCTCACAGCCCTAGGTTGTGGGAACTGCTGAGCACTGATCGATCACCTGGGGAAAGGACCTGGTCAGCCCTGGGAGCACAGGTGAAGGCAATTCAGGTGTGTGATCAGAAGGGGTGGAGCCCGGCTGCACCTCTCTTAGACCTCATTTAAGGGCTGACTGCCAGTGGAGTGGGGAAGGATCTCTTTCTGGAGCTTTCCCCTACAAATCCAGAATCTTCTGATACAGGCAAGTAATCTTTTTCCCTTCCCTTATAGCACCTTGCTATCATGCTGATCCTTCTGTCATTACACCTCTGGTGAAACGCCTTTTTCCATCATACTGATCTGTTCAATCGCTACACCAAGGTTCCTGCTTTTAAAGGCAACTTCAGAGTGCTAAAGGTACAGGACAAAAACTACTTTTTTTTAATAAACATCAGATTTTATAAATTCAACTGCTGTTCACAAGATAAACTAAATTTACAGTTTTAAAAATACACTCACAGACTAGTTGAGCTAGCTTTATTCCTGTTACAGAAATTCAATTCACAGGACATACGGTCACATCAGAAAAGTACTTCGCTGAGGCATATTTATGATGCTAAATGAAGAAGTAGCATTGCTACCAACCACTGCCATGCAGACATCCACTGCTTTCCACAGAAAACATCTCTAAGATTACCTGATCCTTACTGTGAGCTCTAAAAACTTACTTTTCTTCTTTTCCTGTAACCGCTCTCCAAAGCCTCTTCTAGTCATTTTGAAAAATTAAAATAACTAACACTATGTAGCTGCTGTATTTTCTTTTATTTTGGGGGGGACTGCAGAATCTTCTGAGTTTATCTTTCAGAACTGCACACTGTCTCTAACACAGAAGTCCCAGCATCTTGTCCTGCAAAGGATGCTTGTTTACCAGGAGTGAAACTTCTGAGAATTTGTCTTGCAATGGCTTATATCAAAAGTCAGAAATAACTTCAGTATCCTCAGTCATACTGTATTTCTACCTTATCAAAACAGGTGCGTTAGGAATCAGAAGATTCTCCACAGTCATTTGAATTGTTTTGGTGACCAGAAAACAATGAAGTGCAACAAAACTTGTAAGCCAGGCCTTGTGTAGCAGAACACTGGCTGCTGTCTTAGCCTCCTGTAAAGAGAACCTCTTGGGACACATGTATGCTGTGATCTCCACCTTGAACAGTGATAGATTGCAGAGCAGAACTGCAGACTCAAAGGTCTTGACAGATCAGACTTTTTTTTTTTTTTTTTTAAATTAAGTATGGAATCAAGTCCCAAGCCTCAATCTTTATTTTCAACTCTCTTGTTACCCTGAATGGACTCTTGTTAGCTGGCAATCAATTACAGTTTCCAGATGAAGAAAGATCAACAGCTTCACACATTGTCAGTTTTCAATGATGAAGATAAAGTTCATTATGCAGAAGCCAGATTCTTCTGAGAGCAACCCTCGTGATCAGACTGAGGTCCACTCCCCTGAATTCAGAGACACAAACCACCTTTCACTTAGGTGAAAGGTATAATGGTTTGGTTGGGTTCCTTCAGCAGACTTCTACACATATAGCTTTTAACTGCACAACAAAATACTTCAACACAACACCTCATCTATTGAAGACCAGAGCTCAACAATTAACCGAAATGTAAACAGAATATCCTAATATGCTCCAAGTAGGCACTGAAGTGTTACGGAAATACACGTGGTGTGGGAACTATGCTTTTAAAAAAAAAAAACACTTCACATTAACGTTGATTATATTACCACCACATACTATCTTCACTGACAGAAACATGCTTTTGATCAGTAAATATATATAATATTAATTTAAAAGGGAGTGGAAAACGAGAAAGTAAAAGGTACACATTTCAAATGGTGAGAAAAACAGTCTGGGAAGCAGACTTTTGATTTTAAAAAAATTCCTATAGATGTATCAAACAATCTCTGAAACTATAAACGCCAAGCTTCCATACATTCTTCCATGCATAGAAAGCATCAGTTAACAGAATTGTCTTGCAATTCTGAAAGACTTCAAGTTAACTATTTCAGTTTGGAGTATCCCAAAAATGTATTTAACCTACTGTGATGATGCTATAATAGTTCAACTTCTTAACAATCAAGTGTGAGAACTCATTGTAAATGTATACTGGCAGATACAATTAAAACTTAAATGTATCAAATGCAAAACATACTACAGATTTTAAAATCCTTAAGCAGTCCTGCAAAAAATGTCATATGCCTAATTCTCTTGCAAATCTCACCAACAAGAAGATGCATCCTCTTTCTGTGTGCATCCGCATGTATTTCTCTTGCATATCATTTGGGAAATAAAAACATAAAACCATGAACATACACTCAGCTTCTTTCATCTCTCTCCTGAAAGCCTTCCTTACTGCAGAACCACTCAGAAAGGACTTTTTCATTCTGCAGGTAAATAAGGTAAGCAAGCTACTGCTCCTGTCTCCAACATAATGAAGCATTTGGTACAGAGGCAAGCTAATAGTCACATCGATCAAATTCTCTTCTTCTTAATAATAAAACTTCCTATTTATTACAGCTTATGCTTTATGCCTCAGTACCTTATTAATCCAATGGGGAACAAAGCTACTCACAACAAACAGTCAGTGAAGGAACACGGCTTTAAAATACAAGTCTAAGCATGTGAAAAAGCAAGGCAAATCAGAGTAAATGAGTAAAAGCATTAAACTGTATGGAATGAATGCAAATTTCTTCATTTTAATATTAGAAAAATACCTGTACCAATTAAAAGATAACATTTGGGTTGTGTAATTGAGAAACGAATCCAAAAAAAACCACAAAGCTGACCTGTATTGCTAAACCTTTCTTCGGCAGCATTTTTTGAGGAAATCGCAGAAAACAGTACCAGAAACAGCCTTGAAAGCTTCTAACATGCTAGGAAAACAAGTTGCAGTGCTAGCATGATGGCATTAAGCCAACCAGCAGTAATCTGGGAAGGAAGAATTCAATTCCAAGATACCAGCAAAAGCACAGCCCACCTTTTGATGAGCTCTGAAGTGCATCACCACCAAGGCTGCAGTACTGGGGCTGCATGAGTCAAAATGCTCCCTCCCAAGCTAAACCAGCAGTTAACAGGACAAACAGCAAAACACAATCTGAAATTTAAAACAAAACAATCCCGAGCTATATATACCAAACTATATATACCCAAACAATATACATATATATTACATATATATAGCTACATATCCAAAAATCTACAGACACAGTTACCAAGACGCCAGGCTTGCAGCTCTTTCAAAACACTTAACAAGAACAGCTACAGATTACTCATGACCACATATATAACCTGGAAATTCCAATAAAGAGGACTAGCTTCTTTTATGGTAGCTACTACTACAACTCCACACAGGTGACATGAAAAACTGGAGTACTACATTTGACTTAAAAAACCTTTATCGTAGGTGAAGTCAAATGGTAGCAGTACGTGAAGCAGGAAAGGGAAGAAATACATCCTAATGCTCAAGTGAAACTAGCTGTTTGAAAAGATTGCAAGCGATAGGAAATTCCTAATGAGAGACATATCTTAAGCCCAAGATCAGGAAAAAAACAGAATCCATTTCAATAATAAAGAATAATTTTAAATGAGTAGTGAAAACACAGCCTTTCTCAGTCCCCGAGCTGGTAACATCAAAGGACACAAGAGGGAAAAGCACGGTAACAGTATTTTTTCACTCAAGTTAGCTCCTAAATGTAGGCAGTTCTGTTTCCCAACAAACACACCTAACCACTGGGTGTCCAGGTGAACTTAAAATGCTTTTCTTAACATTCTAAAGAGACCTTTAATTCCACAAAGTGGTCCTCTTGAAACGAGGAAGACTGTCCTTTTAAAAGAACAACCTAAATACAAGCAAAATGTGACTTCTGTAAGACAGCTTCAACTTATACTTCAATTTGTTTTATACCATTCCCGTCTACTAATTTTACCACACAGGCTCCAAAGAATAACAACCAAAAGATATGGCTGAATTCCCTGTTTTGATCCAAAAAGATAAGGCCACAACGTTGCCTATGAATTATTATTATTTTTTTAATAGTATTCTTAGAGGCACTGCTTGGAAACACAACTAAAATTCAAATTCACGCGTTTCTTGTTATTTCTTCCCCCCTTATTCCTTTATGCATTTACAGTAAACTTGAAACAAATTTCAGACCTCTTCCTTTATAGCCTAGCCCTTCACCTAGCCATAAGGTTTTTTAACTACCCAGGTATTTTACAATTGGGATAATGTCCAAAAGAATGGACAACAGAATGCAACATAAGTGAAACACAACTACTGCTGCTGCTGGGGTGGGGGTAGTAAAGAAAGGAGGGAGGATATTTTGCTTCGGTAAATGCTGCAGAAATAGCAGGCAGACAGATCAGACCTCTGTCTATGTAAACATGTAGGTAAGAAAAAAATACAATGGGTAAATTTCGGCTTAAAAGAACGTAGCAAATGTGATTTGAAAAATTCATTCCAAAGAACTTTTACAAAAGATTACAGTTGTGTGATTGCTTATGCATCCTTATTAAAATACGATGTAAAGAAAACAATGCTTTTCTGATGGGGAGAAAAAAAAACGTGCCAAAACTTCTGAATGATTTCCCACGAAATAAGGACCTGAAGAGGAAGAGCTGGTCAGGCTGTTGGGTTACCTGCATTCTAAAATTCAATGCTAATTCTCCTCATGCTGAAACAACGGGAAAATCTTCTGTGTCTTTCTCCCTCTCCCCATAAGATGCAGTCTATTTATTTTTGGGAGTCCCTTGTAGTCTTTTTTTCAAATGACTGTAGATAGTTATTATTATTTTTAATGCTGTCTGAAGATTGTTCATTTCACTTTTTTCAACAGCTCAACAATTCAGAAATGTGATCCAAAACAGAGAAGAGCCTGCCTGGTGGATTGATAAGTTACTTTCTGCAAATTATTCTACAACAGAAATCCATTTGTTAATGCTAAAAAAGAAATCTAACGATCTTCAGGCTCCATCTATAGACTGTCAGTTTTTAGATTTCAATTATCTGGTCAACAACTTGGAAAGGAAAAGTGAAGTAGGGAGAAACATGCTCCTGAGTGAACTTCCACTAATGTCTTAAAGAAGGAATTATGAAGAAGACACTTGACCCCATTCCAACTCAGCAAGGAAGCACATGCAGGTAACAATCTAAGACTGTCATTCCTCCCACCTCTCACCTAGATAATTTATCCTAGAGATCTCTTGGCTATTATGCGCCTCACCACATGGCTGTAGGCAGCTGAAACAGAGATGGATTTACAAGTTGCCTACCAAAGCTTTCATTTTGGACATAAACCAACAAAACATACTCATATGCGTGGGCATGTGCCACAGGGACGGAAACTTAGAACGGCTCATGCAAATCTCAGGGAATGATTCATACACTTGAGAGGACAATAGCTCCCCAAGGGTCTATTCTACTGCCAGTGGGGCTGAACTGAGCATGCAAACATGTCCAAGGCATGTCAGTGACTCCTCATTTCTGACAAGTCCCTCTGGTCCTAATGAGTTGACCATAAGCTCATGAGCAACACATTGACCTTCTGAAGCAACCAAAAGTTCTTATTTCTGAGTGACATCTTCCCTACTACTGTATAGAAGTAACTGTGCTTCTCTTTAGTGATGCAGGCAAGAATCTCCTGCACTTTCGTAATCATAATCTACTCAAGGTGCAGCACAGTACCTACAAAACATAAGGACAAATGCAACCAATAGAAATACTTGAAAGATGAAAAACAACTCATTGAGTATCTTCAAAAATTATATTCCAGACCTGAGAGGAAACAACGAGCACATCTATGACATCTTTCAAGACTGAAGTCTGCCTAATAATTGATGGTGCTGATGCGTTTGAAAGCTACCAAATCTTTTTGTAATATTCACTGGAACAACCACGTGCCATGTCTCATTCCAGTCCTGTTCATTATTCAAAGATAAGATTCAACATTTAATTTGGCATGAGTCCTTACAACAAGTAAGTTTTTAGCCACACTTCTTCTAACTTTTCTTACAGGAATTCTTAACAGAATAGGTTTTTCCCATTTTGCCTCTGAAATTACCGTTATTACATTCACAGTGTTTCTCCCATCTTAACAATAGCAATGATCAAGTCTAAAATAATTAGTAAAGATAAGATACAGCAAACATTCAACACTGTACCTACCTATTCATTTACCAAGCATCTAACAAAATTCCAGGAGCACCACAGACAGGAAGCATGAGCATAGCAAGTAGCGCTATGAGCAACAACCACTGCAAGGTCCTGAGTCCTCTGAACAATGTTTAGCTCAATGAACAAAAGGAAAACAAAGACCACTGAAAAAATGTACAGTATATTATGAGAATCTTGAAATCCTTTATCTTGGAATGGTCACCCCGCAACAGCAATAATGAGACTACGTTTTGAAATTGGTACCACTGTATCTTCTCCTCTCCTCCACGCTCCTTAACTAAAGAAAAACTAAGTTCAACAGATCAGGTCAAGGGTATAGTAACAGAAATACCTGCCATGCCCAAACTGCAGAACAGTTCACTTGGACAAAGAATCCCCCACATCCAAGATCCTTCCCCATGCCCAGTAAACTCAAAAACAATACTGAGCTAGGGAAGAGCTGAGCGTACTTCCCATGCTGAAATCTAGAATTGCAGGGTCTTTTCCCATCAAGAAGGCCCTCTTCTACTAATCAAAACAGCCACAACAGAATATACTCCGCAGGAGAAGTGTTAGCAATGAATAACAACCCTTCTGAGCATATCCTACTTACAAAAACTTACTCTGAACTCACAAAATTAAGAGCTTAAATAATAAAGCATTTGCTAAAAACAGATTTCCTGAGTTGTGGGCTACAAAGCTGTATGCAGTAAGAGTTTGACAAAGATCTCTGTACATCTGCAAACTAGAGTGGTGATATTCTGAGCACATTCTTCAAAGGAAATGATATTTATTCCTTTAAAACCTCTTACTATTTGATTGTGAGTAATAAATTTTGCCACATTTTTTTTCAAATCTAGATTACTCATCCACAATTGTTCTTCGAATTATTCTCAATTACCAAAAGTGATCAAAGAGCAGGTTCTGATTTGGCAGAAAGATTTCAATGGCTTTTCAACACCATCAGTTTACAGCATTTAACGATGAACTGGCAGAGCTTGTGTGTATCAAAGAAACAAGTAGGTTTGTTAATACTCTTCACTGATAACTCTCCATTGCAAACATCTGAAGAAAGCCATACTTGAGAGCATGATAAGTGACTGACTATTCTTGCTAACTAAACCACTACTCTAAGCATTCAGTCCATTTAGAACAATGGTCAAATATCAATAAAGACACATATCTTCAATAAAATCTTTTTAATTACACCATCTGATCTGAACATCTCCTTTAGTGACAGAATAATCAGAAGAACAAAGTACTCATTTAAAGTGTTTTTAATAAAGTTTCATTTAAGACCACTTCTAGAATTGGCAGCAACTGGGTAGCCAATCAGTACATCCTCCTGATGTTTCCTGTCATCTCTGATCACTGTAACCAATGACTACATAAATATAATGCTATCTGAAGTCTATAAAGCCTTAAACCATCATTTCTTCCAATTTCGGGAGAAAGCTGCCTGAAACATAAACACATATCATAACTGTAAGGTCAAGAGCAGTAACCTTTCTTAACAACAACATTCTGGTTAAGGAAAAGCTGCATTAAATGCATTGTATCTAGGACTGTATGCTATCAAGTTAATAGAAAGACTCTGACACTACTTGGGGTTTGTGGTGCTTGAGTTTTTTCACTTGTTTGTTTTTAGGTCTTCTGGAGATGTGTAGTGAATCAAGTAGAAATAAAAAGGTCCACTTAGTGCCCCGAAGAATAATAAAGCGGTGTTACTACATTGCATTGTACAGTATATCAGTAAACAAATATATGATGCATAAACTAAGTTTATGCACACAATTCCTCAGAAAGGGAAAGCCTATTTGCATTTTACAGAAAGCAACTAAGGTGTTGGCCAAAGTTACAGTAAGACACCTGTGACAGAAACACTAAAAGACTGTATTCCTAGGTAGCACACATCTGCCTTCAACACAACATGATGTCAGGCAAGAGAAAAAATAACACCGCCTGGGCCACACATATGCAGGTGACACGCTGCCTGCCTATCTCTACCCTTTTCATCTCTGCAGAGGAATCTGCAGCAATTACTGCTGCTTCCAGACAGCTCTATAAAAGGCAAGCAGACAGGAAGAGAGAAGCAGAATTTGCCCTTTTCAGCTTTATTCACTGCAAAAACACATGCTCCCTGTCCCCTCTGGGGAACAGGGAGCAAGTAGGGAGAAGCATGCCCGAAGTTTATGGGTCATTTCTTGGCAACACTGACTAGCAGGTCACAGGATAACACGAGTTTTGTGATACTCTAAAAAAGTGAATCACACCCTTACAGAAGCTCCCCTTTCCATCCCTCTCTACTTCTGCACTGAAAAGCACTAAAAGTCCAGAGCAATCACAAAGAAGAAACATCCACCTAGAGAAACACAAACTTCATTTGCTGCACTCACTTACAAGGAAACAAACCAGGAGCCCTATACGCCTCAGCCCACGAAATGGCTATTCTGCAAGAATTTAAAATGGCACAGGCCTTTTGCACATATCAAAAACAAACAGCAGCTTCTGCTATCTAAGGAAAGAGTGAATAGGAAGTTAAAAGCAGAGGTCACCTACCAAGCAGGAAGGGAGAGCAGTGCCCCACCACCCACGGGGTTTTTCTGCTTCTCTCACTCGGAAAAAGTAAACCATGAAGGAACAAACAAACTGTATACTCTTTTCCCAAATAGATCTGTCCAGAAGTTATCTACAGAGTAAAAAATTCATTAAAAAAAAAAAAAAACGAAAACAACAACAAACCAAAACAAAACAACTTCATGAAAAAAATGCAGCTTATTTTCCTCAGTTACAGTGCCGGTCATTTGCTATTTGAAAGCCGTACCTGCAGCAGTAGGAGCACACTGCAGTTGTTAATTCCCCTAACTTCCTAATCGCCTTACTTCCACAGCTCCCACCGCCACCCCTGCCTGTCTGATCTCCCAGGCCTCTCGGGAGCAGACGCCCAGCTCTCTGCGGGGTGGGGGTAACCGCAGCTCGCAGCACCCAGGTGCCCCCCGCAGCACACAGGCCCGGCCTGCACTGCCACAGCCCAGCTGTGCCGCACGGCGAGCAACATGCTGATAAGGAGAAACGAAAAGGAAGCCTTGAGTCCTTCCCATTGTTAGCAATCTATTTCTTTCATTTCTTTCCTAAAATGGTGATCAGCTGTAACTTCAATCCATTTATACTAATAGAAGAGACTACAATTTAACATCACATATGCAAAAAAAAAAAAAAATATATATATATATATATATATATACACGCATAAATATCACACCTCTAAGACTGAAGGGAGGCAGTCAACTCATCTCTGATGTAACCACAACCTCATCAACCATTTTGGCTTTCCAGCTACACCATTTTAAGTAAAAAGGTATTGACCTCAAAACATCATCAACACTGCCTATTTATTTTTCCTTCTCAAAATAGCCATCCAGCGCACACAGCACGTAAAACACCAGAAACGGAAACAAAATTTACACTGAGAGTTTTCAGAGGCTCGAGAGAGCAGCACGACACCGGGCAGCGCATGCAGCCATGATCCCGTCCCTGTGCTGAGTAAGGCCACGCTAATTGCGTGACTGATCGCCGCCTGCCTCTTGTAGGCACCCCGTCTGGAGGCTAGGTGGTGCTCGAAGAATCAGGCAACTACATCTGCTCCTCCTGAGCGGCTACCCAACCAGCAGCCTCCAGCTGATAAAATACAAGTTTTGCCGCCTGAGGCACTTCCCCAGAGCTCCTCGTAGGAAGGAGTGCCTCAGAATGCAGCTCCAAGTGAATCAGTTACACACATACACCTGATATAGTACTGACTACACCTACATTTTCCTACGCAGCATTCTCCCACTCTACAGATAGGAAGAAAAGTGAGACTTCCATGAAATCACACATGAATCGGTGAAAAATCGAAAGGAAAAAATACATTTTAATTTTTTATTCAGCACTCATCCAGCTCACAAAGAAATATCGTAAGTAATCATCCACCAAAAATCTGGCTTTAGACTTGCTCAGCATCATCATTAAAGAAATCTGCATTACAGCTGTTTCTCCTATCCAGTACTCACTGCCTAATTTTAAACCAGCTTTCTTTCTGCTATACTATCACTTTCATTCATTCAAGTTTTAGAATAAAACAGACTCTCATTTTTTTCAGTGCAGTCCTTTCCTGAGGACAGCCCATCCTGCTCACTGAACAAAGAATGGACAAAACCTGCGATCACTTGGATTACGTTTTGTAAAATCATTACAGTTAAATCCCTCAGAGCAACCAGGAATGAGAAAACAGCAGCCCAATGTCTTAGACATTGCAACTAATATACAAATGTATACATACATGTACATAGATATGTTCAATATATCAGTAAAAACATGTGCAATGAACACCTATATTGTAGAAAAACCTGGAAACACAGCTGCATGGTATCTGGAGCACCACAGAACTAACGACAGTTATTTTAACGGATAACGTTGTCACAGTGGCTCCTGTGAACCACTGCCATCACTTCAGTAAGAACAACCGTGATCCAAGCTCTCATTCCCAAACAAGAGACAAAGTAGGAGTTTTCCTTCACAGAGCTCAGGCAACAAGTAAGGGAGGACCATGGAACTCCTTGTATGGCAGAAGCGAGTGTCACAGAGTCTTATGCTTACAAATGACTTGATAGTGATCAACCACTAAGTGTCAACCATTTACTCCTGATGGCAAATTTGGATGCCTTCTGCCCAGCATATGGTTAACCTTACTGGTTCCACAATCCTGACTTTGGGAATAGCTAAACACCAAGTTAAATGCACAGAGAATGTTTTTAAAAAGCAAACCATCCATAGTCCTACATCTGCAGTGGGCTTGGAGAGAGGCCTCAGAGCCATGCCAGGTTTGCTCTTCATCCCAAGCAAGCTCAGAGCCTGTGCAAGTGGGCAGAGGCGCAGGTAGGCACCGGGGGGTGACCCTCGCCTAGGTGTGCTGCCTTAGCAAGCTACCTCAGAGCAAAAAGACAACTGAAATGTAAGATCTAGTGAAAGTAACTCAATCAAAACACATCAGGAACGAGAACAGCTGCAGTTCACACGGAGGAAGGCACACAAGTGAGTGGCAGTCCCAGCAGTGGGACTGGGCATGGCAGGCTGCTTGCCTAGGCACAGGGCATGCACACAACAAACCTACATGCAGCCAAATTTCTACATATGTGGTGCCACATCCTGACATAAACGACTGACTGTACTATGTAGGTTTCGGCACAATTTCAAAAAAGTCCACTTAAGTCTCCTGTGAAATGAACTTCAATTCTTAATAGTTAGTCACAATATGTATTCATCTAGTTACCTGAGTCACTAATTCACTGCTTTCATTTCCTACTTTCACACAACAAAATATTTTCCTGAGTACTAAAAGCTAACATTATTCATCATGCTGACGATTATTTATCAAATGAGAGAATTCATACCATAAATGTTTTGTTTTTGACAGATAACTATTTTGTTGCGTCTTTGGCCACAACAAAACAGATTCAGTGACTCAGTGGATGTAAAAAACAGCAACTGCAATGACCTGCCTTAACTTGAAAGTCTAAAAAACCTGAGGAATTTCCATTACTAAAGACTGAAATACTAATAAAATCTGTTTTTTGCCAAAAAAACAAACCTTCATTTCAATCTCTATGTAATTCTAAGACTGGATTCCATCTTTTGCTTGCTGTCAGGGTGCAGAGAAACTGGCAGCGCAGCCACACAGCAGTGTGTCCTCAGCATTCTGTTGGGTCATGCCCAACACTGGGCATGGCACTGCCACCCTTTCCCAACTGCGGGCAGCATCCACTCCTCAGCCACCCAGTTATGGGGCAGGCAAAGGCTGAGAGAAGGGCTCTGAGCAGGAAGAGGAAAAATGAAGTTAGAGAAGCAGAGAGGAAGCAGAGGAGCAGGATGGCAAGAGAGGTCATGCCTGAGGACAGGCACCGGTCAGAAGGGGAACCTGTGGTGGGAAGGCAGCCCTGGGCACATGGCTCAGAAAGTGCACAGCCTGCCCCGAGAGCGAGAAGGGGATCCCACACAGCAATTGGCACTGCTGCCCCACAGCCGCATCCCTTACAAAGCAGGAAATGCAAAGGTGCAAGATCAACAGCAAAGCTTACACCTTTCTTTTTTTTTTAAATAAAGACCGAAGAAGGAAGATTTAAGGACAATGCCAGTAAGGTGGTGTCAGGCACGGGCAGGGAGCAGTGGCTGTTGTTTGCACTCCTCTAGAAAAGCCGAACAAGGCAAGGGCTCAGAGAACAACATGCTGAGATTTAGCCAAGAGAACAAAACAGGTCAGCTTTCAATGACACCACATGAAGAGTACAAATAAATAAATTTTTAAAAAATCACTATTAAGGTCATTTACTGGAAACTGTTTTGCCATCATGGCTTCAGTACTTCATTTCCAAATTAAGTTATATGTTGCAAAGAAACGGAATGGGAGAAAAATACCAAAAAAATACTAATGCAACGCACAACCAAATTATGCTTTTTTGTGAACTTGACGTGTTTCCATTCCTCTGTTTGAAAGCAAAGAGCAATAGAAAAAGCTGGAACTCAAGGTATGGGAAAATCAGCATTACAAACCTAGCAACCACATTTTGTATTATCTGCAGTATTCATCAACAGGTTTAGCAAAATGATATATCTGAAACTATGAAACAGGTTTTGAAGAAGTACATAATAAGATACATGATTTTAGAACATTTTTACTATAACACAATCACATTTTTTTGTGTAACTTCCACATCTAAGAGAGTGATACGGGGAATGGCAAATCCTACTAACAGCTGTATTCCTAATGACCAAACAGCTCATCAAGACTTCACACACACTTTGTATATGCAAAAAAAGCAAGTGTGTCCCTACACAATCTATAAAATTGACTGTTCATTAATACTAACCACTTGGACGCTCAGGATGTGACAACATGTAGACCAGAACATCTAGAGATAATACTTAGAAGACCCACTTTTTGCTGAGTTTTTGAGCTATCTAAAGCAGCCATTTCAGCTTAAGGAGCACCGCTTTAATGCTCTCAACACATTTTGCTACGTAGGCTTTTTTTTTTTTTTTTTGAACTACACACATGAAAAAAGCTGAGCTGGTATTTCATCATGTTGAACTTCTCCCACTCTTTCCTGAGTTTATTTTTTACGAAAGGCTGAAGTTTGGAGCTCGTTTTAAAAAAAAAAAATTACAAAGAACAAAAAAACCATACAAATGAGTAAAACTGAGGACAGAAAAATTTACATTCTTTGTAAAGACAAAGAACAAGCTGGTAAAAAAAAAAAAAGTATATGACTAGAAAATCAGTGTGCACCAGCTATAAAGTTAATTTAAAGAATGAGAAAAATGAGCTAGTAATGACACTGTTGTGTGACAAACGCATTAGTGGATTTCCAACTGATTTAAACACATTTTACACCACTATATATCCAATGAATTTTCTCATTGTAAGTCAGAACTCTTTCACACACCGAAGATAAACTTGGAATTTTTAAGTTTTCTTATTCAATTAATTCTCAGTGACCAAAGCACAGAAGGGACTGCATTATCAGAAGATCCAAGCTGAGAGTTTACAGTCATTGAAGATGATCTTAAATAGATCACTCCTTACAGAACAATAAGGTATTATACATCAGCTATGAATTCATTATATTAATATAGTATTTTGACATGATTTTTTGAACAAAATGTTATCCTGGAGAATGGAGATCATAATGTAACATGCACAACAATGAATGTAAAGAAAGGTTACCTGAAACATGTCTCTTCGTTGGACAGTACAGAAAGTTGAGCACAGAATCTTCTAAATACTATATGTGAACAAATATGAAGCATGATTATTTTCTAACAAGCTATATATTCTAGTTCAAAGCACAGCAAACACAGGATTACTCGCCATTCCTCTTCAGATAAACAGAAAACGAAGGCAAAAGAAAGGTTAGAAGAACATCATGAAAAATAACACAAAAGCTTTTTACTTTGAGAAATTTCAGAACTTGTAGAACATCTCTTAATACAACCTTTAATACAACTGATCGCTACTGTGTAGACTAAAAGAATTTGCTAATAAAGACCTCCAGCAACCAAAAGTCACAATCCTTTCTAAACAAATGAACATTTTTAAAATTCTCTCTACATACCAATGATAGTAGGTATAAGGTTTTCTGTTGTTGTTCTTTGTTTTTGTGGTTTTTTTAACTAATGAAGAGCATATTATTAATAACATGGAGATTTTGTTTTCAAATGCTTCTTTATATAATGAACATAATGGCTTATTAAAGAACATGCCCTCTCCCATCACCCTTACTAGGAATAAGTTAAGAAATAAAGACTGATCTCTCTGAGGACCCAAGGAACTAAAAAGAGGGTATTAGGGAATAACAACAAAAAACAAACAAGAAACCAATGCTGGCTGAAAGACAGCTGCAAAATGTCGGACAAAAGTGTGGAACCAAATGGAATGCAGTATTAACCAGAAAAAACACACCTATATTTAACGGATACAGTTATGCAGTGCACTGGCCTGACAAGTCTCAGAAAGAAGGAAAGAAAGATGCAATAGAAATTCTATTTGTAGCATCATCTGAGTTGGTCTCCCTAAAACCAAGATCTCCCAACGTTCAGTGGTGGAAGAAGAATTGGGAAATGCCTCTGTTGTTAAATCCAGCTAAACGTCCTAGGCATCAGAAACTCACTGCATGAAGTTCAGGACCATGATCTAAAACATATTCTTTCAGAAAAGACATTTACGTTCATCATTATTTTCCAATTTGTTACTCTTACACATATTGTTCAGAATTTTTCTTATTAAAAAAAAAAATACAAAAGTCATCTTACACCACCAGAAGCCACAGCAGCAGGACACTTTGCTTCAAGCATCTATATGCTTTGATCTCAGGATACTGACATAAAGCTAAGTAAGTGTCACAGAACGGCTTCGGTTGGAAGGCTGCCCAGGGCCCCATGCAGTCTGGCCTTGAACACCACCAGGGATGAAGCATCCCCTACCCTCATGGCCTCCCTCTGGCCTGCTTTAACAGCCCAACGTCCTTCTTGTGCTGCAGGCCAACTCCCTAAAAGGTTAGGTATATGTGATGTCACACATCAAGACTTCCTGTTATTCCTCAAAAAACATATTTTCCCTCCTTTTCTCTTAAAGGTACAGCTGTGTAAGAAATCCGAAGAAAAGGAATCCAGTACTTCAAGCTTTACAAGCAGTTATGGTTAGGCCTCATTTCCTGTAAAAGGTGTTCTGGAATTTCTTAGCCTCATCCCAAACCCTGAAGTATGGGGTGCTTTGTTCATAAGGACATTGCAAAGCACAGCTGCCTTTAAGCTTCCACTCACTTAGAGCTGTGCAGTATGGTGAGGCAAGGCCCATTTCTTAATGCTCCCACTGTTACCCCTCGGCACATGGTGGTGGTACAAGGGAACTGCTTCCCTCCCACGACATAAAAATTCGAGTAAAAACATCCGGAGGTGAAGTTCCATATCCTAAAGCTACCAAACTCAACCATGCTTCAACAACTCAAACCTTGGCACTGTGAGGCAGCAGCATGACACAGACAGGACCGGAGCTGTGGGCTCAACCAACTGCAGCCTGGAAGCACCCCAGACCTGCTGCTCAGCAGCTGAGGGCAGCGAGTGGTACCCAGCACTGCATGGCAAGTGACAACTCAGGGCAGGAAGGGCCACTTTTCCTCCTCAGTGATGGGCTGAGCAGCCATTCATTCTGTGACCAGAAATAACTATGCATTTCACAAACCACAGACATTCTGCTTCTGTTTGAGCTGGATTAAATGCAAAAACACACTTGGATACATTTGTTACTTCTTACCTAGCACAATTAGGATTCATTTTATTTGGCTTCCAGCTAACTTTATTAGCTAAAGCACCAGGAATTACGTTTCTTAAATACAAAGAATCTAAGCTGTGTAATTACTTAAATAAATGCATATAGATGCATCCCCTCCGTCTAGTAAGAAGCACGATAAAATTAGACCAATTAGAATCAACTTTTCTTTAGGAAAAATAATTAAGCACAATCGCAAATAAAATTAAAAACAATTATTTAATCAGGATTTCCTGCTCACTGATTTAAGCCATGATTAAAATCAGTGATATAATTGCCACCTTCAGCCCCCCTCCCAGCACAGACTTTCCCCATGGCTCTCAGTGCCAGCCCCCAGCATGTCCAATTGCCCAGTCCTGCAGCCCTTCTGCTGGGGCCCAGTCTGAGCAAACTCTGTCAAAGCCTGCAAGTTCCTGCACTCCCACCACCTTACCATGGCCACCCCTGGGAAAGGCTGGTTACCAGGATCTTCCTGCTGGCACCTTCTGGTGCTCTGCTCAGGAAAGAATAGAAGGAACGAGACCTGCAGAGAGAGGGTGCTTAGGAAGGATGCAGATCCTGAGTTTCTATCCCAAATTGAGCATCTCAATAAGGACTGAATTAAATTGTAGGGAACTGCAGGATCCAGAACAATTTCCGATGCTCACTAGCTCTTCTCTGCTGCAGTGGAACTCAATCCTTAAACACTGCACACAGTACCTCTCCCTTGCCATCTTCATTAGAAATTTTCTAGTTATAAGCCCACCTGGAAAACCAGAGTATTTCAGAGACCAGCTTCTGTTTAATGGCTACACTGAGTCACAAGTGGGACCTCTGTGGGACTGCCCTCCCACACTCACGTTCTGAACATAGAAAGGTGCTCTTTCTTCCCCTTCACAACTTTAACCTTCCACTCTGAGCAACCCAGCAAACCAAATTTCCCTTTTCCTCTTTCACAGCTAAAACACACCAAGCCAAACAAAAAGAAGTTCACAAAGTTCACAAAGACAGAAGTTTTCTTTTTCCCTCATATGCTTTTAGATTTTAGTGGAGCTGCAGTTCAAGAAATATTCTACTAAATAGTATATGTTTACAAAGTTCATTCAACTTGAACTCTTACATGTGTGAAGATTTCAGTGTGGGAATGAGATATTTAGTACTGGATGAACTGGGCTGGGAACAAGTATTAAAAAAAAAAAACAAAACCACCACCATATATGAAGAACACAGAAAGCACAGACAGTTATTTAAGCCAGCCTTATTTTCAAAATCTCCTTTCTCCAGGTAGCAAAATTGCAGAGACCTCACTTTGACCATATGCATACACTAGTCTTTCCTGGCATTTTGTAATCATTTAGAGGAAAATCCAAGGTAATATCAATAGCTACCACAAAACAAAGTTATTACAAAGAAGCAAGCTTATTTCAGCTTGCTGAAGGGAAAAAAAAAATTAAAAAAAGAACATACTTGTCATTTGAATTGAGGTAATAATAAATAAATACAGCCTGTCCTTAGGAATATTGATTCTCTCTCCTTTTAAAATTGAGTAAGTTAATGCGAAATTCCATTCTAGGCAAGGAAAAACAGAAATAAAACAAAACAATCACCCAAGCATTAATCTGCTCTGTTCTCCACAGCACTTACTTCTTAGACAATCAGGTTCAAACAAGGGTCCACATTAAGAAAGGTATTCTTTCCCCACTTCTGACTTGGGCACACTAAAAAATCTCATATAAGAATTTGGCACTGTATTAGCTCACTATGAGAAACATCTGCAACAGAGATAGCAACAATATCACAAGCTGGAATCGGTGCATGCAAGTGGCACAACACCAAGTTTTACACAACACCTGCTGCAGTTGGCCTAAACAATCTTTTATGATTGCTGTGCTCGTTCTCAGTAAAAATATACCATCGCTCTCAAATATGAAGTGTTCCCGTTCTTCTTTGCTCTCACATGAACTGGTTACGTCCTTAACATTCTCAAAGCTCTGTATCTAAATTGTAAGAAACTGCAGTAAAACAACTTACTGAGAACTTACTGGTTAAAAAAATAGAACAGTTGAGTTGCTACACTGGAAGCAAACAACCACAGAAGAACCTGGAAGTCTGAATACAACCAGGTAGCTTTCACATGCATGTACCAATACACAACTACAACAATAGTTCTTCAAACGGTATTAGAAAAACATGATGGACTTATTTAACACACTTTCATCGCCTTTTAACTTGGGACCAACTTCCAGATGTGGTCCTTCCCATTCCTATTTTGGCGATTCAGAGTTGTATTTAGCACTTTGTTTTGCACCTAGTAAAGTCTGCAAAGCCAACAGCACACAAAAAAAAACCTGCAAAGATCCATGCTGAACTACCAGACACTGGTGACCTGCCTCCAACCTCAAAGGAGGAAGTACTTTAAGATACTCATGTGCGTGCCCCAAAACCTCTCTATCCTCTCTGCGATAGCCTGGCTGCCTCCCATTTCCAAACCAGCACCCTGCAGCTGTGCAATGTGATCTCTTCAGTGCCTCGTGTGAACAGTAAAGAAACTTCAAACGCCAAGCTGCATGACTGCAGTTACATGAGCTATAGCACAAGATTCAGTAAATACAGCATTTACTGTTAAGTAGTAACACTTAACCTAAATTCCTCACAGCCTACGTTGTATGGTTCTTGAATAAATGACTGACCAAATATACCACACATAAGTTATTGGCATATAAAACAAAGGATAGTTCGATACTAAATGGAATTGTAAACACAAGACAGTTCTGATACAAGAGAAGTGTACAGATGCAACTTTACTTAAGTCCCTGCCAATATTTTCATTTTAAAGCTCTAAAACAGAAATTCACATCTACTCAGCTGGGCAATGATGCCCCTACAAGTCAAGTGGTAAGAGAAGACAACACCTCATGAAGCACTGCTACAAACTTGTAACGCATTTCAAAAAAGATAAATTATTTTAATTTCACCCTGTATTTCCCAAGCAGTCCCATTTCAATACTGACAGAGTATTACACTTAAAATTTGAGAAGCAATACAAAAGAACTTTGAGTGACAGCTACACATGTCAGAGGTTGGTTTGATTGGTTGATTTTGGTTGGTTTCTCCATACTAGGGCTTCAGAGAGTATTTTTTGGACTTGCAAAAAGAGGGTGCCAGGGATTCCTGCTCCCAGTAGCAGGAACCTTCACATGATGAGCACCATTGCGAAGCGGTCCCAGCAGATGGCAGGTAAGGCTGTGCGAGCTGCTGCACTGTGAGGCACCGCGCGAGGCCTGTGCATCTGGCAGAGAACTGGCCTGGTAATGGCAGGAGTCGAGGAGAGGGGACAGATGTCACATAAGGAAACATGGCAGGCCCAGGCCAAAGGCTCAGCAGAAGCATGGCAGGCCCACACCTGGACACACAGCACTGGTGCTAGCATACGAGCACAGTGCTAGTCTCACCCAGGCCCACGCCCTCACATACTGCTTCCAACACAGACGGTCTGGCAGCGCTGCCTGGGCTCGCCAGTCAAGAACCAGCATGCACACAAGCTCCTTTAAATACACCGTGTTTCAGGTTATTTTGAACTTGTTAGTTTGACCTGCCGTCGTTCCCGCGCACGTGCAAGCCAATGCCTATGAGCACACCAACCTATCAGTGTTTGACGGCCTACTGCTTTCACACAAGATGTTCCATTTCAAAATACGCACTTATGAAGCAAGGCGCGCTGCTACCATCCTGCCAGCTTACGCCAAAAATAGGGATTCGAGCACCACCAATAGCTCACTCTGACTCCCAAAGAGAACTGCCCAGTGAGGCAGTGCAGCCATCACAGTGTGGGAACACTACACAAATAAGGCCCGTTACAGCCACGCACAGAGCTGGGCTTTCACTGCTCTGAAACCCCCTATCTGCGCAGTGCAAATTACGGCACTTGGAACAATCCAACCAAGGAGCCGTGAGAAGGGATGTAAAAAGCACCATCATCATTATCGCTGCTTTAAAAATTAACATCACAAAACTGCTTTTCCATGCCTAGATGACGTGCTTAAGGAACACCAGTTCTCTTTAAATAATAAATGTACATATATATAAAAAGAGAGAATATATACATTTATGTTATCTGTACGTTGTGCTGCAACAATCATTTCAGGCTTGTGCACTCGGTATCTGAAATATATCCGAAAATATCCCACACAGGCACTCCGTATGAATATTACATGCACACATCCATAACAAGTGTTGCGACACTGCTGAAACCTACTCCTAATAAAGTTAAAATCAGCTGCACGTTCAGCTGGGGGCGGCCGTTCTGCTGCCAGTCGGCTTCCAGGAGCGCAGGAGCACAAAATGCCTGCCACTTTACTCAGCATCTTTAACATATACCGTAATCCCTCTCCAGGTATTTTCTAGAGCATTTCGTGTCAGCCTGCCTGGAGGAGCGCGTGCAGAGTGACGGGAGCAATACAAGTCTGACAACTGCTGGCATGGAAAATGGAGAAGCACCTCCTGCGTTTTGGGAGAGCGAATCCTCGCTCTCGCGGAGCCCTCAAAGTGCTTATCAACAGCGGCAACAACAACAACAAAAAAAGCCACAGGAAGACTTGAAAAACAAAGACCGCTCTTCTCGCTGTTATTTCTATTTCAAGTTCTCAAGTTTCCTGCCTGGCCAGCGACATTTTGCAGACATCCATAGGCAAGCTACGCGGAATTGATCAAACTGGGGCAAATGGAGAGAAATTACACAACTGTTCAGCACGCGGGTGTGCGTGCACGAAAGTTCTCCCCCGCCACAAGTAGTTCTCCCAGCAGAAAGCCGCGAGCCGCTCTCCAGCTGTATAACTGCTACATCTTGTGGCAGCGCATCTCAATGCAAGGAGGAAAAGCAGACAATAACCCGAACGGAACAGAGAAGGGACTTGTTTGCTCGTAACCTTCATACAGCTATTCCCCGCAAACACCCACAACACCCCGCTCTGCCTGTCGGTGTAACACAAGAGGGGAGGAGCAGAGGAGGGAGGAGGAAAATATTATCATCCGAGGCGTGATGGAGGAAAGCAGAAAGTTGCAGTCATAGCGCGGCGGTGGCCGCGAGGCGCCCTGTCACCGCCGCCGCGGGGCCGGCCGTTCCCCGGGCGCCCTCCCGATAGGGACGAGCCCCGCGGTTCCGCTCCGTCCCTGCCCCACCTCCACGGTGCCAAAAGTGCCCGACTCCTTCCATCCAGAAACAACGGCCGCGTCCACCCGCGCTCCGCGCACCGCCGTTACTCCGCCGCCGGAGGAGGGCACCGCTCCCGGGGAGGACGCGGGCAGCGGCCCCGCCGAGAGCAGACGCGAGCGGAAGGACGGCCGGAGCGGACCGCCGCGGCCCGGCGGGAGGGGGGCGCGAGGAGGCGCCGAGGAGCGGCGGGGCCGAGCCGCTCGCCCGGCGCCGGAGGCTCCGCTCGGCGCCGCCGCCGCCGGGCCCGGCGCCGACCCCGCGCCGCCACCGCCGCCGCGAGGGGCACCCGCCTCTCCGCCGCCGCTCCCCGCCAGCCCGGGACCGGCCTCCGGCGGCGGCGGCCGGGCCCCTCCCCGAGGGCCGGGCCCCCCGCGCAGCCCCGCGGCGCGCCGGTTACCTTCCTTGGGCGGCTTGCCGGGCGGCGCGCCGTGCAGCTGGGAGGCCGCCGCGGAGCAGCCCTGCAGGCTCGGTGGGGACGTGGAGAGCCGGGACCAAGATGGCGGCCCCTCCAAACTTCCACTGCTACTTTGGACACTCATCAAGCTACTTTCCTGGAGCCTGGCAGCCGCCGGGGGCGGCGGGGGAGGCGGCGCGGCGGGGGGACACCCAGCGCCGCGCTCATGGCCGGGGGGCCGGCCCGACACCGGCGCGGGGAGGCCGCCGGCGGGCGGAGGGCTCCGGAGGCAGGCGGGGCGCGGGAGGGACGGGGCGCGGGGCCGGCGCGACCCGCCCGCACCTCTGCACTGCGTCGCCGCGGCCGCCGCCGAGCAGCCGCCCGTGTCTGAGGCTGAGGCTAACCTTCCCCGCCGCCGCCGCCGCCGCCGCCGCCGGGGAGGGGAGGGGAGGGCGCAGGCGGGGAGGGGTCATGCGCAAACACGATCGCGAGCCGAGCGAGCGCCGCGCTCTGCCGGCGCCCAGCCGAGCCGAGCAGCGCCGAACCGGAGCCGCCCAGGGGCGGCGGGCGGGAGCTGCGCCCCCTCGCACACACCTGCCCCGGCCCCGGCCCCCTCCCCACGCCCCCCGCCGCCGCCGCCGCCCCGCTCTCGCCGGCGGAGCCGCGGCCGAACGCTCCGTGCGATGCTGTCGGGGGGAGCGCGCCGCCGGGCCCCGTGCCGGTCACGGTGCCGGGGGCGGGAGCCGGGGCCGCGGGGAGCGCCGAGGCGCGGCCGGGCCGAGCCGCGTGCCATGTGCCAGGCGCCTCCTCCCCTGCGCGCCCCGCACCGCGCGCCCTCGGGCCGGAGCGCGGCATGGCCGCGTCCAAAGCCCGGCTGCTCTTCTTTTCCCTACCGCCAGCGCGGTCTCTGCTGAGAACGTGAAAAACGGGGAAAAGTCAGGTCTGGAACAAAGCCTTTCCAGTTGCGAGTGTAACTTAATGGTTTCGTTTACTTGGAAGAGCCAAGGATTACGGATTGATTGCAGTTGCATGCGGGAATAAGGATCCCCACGTGCTGGGCACGGCACTCCCGCACGCTGAGCAGACCCCCCGGCCCTGCGCTCACTGCCCTCCCCTCCGGCTCAGGCCGGCGGCAGACTGTGCGTGAAGCAGCCATCACCGATTCCTCCTCTTTCTCTCCAAGCGACATCTGTCAAATTATCTGAGATCCTCACCGCCCACAAGAATACAGCATCGCTGCATGCATCTTAGCAATTCGGCATTAACCTGAAGTAAAAAAATCAGTTGGTTTACTTCCTAAGTAAATCTGGCCCAGAACAGCTCTACACGTGTTTGGCATGGAGAAATGATCTCTAACCAGGACCTCCTTGCCTTTATGGACTTATCACGGAAAAGACTACTCAGGCTTTACTAAGCAAATTATGACAGGAATTGGCTAGTACTTTGACATGAAGTGAGGCAGTGCGGTATTGATATTGAGGAGCTGCTACAGCTCCTAAACTTCTTGCAAAGTTAAAACCAAGCCATGCTCACAATCCACACCAGAGCAGAAGCGTGCCCTGTTGCCAGAGGAACAATGGCTGGCTGACTGATGGTGGCTTGCTGCCACCCCAGGGAGAAACAGTATGTTCAGAAACTTGGTGGTCCATGCGTATCCAGACAAACCAGAGCCCTGCTACCTTTAGAAAAACCTACAGAAACACATCCTTCCTGCCCACAGGTCATTGCAGCGCTGCTGTGGGATTCCCGATTCAATGGGGCACTACTTTTCACGATGCAGGAAACAGTTAATGACAAGGAAGATGCCATTTGTTACTTAGGTTTTCATTGAAAACATTTCTTAATGTGTCAGAGCTAGTGCTGACTTTAAGGTGTCCTTTTATTTGTAAAGCCACGTTGCTTTGGTGCTAACATTTAAATCATAGGATCACAGAATGGCTTAGGTGGGTACCTTTTAGAATTCTCCAAACACATTCTAAAAGACTCATCCTGTAGCATCATAAATGTGCACAGTGCTCTTCAGTCATCAGCAAAACCTGCAATCAAATGTCACCTGGTGGGCAAATGGGTGACCCCTCACAGTAGCGAACAGTGGGCTCTGCACACACCCCAAACGTTAAAAACGAAATGTAGCCCAAATAATACCAAATAATTATTACTCATTATTATTAATTTTGTTAAAAATAATAAAAATATTTTTATATTAGATCTTTTTCTTTGCCTTCAATTTTTTTCAGGAGCGGAATAGACTGCTATTACTGTTCGCTGGGTATGCAGCACCTATGATATCAGATGTGACTCAATGTGGGAGAAATGGGGAAAGCCCCACTCAGTAGGATCGCACTGGATAGAAACAGAGATGGTGCTGCGTATCTGCATACAAGGGAAGGCTTATTCCCACCTAGTCCTCAGAAAGCTCATTGGATTTCACTACATGCTAAGAAAGGACCTTGAAATTCAGATCAGAACAGAAGGGAGTGAAATGCTTATGTGCTATTTCTCTCATGAAAGTAAGTCAAATGTTAGCTAGCAAAGGTTTATCACAGCAGCAACCCTCTGATCAAGGGCACTTGAAGAACAGGAAAACATTTTGAAATGTCATTATTCCAAAGATAAGAAAAGCCAAACAACAAAAATCTGAAACAACAGAATTGTGAGAGCTTTCAGCTTTGCCAATGGAATTACTGTGATGAAAGTTTCTTGCACAGATAAACTCACGCTCCACCCCAAAATCTTTAGAACAGTAAGAAAAGTTAACTAGGAGATAAGGAAGAAGCTAAAGAAAAGGACTGATGAGCTGCATAGCAAAATAAGAAAGACTGCAGCAGGAGTGACCTTCTATAGGCATTTGCATTGCACCTACAAAGATAGCTGTGTACTCAGGTCTAATGTCAATTTCTAAACTTTTACAAACATCTATTACAGAACAAAGAGACGATTTCAGGCATTACATATAAAATCTAAAACTTAACCCAGGTGTTCTTGGGGAAGAATATGCTACAATTGTGCTACAGTTTCAGAGATTTTAGTTCTTCCTTATTCCATGACCTTCTCCTTTGCTGTTCACCGGCACCAAATGCGTTTTGGTGTCCTTGTGAGAAATAAGCACTCTTATAATCAAATAGTACATGTTCCCAGTAACTGGGTCTCCTATCTCTCTTTCTGCCAGCAATGTGCTATCATTTTTCAATCAAGTGGCTGAAGTTTCGTGCAAGTAACAGATACTGGGATATGTGGGAGCAGTGACTGACCAAGCCATGTGACCAATTATGTGAACAATGGATATTTACATATGAGTTGTAAATAAGACCATACTTAAATTATGTCAGTAATTAGAAGGGAGGCCTGAAATTCATGGGACAATCAGAAGAAGTTGGGGTAGAAGGGGAACTTGATTTAACAGGTTTGTGCTTCTTCCAGGACTGAAAGACAAGAGCTTCCATAATTATGAGTATGGATAAGATCCCTGGAGAAGTATTGAACTAGATGCTTCCAAACTTATATCAGTCTCTATGTGCCAGAGATCAGGGAAGTGTCAGGAATCAGAGATCACTAGGGTCTTTACTTTGGACACTTCTGGTATTTACTTCCTTCACTTCCTTCTTTTAAGAGTTCTGTAATATGCTCAACAATTGCATTAGATCTTTTCATCCTCTCATATACATCTTTAACCAGAAATATTCAGTATATGGCCTTCTTTCATCTTCTGGGACTGTGCGCAAGTTCCTCAACAGAAAGTGGAGCAGCCCAGCCTTCTTTTTGTCTTTCTCAAATAAGCAGTTCTCTTCACTAACCACCATTCATGTCATTTCATTTGGGCCACCAATTACTTGTGATGCCAGTTAAAGCGAGGTTCTGTTTGTTATGAAAATCACAAACTCTTTATTAGTTTCCTATCATCCTGGCACTTCTGGATCACAGATGTATCAGATACGTTAGCAGTGGCCTCATTTGTCTCTCTCTACTTTTCTGTGACCTTTACACAGTTTTTCAGACTACAGCATTTTATGCCATCGGGAAGGTGTTTTTATAGCTGTAGACGTATTTCCTTAAAAGAGAAACATGAGCTGTTGCAGTGCTCTATGCTGATGTAGCAGTATGTTTGCCAGTGTACACCAATTTGATACATCTGTCTATCTACACAAATGTACATGCTCTCTCCTATCTCATATACAGAAGGACACACACACCCTATAACCAACACCAGCTGCCAATCTGATTTGATTCTTGTGGTAGTAAAAATATTCTCCTAACTAAAATGGACATACTGGCACATTGGCTCAAATAGAAAATGCCTAAATTACTTCATCATTAAAATGCTGTATTTATGACATTTCTAGGTTAGATGGAATGTAGTATTCTAGAAAAATATAACCCAAACTACTGTTCTCTGTCATAGTGAATGGCAGAGGTTCACAGCTCACACATAGTCCTTCCCATACCTAACAGAGCTGTGTGCACTGCAGACCCTCCCCATGCCACACTGATGCTCTCCCATCACCAGAGCTGCAGTGCTGACTAGAATCTTCCAGGCTGCATCCTGGAGACTCAAAATGCAGCTTTGGCGTGAGTACAAGGTAAAATGCCAAGTGACTGTGACAGCAAGTGCATTACTGTGGTACAACACGCCTGCAGATTTAACAGCTTTTGTACCTGATTCTCATGTAGCATTTCTACTTATGAGCAGAAAGGAATGTTGTAATTATACTAACATTAATTTTCAAGTGTAGTTAAACTTTTTAAAAATTGATTTAAAGCAATGGTATTTTTATAGGAAAATGTTACTCAGATCTTGATTAAATCAATTTTGAAGCTCACTGAATTAAAGCTGTCTCCCTGAGCCACATACTGCACTACATGCTTTATAATTTTTTTAATATAGCACTTGCTAGCAACTGTGAGTTGCAAGGTAACAAAAACATACATAAATAATATACAAGCAAAAATATCCTCCCTAAATATACCAGCATATCAAGATGTAGAGAAGCCAAAATGAAAAAATGGTATCACATAAAGCCTACACTTGAGAACACAAACACCATGTAAGCACAGATCTATTTTTATCATCCATGTAATTGTCATAAATTGCGTTTATCGTATACCTTTGCTATCGTCACCAGCAGTCAGACCCGGTGATCCACCTCTGCTGTGATTACTTGTACTCAAATCTCTAAGAAGCCTGCAAACAACCTCCCCTCAAACCACAACCAAAAATTAAACTGTGTTTTTATGATAGAAATGTTCCTCTCAACACCAGACTCCCTCTTCTAACTACTAAGATGATTAGCTACATTCCAGTCAGAATGAAGGACACTTTTACAATCCTTTCCTCTTTGTCATTTTTTTTTCAAAAATAACTGGGATTTAAATGTTCCCCGGTGAAGAAATGAAAAACCCAACCCTGATGGATGCTGCATTCACTTTCTTCTCTCCCACCTGTCTATTTTCATTTTCTTCTACTGCTCTTCTTCCTGTATCCCTTGCAATCTACTTGTCTGCTGCTCCCTGCAATTTTTTCCTACACTCAGACTATTCCTTTTATAATACTGTTCTCTGGTAAACAGTTTCCTCTTATGTGTCAGGCTTCCTCTCCTTTTTTTTTTTTAAGCTTATGCTTTTCCATACATCTTTCATACTTGCGTTTCACTGTTTACAGCTTATATCTTCTTTCATGAAGTATCCACCTTGCCTGGAGCTTATTTTGTTGCCTTTGATTTTAAGCCATTAGAGATGGACAATGTTTGCAGACAGTCATGTCTGTATATGGTTTCTAATAGCAGTGGGGCACATCTTGATGCTTTGTTCAGGCAAAAGTCATACCAATTTGAGACCAGTGGTCTTTTTTAATGTAATTGTGAATAAGGCCTTCAAATTTTGGCCATTTAACATCAACTACAACCCTGAGAGATAATGAAATATTAGATATTCAAAAGACATATTGTAATTTACCGATTTTTGCCTATTCTCCCTTTCAGCTTTAGCTCTGCTGAACTGCTACTTCACTCTGTGATGACGCAGTGCTGGGAACAGAGGAGCTGCTTTGCTTGATCAGATCTGACACCCACCTAGTCTAGCGTCCTCTCTCTGCTTATGTCCAGAAAAGTCGTATTTCATGCACATCCTCCCTCAAAAAAAAAAAAAAAAAAAAAAAAAAAAGGGATACTGAAGGATATTGTCCTCCCCATAGGAGAACTGGGCCAACCTTCTTCCTCACCCACCAGCAGCACACACAGAATGTTCAGGAAAATAACAGTACAGGAGATAAGCCAGCTAGCAGATTCCTGAAAGGTACTGAGAATAACTTGTGGTTTCCAAGAGTTAGGAGATGAGAGGGAAAAGGCTGCCTTGTGTGTTACTTAATCGGGAACTGTTAACTGATAAGACAAAGGTGGAAGACTGTATAATATTGACCTCAGAACAATAAAATTAATGATGGCAAAGAAAGCGTGTAATGACAGAAAGAGAATGAGATTCCAAAAGCAGTCTCATTGGCTTAAGAAATGAAGCCAAACTGGGTGGGAAAGAATTTCTTTCTTTTGAAAGAAATTCAGGAAGGAAATAAGAACATAGGAGAGCTGATAGTTTCTGAGAAAGGCATGTTAAAAAGACACAACAGCAGGCTATCCTGATGCAAAGAAAGTACTGAAAGAAAGCAGCAAAGCTTCATCAAGAACCCTATGATTAACAAAAAAAACCCAACAACAACAACAACAAAAACCCAGGAAGTTGTCACTGATATGCAGAGACAAGAACAAATGACTAAAAGTCATGTGGGAATCAAATCAGGAAGGCTGATGCAAAAAGTGTTAAACGAAGAAACAAACTGAAAGCCAATCACAGGGTAAACACTGAAGGGAAACAAAAGAAGGTTCAGTTTTAGTATCTAACAAGAAAGATAGTGAATGATAAGACACAGAAAAGACAAAAATATTCAGTGTTCTTTTTTTGCCTAATGTGCTTCACGTGTCTACAAAAAATAATCTTAGCATCAGATACTCAAAGCAATTAGCTTTCATAAAAGTCAAGAAGCACAGATCAGAAAAAAAGGAGGAATGAGTTAAGTGATATTATTATTATGCCAGTTTCCCATCCTTCCAACTTAAAAGTGTAAAGAAAGCTGTGGATAAGCCCTGTAGTCTTGTGTCTCATGTTTGGATCAGCCTGGAGTAAAAGCTTAGTCTCACATTTTCAGATGCAGTCCTCATAACAATGTTTTTCTGCAAGTTTTCCAATGCCTGAAATCATGGTTTCATTTACATTGAATTCTTTGCTGATTTGGAGGTCTCTACTTACCTGGTCATTTTCACAAAACCTATAGAAGTATAGGTTGAGACCACTGAGACCACTACTATTCAGTCTAATTTGTTTGGAAAGAGAGTAACAAGTTCAGAAGTTATGATATGGCCTGACTAGTGATCATATAAACATTTCCACAGAAAAATGTGCTAAAATATTCTAGGACACTTAGAAAGCCAAAATAGCCCCTGCTTGATGATTCTTTTCTTTTTCTTTTGAGAACTCATAAAGTGTGAGGGAGGTTCTAGAAGACTGGAAATGATTAAAATAGTGCCTCTCTTAGGAATTCGAGTTCAGTTGACCTGACTTTCATTAATACTTTATCCATCACTGAAGGATACTATCACAGGTTATTAGACAGTTAGTGTGCAGGCATGAGGGTAACACATGAGAGAAAATAATTATGCAGTAAGAGATTAAAATGTAATCTTAGTGTATCAACTACTTGAATTTGCTTCTTAGGCAGGGTGACAACCTTGTTGAATAAGAAGGAATCATCAAATGTGGTATCTGCACTTTAGCAAAATGCTTTTAGTTCGATCCTCTTTAATTTTTACCTACCACAATGGTATTGGTGAAATCAAGTAACAGTTGACACACAAGCAGTTAAATAATTCTCTCTAACAGTTCCTGCAGTAACATTCTTCAGGGATTCCTCATTGGACGTATTCTGTTCAATTTTTCATTTCACATCTTGGATATTGGAACAGAGTAAACTTGTAAGATTTGCAGAAAATCTGGAACGGGGTTGCAAACACACTGAAAAACAGAACAGAATTCAAAATATCTAGGCACCTTGGGCAACAATCTGACTGAAACAATCTCATATTAGAGAGAGAGGTACTAAGTACTACTGATGACAAAAATAAAACAGAATATATCAGTATAATACGATGACTCTTTAACAGGGCAACAGGGTTGCAGAAAATGATAGGAGGGTTAGAGTGGATTTCCAGATAAATATGAGTCGATAACACGATGATGCTGCAGAAAAGCATTTCTAATTCCAGGATGTATTAGGAAGTGCACAGTATGTGAGATGCAGGACCTAATTATTTTGCAATCTTCAGCGCTGCTGAGGCCTCAGCTGGAGCAGTCTGTGCAATTTTGGGCAGTGTACTCCAAGAACAATTTAAACAATTTGGATGGAGTTGAAATGAAATCAACAAGAATGATAAGTTATTTTGAAAGTAGGACTTACAAGGAGAGGTTGAAGGAATGAGGCTTGGTTAGTTCAGGAAAAGAAGACTGGAGGGAAAATGCGTATTTTAAAAGGCATTGTACAGAAAGTCATCTTCAACAGTTCTTTTTTCCTACCTGAGATGTAACAAATAATTGCTTAATTTGCAGCAAGGAAGAGTAGACTAGATGAAAATAAACCAAAAAAGCCAACTACCCCCCCTTTCAAACTGAAGTCTAGTGTAGATTAGATGGAATAGGTTTATGGGCTGTGGAATCCCCTTCATTTGTGGTTTTTAACAGTAGCCTATACAAACATCTGTCAGGAATGACCTAGTTACCCATTTCCTGCCTCAGAACAGGGATGCACTGGATGACCTTTTAAGGTCTTTTCCTGCCCCTCTACTTTTTTTTTTTTTTCCTACAATGATTTCAGTAGTATAGAATCTGTTTCCTTTATCTTGGCTGCAATATGTTGGGCAGTATAACAGCAGCCAAGGCCTTTGCAAAATAAAGCCTCTCTCTAAAACTTCTCAGTAAAATAAGAAATTATTAGGATAATGAAAAAAATAAAGACGACTCATTTTAGCAACTTGAAAACATAAACATGACAAAACAAAAAAACAACCCCAAACAACAAATATAAACAGAAAAATACAATCCACATTCTTATAATGGTGAATACAGTTTATGTTTTTCAGCCCTACATGTATACACCCTCACAAAGGCTTCATTCAGTACTTGTTATTCTTTTATAACACTTTTTTAAGAATGCTGATAGGGTTGTTTGTCATGTTGAGAGATATTATCAACTACATATCAGTGTTGTGTTGAATGTAACTAAGTAAATATTATTCTTGATTAATTACAGTACTTCTTAAAATACAGTTCTATTGTCCAGAATACTCATTTTATAAACTTTAAGATGTCCAATTGAGATTTTGAATTCTTGTAAAATAATCAGAGTAATAAAAGGTACTTTGCTTTCAATTTTTAATTTTAGTCTGGGCTTATTTAAAGAGAAAAGAAATATCTATGAATTTCAACAAGAAACAAAAATGGTACATGAAATTGAGAAAAGTAACTCACAGGGGAACTGTGAGTGAAGCTCTGTCAGCACCTCAGGTTATGATGGTATCACAAACCACACCAGAGCTTTTTTCCTGTGCTGAAGATGCTGTCATCAGAAACCTTCAATGTTTATCCATGGTAGCCTTAGGTATCACTGTTACCGGTACACAGATAATATCAAGCTATGCACGTGTACAGAAGCACAAAGTGTCAAGCTATAGTTACAGTTGAGCTGATGATGCTTTTATCCTGAGAGCTAACACAATCCATTTTAAAGAAACAAAAACATCATCTGTGTTGTAGCCTTCACGACTAATACTAAGCTATGAGATGATTCCTAAGAGTTAATTTAAAAATATAGACTTTCTTTCTCCACTTTTACATAACTACCAAAAAGGCCTCTCCCTATCATCCAAGCATGAAAATAATTCTGTTCCAGAATAAACTTTAGCTTATTTATATAAAATTATCTATTTTCCTAGAACTCAGAGTTGTTGCGTTTGCAGACCAAGTTTGTAGCTTACAGAACAAACACAGCATAGTAGGTTTGCCACGTGTTCCAACTAATCAATTGGAAAAAAAGGAATCCAGTTCCTACTCCTTGGGTTTATACTATACTGATATACAGTGGGGTAAAAGTAAACAAGTTACTAAAAACAGAGTCATCTAGTTCAAAATATGGAATGTGTGGCCACATGCCGTAGCATGTTCCACATTCCCATTATCACAAAATCACAGAACCACAGAACTGCAGGAGTTGAAAGGGACCTCAAGAGATCATCCAGTCCATCCCTGCTGCTAAAGCAGGTACTGTATAATTGGCCACACCAGTAGATGTCCAGCTGAGTTTTTAGTTGTCTCCACAGATGAAGACTCCACAACCTCTCTGGGCAACCTGTTCCAGTGCTCCATCACCCTTACTGTATAGAAGTTCTTCTGCACATTACTACAGAACTTCCTATGTTCACGTTTTAGGACATTACTCTTTCTCCTATTGCTACACATCACCGAGAAGAGCCTGGCCTCATCTATTTGCCTCCCATCTCCCTTCAGATATTTATAAACATTTATCAGATTTACTCTCAGTCTTTTTTTCCCCAGACTGAACAGATCCAGGGTACTCAGTGTTTTCTCATATGGGAGATGCTCCAGGCCCTTCATCATCTTTGTGGCCCTCTGCTGGACTCCTTCTAGGAGATCCCTCTCTTTTTTGAACCGTGGAACACAGAACTAGACACAGTAGTCTAAATGCGGCCTCACCAGAGCAGAGTAGGGGGGGGGGAAGATAACATCCCTTGACCCGCTGCCACGCTCTATTTAATGCAGGATACCATTGGCCTTCTTGGCCACAGTGGCACACTGCTGCCTCACAGCCAACCTGTTGTTCACCAGGACCCGCAGGTTCTTTTCTGCTGAGCTCCTCTCCAGCAGGGCAGCCCCTAACCTGTACTGATGCAAGATTCCCATCGAAAAAATCTCATCAACCTTTCTAAAGTAGTGTGAATGATCAGAACTAAACAATAATTTATCCAAGATCAATGGAATTCTTTGGCTCTCCCATCCCTGTAGACAGACATGTTTAATACTGTGTGTGTTTCCCAAGAGGCTGCTAGCTGAAGAGAACCTGGGAAGGAATTTACTGAAGCAGCAAGACAAGAAAGCAAAATGTCCATTGCTCAGTTGGTGTACAACATTCATAAGGCGACTGAGAAGTAGATCAGCTTTAATTTCCAGTCTTAACACAAAATTACAATGCAGAATGTGATCAGGAGGATATTACAGGAACACTGACACATATCAATGAGTTCCTTTTCATTTACTGGAATGGATTTTTGATTGTCTTGCATGACAAAATGTGAGCCATTTTTTCCCTTCACACCTTGCTTAACGCACACAGAAGTGATGAGAATCAAATAATGTAAGAATTAGCATAGCTTTGGGAAATAGTGAAAAGAAATTACAATAGTTGTCCCTGTAAAAGTTCTTCTGCACAGAGAGAAAAATGCATACAACCAACTAGGCCATTTTTACCAAAAAAGTGAAAGTCTGTGCCAATTTGCACATGGTTTTGTGGGTGCAGTGTATGTAGAATTGCTTCTTTAAAAACCAGCTCAAATTCAAATTGAATTTTAGGTCTTGCCATGTTTCCACCCCTCTGGGATAATATTGCAAATGGAATGAATGGCATCATAAGGGAATCTGTTTGTATCTCATCTCTTTTTTTTCACCAAATTGTATTCCCAGGCTGTTCCAAGCAGCTGTTCATCTAATTCATCAGCAAGAATCATAGAATATATTCAGAAAGATTATACAGCTTTCCATTTGGCCCCTCCAGAGAAGGAAAGGAAAAGCAGAAAAATAGGAGAGGTAAGAAAGCAATACATGAGCATAGGAAAATGCAGAATCTGTACTCTGCTAAAGTATACTTTAGCTGCAACTCAGCTAAACCTTAGTTATAGGCAAAACCCCACAAACTGCCCTTAGATGCTTCAATTGAAATCTAGCTTTCCACATGGTCCCATTTCCTTCTCAACACAAGGGACACTAGCTGCACTTGAGAAAGAACAACATTGAATACTTGTAATATCGTTTTCCTTCCTTGCTTCAAGAACAAAGGGTTAAGAGAGGCATTGCAAAATCAAAGAGATTAGAAAAACAAAAATGCTCATGTATGTGATATGATGATAAGATGATTCCTGGATATCTTTTCCTCTTCCCTTGCTACAAAACAGACAAAAGGTGGTGTCAAGCCTGTTAGACTTCCTCCCCTTTCTCTTCCACTGCAGTTTTCAGTAGGCACAATTTTTATTAGTACCATAACAAATGGATTTTGTAGTTCAAGTGAATCTACTCTTCTGGAGTGTAATCAAAGTCTAAATCAAAAGGAGGTCATAAGTTAAGGACTGAAAGTGAAAACCAACCCAAAGAATAAGAGAAGATATTAAAATGTGCTACAGTATGCAGAGATGACACTGATGCTTACCTGTCCCCAATGAAAGAGGCTTTAAGACCAAACCAGATGCATCCACCTCTTGCTTGTAATCTGCCATACAGCAGTGTTTCATCGAAGTACTAAAAATCATAAAAACTCTGATGAGAAAGAATTCTACACATCCTTCAGTCGATGTGGAATTTTTCATTTTATATTTGCCTCTGCTTTGTTCAGTAGCAAGTGCAGGTGTTTTTTAGTAGGTGGATCTGCAGACCTGTATCTTTCAGTACACTGGAGTATTCTTCAGTATGGCCTGGCAATGCTAGCCTTGCTTATTTCTCTAGAATGCAGAAGAGGGAATTTTTGCTGCACTCTCCCATTAGCTTCCTAATTCTTCAGTAAATATTAAACAGGGTTGAAATCATCATTCTTGTCAGTTTTAGTAGAAAGCTGTTACCATCCACAATAATAAATATTTATCTTTGCAGAGTTGATTTCTCCGTTATGTTACATCTTGACCTATTGCTGTTCTTTTCACAAACAATCCACATTTGTTGCACATTTGTAAAAGTCAGTATCTGTATGCAGATACTGCAGCATATTTTAAGGATGTCTTGTTGCTGTTTTTCTAATTGCGCAGTTTAAATCTTCCATTATGACCTTACTTTGAGGTACTCTGTTTCCCATCTATGTTACATTTCTATCCCCTTTTTTAGATTGACACCAATTTGTTGGCCCAGTTCTGGTAATATGTGTCTGCAACTGCATGCTTTCAGTCTGGTCTGACAGATGTATGTCAGGATGTATCGTAGTTCATACGTTAGAGAAAAAGATCAAAACTGCATCCTCCACAACACTGATTAAGGGACAGCTTGAATCCGTAAGTCTTTTCAGAGTATACTGCTGAAGATAGTGCCTATAGGAAAGGAAAAATGAATCAACTGCATGTAGTATAAAAAGCCAAACATTGGAGATGCTCAGTATGAAACACACTAGGATGAAAAGAGTTAATGAAGTGCTCTCAAATTACCAAGCTGAGTATCTCAGGATGGTGTCTTCTATTATCTCAATGTAGAACTTTGACCAACCTTGAGTAAAATCTCCAGTTTCCTTTCAGAATCTTAAAGCATTATGTTACCTCACATTTCTGTTTCACTTCTTTTTGTTTTGATATACATTTTTCTTTCTCACTTCATTTTTAGAAATAATTAGATAAACTCCTTTTCTTTCCTTCTTAAGTTCTCAGTCATGTGCACATTCTCCTTCAAGTGTTTTCCTATTTGCAACGAAGAAAGCTCGAGTTTCTCAGGGAGGATTATTACAAAGAAATTCCAGGGCCAGCGTTAGCATGGGTGTTGTTTTCTCATTTACAGGAACAGAAGAATTCCCCAAGACAACAGACACTGCTGAGTTTGAAACTATAAGTTACCACTTGATCTGAGCCAGATGATTTAAACTGTGCAGTCAAATGCACGCACACAAAAACTGACTGATCTGTCAGAGCCCCCTTAACTTGAAAGATATTACGCAGTGCACTGAAACACCCATCACAGTCGCTATTCTGCACATACAAATAAGTTCAGCAGAACGTGATCTCCACTGCTTAGTAGGAGGCACCAAGGCACTATTCAGAAAAGGAACAAATGCTTCCAGGTCAACTGACCTCAGAGAAGCAATCAGAAATACAAAGTAGAGATCCAAGTTCATAGGGAGATGCTGAATTAAACTTTGGACTACTCTAACAAGTTTCTGTAGAACTGCAATATTATGCAATATAATTTTATCTACAGGATTCATTCCCACACAAACACATAAAAGAATGATTCTCCTAGCTGACATCTAAACAGTCCTGTCAGAAAAAGTATATCAATCTGACCTTGGAGATGCTGAGCAATGGTCTTCAAACCATGATTTGTGGGCAACACACTGGCCAAAGACCCTCTATAATGTTACTAATGTCCACAGCACACTACCTACTGAGCAGAGGGTCAGGGAAGTCTGTGATCCCAATCAACAGTTTTTTTTTTCTTCCTCCATGAGGTGCGAGACACCTCACAAAAATGCATGCATGATCATATCTGCTTTACAAAAGGCAAGACCTGTGGACGGGAAGCTAAGAAGGAGCTAGGCAGAACCAGACTAAAAGAGCTGAAAAATTAAACGGTGCCTCGAAGGGCTTCAAAAACTTGCTTCCTTATAAATGGTGTGATTTATTAACAAAAATCAAAGAAGCTACACCACATCAGACATCCTTTGATGAGTTTAAGAAAAGAAAAAAGAAAAGTAAACAAAACAAAACAAAAGCTAAGCTAACCACATTTCCACAAAGAACCCCAACTCATACTAAGTCTGCCTCATCCAGGTATGAAGAAAATAGTATTATACAAACCCAGGAAGCTGGTGATTAACATTAGTACACTGCTCAACAGGATGCTCACAACAGCTATCACTGGTTATGGATGTTATTCAATGTTACTCTCTTTCTATGCTATTACATTGATAATGTGCTGGCAGAAGCTGTATTTTATACATTAGTTCTCCCAGGAAGGCAGAACTGCACTGTAGGGGTAAAACTGTGATCCTACTGAAGTCAGTAGCAAAACTCTCATTGTTATAAATAGGGCTAGAATTTCACATGTGTATGGGGAGATCTACTAATCCTTTATTTCTCATCTGTCTCCCTAGGTAAAACTTATTCTCATTTTTGCAATATCTTATATAAGACTATGTAGATACATAAAAGAACGTATCTGCCAGAGCTGACCGCTAAAAGACAACAAATCTCATTTATGCCTTCCAAAGGCAGATTCACCATTCACATTTACATTCAGATGTCACAGAAACAGAGAAAAAAATGCCTGTCTCAGGTGATGGCATTCAGTCAAGGTCTGAGGATCCTAGGGAGGCAAAGAAAACATAGCTTGCTATCAGATAAATCAAGTGTATGGTGTTATTTGATATTCATATACTTAATAAAGCTCACAGACTTAAGAACAGCCGAAAGATCTTTTCATTGAAACCAAAACTTAACCTTTAAGCACTAAAACCAATCATAAGACTCAGAGAGACAACTTTGTATACAATTTGCATTTTTTCCACAGAAATTCATTCCTGATTTTCCTATTAGACAATTTCACATCAGGAAGTAAGATTAAGTGCCTAATAACGGACGAGGCTCCTTTGGCTCCTTGCATGCTAAAATGTAATATCATTGTGCCTAGATTTTTATTTGAAATGGAGACTACCTGCTTCCCATAACAATGGCCCTTCATTAGATGACATCTTCCATCACGATTTGTATGATAGCTACCCAAGCTCCCAATGGGAGATGTTCTTTGGATAATAAATGTAACTTCTTTGTTCCATACAGATTTGTGCTAGTTCTATCTCCTTTTCACTTATTCTAGTCACTATTTTGATCTTCTTTTTGATGATAGTGCCATATTACACTCGGAAATTCATATGCCATGTTACTAAAAAGTAAAGAGAAATCCCAAAGAAGTTATAAAATATCCTGTAAGCCTTGTTCCAAATAAAGTTTCTAGGTCATCAGGGGGAAATGTCAGTTGCACATATTCATTTATTTATAGTATTATTTAGGGAGAAGCAAAATCGCAGCTAGACATTCCTGCACATTAGTTTCTAATTCTATTCTATTTTTTATGTGTTTCTATATTGTTTCCTGACCATGTCCCAGGAATGCATAAAGCACCACAATTGCTATTTTTGCCCTTCTAAGATTTTGTCAGTGTGGAGCTGGGAAGGAAGAAGTCAGCTTGCTTTCTTTTGGAATTTTTACTTTGCTTTACACAAGCATGTATATAAATATGAGCACCCAACAGTAATATTCCTTTTATGTTGCTTGAAAAAGAAGAAAAATGGGAACAATGGGAAGACCCATTGTTCTAGATGATCCATGTTTAATGTTTGAGCTTTACGAGATCCCTTAAACACCCCAAGTCTCATTTTTGAAGCACCTACAAAAAATAGAGCAGGAGACCGGGTATGATTTGTTATTCTTTGGAAAGGCACAACAAGGAACAGAAAGCAAACAGGCAGAATCCTTTATCTCTGAGAGCACACAGCACCGTTTGATGCTACTTGTGAGTCTCAAATGCCAAAGTTACTGCTGTGCACGTTGTTATATTACTCTTGCCCCACCCAACCATGAGCTGACGTTGACTGAGATAAGATTATTATTCAGTGGGATGGGACGATTTCTCAGTCTACATCCCAAACAGTTAAGCAGCTGCACAGAACACAGGATTGCTTCCATAACCTTTTTGTTGATTTAAAAACTGTCCAGATTGTTTGGCAAGGAGATCTGCATGGCTGGGACACCAATAACTGAAGCTAGTGTATGTTCAGAGTAACTCAGGAGATTCCAGGCCCTGGATCAAGAAAGCAATTGCACAGATATTGCAAAGTTCCCATAAAGAGAGTGTGGGTGCAGAGTTCACAGACATCAACTTTTTTCCGCTTTGCAGAGTCACAGCTAAACTGTCACCCTGCCTTAGTACAAACAAGTCGTTACAGTAATCTCAGAAATGCTACTGAGAGTGTCTAATGCTGGGAATATTAAGTAGCATATTAAAGCTGTAATGCCTATTAGTGATTACGGGTGTTTTTCCACAAAGCACTTTCCACGTGTAATTCACAAAATAGATTTATGTCCGATTTCAATGAGATGTTGCTTTTGTACAGAAATCTCAAACCAAACATCAAACATTACATATCTCAAATATCTTGTTAAATACTATCTCGTCCATAAAATTGTCATATAAGATATCAAGAGATCAACACAACATCACTGAAGTGGAAAGGGGCTGAGGTAGATGTGTTACAGAAGTCCCTCCCACTTAGTTATACTAGGTGATCCTACACGTCTGGTACAGCTTTCTGTCTGACCTGCAGGGCAAAACTTCTCATGACCACTATCTGCCAGAAGAATTTACTTTAAATGTAACCCATACACTATAGGGAAGAAAACAAGCTCAGACCACAGTCACACCTACCCGTAGCTCCTTAACACACTCATTTTCAAAATATTTTTCCTCAGAAATATGAGCTTTGTTTCAAGATTCTTTATGGCAGGTCACTATAATCAGCACGAAGAGACTTGATAACCACTCAAAGCACTTGCCTCCTTTTTAATTTCTCTTGGGAATGAGAAACATACTCAGTTTTTCCTCCTTTGGCACTACAGTCTGCCCTCACAGAATTACTGAAACATGAATTTGAGGGTTGCTTCAAGCAGAAGTATGTTCCTATGGATAGGAATGATGTTAATTCCTGTCACTCTGCAGATCCAAGTGAGACTGTTGTTAAAGCTGTTTCTAAAGGACCAAGGGAATTTGTGCCATTCAGTTCAATGACTTTCATTACCTCTTTTCGACTAAACATAAATGTAATATACCAAGCCAGACTCCAAAGGTTAGTCTTTCATTTAGGAAAAGTACTGGAGATGCAAAAGCTGTGCAGCATTTACAGGAGTCTAACACAGATTCAATAAACCAATTGAACACGAAAGGAACATCCTTTCTAAATGCAAATTATTCAGGTGCCGTGTGAGTTCCATAAAGGTTACTCTTCAGTTCTCTCTCTCTGTCTAATAAATGAGAACAGAGAACAGCTTACTTTCCTTCTGTGAAATTCTTTGTACAAAGCCGTCGTGGTGCTTCCATTGCAGGCCTTGTCGGCAAGGAGCAGGCACAGGCTCTGGACTGCTTCAGTCCTGTGACTGCTGAACACTGACATTCGTCTTTTACTACAGCACTTTTGAGGAGAACTGAAAAACTAATTTTAAAAAGCAAATCCAACAATGCAGCAACGCAGACACACTCAAGCTGCATGATTTTCTCTTTCCTTGTCATTTAGTCAAAAGATTCCCCGTTCTCCTATCTCAAAGAGTAAAACCACAAATATCAATAAGGTTCAGAAAATGCAGACCAACAATACTCCCTCCATATTAAACTGATCAAAGTGTGAAGAGATCTACCTGGATGGGGATGCACAATAGCTGCAGATCTGACTGTGAAATTTCTTTATGATGAATTCTTGTCTTGGGTGAAGCTGGTGGCAAAATTTTTCTGTGTTTCCCAGGTGGCAAATCAGGATTTGCTGTATCAGTTTTGAGTCAGGAATCATGGGAAAGAAAACTGCAATGTTACATCAAAAGTGTCATATTACAGATGCTCTCTACAAGAGGGACTGCGTTTGTGCATAATTTAAACACTGCATAATAGTGGCCACTGACTAGGGAGCTGTTGGGGCCCTTTTTAGCATTGGGAATGTTCAATAAAGAACTCTGCAAATATATCTCATGCAATGAATTTGCATGTGCTATGTAAATTTAGTTTCACCTCATGTAGCAGCATCTTGAGAGTTAGCAGGGATGACCGAAACCTCAGGGCCTGAAGAGTGAGAAGACTGAAACAAGGGTTAAGCAGGTGTCACAGAGCATCAGCCAAGCAGCCTACAGCTGGTGGCAGAGCTATAATGGTATAAGACAAGTGCCAGTGCAGTCGCCCACCTTGGTTTACTCTGAAACAGATTGGTGTTTACATCCTGCTGTGATATTATGAAGAAATCCCCTCCTACTGTAAAACAATCTTTCTTACTCTTACACCAGATAGAACGAAACTGATCAAACTGGTGTTGAGTTGGAAGCAAATTAATGATATTCATTTCAAATTTTAACACAAGTTTCTAATGCATTGTGGTTTTGTAACCTATGCACGGCTGACTAACTCTTAGAACCTCAAGCTTTGCATGTTTTAAGTTCTCATGGTAAATGAGGGCACAGCCTCATTTTGAAGCTCACATCTTGTAGTAGGGGTAATAATTTTTCTTTTTGACTAACCAATCAGTTGCATGTGAACTGCCATGCATAACAGCACTGCATGCTGGATGCAATGGTTAATCCTTCAGAGCCTGATGCAGCTACAGATGTTTTGCACCCCATTAGCTCTGTTTGCATTGTGTGGTAGCAAGGATTAAAGTTTGAAACAAATTTTACAGAAAGTAATATTTTCCTTCAAAATAGTCTTTCCTTGGTTTGCTAGATATTCTTTCCTTCATTCAAAATCACTGAGTGTTTTGCATACTTGGACTGTAATCAACGTAAATAATGAAGCATCTGCTCAATGTAATCCGGCATTGGTGCATCCCTGAGCCATCTCTGGCCTGCCACAACAACACCCTCAGGCCTCAGTTTGCTCAGGACTTCCATTCCTGGAAGACTTCAGCATGTGGGTGGGGAGATGGCACTTCCACAGCATGTGCTGTGCCCCAGCCCTGTGTGCTGGGAGAGAGGAAGGAGCCAGGAGGCCTGTCCAGCCAGAGCGGCTGCCCACTGCACCGTGTGCGTTCAGCCCACCAGACATCACTGTTGTCAGGCAGGACTTCTCTCTTCTTTACCCTCCCCACCCCACATGTGCAAGCGGGAACGTGCGCAGAAAGCATTTCTTCAGTTAGGACTGGTGCAGAAGTCATGGAATGTTGTCATAAGAAAGCACTGACTCACCTATGTAAAACCTTGCTTCTTCAGGAAGGAGCTCATCTTACTGTCCTACATGATGCTGGATTATTCAAATTTATCTACAGTGAAAGTGAAAATGCTGTTCTGTAACTCTGATCCTCTGTGACAGCACTTTAAGTGTCAGTTAAGGTCCTATGGTCCTATTTAGCAAAATTTCCAATCCAGTGCAGCAATTCATTAGAGGTTAAAAAACCAACCAGCCCAATTGCACAGTTGAAATTTACCCATCCTAAGGCTTCACTGGAGCTATGTTTGTTACACTTGGTTGTTCTTCTGTCACCTCCCACAAGGTCTATTTGCTCTGCCTTCTCTGTATAGAGAGTGCATCAGCTATTCTGAGAGAGTTTTCATGCTTGTTGTGAGACTAAAACATGCCATTCTTCTGCATTTCACTTTCTTGATCTTTTATTTTAATTAAATAATGTTTGTCATGGCAGTGACAATTTTCAAGACTGTGTAAAATGAAGGCACAGCTGAGACTCTGATACGAGCACTGGTAAGAACTAAATCATGCAGGTTGCCAAAGCTACATACAAGATTCCATCATTCCCAAAATGCTAATCTTCACCCCTCCACTGAGAAACCTAAAACCAAACGATGAACTTTCCTGATGAGGCAGCACCAATGCTGACTGCAGAAGAACCCAGATCACCAGCAGGCTCCTTTACAAAAGTGCTTAGGAAGTCCAGACATGAGAGTTACAGCTTATACTTTTTAAATGAAAAATTGGAAGTCTCTTAATAACAATCCTTCTTTTACTTCAGGCTACCATTGGTCTTAGGAAGAATTTGTGCACGTGCAAGCCTTCTCTTTTCCTTGTTAAATGCCTCTTTAAAGTATTTTGTTTGTTTGTTTGTTTGTTTTTCTCATGCGTGGACTTCTTTTTAATTGGATACCTGCCAGTTTACAGTTCTCTACCTCCTGGACTGCTGATGTTCCCTACACTCTCATTTCATAATATGTACACATAGATATATAAGCATTTATATGTGTGAGCAACTATATAATGTAAGCTCTTTAGGCTTCTCTTTGGCAATAACTATTGGCTTTGTTTTTGTTTTTTAGTTTGGGGGCACTGAAATACTTAGCAGCCCTCTCCTAAGATAAAAAATGTCACTCTAGGCTCCCCCAAGGAAAGTTCATTGCTGATTTTGCCTAGTAAGCTGGGGATGAAAACCAAGATGCCTGAAGCTGTCACCGTTCTTGCAGCTATTTGTGGAGATCTATGGTAAACTTTCTGTTTACTCACTTTATGAATAGAAATAGTAGTACTCTCCAAAAATTTTATTGAGTAGCTGGAAACAAGAATATGAGAGTGATATGAAATATCACAAACATATATAGGGTGTATCTCTACTGAAAGAAAAGAGAAACGGTGGCAACTTATCAAATAAAATTGTCCCTACTTTGATATTACAGATGGCAGGAAAATCCACCGGAAATAACACTCAATATTTGCCTCTATTATCATCAAGAATTTGTGGCTTTCAAATAGTGTTATTGTTTTTATTTTCTGTTTTAATCCAGTGGACTGATTTCAGACAAGGAGAATAAAGAACTGTGAAAAAATCAGATCCCACGTATAGTGTAAATTTAAATTAAAATGCTTTACTGGCATTTCCTTAGGAAAACATACCGATACTCAAACTTTTCTGGTCACAGAATAACAAATTTCTACGAAATCTAAAATGATGGGGAAACATAATGGCACATTTTCACTTTCTGAAAATGCATTTTAAAAGCCATTTTTTTTCCTCTCATTTTTAAAAGCCATATCTTTACAAATTTTTTGTTTTAGTCTTGAAAGGACTGTTATGTTTAAGAACAGGCATGTTTCCTCACAGGTACTTTCTCAAGAATCTGAGAGACAGTAGAAATGAACATCCCCTGAACAATTTTATTGTAAGTAACTTATCTTAACCAATACATTTATTCAGTTGGTTGCCAGGTTTCATAGTACTTATTGCCCATTAGAAAATGTTGTAGAATAAAAAAACCCTGAATATCCTACGCTAAAATATAAACACAAACATGAGCAAACAAATTTCAGCCCTCAGAGCAAAATAATGAGCACTGAACAAAAGCTATTGTCTCCGCACAACCGATCTTGAATTTTTAATGATTAACGTAGATGTTCTTACTGATGGAATATTTCTGTACTACAATATTTGCATTTTTATTTTTATGAGGAATACCAGGCACCAGTTAATCTGGATTCTAATTGAAAACAACTAATCTCCATCTTGAAGCAACTCCACAGACTCAGAGTCTTCTGGTCTTACACTGACATAAATGACGTTAGGAATCTGGGTCAAAGTTTCAGATTTAACCTTGAGGCCTTTTACTAAATATTAATTGCTTCAAAATAAAATAAATATTTACTGTCTTTGATACTTTGCCTCAAGCTAGTTGATGCAAGAAAAGAGTGTGGTTTAGTAGCTGATTAAAAATCTCAAATTATATAATAATACTTAAATGGTTTTCAGACTGTGTGCCATTGCTGCTGCTTTTTTTCATCTGCTTTCATTTGTTATTAAAATAAGTACATGAAAAATAAAAACAAACTAAAAATGAGATTCTTGTTGAATGTATTGTTTCCTTGTGATTTTCAGTAAAATAAAATGTAGACTTATTGCCAGTGTGATTTTAGTGTTCTCTCCTTGTACAAGCAAGGTCACACTTTTTCCAATTTAAAAAACAGACCTTACTTTACAGTTTGGTAACTACTGCCAACTATTTATTCAGCTCACTAATATTCGCTCTTGAAAAACAAGATGAAACATTGATCTAGAATAAGATTATCAATGTATGTGTTTTGTTTTTTTTTCTTAATCACAAAGCAAATCATGCTCAGTGACAATCACAGCTTTGTCACACCATCTTTTATTAACACAAACATCTTTGGTTGTTAGATCACAAAAATTTTGAAAGGATTAAATGATTGATCTTAAACAGCATTGTTTATCATCTTTGGGTTTAGCCCAGCCTCTGTGCAAACAAGCTTAGCATTGTCATTGAGAATTACACCCATTTATGCCAGGGATTAACATGCCAGGGTCTGTCTCTGTGAAATCCATTCTAAAGATGCAGCTTCTTGCTACTGTCATTTTCTCTTCATTTTAAATAAATGCACGTGTAACTAAAGGCTGTAGTGCTCATTTGTGAGGATGGAGATTAAACCTGAAGTGAGTGTAGAGAATTCAACTCTGCTCTGCTTCAGAGCAAAAACTGTATCTCAGAGGGACTGTCACCCACATGTGAGTGCTGGAATGCAAACCTCCTCCTCTAAATGCCTCACACTGTCTTTTCGCTTCTCCACCCACCATTCTCTCACCCTCTCACTGTTGAATGTAATCAATGTCATTGGAAACTAAGCTGCCCGATTCTTCAGAATGACATCTGACTACTGTGCTTAATAGGATATGCAGCAAACAGAGCCATTTCAAATGGCAAAGCTTTCCTTAATGTAGAATGAAAGACTAGGGTTAGTTCCTCCATTTGAGGAACAGTTGCTATTTGGGAGGAAATGGAGGACAAAGTGTGCCTGATGCTAAAGAAGAAAAAAAAAGAATGTTGGCTCGGCATTGAAGCCCTCCATTACAGCCAATCTGATCCAAGGATAATTATTCAATCATATGTTCTTTTAGCAAACCAGTTACGTTTACTTGGCTTTTGCCTAGCCTAAATATCAATTTACAGAGAAACTTTCATAAGTGAGAGTAAAGTGTGTTGAGTGATGTCTCTCAGACACTGCACTGAACGTGTCATCCTATATAAAACAGTAGCTGCTGTGTGATTGTTACAGAACTACATGTTGTCATGCCAATTAGTATGTTCCTTTTCTTTTTTTTCCTACTTATTTCTCTCCCTCTATCTTCTCTAGATTCAATAAAGTAAGCCTACTCGACCAATTTAGTATTCAGGTTTATTCTTCAGTTCTGTTGCTGAGCAATATTAGGATCTCACAAAAGGTAAAAAGAAACACTTTAGTCTGTTTGGTAGTTATTTTGTTTTCTTGATTAATGTTTTTTGAAGTCTTAAACAGTAAATGTAGATTTTCCCTTTCACTCACACAATATAAAACTAAAAATGGAAGATCTAATGTAGGTGGCTTTTAATAACCCATTGACCACTTAGCCCTATGAACATTATGATTCCTTACCTACTTGTAGTATATGTAGCAGGATACACTATATATATTTATTTAATCAGTGTAGATTTGACACCTGCTAATTTGATTACTGTGATTTTGTGTGGTGTAATGGGGTGAACTGTACCTTCTAATTACTAAAATATCACATTCTATGCCATTCTCATACTGCTTATCATTCATTTCCCTACCCTGCATTCATATGGAATTTTTTCACGTTTCTAGGAATTTTCAACATCTATTTACATTACATTTTTCTATCTGAACAGGATGTGCTACAGAGAAGATTTTACTTAGTAGTTGTATAGCATTCTATTTTTATGTCCTATTTAGATATCTATATATTTATACACCAAGTTTGTGTTTTTAATGAACTTAAGGTTTGTTTAGCATCAATACCTTTGAATACTCAGATTATTCTTTGAGCATATATTAAATTGTATGTCATCAATGTATTTTAGAAGTCACTGAACTAATTCACTTGTTTTCTTACTTTTCACATTCCCTTCAAAATGGCAGTAACCTGACCAATTAAGCATACTCTGAAAACAGGAATGTCTTGTTGCTTAGTCCCATTTCATGGCAACAACTGATAATATACTTCTGGCAAACAGTAAGCATTCAAAGCTTTGTCACACTAATATTCTTGATGGTGTATATTATACTTCCAAGAATTACCACATTTCCAGCCCTTTGGATAAGTGCTACTCTACAACTGTGAGATTTTGGTGTCTATTGTTTTAAAATAACAAACAGATTTGTTCTCTAAACTGTTGCAATCTCAGATAAAGCCTAAAGACTACTCTGCTGTTTTTCTTTTAAGCTGTATTTCTAGTTCATACAAATTCAATTAAGTTCTGTTGAACAGATGCAGGTATAACAGAAACTGAGACTGGGAGGCACTTCAAGGTGATAATCTGCAGATACGGTCTTGATTTAAATGGGACAACTTCAGAACATATGGAGTAAATTTAATTGTCCTACCTTGATTGAGCACAGTCAGGGTGCGCAGACTTGTGTTATTCTTTTGTATTCGCTTCCCAGGAGGTTAGGATTGTGTCTTCTGTCACTTTAGAGTTCTACTTGAAAGAAGGTAAAAACATTGTTCCCTAAGGAAAAAAGCAAAAGCAGGTGTATCATAAACCTGCCTGTGCTGCTGCAAACACATGTGCATAGCACATATAAACTACAACAAATGAAGCATTCCATCTTTGGAATAAACTGAAATGTACTGTGCGTGTTTGGATGAAAGACAAAGCCCATAATATTCCATGAGATATGGAAATATAGTAGCATTTAGAAGAAATAGATCTTGGAGATAGGTCTTTCCACCTAACATCCTTATCCAAATTTCTTTTTTTACTCAGGTTTCACTATTTATGTGACAGATCAGTCCCTTTTTTCCCCTCACATCCTTCATTTTATTTCGCTACTTCCTAGGCCCAATTTCCTCACTGCCTCGTTACACACTTCCCTGTGTGTTGCCCATGATGTTATGTTCTCTTGCTTATTTCCCCATTCAGTTCTACATCTCATTCTTCTTGTTTTGTTAGTTTACCCAAGCTTACTTCTTATGCCACTCCTCAGAGGAAAGATTCTTTTCTTGTCTGCCTTTGAGCCCCATTCTCATCTTCCTACCCTCCTGCCTGACTCTTGTTTTTCAGGAAGTCAAGCTCTTCTTTTAATTGTTCACTATCAGCAAAGGAGCAAAGGGGGGACAATGATCCCTTCTCAGTTTTAGTATCAAGACTAGGCATGACTGACATGCCCAAATGAGCAGGTACAGCAAAGAACCTCCTACAGATGCCCATAACAACCCATAAGTAATTCTTACTGAGCATATACTAATGATAATTGTGTTTAGAAGACAGAGTTGTCCAGTTTCTGGCAGAGGAGGGCAATTGGTATATCCTTGATGTAAAAAAAACAAAATGAAACAACAAAAAAAGACTCACATATAATGTCTTTGTTCCAAACATGTAAAAAAGTTTAGGTATTGAAAATCAAAGTTACCTACATTATTGACAATTGAAATTTTAAGTATTTTTAACAATATACATGGTTTATTCTTAAGGCTGTTCCGCTACCCTTTAGGCAGAAGTATGCTTGATGCAAGAACATCTACTATTATTGCTGCCATAGACTAAGGTATATTTTAGTTTAAACTAATAAAAAGCAACCAGTACTGCTGCACCAGCTGAGCATCTACACTACTCATTGCATTCATACAGAAAGAAAAAACATTCTGTTCTGTATAGGAGATAAAACTCTCCTGTGGAAACAACTGCCTACCACAAACAGGAAAAAGGGGAAATGAAGGATATGTCAATATAACAAAGAGCACACCAGACCAGTGAATGAAGACCACATCACAAATCAAAATGTAGTGGAAAAATTTATGTTAATTGACTCCATTGGTATTTGGCATGTGGTTTAATATGAATTTCAGGATATTTTGTTACAGTTTTTTTTTGTCATCGTAAAACAATAGAATCTGCAGATTAGCAGAAATGCAATCTAAACATAAAACAGAAACAAAATGGTTTCCAGTACAAGAAGAAACTTGTGTCTAGAGCTCCAGCTGTTTCCTTGCTTGCCCTGCATTTTCTTTGTCCTCTTCAGATTTGATGGATTTGTAGATATTGCACAACCACCTGCCTTGGTTTTGCTGGGGGAAAAAAAAATTACATGAATCGCTGCTGACTAGATACCTCAGAAATAACATAGGAAAGAAAGTTGGCCATTCTTTTTTTCCTTTTTTTTTTTTTTTTACAGTATGTAACTGTCTTGTACTTGCTTACAAACTGTGTGACGTAAAAGAACAAGTGCTATTCTCATATATCTCTGTACATAAATGTAATGCATATCAGTGGAGGTGGGCAAAAGGTACACTCTATTAATAAAGGAAGCCAAAGTCAGTGAAGCCAAAGCTCAAGATCACCTTTCTGTAACTGATATTTACATATAATCACAAGTCTGCCTTACCACCACAAGAAGTGTTACTAAACAGGAGAAAAAAAAAAGCAAACCAACCACCAAAAGCCCATCCACAATCATTTGCAATAACAATGTTTACTATTCCTATAACATATACTTACATAAATTTATGTAACTAGAGTCCAGGCATATATCTGATTAAAGGAGTAATTTCAGATTTCAAAAGTGAAATTTACAACCTTTCTCTACACTGGGCACTTTCTCTTTGCAATGCCCTCATTTTTCTTTCCCCCGTAACCTTATTTTTTATATAGTTGTCTGCAGTTCTTTTCTTATTTCAGTAATTCTACTGGCCTTTCTCTTAGAGATATTATAGTATTGGTTCTCCCAGCTAAAAAATAACACAGATATTTTGAAAGTATTTTAAAAATATGTCCCTGGTCAAGCTTTTTGAAAAGTGAAATTTCACAAATCAAAATACAGAAAAACATTTGCATTGGGGGGTAGGACTTATCAGAAATGATACTGTCCATTTCCCCTTGCATCAGTCTCACAATAGTTCAGCCTAATTACAATTTTCTCTGCAGCAGATATTATGTACACTCTTACAAATAGTAGCTGATCTTATTACTTCTAGAACGCACACCATTACACCATTCTTCTAAAACTGACTGCCAATACTTAAGCTGCAAGACTTGGAAGAGAAACAGTAAATTTTGCTCAAGGCCATACAAGAATTTAGGGTTTGGTTTCTACAGATGTAATATTTCTGTTAAAATAACAACATAACATATTAAAATCTTGCCAGAATCAACGTATCAGTGCAAGAGACAAAGCAAACATTTCATTAGCCTCTACATATGGAAAATCTACATCATACACATGAATAAGACTGTACAATGCTCAGGAGCTTATCATCACCATCACCTCCTGGCAAATTCTGCAACTGAAAATGCTTCATAGAGGACTCAGAGATACGCACACTCAAAAGTCAGATTTAAAAATAAAAGTTGAACAGGGTAGCAATTTCTTTAAAATATAAGCAGATTTTTATTTACATGCTGCAGAATCCTATGACTGGTAGTTTTAAGAAACAGCTGTATTTTAACCTTTTGTCTTATCCATACCACAAAATAGTTATTCCAGGTTACAGTATGCCAAAGCTAAATAAAAACTTTTCTAACCCAAGCTTCCTAAATTACTTCATTCATAAACAAGTTTCTTACTCTAAAGGGAGTTTAGAATACACAAGAAATATAGGATCAGATCCTCCCCTTGAAACCTGTTTTGCACCTCACTCTTGAAATATAATTGGGTTTTTGGAAATTATGCAGGTCCTTCATCTTTTCAAAGGGGATGAAAATACCTAGCATGTAAATTTAGACAGAATCACAGAATGGCCAGGGTTGGAAGGGACCTCAAGGATCATGAATCTCCAACTCCCCTGCCACATGCAGGGCCACCAACCTCCTCATTTAATGCTAGACCAGGCTGCCCAGGGCCCCATCCAATCTGGCCTTGAACACTTCCAGGGACGGGGCATCCACAACCTCTCTGGGCAGCCTGTTCCAGTACCTCACCACTCTCTCTGTAAAGAACTTCCCCCTGACGTCCAACCTAAATCTCCCCTCCCTCAACTTAAAACCATTTCCCTTCGTCCTGCAGTTATCTACCCTTTCAAAGAGTTGATTCCCCTCCTGTTTGTAGGCTCCCTTTAGGTATTGAAAGGCTGCAGTGAGGTCACTCCGCAGCCTTCTTTTCTCCAGGCTGAACAAGCCCAGCTCCCTCAGCCTGTCCTCACAGGGGAGGTGCTCCAGTCTCCTGATCATCTTCGTGGCCCTCCTCTGGACCCTCTCCAACAGCTCTATGTCATTTTTGTACTGGAGGCTCCACACTTGGATGCAGTATTCCAGATGGGGCCTCACAAGAGCAGAGTAGAGGGGAAAAATCACCTCCCTGTCCCTGCTGGCCACCCCTCTTCTGATGGAGCCCAGGATACCATTTGCCTTCCGAGCTGCAAAGGCACACTGAAATAGACAATTTCTTTCTTTCCAGAAGACAACCAGCTTTACTCAGTACAGCAGCTAGCAACTTCCAAAACAACAGGTTGTTAGGAGTGACATGTTTACCCTTCAGACAAAAGACAAGAGACTTTGAGAATGTAACTGTATTAACAGGACTCAAAACTGCATGCATGTTATAGATTATATAAATTCTATATCCTTGTTGAAGTAACACAATTATTTTATTCATTCGCCTGTTTCTTATCCTCTCCTAACCCTAACCCTCTCCTCCTTCTGAGTAAGCTACTATAAAATTTTATTTAAGCATCAGAAATAGTATATTTTAATAGTAGCTCAATTGCCTCAGCATCACGGTGTGCCTCTGAAAGCAACGACTGCATTTTGGTTTTCTCCTTAAAAGCACTTGATATACCATTGTAGTCCTGTTTCTCCACAGGATCTATAACATCTTGATCAGTGACAGCGAGATTGAACGCATCCTAAGTCTGCTGATAACACTAAGCTGAGGGGTGCAGTTGATACAACAGAAGGAATGCGATCCAAAGGGACCTGAACAAGCTCAAAAGGTGAGTCCATTTGGACCTAATGAGGTTCAATGTGGCCAAGGCAATTAGGCCAGGGCAATCCCATATACATGTACGGACCAGGAGAAGAACTCACTGAGAGAAGTCCTGTAGAGAAGGACATGGGTGTTCTGGTAGATGTGACCTGAAAGAATCATAGAATTGTTAAGGTTGGAAAAGACCTCCAAGTTTATCAAGTCCAACCACTAACCCATCACCATCATGCCCACAGCAGTGCATGCTTGCAGCCAGAGGCCAACTATATCCTGAACTGCATGAAAAGAGGTGTGGCCAGCACTATTTTGACATTGTGGTCATTCTTTTCTACGTGATTTTCAGCTTACTACCTATAGTACTTGAAATATAACACGTCACTTAGCTGTTTGGCATGTTTCTGATAAGCATGTAGATGGGAAGTGGAAACTCCAGAGGAATAAGTCATAACAGTAGAGGATGAAAATCTGATACCTATGCATATCACACGCAGTTAGTATGAAATAACTTTCATGCAAATTAGAAACAGATCTTTTCTTCGCTGTTTATGCAACAAGGAATTTCCCCCAAAAGAGGAAATACAGTTGCAAGACATACAGTGGTTAGAAAAAATTAACACAGCACAGCTTGTAGTGAGAGTGAAAGCAGACATTCTGAAAATCTCAGAAACAATTCTGCTTCATTAAAACTTAAGAACATCTTGCATACTGTGAAATTTCATATGCTTATACTTAGTTACTATTCATACAAAAGGAAATAAAATGCCTGGTCACAGATATGACTAGATGAACACATCTCCTTTCATTGCATATATAAAGAAGTTAGAAATGCATATATTTTTCAGAACATTTTCAAATACACACACAAAATATCAGGGAAAGTTTTTCAATTCAATGTATTTCTCTTTTTCAGAGGTTAACACAAGATTTATATGAAACATACTTACTCAGATCTGTTTCTTTTTCTTAAGCTAACAGTACAGTTATCCATAAGGATGCCTATTGGTGGTTTCTTCAGGATTATTAAGAGATAGCAGCAATGGTTTTTGGAACTTGCCTTGTACCCAAACTCGGTGCATTTTCACTTTTTTCTTCCTATTTACTTGTAATCGATGATCAACTAAATTTTGTACTTCAGTTAATCCAGCCAAATTGAACATGTTTCGTACCTCTTCTGTTTTCTCAAATGAAGAATTGTTGTAATAAATAAAAACAAAATAAAATTAGTTGTCAGCAGGTGGGGTATAGTGCGCTAGTCTAAGCTAGTTGCCAACAAAACTGAATGAATGGAAGGGCAATGAGCAGTAGCATCCATCACAAAGCATTTAAGTTTAGTTCTTGCAGAAAGAGCAGTCTGAGACCTCAGACAGATTAGCAGAGCAGCAAGATATCTGAGCACTGCTACCTGCTATCCTTCCAAGCATGTTTCTCAACTTTTAAAATTACATTTAAAATATATTGATATATTATTAACTGTATTTCTTACTCTTTCAATAACAGAACTTGAGAATATCATTAGACACAAGGTGCTTATTCCAAGAGAAATTGCAGTGATGTCTGAAAGAAATTTTGTAGAACATCAGATGCAACAAGCATACACATGTAAAAGGAATTACTTCCTCACAACTCTTAGCTTTGGGTTTTGTAAAAGCAAAGGATTAGAAAAGAGGCTCATAAAAGCCTTCTTTAAATTTATTTTTAAAGATGAGGTTTTATAACCCAAATCATCTTGAGAGACACTCAACACTTTCTATACAAATAAACTATTCCATACCTTTGGTAAAGAAATATACTCTGGTTCCATCTCCTCGTACATAAAAATTTTCTGACAAGCAATGACCTAAGAAATTGGAACAGAAAAGTGATGTTTATGGGTTTTTTCCCCAAAAAACACTAAAAATAAACAGTAAGCTACAAAAGCATTCAGGAATTACCTTTTTTAAAACGAAGTTGAGCTGTATCGTATCTTCCATAGTCTCGAAATAACAGCATCCCTCCAGGTTTCAGTAGTTTAACCAATCTATTTATAACCTTTTGCATCCTTAGAAAGTAGATGAGATATTGGAGAAATCTGCCAATGTCACTGTTGTTTTTTTTTTTCCTAGATACTTGGAAAATACACAGATTTCTGAGGCTACACTGAGGAGTACCTATATATTTACTACAAAAAGGCCAAGCATTAGCAAACAGGAAGAACTCTTTACAAAAACAATCAGAGAAAAAAAAAAAAAAACACACACACAACCAAGAAAAAAATATTTATATGAGAATATTAGAGAATACAAACTCAAAAGAAAAAATGGAATCCCTTGCCTTTGCTTCAATAGAATTTCAAGTATAGATTAAAACACAGTTTCCAAATATACCATATGAGTCAGGCATATACACACAACAACAAAATAGTTAGCTATGGGCACTGGTGAACTAGACTAAGCCTTTTTATATTACACTGTAAAAACAAGAGCATGGAAGGCTGATAAAAATTGATTTCTTTATCGAGGTATTGATCATGCACACAGTCAGTATCTGAATACCTAATGACAGAGAATGTAAAGACAAACATGAGTAGTAGCTCAGGAGAGGAATTCAGTAGGATTCCATCCAGAGTTCTTGCAAAGTAGAGGAGAAAGACTGCATCCTCCAAAATGCTGACACATTTGTGAATATTGATCATATCTAAGATCAACTCTTCCTTACCAAGACCGCATCAGCCAGCCGTATGTATGATAGGAATAAGTACCACACACAGTGCTCTTTCATTAGATAAGGGCATTTTCATTGGCACTTCTTTATATTTGCATTACTCTGCAAAAAAATTTACTAATGAATAATGCATTGAGTTTGCCTCACTCTTTTAGAACATTTCATGAATGTGAAAATCATGTTTTCCACATTTATGATAGACCAAAAAAGGCAGTTTTCACTTTGCAGGCTGCAAGGCGGTGAAGTCCATGTGCCTAATTCAACCCTTCTTTTACACATGGACACAGACAGATCACAAAGAAGACATGGAGCCAGAGAGAATGGAAAATGAATGGATAAGAAAGACATGATGCTTTTCTATTCATATCTTAAAAGAGCTAAAGAAGAGCATGTCATCCTTAACTATGCAAAATCAACATACTGTTACTGCCTCCTAATAGAAAATCCTTATACTGTGCCTGTCTCTCAGGTGGCCTACCCCTTCAAAACGCAGCCATTAGCACAGTTCAGTCCTTATGCAACTGCAGTGCAGATATCCTGCCTTGATTTTTAAGAGACATGATTAGGAAGTAATTCAGCAGAAAACAGCAGCATATCTCAATAAATAAAATAAGCATACACTTTTTGAGCATATAATTTCCTCAAAGGAAGTCAAATGCTTTAATAGTTCTCCTCCTTGCTAATGCATGTATATTGCATCGGACAGAACAGGCAGCACAACGTAAGAAAAAATGACCATTCAAGACAGGTAACTGCGCACAGAACAACAGACCATCTATGCAAGCATAAGTTCTGTGCACAAAGAAAAAAATGTACATACATAAAAAGTGAAAGCGCTTTTCAGAAATCGGATCTGATAGGGCTAGATCTGATCTAGTAGGACTGGATCACATTAATTTCACATTCTTTCAAATTCACAGTTTTTCAAATTCTTTGACCACCTTTTAGTGGTGATTTGTAGCAGAATTGAAGTGTGTTACCTATGAGGTACGAAAGCAGCAATCAGCAAAAACTGAATACATGAGCTGTGGAGAAATCGCTAAGTAACAATTGTGCTAACACAAATGTGTTTCTCATGTATATTTTTCAGGTCTCCAAAAAACCTAAGTTCTGCAGCATCATTCTCTTGGTTTTCCTTTTCTTCTCTTACTTTGAACATTTCAGGGAAAAATGGAAACTAAACAAAAAAGATGTGGATCATATTCTTCCTCATGCAGTCACTTTAGTTCTTTGAGACTGCAATGTCTAACAAGTTTTCGGAAAGTGGATCTTATCAGACAGGAAATATATTTGAGTATGTGTACATATATATGCAAAAACATCCATGTTTGGATACAGACATGGGGAGAAAAAATTAACACATTTGTACTCAAATGATGAGTAGAAAGACACTGAAATTCTGAGAGAACATCTTATTATTGCTTTTACAGACTAAGTGATTGAATGAATGAGCCTCTATTGTCCAATTTTTTCCTGGCAGCATCATTGCAGTTACAGAGATCTGAAATCTACTGCTTGAATTGTTTTTGAAATCTGAATCCAGGCTTTGCATGACTCATGTGCTCATCTCCGAACAAACAGGAAGGAGCAATATCCTATATGGGAAAGATTTTTTATGGAGCTAATCATTAGTAACTTAGACAGGGAAACAGTGTTAGGACTTAGGCAAATACTATCCTGTTTGCCAAGCCCATTTTAATGGCATTCTGAAAGCAGCAAGTGTATTATCACACAGAGAGCGTGTATTTCCTTTTAAATAATCTGGTTAAATGAAGAGTCAAATAGTTTAACTTACATGCACTCTTTTGAACTTTTCTCATTTAAAAAAAAAAAAAAAAAGACATTTTAAAAATCAACCAGATTTAATGGTTATAAAATTTGGTTCATTAGACATTGAGAGCTATTAATAACAAGGTTAACAGCTCCCAACATAACACTATGAATGAAAATTAGATTAACTTCTTCAAATCCAAACACGTTACAAAATTCTGAATGTATTTCAGTTTAAAAGACCTGTATGTACATGTATTTGTGCATGGAAAGTCAGCAAACTAAACCTTCATCAACATATTGTAAGGTGTTAAACCGTGAATGCTTGTCTTTGATCACTGAAATAATTTTCTTCTGGAAGACTAGTGGTCTGTTTCTGAACATGCAATTTTCTTGAAGCACTGCCACTTTTAATAGGAATGTATTTAGTTACAGTATGCCCCTTTTATTTGATGGAGACAGGATTCACTAATGAATTAGTCTGACCAGCTTTTCTCTCTGGAAAACATCATTTAAAATACCTTGTTTTTTTGTAAATACTGTAGCTTGCTAAATAATAAATTAAAGATTCATCATCTTCCTTTGATATTCTTGAAAACCTCTAGGGATAAAAGAGATTTAACCTATTTGCTTTGCCCTTTAGTCCTCATTTACCTGTCAGGATGAATAGTTGAGAGCACAAAGACAAGGAGAATGACATCCAGGATCTCATCTGGAAAAGGATAGGGTAAAGCATCATCACACACATCATGAACAAAGGCAGAACACCAGGCTGAATTGTAGGACGAATGTGACTGTCGGGAAAAAGATGAAAAGAGGCACAGAGAGAACAGTAGTAGTTAATACGTTTACTATGACTCAAGAAACTTTTTTCTTCAATTATTCAGCATTGTAAAACATGTCTCATAAAAGCCTATTCTGCCTGGTATCTTACTCAAGCTGAGAAGCAAGCTCACTGATGGTATTCATTCCTCTTGTACAGAGTAAGACTTTGTTCTTTGGAATATTGAAAACTTCAGTTAAAAGTTGTCAAAGCTATCATATTCTTTTTCATGAAGGCAGCTTCCTGGCATCCTCCTGAATTACAGGCTTAAAAAGTACTCTAAAGCAAGCACATGAATTACCTTTACGAGCTCCACTGCTCCTGAAGCAAAATCACAACAGTACAGAAAGGTTCCAGGTGTATTGCTAGAAAAACAAACCACCATCAGTTGAAAAATTATTATTGTAAAAGATGAAAGTCTACATCAGTGTTCTTGGAACTACAGAGGGCCCTTGGGACTTTCCATTGGTTTAATTAATCACACTTTGATGGACACGGAAAGCTGTACAGGTTGTAATGAGCCAGTAGGGCAGGTAAATTCACAAGAATACCAACAGAGTTAGTATAAAAAGGAGGATTACAGCCTTGTCAGGGCTAGGAAGTGAAAAGGAAAAGAAAGAAGGTCACAAAGGGCTGCCAGGAGTGAAGACAACATCCTGGTGTTATATTACATAAAAGGCACATCATAGGCCACATTTTCTTCCCAAAAGCATTGGACTAAATCTTTATCATTAACTCATGTATGCAGTCTAATTGGTAATATGATGTTGAGGGGGATAGGTTTGCAGAAGTCATCCACAGTTCTATAGATGTTTGGGTTCCCATATGCCACCTTGCTGTGGTTTACACTCAGTTAAATTGTATTGATTGTTTCCTTCCATTATCCAATTTGTTTTGTAAGCAAAGATGAATAAGAATTTCCTGTAGAATTGTCTTGCCTTCCTTTCCCATACACAACAAAGCCAGCTGCAAATTTCCTTGTACCATTCAACAGATACTAGTAACTTGAGGGAGATTTTTTTTTTCACCTCCAAAAAACTCATTTAGAAGTAACTGAGTAAAGCCTCCCCACCAGTCCTATTGAAGGATGATCTCATCATCAACTCATAACCAATTCACCTCTCCTAAAAATTATTTGAGATTCTGAACAGACTGTTTCTTTAGAAAGGGAATTAGTGATCTCTGTTTGAAGTCCCTTCAGGAGAAACCTTACGGATCAAATATATTCTCTGTTGCAGAACAGAACTTTTATGAGCTCTGCTATCACAATGACATTTGGTAAGTTTAGGTATTTATCATGGATGAGGACAAGCAGCCAGGCTTCGGACCCAGACAGTCCCTTGACAAAGGTCAAGTTAATTACCTAATTGACTTATTGACTTGCTAAAATGTTATTGCTTTCATATTACTTTTCAGAAAGCAGAATAGTAGCTCTGTGAAAAGTCAACTTAAAATAAAGACATAGGTCAATGTGGATGCCTATTTCATGTTGCTTTGTAATAAAAAGCAGCTTAAATTTTATGGGAGTGTGAAAAAGCTGCATAAAGTTATTTTACAAACTTAAGTGGAATATTTTTGTAGCTAAGGTACATACTTAACTTCAGCTTTTTTTTATTTATACAAAAGACAAATTTTATATTATTAAATTAAAAAAAAAAAATCAACTGTGCTTTAAAGCCAAACTTCCTGGGTAGTGCACAAGATAAATGTGCAAGTTGTTCAGTGTACTACCAATATGGCTAACTGAAGGATCTGCATGAAATAGAGATCTCCAGGATTCATTAACAATCAGAAATGCCAACCTATGACTAATGCCTCCTGCAAGAAAAACACAAAAAGTTTGTCTCATCTTTTTTAATACAGATACTCATATGATACAGGGCTTCCCTTTCAGACTATGCTCTCTAAAGCAAAGTATTTGTTTTGGGATGAAAATGTATTGCTGACACTAATAGGTTTCATTTATGACCCCAGTGTAATGCAGGATTTTTGCATTGTTGTGATGCTAGCAATCAGAAATCATTTACAGAATAATGAACTATGCTGTACATGACCTCCTGGAGGCATGAATAGAAAGAAATATATTTCAATCCATGATATATATCCAGTCTTTTCAATAAAACCTTTCTGCATACTTGGAAGGGAGGACATGCTGTCATAACAGTGCTTTCTAAAACCAGAAGCTAAGTACTTTAAACATTTCAGAGAATTAAGTACAGCAGTACAGGACTAAAACCTGAAGCAATTTGATAAAGTATGTCAACCAAATGAAAAACAAATAACAGAACTTATCACCAGAAGACCAAATCATTATTTACTGTCTGATTTTGGCTCTTTAAAGCAATATCAGGTAGCTTTAAAGTAACATATAAGATAAAGTACAGGAGGGTATTTAATTTGTCTGTGATTAACTATAGTAAGTCAGCCTGAATGTTCCTGAAGAAAAAAACTTGTCAACAGACATGACGCCTTCAAGAATAGGGACTGAGCAGTGCAAGGGTTATCTTTTACTGATGTTAGCAACATTGTTTGTGGTCTCCATGCTCTAAGAATTTCAGGGTTGTAAAGTAATGCAGTCAGCACTTCGTGCAGCTCTAGCCTAGCATCAACATTTGAAGAAAAAAGAGAAAAACAGAACTTTCGTATTTGAAAATACAGCACTACATACCATAGAACATTCAAAATAGGAAATACACTATTTCCAGCACCACAACCAACCTAAGATCAGAAGACACACACAAAAAAAAAAAAAAAAAGAAAGAAAGAAAAAAAAGAAGTTAAATGAGCAAATAAAACATATTCCTTTTTGTCATAAATTAGTTATTAGGTAGGACCCATTAGACTTGAACGCAGAAAAGGTATAAATAGCTCATACCACAGTTCTCAAATCACTTCTGCTATGATCACATTTCTCCTCAATGTCTTTCCAAAGTTAAGAAAGACTCCAGCACTCAAACTGCACAGGAAAATGCGATAGCTTTATCCAACATTACCATTTGGCAAGAATTTGCCAAGTATGGAGAACAAAGCACTTTGAGACAGAATTTTCAGTAGGAAATTAGAAGCACAACTGCCAGTGAAAATGGAATCTGACCACCCAATTCTGATTTGGAAGAAATTTTAAACGGGAAGCAATGCTCGGGTCCTGGGTTGCTCTGAAAGTTTCTGCCTTAAGCAAACATAGTAGTTCAATTTCTAACTGTTTACTTTCTTGATAGTTAATAAGCATCTTTATCAGGCTTTTGAGTAAGTAGGTGGAGCTGTATACAGTGGACAGAGCATTTGCAGTGCATTACCTCTAATATTCTGTAAGTGGCATCGCTACCAGGGAAGGATTCTAGCACATTAACTTCTTCCTCGTTGTTTTTACCCTGAGAGCTGTCAGCAATTGATTTTGATTGTTTTTTATTATACACATATCCTTTTTCAGAAGTGGAATTGTCTCCAGTATTTTTCTTCCAATATTTTTCTCTTTGCTCAAACATCTCTTTCTCGTGTGAAAAACTGTTGGCAATATTTATTTTTGTGTGTTCTGAAGGTTTTTCCTCTATTTTCAACTGCTCTCTCATTTTTTCTGGAAGAATTTCTGGAAATTCCAAAAACAACCAATTGCGATCCTTGAAGAAGTTATTTTTGTGAGTCTTGTAAAATTCATTCCAGTATTTACTGGCTTCTCTCTCATACTTATCTGAAATTAAAACAAAGCAAGAACTTGGTGATCATCAGCTTAGCTGCAATATACTATCAAGCAAAATGAAATCTGGATCTCAATTTACTGTTAAAAGCATAGTTTCCCATATTGTATATATATAAATAAAAATACATGAATTTGGGGTCTCAACTTGATTTGTGCTGAAAAATACTCCATGATGTTTTAATTAGATTTCACCTCACCTAGTATAGGACACAGAGGCTTTCTGAATCTCTTCAAGCAGACAGAGAAAAGATTACTCACTACCCCTTGCAACATTTCTTTTTTCATGTGATTTTATTTTACTTTTTTAATGTAAGACATAGTAATCTCTTCTCTAGATTATTTAAACCTCTCCTTTTTTCTCTATAGAAGTAAAGATTTTTAGACTTCTGATCATTTGGATTTTTCTTCTCCGACTGATCTACTTTTTGGTGCTGTATTCTGCTAACAACATTAACAACACAAAGCAAAAGGAATATTTTATGAGTCTTACAAGCTGTAACCCTGTTTATAAATCCCAGCTTGCCATTTTGCAACAGCACGACACTGCTGATTCAGCAGGTGATTCACCACAACCCTCAGATCTGCAAAATGACTACCTTGCCAATTGTTCCAGAACTTATCTGCCCCCTCTCCCTGATTGCTCCTAAGCAAAGTATTCTGTACTTATTTTTATCAAATGTAACTCTGTATCTTCCAGATCCTTTTTTTTTAATTATAATTTGTCAAGATATTTCTAAATCCTAATCCCATTCTTTACCATACTTGAAAGACCTCTTCAATAAACACCACATTCAAGTCCCCCATTCTTGAAGTCACTAATGAAATCACCGAGCAATACTAGACAAAGAACAAGATGATACTGTGCCCAGCATAGTCTTCCAATCTGAAGGGAACTCTAAGCATTCATTCACTCAAAAGCAGTTTCATTAGCTTTCACTTGCCTAACTTGCTTGTGAAAATGTCAAGCAAACTGTAGTCAAAAGCCTGACTAAGGATAAATTATATGACATCTGCTGTTTTTTCCTTATCTCCAGGACTCATAACCTTCTCCAAGAATGAAATTAGCTTGATTTTAAATGTTTTACTCTTAAAAAATATTGTTGGCCAGTATCTCCCTTGTTCTTTCAAATCTAGTGCATGCTATCTCTAGATCATCTCTTCCAGTTTTATTTCCAAGAACTGAGACAGTAGTTCCTGACATGTCTTTCTTCTTACCTCCACTTAATAAAACAAATAAACAAACAAAACCCCAGCCAACTGTTTTCTGCTTCCCTGGTCTTCCATGCAGGCTATGGATATATTTTGTAACCTGTTCTTTCTCAGAGGTAGAACAAGATCTTCTGGCTAGCACTAATTGTGCTAGCAACTGAACTGCAGCTAACCCTACAGGAAGGCTGATAAAAAGATAACAATTGCAGCTCTTTCAACGCCTCTTTGGTTGATGATTTTTCCTTCCTGCTAAATGCCAAACCAAATCTTTATCCTGTTTCTCCCCTTATTCCCAAAGCATTTACTGAATTGTTTCTTGTTATCCTCGACACCTCTTATGAAGTGTACATCAAATTATGTTACCTTTTTGACTTCTTCCTCGTTCATTGACAGTAACCCATTAATTCTTTTAATATAAATGCATACAGTAAATATATGGTGCATTTGTTCTACTCTCATTTAAATCTTCACTTCCCAGATCACTACAGCTTTTCAGAAATAAACAAGGCTGAGAATTATCACTAGAGGCACAGACAGGCAGTGGGAAGTGGCAAGGAGGTGGCAGAATGCCTTGTCCTAGAAATATGAATAATTTTTAGAATTTAACATTTAATACATCTAAATGTATTATTAAAGGGCAAGACCCAGCTATGCACAGCAACCACACAGATGTGTTTTATAATCTCAAGTGCCGAGTTGACTGCGGTCATATATACCAGATTTCAGTAATGTACGTTTCACATTCATGAAGATTGCTCAGCTCCAATATAAAAAAACAAATCATCTACTACAAAGATTCTTAATTCATTACCACTCTTTTTTTATATTTATTATTTTTCTGCAAGTTTCTTCAGAACTCTTGGACTTAAATGCCCATTAAATGTTCCAGATTTCAAAATGGAAGGAAAGCACTTTCTAAAGTTTGCCTTTCAAACCATATTAGTTTGATACTACATGGATTCAAGTACAAGAACTCTTCCAATTTTTTCACTGGCCACTCCTGCACCACTGAGTAATAGCCACATGTAGTATTATTACTAATAAATTTTTCAGACATAGAATCACAGAATCACCAAAGTTGGAAAAGACCTCTAAGATCAACCAGTCCAACCATCTACCTATCACCAGTATCTCCCACTAAATAACATCCCTCAGTAAATGATTTAAACATGTCTTGAACACCTCCAGGGACCACTAGGGGATCAGGCCTAGCAAGCATGGGTTCATGAAAGGCAGGTCCTGCTTAACCAACCTTATCTTCTTCTCTAATCAAGTGACCTGCCTGATAGATGAGTGAATGGCTGTTGGTGTAGTCTACCTAAACTTCAGCAAAGCCTTCGATATCCCCCACAGTATCCTCCTGGAGAAGATGGCAGCCCGTGGCTTGGACAGATACACTCTTTTCTGGGTAAAGAACTGGCTGTATGGCTGGGCTCAGAGAGCGGTGTTTAAATCCAGCTGGCGATCGGTCATGAGTTGTGTTCCCCAAGGGTCAGTACTGGGGCCTGTACTGTTCAATATCTCTACTGATAACCTGGATGAGGGCATTGAGTGCACCCTCAGTAAGTTTGCAGATGACACCAAGCTGACTGGAAGTGTTGATCTGTCAGGGGGTAGCAAGGCCCTACAGAGTGATCTGGACAGGCTGGATTGGTGGGCTGAGACCAGTGGGATGAGGTTCAGCAAGTGCCGGGTCCTGTGCTTTGGCCACAACAACTCCACACAACATTACAAGCTTGCGGCAGCTAGAAGAATGTGTAGAGGAAACAGACCTGGGGGTGTTGGTCAATGTTGGGATGAACATGAGCCAGCAGTGTGCCCAGGTGGCCAAGAGGGCTGATGGCTTTTACAATCCTGGCTTGTATCAGAAATTGTATTGCCAGCAGAAACAGGAAAGTGATTGTCCCTCTGTATTCAGCCCTAGTGAGGCTGCACCTATTGTATTCAGTTTTGGGCCCCTCACTACAAAAAAGATGTGGAGACCTTGGAGCATGTTCAGAGAAGGGCAACGAAGCTGGTGTGGGGTCTGGACCACAAGCCCTATGAGGAGCACCTGAGGGAGCTGTTTAGTCTGGAGAAGAGAAGGCTCAGGAGTGACCTAATTGCCCTCTACAATTACCTGAAGGGAGGTTGTGGCAAGGTGGGGTTGGCCTCTTCTCCCACATAACTAGTGATACGACTAGAGGGAATGGCTTCAAGTTGCATCAGGGGAGATTCAGGTTGGACATTAAGAAGTACTTTTTCTCCAAGAGAGCGGTCAGGCACTGGAATGGGGTGCCCAGAGAGGTGGTAGAGTCACCATCCCTGGAGGTGTTCAAGAAACATTTAAAGATGTTGCAGAATCTGTCATTATTTCGATTCCAGTAATTTTTTTTTTTTTCCTGAATTCAACAGAAGATAACATTTAAAATTATAGACTTGTTGAATTTGATGAGAAATATTTACTTTGCTTTGTTAATCTCTGTGTTTCCTGAAGCAGAGAGGGCAGTCACCACATTGGCTTATTTTTGTTGTTGATCCCTTCACATTAACTCCTTTTGAATATTTAATAAGCCTGACTGCTACTTTTTCCAAAGCACGTAAAATCTATAAACAAATTAAGTTATAACCTTTTGAGGCAGCAACAACCAAAAAAGTCCCTTTCTTAGCCCATTTGATTTTTCTCCAAAACAGAATCTATTCTGACATGTTTTTCATACACTGACAATCAGACCTAAGAAGAAATAGAACATGCTAATACATAAATCAAATTCCTAACAGTAGGATCATGGGTTCATTCATTTTATCATCTCTTGTTTTACTAAGGCTCACCAGAACTATTCTATTTTAGCAATTTCAAAATAGTTGAAGTCTATCTTTTCTTTTTCCTTTACTGCAGTTTCCAAGGCTCCAAAATAACCTGCTCATTAGCTTCCATCTAGTTCATTGTTAACACAAATAGGAAAAAACGTACTTCCATTTACAGAATGAAGCTGAAGCTTTCTGAAGGAACAGTATCAGCAACGCTCACCTATTCAAATTCTAAGCAGAGAGGCATTCATGTAAAAACGTTCTTGGATTCTTTTATTTCTTGACAAATGCCTGATTATTTCATTTCTCACCAGCCCAAACTAAGTTCTAAATGATTGTAGGCTAAGAATGAAAGATTCCATTAGTTACATGGTTACATAGTTTACTTTTTAATCATGATCTCCTTTTCAACTCTTTATACAAAAATAATGAAAATACCAGATGTCAGTTTTGAAAAGCAAACATTGTACTCCTGGATTAATATAAAGCATAAGAGACACAAGAACAAAAAAGGGCAGATGGCAATCATGCAGTATTCAAAGTGGTGGAGGGCACACACACCAAAATGCACTCACAGGTAATTCACATACACTCAAACATTTGCCCTGGTTATATCAATAAAACTGAGAACAGGGTCATAGTGACACTATCTAATTCTACACGTTCAAGACATGCTAGGTAAACTCTCGCCCATCCAACTAGTTGTTCTCAGAATATCTTTATAATAAAGGAGCAAATTAAGAATTCAATCTTCTAGGTTACTACCAAATGAATACTCCATCTCAACTATTAGAGAATTCAGTCTAAGGTTTAGTTTGCCAGTTTGAGCCTAGAGCAATGGTTCTTCAGAAATGCAGAATATGTTAAGTTTTACCTCTAAAGATAGGCATGAGATTCCTTAAGCATTTGTAGGACAGGCTACATATGATGTTTTAGACCATCTTATACACAAAGTGAAGTACTACTTCTGCTCAGTTTGGCCAATGCAGCAAGCTGGGGCCAGCTGCGATCAGTGTAACTTTCATGGCACTTAATAGAAATACAGTGCCACGTACAAACATTAACTCTCTTCACAAATCATTTAAAAAGATTTGAATATTGTACATGGGAATTTTCATTCCCAGCACCTCAGCTGGCTGCAAAGTCACTTCTCCTTCGGTCAAGTTAACAGTTTGTTTAGTAGGAATTTTATTATAAAGAACTTTTACAAAAGGAGTCTATCCTTGCAACTGCACCAAACTGATTTAATTGTTTTACACATATACCGTTGCTCCTCCAAAAAGCAAAATCACTCAACTAAGTAAGTAAATTACTAGAAAAACACACCTAAGGACAATCCTCATTGACCAGAGAACACAAAAATAAAGGGAGTAATATTGGATTTCAAAGCACCCTTAAATGCTTTAATAATTGGTATTCAAATTGGATTTTTAAGCAATTATGGATTTGTTACCTTGGTCTTCCAATTGGACTTTCACAAGTGAGTTCTCTGCTGCTTTTTCCTTGGCATGCTCCTCCTCTTCCTGTGACCACTGCATGTGGTCCCTGCAAAAAAAAGTAGATGAAGAATCAGCCTTTAAATATGAGTTTCCACAATCATCTCCTGGGGAAAACAATCACAAATTAGCTGCAATTTCTCAAATACATTTGTACATTTGCTTTTAAAATACAAGCAAATGACCAAAAAAAAAAAAAAGAAAAAAAGCTTCAGAGTCTGATAGACAAAAATTGTTAGTCAGGTAAAAGTTAAATGAAGTGATTAAGATAAAAAATCCAACTGCATTTGGGTTGAGGAATATGCATTTTTAATTAAGAATAGGATTAACATCTATCCTGAAAAGAGTTTACTGTCTCTAAAACTAATTAAGCATCTTCCTGTTCTATAATTAGTGATATACAAGTAACTTAATTTTTAGTTCTTTTATGCCTTAAATCTAAGCCCTGAAATTTGTAGTCTGTTATCCCTGTGTTATGTTATCCATTTGCTTTTCATTATCATTAGCCAAATTCTGTCTGTTTTCAGATATTGCTAGATATTTGCTCTCAAAAATCATGTGGCAGAATTCAAAATATATTTAAAAACTACGCAGAATATGATTTCTTGTGTAGCCTTTAAATGCCCTGTTTCTCCTTTCATCAAAAATTCCTTGTTCTTAAATCATGAACTACAGGATTAAAAATTCCTGGTTTTCCTGATATCATAGGAAGACATTCTCCTACTTTCTAGATAGATTCTTCTAACAATTCTTTACCACTTACAGTTTTGTATAGTTTCAACTTGTTCATCTCCATTCCACAGAGGAAACTCCTAGTCTTATCAATCTTATTTCCTAAGACAGTTTTCCAACAGCATTCACCAAGATTCACAGTTTGCTGCCCCTTCCTCTCCCCCCGATCATAAAAATATCTTTTAAAAATGGAGGTGCATGGCTGCTTATCAGGGCGATTATTACTCTTATTAACACTTACACATTAATGTTTTCTCTGCTATTATATTATTTATATTATGATTTGCTTTTTTCTGTTTTTTTGGTTGGTTTTTTTCTGTTTGTTTTTTAACCATTATGCACTGTATGCAATCTCTGCTGAAGTACCTGTAAGATCTTCAATACACTTTTAGAAGAACACAGATTCCTTTTGATATGGTGCCAGTTGTAGAATACAATGCTAATCCATTATGCAACATTTTTGTAAATTTCTGCCATTAAAACATATACTACTTATCCTCTACACTTTCTGTTTCCTAATTCATTGCAGAATTATTTTGACTTTCATCACGACTACATATTCAGCTTTTTACATGAGCTGCTGAAAACTCAGTGTCAAGGCTGTTTGTGACAATACGAAGTCCTCTTTAGCAATACCTTTCAAATTCAATTAGTTTATTGTTATATATCTATGTATAAACATATACGTACATGCAACAGTATATAATACATATGTATTAATATACATTATTCATTATAGTAAATAATATGCAGACAAATATGAAAATCATCCTTACATAGACATCTTACCACATGTTATGCTCAAAAACTTTAGAAGGGTCAGTTAAAATCCGTGATCCAAGTGGAACAGCTGGCCGCCGACTACTCTGGTGTCTTTGCTGCATATTGCTTTTTCTTCTCAGACACAAAGCAGAAAGTCTTGTAATGAAATTCATTTTGTTCAGAGATCTGAAAATACAATTAACTCAAATTACGGTTTTGCCATAATTTAGTTGTTTATGTCACTTAGAAGAGAAACTGGTCAAATAATCAAGAACCAATATCAACTTTAGTAATGATCTTTTACTGTAATATGAATTTAAATGCTTTTTAGAAAGCAGCAATATCCCGAGTGTGCTGAAAGCACGAGTATTCCCAAAGTAGGCTACTGCAACATAACTAGAAAGGTAAATTTTTGGGTGTAATTTTAAAGTCCTAACTGCCAGTGGAAAAAAACAAACACAGTAAAACAATAAATCAAGTTTGACATTGCATCTTTGAAAAAAGACAAGCAAAGAATGACTGATAATTAAACCACTTGTTCAAAAGGGTACATATTGTCATTGGACTCCACATTTTTCATCCCATTCACCAGGAAACAGTCTTCAAATATTCAATACTGGCATTGTGATTGTGGTTTTGTGCTTTTACACAAGAAATGAAAGATTCAAAAAGTGTCAATGCTATGCACCAGAAAGCCTTCCAAAATTTCTGCTTCGTATTCTCCTGAGCCCCACTCAATGCCCCCTTAGAAATCAATGGTTTTAGATGTTAATTTCATAGAATGACTCAGAGAATACCTTGGGATGGAAGAGACCTTCAAGATGGTCTAGTTTCAGCTCTCTTGTCATGTGACTTACAAAATGCTTGTGGTTTTTCTATTACATGTACAGCTGTCTTCTATTACTGTATTTTACTTTAGATGGAATCTCTTCACACAGTACCAATAATGAAAGATAACAAGTGTGTGTACCTAGTATCAGAATTTTGTCTTGTTGGATTTGTTTGGGTTCTTTTTGGCATACCCTTGCTAATGTAGGCTTTCTAGGAGATAAATAAAATGAAATATTCCTCCTCCTAGATATACTCTGATGTGCCTTTGTTCTTTTTTCCTTCAGCTGCTCTGCATATGACTTTAAAAATGACTCTTAGTACTTTTTTTTTTTTCTTGAGTGCTTCTGCTGTATATGCCACGCATACAAATTTAGCACAGTGGAAATACAAAATGTAGTTACAAAAGAACAGGCACAGTTTAAGTACAGGCATTATTAGAAAACACTCTGTGCAAATTGGTAACAAAAGGAAGATTTTTATCTTGAGGAAAATCCTACTATTTGATCACAAGTCTTGTACCGTGAATAAAAACAGATTAATTTATACACATCAATACAAAGCCTGGCAAAGGAATTACTTCAATTAAATGAACAATTCCTCATTTAAGGTGTACTTTTGAATGAGTCATGCTTTTAAAAGGGCATTGTTTATTCATTTTAAGCCTACAGAAAAACAAGAGGAAAAAATAAGATTAAAATTTCTCTATATTTGTCTAAGATTAAACAAAATGTTTTTTTAACCTTCTTGCTGCCAATGCCAAATATATACACTGTTACATTTTGGCTACCAGGCCTGCAGTGTTCTATCAGGATATGGGGCATCACCATAAGGGGAAAATGCAACATTTAATCCTATTTAAAAACATTAAAACCTCTTCAAATTTCCATGATTTCATTACGGCTTTTTGTTTTTGATGTGGCTGAACAACTAAAACAAGTCCAGTTTAAACTTAAATTAATACAATCCATTTTACTTCTTCTCTGAAAATATGCATGAACCATTTTTCATGACAAGATGCACAATTATTAACACATATACAACATTATGAAATAGTAACAGTGAGGCATAAAATCTACCACACCTTGACAATTTCTGCAAAACATAATTTACATTAAGACAATCTTCTTGGTCACAAAACCAAGTAGAGAAGAAACACAAAACAAAACCACAAAAATAATCACAAATTTTTGATAAAAAATTATCATCATTAAATAATAGAAGTGTCTGGATAAAGATTCCATGATTACATTGCAAACTGTTTACAAATCCTCTTCTTCCTTCAGTCATTCAAAAAGACCTGAGTTAGTATCTTGCATTTCCTGTGACAGCATTTATATTCAGCATAAAATACAATGATTCAGCTGGGAGGCTAGTCACATAATTTTTCTTGGCTTTCTAAATATCAGTAAGAACATGAAAAGATGCACAGATGGAAATTATAGTCAGATGACTAAGATGATCCAGCACCAGTAAAAATCCAGAGATGCAGCTCTTTTTATGAGAATATGATCCTCTGAGTGATAATTACACAAGTTTAGCTGATAAATTCTGAAACATCAAGAAAATGCAAAGATAGGGGGGAAAGTGGGGAAGTTAAGTTCATTGTCACATCCAGTGTTAAATATCAAGAAGTTCCTTGGAGGCGTGTACGTATCTAAGAGATATAGTGATCCACAGATCATGAGATCAATGGGCAGTCTGGCTACTAGAAGGTCCAAGAGCGTTTATGTTGCTTGGAAGACTAATTTTCATTTTCAGAAGTGAGTCATTCCTTGATTATTTCTGTAATTGATTTTGTTAATGAAATAGGCAATCGACTTTTCTCTTTGTCAGATAAGACGATCATATCCTGAATCAATGTCAGCAAAAAATGTCTGAAAGAAACAGGAATTATTTCGTTGTTCAGGGACACAGTCAGGACAGCTTGATTATTAAGCTGTCCAACCTTTACCTTTAAGGATCTTACCATGATACTACACTACATTGAAAATAACTTTTTTGTAGAAGCTTTAACTGGTTTTCAGGGGAAAAAAAAAAAAAGAAAAAACCAAACAGCTTTAAAGAAACTACACACTCAGTAACTGTGCTCAAAAGGCAAATAGAAGATACATTTTCCCCTGTGGAGCTTCACATTTTAGCCCTTAAAATTTTGTTACTGCTACAAAGAAGGAATAACCTTTAGAAAATCCTCCCTTCCCAAACAATTTAACAAAGCACCTTTGGAAAAGCTGGGTGAAGGTGAACATGCAGAAGAAGGTACACATGTCATCCGCCAGGTAGACAACAAGTTAATACCAACATCTATCATGAACGTTTAAAACCTCAAAGCCGTTACATCCACACAGATAAAATTAGAGATGTAGGAGAGAAGAACTGTTCTAATCTTGTTTTAAACAGAGAAGTTCACACCAAAACATATGTAAACCACTTCACTGATGAATAATATCCTTAAGAAGCATAAATTCTGAAATAGGTGTCAGGAAAAAAGAAAGAAATTAAAGAACAAGTATAACTCCCCATTTTTGTCTGAGAAACTAGTTTCAGTTAAGTTAATGATGAAAACCTTTTGATATGCAACTGATTTATTGCTGCAGAGCTAACAAGTCCTTCCAGTTGCAATTGCTGAGCCTACCTACCTGTATGCAGAGTCACCACTACAAAGAAAAACATGAGCCTGTACTAGGAAGACCATGTACAGCTTCCATTACATTTCTGTTCAGAAAGATATCATAGAAACAGTGATTTCTGTAGCATTAGTTCTGCTTGGAACCTAGAAGCACAACACTTGATAATCAAATCCAAATGCCCTCCTGTAAAGTATATACTGACATATTTTATCAACATCTAACAGCTTAGCTATACAAAACAGGTGCAAGTAGTAACAGTGATTTTACTACTAAGGTTTAACTACGAATTATCCGTAGTCTCTTTTTGTAAATACATGTTCAGTATTTCTGAGATCCAGGTACAACCCAAGAGTAGGCCAAATGAAGAGAAGAGGAAGGAAGGATGGAAGCAAGGAACAAAAGAGTCTTTGCTATCAACCAAATTGACTCATTAAGTGAATACATAGTGCTATTCTATTTTACAAAGTAACAAAACATGCCCTTCTGGGGCTTCATGATTAGTCCTTCAATGACTCGCTTTAAAGAAAGTGCCCAGTTGAAAGACAAATGTATTTCCAAATTTCTCAAACTCAGCAGATCTAAAACTCTCAACTGTTTTTCCTTCTCATGCATCATCACTGGGAATGATGCAGCCATCCCTGTGGGCACTCAGCAACTTTCAGAAAATACTGAAGAGCACTGCCTACATCAAGGGAAAAAGAAAAACAGAAAATATTTTGATTAATAAGAAGAAACAAAATACTACTCTGACTCCTGCAGGGCAACAGTTTACATTGGTTAAAAAGCAACAGCAGATGTAAAGAAACAAGACTCAACCAACCAACCAGCAAGCAGATGTACTTTTAACCACATATACAAAAATGTTAAGAAAGACAAGACAAGACTGTTCCTACACTACCTTTCAGTGCAAACAGGTTGAGAAAAGAATAGATTGTACAAAGGCAATGGGAGATAGAGATGAGGAAGGATGATAATATTTTTTTTCCTGCAAAAAATTACTCAGACCATTACACATCCAGGAAAACAGCAACATAGCTTGAAGGTATATTATTTGGGATAAAATGATGTATGTAAGTACTATATAATGGACTATTATTAAAGACAAGCAGAGAGCTAAAAATCCTTCAGGGTTTAAAAATATTATTATTACTTAATTTCTTAATTTGGAGAATAGCCACTATTCTTCCTTGATATTCCTGTTGAAATTATTCTGCAACATAAACCATTTTTGCAATATCTTACAAAACTATGAGTTGTATTATTATCTTTATTCTTTTATCTTAAAGAAGCAATCACTGCACCATTCCCACAAAAAAAAAAAAAAGGGAAAACCTTCAATTGAGACTATGGACTGCAACATTAGTTCATACTGGCATATGCATCTGATTGTCTGGGAAGCAAAGGAAGCTTTATCCCCAGTACTGAGGGAATCAACTGCAATCTTTAATATGTTTCTAAGGTAATGAAAACAGTTAAAAAATGCAGATGAAGATAAAATAATGGCAACTGCAAGATCAGATACATGAACAGCCAACAACAAAGAAATAAATGGTTACTTCAGAAATATAGATGTATTTTATTTGCTTTAATCAATGTGAGTGCCATGAACATGAAACAACTAACAAAAGTGTTTTATTTGAATTAATTGTATGTATGAACATATGGAATTCAATTCCTAAATTGCTATAAGTGACTAATGCAATCAGCCCCATTCTAAACTAACTTGAGCTCCTATTTCTTCTTTTACTTGGCATGTCAGGGAATAAAAAATTCTTACAGAAGCTTGTCCCCCAAATGTAGTGATTCTATTAACACACACACACACACACACACACACACACATTTATTTTTAATATATATACAGTTTTATATTCAATATATATACACACACACACACACACACACACACACAGTTTCAACAAAACATTTGTCCTGGTCAAAACAAAAGCTTCCATATATACATATATATATATATATATAGGATAAATGTTTTGTTGAAACTGTATCATTTCAATTTATGATGATCATATCAAATTATGATGTCAATTTATGATGTTTTCAATTTATGATTTATTTTTGATGCTTCGCTATCAAAGACTATTCTGACTTTAAAATGAAGCTTCAGTAAGGAATTTTAACTGCAAAATATACTTCAATTTGTGAAAAATACTTTCATTCTAGCTGAAGGTAGATTTTTTTTTTAATATCCTAGCATCATTTTTGAAAGGAATTTCCATTTTGTGTTAAATCTATTTATAATGTGATTTTCAGATTTTATTGTTCTGCTACTTCACCTACTAAAGGCATGCTCAGAGATCACATAACTATAAACTTGAAGTGAGGAAGATACCGTGCACTCGGTACAAATTTCTCAATCACTGAAACGAAGACACAAACGTAAACATGACTCTTTACGTTACAATCCTGCAAAAACCCATGCATTTGTTTAACTTTACAGACAAACTGTTTTCCCACATAGCAGAATGTTTGTAAGGACCTTTTGTATGGCATTTAAATATGTAAGTATTCTGCACAATCCTTTACTGCCCTCTCCCCCCATATTTTGTTTTTCCCCTTTTCTCCTGAGATAATTCAACACATTTTTTCTTATATATCCATCAGAATATAACAGAAAACTGATTTATTGAACTCATCTACTTGCAAGGTTACTATCAAGAGGAAGCCATCAGTGACAAACACAGCTCAGAACTAAGACTTCCCAGTTAACCTGTGCACCCTCTGCTGGCTGGCGCTTAGGTAAGTGAAAAAGAAAATGCATATTTATATCCTTATTACGCATGTAAGTACAAGTACTTCTTTCAATTACTACAGTTGTTTTTCAACTCTACTTTCTGTGAAATACCGAATGCATAACTTTATCAACAAACCAAATATCATTTGTCTCAACCCAAAACACATCATTTTCCTACTATTAAAGATGCTGCTGAGAACTGAAACAGCAGTGAGGATTTCACTGATCTGTAACTTAGACTGACCACCCCCATTTAATTAGATCTCTGCAAGATCCTGGATGTCTGCATCACCCTGAGGTGACCACCAGTGTGCAGAAGCACTTGAGCACCAGTGGGGCAACCACAACTGCTCCACCTGCACCTTCTCTTGCTGCACCTAAACACTGGCAATGCACCACAGCATGACAGCACTGCACTCGCATAGCTGTTACAGTACCAGCAAAGGTGCCTGGTCCCACTCAGGGATCCTGGAGAACAGACACGGAAACACAAAGACCAACAGCTTGCACATTACCCCATTTGGGCCTTTGGAGGAAAGAACACAAGCTTGTCTCCAAAGTCCAGTTTCTCTTCTGGCAAACGCTGTTGATGACGGTGACGACTTTTAGAAGCAGCCCTAAAGAAATAAGTATCACACAACTCAGGGAGGTGTTGCAGAGCCCGGAAATACAGAGTTTTCAACACCCTCCTCCACTCCCATGCACAGCAGGACACTGCCTGCCCGCTCACTCGGCTCAGTGCCGCCGCACGCCCTGCAGCACAGCCCTGCTCGGCCCGCGCCCCAGCACCCACAGACGGAACCTGAGAAGATATGAGCTTCGGCTTAATTTCTTCTTTGGACTCAAGGATCTCCCACAAAACTCTCCTGCCTTTTACAGCCGGAATCTCGAGTGGAATTCTTTCCTTTGCACCTCCGCGCGCCCGTGCGCGTTGCACTCGCTTAGTCCCTCGGTGCGGCGCCCGGAGGTCACAGCGGCAGTGGCCGGCGGGCTCGGAGCCCCGAAGCCTCTCCCGACGAGCCCCCGCGGGCAGCCCCGGCCCCTCGGGCGCGGTGCGGGCGCGCCGCCGAATTCCGCCCCCTAGAACTACAGTACCCGGCGGGCCGCGGGGCGGGCGGCGGCGTGCCGGGTAACGCGCCCCGCCGCGAATGGCGACGCGCTCCGGGCCCTCCGCTCCCCGCGCCGGCCGGGCGGTTCCGGCGTGCGCTCCCCGGCCCGGAGGGGCAGCTCCGGCCTTTCCCCGCTCCGCGTCCCCCGGCGCCGGGCGGGCCGAGGCGGCCGCGGGCCCGTGACGTCGGCGGCCTCTCCGTGCGGCTCGGGGCGAGCGGCGGGGCCGCCCGGGCGCCTAGGATGTGCCCCGCCGTCGCCGGGAGGGCCGCGCCGCGGGCGCCCAACGTGTGCCGCCTGCTCGGCCGCAGGGCCCGCGGGTTTTACGCCCGGGACGCCGGCGTGGCCCTCCGGAAGAACATGGGGCTTCTGAGAACCATCCTCTGCCAGGTGAGGGCGGCGCGGGCGGGACGCGTGTTTCGGAAGTCGCCGAGTCGCGTTGGCAAGTCTCGGACGGAATAGCGGTGCAGCCGAGAGAGGTAGAAACGGGTACCTGTGTTTAGGGAGACTCAGAAACCGACGGAGTACTGTGGTGAAGTAACAGCAGAAGCGCTTGTAAATCTCACGATCACGTTAGAAATTGCGTCTTATGAGATCTTATATTGCTTCTTCCATCCCTTAAGATGGCTAATATTAATTCGATGATGTTTTGGGGGAGCTCTCAAAGCGAAATAAGAAAATCAGCAGAGGCCTGCAGGTAAACAAACATGCCCTTAACGTGTCTGTGACATTTCTGTTGCAGAAATAGAGAAATAGCCACTTCCGGCTGATGTTGCAAATAACTGTACAGACAGCCTTTCTACCTTTCATACCAGGCACCAAGAGTAAAGTGGAAGCAATGCTCAGTAAATTCAATTACTTATGCATAAAGGAATGCTGTGTGCATATTTACACAATGGGAGATTTTTGTCCTTGATTTAATATTTTTACATGAAAATTGCCAGTTCTATTAAACTCAGTTATCAAGCTGCAGAGCAAGGATTTTCCAAATGCAATTTTTTCACAAATCCATCACAGTTATAGCCTCTGTCTGTTTCAGGAAAGTACTAAATTCAAGAATGTTTGGACGACGCATTCTGCATCTCCTATTGCTTACGAAAGAGGAAGAATTTACTTAGACAACTACCGATGCTGTATCAGCAGGTAATACATTTACAATTAAAAGTTGACCTGGCTTGCAGTTCTAACATCACAACTGTTTGAAACATTTAGCAAACTTTACCCTTCTCAACTGTCCCTGTGAGCTGAGTGGAATTTGCTTTTGAGCAGATCAGTTCTCTGACATGCTTTCCTGTTCCATGAATGCTGCAGAGGCACAGCTCAGAAGCAGCACAGGGCAGAGTAGGGTTGGGGGGTCCCGCTCACATTAGTCCTCGCCCATCCCACGTGGGAAAGGAGTAGGGACTAGGACTGATTTAAGCCATGGTTGGAACAATATTGAGATTGTGCAATCTGAAACATAAAAGACAAATGTCTTTGAAGGTTTAGCTTTGTCTGGACTTCTCCCTAAGGGGAAAACTACACATGCTATGAAGATTTTATGCTAGTATCAGGTTTTTAAAAATATTTGTACCTTATGCCATGCCTTTATATTAGGAAAGGGAACTTCTGGAAATGCTTTAGAGGAAGGCTTCAATATGATTCTTAGTTTCTGGAATATGTTTTCTTGTTAATGGATATTACTAAAGTAACAACAGTACTATTAAGTATATCTTGTTCTGCTTGCTTTAACAAAAACTTAGAAAAGGCTTGGTTTTAAGCATTGCTTTATACTACATTTGTTTATAGGCCTTACTTAGAGAGCAATTTTGGATAGCATTTACAAAGGAAAATTAAGGCATGTAGATTTCTGACTTACCAAAAGAGGTAGGATTTATATAAGTGTATGAAATTACTTGTGATAGAAAGTAGTTATAAAGTAGACTAATGATTAGCAATCATTTTCCTCCAGCATTGCACAAGAGCCAAGAATACTTTATCAAAAGCCAAAGTGTTCTAAGTCAGAAAAAATAGAAGATGCTTTATTATTGGAATGCCCACTGGTAAGAATACTTTTTTACTAGAGCATTTTTTTGCAAAAACAAATTAATATCTTTCAGAGGAACAAATTTAGAATAGAGCATTCTTTCCCTGTTAACTGCTTTTGTCAACACTTTTTGTGAGCAAAGTCATTCAGGGTTTGCATCATATGCTTATTTTGACAGAATGTATGCTTAGGGGTATAGTCTGAATTTTTTAACAGTGCATTTAAGTGCTTTTTCATGAATGTCTGCGGAAGATTTTAAAAATTGTGCCTTTATGCTTATGCAACTCAATTCTAATTCCGTACAACATAAATTCTGTTTTGTTTGTTTATTTTTGAGTTATCAAGGGCAGCAAATGGGAGTTTTGTTTGTTTTTTTTTTACCAGATATTAACATTTTATATATAAAAAGGCCTATTGAAGTAACTCTGTCCACAAGCTATTCTCCTCTTTCTAGTTAAATATTTTAATTAATTTTCCTCCTTTCTTCCCTTACATTCATAGATACTCATACATAGATAGTCTTGCTGCAGTATTTAGACTGAAGCTTGTTCTGTTTTCTCACAAAACAGGTAAAATTTAAGAGAAGTTAGTCAATTCAATTAGCCAGTTTTCATTGAGCTCTGTGTTTGAAATGTCTGATTCACCTGGTGGAATTTTAAACTATAATATTTTGTAGTTGGGAGCACCATGCTGAGGTGTAGTCTGGAACATACGACGAAAGAGAAATGAAAAATGCAATCAGTATTTCTTATTGTTCTTCTTAGTGCCTATGGTATAGTGATATCATGCAATTTGAATATCTTTTAGTTCAAAATCAAAACTGTTCATTGCTGTTACAAATGGATTTTCCATTTGACTTCAAACTGATAAACTTTTCCATAGCTGTAAAATCTTGACACATTTGATGCCACACTGTTAGACTTCTCATCCTTTGTCTTCCTGGGTTACATTTTTGTGTTACTTTTTCTGAAGCAACTAATAGTTCTAATATAATTTGACTGTTTTATAAGAAAAGGTCTTTATGGGTGCTCATATGTGTACTGATTTAGTTTGGTTCTAAGCTGTAAGAGCTTAGTCTCCTTAGACTATTTGTAGAGAACATTTCCCCTTCTTGAGGATTTTTTCACTTGTGCACTGTCCTAGGAATATTATTTCCATATTTGAGGCGCCAAAAGTAAGCAGTTAATGTTGAGTTACCACTCAGCGATTTTTTTCTGCAATACTTATAAAATGTTCTTATGAAGATTTGATATCAGCTGTATTGATAAGCAGTTATACTTCATTTATGTAATGCAAGGAAGTCATAAAAAGTGCATTTTCTAGAAAAAAGTAATTACATTGCAAAAAGTGTGGCATCAAATTAATTGTGTAACAGCTGATTATTGCGCACAGACACGAACTTAAGAGATTCTGATGTGATTATCAGGAAGCTTTCCACCTTTACTTTTTGAGGAATGTGTACTTATTTCTGTCTTGTTGTTATGTAATGTCCTGGTACAAACTTCTTTATGATAACCTTTGTGTTACACAGGGGGAAATGCTACCAAATCCATCAGACTATAAACCTTCCCTTATAGTCTTAACAGTGCAGAACTGGCTTCTACGTCTCTCTGCTGATTGTGGGGAAATACTGGAAAAAGTATACCTTGCGGGTTCCTGCTGCAAATTCAGGTATTAAACATTGGCTAGGGTTTATATAGCTAACAGTCATTGGCATTAAACTGGAGAAGAGGAATCATGTTTATCTTGCACCTATAGTAAGCTGTCCAATTTCTGTGCATTCAGAAAATCTTGTTTTGATGATTCCTTTGAGAGGGTAACCTCTACAATAACTAGCCAAAGGACTATAAAAAATATTTTTTAATTGGAGGGAATTTGCTGCAAATACAGAGAGGGGGGAAAGAGCAAAGCCCCACGTTCCTCATCAAACTTTACCATGTTTTCCCAGATTTTTCATTGCTGCTGGTGATTGAATGTGATGTAAATAGATTACCTTAAAATGCTCCCTGCCGATCAGAGGATGCATAGTTTTTGGATGTCTTAGAGTGAAAGACAGCTCATAAAACCTTAGGAACACAATCATACACAGGTTTGTTTGTCTAGCAGTTTTCCTGGAGTATTTCTCCTGCTCTCTGCTTTCTTTAGAATCACTTCAGCAAATTAAATATTACAGTCTCAAATTTGGTATCAAGTTACACAAAAGCCACACACACACGAAAAAATCCAACAAAGAGACTACCGTTGGCTTTTCTCTGATTTTATAGCCTTGATAGTGCAGTAGCAACATACCAGCAGCAAACTTCTAAGAACTGCAAAGCAAACTTCATAAAACATAAGAAAAATATGTTTAAAGGTTAAAGTAAGCAGTTTTCAACTTACGAACATTCTTCTCCATAGGGTATCCTATCCACTTTATTCTTAAAAGCACAGCAGTTACTGCTTCTGTCAAGGTGCATGGTTTTTTGAGTTCCTGGAAGTCTTCTTTGGATTGGAGAATAAGAAAGCAGTGATCTGTGAAGGAAAGGAATAAAAATAAGACAGTGAATATTCATACTTTCAGAAGTTTTCACACAACTGTATAAGAAATAAGCTGTTCTTGGCATGTAATCCAGTGGCTTTTGCATTATTGAAAAGAACGAACAGTTCAGGTGCCTTTCTCCAGTTTGCCTGCACGCAGGGATCCACCTAATTACAATAGGTTACATTTTGCATGAAATAGTGTATTTATTATTAAATGATTTTACAGTGATTAAGATAGGTCTTCCTTATCACAAATAGGTACCTAAGTTGGGATACTCCTCAAGAAGTAATGGTTGTGAAGTCAGCTCAGAATAAACTCCCTGCAGCAGCACGGCAAGTAAGTTTGTTGAAAAACTGTTCTTTAATTTTTACAAGATCAGTCACAAATCTACAAGGAAGATATGGAGACATTATACTTTCCTACTGTGGTAAAATATAATGCCAGTAAATACCTCAAATATAATGTGTGTTCAATGCTTTTTCTTTCCCAGGCAGGTATCCAACAGTCTGTACTGTTCCATCTTGCTGTCTTCCAAGTTTTGCCTCTGTCATTTATTGGAATGCTAGAAATAAACAAAAAGGTAGGTTTAATCTGCACTGTAGTTGTATGAGAGACATGATTTAGGCAACTGTCCCACGATTTCAGAAGTCATACTTAATGTTTCAGGACACAACTGTTTTTAATGAGCAGTGATGTTCTTTTAGTGTCTGACAGTTGGAAGCATTGGGGGAAGAATCTTAATTCCAGAAGAGGCAATGCTAATGAATTGTTACTGGGTTACTCCTTGATGTGTTGAACTTCAGTTCTTACAGCTGCTGTAATTAAAGGCTAAAGAAGTGTAGTGTTCTTTTCACCTCTTCATACTTAGATACGCTTCTGACCCATTTTTAGTAATAGTCTATTGATTCTATGCACAGTTACAAATGACTCAAACTTGTATTATCATAGATACCAAATGGTGCAGTATAAATATATGTCTTTATCAGGCAAGAGGAAACAACCTTCCTGAGGTTAATTTGTGACCTTCTACATGAGCATATATTTAGATGGTCAAGCTGATGGAAATTCTGGTGTTCTGGTTAAAAACATATTTTAAGTCATAGGTGTTCTAGATAAATCTCACAAGTGGAACAGTATGAATGTCCAGGATCTGTCTTCAAAGTTCTATGAACTACAGTCTCATTTGGGGTCCAGAGTTACCAGTGGGTTTTAGCTCATGCTGGGTTTGGCTAAGGTTGGGATGTGGAAGAGGAGGTTTAACCATTTTTTATTTGGACCTGTGAAAGTTTGGGGGCACTGTTCTGTTTAAAATTAGCATTTATGACTGGAAAGCACAAATTTTACCAGTATCAAGGGTATTCTTTTTACAGAGAGAGTGGTGAGGTACTGGAACAGGCTGCCCAGAGGGGTTGTGGATGCCCCGTCCCTGGAAATGTTCAAGGCCAGATTGGATGGGGCCCTGGGCAGCCTGGTCTAGCATTAAATGAGGAGGTTGGTGGCCCTGCATGTGGCAGGGGAGTTGGAGATTCATGATCCTTGAGGTCCCTTTCAACCCTGGCCATTCTGTGATTCTGTGATTCTTCATCTTTTCATGGATGGCACGCTGGATTGATTCATCACGGTCATAGCAGGCAAAATGTTAAAAAAAAAAACAAAAACAAAAAAAACCCAAAACTTCTTCAATTAGACCTGTACTGTTTAATCAGAGTAACTGTTACTACTAGGATTAAGGTCAGGGTAGAATTTGGAATTTGAGAATATGTTCATCCAAGGAAATAACTAGTGAATGCAATGCTAAGCCTGATAGGGATAGATAGGGTGTAACTGTTACATCACAGTTAGGATTAGTTACTCTTGATATTACAGAATGCGTGTAAAGCAACAGTTTTACTGAGATGGTGTACCACAATAAAGCCTGAAAGACATGGGTAAGAATTAGGAGTATTCCAGCCTTTGGGTTTCTTTTCTTTAATTGATTTTAAGCCTGTTTTACTTGTTTCTTTGTACAGCTATTCTGAATTTTAAAAAAAAGAAAACTCTGGTCTTCCAAACATTTCAGTATAGAAAAATTACCAACTTCACATGTTATCATTAAATATTAAGAATTTGTTTGTTAAGAATTAAAGAGTTTGTTCCTTTTTTTTTTTTTTTTTCAGTGGAGATGTTCTAAAGAGTAGCACAAATGAATACTGCATAATCTCTAAAGGGGTAATCAGCTTTTCATGTATGTGTCTAATTTGGATTCGGAGAAGATCTGTACTCTTGACAGCTGGATAGTTTAGTTTTAGTACAGCTGTACAGGCACAGAGGCATGATTAGTCTAGTATTTTACCCTGGTGATGGAGAGGTTCAGCAATCAGTACTTTTATATTGAACTGTTAGCTTTCCTATTGACTTCCTGTGGGATGCTGGGCAATACAATCTATTCACGTCTTGTAATAACTGGGTAACGTGATATGAAGACATGCTCAGAATTAATTAGAGAATAAATGTTCTTGTAGAATATGACTTACCTGACACAGATGTTACTGCAATGCAAAGTATTACAAAAACTCAGCAGAACAGATGAGCTACAGAAACCTTCTTAAACTAAAACTTTGGTTATAGGAAAAGGAATCTAATTACTGAGATTATATCCTTAATTTTGGATTTTTCATTCTCTCAATTATTTCTTCTTTAATTGAATATTTTTCTTTTTACAGGTATTTGGTAACAATGTAACAGACGTTGCTATTTCTAACGGAATCCTGATTGTAATGTATAGCATGGGTTTGGTCAGGCTCTATAACTTCCAGGCTATCTCTGAACAGGTAATGGGAAAATTTTCATATAGTCCATGCTATTTTGTGGCAACAAATCATTAATGTACTTGTAACATCATATAGGTAAATGGGGATTGTGTTGAAAGATAGAATCTTTGCCTGTGTCTATTTACAGCCTGAAAATATGAATGGATGCATTATCAGAAAATTCTAGCTATGCCAGTCACAGGTGGCAAAACATGAGAAACAGGGCTGGACAGGCATTTCAACACATGCTAGACCAGAGCGTGCTACTTTTTATGCACAGTGTGTAGTTACAAAAGAAAATGTTACGGTTAGAAAATGATGGGCATGGAAGTTTGTTTGATCTGAACCTGACCACAGTGAACCTTTTAAGTTTACCTTCTTCCAATAAAAAAATCGGATCTTAATTCAAATTAAGACTTTGAGCAGCGTCTAACAAGATAAAGAATGCAGTAGTAATGGAGCACTGAAACAAAAAAGCAAGTAAATGTGCATCAATGAAGCTGAATTGTTCTGCATTATTTTAGTTCATGGAGCAGCCATTTGATCTGGGATGTGAATTCAATTGGAATGGTGAAGTGGGAGTTGTGGGAAAGTATCCATTTGGTCTTCCATGTAACATTAAAATAACAGGTATTTATGATCTTTGTATTATCTTGTCCTATGTGGTTTATTTATGGCTTTTAGCACCAAGGACATTAAAATTACTGTCCTAATGTGCTGTTGCTTTATTTCTGGACTCATTATAGTACACTCATGCTTTTCTTTACTTTTAATTGCAAGAATAAATTAAATAGCACCCAGCCTGAGCCATTCTATGATTCTGTGACTTACTAGCAAATTAGTGCAGCACATAATCTATTTTAAAAACTTCACAAGTAATTCACAAAATGGAAACACTTTCCTTATTTTTGAGAGAACTGCTCAGGGAAAGAGGAAGGGCTACAACAACTGTTACTGATACTTAGAAACTGTATATAGCACATAAGCAGAAGATGAGAGAAAATTTAATCTGACCTGCAGAGAGAATTCAGTGAGATAGTAGGTAGCTTGTCCAAATTGCATTTTGATGTTTTTATTTATTGGAAATGTGCCAGTTTCAGTAAGGTTAATTCCCAAGGAAAGTAGAAATGATGCCTTAAAAACAATCCTCATGCCTCAAATCGCTAACTTATCAACGTTCTGCTTTATGTAATGGCTTTAATTTCTTTGAAGCCTGACATTCATCTCTCCTGGTGCCTCTAACATTAGAATTTGATAATAAGAATCTTAATAAATGACCAAAGGCTGTGAAACTTTTCTTTCCCTTTAGAAAGTCTAAAAAGTTCAAGTGAGACACTTGAGGTGGGAGTAAGTTTCACCAAAATCAAATAAGGCATGCTTTTTTCCTTTAATTTTTGAAGGTTTCTGTAGTAAATACTTTACAGGAGGCTGTTCCCATAAAATGTTTTTTCATCTTTGTGTTTACAAACAATATTAGAAAATAGCATACAAACCAAAACTGATTCACATAAACTTGAGGAAATGCACAAAGATAAAACATGGAATAATTAAAGCTTTCAAGTATAATGCAATGTTTTACCAAAACAGTAATAGGCTACTGTATTTGATGTCTCCTTATTTCTCCTTATTTTCCTCTGCTAAACCAGAATGTAATGCTATAGGCTCTTTGGAAAACACTGTGGGAGCTTAGAAAGGAATTCTATAGTTGATATGTTTTCATGTCTTACGAATCATTATAGTTTTTGTTTATGATATTCAAAACCCATGTGCTGGGGAAGAAAGGTTTTTGGTCTTGAATTATATTTAAAAATTTGTGGTTAGGAAGCTTTGAACTTCGATGAACGTTTGCCGTGGCTGCTGTTTGCAGCTAGTTGCATTCCTGTGGTTTTTCTGTGGAGCTGTTTCTCTTCTTAAAGTGAAATGGCTGACTGAACCTTCAATGTAATGTAATGCTTCACTGAGTAAGATTTTAACAGCTTCAGAGTTTAAACTTGTATTTACTGTAATTTAACTGTTCAGAATTTTCCTACTTACTTAGTCCTACTCTCCCTGCAGAAATTGCCAGAAGGGATGGCAATCCCTTCAAATATGATGCTATTTTTATGGTATATAAGGTACCCAAGAGGAGGTATAAAGAGATAAAAACACATGGGTTACTATGTACCTACCACAACTTTTATAGCTATTGACTGGTAAGAAATTTAATTTTGGCCACGGTTGAAAGAAAAGAAAAGGTAACTATAGATCTTCATTATGTCATCTTTTGAAGGACCAGAATGTAAAATTGTAATTTGATTGATTATCATAGGATTCAGTAAATTCAATTAACAAAAAACAGAGAAGATCATTTTTCTTTTCCACAACAAATTAGAACAAATACATGTTAGTGCTGCCAAGAACAACTTCGTGGCTTATGTTTAGATGAGACTTGAGAGTTCTAAGGAAATGAACAAAGAGGCTCAATCTAGAGACTCAAAACTCGCATTGCTAGGGGAAGGACTCAGGAATAATGAAAACAAAATGTTGAGCAACGAGAGCAAGTGACACGTAACAGTGATGGGGAGCTGAGGCAGCGGAGTCACGCTACTGCAGAGGTGGCTGCAGCCTTGGAATTTTTTGGCAAATGAGCATAAAAAAGAAGAACATATCTTAGCAGTAGCCTGTCTGCTTCAGATGGTTGTATTACTGGAATAAACATTTAAACCTACCATTTAGTCCATCCAGTAGAATTTTTTATGGGCCTTATTATGTATTCATTATTTAAAATAAAAAAGTCTACAAAGTGAAATGTTACAAGTTTTCTTGACCTATTTTTCATCTTCTAACAGCTGTTAATAATTGCAGGTCCTCTGCTTGTGCCTCCATCCTCAACATTCTCCACGATTTCTTACCTCAGTTTTCATAAACTGTATACTTTGTTACGTCTCGCACATAGTCTCCCATTTCCTATGTGTAGGAAGAGAACCTTTCTCTAGCTCAGGAAAAACTTCATTTCCATGACAGCAAAGTGATTCCTTTCAGTATAAAGGGCTATGTTTGGGAAACATGGAAGAAAAAGCGGGAAGCACTATATAACCATAATTGCTGACGTCCTACAAAATCTTGGCACCATCAGCTATGGTCTTGTTAATTATCTAGATTAAGCAGGGCAAGGACAAGTCAAAATTTGGATCAGATTTTTGGGAAAAAGAAAGTCCAGATAAGAACCTTGCCTTCCTCACAATAATTCAGCTTGAGTATTTACATTCTGCCTGCTTAAATTCCCTCTGCAGATTTCCTCCATGTTTTGTCCTTCTTTTTCTTGGTTTCTTTTTTTTTTTTTTTTAAATAAGCATTTCTCTGTGCTGTTAAAAAGAACTTTTCTTTCATTTTAAAACTGATGGAGTCAAAGCAGCTGTAGAAGTTGTTTTTATTTATCAAGTTTTGTAGAGGCCATTTCTTTCCAAGACACTTTTCTCATTCAGTACAGCAGAATATTTGTATGAATGGCAAGTTACATCTGTCTAATTTATCCCAGCTGAAATCAAGATAGAACTAGACTCCTTTTGCCATTAATTAGAAGAATTCTTTGATTTTTTGTTTTGTTTTATTTTGTTTTTTCTAAGAACTCAGCTACAGACTGAATTCATTGTGGTCCACACTATTTTGTTGTATTACAGAAAAGGACATTTAGCTATTTAGTACTATTTTTCTCAAGAGAATAGTGATCTTTTGATATGCGATTTGACTGCCATTTGATCTGTTCAGGTTTACATCCACTCTCATTCAGATGAGCTGGACTAATTTTAACTATTTGCTAAGTCTTTGCATATCCAGCTCATTTGGAATGAAGTAAGTCAAAGATATCAGGAAAGTAGTTCAGCATGAAGATGTGAGAACTCAGTAACCTTCCACAGGGAATTGCAGATATGTATGTGTGCCTGGGTGCTAGGTGAGAAAGTGTCACTGGTGCTAGAAGAATTATAACAGCCAGTATATTTCCACTTGTCTTCAAAAGTTCTGAAGAATTAACAGCTTTATTGTAATTTAGACTTGTGAGGATCAACAGAATTATGATTGTTCTTCTACTAATGGTCTTAACATTACCCCATGTTTGCAGATACTCCACCTTTGCTATTTGAAGCATCTTCTCTGGAGAATGCATTTCAAATTGGAGGTTTTCCTTGGCATTATATCATCACACCTAACAAGAAAAAACATAGAGGAGTCTTCTATATTTGTTCTCTGAAAGACAATGCTTTGGTAATATATTGAGATAGTAGCTTCTCTGAAATAAATGTGTGTCATGTTTGTCTTCATCTCTCCTTCTGAGCATTGCTGGAGGTAACAAAGTATTCATTTTCCAGTGTGGTTCCTTCACAGGGATTGTCCTACAGCATTCTATTTACCATCCAGTGAAGTCATATTTTCTTCTGAATTACTATTGCTTCTGGTATTTCCTTCATTGCAACATAATCATAGCACTGCCAGTGCTACATAGCATTGTATTCAGAACTTAAAGAGTCGAGCAGAATCTCATACCTAATTCCTTGTGTGGTAACATCTTAATGCACTTCCAATTGGGCAGCCTACCAGTTGGCATTTTAAGAAATTGCAGAACAAGCTTTCTTAATGTTTGTGGTTTATCTTTGATTTGTACATTTTCTCTCTCTAGAAAGATGTTATTACTCAGCTTAATCCAGCATCCCTTTTTTTTTTTTCTTTTATGTACTATTCATCATATATTCTTTTATGTGAGATGACTGTCTCAAATTTTATTGTGGATCTGCATTTGATATGAAGATATTCATATAAAGAGTTTCTGGCCTCTTACTTGAGGATTCTTTACTAAAAAACTTCTCATATGTGAATGTTCTTATCTCTTTTATTAGCCTGATCAAATCGGTGATCCTCCTGTCTCTTTTAGCTTCAGAACATCTTTCATAATCATAGCTGAAGATCAATTTAGATTCAAAAGGACTTGTGCAAACCTTTCCCATCTAGTTTTTTCTACATGGGTTCATGCATTTGAAAATTTGAATGTTTAGTCAGCTGAATTTAACAGCAGAAAGCACCTGCCAAAACTTGAAGATTTTGATCAATTTACATCATTTGCATCTGAAATCACAAGTTACTGTAGGCTTACATACTCCATAAATATCTGTGCACAAGGAAGGCTGAGCCTGAGGCTTGAAGCACAAGATGAAGTTTGTGCTGCTACGTTTCTCATGTCTTCTCAGATTACTAGAATTGTTCAAGGGTTTGCAGAATGTAGGTTTCATTTCATTTTGCATAGTTTTAGGAGAGGCTGCACGTACAGTCATGGTACAAAATGAGTGTTTATTGCAAATTAAAAGAAAAGTTGAAACAGTTCCATGGAGTATCCTTGAGAATTAGAATTGTTGGAGTCTTTATTTATTTGTTACTTTGTTCCTCTGCCTTCTTTTCTGGTCATGTTTATCAGACTAATATTTATAAACCTTCAGAGGTCTGTGGAGAAGAGCTGTGTATTTCTTCTCTACTTAGATCTGTGAGGCTTTAAGTATACTAATATTCTAAGCTTTCCCTTCCTTCTTCAGGCAAAAAATGGCATACAAGATATGAAATGCTGTTCACTGGAACCTGATTGGATATATTTCCATCCAGATATGTCGGGCAGAATAATCCATGTGGGACCAAATTTGATAAAGTATGATTTTTTTTTTCCTCAAGTCTTGTTTTCACTAGACAGAAAGTTGCATAACTGAATAAATTCAGTAGTTTGATGATTTTGGGGCCAAAACACTGTCATCAATTCCTAGAGACTGGAAAAATTATAAATTTGTCAGAATCAGGAGCCCTGGAAGAAACATCTGCAAATTTCTAGATGATGAGTGTGTGTATTCGCAGATCAGAATTTGATCTTAAAAAAATTCAGGATAGCAGTGCTGAAATTTCAGTGATACACATAAATTATAAAAATGATTTATTTCAATTTCAGTTATTTCTGATGGTCTTAATACAGCCAATCTTTTAGATTAAAAATATAGAAGTATTGTAGTAAATGGATATGAATGTATACTCATTTTGTGATTTCTCTCTTTGGTAGAGTCTTGAAACTTAAAGAAGTTGAAGATAATACAGACCAAATAGAAATTGCAGAAGACTTTATAATCATGGCCAACAGAGAAAACTGTGTGAGTTTTAACAGGAATTTCTAACATCTGAGATGACAGTGCATAATTTTGAGCAATTAGGAGGTGTTCTGAGAATGTATATGAGCAATCAATGTGTTTAATGGGTATAACTCAAAGCTCTTTGACACTCCTTGTTTTCATTGGTCTTTTTAAAGCTATATGAAAGAAATTTTGAAAACAAGTTATATTTTCAGGATAGTTTTCTGAATCCTCAAGCTGTTTTTTAAGTTCTCCGCAGTCTTAGTCAAAGATGTGCAATATAACTGTATCAGTGATGTAAAACATACTTACAAGATAGTGGCAGATTTCCTTCAAATAAAGGTGTCACCAAGGATAATTTTGTTTATGCTCTGCTAAGTTGATTATACAAATGCTATAAATGTTTCAAGTCTCATACATTATGGGTGAGTCTTTGTAAGATAACAGAGATAGTACATTCCTTCAAGAAGTTGGACTCTTCCCTACTGTGTATACCTGCAGACTTGTGACAAGCTTAGCATTCAGGTAACCCTTGGGGAGCCAATTCAGTGCAATAATAGTAGATAACAGCCCTGGGGAAAAAAAAGAAGGGGGAAAAAAAAAAAAAAAAAGAGTACTAATTCTGCTTACTTGGTGAGCTGAACTGGAGCTGAAACAGTAGAGAATAGTAGAACCAAGTGGCAAGGGGATGATCTGAACCTCTGGCAGAAATGAGCTGTTAAATCACCTCCATTGTTTCCTGCAATCTTTTAGAGTGCTTTTGTGGTTTTTCTATCACAAATGTCAGAAAAGTTCAAAGAACACAATTAGGAAGAACAGTTTTTTGTAAGGCTATGTCATTTTCCTTTTCCTTCAGTGTATATAGTTTATAGAAAGCAAAGGCCTTTTTTTTAATCATTTATGAGTACTGTAAAGTCCCTGGTAGTCAGTGATACTAATTCTGAAGCTTTCTTAGGAGAAAAGTTTGTATATTAAAAATCTATACTCAGGAGTTCTATTTAATTCAGAAAGGATAAGCTTTGTCATCTAATGGATTGCCTTCAATTATTTAGGAGTTGAGTAGACAACTTTCTGTTGGAATAAAAACTAAGAAATTAGAGTTGTTGAATCCTGTCTGTAATCTGCTTTTTACTTTTGACCTCCATTAAAGTATTGATAATGCCAATTTTGAACATTTTTTGCATTAGTGATGATGAGTGCAATGAAAGCAGCTGTGGTGGTTTAAGACGCTACTTTGTCCGTCTCCTGGAATTAAGATTAAGAAGCAAATTGGTGGTGACTTCATTCTCATTCCAACATCTTGGCTCCAGTAACTCCAGTTCTAAAAAAAAAAAAAATGGTAGTGGAGAAACTTTGCCACCTCCACAGGAATGAGAACCTGTAAATTACTAACATCAGTTGTACCTCACTTAAAGCCACCAAGTTCATAAGCCTTCATAAAGAACAGATGGCAGCAATAAGGCTATTTATTGCGATAAATAAAACAAGATTCCAGAGATTAAAGCAAGGTCAGGAGCAGAAGGCATGACACAATTCCAGAGATTAAAGCAAGGTCAGAAAGCAGGAGACATGAATTAGATATGTTGTCAAATAGATATGATGAAACTATAACGCTCTAAGTCCAGGGCCATTCTTTTTCTCCAAAGGTGAACAGCTCAGTTACTGTAACATCTTCTGGTCGAGTGGTGAAAAAGCGTCTTAACTTGCTGGATGATGACCCAGAACAAGAGGTAACTGATGTAGTGAGTATAGATTAAAGAAGTTTAGCAAGACAGAAGTCACTCCTGTTATAGCTGCAGTGCCTGTAACCATTAGCTGTGTTAATTTTTTAATTCTTTATCCATCTGTTTTTCTATTTATCCTATCATATCTAAAATGCATCTATTTGTACACTGTTCAGAACATCACTTTCTTTTCTTCCTGTCTTAAGGAATATCACCAACCTAAGTTAGAAACCTTGTGTTAGGAAAGATGCTTGTTGGCTATTAGACAGGCAAAGTGATGCCAAAATACTTTCCAGTTCTTCAGGGAATGTGAACTTGTTTCATATGTAAACTTAAGGCTTTGTTTTTCCTAAGACATTCAAAATTGTAGACTATGAAGATGAACTGGATTTGTTATCCACTGTGGCAGTTACTGAAATAGGAGCTGATGGAAGAGCTCACCTTGATTTACGCTGTAATGAACATGGGATTCTACTTAAAAGTATTCCATTACTGGAATCCTGGGATGTGGTGAGGAGCATTCCTTTTTTGGTTTGGTTGTTGACACTAACATTTCCCCTTTCCTATTTACCTACCATTAAATGCATTAATTTTTCATTCAAATTTGAAGTAGATAGATAAATTGTGTTGCCTAGTGTTATGGATGAGACTTGTACTAAATATAATCATGACTCAAAAAAATTAAGTATTCCATCAGACAGTAGTTAATTTATCAGAAAATCTTAATTATTTGAAATCAATGTTTTTTGGCTAGTTACATCTTTGGTTTTTTTTTTCTTTAGTTCTTTCTGAAGTATTTATCAACTTGAATTCTCACTGTCTGGCTAGTTACATCAGCTTAACTTTACACCTTGTAAATAGTCTCCTTAACTAAACTGTAATTATTCATGCATAGAATTAAGCATGGACCCTGCTGTGTGTATATTTGGAAAGATGCAATGGGCAGTTCATATAGCCCAAGCTTAAGTACCTAAGTTAGGTAGTCTAAGTTACTCAGCACCTTTGGTGTCTCTTATAATTGCCTGCGTAGACAACTTAAATGCTTTAAATTGTGCTTCGATTCCCAAAAATAGATACACAGAATATTTTTAAAACTCTGCCTTTTCTCCAGAAGGGCAGACTGTGTGCCTCCACACAAATTTCCTGTCTGATCAGGGAAATAAAAAATGTTACGTATATATACATATATATATTCCCTCCTCTCCCCCCAAGGAAAATGATACTATTACTAAAGTATATTCTAATACTACTATATTAGATACATGCTACTACACTATATAAGTATGTACTACTATACTAAATGATATATCAAACTATAATACTGATATCAAGCTGTGGAAATTGAGACTGCAATCAGAATTATTTTTCTCATTTCAGACTTACAGTCATGAAGTTTACTTTGACAGAGATATTGTGTTGCATATAGAACAGAAACCTAACAGGAGGTTCAGTTGTTATGTTTACCAAATGGTCTGTGATACTGCAAAAGAAGATGAATGTTCAAGGCATGAAAGAACAGAAAGAGTGTCCTGTAAAAAAGGAGGGAGAATTTTTGAATATACTTAAGGCATAACAACTACAGAGACTTCAATTTTGATGTTATTTAAGGACTTCATCTGTATTAATTCATCAACTACTGTTTTCCAGCCAGTGTTTAACATTTTGTACCATTATACAAGGTTTTATTTTTTAATTTTTTCTCTCTCTAATATTGTACTCTTGTCTGTAGTCCATAATGATTTTTCGTGTATTCACTAGTTCTTTAATGCTGAACACAGCATTTCTTGGTTCTGTTCAGCAACTGCATTGAAATACTGAACATAAAGGAGAAAGATGTAGACTTTTTGATCATCTACCATCTGCTCCATTCTATCTTATGTAGTTTTAGCTATGCAACTTTAATATGGGCTGTTAACTAAACAAAATGTGAAAGGCTGTATAGAAAAGAATTTCTGTGTAGGACAAAAACTGCAGTTATCATTACACAAAACCAATAAGAGGATTTTTTCTGATATACAAAACCATTTGTTTTTTTGGAGGGTTTAACCAATTTTCTAGTTGTGTTTGTTTTGGTTTGAAGAAGAGTATTAATAAATTATGCATATTTACTGCCTTTTATGTTTTATTTATTTTATATGCATATATGAAAAAGGCACTTCTCTGAGTTTCCCCATGCCAGATTTCACAAACTGCTCAGTCTGAATCAAAGCCACCAGATACTCAGTCTGATCACTGTGTGCAGCCTGCCTCATACGAGGCAATTCCGCATGGTATATTCATTAAAAATATAAGTGAACAAAACCAACTAGTATAAGTGAAAAAACAACTCGCAAGCTCCCAACCCACTTCATGATGATGAAGAGTAGCCATGCAGATAACCAAATGGAGAGTGACCAGATGCTAGCCAAAGATGCCTCCACAAGTGTCGCTTTTGGAAGGATGGACAACATCTGATTTCTCCCCACTACCACCACTGTCATGTTCATTTCATGAGCATAATCATTCCAAACCCAGCTATTTCTTTTCCTGGTAGCCCTTACTACTGAAGTGTTCATTTTTCCAGCTGATGCAATAGGGAAGGGCTTTAAAATTATATATAAAAATAGCATTTGCAAGATGATATATAAAATGTAATGCAAAATAAAAAGTAAAATAAAATTGTGGAAAGAAAATACAAAAAAAAAAAAAAAAGGCAGAAAGGAGATTTAAGAAGGTAATGAAACAACAGTAGAAATGAAGAATAGCAGCAATGCTCTACTTACACCCTACCTTCAATTCATTTTCATTTGATGTCTAGGAAAAAGGCACCTGTCCATTATGCTACTAAATAAATAACAGAGAGATAGAAGATTAGAAACTACTACAAAACCTATAGGAAATGGTGCTGAGGCAGAAATTTCTGTTCTGAGTTTGTATGGGTTAATTATTTATAACTAAATTCCTTTCATTAGAAATCTGTCACCTCAGTCAGTGATGACAAATGGAAACTATTTTATCATGAAAAAGAAAACTCTATAGCCTAATTGAAAAGTAAGGTTGCAAAGAGGACAACTGTTCGTCAGATACAAGAAGTTGAATGCTTGGGGAAGAATGGCACAGAGCTGTTTTTCATGATACTCCTCATCTCCTCTCCATCACTCTTCTGATGTATGCAAATTATTTCATATAGCTATTACTGGGAAGTCATAAGTCAGGATATTTATTAATAAAAGTTGCTACATGAAAGCAAACTGATGAGACTAAAAAGAGAAGGAGAAGTGCAGTTTTCAGATGGTCATGAATCATCTGTGGCCAGAGTAGACAGAGGGAAGCAGGAACACTGAGGCTATTCAAAAGCTGATTTCAAAAAGGCAGAGTAACCATTTTGCTAGTCTTCAGAAGTATTATGCAATCTTGAAAAAATATTTCAGACAGAAGTGGTGACAGCAAAAGCAGAAACTTTCTCTGATGGGGATATAGCAGAAGATTTTTATGGGAGGTGTGCAGTTAATGATTATATAGACCCCATCACCATTTCTGACATTTATGACATTCTTAGTCTTCCTTACTGGTATTTCATGCTCGCTTCTGTTTGGATTATTTAAAACAGTTCTTTCCAGAGCAAGGCATTTAAACTTCACTGGAACACTGCTTATTGAATAGTGCAGGTGCCATTCACTATCATTCACATTCAATATCATCTCTATAGCTTTCAAGAATTTGCTGTGCTTCCCAATGACTATTATTTTGAAGCTATTGTGACTTGCAGTAATCTTCTAAATCAGCAGTCATACATCACTGTCTATCTGGTGAAAAATGCAGCAATTCATGGTGACCAAAAGGCAGCACAGACTTCGATGTAGATTACTTTGTGTAAGAAACTCGATCACTGTAAATACACAGTATACAATGTTCCGTCCTGGAAGCTCACACATAGACATTTTCATTCAGAAACAGGAGAGATGTTTATGTTAAATTTTAAAACTCCTTGAAAGCTATTTAAGAATAGAGAATGTAGAATGATTGTTCCTGAACACTTCTACAAGTAGGTCTCAGATGTGACTAAATCGCCAAAATTTGGCAGGTCTTAATAGAACGATGCCCAAACGCTCCTACAAACTTAGCCCAGCGTCCATGTGAGAAACCTCTTTAATAGCTGTTCTACAGCAGACGAGGAATCCAACGTGAGTTGAAGGGGATGACCACGATAAAAACCATGCTCCGAGAACAGTACTCCAACGTCTTTAAGCACGCTCAGCGGCTGCACTTTCTGTGCTGCGTCTCCTTATCGCAGCAGTACTTCTGGTGTATCTCTCGGTGCTTACGGCCGCGCTGCGTTACCTCTGCAGCAGCGCTGGATGTTCCCATCGGCGCCCCGGCTCACCGCCACAGCCATGTGCCTGACGCCTCGGGCCCCTCTTGGGAGCGGGCGGAGCCCCGCGGACAGGTCCACTTGCAGTCGCCGTTCTGAGCGCGAAGGACTGGCGACCCTGTACAAAATACTTGTAAAAAGCAGCGTGGCGACAGCCGGCTCGCAACAAGCGGCGCGGGGTGGCGCCGCCCGGGCACGGGGCCGAAGGAGGGCGTCAGCGAGGGCGTCCGCCTTGCCCCTCCCGCGCGGCGCTGGCGGCGATGAGCGGGGTTCGGAACATGGAGGACTACGGGCTCTTCCTGGCGCTGCTGGGCTCGGCGCTGCTGGTCGGCTTCGTTTCCGTCGTTTTCTCCCTCGTCTGGGTCTTCAACTACCGCGAAGGGCTCGGCTGGGACGGGGGCTCGGCGGAGTTCAACTGGCATCCCGTCCTCATCGTCACGGGCTTCGTCTTCATCCAGGGCATCGGTGCGTGAGGGCCCGGCGGGGCGGCGGCGGAGCTGGGGCCGCGCGGGGCCGGGGCGCTGCGCGGGACGGGAGCGGCGGGACCGGGGCCGGGGCGCTGCGCGGCGCTGCCGTTCGGGAGAGCCAGCGCTCGCAGCGAGACGGGACAAAGAGTCCCTTGTCGCGAGCTTGTAGCGGTGGTTTGGGTTGATTGGGCTTCTTTTTCGTGTTTTTTTTTCCCTCGCTTCAAGCACTTGTTTACCCTGGCCTAGGATTTCCTTGCACTCTGAGAAAGGCTTGCGAGGTGTGTTTTCCTAGTCAGCCTGAATTTATGCGAGCTGGGAATCGAAACGCCAGCGGTGCTGCCCTAGGAAACTTTCACTCGTTTGGCTCCATCCCTTCTGGCTCGCTCCCCCGTCTCAGTTCAGCACCACCGCAGCCAGACCCAGGAGCGGGGCTTGTGCCAGAGGAAATGCAGCACCGAGAACACCGCTGCAATGCATTTCATCAGCCCAGAAGCTGTATAAATTCTTTTGCAATATATATATTTACAATTCGTACTTAATTCTGTTGCCTGAGTAATATAAAATGGTTATGATGAGGCGGGGGGACGTTTTTATAAAGTTTATGAACTTTTGATTGCGCAGCGTTCAGCCTTGGACTGACAGCTTTTCCCACTACATGTGCTATGTGCTCACTGTCTGTTTTCCATCACACGCCCTTCACATGCTAGGTCTTAAGGGCAAGGGTTGTTCTTTGAGGCCGACGAGAATGTTGGAGTTTGAACGACATGCTTTAGCTTTTAGTAGAAGCAGCTAAATCCAAGAAAATGACTGACTTGCACACGATGCCACTGATGAATGGTTTGAGGTGAGGAAAGAAAACCGGCGGTATTGTCAGTAAAGTTTAAAAAGCAGATAATGGTAGTGCCCCAGAAGTACTAATCCTGAAATTTGAGTTAGTATTTACACTACTTGCATGAAAACTAATGGGGAAATTTGGCAGAGATAACAGCTTCCAATGGTGTTTTCTGATAAAGTCAGTAACAACATTCTGGCTAGTTTCACTGATAAGAGAACGTATGAAGAAACAGCACCAATTTCTCAAAGAAAGGCAGGTGAAAGTTGCAGAGAATAGTGGAAATTCCTTCACGGTTTCACCACTGACTTCTCTGGGGAGAAGGAGCACGGAGATGATTTTACTCCTCTTAACTAACAAGAGGAATTAACTCAGGATTTCATTGTTAGCAACCTTATTTACATTTGCTTCACTGCTGAACGACATTTTGCACTCATCCAGCCAGGAAATGTGTCCAGCACATCTGGACATTCATTCCAGCAGGCGCGTTGTTTGGATCGCGCGTCCGCTCGCTCTGCAGCAGGAGCCCTGCCAGGGCTGGAAGGAGCAGGGCGGGTGGCTGCTGAGCTCTGGCTAGGCGAGGAATTTGGTCATTTGAGCACACACCACAAATTTAATATTTTCAGTGGCAGCGAGGTATGTTCTGAGCTTCATGGCTTCAAGTTACAAAGAAGTTTTGAGCAATAAACAACATTTTGAAGCTGGCTCATATAATATTGCTCAATAGGTCACGTAAAGTGTAACTTCTGGTTATAAATAAGCAATGAGAAACACCTGTTGACTCCACTAAATACAACTTTTTGTGATCAAACTATTGAGCTTTTCCTTTTTATAAACACAGATTTTTTTTTAAAAATCTTATTTATTTATTTATTTATTTTGCAGACAATAGGGGGAGGTTTTCTGCAGAATTTTCCCCTGCTCTTTTTTTTCCTCTGAAACTCAGCTTACCCCTGTTTCAGAATTAATTAGCTGCCTCAAGCCTTGTGTAGGTATTTGTAACATAAAGGAAAGTTTATCATGGCTCAAATAAACAAACAAACAAATCAAACCAGGAATTCATTGATAGAAGAGCATTATTTGGAGTAGGAAATCCAACTAGGTAACATGAAAAGCAAAGCTGGAGACTAATGGAAAAGTCCGCTGTTGAATTCAAAATAATTTGGATGAGGCCGATAGCACACCTCTTTGCACACATGCAAGAAAAAGATATCCATAAGTAGCTAAAAGTAGAAAGGAATAGCTGAACAAATACTTTGGTTAAATTTGTGGGCAAGATTTGAAACAGTAACCAAATCACCTGTTTCTTCAGTTCATTAAAATCTGCATGAAGGATAGAACTGTATTGCTGGTCTGTAGGAGGTAGAAGAGGTGACTAAAAACATGGATATGGGGAATTAGATACGCCCTGACAAAACTATTATATGTATCTTATCAACAAAATGAAAAAACTGTAGGCACAACAATGTAAGTATTAACTATTTATAGATGAGTACCTGTAAGTAAATTATATCTGATAAAACCCTGTCAGTGCACAGTAATTGTCCAGATGGTTCTCCAAAATGGTGATAATACAGGCAGTAAAAGTCTGTGTGCGTATTTGTACCATAACTATTTTAAAGATTAAGATAGGAAAAAACATGAAAAAAATGATTTTAAGAAGGGCTTGAAGGAATAGTATAGTGTGATAGAATGGAGTAAATTAGCAAATTAAGAATGTTGCTTTCTTTTTCACGTGTAAAGGTTTTTCATAGACACCAGGGCTCCAAAGCAACATCTGCATGCTGCTTCATGTTTGGCCTGCAAATGATAACAGTTTGGTCCCCTCTCACAGAGCTAATGATGAGAGCCATCGTGATGTAATACAGAATAAATTCATCACTAACCTATTAAAATCACACTAGAGAAGCTACTATTTGGTCACCAGTTGTGACCAAGCGGGTTGTGAGAAGCATGCAATCAGAAAGAAAGAGGAAGTGGTGATGGGGAAATGGGACCTTGTCTTTTGGCAACAGTAAAAAGTCAAATCTGCTCAAGTTAGGACATATAACTTTACTTACAGCCCTTACTGAGAGGGGATTACAGCAAAAAGTACTATCCTGTATTTGTCCTGGGCTACAGCATGCAACATTTTAATGCGTGGTATTGCTAACAAGTCTCCAAGCCATTAGTCTGTATTCCTTGTTTTTCTGTCTTACTGTTTCCAAGAGAGAAAAAGACAAAAAAAATTTCACGGTCCATAAGAGATCTAAGATTACATGGGTGACTGGCTGTGAAGTTTGATAGTGATTTTGGAAGTTAAACCAAATTACAATGGAATCTTATACACCAAAGAAAAAAATGTAGCATGGACATGATCCTTTGAGAACCAAAGCTGTAAACTGAGACCAAGATGTGTTCAGGTCAATTTGACTTCACGATATATAGAGTCCAGTACTCCATTCCACTTGAAATAAGCTATTGACAGTACTCTGGGCCATAACGTATGACAGACGAGGAAGGAAGATTTACTGGGATATAATATCCTCATAGAATGTTGAAGCCTGGTTGGGACCTTCTGGCATACCAGTTGTACAAGGTTAGAAATCACAACCATTAGTACTAGGTTAATTGCCTGATGCAGGCAATTATTTCAATTTTAATGAGATATAAGATTATCATATACATTTTGTGGAACTGTTGGAGTGGTCTTAAGCTCAAGCTGAATCACAGAAATCAAATTATGTCATATAGTACTGCCAGTCATAAGTACTGCCAGACAGTCTTAAAACAAGGCTATCTTCTATTTCCACTTTTTAAAAGTAGAAAGCTGAGAACTAGCATTCTCAATACCAATGCTGTCTGTATTTAAATATTCTAAGGGAGCTTTCATTCCAGTATTATATTTTCACACAGCATGTGAAAGCAAATATTGATTTAAAATCTACTTGTGGACTGGAAATTCCATTTGTGAACAGTGTTTTCTGTGTGAACTATTTAATGGAGTGCTGTGTTTCCTGTTATACATCCAAGTCAAAATATGTATATCTAAATAGAACTTTAAAATCAATTTGTCATTTTTTATTATTATTTGTTGTATTTGAATTAATATCCCTTTTTTTTTTTTTCTTTTGCATAAAAAGCTAGAGTTACAGAGAAGCAATGAGGAAGGTACATGAGAATTACTTAAGTAAATACCTAATCTTTGCACTTACCACGTAATACATATTATTTTCTACTGAGTGTTTGAAGCAAGAACTTATTCTAAAATCTGAAATATATTCTTATTCACTTGTTTTAGTATTGCTAATTATATAGTATTTGGATGTCATTTTATAAGAAGAAATCTTAAGTAAGGATTTGATTAATCAGATGAAAGGAGATCATTCTTTTTGCCCACTCAAGGCATTATGGATGGGAAGAACAGCCTTTACTGGTCAAGGACCAGGCATGATCATAAGTATTTGTCCCCTGTTATCTTAATGTACTTATGTGCTCTCACACATTCAGAAATTGTACAGGTTTGTATTCAGAAATACATGGGGCTTCAGTGATCTGGTCTAGTCTGCATGCTTACACAACAGGCAGGAGGTCAATAGTGGCAGGAAAGGAGCAGCAAGGACCCTGAAGAAAGAGCTTGGCAAGATCTCTGTGCTGTTACTTCTCTTATGGGCCATCTGGAGTCAGATCACTGGAAATTGTTGTTTTGTTCACACTGGTCAAAACACGGTATGTTATGTCACACATGCAAACATAGGCAAAAAACTTGAATTGATCTAACAGTGCTTCAGGAGTCATAGCTGCCAAATTTTTTTGTTTCTTGAGTTGGATTATGATTCCCTGATGCTGAGTAGTCTTTTTGCATTTAAAGTAGTCCTACCAATATTAACGAAATAGACACAGCTATATAAATATCACAGAATCATAGAATGGCTTAGGTTGGTTGGAAGGGGCTTTAAAGATCACCTAGCTCCAGCTGCCATGACCAGGGTTGCCAGCCACTACTTCAAACAGTCCAGGGCCTCATACAATCTGGCTTTGAACACCCTCAGGGATAGGACATCCATAGGTATTCTGGGTAGTATGTGCCAGTGCCCTTTAACCCACAGAATCATACAGTTGTTTAGGTTGGATGTAAATAGCATTACACAAATTTGCAAAGAGAATAAATATTTTAAAAAAATATTGCACACTGTCTCAGTTTGTTATCTTCTGAACGTAAGAATTGGGCCTTGTTCCTCCGATGTGACTAGCAGTAGAAAAATCAAAACCCTATGCAGACTTTCTGTTACATCAATTTAAGAAACAAGGAAAAAATACACCAAGTTGTTTGCTGTCATTTTTTTGAAACACACTTGAATTTTTCAAAAACAGAGGAATACATTTTCTAAAGGCAATAATTTAGGCCTCAGTTGTGTATTTGAAATGTTAGTCTGTGTAAGAGAAAAAGCTTTTTAATAATAATTTGTATAGTTCTAATAATCATTCATAATCTTCTAAAAGAAGATAAAAGGTTTGATTTTCTCTAATTTACAATGGAAATATATGAATGATGCATAATTATTAAAATCTTTGAGAAGTTACACTGTAAGGAATAAAATCTTCTTTCTGTTCTTTCTTCAGCCATTATTGTGTACAGGTTGCCATGGACCTGGAAGTGCAGCAAACTCCTAATGAAGTTCATACACGCCGGATTAAATACCATAGCTATGATTCTTGCAATTGTTTCTATGGTAGCTGTGTTTGACTACCACAATGCCAGGAGCATCCCCAACATGTACAGTCTGCACAGCTGGATTGGGCTGACTGCTGTTATATTTTATTCTCTTCAGGTCAGAATTTGTGTTTATAAATCAGTTGTAAAGTTAAAGAATGTGTTGAGTAACTGAAGTACAATAGGCCCTACAATAATAAGACGTATTCTAGAATGCACTCTATTTTATATTCTGTGATTTGGCAAATCATCATGTAAATGAGCAATTACTAGATCCCTGACTTCAAAGAAAAATGCATTTTAAAGCATATTTTGTTTACTTGCTGGGTTTATTTATTGTGATTCAATTTGTTGGCAGCTATTTAAACACAGTTAGAACTTCTATTGAGAAAAGTTACTCAAAAGTAACTGAGATCTCATTTATTACAACAGAGAAAATGGTGTTCCTTAAATAGCAATGCTTTGATGGATGTCCACGTGCATGTTTTTAACTGTCTGTATTGCCAGAAAGTTAGATTTATCTTTTCTAAATTGAGCTAACTTATGTTTTGCATTTGATGTAGAAGGAGAGCATGGATGCCCCGGTATTTAGCACACATATACAGGTGTGATGGTTTAGCACATAAAATTCTGAAGTCTCTATATTGTATAATTAAACTTTAGAAATAAAAAACAATCAACCAGGAAGGAAATCCTACTTATGGGGCATTTATTAAGTCAGCTTTGCAGTCCAGAGCAATTCTACTAACCTGATAGATCAGGACCAGAGTTATCTTGATGCTGCTTATTCAGTTTAAAGCTTTGTACACCAAGAATCTGCACTTTTAACTTCCAGGGGTTTTTTTTAACTTCGTTCCATGAAATTGTATTTCAGAAGTGAAGGCAATTTGTGTTAGAGTCTCTTAAATCTTAACGGAGGAGGAAAAGCAGTAAACAATTGCTTTTCCTTGCCGTCTTTAATAACGTTTTTATTGAATGCGTACTGAGTATTTGTAATGATAATCGACTTGATTTAGCTCAAATTGCATCTTTTTAATGTTTAAGCCACTTTTTGCTTAAGTTGCATCATTTTTAGTAAATGAAAGCTCAAACTAGTTAGTTTATTTAAAAGAGTTACCTCTGTGCGATCAGGTTCAGACTTTAAAATGAATATTAAGAAAAATGGAAGAAACATTTGTCTCATCAAGTACAGCCTTTATTGAAAGTATTATTTACTTTATATTTATTTACTTTAAATAATAAAAGTATAGCACAGCAGACTTCTTTAAATAAAAATTAATCTAGCAAAACTCTCAAATTACCACTGAAAATCTGTTGTAATTAAAAAAGAGAAACTAAACTTTGAATACAGCCTTTATTTTGTTCCTTTAATTTGTGATGCTTAACTTCTTAGCCAAATGAAAAGAAAAATCATAATGATCTGGTTATCAAGCACAGAATGTACTCAGCTAGGAGATTTGGGTTCTGGATTTCTATCCTTCACTGCTCAGGTAAGGAGGTACAAAGAATAGTGCTGAAATAATAGTATTTTAACATCTAGGAAAAAAAGAAGGCATACTGCAGCACTGATAATCATATACTTTATACTTTTTTTTTTTTTAAATGCAAAACAAAGAAACAGCAACAAAAGAAAATCTGGAAAAGTAACTTGAGTGCCTGTGGCTGAACCCATATGACATGGTGGTGTTCTCTTCCATCACAGAATTAACACTTATGGGAGGACCTGTGGCCCTTGAACAACCTGACACTACCCACATACATCTTCACTTTAAATGCCAACAGACCTCTGCCCTTCTAGAAGAGGGTAGTTTAACTTACTTAAAGCTCTAAAAGGGTGAAATTCTTTAGGCCACTCAAGTCAAAATGTTAAATTCCATTCTGATCTTCATTTATGTATAAATCTGAACAGAAGAGGAGAAAAGGACTTAAAATTGAATGGACTCTGAAAATACAGTCATCCATTTAGTATCTTATTTATATTACTGATAGTGAAAAGTTGTGTTTACAGTACTCAGATTAGTAGCAATTTTAGTACTAGCAGTATGTTTAGATACTGGTATGAGGTGGAATTATTTATAAAATATTTTATGTCTGCTTTCCAGATGATGATCCAGAATGATTGCTTTGGTTTTGTAAGAATACATTAAAAAATAAAAATACTAATTCCTGTGAATATTTTAACAGGAAATCATCAAAAACTTCAGTTTTTATATACTTCAATTTTGCTTCAGAAGTGCAGCTTGTTTCCCATACAGCTTTAACTATGAATTTGTTTTGTGTTTAGCTTTTCTTAGGTTTTGCTATCTTCCTACTCCCATTTGCTCCAGTACCTCTCCGAGCAGCTCTCATGCCAATACACGTTTATTCAGGGCTCCTCATCTTTGTAGCAGTGATTGCATCAGCTCTCATGGGAATCACAGAGAAACTTTTATTTGCACTGTAAGCATTCTTTTTTCACTTGTTTATTAAATTTATTCATTGCATACTGTAATTCTCTTTGGCAGAACAACAACAATCTGGTATTGAGATAGCGCTTTGTTTTAAAAAGACCTCTTATCTATTAGGAGACTACTGGTTTAGACTTGAATTGTCTTTACAACAATTGTCTTTTCTTCTCCTTTCAAAGGAATAGTACTGTATATAGTACATCCCCACCAGAAGCAATTTTTGTCAACTGTCTTGGTCTCTTGATTGTCATATTTGGTGCACTTATTTTGTGGATGGCAAGCAGGCCCCATTGGAAGCGCCCAGCAGAAGAGAATGCTAAAGTTCAGCGGCCCAAAGGAGGAGCTCCTGAAGGCACAGAAGCAGAATCCACAATGACAGATGGCAGTAATGCAGACAAATCTGATGTGGGGTTCAACAGTGAAGCAGCCAGAAAACGAAACTTCAAGCTTGATGAAGCAGGGCAACGATCAACAATGTAAAGAAAATATATACAGTAACATGTACTGCTCCTACCACCAAAAAAAAAAAACAAAAAACCTCTGTTTCTTCCAGTTTAGTTATATGAACATATACAATGTGTCCCAAACACTTTGTATTGGTTCATACTCAGTCCTCACTCAAAAAATTGAGAGCATGGATAGCATCACATATTGGGAAAACATTTTCCATCTCACTTCTTAAATTAATATGTCTAAGAGTCATGAAGAGTTATTGAGACTGAATTCTATTCTGATAGATTTTAAAGGTATGAGAGAAAGTTGTGAAATATACCAGAAAACAGAATTTAGCCATTAGCACATAGCTTTTTTGTTAATGTTCACTTTCCTGAAGTCACGATCTATCACATTGATTAAACCTCTCTTCAGCTGCTAAGAGCTGCAGGATTTGAGGTTAGTCAGCACTTGGCTGAGTTGCACTATAAAATCTTTTAATCTAAAATTTTGAATTCAAATAAAGAAATTAACAGCTTGCCCTGATATCTTTATGATATGTTCTGTGTTTAAAGCCTTCTCAGTTTTTGTTTTTATTTTTTAAATCTAAATGTACCTGCTGACTTTTTTCTTTAAATCAGCTCCACCAAATATATTGTATAGACAACATATCATTACTGAAGTCTTCGGAAATCGTAAAACTTCCAAGAATTTGTCTTATTTTGAAAGGCATAAATACACACTTAGGAAAAAAAAATGCATTGCTTAAACCAGGACTTTATCCCAGAAGGCCGGGGTTTACTCTCTTGATTTGATTGCACCTTGTTCGTTGGCATTAGGCTGGGAATTAGTAAGTTAGAAAACAGAACAGACCAGTAGCAGACTCAGAGAGAAAAAAGGAGCTTGAACTGAGAAATGTTTTCTGCCAAGAAACAACTGAGTTTTGCTGATTGGACTGAAATATTACCAACTAACTGAAAACTAGTTGTAGTATTTACGTTCTGGTGCCACAACCATCATCATCACCAAAACAAAGATGTTCTTTAGTCTACATATAACTACATATAAACTCTATGACTTCTCTTTTGTCTTAAATAATGCAATTCAAATCTCTACTGGCACTTTACTTTTATAGCTCTTTAAGTAATCAGAGTATTAATGTGTTATGCTCATTCAGTTCTTTCACAGATATAAAATATGCTTTTTTTTTTTTACTACCATAGAAGAATTACAGTATATTATTTTGATTGCACATTTCCAGAATTATGAGCCTTTGTATTATAATCTCTATAAAAGTCATCTTGGAAACTGCAATACCTATTCCAAAGAACTAGATATAGGCAGTTTCAGATAGCAGAGTTTTGTTTTATCATTTTTTGTAATTAACTACATAAATTTGCATCTATATCAGCATCTCGTTTCCTGTTATTTGATTTTTTAATATTTAACTGTTTGAGTGCAGTACAGAAAACTAGCATAGCAATTATTAGAAAAATGTCTGCACTACTATTTGGTACTCAAGGACTACATCCCAGAGTTCTGTTTTCACTTACTATATGTGTGGGTGTCTGAGACCCTTTCAGCACTGGTTTCATTTGAGAAAACACATGCTTTTAAATGCTTTACTACAGCATTCAGAAATGCAAGAAGGAAATACCATCCTATTGTGTGAGCACTTATCCAGTCCCATAGTGTACAGAGGATTGGACAGTTTTTTCCCTTGTTTTTCAAAGCATAAGTTTTTCCACATTCTATATAGTTGACTGCTTTTCCTAACCTAGCTTAAGCATAAAATCCAACTACTATTGATAGCAGTGTTATGAAAGAAAAAGAGCACTAGTTTTACCTGAAATTAGTGCTCAGCTGTTAGGACATGATTACTTTATGCATCTCATTATTCTTCTGGAGATACTAAGCAATGTTACCTTCTTTCTTGTCATCTCCTTATATTCTGCTAAAACTAGGCTGCTTTTCTGATGAAGTCAGTAAGCATTTTACAGCTGATGGATTCCCACTTAGTCTTTGTGAGAGATGTTCTGTTAATGCTTTCAAAGTATGAGTTATTGTATGCAGTTCAAAACAGGTTGTCTTAAGTTGGTATGTATTACGCTGTTGCTGCATCTCATCTACCATTGAAAGAGCTCATTCGATGCTTGCACAGCACTAAGTCATCTAATAAAAGGTGTGCAAGGCAGAGCCTTGTCCAAGGACTGATCTAGAAAAAAAACTCTTAACCGTACACTATATTGGGAAGAAAAGAAAAAATCCTTAATCTCTTACTTCTTTTATTACAACATTGACTTGGATGCATCAGAGTTCCATATGCTGTTTGAAATTAAGCTACAGTAATTAATATGACCTTGGATTTCCATTTTGTTCCATGCACTGGTCAAGAGTAATGATACTTCCATTCTAGAAATTACAGTCACAAGCAGATAACTAGTGATAGCTCATTTGCATGAAGCATGAGTTTCTGACTGCTTTGAACTTTGGAAGGTCCCTGCAGGATGCAGTAGTTCTGAGTTCCTAAATCTTGCTTTACCTTAGTGTGTGCAATTTAAAACAGACTGAGCATACTACAGACTATCAGCTTCTGTTCTAAACTGATTAAAAAGATCTTGAGGTACTCAAGATCTAACTAACAGAAGGTTAGTTCAAGTGCTAAGTAAAATTACGTACAACTTCAGAAATCAATTTTCTTTGGAAAAAATACGCTCCTACAAGTGCTTCTCAGAGTGGCCTTCCATCACATTTTCTTTCATACAGGTGTTTTTAACCTACAATTACATGTTGTAGCACCAACACAAGAAATAATAAAGTTATATTTTCAAAATGAAACTTGAAACTCTAATTTTTTTACCAGGATATTTTTGCATATTTGAACATTTTCTACAGGACAAGATTGTACAGCTTACATTCCAAGTTGGGATTCCTGTAAAAACTTAGGACATTCCAAAACCTAACACTAACAGTATATTAAAGATGTCTGAAAAGTAATTATTTTTGATGTAATTGTCTTGCAGTACTGAGCATAGAAAGAGTGGTGTTTTTTTTCCCCCAACATTAATGAAACTGGAAAATGCTGGTGCAAATAAGATATTAAAATAGAACATACACTAATTATGTGCACACATTTTACTACATGTAGAAGGCATACGATACTGTAAATATGTATTACATGTATACATGGATATTTTATTGAAAGACTAACAGATATTGCCAAATATTTTCCAATACAGAAGATTTTCATCTTATTCTATTTCAGAAAATTTTCTGTTTCTAACTGTTCATAAAAACTTAAAGAATTATCTTATTGTTTTGTTATCTGCCATACTTACTTGCAGATTAAAAGAAATGTTCAATTACAATGTATATTTTCCTTATTCTTTTTTATGTTAATAAAATAGATTTTTCAAGCTAACAATACCACTGAATACAGATCTATATTATGGTACTAAAACACAACTGTCAGTTTGGCAAAAGATTGAATTACTTTTATGATTGCATTTTTTTGAAAACACAAACAGGATTTCTCATTTTTTTCTTAAGATATTACAAGTGTTTCTCATGATATTCCACATGAAGTGTATGCACTGTGTAGTATTAGAAGGCTAAAGTACAGTCACCGTATAATTAAAAGCAAAGGAATTCACTGTATAAAGAAAGAATCTGCATTACATTTGGTCATAACAGGAGTTTCTCATTAACTTTTTTAATCTGTTAACAATGGCATAAATCAGTCATGAGATTACCACAGCAAATAAGAAAAGATTATAATTTCTGATACATAACTGTAAAGTGGTCACATAACATGCTATAAGAGCCAAATACCCTTAGATAAATAACATCAGATAAACTGAGCACAGAGTAAGATTTTGACCCATGGAATCTTGCAACCCAACTGAACTGATATAAAAATCATCTACCAAGTTACTCAGTGATAGGTTATTGACCATGAAATGTTATAAACAACAAAGAAATCTGTAACCAACTAAGAATCCAACTATAATCTTGTGCTTCATAATACGATTAATTGGAAAATCTTCTAAAAGTGTAAAGAATACAAATTAGTCCTGAATATCACATAGTTGTTTGCTAAAACCTTCCAATGTGACTATCATGGAAGAGTTTAAAAAAAAAATACAATCATCACCATGGCAGAACATTTTCCATTTTACTTAGCTGTATCCAAACCAATTATCTGTTGCTTATAACAACTTCTCTTACCATCTCATGTAGGCTGGGTTTCCTGGTAAAATAACAAATGCCTTTTCAATATGTTGGCCATTTCAAAATTCAATACCAGCTCTGTTATAATCATACTTAAAAAAGAGAGGACTTCAAGTTTTGACAGGAGGACTGAATTTGTGGGTAGGAGAGTCTGTGGGGTTCTTTTTTCCCCCACAAATACTTGATGGAATTCTTATGTACAGATTTGTGCATTGTATTATGGTATAACCAACACCTTTGATCTCTGTAAGACTAGCAGGCAGTAATGAAGTTTTACCACACAGGAATAGCCAAATCTTAGTCAACAAAATAGATGAAAATAATTCTATTAATACAGCTATGAGAAGAGAGGAACCAAAATGAGAAAATCCAGTTACTACTGTGCAGATATCAGAACTCTAAACAAATGACAAGGTGATAGATAACTCTGAGATCAACTTTAGCATTTGTGATCACCATAGTCTACCAACCAACATACACTAGCTTGAGACTTCACTTCATAGTTGCATCTATACAGTACATGTGACTACTGACTACTCCTTGCCTCTCACATTACCTCTGAAGTAGGCAAACTGGTTCTTCTGGCACAGAAATTCAGGCTGTGGCCCATGAAGTTCCGTATGGATTTACCTTAAATTTATACTCTAGTATTTTAACTTTAAAGTGTTATTTGTATGACTCTCCTCTGAACAGCCTCTAAGGATAATCCCAGTTGAATCATTAATTCACACTGGATCTAATTCATTCACCTTTACTTCAGCTGAATGGTAGCAGTGCCAAAGAACTGAATTAAATAATAAGGCTAAGCTTTGTAATTAAGGTTTCTGTTATACAGACTGGCATCCTAAAACTAATCTGATGATTAAGAGTGCTATGGACTTGACCATTCTTTTCTGCTAGGAAGAAAAGATGTTAACTCCTACATAATGATCAAGTTTTACATATGGGTCATCTTAATTCTATTTCATTTTCTTCTAGTATAGCTTTATTTTAATGTAATAGTAGATGCAACTTCTCCTAAAACATACTCTTCTTATATTGAATCGAAAAATCGCTATATGCTACTCCACAAAGGGGTAAAATTCCTTCTACTTAGGTATTTTGTAGTAATATGTGGCATATTGATGTCTTTAATGCAAATGTATAATTTCTATTTCAGTTTGTTCTCGACTGGAAAGTAATGTATCACAGCTAATCAAATCAAAGGCTATGGCACAGCATCAAATAACAATTAAAAACCATGAAGCATTAAGCTGAGACTGTAGTTACTATACATACATCTTCTCCATTGTCTTTAAGTCACCAAAATTACCAGTCAGGACTCCCTAGTCTTTTGCTAGCTCAACAGGTATGCTATTTAAAATCTATGAACTACAAAAAACAAGTGCCTACTTTGCCCAGCACCAGTTAAGTCAAGCAGTAGCTATTAATAGACATATCAGAAAATTGATAACATTTATGAAAACACTTGCAATTCAAATTTCAGTTTTCAGCAGTATTTTGTTCAAAATTCTATCTAGCTCCACTAAACATCTGCAAGACATTATTAAACAAGTTTTTGAATATGCTTGTAGCAGATGCTTTGATTTTCATTCCCTGCATACACAACCACTAATCCACTAGATGGCAAGCTCTACCAAACTGGCCTCTGTCAGATGCTAATCTGTTGCTGCTTTAGATGATATGTCATCTGTCTTAAAAAAAGTTTGGCCAAGATAAAAAAAAGTTATGTCAGTTTTACACTCCTCTAAAACGGCCAATTAAACTATAATATTTCTTCATCCTTTCAATACTGGAAACTGTAGTGCCCTACACCATCTCCTTAAACTTCTGTACCAGTACAAGCTCAGTTAAAAGAAACAATGACAAGAACACAAGAGCATGAAAATGTAAGGAAAAGGTCATATGCAAGATACAAAAGTATCAGGAATTGAGAAAAACAGGAACTTCTAGCAATTCTGCCATTTGATCTTGTAGCCTTGCATAAAAGTTGGCCCCCAAAAAAGAGAACACTAGAGCCAATTGCAAATAACCTAAAAATCAAGTTCTCCCCTCTGGCTATGTTAACAGTTCAGTCAAATAGAGTAAACAGACTTCGTAAGTGTGTTTTCTGTTAAATTCCACTGAATATCTTAAACCACTGAAGCTATTTTGGACTGCTGCACTGGTGCTACTTCGGGATTTGACTTGCTTACTTTCCAGGCCATCTATACTGGATGATGTTTTTGTCTGCCATAAGTCTCTTACAGGTGACTTACGGCAGCTATTTCCTAGTGTTAGAACAGTGGGAGCACGCATTTAGGGCACAAAGTCTTCCACAAAGCTAAGTACTCCAGTTTGAGAAGCAAAATCCAGCGTAGAACTGATTTTCCAGGATGTGACTGTCATTACTGTTACAACTGAAATTTCCAGTTGTAACTCAGGTACCAACACAGAAATAAATATTGGAATCCCTATAAAGGGATCTAACTATACCTGGACATGCTTTCAGCTCTTCCCAGCAACACTAAGATCATAGTCTTAAATTAACAGGTGATAATAATCCTATGAAGATTTCACACATTTCACGTTTTCCCTACAAACTGCATTATTTCACAGTTTATATCATTAATCTTCCCATCAAATTACATATACGCTGTTCACTAAATAACATTTCTCTTATTCCAAACTTTCATCTCTAGCTCTTCCAAGGACATTTTACTCTTAACTCTATTTCCCAAACCTCTGACCTACCCAGGCATAATCTTACTATCGCTGAGTACACTTTCTGCGTTTTACAATCCTTGTAAATCATTCTCTCATTTTGATAAGGACACATCAATTTAGTACAAATAAGATACTAATGCCTTAAAGGACTAATTCACTACAAAGTAACCTCTTGTGGAATGTAAGAACTGGATACAAGGACATTTTTACATCAGTCCAACACGTTCAAATTCCATTACAAGCCACACGCCTAGATTCACCATGTTGTCATATGTTTACATGATAGGTCAGTTATTCATATTATATTTGGTATTCTTTTCCTTACCTCTACACGTTAGCAATCATAACACCCATAATAAAATTACTAGTAACATTTCTGAATGTGTAGAAGTATCATAACAAAGGACACATTGATTTTTTACCTTACAAAATAATTGAATTCAAAATATTTTTTTTTCATTTTAGAGTTTGTCTTTAGGTATGATATGTAAAATCCATCCCACCGGCTACATCCAACAATTTCCTGTTACTTTAAGTCCATAATTTCAGGTCTGACCCACTTTGAGAGAAGACAGCCTGTATGTAGAACACTTGGAAAAGCAGCAACTTCAATTTGTTCTCTGCACAAAACTGTTTATTCAGAAAAAGGTTTTGAAATAAAATGCTTTGGAAGGCTGGCAAGCCTGCTGAATGAGTTGTTACTCTTTGAAAGAACATTACTTTAAAAATTACAAGAAAATCTGAGTGTTTTAATAAGTGGAACTCATGAGAGAAAAATAAATGGAAGAGTTTGAGAGGGCATTTTGGTTATTTTTCCTCCTGGGGCTGCCTGCTGCTCTTACACGGAATTTTCCTGCTGATTTGACTTTTTATTCTGCAGTGAGATTGGCACTCAGATTTACATGATTGCTTTGGAGAGGAGCTAGATTTTGCATAAGGAAGATAACTGCTTTTTTCCTAGGGAGAGACAGAAAAGCGAAGGACGGAGTGGAGCATGTGGACAATATTGTCTGCAGCTACATTCTTGGTATACTATTTTATTGAGCCTCTATTTTAGATTATGCTGTGTCTAATAAAAGACTGGATAGCTATCGGTCTCAAGTCAGTACAGACAAGCAACCACAGGTAAACAAGATCACAGATAAGCAAATAAACCATTTGTTTTAATGCTAATGTCCAACTATAACAATGTACTGTTTATGTATAGAGTTGTCCATGGTGCATCTCATAACATCTGTGTAATCAAGGAAAATTCATTAGAATTTACCATGTGGAGATTTGCCTTATATGCAGGGTTTTTCAGTAAAGAAGAGTGATTGTAGAACTGCGCACAATTACAGCTATTTTAGCAATCATCACCCTCTGCACATTCTTTGACTTTGGATTACATGCTCTGAAGGTTAAAACAATGGGTAAGATCTTTGCTAATGAGGCAGACAGTGTAACATCAAATCATTTACAGATAGTTTTCATTAATCTTACAGTACTCTGCAGAACACAATGCTGTGAGATACTGAAATGTATCTGTATTGTAGCACAAGGAACTTCATGACCAAAGCAAGACTTCAGAGAGAGGACTGCTTCTGAGAGCAGAAGGCAGTTGGAGAGAATTTAGCATTGAGAGGGAAGAGGCCTTGAAATGTAATTAACAGACTAACCAAATTATTAATAATTTTCCTAATTAAATACACTGAATAAATAAAAAATACGTGATTTAGTTTCAAGTAAAAACCTACCAAGAAGAAGAAAAATACCTACCAAGGCTCATTATGAGAGGAAGAGACAATATCATATAACTTAAGCAAATATTCTAGAATTTCTATAGAAAAATGGGTAGGAAATCCTACTGTTCTTTTTTTTTTTTAATTGTGTAGACAACATTTTAGGCTACCATTAAATCACCTAACCACAAAAGAATAACTGATTTTATGTGTTTTTGCATCTTGCTGACTACACAGTTATGATTATTTCACAGAATTTAATTCTTAAATATAACGGACCCTTTATGTTGTGCCTGTTACAGTTCTGGTTTTGCTGCTACATAGCAACAACAGATTTCTGATATTCAGTTATCATCTGCAAAAGCTTCAAAGGGAATTTCATGAAATAAAGTGTCACCATAGAGCCACTAATAATAATTACTTGATATTTTTGCATATTATCTTTAGTATCACAGTTTCTTGAAGAGAAATTTTAGCAGATCTTTACATTTGTGCAATACAGACAAGCTTCTGGGTCTTTAAATGTTTATATGAAGAACTGACACTACCTAAAGGCTCTGTGAACTCTCCATTCTACTGAGGCTCTCCTGAAAGCTGAATTATTTTGAAGAGAAACCCAGGAACCTGATAAAAGACTACAAAATTACTACAAGGATTAGGGCAGATTAGTTAGAATTAATTTACCTCACAGAACAATTTCTTTTCTTCTCAAAACAGTAAATTTAGACCCGGTTTGGGGAGTTATATTCCACCTCCTCCCCACCCCCCCTTTAGAAATGAGTTTCTGTTACAAAATCTAACTCCTGCTACATCACATTTAATTTAATTTCTCTTTAGTGGTGAACAAGTGCCCTTATTTCTCCCTTCTCTGATTTCTCTGGTTGGCTAATGAGATTTTTAATGACAAACTTCAGTTCAGGGTAGCCTTTAAACAGTAATTCCTGTATCAGTTCAGAAATTGTGTCTTGGATATACAGGAAAAAAAGTTAGATGGTATTCTTCCTATACTCTAGGAGGCACACAGATCCAAATAGCAATTAAACGATTTTGTAAAAACACCTTATTTATAATCTGAATTTATCTTCTTGCTGCTTTTGATCACTGGATTTTTTATACCTTTTTCTGCAACTAAAGGTTCCTCTACTACTCAGCTGTTTTCTTTCTATATCATTATTTATAATTATAACTAAGTAAACTCATTATCTTTTCTGTGAAACTAAATGGAAAATTGCTATCAAAGAGGCAGATTGTAAGGAAAAAGCGTTTGTTCTTCTGTCCAGAATGAAAAAACCTATCTTGACAAATTGAATGCAGAGGAGGATCACTTTATACCCCTATTCTTACAGAGAGCTATAACCAAGCTTAATAGCTCAAGTTTGGGCTTATCACTGCTACCTAAAGATATTTCTATATTCTCATTATGTTCCAACAGCATCCAGCACACTCAGTACAGAGGCAGAGCAAGTTCACATTTTTCCATGCAAAATACAACATAAAAGTATCCAATACACAACAACAGTGGAAGAATTTTTCTTATGATTTCATCTCAAAAATAAAGCTTTCTTAGTTTTGTAAAGATTTTGAATAGAGTCAACTTTTGCAACAGCATAACAAGTTATTTCATTTCTAGTTCAGGCCATTTTTGCTCATTCATACATTTCAGAGCACAGCCAGTATGAAACTGCCAGCAGCCGGCAACACTTTGCCTCATTTCTTTTATACATTTGCAGCAAAAGTCAGGGAGGTGACATTATGAAGATGAAAGCCAGTTCATCAGATCATTAGATCTTATTTCCACCCAACACAGAAACCCGTACAAATGAGATTTTTTAAAAAGAACTAAACAGCCATGATTACAGTTAGAAGTACTACTAGGAGAGCCTTCTGAAAAGAAATGAAAGAGTGCCAAAATAAACTAAGCACTATACATAACTTATATACACACACCACATCAGTGGAAACTAGCTAGAAGTACAATGTTCTCTTAAGAAATACGAAAAAAGTTGTTAAAACTCTACAATACATGTGCTAACTGCATTTCAAGGGGAAGAACAGAAGATTCACTGCCATCTTACCGGCATTCTGCACTGCTACTGCATTATTAGTTGAGTCCCATTGAGCTATTTTTGCAAAATCCTATAAGAATACATACATACTGCAAGGATATCTTTATTATATTATTGTGTGCTGTTTCATACAGAGTGAGAAGTGCCTTGGAGGTAAACATGAGCTTATAGCAGCATGTAATGCCTTCTTTCGCTATCACTACCACCTAGATCAGTCATCTATACAACTGGAAATTTAGAGACATCAGACAGTGCTTTATCTATTAATTATTTAAATATCAGTGGCTAACCAGATCATTCTACATTCATTTTAGGGCACTGTTTTGTTCTGTATGACTGAAGTTTCTTAACACTGGCAAGGGATTGTTTCTTTAGACATGACTCCTCCTGACAGCTCTTTTTGACTCCTGACAGTCAATCCCTCATTTTCCTTCTCCCCAGCTCCTACCAGCAGGCAGTCCACTACCAAGTTTGAGTATTCAGACCTGGATTGAGGAGCTAGTTCAGTTTCTGGTAAACACACAAAATGGGCAACAGTAGCTTATTTCTTTTGCCCATGTTCCATTCATATTTTCTGACATCTTATTTGGGTATACTTTATTCTGTATTCGGAACATACAGATTTCTGCACTGCCAAACAAATACTGAAGTGTTACAGATGCTTGGTATATGTTATTTTTCATTCTGCTGACTCAAAGGATGGATATTCTCACAGGAAAAGCCTACCTACTCACTTTGTTTAAACAGATTTTAATTGAAATGTTTACCAATTAAAAAGACTTGCAGCAGAGGTACCAGTGTAACATCCAACCTTATCAGTATGTAGGTAGGCACAGATAATTCAAAGTTGCATGGAAGGACAATGAAGTGAAGAAAATAAACAGGTAGGTGACTTCTATAGTTGCTTTCTGTCTCAGAACAGTACTGCCTGCACTTACTACTACTACAGAATGCCATAATCATTTTATAATCCCCAAGCAAGTAATGATCAATAATTGCAGAAGTCTTACAAAGTAAGTTAAATGTACTGTAGAACATTAGAGGAAACAAAACAAGAACAAGATAGGTACTACTTCTCAAACTGAGATTTCCAAGTATTAAGATTCCTGAAGTTATGAACTCCAAATATGAACTACAAGAAATTTAGTTATTTCAAGTTCACAGATAAGTTCCCTAAATCTGACAGTACTTAACATGCAATCAACCTATTAATTAAAAAAAATTAGTGAATTCATGAATTTCAACAGCTCTGTGATCACAGATAAATACTACACTTTCATTTTGCCATTACATATCCCACTACCTATCTGCTTGTTTGGTTTTGGGTTTTCTGAGAATTTTGGATGTTGGCTTTTATTGTTTTTGTTGTTTTTAAGTACAGAGCTAGCTTTCATAGCCCCATATAGCAAAATATTTCCCTTGGCTCACATAGCTTTTTTGGCCGTAAAAATTTCCCACCTTTTTGTTGATGTAAGATTCTGCAATACTACAGTTATTCGAAATGGAAAATTGGGCTGCTTTGAGACAGACACAATATTTGTATATTTAAGTGGGTTTTTTTAAACCAACTCATTTCCCTTGAACTTTAAGGCCTGTAGAATCTTTATCTAAAAATGGAGAGAAAGCAGAAAATCTTTAATTAAAGTTTGAAAAAGTAAAAATAACTCCTCGTGATGTTTGTTCTTTTTCTCTCCTTATATTTTGTATTGACATTTGTATTACTTCCTTAGAAAAGTCATGTTTAAACATATACAATAACAATATTTTATGTATCTACGTAGAGCAAGAGTAGCTAAATGAAGAGTGGCTAAGTGAACTGTCTGTCTACTTTGAGTCAATACATCTCTTAGAACAAAAAAAGTAACATGCAGCTGTGCAGGTGCCCACACACAAGAATGGCCTGCTAATGCTAGTAAATTTTTTAGGAGATGCACAGAATCAGAAATTGTTTTGAAATATTTAGACTTCAGAATGTCTAAGTAAAAATCTTTTAGACATCTACACACTTCTAAAACTTATGTACATAGAATTGGAGATTTTACCCCAGCAAGCATCTGAGCCTACAGTTTGTCACAGTCCAGAAAGTACAGACAAACTTTAAAACCTTAAAGTGTTATCTACAATCATAAAACATGCTAAATTATCGTTTCTGTCAAGTGTCAAATAACCTTTTATTCTGGACTATTAAATAACATGCATAACAGCCTAATAAATCACCTTCAACTGTATAAGCAATTGACTTCCAGGTGGATTACAGAGGGGTATTAGTTCAACATGCCATGTTCCATTAATGTGCTTCAAATGATTAAACCTTCTGAAAATGGCTTAGAGATTACAGGCCATGGAAATCTGTATCCACAGCAACATTCCCTGTGTATCCACATTTCCTGTTGACATTTAAGCTATTTTACAAATTTGCAACACTGTGTAAGCAATGGACTATCAGAAGCTTCAAAGTTTACATTCAAAGTCTCACTGCAGCCACGGAACATAACTGTTAAGTCTTTTATGACATGCTGGCTTACAAACAAATTAAAAACATTCTGGCTGATGGTACATCTGGTTGTGAATTTTTTTTCCTCAACTATACTGAGAGAAGGAACATTTCAAGATTGTTGGTCCAAAGACAACACATTTATGATTTTTTTTACTTGGTGCTAACATCATAAAATAAAAAATACAGTTTGGATTTCAATACACATTTTGCTCTGAGATACTTTAATCCACTAAAGCACAGCTTCCTCTGAAATAAAGGCATAGAGGGATTCTACAAATACTGTCCAAATGTCAAAGACATAAATCCAACACGTCTATTATCTCCATAAAATGATTTTTTCTTAACTGTGACTCACTTGTCTAAGGAACCAGAAGTTAAACTTCTTTCTCATATGTGCCACCTATAACTAAGATTAATAGGGTTAAAGTAGCTTTAATTGCCATTGTTCAGTTTGTATGTCTGAATGGAACTGACTTCTAAATGCAAGGCAGTAATTAATATTTACAGCTTTAGAAACATTCTAAAATTCAGTTAACAACCTTAGAAGGATTTATCTGCATAACAAAACACCATAGGAGTAAATACAGAAGTATTACTCTGCACAACTGCCTTTTTGGGGTTTTTAGTGTGCATTTAAGCGTGGGTTGTCTTCTGTCAGTTTGAGAGCACTAATCCTTATATTCTATTCATAAGGAAAATATCTATACATAAGATACAAGTATCTGCTATCATTTTAGTATTGCTTAGTGGTAGACTGATCACAGCACACTAAAAACTTGTCTAAACTGTTAGGATACAATTTTGCCAGCTCTCTGGAGCTCTTACATTAAAACTGTCTAGTTCTGGGACATTTACCTCAATCTGACAGTGATCTCAGCATATCAGTGACTGGAGCACTGTGATGTTTACCAAAAGCCTACAGAACTGGACAGTTTTAATCTACCATACTACACTGTTCTTTTTTAGCACTAACCTATTAACCTCATCCAATTAATATTATGCTTGATTCACATAATCCTTGAGCAAAGAACTGTCTTTTGGCATACCCCTTGCACAGGAAAGTCTTTTATCATGAACAGGGCCCATACAAGCAATACAAACAAATAATAAGAAAGCTTTTCACTGAATTCAATACACAAAGCATCAATTACTGACTTGAAAACTCATTTCAACTACGACTGCAGGTCTAAGGTGACCAGGCCTACATTTTACAATAAGAGCATCTTCACATTACTCCAAAGATGAAATCATTAATATTTCTGCTTTGCTTGAAACAAACACTCTTACTGGATATTTTATTAACAAGCCAATGTTGTTGATTATAGTGTTATCACACAAACACAGCCATTTGTTACAGAATTAAAAAAAAGATTCATTTTGTTTGTTTCACTAGGTCAAAAAGAACTGGCATAGAAGCACTGCAATTCATTTCTATGTTACTGGAAACAGTTTTCATAAACATGAAGCTTCTTTTCTGGTTATATCAAAGAACATCAGATGTAATGTCAGAGAGCTTACCCATTTAGCTTTCATCAACTTGATGTTATGTTTATGTTTCCTAGCTGCTGTTTTAAGTTTTATAACAACATTAAAGACTGGCAAAAATAACTTAAACATATTTTACCTGGACTCTCCTACATAGTTCTGGTTGCTGAGATATTCTGCTAAGAAGTCTGACTTAACAAGAACACATGGTTTATCATATACAAAACAATCCTCAATTCACTAGTACTGTGCATCCTGACAAGACTGAAAATAATCAAGATACAAAGGCTTGCAAAATTAACAGAATAGTCATAACTTGTGCTTCTGTGTTCTCTATGAGTTCAATTAATGAAATCCAATGTGAGTGAATGAAAAGAATATACTCTGTTTTACAGTAAGATCTCAAATTCTGATTTGTATCTGATATACTCTACCCTGAGGCTTCAGAAAATTCCTTTCATACCTCCTCAGCCTCCTGACCCCCGTTCTGGTTGCCTGTTCTTTGCTTTAGCCAGCCTCTTTCCACTTCAAGCAAAAACATTAAATAAAACACTTTTCCTTGAATGTTTATCCTCTCTCTTTTTTCAGCTAATACTGTTACTATTGCAAGCTCCCACGTTTGTTTGCAGCTTAGAACCTTCTATTTTCCTATCAAGACATTTCAGAACAGTATTTATTATTTTAAAACATTTAGAAAATCAGAAATTCTATGTTCAAACATATCCTATACTATAGAAAACTCAGAACACCAAGGTCTGAGCAGTATTCTGAAACAAGTCCTTTGAGTATATGGGAAACCTAAGGAGCACACACCTTACATTACAGTGCAGAGATCTTGGGCCTACTGATGACAGAACCTGCAGACTCCCTTTTAGCTCTTTGGGGAGTCCTATAATTTCAGATGCAGTAGTCCACAGTTCAATTTCTTGCTGGAGTGGGTTCTTCACAAGTAGAAATAAACCTTGATTTAACCTCACTTGGATACATTCCTGTATTTCATACTGGCAATATGAAGCTTAGAAAATATTTATTCTTGCCAGAATGCACTTCTACATTAGCAGATATTGTTATATGGTTGAAGCACTTTCATTGCATGACCTTCTTTTCATTAACTTAAAATAACTTTCCAAAATAATTATTTCTAGGCTAGTATTCCTCATGCTTGTTCTCAGAATAGAGGTCTAATCTTACCATTTTCAATTTGAAGAGAATATATTCAGTTGAGGATTAGGCTTTAAACATATCCTAATATAGTTTTTCTAAATTGTCACCAACGACAAAAGTTCCTCACTGCCACTCTCATTTCTTGTTCTCCCCTTCCTTATGATAACTACTGAAATAGCACTTTTTTCTTTTGAAATTCCTTATGAAGCTCTTCCCTGGTTGAAGTTAAGATATTTAGAGCATATTGTGACTACATTCACTGTCTGAATTTCTAAAATAACCCCAATACCTGTATTGCGTGGATTATTTGTAATTTTAAGTATTGCATGCATGAATTGATACATTCCCTACATCATAGAATTTTAATATAATCATAAATGTATGAATTATTTCAATTATGTTAATATATTAAATTCTTGAAATAGATGTTAATGCTGTACCTCTGAATCTATGAAAGCTAGAAAACTAGTCAAGATTTCAAAACAATATGCTATTTCCTAAGTAAATACAGCACAAGGTATCAAAACATATAACAGCACTATACAATCTTGTGGTCAATACAGCATCTAACAACGCAACTTAAGGAAACAGATTACTGACCCTGGAATACAGTAGATCAAGATGGTAAAAATGAAAAATTAGTTTTATGCAAACCTTATGTTATGCCACTTGTCAGCCTGTGTCATGTACTCTTCAGCCATCGAGTCTCCTGTGAACAATGGAAGATTGAGTAAACCACAACTTCTATAATAAAAATTGTTTAGTCTTTCTTTATGATAAAATTTATGGCAATTCACTGTAACTAGACTCAAATTTAGTATTAGTTATGAAACTTCTAAAGCATTTTCAACACTTTCTTATCCAATCAGAATTTTCAGTTGATGCAGTATCACACAGAAATCCTGTTTTCAATATATTTCAGTTGAATGCTCAATACAGCAATTTCTGATCTCACAGCTTCCTTGTATTATTCTTCAAAGCACAGAAACAATTCAAAGACACAAAGAGCCACATCAACATTGAGCCTTACATGTTTCAGTAAATAAAACAAAGGGATTTGACAACCCCAGCTATAACAGTCTTTTTAGATAAATAAAAAAAGCTACTAAATTAGAGATACTTTCATTTCACAATATTGTGAAATTTATTTAAATAAAATGAACTCCATTGGTTAACAGATTGGTTTCTAACAGTAATTTAGAGATGTATATGTATTTAGAGATATATTATCAATAAACCACTGCAATCCCACTGTTTTTACTAAAGAAATGCAACTGAATATTTAAAACATATTACTAGCTAGGAAATAATTGGCTTTTAAGTCAACTGTCACACTGACATAACCACAGACCAAAGAGCGACGGCAGTGTTAGTTACAAATTCACCCAGATGAAATAGAAATAATTAGGTGTAAAAATTCAGTCTCACACTTAGTAAGACTGAACAGTACACAGTAAAGGATCAGTGTCATTTAAAGGCAACTGCAGTGTATGCCGTATCACCTGATCCAAAAGTAGTGACCTCTTTGATTCAAATGCAAAATATCTTCTCCTGCTGCAGATGGAATTCACAAGGAAAGTGTTCAATAGAAAGATGACATTTTCAGTGGGGCAGAAAGGTATTTGTCAGTGCCTTATTACATCTTGGATTTCAGTTAGCTTTGAGATAAAACAGCAAAAAAAAAAACAGCATTAAAACTACAGCCAGATCTTTGCTTCTTGCACCATTACATCTGGATCTTTTTTCATTTGCAATAAGATACTGTAAGGCTTCCAAAAGAAGAGAAATAGAAATCACATTTCAGTCATTTTAATGCCAGATATATGATGCACTTCATGATGTCTGTCTAACTCTGCACTAGGAGATAAGGGTGACATCATTTACATTTTCTCCAGCACAAAAGAAAAGCACTGAATTCCTTGAACCGTAACTGCCCCATCAATTCTTCTACCCTCACATCCCACTTTCTATTATTAACACTGTATATCCATTCTGATGCTTTTGATCCTCTACTATGAAAAGTAATTTGCCTTCTCGATGGATAAGTATGAAATTTGCTTTAGCACATTTCATGAGTTCAAACACTGGCCCATATAGATTTCCATCATGGGAGGTTACCTTTTAACTACAAAAATGTACAGATTTAAACATTTAAGATGTTTACTTGTGTTTCTTATTTAAGGACACAAGTATGTTTTTGCTGGGTTGATCATGGAACTAGGAGTTCGGAGGACAATTCTTAACTGTCTCTTGAATATCTGTGCAACCCTGATTTGGTATTAACTTCTCTAAAACCCTGGATAACACTTGTCATCCTTTCCTCATATCTGTGTTATAATTAGAAAGATTGGCACAGATGAGATGGTGTTACAAAAGGAAAGGTACTCACCTGCCTCTGAAGATCTAGGCTCAGAGAATAGACTCCACAAGGCAGGGATCTTTAACCAGAGATCCTTCCCCAGTGGCAGTCAGCCCTTAAACGCCATCTAAGAGAGGTGCAGCCAGGCTCCACCCCTTCTGGTCACACAGAAGAATTGCCTTCACCTGTGCTCCCAGGGCTGACCAGGTCCCCTTTCCCCAGGTGCTCAATCAGTGCTTCAGGCCATGACTTAGCAGTTCCCATACACTGTGGTATGAGGATAGCTCAGTCAACTCAGGAAATGTGACAGGAGGGAAAACTTAAAAATCATACAGGTATGATTCAATTGTTGATTTCTTTGTTAACAAAAAACTTAAGCTCTACACCACACAGATATGGTTACAATAATATCCAAAATTATGCCTTCCATTCAAAAAAGCAGCCTTTCAAATATCAATTCCCACAGCTGTAAGAAATACTGTTACTAAAATAATTAGTTTCACACATTAAGAAACTGAGAAGAAGAGAAACTAAAGACTCGCCTGTAATACAGGGATCATATCAGGATCAATACAGGCAAGAACTGGTGATAAAATACTCCTCTCCTGATTTCAACAGGAAAAGGAAAATTTAAGACACTTGTCCCCTGGATTCAAGAGAAAGGACAAAATCTGGAAAAATGGTCAATTTTAGAACAAATTGTTCTTTTGGATATAAAATTCATCCTATGAAGAAGGAATTACACAAAATGATTGACATCAGTAAATATAAAATGATAATATCTAATACATCTGTTTATACTTCATTTTGGAATCTAAATAGCTGAAAATATGTGATAGTAGTTGGACATCTGCTATCTGTGGACACAGGCAATGGAGTGAGAAAGCATCTTTAATTGACGTTCTTCCTCATTTCCCCATGCACTGGGTAATGAATACCAAGATACAACACTGTATGACTACACTGAACAAGAAATTATTTTCCTGATCAGAGCATTGCTTAAATATCACACACCTTCTGCTGATTTTCAAAACACTTGTAAATAGGTTTCTACCCTATATATATATATATATATATAACATTTGCAAGCTTCGATATCTTTTACTACGCAATACTAGAAAATAATGCAAAATACAAACAAAACACACTTACAAAAATAGTTTATCACATTGCTATAAAAGTTAGATTTAACAACCACAGAATCACCAAGGTTGCAAAAGACTTCTAAGATCACCCAGTCCAACCATCCACCCATCACCAGTAGTTCTCACTAAACCACGTCCATCAACACAACATCCAAACATTCCTTGAACACCTCCAGGGTCAGTGACTCCACCACCTCCCTGGGCAGCCCATTCCAGTGCCTGACCACTCTTTCAGAAAAACAGTATTTCCTAACATCCAGCCTGAATCTCCCCGGTGCAGCTTGAAGCCATTCCCTCTTGTTCTACCACCAGTTACATGAGAGAAGAGGCCAATCCCCAGCTCACTACAACCTCCCTTCAGGTAGTTATAGAGAACAATAAGGTCTCCCCTAAGCCTCCTCAGGGAGGAGTCTAACCTTTATCAGGTTAGACTCTGCTTTGTGTAAGTAATGCTGAAAAAAAAAAAACTGCCATATCATGTAAGATCTTTTAAAGAATACCTAAACATATTCTATTTCCCGGAAAACTCTTGGAGTTTCCAAAAATGTTAACTTACCTTTAATACTTCATTAAAATTAAATGAAATCTAAATTTCATGAAAATATTTTTCTGCAAGTTTAAGGTCAGTGAAGAATTTCTTTTTTTCTTCCCCCCCCCCCGAGTTTGATTGTAAACAACCAATGCTACAAAAGATCCTAAACTGCAGTTTCATAAGACAGCACTTCCTGCCAAGGATTACATGCAGGTTGTTTCCTCCCCTACTCACAGCATCACACAAATCCTGATGTGGAAAGGATGTCCAACCTGCTGTAACAGAGCCACGATTCACACACAGACCTGATTTCCTTAAAACTTGAAACAGATACCAGCAACAAACTAACAAACTAAAACCATAGAGCACTTCTCTGACACAAACAGGCTCATCCTAGAATGCTTTTTCTAGCAGGAAGGATGGGTTAGACTACATAGTCAACTGAAACCTAAGAGCCATCAACTCTGTACTGACGACACCTATGGTTCAAAGCAATTCTTGGATAAACACTTGCCAGCAACATGCCCATACACATGTATGGATAAAAATTAGAAGCAGTATTTCTTTATGTTTGTAACATTACAGGGTGTGTTTCATTGAACAATTCTTTGAAGCATAAAAATCAAGTGCCATGAGAAGACACAAACTTATTAACCTTGCACAAATTCACACATATATATTCAATTCAGAAAACTTACAGAAGCTTTTTACAGTTTGATTTTTTTTTCCATCTTAATACAGATGCATTAACGCATTGAATGATAGGCTGTTCATACCCAGCCAGATTTTTTCCTAAAACTTTGAACAAGAGAAAAAAAAAATACTACTTGTACTGATCAGATTATTTCTCAAGGAGACAATCCAAACTATTTGTCAACCAGATTAAGTGAAAGGCTGTGAGTTTGCTTAAGTTTTGCTCAAGCAAAATAGAAAGTCCAAGTTTATTCTGATTTAAAGTAAAAAAAAAAAGAAAAAGGAGGGAGAAGTAAGATAATATGCTTTTCTAGGAAGCCAGTCCATAATTAAAGAAAAATTTGTTTGTTTAAAAAATATAAGTTAAACCAAACACTACCCCTAAAATAGCAAGCAGACAGGTAAGCTTCCTAAGCACTTTCATGTTGATATAAGCTGTTGAGTTTTGATTTTTTTTCCTCAGCTTTTTTCAGATGAACATAGATGGATGCAGAGATTCCCAGTGGCTAACATCAACATTTCTTAAACGCAACAAAAATAAGAATCATTTTCCAATACAGTTTAGCTACAGCACTATTAACTGACAGTCAACCACCTCTTCAGAATAAATACTGACACCAGACGTAACACTATAATGCAATGGAAAGCACAGCAATAAGAACAAGGTAGCAAAGTCCCAGGCAGCAGCAAGTGAGGATAAACCCAAACACAACAACCGTGGGCACAGAAACAAGATAAGGAAGGGAAAAAACAAAAAAAAAAAAAAAAAAAAAACACAACCAGCTTACCTTTAGAACGTCTCCAGGTATACACAAGAATCTCCAGCAAGATACTCACACCACTACTGCCAGCTCTTAAATGAAATCTGGAAAGGGGTGGATCCTGGCTCCACCCCTTCCAATCACTCAGGTACATTGCATGCACCTGAGCTGCCCTGGGTTGGCCTGCCTTCCCACCAGGTGCTCAATCACTGCTTCAGGCCACTACTCAGCATTTCTGCTACAGCCAGGTTTGCAGGAAATTCCATTACAGTAATTCCAAATTATAAAAAGCCTAAACACCACTGCAAGCACACTCTCTGTGTAAACAAGGAGGTTTAAATTCTGTAACGCTCAGGTAAATATCTAGCTGGAGAAGGGCTATCTTTGGTTTAGGCCAAGTCTTTGCAGGGCAGTTCAGGACACAGAACGTAGTTCTGCAACTGGTCCCTTCTCACTCCATCTGCCACCTGTGATATGCCCAGCCAGGTGCTTACAGACAGGCAGATGGCTGCAACCAGGGTTATAAGAGATTTATAACACCGTCTCTTTTCTGCTCACGTATAAATAAGGCACAGCAGTTTGGATTCTGTTAATAAAACATCCATCTCCAACTATCTACTGCCTTGCAACTTTACTAAAATCAAAGGTTTATTTCAGTTAAAAAGCAGACATTCTGAGAAATATATTAAAAATGCTGCTTGCATGTTTAGCTCTGTAGTTTACCACCATGTAATTTCTTCAGACCTTCTTCCAAAACATGAGCAAGTTTCTTTTAAACACCTCCAAAAACCAGCAAACCCTATTTATATTACTTCTAGCAGTAAAAACTCTGTGGCACCAAAACACAACTTAGTGATGCTGCCACTGAGTTACTCAGCTCCTCCCCAGATGAATGTGATGCTATGAAAAGTTAACTGTAAGTCACCTTTTTTCAACATCAGTTACAGAAAAAAAAAATCACTACACAAGAACAGAGCACCAGCAGCTTGGAACTCTGAATTCTACACCCTGTGGTCTTGTTACTGAGTCTTGTCATCTTTCTGACTTCATCTGCAGATAACGAAGTATTAAACCTTTCTAGAATTATATGTTTTGATGCTAATGCATGAAAAGTGCATTCGTTTTTTGTAACTGAAATACTTCAGTGTGCCTTTTAAGATTATATAAGGAATGTTTTTTGCTCACATTAAGAAAAACAATTGTATTCTTAAAGTTTAAAGAAGTCCCTGAAAAGAAGTGAATGCTTTTCATTTATCCTGTTATCTTTTGGTTAGTAACACCAATGCAATGCTTATGAAAAGAACTCTGTTATCCCCTTACAAATACGTGAGCATATTCTCGCTTTGATGATCACAACAAACTTCTGTAAACGTGAATGGGAGTATGGCGTACGAAGTGAGGGCAGAATACAGCCTAGCATACAACACATCCAAAATAGTTCCTTGTGGCTGATCTCTTGGCAGTTTTCATACTCTCTCTTAAAACCATTAGAATTTGTGCAGGCACTGGTGCATTACAGGATCCCTTAAGTAGCTCTCATTATCTCCTCTCTTCTTAACCACATAATGGGAAAAAAAACGAGAGCACCGTACACAGATCACATTGAAGAAGGAAAACTTGCCTTGAAATTTTTCAACTGGTAAACCTATTTTCTATAATGCTTAGTAGTGAATCACTCTTAAGTGCTGGACTATTCACTCATGTATGTGTTCTGTGCCAAAGGTTATCAGATTGCAAAAGTGTTCACATCTTAGAAAGAACCCATCATTCACCATCACCTTACTCTGACACAACAGGAACAAAATATGTCCCTCTAGAAGGAATAAGAGAGGGGGGAGAAGGGCAGAGAGTATCCCATATTAACCATATTAACACTGCCACACATTTTCTAAGGGAAAAGTACAGACTACTGTAATGATAATAGGAAAGTTACATTTTTACATTATGGAATGAGATCTTCCTGATTATTTTAAGCACATGGAGCCTGTAAGATGGAGAAAATTAAACTGGAGACTGATGTTCTCAATGGAAGGTAGGCCAGCTGCCTTCTCCCAGTCTCTCATACCGCTAGAGGCCATCGCAGCAGTGGCAGTTACTTAGGAAGGAACCACCCTCTCCAGCATAGCTTTTGGGCTCATGCACAGCAGCAGATCAACGCTGCTCTCCAGCAGCCCAGCAGGGTGACAAGGCATACCGACGGCCCACTCGCCTTTGCTATCCTCCCTTCTCCCAGTTCAGGCAGCATGGAAAGTACGTTCTCCTAAGGACACAAGTAGAGGTTCTTCTGAATTGACTGATGGCTTCCTGTGTTTAGTGTGGATTCCTGCCTGTCTGCAGCAGGAACCAAACTTAGGTTTCTCATTCCTTTGCATGTATCAAAATAGTTTCTCAGTAATACACTAATTCAGTTTATGTGGGTAACTGTTAGGCTAGGGCAGGTGCTCAGGTCTTACCGAGGCTGTGTTCACCCCACACCTGGTGCATAAAACCCTTAAAAACTACTGTTTCCTCAGTCCTACAGATAGAAAGGTGCCACCTCACAGTGTAGTTTCTACTCATTCTATCACACAATGAAACTGGGGTTTGCTGTTCCAGATGATGCTGTCACCACGAAGTTGAGGCTAGGAGAAAGTGCTTACTTGAATGCACCCACAAACAGCATTATTTGCAAATCTGTCCTCCCATCACACACCTTGTGAGACTAACAGCTGAAGAAAGATTTCTCCAAGTATTTCACTTTATACCACTATCACTTGTGAGATTAATGACTGAAAAAAATCACACATGCTTTTGCAGTTATCATTCTGTCCATGTTTCTGTCACTGCTACACTGACCAAGACAGAGCTCTTTGAAAACTACTACTGTCGTTTACGAATAAAAAAAGGGATGTCACAGTTGCAAAAATTACCTATTGTATTACTGTATTTTCTAAAATGGAAGACTAACACAAAAAGCATTATGACATTCAGCAGGTGACTATAGGCTTAGGATCAAGAAATATGCTTCAGCGAATCAAAAATCAATCGGCTAAATTAATCACAAAAGTGAGACATCTGGTTCCCACGTTATTAACCTTAAAGGTAAACTTAGGAGATATTACTAGAAAACTTCAAATTTAAGTTTTCAAATCAATGTAAGATTGATTGATTGCATGGCCAAAGAAAAGCACAGCTACGGCATACAACAGTAAACACATACATTTCTGCTCCAACGTGTGCACATTATCATAAGTTACATTAGAAAACTCAGGTAAAAAAAAAAAAATCAGAGATGAGAGCTGCCTGTGGAAGTTCATTACTTTTACATTTCCATCTCTGAAGAAAGATGGAATCCCCTTTCTGGCACATCATACAATTTTCTTTGACAGTTTCGCTGATAAGCACTTACAGTTTCTCCGAATGGTAACACCCATACCCTCACAAAACACGCGGAGGTTATCTGATAATCAGAAGCCATCTAGACAACAGACAGCTCTTCTCATTTTTCTGGAGGTGCAGCACGAACCCCGAGCCACACGGGAGGCTGCAGAGAACGACTCCTGCAGCAACCCGGGCTGGGAGCCATCCCAGCACAGCGCCAACCGACCCGTTCAGTTTGTGACTCGTGGAGCCTCAACGCAAACGCAGGCAGCAGGAATTCTGAGCACGTCCTCAACAAACCTAAGTGCTCGGAGAGCCAGTGATTCAAAATAAGCTACTGTCGTTTGCAATAGCAGAGAATTAACCATATCTGGGGATGATTGTCACTGCCTCTGACAACTGCCTCTCACAGACCGCAGTGAGCGCACAGTCGAGGCACGCGAGCTGCCTGTGTTACTTCTGCTTTGGTGAATAGTTTTGGAAGATCGGTGCCCCGAGGAATCGAGCGCTCCTCGGAGATGTTAGCTGCCAGCATCACCGGCTCGGGGGACAAAAGGTAGAAAACCACGATATATGTCTCCAAAGGGGACAAGCGGCAACATTCTTCCATTAACTTAGGACCGCTGGGGAATAGCAACGCCACTTCACCATCAGCTGGCACTCGAGCAAAGAGAAAAGCGCATCACCTCATACCTGCCTGTCACGCTCCACGAGGCGTCCCGCCCCAGCCCGCTCACCTCAGGGCTGCCCGCTGCCAGAGGCGCGAAGGCGCGGCGCCGTGTGGTGAGGGCGCAAGGCGCTTCCCGCGCGCCGCGCCCGCCACGGCCACCCCGCAGCACCAGAGCGGGATGCGCATGCGCGCGCGCCAGCCGCTAGCCCGCCCTCGACACGCGGCGGCGCTCGCCTCGCGGCCCCGCAGAACTACAGCTCCCATGGTGCACCTCGCCCGCCCGGCCCCGCTCACGCCGTAGGGCGCCGAGGGCGAGGCCCGCCCGTCGCGGCGCGCTGCACGCCGGGCGTCGTCGTTCTCTGAGCCGCGTCGTCGGCGCTCGGCAGAAGGGCGGCGTTGAGGCTTCTGAAAGCGCCCCCCGCCCTCTCGCGTCGCTCCGCGCCCGTTCCCGAGCGAATTCCTGCGATCGCTCCCCGTCGCGTTGCGTTGAAGCCTCCGCGGCCGCCGTAAGTCCCCGCGCCCCGCAGCGCCCTGCGGCCGGTTTGAGCCTCCGCGCCCGCCGTAGGCCGCCGCCCGTCAGCTGCCGCCGCCTTTGTGGAGCGGGCGGAAGCGGAGCGGGCGCTGGGCCCGGCCGAGGGCGGAGGGCGCGGAGCTGAGCGGGTCCCGCCGGCAGGTGCGCGGGGTCCCACGGCGGGGCCGGGGCTGCCGTGCCGCCGCTGTGCCGCCCGGCCCGGCCGTGAGGGGCGCGGCCGCGGGTGGGGCCTGGGAGCGGAGCGCGGCCCGGGGGCAGCGTCGGGCGGGGGCCGCTCTGCTGTGCCGGCGGTGCGTTATTGGCTTTTAGCGCTTCAACGTTGGCACAGAACGTGGCTGAAAAACTACCGATGTGCGCGCTGGGGTTAGGCGGGAGGCTCGCATCGAGTTCTGCTCTTAGATGCGCTGTGCGAGCACGCGTAGCGCGGGTGTTCTTGTTGTGCGCCCGTGAGGGCTTGTATCGCTGATGCGTGTAACGGCTGTAGGCCCGCAGCCGTGCCGGAGCCACTCCTGCGCTGTGGTTACTGGCGTGGACGTGCTGAGCAGGAAGATGCAGCCGCTGTTGGCCCCGCCTGCTCACACGGCTTTTCCTGCCCGGCTTCTGATCGTCGCCTCCTGAAGGGGTTTGGGTTTGGTCTGCTTTTGTTCGTGCTTGGCTTTCCCATCTGTGCTTGACCAAATGTAGCAAGTCTTTGATAGAATTTCGGTCATTGGAAGCCCTGCCCATTTCTTAGCAGCATACACAAGATCTATAAATGAAAGACAAAAGGATCAGCGATGCACATACTTCACAGGGTGTTTTTGGCCTCCCTCCAGTTACCTACTCTCCTTGCCAGTTACAGTAATACTACTACATCTTTAATTAGGTTGGTGTTTTGGCTCCTGCAAGCACGTCTAAAGGATACATCGTGTTCATCCTGCTAGGTTATAAAATGCCAGTAATTAAGGGGCTGCAGTAAAAAGTAAAGATGTGTGGGCACCCTTCCTACTGTTTGCTGTGTGCAATACCATAGGTGGCTCTGGGGCTGTGTAGAATTCTGTGCAACATAACATAACCTTGTCTTCAGAGCTCCATGTATCATTCAAAGCAGCTCTTTTGAAAAAGCTCTTCAGAAATACATTGGGAAAAGGTGCTGTCATCTTATCATCCTTCTGTCTTTTAAAACAATGTTTTTAGCAGTGAAAATCTGACAAGTGTGATAACAGGAATGTTTTCAATTCTTCAGTTATAATTTTAGGTCTTTTCACTGTTTTGTCTTTAGCCACTTAGCAGTTACATTAATGATAACAATTTTTCTGTAATAAGCAATCTTAATCAAAACTGCTTGGAGTGATTTCTGTGTTGATCAGTGTTGCAGTCATGTCTGACAAAAGTGAACTGAAGGCGGAGTTGGAGCGCAAGAAGCAGCGATTGGCTCAGATCAGGGAGGAGAAGAAAAGAAAGGAGGAAGAAAGAAAGAAAAAAGAAGTAAGAAACTGTTTTCTCTTTGAAATCTGACTGTTTGCTAATGTAACTTGCCCCAAATATATGTAACGTGCCTAAAAAGAGAAGGTTCACTTAGTCATTTGCTACCTGTTATCTAGGGAATGTCTATTTAATGGTCTGTGCAAGTGTAGTGCTTTCATTTTGTGAGAACAAAAACCTGATTTTTAGGATTGTCCGTACGGTAAGGTAGATTTTGAAAACACTTGCATTTTTAGAAATAAGAACAATAGTCTTGTGTGCGTGGGACATCGTTAATGAAATTACTGTGAGGAGTGGCTGAAGTATTACTCAAAAACCCTATTTAATTATTTGTGATGGCATAATTTAGAGAACTCCGTTCTGAAATGAAGTTTCAGAGATGTCTGGATGAACTGTCTGCCAGTATGGTTACCATACAAACAACATGCTATGTTCTTTGGCTCTGACACAAAATTTGTTATGCTTGATTTCTTTCTGCTAAGTTATGTGACAATCTGTGATACATTACTAAATTTCTCCTAAAAGGGGATTATACATCATCAACACAATGTCTGCTGAAGTGCTTTGGTGTGCTGTGTCACCTCTTCATGATGTCTCTTCTTTTAGTTATGATCTTGAAGATGTTTTCAGTTAGCGTATGACTGAAGCCCGGGCATCTGCCAGCAAAATGATTCAGGGAAATCCTACACTTGTGCTCTAATGATGATGTAATTCTGTATTGCCTGTGCTTGTGCTTCCACCTGTGATGCGGTAGCTTATCAGTTGGGAACTTGCTCTCAGGTTTGGAAAAGGCTTTTTTCAAAGATGTATAGTAGGTCAAAGGTATTGTGCAGTCATGAGAGGAACCTTTCTTCATTCTGTAGGATTATTGTAACTGGGTCTGGATTTTGCCGCTTCTGTCGAAGTCTGGTATTTCTATAATTAAAATTAAAAATACGTGCTTGCCAGTGACTAACTTGTGGACACTTAAGCTAGGAATTAAATTATTACTGTAGTTGTGTGAGAAGTTAAATGAAATTGAGGAAAAAATGGAGAGATCAGCATCTTTCACTGAAGAGCCCGCATTATTTCTAAATTACATGTGAGTAGGGGTGTCATTTTTATGCCTTTTTTTGTGTGTGTGTATGTGAAATCTAACAGATAATAAAACAACTTGAACAAAACTTATAAAGAAACTTTAAAAAAAACAATTTGAAGACAGCACTAAAGCTACAAAACCTCTTAATTCCTCCTGTCTGGTTTTACTTTATCTGTAGAAAGATCCATCAGAATTATTAGTGAGGTGTTTAATGTGTCTGATAGGTTTCAGTAGCACAGAAAGCATAGTGGTTAGATCTCAGAAATAAGATGAAACTGTTCTTAATGCCTTTTAAATGCCTTAATGCAATTATTGAATTATTTCTAGACCGATCAGAAGAAGGATGTTCTTCCTGCTCAAGAAGAATCTGACCTTGAAAAGAAGAGAAGAGAAGCTGAAGCGTTACTTCAGAGCATGGGCTTGACACCGGAGTCTCCTGTTGGTAGGAATATTCATAGTATTTTATGAGATAAATGTTTTACCCTTGTTGTTAATATTTGTGGCAATTATATATTGTTTCAGTACATATCACTAGTAATACTTGTAAAAGATATATTTTCAACTTAGTAGATTATTTGGAGTGTTTTGATTAAAATATTACATATGTAATATAGTATTACATATATAGTATAACATACATAATATAATATTCCTCTTGCACATCATATTTCTGATGTTTTTTGTTTGTTTTTTCTCTTTCCATAATGCTTAATCTTTAATTCTGAGATTTTCTTACGGCATTGGCTCATTTTCTTGCTGCACCCTTTATTTCCTAATTTTTCCTTATCTTAAATATCTGACTGACTTTGATGGAGTAGTAGCAAAGCTAAGCATAAAATCTAATTGTCAGAGATTCATATCTATTCATATCTATGCTGTTCTTCCATGATTTGGTTTATTGTATTTTTGCGTTTAGCCTTTACTTAGCTGCCTCCCTCTGGAAGATGAAGTTGAAGAGGGTGATACTTCAACTCTGCTTTTTTTTATCTCTAGTTCTGAAATAAAAGAGGAGTTAAAACTTAGTTTTCAGTTTGGCTCAGTGGTGACAAAAGTGTATTATTTCAACCAAGTTTGCAAACAAGAAGTAATAGTAATTGGTTATGGCTATGGTCTGTGTGATTACATCTTTATAATTGTTTTTGGACAGTCCTCACGCATTATAAAAGCGCAGCAAACGACATTAAAGTTGCTCCCACGGCCACATCCACAACATTAATTTTAATGTGTGTTGTGTGTGTGATTCTGTTGGACTCCTACTTAACTGCACCTTGGCATGCACATGGATACTTGGAGAAGTTAGTTTCATCCCTTTCAAGACATCTGAATCAAGCTACAGTGCCTGCTGGTAGCTCTCAGTCCTGCCTGAAGCACAAGCTGGGTGCAGGCTGGGCACTGGCATGGTGTGGCAGCACACTGGTGATGCACCTGAACTGAAGCTATCTCCCATCTGACCAGCATGGTCTGCAGGTAGCGTGAGCTCCTGCTGATGCTGTGGATAATTGGAGACTAGATTCCTTCATTAAAAAATTGCTTTAAAAGCTCATAACGCAGTTACAGTCCTGGTAACTGCCAACAAGAGGTGGCTTTCTTATAGGAAAAGAGACCTTAGTGTATGATAGAGAAAAAAGCATACTTATCCTTTTTATAAGAAACCAAAAACTTGTTTGTGAATGAAGAACAAACAAAAACTTGTTTGTGAATGAAGAACTTTCAAGTTGGCGCGCTCTATTGGGATAGTGCCACCAGAGGGCACTGTAGCATCAAACGAAACTACTGATTTTTTTTTTGCCATGCTTACCCCGAGATAGAGCAGTGCAGATGGTTTTTGATAAGTTGCTAATTTCACCTGTTCAATTAAAAGAGGGTGACATTAAAGTGCCATCGTTTCAGTAATGCACAGAAACGTTGGGATGTACAGGCCTACAGACGTTGCTTTTAGTATAAACTGTTCAGTAGATGGTGATGGTGAGTTGCAGACCATGAAAGCTTCATACACATGCATATACACTTATGTATTTATGAAGTATAACTATATGATTTTTAGACGCATATGAAAGTCCCCTTGTAGGCATGCAATTTTAATAAATAAAGTCCATTAATTAAAAATAGTCAAAATACTGACTGTTTTTCGAATTCAGGATGGAATTTCTGTCAACCAGAACCATGTCTCTGTCTTGGGATAGGATGGAGGCACTCTTCAGAATTCCCAACGTAGCGGTGATTTCAGGAAATTCTCCTGAAATGTTGCATACCTAATTTCAGAATTCTCCCTCAGTACTCATCCTGACACGATGGATACCAACTAGTAGCTGTAATTTGTCTTCAGTCAGTTGAAGTTTCTTCTTTGGTGTTGCTAAGGAGTGAATCTGCACAATAAATGTTTCACATTACTGAAAAGCATAAAAGAAATTTCAATGCACATCCTGATTCTTAAGCATAAACTTAAGGTTCATTAATAAGTTTCACTGTTTCTTTGAAAAATAAAAATAAAAATCATTTTCTGAAAGAAAAGTTGAAAGATTTTTTGAAGTAGCTTTGTGCTGCTTAAATTGCATGAGTGCATGGTAATCATCTGTTGTTATGTATCCGTTAAAAAAAAAAACACCATGTTGCTTCTTAAAATGCAATTGCAATCTTCATCTAAGTGATGGGAATGAACTGACTTGTATCAACAGGTTCTAGTGTATCAGTACTAGGCTGCTTGTCATGTGAAAAGAAAGGAAGCATGAAGACTTTCCCCCCCTAAAATGCACCACTAACAAACATCACTGTAACACACTGAACTTTGTTGATTGGGTATAACTAAAGCAAAAATATGCTCTGTGACAAAGCCACATTTTTTTTTTTTGGTCTGCACTTCTGTGATTATATGATTAGAAAGAAAGTTACTAAGCTAAATACTTTCAGTTTTCTGAAAAATTAGACACTAATATCAGAGGTATGTTAACAAGTGTTTTTCTTTGATGTGTAAGCAACATGCTTTGGTGGAAATCACCCTTTGAAAACTGGTGCTACCATTTGTTAGAAGTTCAGATTTTAAAAATTTATTTTCCTTTCTTTTCTTTTAATGCCTTTTCCTCCATGTCTTCTTGTATGCACCAGATGCATAAATACCAAACAATTGCATGAAATCCAGCATGAAATGTTAACATTGTCTTTTCCCCTCTCTTTCTACTATTCATTTTCATCCATGTTGGTTTTTTTTGTTTGCCATCACTTTTTTTTTTTTAAATACTTCATGTTGAATTAATTTGAAAACATCCTAAGCTGTGCAACCTCTGCGAGTAGTAACAGCGGATACCTGTCTGTTTCACTATTTAGTCCCTCCTCCTACCTCTCCGTCTTCCAAATCCGTGAGTACGCCAAGCGAGGCTGGGAGCCAGGACTCCGGCGATGGCGCCGTTGGATCCAGGTATGTCACCTTGTTTGTTCTTGGGCTTAATGCTTACATTCAGAATAATTAAACTTAAGAAATCAAGGGTCGACTCTACAATAATATTGAATCTGTGAACAGTGGCTACCTCATAGAAGTGCTTTACTTTTAAAATTTGAAATGCAACTACACAGAATGAGTTTTAGATTGCTAACATGATTTTAGAGTTCTTTAAACTTACAGTTGCAAAGCTTAAACTTTAAAGAGTCTGAATGTCTTGTGGTAATGTTCTTGGAAGCATGAATATCTCTGACAGTAAAACAACTAAGGGGTCAAACTTCTGAGCTCTTCTCAGCTTTCTAATGGATACAGGCTGTCTCCTTTCCTCCATTCTGCTCAATCTAATAAAAGATAAAAGATACTGCCTTGTTTCTACTTTTTGTTGTTGGTTTGTTTTGTTTTGGTTTTTTTAATACTCAGAACTATATTTCTCAAGATCTTCCACCTTGTAGTCATTTTCAGAACTGTTTGTACCACTCATGATCGTTTGGCCAAAGGATAGCATTTGTACAGCCATGTTTTTTTCTTCAATTCCAGTGCTTTTTCTATCCCTTTGAGCAATGTGTTGTGCATAAGAGCTTGAGAAATGCTTTCTTGTCAAGTATTTCTGTTGACTTACAAATTCAGAATGGAGATTCACGGGTGAAAATTTTTTTACTGTTTCTCAGGTCCAGTCTGTGAACACAAGCAACATTTGCCTATTAGTATTGATTAGTATTTTTTTATTCCCCACAAGATAATTACTCATGTACTTAATTTCCTGAATATACATTGTGGATGAAGTTTAGTTAAAGCACAGCTATCTCAAATTGCATTCATGTTTATATGAGTCTTTGCTTTGGAGAAGGACTGAATACTTAAACCACTTTGAAACATCTTTTAAAAAGGCTGTAGTAAATCTTTGTATACACGTGGATTATGTCTATGTCACTACATGCAATCTTAGCCTGAAAATAGTCAAGATTTTAATGAGCTGCACAAAGGTTTACAAGTTGTTTAATTCTGAGCAGAAACCAGCAAGAGACGAATACAACAGGCAGTTGATATGAACCTCAACATTTTTTAAATGCTTGGGTGCAGATTTGTGCGTAGTTTATTCATAATGCAATTGGAAATCACTTGTCGTGTAACTTGTCGTGAAGAATCAGTAGCGTTGTTCTCAACTGGGCTACTAGCAAGTTTAAAGTTATTTGAGTTCTGTTATTACTGGTTATCAAATTGTCATTTTATATTTAAATTTGCTGCCTAGAATTAAAAAAAATAGATGATTTGGTATATAAATTCACTTAAGGTGTAACAAACTTCTGGGAAACAAAAGAAACAGTATTTTATATCCATGTGATACATAGCTAACAGATTTATTGTATCTCTGAACATTACTTTTTTTAAAACAATATTTCTGAGGAAAAAATAACAAGTACCATAGTACTTGTTCTGTTAACTATTTAAAAGGCAAGTAAGGCAGGTTACCCCTGATATCGCTGAAGAGCTTTTGCAAGTGTTTTTTGTTGTATACGTTTTTAAAACATAATTTTATCTTAAAAAAAAAAAAAAAAAAGATTGAAGATTGAATCTGTGAAGCATCTCGGGCACCAAACTTAAGTCTATTTCATCAAGACTAACAGTAGGTACATAAGGAATGAGCATGTTCAGAATAATTAATTTTGTGCACAAAACATACGTAACGGTTTTAGAGATTCCGATATTAAGCTATGGCAATGGATGTAATGTCAGTTATGTAGAATGATTTGGTAATTGAGTACGGTGGGTTTGTAATAATTATTTTTAGTGTAACTAGCTATTCTTCTAGTATACTTTCTACAGGAAAGAGGTAATAAATGGAGCATTCACAATTTTGAGTGTTCATTACATGGCTTATAAATTTTGGCAATCAGCTTTACCTTTTGGATTTCTGCACTTGCTTTCTAAGAACACTGCCATGCATGGGATACAAGTGGAAACTGATGCTTTACTGACTTGCCATAGTAAAATAATGGGTTCTTTGTTTTTGACTTGCTGTAAAACATTTAAAAATATATTTTAAAATATATGTTTTAAAATATAGCATCTAAAAGTTTCAGAAATCAATGCACATTTGTCTGTTAATCTCTTACGTGGTCGTTCTTAAACTCTGCCTGAGAGCAGGAGTTGGACTAAATGAAAATATGAAGGAGAAGGGAAGGTCTAGTTTCCACTTCATTTTTCTTTTGATATGAAGGTGTCTTGAAGTGGATCTATTCTGTTTGTTATTGAACAGGACTTTGTAACGTGTTACTAATATTAAGTCTGCTATTTCCACGGGATTTAAATATCTTCAGTGGAGTTGGCTGTAACACAGATGACACTTAGAAGCCCAAGGCAGTGCTTAACCCGTAATTACTGCAATGTCACATCTTGGAAACTCTAGCAGTTCTCTTTCCCAGTGGAAATGCGTTTTTGCCCCTCTACCAAAGGTTTGTGTGTTGACTCATTTCCTTTACCAATATGACCATTTCCTCCACATATTTCTGCTCTGGGCAAGATTGAGTTATATTAACAAATCTGTCATCTTAAGGCATGGACAGATATGAGCAGATTTAGAAAGGAAGTTCTTAGTGGTTCTCGTCACTATTTAAAATATCTTTATTAGCCTGTCATAAAAGCTACATTTGCAGATCTTCAACTTTCAGTCTTTACAAGAATTTAATTCTTTTCTAATAGCTATGGGGTCTGTGTTTGCTTTTTAACTTTTGTATTGACTGCATGTATCGTTGCACTGAATATTTGCTGAATTTCTTTTAACTGATGTTACATTGCTTCGTTTCTTGTGAACAATGAAATAACAGTAAGCTTACTGTAACTCTAGGATTTCATAGTGTGTATTTGCTTCACTAATCTCTGGCCTTTTTTGCTAATGCTGCATGATTTGTTCAACCTGTGGTATCAGGACGCTGCATTGGGATACTGATCCATCAGTTCTTCAGCTCCACTCTGATTCCGATCTGGGGTATTGCATAGATTTCTTATATTCCTTCTTTCATACACTTGCGAATAATGAGCATAAGCGATTACTTTTTTTTCTTCAGACTTTGAGTTACTGTTAGGAGACTGTTCTGTGAGTTAGAGAAGTTTACTGTCCTTAGATGTAGTGCATTTGGCTCGTAATGGGAAATTTTGGTCTTATTTAATGTAAGTGACATACTTATTTCTAATAATAGAGCTTATTTACTAACGTTTTTCTTTGAGTCTTCCTTTGGCAAGATGTAAACTTGACAGTAATGTCTTTATAATGCTTAGAGTAAATGTATGTTTAAAAATGGAATGACTCCCATCTTTTCTTGTGCATGTCATTCTTGCAAATGACAAATATGTTTATAGAAGCTGTAACTCGTTATAATCACATAATAAAACTGTTATGCTCTGAGTTACAATTCTGCCCACCAGAAGCTTTTCCTTTTTTCTTCCCACTTCTATCTTAGAAAATAGTAAGAAATTTTTGCTTCGTATAGGTACTTAAAAGAAAAATGGATTATTGCTACTGTACATTTGATAATTAGGTTGTACAGAATGTTAAAAAACTAAATTAATATTTTGTTGGTTTTGGAAATACATTTTGCATTGTAATGTGATCCTGGCTGTTTCCATATTTCTGACATGTCTCGTAAGCTAAAGGCAGAATATTCGGAGCTTTCCAGTGATGTATACTGGAGTACTGCACTACAGATAAATCATTTGTCAGTATGTGAACTTCAGGCCTGCAGTTCTAAATAGCATCTTAGAAGTAAATGAAAAAGGATGGCAAAATTAAATAAGCTAGGAAATGCTTTTTAATTCAGAGTAATGAAGCTGGTTTGTTTAAGTTTTGAAGTCCTAAAACCATTTCCCTACAAACACAGCTTATGCAGGCAGATCTGTCCCACTGAAAATATGGGTATTTCATATATGTAGCACTACTGTATGTAGCTACAAAGAGCAAAACTTTAAAGTGATATCATTTCATCCAGATAGCTTGTCTATTTGCACAACTTTCTTTTTGTCTTAGCTGTGGATATAGGTGATTTTAAATAACAGTGATAATAAAGTGTTGATTGTAATCTTGTGATTTTTTCAGGGATAAGTTCCGCTGGTCTTAAGTTTCACAAAGCTATGCTGTGATTTGATGATTTGAGTATTACTGTAGACAGAATACAAAGTAATGCATGAAGTTAACTTTTTTTCTTGATGTTTCTATTAATTTTATGTAGACGCGGACCTGTTAAACTTGGAATGGCCAAAATCACACAAGTTGACTTTCCTCCTCGGGAAATTGTTACATATACAAAGGAGACACAAACGCCTGTCATGACTCAGCCAAAGGAAGGTGAATGTTAATGTAGTACAACCGAATGGATTTTTCTTTTATTTTATTTTAGTGATTGGCTGACTTAGAGCCAACAGTTTTGATCTCAAAACTTAACGTGGTAGAATGGCTATTGATTTGTGATATAATTTGTATAAATTCTACTGCTAAACACTTGTAGGTCTGCCTGAAAAGTGTTACTGGCATTCTACATCTTGTTTAATTGTAAAGTTACTCTTACTGATAATATGTGGCAATTTATTGCTCGATGTATGTTTAGACATTCAGTTTCTTAAGTAGCTGTCAACCAATAAATGAAAGTAGGATATATTTTGGATCGAGAATTCCCCCAGAACTTTCTTGGAGGCTTTATATCCATACAACAAACTGAGTGACAGAATGACAGCAGGTGTGTTTTTTATCTAACTGCATATCCATAAAGCAGAAAGAACCTCTCTTAATTCTTGTATCTTGAGACTTTAAAATGCTGCTAGAGCCATGCTTTTGTGCCAAGGATGATGGAAACATTTTCATTAGATATGCTTGGCAGTCCTGTTAGCTTTAGGTCCTTTTGTGCTATAGGGTGTATTATGCTGATGCTGCAAAATAACAATCCTATTTGTTCCATTTCTTAATTTTCTAGGATGCTTGTTCCACAGAAAGAAAAGTTTAGCTGAATTTCTGTCTAGTTACATATTTGCTTTTGCTGCAGCGTATGTAGTAGCTGTCCACTGCAAACTTAGAAAGCTTTTTCTCTTCAAGACCTCCCAAACTGGAGCATGCAATTGCCTATTTCTCACATATAAGAAAGTTACTGGAACTTATATTAGTAGCAAAGTACTGCTACTTTCACTTAACTTCAGAATCACTTCTCTGTGCCTCAGATGGTTGCATGCTTCAATTTGTGAGCTGAGTTGAGAAAGATTCAAGATAAAACTAATCTGGTGGTTCAGATAGGAAGTAGGGGAAAGCAAGTTAAAACTAAGAGAGTTGATAATTGTTGTGGAAGCTTTTGTGGCACAACAAATGAAGTGACTGTTACATAGGGGATGCGTTGAAGGTCAGCTTTAAGTTATAGACATGAAGATGCCCATTTTGGGTTCACTGTAGCAAAGCTAAATTCAAGCAATGAGTACCTATCACCTGACTGGTTAAGAGGTCACTTATCTCAGAAGCTGACAGAATGGACAGCATTCAGTTGTTCCAAAACCTAAGCCAAGACAGTTCCATGTGCTTCTAGTTAGAGAAGAGAGGTAGACTAAGTTTTTATGATTGCGCTTCTGTGTAGTACAGATGTGCTGTACCGTCCAGGCAGTATTAAATATGGAGTAACTCTTCCCACTATCAGCTACAACCATTTGAGCCACATCTCCACTTGATGTGAAAGTATGTCAAGATTGCATGCAGCCATTGGTGGTGGAGCTAGAATCTGACCTCAGTGGCACTATTGCCTCTTTATGCAAAGAGTTTAAGTACTAATATGTTGCCTTATTATGACCTTAAAGTGTTTGAGAAACTGCTTGTCTTGGGAAGGTGGCTCTTTTTTATTTATACTTTAAAAGATTAAAATCAAGACCTCTCCTAGAAATCAATTTCAATTAATGATTAGAGATCTATTTTTCTTTAGAGTAGGAAGTTTTCTGCTACAGGATGCAAGTTATCTGTACTGTACAGAATATTCAGTTTCCCCAAGTTGAAGTTAATAAGAGTGTTTCATAGTTCTTGTAGGAGGATGTCCAAGTCCAAAGGAGACTTAGAAGGTGAATCCACAGTATTTTATGGATTTCTCATACAAAGACTGAAACCCACAGCTGCTTTTTCCTGTAGTTTCAATTTATACAAGCCCATCACTAATGACATAGAAGAAGAGAAGCACAGAAATAGTGTTGGGGTAGAGATCTTTATGCTCAAAACCTCTTGTTTTGATGAAAATCTAAACATGTCTTACTTCAGTATTTAAATTTTTTCACGTCTTTGTTCTTTTTTTCCAGATTTTTCAATAGCCTTAGTATTCTAATCTTACTATAACAGCTGCATTTATCATGTGAAAGAAATAAAATGTAGTCATGAAATGGTTTGTTGTTCCAAGGAATGCAGCAGAGACAGTAGTTATCTTTTCCTCCATCCTGACATGCTGTGTTTCTGTTTTTTGTTTTTCTCATTCTGTAATGATGACCTTTTTTTTGGATTAGGGACCGAATACATTTATTGTGGCTTAAGTGTTGTGCCATACTCAGTGCTGTTCTCCCTTATTTCATAACTAATAAACCTTAACATCTAGGTCTCTACAGCATTACTAATGCTTCAGTAATTTTTATCACCACCATAACATGAACATACTGTTATGCTGCTCCATTCCCCAGCATCCTCATTCTGCCATCCCTATTTCTGCTGTCTAATTCTATTTCTCACTTCCCATGATGCTGTGTATAATACTCCTGCCTGCTTCTCTCACTGTTCAGTTTTGGTGGATGTGCCTTTCAGTTAGTATGGTCAACTGGTTATTAGGATTGCTATTTGGCCTCTTCTTGACATGCTCTATCAGGCAACAGGCTTTGGATCTACTCTCTGAAGATGCATTTGAAATTGTGTCCCGTTTGTACATTCATTTCTTTTTAGCAGATGGCAGTAGAAGCAGTTTTAGCAACAGAGAAGCAGATTATGTGTGTATTCTGGAATACGTCCTCATGTTCTGCAGGTTCTGTGTTGGCTACTGAGTTCAGTAATTGTTGGTGCAGACATTATTCTTATCTGTTGTTCTTGTTGCATGGCTCTCTACCTTACTATTTGATCTGTTGCTTTTTGATTTGCTAAGCTATTGTTGGAATATGCATGGGAAGAAGTCACCAGTGCAGCCAATAGAAAGATGTATTATTTTGAGTCCTTGAAGTGGTTAATCCAAGGAAAGATAGCTGTACAGTTGAATACACTTCTGCTTACCTCTCAGTCAAGGCTTCTCCCAGCAGACAGGATATTTGGTTGGTGTCATTGTACAATGCAGTGCATATGCAGTCAGCACGGACTGCAGACAGTATTGCTCCATTAGCTTTACTTCTTGAGGAATTTGAGAATTTCATTTAAGAATGAAGATACCAAGTACTTCTGTCCTTTTAATTCTCACTTAAGCAGACTAATAACAATTTGGGGTATATGTTAGTCTTTCAGATGCTTGTTACAGTGAATGTACCATTTTTATGTTCTAATATTCTAAGAAGAAATAACACAGCCTTATATGTTCATGTATCGCCCTGTGTAGGTCTTAAGTGTACAGTGAAATATATGTGGGAAAACTTGGTATGAAGATATACTCTGCTTAACAAAAGCCACCCATTTCACAGATGATTTAACTTTGATTAACCTACTCTGCAGCAACAGATTACTCAGACAACTGGAACTTCACTCTATAGTGTTATCGCTGGGTGCAGCCTAATATACAGCACTGCTTTTCTTTCCATCTTGCCAAAATACATCACAATTTTGATGTAAACTCGAAGTCAAAATCCTGTGGTTCATTAAACCTGCTTTTAGTGTTCATTGACAAGAAATTTGTCCTTGTGGAAATGGCAGCCTATGAAGCACTCTTTCCTGCTCACTTGATAATGTAGGATTATCAGCTTCCTGTCAGAAAAAAAGTGGACTTAATCACTTGGCATGTTATAAAGAATGTTCATCAATGTGTTAATGTGACAGAGTCCTATTTCCAGAGATGTTTCCTATGTTCAGAGATGTGTGACTTCCGTAACTCTTACCAGCTGTTTTTATGAAATAAGGAACTGTATGTGGTAGCTGACAGTTGAAGTGCCAATAGGTACAGTCAGTAGAAAATAATGAGGATGAAGTTAGCCAGTACCGTTGAGATTTCTGTATTCTTATAGCTGACATTAAATGTGTATACCAATGTTTCATGTAGATCTTTGACTTCCTAGACGTGCAGCTTCTTTAGGAATTGTATGCCTGATCTTCCAGTGTTTGCTGGGTAATACATTGCTGTTTAGCCAATTCCCTGAGAACACCAGCACCTGAACTAGGTAATAAAATCCAGGTATGTGAGGGAAAAGAGAAGTATGACCAAAACTTCTTAGCTCTTTTTCTGTACAACATCATAGTACCTTTTTGGACTGTAAGTGCTTGTGAGCAAGCATTCTACTATTGGGTAATGAGAACTTTTTTTTCCCTGGGATCCAGGAAAGTTTGCATATGACTTTTATTTCTTTGAAGAGGTGGTTTAAGATTTATGTAGTTACAGATAAATCACGGTGAGATGACATGTTCAATTTCATGTCTGATACTTTGAGAATATTAAAATAAGTGCTTATCTTGCATTTCAGTGCAGTAATATCAGCTGGCTGTATGCAATGCAAGTACTATGAAGGAATTTAGATCTCTGTATAATATATGCCATTTATGTTTCAAACATTAAAAGGCACGAGCAATCAACTATATGATCTTTTGAATAAAATATGTAGATTAGAAGGTCACTTAGCACTAAGGGGTTGACCATCTGCATTTGAAAAGAATTTGACTCCTGTCACTGAAAATGGTACTTAGAATCAGTGTAGTATGGCTAACAGGGGTTGGGTTGAAATTTCTAATCTGGGACTTTCAGAGCTGGAATAACGTATCCAGGGTGACCCCAACAAAATTTCTAAATTTAAGGCATCATTTCAGTCTGCTGTATTGATTGGCTGGGAGAGTGAGAGAGCCATTTTTATAAAAGTATAACATGAATTTGTTGTTTGTTGTTCTCAAAATAGCATCTGTTAACTTGTATTATGTTTTTTTTTTAATTAATTAGTGTTCACACCTATAGTGATGTGACATTAAGAATTACGTGTTTTGGAATTGCTGCAAGTTGTACGGTGTTCAGATTACTCGTCTGCTGTACACGCGAATCCATCTAAAAGGAGCAGTGTCTTTCTGTTTCTCTGCGTGATTATTTTGCCCAAAAAAGCTTTCATTTTTTTTAAGTAGCACAAAAGCTGTAATTGGCATGCTTTGTAAGGAAGTGTCAATGTGCAAGAGAGTGGAGATCACTAAGAATTCTTTTACGCGTTCTTTCCCCTTTGCACCACCGCCTCCTCAGCAGGGTCACTGAGATCACTAGCTTTTCTTCAAATGGCCATTTTCACTGGCAGGTGCATTATACCCTGTATTTTCAGATTGTTTTTCCATTCTGAATGTTTGGCAGGTTGATTGCTCTGGCTGCATTGACGGAGAAAGGGCTGACAAATGCGGTTGGGCTGGCTGAAAAGACAGTGATTACTGTTTTCCTTTGTGGCTGATTGAGGCCCTTGAAAGGAAAGATTTTAACCTTCACCATTTGGTTCAAAAGTATGAGCATATATTGAAATCATTCATGCCATTTATCCTAGTTCTGTAAACTTGTCAGAACGTAAAAATCGCTCAATTTCAAGTAATGTAGGATTGGCATACGTCATTATCATTTTGATTAAGTTGGAGTTTGTATTATTGTGTGCATTATACAGTGTCATTTAAAGCTTTCTTTCCTGCAGGTACAGTTATATTTTTATTGCCTACACTATGGAGTTAGAAAGATTTTCAGACCTCTTTAAACCTATCACTATGTGTGTGGTTTGGCAGCTGGTATGGCCTACAAGCTGTATTTTGTTTGCAGGGTAAAGGCTTGTCTGTAGACCTCCTGGAGTGCTGGTAATTGCACAGGCTTGCCATTGGGGAAAGACATGATTGGAAGCAGTCAGGCAGAAAAATGCTGTGCCATCCCATTGCCACCTCATAGCTGAGAGACAATCCTAGCAGTACCATCTGGTTGTTGCTATCTAGTCAGCTGGCTGGCTGCTGGGACCCTGGCTTGGCAGCTGGTTCCCATCCCTTGACCATGGGGTTTTTTTTTCTTCTTTTTTTTTTTTTTTTGCTCCTCTTTTTTGTGTGCATGGATGCTGTTGTTGTTGTTAGGTAACTGAGCATGGGTCAGGGAGGTGGCTGCAACAAACAAACCTAGTCCATGTTGAATACTGCCTTGTTACTTGTGGTGAGGCATGCAGTAGACTCCCGCTGCTGTTCCCTTACAGACAGGTGATGTAGCTGTTTAACTGATAAAAACGGTCTTTTCTGGAGCTTATATGGGGAAAACAGATGAAGAAAAGTCAGGGAGCCTGTATTCCACAACACAAAGTAATTTAAACTTATTTTCTGGTTTACGATATTCAAAAAATAAGATGCAGAAATGCAGAAAATGCTATAAGCCCTGTCAGCGTTCCCTAACATTAACATAGTATGTTATTCATTGCAATTAGGGAAAATGCATTTTGCTATGAAGTCCTCATTGCCAAACATGGTACAGATAATGAGACTCACCTTTACAATGACAGAAAAAATGTAATATCACTGTTATTGTCTTTAGCAAAATTTGCCTCTCAGAGTAGCAACCTGAAAGCTAATGTAAGCCATCTTTGTGCCACAGAAAGACCCATTAGACTGATGGTTTCAGATCCCCAGTAAGCGGCTGTGCTGTAGACTATTTTAGGCGTTTGATTTTTCTGTATTCTGTAGCATTAATGTGTCAGCATGTTACACAGAACATGCATCAACCACATGGTTATGTGTGGAATCATAAGTGCTTGGAAGAGAGATTTCCACTTTAGATTCTTTACAATTTTTTGTGTGTCTTTTTTCAGTTTATACAGGTACGTATTTTGGTGCACCTGAAATCCAGCTGCAGGCAGTGATGGAGATGATGTTATACGGGGATGTACATCTTATAAATAGAACCATTTTAAGCTAAATTATACCACTCTTATGTTGAGATTCCTACAGAATGGTACTGTTCTTCTCTAAAACCACTGACAGTCTCGTACTTTTTTCTTAGATGAGGAAGAAGAAGATGATGTGGTTGCACCAAAGCCGTTAGTTGAACCTGAGGAAGTAAAAACGTTCAAAAAGGAAGAGGAGGAGGAAGGTACGATTCACCTCAGCATTTTGTTCTGCAAGGAAAAATTTTTAATACATTTTAACTTTTCCACTGAGTTGAAATTAAATTGAGTGACTTAATATAAAGTACATGGATGTTAAAAAAAACTTGTTGTGCATAATTGTGCATTATGATAAATACTTTTGTTTGTCTGTTGTTTCCCTTTCTTGGAAAGAATTTGTGAAAGTATGTGTTATAGAAAGCCTATAATCCTTTTCCAGCTGCCCCTCATGAACTTACGGAAGAGGAAAAGCAACAAATTTTGCATTCTGAAGAGTTTTTAAGTTTCTTTGACCACTCTACAAGGATTGTTGAAAGAGCCCTTTCTGAACAAATCAATATTTTCTTTGACTACAGTGGAAGAGACTTAGAAGACAAAGAAGGGTAATGTGAATGCTGAATGCTTTGCTGTGAACGTACAACGTTTTTGCTTGAAAAAGTGGTCAGAGATGAACATTCCCTAATTGCCTTTACAGGGAGATTCAAGCAGGAGCAAAACTGTCCTTAAATAGGCAGTTTTTTGATGAACGTTGGTCAAAGCATCGTGTTGTCTGTTGTTTGGACTGGTCGTCTCAGGTAAAAAAAAATAAATAAATAAATACTAATGTTATACAGTCATCTTTAGGTTCTTTTAGTTCTTTCCACTTGAACCTTCTGAGTGTAGAATTGAAATAGGCTGTATTCCTAAATGTATTTCTTAGAACAGTTCTTAAATCGTCCATGGTTTGCAAATAGTAAAAAGAACTTACATCTTATGTGAAAAGCAGTAGAATCTTTGAATTATAAAGAGAAAGTCTTCAGCATGTTTGGTTCTTCCTTTATGCTCTACTTTTCAAAGTTGAGCATTAGCTTCAGAAAACAATGCTCACTTAAAAGTAATGGGTTTTACATATAAAAGTAGATTATGATAAAAGAGCAAGAATTTAATGTGCACATTAATAATGTTTTATGAGCTAGATTTGTAACAACTGTAGTTTTAACTGATGCCATTTCTCACAGGAATTATATAAGGTGATTTTTGTTTCTCTTTTTCTTTGATCCCTGCTTTGGCAGCACAGAACAAAGATTTTAGGATTGTCTGGACTAGCTAATCATCTTGCTCGTTCTAAATCTTTCTCATTTTTCAGTACCCAGAATTACTTGTTGCCTCTTACAACAACAATGAGGATGCACCTCATGAGCCTGATGGAGTGGCCCTTGTGTGGAATATGAAGTACAAGAAAACTACGCCAGAGTATGTCTTTCACTGCCAGGTACAGTTCTGTCTCGTGAGAATAAAGATTTCATGCTGATGAGCTTGGACCTTCCTTATGATTATCAACATAATTATTTCATTGGGCTGGCATTCACTTTAACCGCATGTATTTGCAAACAGATGGTGATAGCTAAAGTACGCAGCTTAGAAACATTCTTCTGTTATAGAATTTCTGACATCATTCAGAATTCAGTCTTGTTTTAGTACTCACTTTAATTTACTTGAAAGCCCAAAAACCTCCTTGTGTAATGGCTGAACCACAAAGAAGGTTTGTGTGTAAGGAGACTGAGCGGAGTCGTATACTACTAGAGCTTAATTTACTGAATAAAATGAAGATGGCCTGAGGAGATGGAGCAAGGATGAAAACTAGAAACACATGTTGCAAGTGAAAAAGGCAGATGGAGGTTTCTCAGTAAAAGCAGAAAGATAAAATCTTGCAAATTTCTTCCATTATCTCAAGCCTGAAATAGCCACTTTACTTTAAAAATGTTGTGTTTATGAAAAATTACATAGCTGAATCAAAATGTAATCCAGTGTTGTCAGATTACTGTCGAAGCCCAGATTGCAAAAGTAGCTTTGTTATGTTCGAGACAGATTTGTAGGTTCATTCAAAAAATGACCACAGACCGTGGCAAAACATGAATAACTAACTTGTGCATTACTGGACCGTCTCTTGCTAACAAACGATGCTAGGAGCAATATGAATTTATACGAATGGGGTGGGGAAAAAAAGACAACTTCAGTTTCTGAATGCAAGTTAAAACTAAGAACTTACTGGTGTTCACAAAATGTTTTTGAATCCGCATGTGGTAGAACAATGAAATATCAAATCAAAGCAAAGAACTTACCGGTCAGGTTTTCTTTTAGTTTTAGATGTAGCATCAGTGAATGATAGGTTTTTGTGTATTTTTGTTTTGTTTTGTTTTTTTCCCCTTTCAGTCAGCAGTAATGTCAGCTACATTTGCAAAATTTCATCCCAATTTGGTGGTTGGTGGCACATACTCGGGCCAGATCGTGCTATGGGATAATCGCAGCAATAAGAGAACTCCAGTGCAGAGAACTCCACTTTCAGCTGCTGCTCACACGGTAGGGGGTGAAATATCTACAAAGACTGTTTCTTGTTAAGATGCATTTAACCTCCAGGAAACTCTGTCCGGTGCACTTGATTGATAATGCTTAAATGTTTGTCTATGTTTTCCTGTGCTATCACTGAAGAACGGGAGTATTATCTGTACCATACTGTGATCAACCTTTTCTTTCATTAAATGACATTGTATATTTTGTAGTGTATTAACTGCACTAGAATTGTAATTCTTTTTTCTGACACTGTTTCATAATTCTTAGCACCCAGTCTACTGTGTAAATGTTGTTGGGACCCAGAATGCTCATAACTTGATCAGTATCTCAACCGATGGGAAGATATGCTCTTGGAGCCTAGACATGCTTTCCCAGCCACAGGTAAGATAAGTTTGGGTATGTATAGTATCTGTGCTAGATAAATACTTTATAAAAACGAATCTAAGAAGAATTAATAAACGCTTTCACAATACACATTTATACTTAAGCTTAGTAGGTGTTGGATAAAATGCCTTGTGGAACGTTGTAAAAATTATATTACGGTTGGACTAGATGATCGTGTAGGTCCTTTCCAACCTTGTGATTCTGTGATTCTATGATATTCGCTGTTAGCACAAGAGAGAACTTTCTTATTCTTGCACAATTCCACTTAAGTAGAACAGCAACAAATCTAGAGAAATCTAAATGACTTTGTAACTGTCAGTGTCTCTTTTATATATTTTAAAGCAAGTTACTGATGTTATCACTACAGGATAGCATGGAGCTGGTTCACAAACAGTCCAAGGCTGTGGCTGTTACTTGCATGTCCTTCCCTATTGGAGATGTCAACAACTTTGTTGTTGGAAGTGAAGAAGGCTCAGTCTATACTGCATGTCGTCATGGGAGGTAAATAAAAGCTTTTAATTATTCAAAGGAAATAAAAGCTGTGTAATGATGAGACCATGTATGGTTTACACTGCTAAAGTTGTTTCTAGTACACGTTTAATCTTTGTTCTTGACAGTCTTTGAAATAGCACTGTTTGAATTCCAGTGCATGCTATTTTTCAAGAGCTTCATTAAAACCAGTAGTTTGATTACAGAACTGGTCCTGTGCTCTCCGTGTTGGCCAGGAGTTGTTTGCAGTGATGGGGGCAGCGCAGGTCACTGAGGTTTTATTCATTTGAATTGTAGCAGAACATTCCAAACTTTGTATGAGTTCTGTAGATAATTGTACAGTAACATCACGCACAAATCTTAAATTGGCTAGCTTTTCTCCTGCTGTTCAATCTATCTTGAAATTGTCTGACTGTATCTTATCAATTGCTTTCTTAAATATAACTGAGTGTCCAGGTTTTATCTCAAATACACATCACCCTTGCTGCACAGCTTTTGGTTGGAGAATAGCTGAAATTGTATCACTTCTGTGTAACATTCTTTCCATCTTCCCACCCTTCCTCCCCCTTTTTTCATCACTTCTGATAGGAGACTATTAGGGATATATTGTTACTGGTTTATGTCTGAACCCTTATATGTCTACAAGGTGTTCTTGCAGCTCCTCTTTTAAGTCAGTGGGAGTCTTATGCTCATTCCTGAGTCTGGATTTGGTTCTTTGTATGATCCAAAGTTTTAGCTATTGCTTTGAAACAATACAGTTAAACGTGAGTGGATCGGTACCTGCTGAATGAGTCTCTGCACCCCACGGTCTATTTTTGGCACTTAAGGAGAGCAGAAAAGAGATGTTGAAATTCAAGTCAGTATTCGAGCCTGGTCTTCAATGAGCCTGTTGAGATTAAGACTTTGCAGTTGGGCAAACATCCATTCAAAGCAGCAAAATCTTCTTGAGGTTATATTTAAAATGCGTTTCAGTGCTATCTCTGTCTGCAGATGTATGGTTTCCGGAGAAATTAACTTTGGTTATATATTCTAAAACAGCAAAGCTGGAATCAGTGAGATGTTTGAAGGACACCAGGGACCAATCACAGGTATCCACTGCCATGCAGCAGTTGGACCTGTAGACTTCTCACATCTTTTTGTCACCTCTTCTTTTGACTGGACAGTAAAGCTTTGGACAACGAAGGTAACTATAATAGATAGTTCAGTGGTTTTCTTCTTAGTCCTTGACACAAGGTGGTGCTATAATGTAAGCTACTCAACTCAGGAAACTTAGGTAAACTGAAGACAAACTGTGTGAAGCTCTCCAGATCCCTACCAGTAGTCCAGTTGATTCCTAGTGCTTGTTTTTTGGTTTACTGCAAAGAGAAGACAACTGATGAACGAACCTAGTTAACATAAAGATGTCTTTGCTTTCAGATTGTACATCATTTGTGTACTTCTGATCCATTCTGTTCATCCTTTTGCCCGTTGTTATCAATAATGATTACAGTATAATCAAATACAAATCATTGTTAAATTCAGTTACTTCATTTAATGCATAAGACAAATGTTTTGCTACAATTTTGTGGAGGACTGGGAGACAGCACCAAAACTAATCTCAAACTGCATTTAGAGACTTGCAATTGACACACATAGTATTCATCTTGCTGGAATTACCTCTTCTGTTGGGCTGATTTCCTGAGGAACATAGTGCTGTCACTGACTTAGCTTTTTCTTGATGTACAAAATTTTTAATATGTTAAGTTTAAAATCTCTTACAGTATTAGCTTGCTACTGATTTCTTTATAGTAGCTTCCAAGATAAGACTTTGTGCACTGGAAAGAATGTCTTTGATAATGCACTTAGTTTCTGGCTGCTTTTCGCAGAGGCTGTTTAATTTTTTTTTTTTTTTTTTTACGTTATTGATAAGTTTTGTGTTTTGCCTTTCTTGACAGAATTTGAATTGCAGACTTGGGATATTGCATTATGTCTCTCTTTTTTTTTTTTTCAGAATAACAAACCTCTCTACTCATTTGAAGACAACTCAGATTATGTCTATGATGTTATGTGGTCTCCAACGCACCCTGCCCTGTTTGCCTGTGTGGATGGGATGGGCCGGCTTGACCTGTGGAATCTCAACAATGACACTGAGGTATGGCAATCAAGTTAGCAGTCAAGTATAGCTGGAAAATTGTTTGTGCACTTGGAAAAAAGTGACAAGAGTTCACCAAAGTATTTTTGTTGTTCTGAATATTCTGAAGCTCCAGTAGTTTCTGCCTAATGAATATTTTACTTTGCAGGGTAATAATTCCAATGACTAGTCGTTATGAGTGGCAGCAGTAATTAAATTGTTGTAGCCATACCAAGAACGTAAAATATCTGTTAGTTTAATACCAGCCTGCGTTGTGAAAGTGACTGTTAGACCGTCCCCAGTGTGGCCTTGGCAGCCTACAGCTTAACAGTCTGAAGAAACCTGCCACCAGGACACCACTGTTGTTCTTAGTGCCATGTTGCTATTGCCATAGTAATAACTGCAATGAAATTGTAAGCTGTTTCTAAACTTAGAGGATGGAGTGCCTGGGTTTTCTGGTGTAAGCTATGAACTTACCCGTACTATAAACCCTTTCCAAGATTAAACTTCTTAGAGATAGACAAGGGATAATTCTGACATACTCTGCAATTAGAAATTTCACCTTCACAAAAGTGCATACAGAAGAAAGAGGGCTTCTCTAAAAGCATAGGGCAGTGCATGGTTTTTAAGTCAGTTACCGAGTTCTAGCCTCTGGTCTGGGTATGGGCTGCCAAGACAGTTGCTTTCATCCCTGCCCTGTGTCCATAGTATTGTCTGAAGTCCCAGGGCTCTTTCTTGCTGTCTCACAGAGCTACAAGGTGAATGGCTCCTGTGTCATGGCAGGAGTGCAGGTGTGCATTTTGATGAAGTCAGAGGGCAGGAATTTTGTTGTTTTGGTCACATCATTAGTGATAGCATATGGCCACAGAGAGTCATCTGAGTCAAGTCCAGCATTTTGTTTGACACAGTGCTGATGGATGAAGTATTTTCTGTAGTCTTCAATTAAGGAAATCCTCGTGCATTTTTAATAGTGTGTTTCAAATGAATACAGGTGCCAACTGCAAGCATTACTGTAGAGGGCAATCCTGCTCTCAACCGTGTGAGATGGACACATACTGGGAGAGAGATTGCTGTTGGTGACTCAGAGGGCCAGATAGTTATATATGATGTGGGAGAGGTACGTATACCATGTGTTGTGCAAAGTGCATTACAGAACAATCAAGTTTATTTGGCTTACATTTTGCAACTTGCTTTTAACTTTCCCTCTCTGTGATTAGAGGGGGAAAAAATAACATTTCCTTTATGTGCCTATTTTATATATTCTATTATAACTTTTCAGCATACCTTCTGGCAGCTGTATCAGTCAGAAACTAAATACCAAATTTTCAGGCTGGTGAAATAAGATGAAACCATTAAGAGCTTTGTTTGTAGGGATTTTATGTTCTTTATAACTGGTTCACGTGAATTCAAACCTGCTTGAGGATTGCTTGAGGAGTATTGAATAAAAAGTTTTGAAATGAAGCAGTCTTGACTTCATCCTGTAGAGAAGTGGTCACTATCGTAAGCGTGTGTATTGCAGTATTACATGACATGTCGATTGGGTGCAGACGTGGCACTAATCTTCTTCCTTAGAGACAGTCTCATGCAAGCTTGTTACAATATCATTGCATACTTAGATACTTCACTCTCAAATTCTGCTGCTTTCATTAGTTTGAGCTGTTGATGTTTTGACTACTTTAGAAGTTACACTAAGAAAGGTAAGCTGTTCTGTCAGAAGCTCTTCAGAATGTTATTACATGTTATAACAGCATGAATTCTGCTGTTCAAAATGAGCTGTTTGTATATATTGGTGAGCTTAAATAATGTTATCTTTGTCCACAGCAAATTGCAGTTCCTCGCAGTGACGAGTGGACTCGGTTTGGCCGAACACTGGCAGAAATAAATGCCAACAGAGCTGATGCAGAAGAGGAAGCTGCAACCCGCATCCCAGCATAGATCTCTGACAATGGGCAGTGGTGGTAGACTTGTGAATGATTTGATGCAAATCTTAGAAGTATAAGCAAGTGTCAGTAATAGCTTAAGGGAGAAATATGTGGATTCAACCATGGACTTGGAAAACGTATTATGATCTCTGAAAATCAGATCTTGCATTGTTGACTTTTTATATATAACTTACAAGCACATTATTTGATTTATGTAACTTTTAATACAGTTAACTTTGACTTTGCAAGGAACTTCTTTTGCTGAAACACTAACCTGGTGTAAATTTGCTGTTAAGCTTCTGAAATCTCCACTTTATAAACAGTATGTTTCTGAAAAGTAGAAATTGTGTTTCTAAATAAGTTCTGTTTCTAAACTAAACTTTATATTACACAGATTAGCCTTCATGAGGTAGTAAGTTTCTGAAGGGTTCTTTAATTCAAATTGCAAATGGATATGCATGCATATGTTCCAAGTTTCATTGCTTATATAGAGATAAGCTTCAGACTCTGGTAGTGAGTAATACGAGTGAATAAAATTTGTCTGTAGTTACGATTCACTTGATAATTGGACCAGAATTGATGAAATACATATTTAATAACAATGAGAAGTTCTTTGTTTTGAATTGGTGCATTAAAGGGTGAGACTGATTCATAAATAAATATTATATGAGCTGCCCTGACCCCCAATCTGTCTCCCTTCAGTAGTTTCAGAGTAGAATGTTTCCAGGAGCTGCTGCCTACCTTCACTCATACTGCATATGTCAGTTTTGCACTCCCAGCCTTCATTTCCCATCATTGTAGTTGGCTAAAACAAGGAAGGCCACTCTTGTTAATTTTTTTCCTTTCTGAAGCATGATGAGCTATATTTTGAATTGATTTCCATAGTATCAAACTTGCTACTGATTTTTTCCCATATGAAGATAAAGAAAAATTTTCTTGCTGCTTTTTAACATCTCTTTTGAATCAAAAACCTCTCAACAGCTTGGAAATGGAACATTACAATTTCTGTTGAAGGCTGTATTTTTCTATAAACCTCTTCTTGGATATTATAAGCTTTCCCATCAAGCATCTTTCTCCCCCTTTTATTTTTTTTTAGCTTCAGGTAAGCAAATGTTTGGGGATTTTTTTTTGTTAATAATTTAAAGCAAGTATTCTGACTTGTACCAACTGAGCACTAAACAAGTATTGATGCCTGTGACAGCTCAGGACTCTAAATAAAAATTAGAACAATTCAAGTTTAGTTTCTCTCATTCTTAATCTGCTACAAGCTATGATTTTTCAAGAGATGGTTTTTTATGCTCACAAGTGGGATACAGGTTTATTTTCCAGCTTACTCAGAAACTTATTCTTGTTTGCACAGTTTTTCTTAGGTTTTGGAGTGTGTCTTTGTTTCAGTTCATAGAGATACTGACAGCAGTAGCAGCAGTTCTGTCTTGAAGAGGTTCCCTTCTTCTGTGGGTTTGAAAGGGAGATGGCTGTAGGCTTCCCCCATTGTTGGCTTGTCAGAAGTCTACCCTCTATTTCCAGTACAGAGTCATGATGTTCAGTTTAAAATTTGCCTTGTATCTTTTTTTCAGTATTACAACAGCAGCTGTTTGGTTGAGAAATATATGAACTATATAAAGAACAGGCACATCATGTGGTGATTTCTACCCCTTAGGCACAATAATACTTAGAAACAGAAGGTTCTCCTCCTTCCCTCAATAACTTACTTACTTTTGTAACTTAGCAATATTGTTCTGTATTCCTGCTTGTGTTTTTCACTCAGAAAATGGTTACATGCAAATCAAAGGAAGTTTTAAAAACCCTCTTTGCAAAGTTAAGAGACCAACAGTGGTGCCAGTTACTGTAAATGACCGTCCTGGGAGCAGCGCCGTACAGTTTTAGAGCTGTGAGTTCTCACATTGGAAAGCCTTCCAGGGCTGATCCAGTCGGTCAACAAGCTGTGACTGAGATTAAATGCCAGTGGGTACTTGACATATCTGTATCTCTTTAGAAGAAAAATAACAAAATATACAGATAAAGGAAAGAGTGTTCCCAGGAGGTCTTTATCTACAGAACTGCACAAGTAGGTAATTTTTTTAAACAGTAAAAATACCAAACAAACAATAGAGTTATATAATGTTGCAGTAGAAAAATCAAACACCTTATTCAGTGTATTGTAACATCTAGCTCACTAAATATTATTCAGCATGGAAAAGATGCTTCATCTTCATTACAAGCTAGAACTGAAGTTCAGTTCTTAATAAGCTGCGTCTTCGCAAGCCCACTAAAACTCTTCATAGTGGCTATTGGCTGAGCAATAGTTGGTACCAGTGGGGCTCACTGTTTCTCAGGATGTTTAAGCCTGAAAGAAACTATAAAATCGTAAAACTAAAGACTGGAGATGGTGATACTTAAACAAGACAAGCTGGAAACCCACCTACCTTCTCCCCGCCTCTGTGGGTGGTGTAACTTCTTTTCCTTTAGGACTGTAGAATCCTACACAATTTCCTCTGACATCTTGGATTTAAAAATTACATTAGCAGGCATTTTTCTCTGTATCCTAAATTTAAAAATAAACCAGGAGAGTTCAAGCTTCTCCTTTCCTTTTACTTTGCATTCTGCCCAACTGGAATTTTTTCTCAGTCCAGAAAGTCAGTTCTGTTTATGAGAAGAGCTTTCTTGGGGCTTTTTTGTGATTTTTTTTTTGCCTTTATATAACAAAATACAAATAACGTATTGTCACTTAGTCTGTCAGTGGTAAAAACTACCTAGAAATATAGTGAATGCCTTCAGTTTCTGTTACAAAAGTTCTCCATTCTGGAGTTCTTTGTCCTCCTGCTGTGAATCTTTGTGCATTTGGACACTTGGGTAGATGGACTACAGTTATGGAAGCTTCCTGAGCAGAAGATGAAGGAATTTTGTTAATAGGGACAGTTATGCATTTATTTATTTCACGCACAGTGGTCGAAATCAGATACTAACTGCTGGGCAGGTGGGGTGATGTTTCTATTCTTTGTGCAATACTTCATTCTCCACTATCAGAAGCACAGCTGATGTCACTTTGCTTAAGAAGGACATCAGAATTAAGTAATATTCAACATTAATTTGTCAGACACTTAAAAGGTTGGTTTCCTAGATCATGCAGGAGATCATGTAGATCTGCCCAGACATGCATTTCAGCAGTGAGAATTGGCCACAGCTGTTCTTAGTTCCCCTGTACTATCCCCTGTAGTTTTGATCTTGAATGTGGTAGTACCAGAGCTATTGCACTACTTTAGTGCAATTTGCTACTCAAAGACAAATGCTCCAAATAATAAATCCTGTAAAAAAAAATCATGAGTCTTTTAATAACGGACAAATATTTCATATTTTAAATATGCTACCATAGAGGTAAGATCTATTACAGAATTAGTATTATCATGTGCTTTGGAAGAATTCTTTGTTGCAAAATAGTGCTGTAAAATAAAACACTGCATGTGCTCATCTAAGTACTGTGTTCTTTTATACTTACAAGCCAGCACCTCGCGTCTTAATACGTTTGCTGTAACTAGGTCAGAGTAAATGGCATTCCTGCAGAGGCTACATACTGCACCGTACGTTCATTAAAGGGCTGCATCTAATCCTTAACCTTTAGTCTGAAATCTGCAGAGAAGAAAAATCATATTGGACAACTTCTCTATAGCCACGAAGAAGTGAAATGACTTAAATGGTTTTAAATATTTTATTGTCACGAGTCTTAACAAAAATCCTTCCAAACATTCTGTACATTTCAAACTGCAATATCCATTATATAAATGTATGTGTAGAGATGCCATGATGTCTCTGTACAAGGATGTACAATATGTACAGTAACATTAAATGCAAGCTGTGCAAGGCAAAACTTAGGCTTACACATTCATGCCACTGGTTAAAAACAAGGCATAGACCCAAAGCTTCAGTCAGTTTATGTGCAACAACTAGTTCAGAAACAGGTAAATGTGTATATATCAATATTAGAAAGGAGTAATTTGATTTGCAATCTCAGTTCAGCAAGAACAACATGCAGCTGACTGGAAAAAAATACAGTACTATTCTTGTGGATTTCTAGCACTGCATCACTTCCAGAGGCTGAAAATGTCTCTTTGGGATTCAGCTGCTACTTTTTAGTTGAGCTGAGACAGTGCCAGAAGGCCGAAACTTGGGAAGATACAAACCAAATTTATTTTCTATACCGGCAAATGTAGCTGTAGCAAGTCTGTATCCGCCTATGTGTTCGGGGTTAACAGGAGGAAGATCTGAAATTCGAGTTTTCGGTGGAGGTTCTGATCCAGAAGGTTTGCTGTTTGAAGAAAGAAAATGAAAAAAGCTTTTCCACTGTTTAAAAAAGATGGGGGTGGTTCACAGCACTGCTTAATGGGTAAATGAGACCAAGTTTTAACTTCCCATGGCACAGGTAAGAAGGACAAAATATCTTGCTACACTATAAAGACAAATTTTATGGAATGTATTAAAATACATATATATATTTTTAATCTCTTCGCTTGTTTAAAAGTAGCATATAATTAAGCTCCACTCTATTAATTACCAAAGGTTGAGGAGCTTGTTTGGTTCATACTACAACTGCTGCACAAAACCACCAAGTTTAAGTGGTTTCATGCTTGAAAAAAGTAAGACTTTTGAACTTTGCAGATATTTATTGCAAGTTAAAAAGCAAATGTTTGACTTACTGGCCTCCAAAATCGACATAAAACCACCTCTGCAGAAGTTCGTAAGTGACCAAAGTAACGCCAAACTGGGGCGAAGATCTGAACACACGAGCTGTTGAATATTGCAAGTTACAGTGTTAAACAAAAGGGAGTTTCTCAGGAGAGAAGCTGAGCATTTTGTAACAAAATGTTAAAGCTACATTGTTTGGAATCAGGCCTTCTAAATACTGCTCTAGAACAGCAGCAGGTACTAATTTGGAGAAGTGGGGTCAGTCACAGTATTCAATATGCATTTCTCACCTGCGGCTCCCTTCCAAAAAGCCGAAGGGCCTTCTTCCCTTAGAATCTTTCCAAAACAGTCAATAACTCCACTGTATGTTGTCTGACCGGCGCGAGCTGCCACTTGCAGTCTTGTCTTGATGACATCAGCAGGGGTTACCAAAGAAGCAGCAGGTACACCTTTTAGAAGAAAACCACATTTAATTTGCACAAAGATTCTTGTAACAGATGAAACTCTTCTAACTGAAATATATGATGGCAAACTTGAATATTTTTTTGCAAGAATTGGACGTTACTAAAAATGCAAGTTCTTATACTTGAAGCTGATATAACTGTTGGTATTATCCTTCCATTTCTTCCGAGCTTAAAGGCTACAGCTGAAAGTAAAGAAAATAATAACAGTGAAATATTAACAACGATTCTCTCAACATCCCATCAAGTAGATGAAGCATTTTTAAACTCACACATATGTTATATATGAAATCGGAAAGGAGGTTTATGACAAAACTCAGCTGTGCCACCTTACTTTATTTGCATGGTCTACAAAATATTTTGCAAATTATACAGACTATTCACCTGAGATCTTGAATCCGATTCATCCACGTGTTAAAGGTGTTAGTAAGGAAACTACTACTTGAAGAAAGGAGACAGTTTTCAGAAATGTAAACAGTCCACAGTAAAAACCTCTGTTATTTAAGGCATTTCTGAATACTTCTGAATACTGTAAAAATTTCATCCTCATCAAAAGAGGAACAGTTTTCTGACTTATTTGGAATTCTGAAATTAATTTTGATTTTGTTGAACTTTCACTGTTGGTTAATATTGAAATAAAGGTGTAATAAGTCACTAATTTTTATAGGGGATTGTACACTCACAAGTGTAACTGATAATTCAGAAAATGTTAAAGTGAATGGGAGCAATGTAGTTAAGCCAACCATACATAAATTTTCCCTTGCAAGCTGGTATGTTCAGTGTGTGCTCTTCCCCGCTGCGCATGCATAAAAGGAATAGATGAAGCAATGAGGAGTTTGAAATGTGCATTTGGAAAGGCAGATTCCTGTACAAGGTATAGAAACCAGGCCTATGAGATTTAAACACATTTTTAATAGAGTTCATTACTTAGTATCTGACTGACCCAGAAACACCATCTGAGCAAGGAGAAGCTGTGAAGTTCACAATCTAAAACTAGAAGATGAGTATCATGAGAAAGAATTTGATAATATTTGTGTGTACTTCTGTGAGTGCAGCAAGACAGACAGTCCTGCATTATGTGAGAGTAATCTGGGCTATACTTCTGCTACTGGTTTCCCAGCTAGTCTCTCTCTTCCCTCTGACACCAGAAAAGACCCAACTGGCAAACAGCAGATGTAGCCAAGCTCTGCACCAAGTCACTGTGGGACTCACACACATGCATACAGCTAATCCTCACAGCTGCAACCAGTAACAAAGGCCCGTCCCACCCAAGGGGGTTTCGAAACTACACAGAAGACAACACTGACCGATTCACAACAGAGAGGCTGCAGCTACCTAGAGGTGTTCAAGAACTGTGGAGATGTGGCACTGAGGGACATGGTTAAAGGGCACGGCAGGGATGGGTTGCAGTTGGACTTGGTGACCTTAGAGGTCTTTTCCAACCTTAATGATTCCTATGGTTCTGCGTGATTTTAACAGGACCTGCCCTTCTGATCCTCTTAAATAACCATCACTACAAATCCTATATCTAGTATTTTACAATGTGTGCCAATTAGCAAAAACAACTTACCGATCACCATCACTTATTCTATATATATTGAACATTTTTGAGAAGCCTTTAAAATATTTTATATTTCACAGTATGATTGTTCAGCCTCAGCTTCTTTACGAACTAATGCCCTGTTGCTGGCAATTGCCTTTGAACTAAGTTTCCTCTCAGTTATTCAGGAATCCAAACCCAAGTAAGTCATTTTCTTCTTAGCTCTTATGGTACCTCATTTTATGTTCATCAAAGATTCAAATTAGCCTTCAACTCAGAGAGCACAGTAACAAGTAAAACCCCATTGAGACAGACAGATCAAATTTGACTACAAGTTGCTGAGCTGCATTACACTGTTTATCCACATTATGCAAATGTAATTAGCTCTCATCAAAATTACATCGCCTCCCACTAAGGATAACAGTGATCAAATTTAGATTAAATCAGACACAATAGTACCATACCTTCCTTTATATGGGGCTACCGAATGAATATTAAATATTACTTACTAAAAGAAAAAAATTACCTGCAATGGCTCCAGCTGCAAGGAGATTAAGCCCTCCCACATGGCCATTTTCATCAGCGAGCATCATTTTGCTATGAGCATAAACAGGAAAGTAGATTGCAGAAAAGGGAATGTCTCTGAGGAAACATGCTTTGGCACCCTGTCATGCAGAAAAGAGATGTAATAAAAATAAATTTTGTAAATAAGGTTAAAATTGATATCCAGAGCCCAGGAAGCATCAGCTCTCTTGATCTACACCAGGTAAACAACGCAGAAAATAAACTAATTCAGGAAACAGAAGATGTGGAATTGAACTCAAGTAAAAAACTAAAGCAGGCTTCTAGAGTAAGGATGATTCAAGGTTCACATGTAAGTTTATTAAGCACTATGCAACAATAATTCTGACATCAGAATCTAGGATAAGTATCTTTTATATTTGATGTGTCCAAACATGACAAAAAAAGCAACAAGGTCCATCCTGATGTCTTTCTCACAATGACCCACAACTACAGAATCAGTGAGACAAGTCCTTGCATGCCATTCTTTCCATCAGACTCAAAATCATCACTAAAATAGCATTTAGGTTTGTAACACCTCGTACTGCTCTGCACAAATGACCACATAGCTGAGTAAAGAAACTGCACCAAAAAGGGAAACCACTACAAAATGGGACGATTTCAGTAAGAAGATACAGGGTGGAAAAACTACAGGCCTATGATAACACTCTAAGAAGCTGCTTCTGGCAAAAACCCGGCATGAAACAATGCTTTAAAACAAGTTTGTATGCTATAAAAACAGTGGAATGCTCCTAACAAAACATATTAAATATTTTTCTTTTAGTAACTCCAGTCATCAGTCTTCCACTAACTGAAAAATAATACCTTCAGTGCAAAGCTCAAACAACCAACAAAACGTCAAAAAATCTCATCCATATACCCTGAAAGCATGCATGTTACAAAAATAACATCCTTTCCAAAGGAGAAATCTGGTACCCTATACTCCAGGCAGCAGCCTCCACACAACAGACCCAGCTGAGACCTGTCCCCCTCCGCAGTGAGACGCAGTGGAACAGACAGCACCTGTTACAAACCCTGTGTGGCTGAAGTAGGACTCCAGGCACAGAGACTCTCGTGCCCTCAGTCATTTCCACGCAGATAGTTTATGCTCTAAAATGTGTTTGTGCAGTTACTCACTAAAGATAATGCAATTCTTATTTCTGCAGAATTTTTAGTAAGCTCAGTTGTCGAATTACTGCAAAGAGAAATGGTAACTTTGTCCCATGTACCAAAACATCTGTGATCTTTGGGAAATGTAATGGTTATTAATCTGATTTATTGAATTCCAAGCAAAAGCTCCAGCTCCAGAAATAAATTTGCACATTTCTATACTATTATTACAGGCCCATGATAAATCAGGTAAAGCAATGTTTTGTAAGTGCACAGATAATACAAGTGCTGAATTTCCGTATTACCCCTTGCGCTGGCAGAAGATTCAGCAAGAAACACTATTCCTTGTTTAAGAAAACTAATAGCTTCTGCTCCATTACATCTGATCTGTAATGATGGTAGTAAGTGTACCTGCAGGGAAGGAATCTGTTGACTGGCACTCTGCTGAAGTACAGTATAGTATGGGTTTTTTTTAAAGTGGAATTTGTTATTGACAAATCCCACCATTTAACTTCTTAAAAATCTGAATCCTACTAAACTACACCACTGTTTCGCTGCCATCAAATTATTAAGACAAAGAGAATATCCTGCTGCAAAGATAACAATAGAGATAACGGAGATTCAAAATAAGTGTAAGAAAAACACGCAAGAAAGGTAAAGAAACTTCTCACAAAACCCCAACAAATGAAATTATAAGTACTAGAAGCCAGCAGGTCTGCAATACAGGACTCCCTGTAGCTCGGTATAAAAGCCCAGAGGACAGAATGGGGGAGTACTTTCATGTATCCCACTGCCATTAATATAGAAGTGGGTTTTTTTCAGTTTTCCATGGTGGGGCTGCCCTGCAGGAAGAAATTGGTTCTAAATTCAAAAGGTTTCTTTGTTTTTAACACAGTCTTTGTTTCAATACTGTAAAAACTTAGCATAAAATGGGTTAAGCAGAGCTATAAGGAAACCTCTCAGAGCAGAAACACGTACCTTATAGAGACCAAGAAGGCCTAAATCTTTCATAACAGAGAGGGCACTGACTCTGGGTCCTGTAGTAATTTCTCCCGCTACCTGCAGCCGAATCTTTACAATCTCCAGTGGATTAGTGAAGATGACCTGGGAAGCTCCTGCCTGCAAACCCAAAGAAAAAGAAAGCAAATTGCATTATTGGAGCATGTGGTGACATGCTGACTTTGCAAGGTGCAGAGTGCCTTCACCTCTCACTGCATTGCTCATATTCTCAGATAAAAACCCACAAGTGAGAGTTAATAAAGCACTTGTCTGGAGGTTAAAAGCCCACATCAACAATCATGGTTTTGTACAGAATTCTGATTCACACAAATTCTTACATTCATATGTTTATATTCCACTGAAGTGGATTGATTTGGTTTGCCTCTGCAATTCTCCTTCACATCACTTTCTAAAAGTCATGAGACTGCACAAAAATCTATCAGCTACTGCACTAAACACTACCCTACAACAATGATTAGACTTGCACTGCTAGGGCATCAAATGCTTACAAAGAAGACCTTATGTTTATTTAATAATAATCCATCACCAATGCGTAGACATGCTAATAGCATTTAGTGGTGATGCTGTTCAAAAAGTAAATTTGCATTTAATGGTGTAATTTTAAATAATTAGAAAAGGTGTTTGGAGTTTTGTTTAGTAGACGGTAATTCTCCTAATTGGAAACAAAATATAAAATTTAAATAGGAAGAGTAACATTTGAAATTACGATACTAGATACAAACAGGAGCCCTATCTTTCTCAGAGCTGAGCATGGCATTCCACATGCTGGAAATGTTCTGTTAGCAGGGCTCAAGGACTGCCTTGCTCCCTTCTTCCTAGCAATGGAGTTGCAGAGCACCTTTAAATTCTGCACTTCAACCAACAACTTCCAAACAAGTGCGTTTCAGTTTCCATCTGACAGTTTTATTTCAGGAGCACCTATTTAACATGACATGAACAGATTTCTCTTTGGTACACTGGAGGTAAATATTACACTTGAAATCTGGAGAAGTGTGTGGTTCAGCACAAAACGACTGAATTTTACCAAACTTTCTTCTTCCCCTTCTTTCTGAACCACCTTTGTCCATTTAAAAACAGTTCTCTAAAATGCAGCCACCTGAATACAACCAACTTCAAAAAGCATTTCTTCCCCAGTTTGAAAGCCCCTCGTAGTCTTGATCTACTCAGTCAACCCACCACATCTGACTGAAGAAAAAGATCTCAACATCTGTAATTAAAGCTTCTTTTTTCCACTCCTAGGTTGCCCAGGAAAGAAACTCTCTTTGCAAAACTGAGGGTGTGTGCAGAAAAAAAAATAAAAAATAAAAAATAAAAATCATTGGTCAGTTCACTATCCCGCCTCCTGGTGTTCTCTAATTGATTCAGAACAAATTAACACTAATCCTTTCTGTTATGTCTCTGCTATAGCACATCTTCTGCACTACAGCAACAGGCAGAACTGAGGTTAGCCTGGGAGCACATCTTAGAAGTTGGAAACTTATTTTAGATTTGAGAAAAGGACCTCAATAGCTCTTACAGAGAACATGGAACACTCAGAGCACTCTGGTAGTGGCTGTGCGATGATCAAGTGTACAGTACCTCAGTCAGTACGGACACTCAAAATCCTTGACCCAAAGAGTGGCAGATCAAACTCTGCTTTTGATTAACTATCTTTACTGCAACTGTCTGGAAGACCGTTGGGAATTCCCAGACTGGACAAACTGACCCTATCTTCTCTGTTTCCTGGACTTAATGCATAAACTTTTCTCAGTTCCCTGACACCACTTACATCTAAAACTGTTCTTCAAACCTTATTTACTTCCCATGTTACCTTTTCCTTTCCAGTTAGTACAGATCTATGTGTGTAAGCGCGTAAGAAGAAATGGCTGTCCCGCTTGGAAAAGTTTCAATATAAATAGAACTTATATAATTCTCATCTAGCAAATTCTGTTAAACAATAACCAATGTTTTTTCCACATTGCATTAAATAGAAAAACAATTTCCACTGTTTATAGTTTTCCTACATTCTTTTTTATACTCTGGATAAAACAAATCTGAATACTCGTACTACATAATATAGTGCATCATAAAAGTTTATCTGCTACCTGCCTATTTAATATGCATTCTACATTTACATACATGAAATTCAATTTTTTATTATTTTTTATTTTTAATTTGTTGCAAATTAGCACATCCTGAAGAGCAGCCAAAATAACTCTTCCTATTTGCCTAACACCCACCAAAGAAACACAAATAGGCCAGTTGGTAAACATCCCTATTTTCTGCCCAGAATTCAATCTTCCTGCAATTAGCCTCCTCCTCCTCTAGGTGCACAACTGCCTCCCTCTGCTGTTCTCAGCCCAGTTCTGATGCACGAAGGAACAGATAAGACTCTAAACAGAACTTTTTAGAATATTTTAGTAGTAGTACTAAAGTGTTACCAATTTTATGCCGCTAACAGAGAATTATATATAATATTAGTAGTTAAATGACTTGATAAGCAAATGACCGAGTAAAATAAAACAAAAAAAAAGCCTAACTTATATCATCAGTAGAAAACCTCTTAGAAAGCTCTTTAATTGTTTTGAACATTGTGTATTCGGTGTTGACAAACTTCTTACATCCAGCTTTCTTAAAGAGCAGTGACCATGAATACACACATTGAAACGCTGCCTATCAGCAATATAGGCTCCTGCCCAAGCCTCAGCCTTTCATATGGTTATGTCTGGAGCAAATTTTTCTGCACAGGAACAACTCAATTCACATAAAGGTCTACACCAAATTCAGCTTTGTGAACAAATGAGGTCCCTATCGCATCATACATACAGATAACATACAACACAAGAAAAATCACTTTTTTATTGTGTGCTTTTTAAGAAGTGAATGGGAGAGCCTGTTAATTTTGTTTTGTTTTTAAGAAATCGTTTTTGTGTCTGATGAAGAATGAGGTGGAGGAAAGGCATTGCCTGGGTTCCTCAGCAGCACAGGAAGTGCCTCAGAAGGGGATGCAGAAGAGAAAGACACAAAGGCTCTCAAACCAAAAACAAACTGGCGGTGTGCAGAGTTGCAATACAAATCTCCGTGCTTCTGTGCAAATCATTGGCAATCACCATCATTCCTTCTCAAAGTACCTTATTTCAGCTGTCAGCTATGTTTTTTAAATACACGTGCAGACGTATACACACACTACAGTCCTTGAATTTCTTTCACAGAAGGTGCACTAAATCTAGATTTCTTCTCCAAGAAAATCTTCTTTCACTCTTAAATTACAACAGACACTTAAAAAAAGGTTGACAAATTTGTTTATGAATGGAGGTTATTCATACACATCAAAAATACCAGTAATAAAAGCTTCTACTTAACCTTAATGTCATGTAAAATAACTCTACAAGGAGCAAATAAAGGAACTAAATCTGACAGCAAAGGTTATGAGAGGAAAGATGTAGTTTGAGATCCCACAGCAAACGCCTCATGACATGCCAAAGGCTGAAGGAAATACACAAATGACCCTGCAACATGAGACCTCTTGCCCTTTCCAATTCCACCCAGAGGCATATGCTACAAAGGGGGAGAGGCCTATTTTGAGCCCTTCCTTCCTTCCTTTCTGAAACCACCACATCCTGGACCACAACCATACCCCATAGAAGCAACTAAAATAAGACGCTACTTAAAACAGCCTGCTTCAAACACATCAAAACAACTTGCACTTCTTTTTCAAGGACAAACTTCCATAGCTTGTGCACCCACAGTAAGCTTATTATCTCTTTTACTAAACAGTACATTTCTCCATAAGTTTAAATGTCTGCAACAGAAAGCAATGAAGCAGCATTTAATTCTTCTCCTAACTTTACCTGCCTAAAGCATATGAAAAGATATACAGTATCTATCTTCAAGACTTTGAAGAGCAGTATCCTGACAAATAAATTCTGGGACCTCTTTGTATACGTATAGGCAAACACACACACAACCTCCCACTCCTGATCACCAACAGATGCACAGCCTACACCTTCAAGAAGAGTTCTTAGGCCCTTTCCTTCTGGCACCCCACATCCTGCAGCACAAATCGGAAACGTCTGTCACATGAAATGGAATTCATCCACTTGAAATGCTAAGCCCCATGCACACTCCATTGATGGAAACATCTATTTTTTCCAATATAAATCATAGGAACTACAGCTCAAAATTACAGCATTTTCATCTACTGTGACAGTACTTACGAATCACTTATACAACATTAGATGTCAACTTATTCGGCTCAGCTGAGGATGAAGAGTTACCTTACAGCATCTAGCCTAACATGGGTCATGCAGGTAAGTTTCTTTGAGTAGCACTATCCATATTAGGTATGAGTTTTCTGTTTCCCCAGCTCTTGCCAGGATAAGGAAAGCATCACCAAAGCTTAACTCAGTCTCCCTACTACCTAATGGTAGTTGAAAACTCCAGAGGCAGAAATGCTAATCATTAAATTACAATGAAGTTCAATTAATTACAGCAACAGTAGGGAAATAAATTGTTTTATCTGTACATGTGGAAGTGTGGATAGTGCTGCTACTGAAACAAACCAGAAAACTCTCAGGAAGGTAGAAAGATGGGATATCAGTTTCATCCATCAGTGACCAGAACCCTTTCCTTGACAGGTATGACCTGACTGGTGTAACTGAGCTGCCCCACGCAGTTGTTTTGCAGATTTCCAATACAGCCACAACTTGAGAGCAGCTGGGAATATTTGGGCTTTGACAAAGCAGACCCTGCACTCCCCAATGGCATTTACATTGCCCAGAGGCTAGCAGGTACATTTCAAGAAACACTGGCTGACTGCGGGGGGTCCCTGCCCTGCAGTAAGGAAGGAAGACTGGCAGGCAGCTGACCGTAATCAATAGGCCACTGCTTGGGTGGATGTATTTGGTAACAGCTATGAGATTTAAGATTTTCCCTTTTACTGAGGATAGGAGTTTATTCCAAAATCTTACTGCAGTTGAGAAAAAAATATCTTCCTAATGCAGTTGCTGATACTGTTGGTTGGTTGCCCCTTTGCAGGATGATACAGCACTTCTTGAAGAGCTGAGGATGCTGAGTGCCATACACAGTTTGCCTGGAAGCACTACTATCCTAACATCGAAGGTTTTAGCTGTCCCCATTTGTGGGTCTTACAGGACTATAATACCATACATAGGCTTTGATACAGCACTACCATCCAGAGAGGAGAATTTGCTAGGTCTGCTGTACTACTTCCATTGCTGCTTCTGCCTCCTCACCACAATTTTGTTGATTCCAGACTGTGGACAGTGGTGCACACAACGTGCTTCTGCACTCCTTGCAAGAAGGTAGGTCTCCAACGGTGTGGAAGGTTTCTGCTCATACAAAACACCTAAAAAACAGCTTGCCCATCCATTACACATAGAAATGATGAAAAGGAACATTACTGCTGTTAATCAGGAGAAGAGTCAATGCTAAACACAGACAAGTGAGGGTCAGGCAGTAAGAAGAACATCTCTGAGAGCTACACATAGGTATAATAATCTGTTTTTTCTGAGGTTACAATGAGGTGAAAAGCACTTTTTGAATGTATTCTTTTTATAATATACTATCAGCCTAACAACATATCCCATCTTCCTACCTACTTGAGAGTTTGCTGATTTATTAACATTTGCCAAGACATTTTTAAGAAGCCACAAGCTACTTAAATCCAGATGGAGGAAACAATTTTGGATAGATAGAAGCCAAACAGTGCCATGGTAACTCATAATCTTGGGCTAACAGAGAGAGAAGGAATAGAATTGTGGAAAGATGAGGAAGAAAAGTAATATTTCCAGAAGAGAAAGCTTGTCTGCCCCAGCACATAGAAAGGGATTAAGGTTGCTAGTGGCAGTTCCTTGGATGTAACTGTTGGTTATCTCATAATATTTTGTAAAAAAGCAGAACACAATGAATACAGTAAATGGAGAAGATCAACACTATTTCCAAGCAAGTCAACGTGAAAAAAAAGCTGTCAAACTGAGGATGAAAAAGACTGAGGGGAAAGAGGACAGAAACAATTATATTGCTACTGTTTCAGTTAATTAATCCTTTCAGACATTTAGAGTAAGCTTTATATGCTTGATAATAATGATTTTAGTATTTAGGAAGAAGTAAAATAGCTAAAATGACATTAAAAAAAAAATCAGTGCAAATAGAAAAGTCATCAGCTGGTAAGATTACTGGATAATCCAAACAAGGCTGCAAAGAAATTAAAACAACCCTGAGGTTGCTAAACCATGCCCAGCATCTGCCCTACAGAGGTCAACTTTATCTAAAGTACTCCCAGCTGGAACAAAAAAAGTATTCCCATCTACTTTGAGTCTAGCAAAGGGCCACAAAGATTATAAAGGGCCTGGATCATCTCCTATATGAGGAAAGGCTGAGTAACCTGGGTGTGTTCAGCCTGGGGAAAAGACTGAGGGAGGGACCTGATCAATGTTAATAAATATCTAAAGGGAGGTGGGAGGCAAACAGATGAGGCCAGGCTCTTCTTGGTGATGCACAGTAATAGGACAAGGAGCAGTGGCCTAAAATTTGAACATAGAAAGTTCCATACAAACTGCAGAAGAATTTCTTTATGGTAAGGGTGATGGAGCATTAGAACAGACTGCCCAGGGAAAATGTGGAGTCTCCACCTGTGGAGATATTCAAGACTTGTCTGGAAGCCTACCTGTGTGGCCTACTGTAGGGCACCTGCTTTAGCAGGGGTTGGACTCAATCTTTTGAGTTCCCCTTCCCCTGCAATTCTGTGATAATTTTGGAAGATAATACCAGCTACAACAATCAGCTAGTACAAAGGGTTGTGTCTGGACAGCTTATCTGAATCTAAAGTTTCTCCCTGATTTTTGTATGTTCACTATAGTAAGACAATAAAAATGTATTTTGAAAAAGGAGTACCAATCAAAAAGCAGAAAAGCTGTAAAATAGATCATGTTTAATATTATAATTTCAGTATAAAACAATGTAAAAATAGTAACTGAGTATGAGATGTTTGATTTAAACAGTGAATTTAACCATAACAGAGAGAAGAATACTAACAAACTGTACTCGCTTGTTATAACTGATCTGTATGTGCTTTCCAGAAGAAAGGTTAGTCTTTTGCTAGCTATACATCACAGCTGCTTTCTCACATTTCTCAGAAAATAAACTTTGTACACTGACAGGTGAAGACTCAAGCATGTACCAGGCTGCCAAATTCAATCAGGCAGAACTATAAGCAGCCTCCCTTCAGGGCTGCTTCTTTGAATTAAAAGTTTGCAGAGGTCAACAACCTTTCTGCCCCAGGTTTGTTGTAAGCTGAGGAGGTTTTTTACCAGCTTGTCAGCCTACTCAACTGGAAGTTATTAGTGTTCCCTGCTACAAAAGAAAGCTAACTGAAGCCTTAAACATTTTATAGGGTTAACAGCTCTTGGTAAATCTCACAAGTGAAATTAGCCAATGTACAAAAAAAAAAAAACAACCCAAAAACCTATCATCAATACCAATTCCAATCATCTACAGCTTGCTTGGAGATCTACTGAATTAGAGTTCTCAATCTCAATGAAAACATTATTTGTTTTTATCTATATTTACACAACGGATGTAGTTAAGCATCTACAGTAATGTAGCTACCTTTATATGAAGTAACTTAAACTGAAAATTCACTCAAGCTTGTTATCTGAAAGATAAGACTACATCATTCAGTTTTCTCACATTTTCATAAATAAACAAGAGAATCACAACTTGGCAAGTTAAAGAGTGTTTCTTTTTTTTTTTTTCTTCCTGGAAGCAAAGTCATGATTCCTATAATCCATTCATGAGAACTAAATATCTCTCTCCAAACTAACCCTGAACATCATCCTAAGCAAAAGTACAGACTGTAGTCACACAGAAGCTTCTTCTGTGAATACAAACACCACAAACTGAAGGCTATATAGTAGGCCAGAAGTTGTTAAAACACAATTCCAAGAGAACTCAGAATCATGAAGCTTTCCTAAAGAGAAAAAGTCCTTTTCCAGTTCTTGTAAATTGAAAAAAAAAGTTACGTTCAAGTGAGCAAAGCACACACAACTGTCATTCCAACTGTACTGCACGTTACTGAGAATCAATTTTTCCTAGGAATGAACAGTACAGGATAGATACTTACACAGCCTCCAGCAAGGATCTCTGCAGGGAGTGGAATGGAACCATCTTTCTTAGTAAATTTGTCTCTGACAAAGTCATTAACCTAATGAAGATACAATACGTTACACACAATTTAAAGGTATCCTTCCTCCTTATGAAGCTATATCAAGTACATCTGTAACCATATTTATTAGAGTGCTTGTAAGTGGTCATCTTTCACACATTTTAGGAAACAAGTCCTGTGTTTGTTAACAAACAAAAAGATGTCAGGAAAAAAAAAAGATACGTACAGTTAGCTTAATAGCCTTTTCTGGAGCAACACCTATCAGCTGTGGTAACAAGCCTATAGAAACAAAGACATCATAAGGCAACATTATCTTCCTAATAAAGAAACTAATATTTTATAAGAGCTCTACAGAAATGTCTTTCTGCACATGGGATTTCCTTTGAACTGGGTGGCAGTTACCCCAGGAGGTAGATGGATTTATGCATGTGTGGCTGCTAGAGCATTGGATATTCATACCTATGGGATTTTACAATAAGATTTCTGTTGAAAATGGTAATGAAAAGGGTGAATGTGGCCACATTCCACAACCAAGTCAAGTCTGATACAGTTGCTGTACAGAAAAAAAAAATAAAAGACTGAATGTACCTCATCATATGTCTATTTACATAAGAATTTGACTTTACTAGAGTTTTTTAGCCCCTTAATATGATTTTCCCATTAATCTTGAAATTAAAACAGGAGATTAATTACAAGAGATACACACAACTATGATAAATTAGGAACTAACCTCTACCACTAACTTGAGATTTCTCAAGGCTCCAGTCAACTAATGATGCAAAGGATTCTCATAACTCCTTTAAACTCTCTTACAATTAATTATTTTACTTTTTTTTTTTTTTTTAATCTTGCCAAGAGGAAGTATCAGTTGGCAGAAACCAATTTTGAAAGACTCTTCCTCCTGGACACAGCTACTACCAAAATGAACAGCCTTTTGTCAGAAGTACATGCACCTTTCATGGAGCTAAGAGGTTTAAGAAAAAAAAAACAAAAAAAGAAAAATCAGTAGGTGGCAGTCTCAACTTCCTAACATGAAAGATCATAACAGCATCTGTTATCTTTCAATTCATTTTCTCCATAGTAATCCTGGTATTACGTATAAAATCATAAAACTTAAAGGGTTTATTTTTATTAGAAGTGTCATTTCCATGCTTAGGGAATATCAATTTGTTAGAAATGCTTGCTAATTAACAAATAAAGAAATCCCATACTTACAAAGTCAAACATCAAATGACATCAACAAAACTATGATGATGCAGCTTACCATTCTATCTTAAGTGAAAATTATGGCTAAAATTCCTAAATGAATCTTCAAAATTCAAAAATACTAAAGTCTGTAAATTTTTCATAGTACTTCCCTGAAGTGAGCTCAGAGCAAAGGTACCGAAATAGAAAGTGCAGCACTTAATATATGCAGTGTAGTGTTTTCTTCCAACACAGTACCTTCTGTGTGATGTACTGACTTACTATGCAGAGGAAAGGTAGTTATTAAATATAAAAAAAGGTTGACAATAACAAAAAGAAATACTGCCCTCCCAGCCTGAATCTCTGATCTACCACAAAAAGAAACCCAGCTCTGCAGTGCCTGTAGTTCGGGGGGGAAGGGAGGAGGAAAAAGAAAAAAAACTACCAGACAAAACACCTCAAGACAATTCCCCACACTCTGTCTCCTCCTTTATATGCAGCTAAACACTCTGGACATACACACTCTATTCTAGAGAGCCTGGGATTCAGCACAGTCTAGCAAGAGAGCTTAGAAAATACTTCATAATTAGCTCAGAAGTTGGATGTCAGGTTTCATAAGCATCATAATTTTCCTGACCAAAAATTAGAAGTTTTTACTTTAAAATGTGAACTTTCCAATATCCATTCAAGTCTATGTTTTAAACTGAAGAACTATATTGTATCAGTATATATTAGAATACGATTTAAGATAATCCCTCTTATATAAGATTCCAGTTACAGTCAACTACGTAAACATTTCTGTTGTTTCTGTTTAATACTCATCTGCAGATAATCTGATACTATGAGTACATGCCGACTATTGAAGATAATGTTTTCAGAACAGCTACACAAACCTTTCATGCTATCTCAAAGACAATCTCAAAGACAATTACTAAACATATTTTTTAAAAGTTTAACAAGTTGACATTACACTCCCTCAACATGCACTTTTCCCCCCCCTCAAGTGTGAAGCACTGTTTTTAACTCATCTATGGAAAGCACTTGCCAAAAGTTAGAAAACAAAAATAAAAAGTCATTAGTTTTAGAAGTGGCTGTGCAAAATCAAGTTAGGGTGAGGTGATGGGGAGAAAGAAAAGAACTATAGAAAAGAACTGCAAAAATCACGAAGCTTAAAATAGAGTCATAGATGCAACTTCAAGGAGTATTTGTTTTAATAAAGATCTAGCAACAAAAAAGGGAAGAAATCTACTAGAAAAAAAAATTACTGAGATCATAGCTACTTCATTAACACTTTGACTGATATATTCCTCTCTTTATCTGTCATTGCAAAATCCTATAAGATCACAGAAAATTACTTAGAGTCCATAGACTTTCACATGCAAAAACTTCTCAGATACTGCCCTTAACAAATAGCAGCAAGGACCAGTGTCCTCATGGGCAGAACATACTGTAATACCAAAAACAAGTCTGTGACCATGACATTAAAACATAAAATTTAAAAGTGAGTGCTGACTCTTATAAAAAAATAAATTAATTGATTTAAAAAAATAGAGAATTCAACTAAATATAAATATCAGAAGACGTGTAGTGTACGTAGCCTTTAAGTAAATTATCTTCTTGATACGATACAAATGCTTCCACAACCTTCTCCTAAGCTAAAAAAATAAGTAAGATAGCTTTCTATCTAACTGGTGCAACTGATAAGTTGCTTTGAATTCTTAACCTGCATTTTGGAACAAAGTGATACATAAATTGCAGGCTGCAATTTCTTGCTCACAGTAGTCCCAATACCTGCAGAGGCATGAGGAATAAGCAATCTGGCATCCAGTTTAACAAGTACCTTTCAGAATGACTATTTTCTCTCTTTTAATAAAAAATATTTACTGTAAAACAGATATTTACTCTTCACAGGCTAAAATCCATTCCTCATGTTTGCCCCCAGCCAAATGTCACAAACCTCAGTTTGTGAGATAATCTTGTCCACAACACTCACACCACAGATGTTAGGACTTTAAACAGATCTGTGTACCAAGAAGCCAAACAGTAACAACAACAGAAGGCCTCGTTTTTCCCAGCAATTATGATGAACAGTGCTCAAGGGAAGTTAAACATTCAACTCTATGAGACAGAAGCAAAAATGTAAATTAAATCAAGTTTCACAGCTTTCCAATAAGAGTAGTTCTTGAGGTATTAAAAAAATAAAAAAGGAGAAAATCCCCAAGCCGATATATATATTTTATTCACTTACCTCTGTAAAGACCAAAAAAGCCTTCAAAACGCAAAACCTTTTTAAAGCAGTCAAAGCTGTTCTTATACATCAACTCTCCTACGACTGAACCAGTGGAGCGCTGATTCTGCATACGAGTTTTCACCAAGTCTATGGGATACACTGCTGTAGCACCAACAGCTGTGAGAAAGCATTCGGAGCATTACTTCTGCAACTTCTCTGTTAGTGTAGTACATAAATATTATGGTGACTTTCTTCAACAGTAATTTAAACACACAAATACATACAAACTGGTAATATCTCTGATATGTTGGAAGCAAGAAAGAACAGTACTGAAAATCTAAATAAAGTCTCCAGGAGAATGGATTTATTATGTATTTTTTATATTAATTATATTAATTATGTACATTTATAAATGTATGTACATTTATTATGCTATGTATGCATAGAACAAGGTATACAGAAAAGAAAACCAATCAGAAAAAGAAGCAGTAAGAACTATCAGTAAGCAAATGTGTTCCTCAAGTGAGTAGAGTTTCAGTTGTTCTTAAAAGGGTACTAGAATAGAAGGGATAAAGGAAGAGAGTGGCACAACCAGAAGTGGCTGCACTCTCCCATGCTTCACCTGCATAACCAAGAAAATGCACCTTAGATGGTCCCAAAGAGTCTGGCAAGAAAGACTACTAACGCAAGCCTGAAACCCAGACAAATTACTCACCTCCAGCAATTGAGCCCAAAGTGAACCTGTAGGCTGACTCAGCTATCTGGAGCCAGATAGGCCTGCCTAACTCCCCAAACGATTGCTGTGTGAGGAAGAAAAGAAAAAAAAAAACATTTCAAAACCTTGCTGGGAGAACAAAGATGCTATAAATCTGCTTTTATGAAGTTAAAGAAGGATTCTGATAGAAGTTGGTGGTGTTACATTAAGGAGGAAAAAACAATTTCTAAGTTTCAGGATGTCCACTGAATGAAACATTTTCCAAATACTCCTTATATCCATATTCTTACATTCCTGGTATTTTTCTAGTATTGCAAATAAATAAATAAATAAATAAAATTTTAAAAAGCCAACAATCCGTGGTCAAGATAAAGTACATGGAAATATAAGTTAACTTTGCTATTTCTCACTCTATTGCCTTCAAACTTCCAAGGAATGGAAACCCCTTATTAGTTTAAATAAAATTCAGTGTCTCACAGATAAAATGTATACTCTGATGATAGATGCTAAGATTATACATACACGTTACTACATAGCATAAACATGGCATTTACTACCTTCAAAACAAGCAAAAAATGTCAATTATTCCCCAGAGTATTCCCCACAAAGCTTTTACAGGCAGTTGATGATTTGCAGACACAACGATGACCTCACTCACTTCAATCACATATATGATAATAAACATGTTAGGGTTTTAAATAAAAATCAAGTCTACACAAAATATTCGCAGAGATTCAAAATCAACTTATTAGATGTTTATTACACATAAGGTAATAAAGATAAGCTGATACACAAAATGTAAAGATTCATAAACTTGCACAGTAAAATATGCCAAGTTTATTTCCAAACTGAACTAAAGGTGTTAGAAAAGAATTTATACTATCTAGGTTATAGGTGACCAAAATACTAGAAGTTAAAATCCACACTAAAGCAGATACCAAAGCACATCTCCCAAAAGTAGCCTCCTTTATTACTTACAGACAACCTGCATCATTTGCAGATGCACTCGTGAATGCAGAGCTGGGATTCACACAGACCGCTTTGCTCTGATGCACGTTATTAATTCTCTACAAAGAACATCACAAGGATGTCTCACTGCTAACATTTACATTGGGCTTACCAAAGCTCTGAATCGTGGAACATCTACAGAAGGGCACAACATACCTCAGTGTAACCCTGCTTATGCTGGCATTACACTAGATGTGCAAAACCCTGCCTTTACCATGTGATGTTACACAGTACATACACAAGGAAGAACAAAGGCCTATGAGGTTAAGATGGGATTCTTGTTTGTAAAAAAGAAAAAAAACCAACAGTATTTTGTACAAATTTTCTACAAAAAAAAACAGGTATCATTTCCCTCCATAAGGCATTTTCTTCTCCAAAAATACATCTGAACAGAAAAGAACAGAAAAATTTTGGGTCATAAGTATAAACTGTACGTGTGGAACAGTTTATTAAAAAAAAACAAATAAGCATACATCAAATGAATTGCCTTTACAAGCAAAGAGAAGCAAAAAATCTGAAGAGTTCAGTCACTATTCTGAAAACTTTAAGCTTCCCTGATTTTAAGAATCACAATAAAAAGAGGATAGTTACCAAAAAAACAAACAAACAAAAAAACCCCCTGCAAAATACAGAAAGATCTTTTGATCCATTTAAATATTTAAATAAAAGACATATGCAATAACAACATAGTGAAAGACTCTGAAACAGCACAGGTTCTTCATTCCACAGAGTTTTTGTTCTACATTATCACATTTGGTTCCTCTTAGCTTTTTTAAGGTTATTCCTTTTACTCAAAGCTCTACAGAGTTCTCATCAAAATCCAATCACTACATTCTAGTATAAATCCTAATGAATATATCACTGGATGTTAAAAATCAAATTCTTTGTGAAGGAATTGTCACTTTTTATATTATTTAATAAGTGTTCACAAAGTTTGTAGTTTACTTGTGTGTTCAGATGGATATGCAAATGAATGTAATTAATGCTATAGCTTTCAAATCATTAATATTTATAAACAGAAAATTACTGTCTCTGTCATCCCTATAGGATATTCACTTGCAGGCTTTAAGAAAATCTTACACAACGAGAAAAACTGACAATAAAGTAAACATGGTTGAAAGCCAGCTACTTTTCATTTCCACTAAAGCCACAAAGACAGAGTAAGTTTATGTAAAAAATTAAGTTCTCCCTTCGAAGGAATTTTAAAGCCATATAAATGCTATTAGAAGTGTTTTCATTTTCCAGGGACAGATGGACATCACAGGAATTATATTATCTCTACCACAAACAAACCTTTTTCATTGTATCTATCAGTACTGTTAAATTAGGTAATAATAGGTTCACTTAGCATATGGTCCAGTAAAAGATGGTTCCTTACAAAAGAGAGAAAACAAAATTGCTTTCTTTTTGCTGTGCTCTCTTAATACAGAATGTAGAATAGGGTTAAAGCATGCAGTATTACTCCAAGAGCATTAAAAGATTATGTTCTAGTGATGAGCGAAGCTTTCTTCAGTGAGCTCATTTTGTAACAGTGTTAAGCTACAAAGGTAATTCTGAGGGGTAAAATAAAATAAGCTAAGTATTTTGTTTCATAATAAGCACTCAGCTTTCTGAGTAGACACAGAAAACATTGATTAAAACCAATGACCATTATGGATGCCACTATGAAACTTCAACAAAAATACTTCTCGTTAGCCTGGACAAACACTGCATACACATTTCTGCATCAACTCATTCCACCATTCTTGCTTTAGGAATACACAGAATGGCTGGGGTTGGAAGGGACCTTGCAGCCCACCCAGTCCCCCCCTCCCCACTGCAGGCTGGTTGCCCCCACCCGCACAGGCTGCCCATGGCCCCATCCAACCTGGCCTTGAGCACTTCCAGGGATGAGGCACCCACAGCTCCTCTGGGCAGCTGTGCCTCACTGCCCTCTGAATAAAAAAGTTTCTCCTTACAGCTAGTCTTTACCTATCCTCTTTTGCCCCTTGTCCTATCACTGGACTAGGAAGACTAATAACATCAAGCAGGTTTTTGAGTGCTTATTTCACCTCATCTAATTCCCCAAGGAAACAGAGTAGCAACATCACAAATGGATCAGACATTGTTTCAGATCAATTTGTTTGAGACACAACTGAATGATCAAATCCACCTAACACAAGGATAAAACAGAGTAACATTCACATGTTGAATATTTGCTATATTCCACTTAGGAGAATTTTTCAACCATAACAGTTGAACTAAGTTATGATTTTCCTATCATTGATACAGAACCTAGATATTCCAGTGGACACAATCACTTAAAGGAACTTCATTGTAATGTGTAAAATAAGTGAAGTGGAAAAGAACAAACTTATTGTAACAATAGTGGGCACTAGATATAGTCGCCTTTTAACTAGTTTCCAATCACCCAAGAAAGGTAGTGGTCACAATCCAGCACAAAAAAAGGAATAGCTTACCCATTTCCAAAAATCAGGGCTTGTTGGAAATTCCAAAAGGAGGCAATCTCCAAGTAGAGATGCTTCTCTTTTGGCTGCCAACCCTTAAATGATGTTAGGGGGGAGTAAATCTAGGGTTGCAAAGGTGAATTCCTTACTGAATACTATCCTAATTCTATCTTTATAGCAATACACATACAACATGAGCCATTTGTTAGGAATCTGTTTAAAGTTCTGTTTTTGTTTTTTTTGTTTTGTTTTGGTTTTTTGTGTTTTTTTACTTTCTATATGCATGCACACTTAAACAGTCACTTAATTTCAGCAATTTTGACTGTATATACCACTTTTACCTACCTGCCTCTGGAGTTCTGCCAAGTTGTAAGGTAATGCACCCTCAGCTAGTGGTGCTATTCTCTCAATATCTGCCAAAGTTAATCGCCTTAACACAAGGCAGAAGGAAGTAAATTAGTGTTGGTTAAAATATCAAACATATTCAATACATTATTCCTAGCCACATCTCACAGAATACATCCTGAGTTAAAAAAAAAAAACAACATTTGTCATATTTAAATGCATGCCTAAGAGTTCTGCTATACTGCAATAAAGAATTCTTGGAGTTAGAAGGGCATTTCCTTCTTGTAGCTGTCAAAGGATCTCAGGTTATTCACAAGGGAGTTCTTGATTACCAGTAATAAAGAATGTAATTCACAACTTAAACCATTTATAGGTATCCCTCCCCAAGAGTTCACATGCTAACAACTATGGAAAACATCAGTAGAGTCCCTTCTGGGATTATCATAATGTAATTTTGCTATTTTAAATTTACAATACAACAATCAATAATTGTGCTTGATATACAGAGTTCACTTAAAAAATATCTGCATACACCAGCCATTTTACAGTGAATAAACTGTAACGAACAGAACACACAAATTTTAAAATTGAGTAGATTTTGCATAGAAAACAGCAATATGGTTGTAAAATGATAAAATTAATTATCATAAGTTACCCAGTAACACTGTATAAACCTGTAAGTTGGTAAAGAATATCTATTTCCAACGGTGTAACTTGTCCAAATCGTATTGCAGACTGGGTAAATTCCTCTGGATTTAAAAGGGAAGGAGAAATAAAGCAATTGTGTTATTTGTCAAATTTCATCTTTATGGACAACTCTAACAAATACCTTAAATATCATAATACCATAAAAGAAAACTATCATCAAGAAGCAAAATCCATAATTCAGAAGACAAGATAAATTTAGGAAGACATATGTCGTGAAAGAGATCTTGGAAACATAGAGCAAGTATGATTCAATACATTCTCACATCAGCAACATTACTAACATCAGACACAAAATTTGTGACTTTTTTTTCCTGAAGTTTTGCAAAATGAACAGAATAATTATCCATTATCCATAGTTTTAAGGGCAACTAACTCATTTATCACCATCATGTCTGTGTTTCTTTTCTGTTAGCTCTCAGTGACCCCACAGTTACATGTTCATCTATCCAAATTACACTGCACATTCATTACATGATTGGCAAGCTACAATAAGCAAGTTCTAGTGATGACAATACAGTAGCTTTTATTCACTACACAAATGCAGGCAAGACATGTCTATGCATTTACATCGAGGAAAAAAAAAAAGCCAGGTGATTTGTTAGCACTATTTGGAGGACAAGGACAGTTATTTCATGCTTTTCTTTAGGGATGTAAAGTATGCTGAGCATCTGAACATAAAACAAACATAAAAGAAAAAAAAGAAATAAACTCTGCATGCTTTTTACCACACATAGGCTTGGCTGGTCTTGTCCATGCAGGTAATAAAGTCAGAGATAAAATCTGTCATAAAATGTCTACAAAATAAATCCACTGATGCCTGCAGCAAGACTGATACACGACTACTTTTCAGTTCTACAGAGATTAGCTATGTCCTATATGTCAACACAAACTACGTAAAACCACTCAGGCCAGCAAAAGAAGTTATGAATTATTACCATTTTTCTAGAAAGGATTTAATTGCAGATAAAATGACTAGAGCTAAAGCAATATGGAGATTACTGATAATGGATTTTCAAACATAACTCCTATCTTATTTCTTTGGCACCTCCTATCTCTAAGCAATAATATACCTCTTTCAAGGAATGGTAAAATCCCCAATGAAGTATTATTTTGCAGATATCCATACAAACCAGAGTCCCAATTCTTCTTCTTAGTGAGCTACCTGAAAATCATTACTAACCCACAAGGATGAAAATGACCCTTAAAATATTTCTACAGTAGTGCTAACGTTGCATACTATGCAGCCACTGACTTGTCTTATCCTGTATGCAACATTGGCTTACAAATTGGACAGAACTAAAATATTAATAAAAAGTAGGAAATATACTTTACCTTTTGTGACTTCAACATCTTTTCTTGTACCTGCTATATTACTGTATATCTTCCTAATGAGATCCATGTTATTCAAAAGGGCATTAAATGCATTGAAGTAGGAGAAGCTGACTTGACGTGAAGCAGTTCCACCAGCTACCTGTAAAAATTAAATGACACAGTTAAGTGCCTTAAGCCCCTTTTTTCCACGGTCTTATTACAAATTACAGAAACATTCATTTGGGCAAGTAAGGAAAGAATTAAAGATATCTTTCTACCTCTGTAATTTTAAGCTAGTTTTAATAGAAATACAACAGTAGAACCAATAGATGGCATATTTTTTTACATAAACTGTAATAAAGTTATCCTTTACCTCATAAACTTTACCTGCAGATCTTGCCAGTCACAACTGTAACCATTCTAACCCTACATGCTTATTTTCCAAACAACAAATTGAAAACAATGTAAGAGCACATAAAAGGGCAAAACTGTAAGTAGACTACACCTGTTCTGGTCTGTTCTATATGAAAATCTAAAAATCAGATGCTTTAGACCGAAATTGGTATTCTTTCTGTGTAAAATATAGTTTGCTCTGCTTTAGGCAAAAGCACAGTAGACTAACTCAAACTGCATCCAATGGCACTTTAAGCACATAAGCCAGTCTGCAAACTTTTCTACCACATAACTGAAAAGTGTTGCTATGTTTCATCCTGCCAACTCTACTATGAAGGTAATAATTTCTAGCAGTGAGAAACTGATAAACATATAGGAGAAGAAAAAGTGGGTGAGAAACACTAACATTTTAAAACATCACAGCTATTAAACCCTGAACTCAAGATGTTTTTCTTCACACTTACTGAAACTAAATTTTCTTCCACAAATGGTGTCAGCATATGGGAGTGAAGGGTAACCATGACATCACTGAAGTCCAGCCCAGTAATCATGCCACTTTTATTTTTGTCCTTCAATGCAAAGGCTTGTCTTGCATGTTCTGACTGCAGCTCCTAAGATTAACATTCAGAAATAATATATTAGCAAATTCTGTAATCCACTGTTCACAAAATTTTGATTTAGTTTATAATCTTATAATCTTACAGCACGCCTAAATACATTTGTGCATGTAGATCACAAGACAATTGCAATTTAAACTTAAAGGTCAGTCCAAATAAAATAATAATTCTGCATATTTACTCACTCCATGCACAGATTCATGCCTCTGTCATAGAACATCCCCTATTCAATCTCCATTCAATCGTAAGGAAATATTCACTTTCACTAAATAATTTGAGAAGCAATATTTGCATACTTATGTTCTGGCTGCTACGCATTCCCTTATTCCCCTGATATCGATCTTAAAGATTCAGAGTCCGAGACTAAATATGATTGGGATTACATGGTTAACAACATCTGGTTATATTAAGGACGTAATCTCTCGTTGAGGTTAGTTTCTTTATTAAATTCCTACAACAGAAAAAGGAGACTGCTCAGTCGATGTTGTAACTGCACAAGATTACAACACTCAGTTAAATGGTTAATTTCATAAAAAGAATATTTAATCCCACATATTCATAGGATGATATTCAAGCTAAAGCACAATGAGTAAGCACTCCTTAATAAACTCGCATAGAAAAGTAATAGTTCATTGCTGTTAGGATTAGTATCAGATAATTGTGTTCATTACCAGACTAAGACCAAAATTTATGGTGATATAAATATATAGAGATGAAAATTGATCTCAGCTGTACTTTGAAAGAAGATTAGTAACTAACCTGAAGAAACTGAGTGAACTCCGTATAGTTAAGATGCTTCTTTCTGTTATGTCCAAAATGCAGCCGAATGAATTCACAGTCCCAGTTGAAGGGGATTTGATGATGAATAGTAGTTTGTTCAAATACTTCTTTGACATTTGCTTTAAGGAAGGGAAAAAACAAGAAGTGAGTTTTGGGGTAAATACAAACATTCCAGGAAACAATTAAATAAATTAAGTTTTAAGGAGCTGTTTAAGAAGTGTTTTGTTGAGAATAGTTACTAACTGAGCTTTTAGACAGACAGACTTGCATAAGAACACATTTGCTATCCAGTGTGATACTTTCTGTATTACTGCATAAAACTTTGGAGTGTTTTGCCTAGTTTTAATTAAGAAGCAATTTCTCTTTTTCCCTTATACAAGACAAATAAGAGCTAATTTGCATTCCGATGCAAAAAATCAATAGTGGTTCTCCATCTCTGCCAGGAGCCAAATTAAGCCCTTTATCAAGGGCACAAATACCTGCATTACGATCTCACAGAATATCTGTCGTACTAAGTATAGTTTGATTGAAACTTGATTATTACAATCATGCAGTGTGAACGTGACTATTGAAGATAGGTATAAGAAATGCCGTCTAAAACATATTATTAGCTCAGCAGAAAGCACCTTATTAAAAGCTTTTGATAAGGACTTATAAAAAAATCGAATCCTATAAAACATAATTGGTAGTCTCTGTTATTAAAATGTTTTAAGACAAGCGAAGATAGAGATGTCCTCACACAAATGAAGGAAAAAAACCTCTCCCTTCAAGATATGGAATTCTCTATATGTACACTGTACAACTGAAGTACCAGGCCTAACATATCCAAAGTCAAAAGCCTCACCTAAAAAAAAAAGTTTCATTTATTCATACTCAGCATTGCCACTCTGCAATACAAGCATGGGTTTTGTGCAGATTATCCGACCAAATAAACAGTACAATTGGACATCTATCCATGCAAACTCTTCAAAATCTACTTCGAAGTTCCTGAATTAATGTTAGCTCTCACCAACTAATCTCAAACCTGCTAACTGGCAAAATAAAATGTAGCATATAGCTCAAATTTAAGACAAAATACACATTATTTTGGCTGAAAACACATCTGTTTTTTTTTTTACAAGTTTAGAATATTTGCTCAACACTGCATCGGTGTATCTGTTAATCAGGCATATTAAAGGCCTTCTGTGGAACTACTATTCTGAAACAGTTCTGTCAAAAGACAAAATGTAATCAGAAGAACTTTAATATCATTTTATCCTTCTGTCAAGATCAATTGACTTGCAGTGTTGCTTTATCTGTGCTAAAGGACTGCTTGATTCGTACACCCTTTCAGATCTGTAGCTATTCTAGCAGTGGGCAAATCACTCCATGGTTTTATATTTTCAGCAAGGAAAGGAAAGGAAATCTTAAGAACAAATATGTTTCAGAATGAGAAGACACAGTAGGATTCTTTCCCTAGATCACTTGCTTCACAGATAGTTTGAGATTACCTATTTAAAGGGCAGACTGTGGCTATTGAACGATTTAACTGTAATTTAGCCCTTACCTAAAGGTCTAACACAGACGATAGTTGAAGAACTGCAATTTAAACCAGTTTCCAATGCAAGCTAGGCTAAATGAGGTGTTCAGGTAAGCAGGAAACTTAAAAAAAAACTTGACTACTTTCAATTGCCCATTCGTATCTACTCACTGATATACTAAGTGAGGGCTAAGAAAATAAGATAAAGCATCACATTCATACCACTAAATTATATTATTTTGCCACATTTCCTTTGAAAGTTTTGTCTGTAGTAGATTTACTCGCCAGTGCTACAGAAACCAGGAGAGGCAAAGTTAAATTCCCCACCTACCACTGATTCACCGTGGCTTCTGACCAAACTAACTTGAGTCTTCATGTACTGCAAATAGATCGATGTAGCTCATGGTTAAACTTGCAGAATGGCACTGAACTGTAAAGGGAGCACAAGACTGGTCTGCTTAACTGAACCTATCGGCTTGGCTACCAGTGTACAGGCACAGTGTCTACTAGAGACTAAACATCTGTAAAACTGACTGCCTTTATATGTTCTTCTAGTAATGACTGAAGCAGCCAGAAAATTTAAATTGTATTATCTAACACCTGTTTCCAGCAATTATTTCACAATGTTAGAGGATGGTTAGGAAAAAAAAGTCTCGCTTTTTTCTTACATGAAATTATTCATATGTGTTCACATAGACAAAACTTCCAATGATTTTTAATGAGACTGAAACAGCTGGTCTTTCCATAGCTCTCACGCCAGCATTTAATTGTATGTGACTTCAGTCACTGAGGATTAGCTTCCAACACTATTGTTTTTCCTTCCAAAAACGTTTATAATTAGTCATCAATTATCACAGGTTGAGATCCTTCACCACATAAAAATAGTATTGGTAAACAGATTAATAAATCTATATTTAATAATTGAGTGCATCGACCAGCAAGCTTTACAAATTGGTATTCAAATCATACTTTGGCTTCTCTGAATATTGAGACACCTTATCCACTTTTCATCAGTTAACAGTAACTGACAATCAGCAATGTATACCTGTTGTTATGGTAACGTGAGTTTAAATACACGGGCTGTACCTCATGCTTATCCTCAAGTTACCTTTGTTTATGAAACATTTGAGTAGCAGGAGCAAAAGCACGTATCAGTTATAAATAAATCAGTTGCAAATAACTGACAGAATTAAAACTGTTGAAACTCTAAATAAAATTTTCCAAAGCCGTTTGGGATTTTCAAGCATCACCAGATAACGAATAAGATTTACTAATTTTCTACCCACGGATAGCAATGCTTTCTTCATAATATATCAAGAATATCTTTTTTAATCCAATTCTATTAGCTTTTCTATTATTTCAGAGTAAATAGTCACCACTATTACTAACAACTCCATGAGGAGAAAAGCTACAAAAGGACAATCACGTTTCAGGGATCATACACAATGTGATCATGGCCTACACTTTCACCGCTTTGAATTAGGATCAAATATCTGATTTTTAACTATTTTTTTTCACAGTACAAAGTAATGATAACAAAGAAAATGTTTTCTAAATAACAACAAGATATAGGTACTGCTTTTTCTCTCTCTTTTTTTTTTTTTTTAATTCAGTCAAAACCCAATAATGATTCTAAATTAAGATAAACTACAAATCCTTCAAAATTCTACCACAGCTAATTTCCAGGGGACAAAAAACCAAATTGTTTTCACCTCCTTTCATTTTAGTATGGCATTTTACAAAATGTGTTCACTGTCCCCGTTAATGCACGTTGCTCATGTGCTAATGCCTTCTCCTACACTTTGCTCATCTTTCTGCAGTGGAATGCTTTCCTACTGAGTGGATAACTTTATTTCTGAGCTTACGGCAAAGCATTTTCTTCTCAGACAGGCATATGAGTCAGTTTCCTGATAACACAGTCAAATTACTATCAGCCCCAGGAACAATAAACCCACTACTCTAGTGCACTAGTACATTACCTCCAAGGCAACATGCATTCTCTCAAGATTGCTTCAGAATTTCCCCACCCAATCATTTTAAACAAATTATAGATGCCTGGAGCAGCTATCTGCAGGCAGCATTCACACAACCGGCTCAGTTCCCATCAGTACCATTACCTTGCAGGCTCAGAAAGATGATACAAGAAAAACACATTCTTAGGCAATAGTGAATTTCAGAGAAGGAGAAAGATTACTCCAAGTTATAAACACCAAGAGATTTTGTTGATTAGGATGAGATAAAGACCATAACACAACACCAACACAACTGAACAGAGCATCACACATCTGAACGCACAGAGAATACTGCTACAGTTCATGCTTTCTGAATGACAAACATTTTTGGCCTCACTCATGTGGGGATGAGCTTACTACCTCAAATACATCATGAGGTGGTATCAATTATTTTTACAGAGAACTCTACAAAATTCAGAAGGAAAATCTCAAAATTCCAATGCAATCAGCCTTTTTGCCATTCCCTCTCACAACTGAGACAACATTCTTCGTGCTTGTTAGACACACAAACATAAATGAGGTACTTTAAAGCACTAGCATAAATATGCCAGAAGTTTGTTGTTTAAGAGGGTGTTTTTAAAGGTCTGCTCAGTCATTTGTGGCCTCATTTGTATGAATTTCAGCCTCAGTGTGCACCATGCATTTAATGTTTTCTTTGCTGCTATTTTTCACCATTCCTACTAACAGCAAATTCCACATATTTTCATTTTCAGCATAAAATAATCACAGGTAAAAGGATTTTTATCGTGAGCTTTGCAGCAGATGTACATTAACAGTGATCCAAATATGAATACAGTGAAAAAGACAAGTGGCAAGACAAATGAGAAAACTAGAATAGAAATAGTTACCTTGCATTTCTACTCTTATTTTAATTTTAAAAGACTACAACAGTGATTCTGCTAAGATTAGTGACAGCCATAATAACGAATTGTCTATGTATGTAATTTTAATGTAGAGTTCTCCTTTTCAGTTCCCTCTTGCTGAATCTGATTTTGAACTTAATACTATGGAGAATGTTTGAGATCTCCTTGTGTTCTTAAGTCCTTTATTATTATAAAAAATAGGGAAATCTCCCATTAAACACTGCTCCAAAGTGTTTGAAACTGTGGCTTAAACCGGGAAGAATCATAAAACAAAAACAAATGAACAAAAAGACACCACAGAGAAAAGAAAAACATCGCTGTATCCTACATAGTCAGAACGTAATAAGCAAAAGGCAGCTTGAAAACAGGCAACTAACATATGGCAAAGAGAAAGTCAATTGCAGCTTTGTATTACTGCACACTTGGTAAGAACACGATGTTTTCAGATTCTTTCTGTCTATGCTTCTAAAAGTTACCAGCCTTTATGGTTGCAAATAATATTTCACAAAGCAGAACTCTTAAGATTATCTCCAAATCCTAGCATTTTCAATCTAACAGCTCTTTTGGAAATGGTAGAGTGAGAACTAGGAGTGATCTGTATTTCCTGAAAAATAACATTCAAAAGCAGAGACTTATAACAGCACACGTTCAACTCCTTTCTCTTATTCTTCTCACTCACCTTCTTCATGTCTACCATGTCCTGTTTAAAGCAAATCTTTCTTTCCCCGATTAAAATTTGTTGGCAAACGATTATTTTAAGAAAATGGATGAGATTTCAGTACCACAGTACACTCAACATCTGAAACAATTTCATTATACCGATGCTTATTTCAGTTCATCGGTGTTGTAATCTTTATATAGTTGCAGTAATAGTTATCCAGTCCCTTTACGCCCCACGTCATGGAAGAAGAGGCATTATACTCTACATAATATTTTTAATGTTACGTTGAGCTGCAGGATATTTTTTAAAGCCTTATATTTGATTTCATAAATATTTTCCATTTTTCTGAAAAATAATTTTAAAACTCTGAATACAGAATAATCATGAAGGTAGTAAAATTGTTTCAAAGTCTCACTGCTTTAGCTCTATCTATCTATCCACATCAGCACAGGTATTTAAATAAAAAATGACCTCCAAAATGCTCCAGCTTATCAGAGAATGGCTTTCTTTGCAGTGACTCTACTCTGCAAAAAGCCTTGAAATTGTATATTCCAATTAGAACTCATACAGTTCTGATCACTGTATGGTTTGTCCAAGGGATAAAATATAAATAATTATTTTATTTCCATTCAGAAAAAGCATTTCTGGGGAGAAAATTCTGTGATAGTCACACTTGCCTTTTTCGCAGCAAATGCCACCTGTTTCAGTACAGAACATCTCCAAGTAACTTGAACAGATTTCACGTGAAGATTTGCTCTAGCCTCAATTCAGGTCAAAATTCCTTTGCAGCTCTTCCTTAGTGGAACAGCACTAACTTCATGGTCTGCTTTTAAATATTTCACTCATGTCAAATACCTCGGTCAGTTACATCCCATGAACAAAATAACAGAATGATTCTTCTTTTCTGGCTACAGGCAGAAACCCAAAACTAGAAAGATAACACATGGGGAAAAAAAATAACACTTTATCTGTCTTAGCTGTAATCTTTTAAATATTTCACGATCGAAGCAATATCGTAAGGGATCATCAACACATTTCCCATAAAATTTTAACCTAGGAATCTTTTATGAAGACATGCAAACTTTTAATCATGATTTTTTTTCCCCCTATTTCTTCATGATTAAAAAGTTAATTTTAATTACACCACCATTTGTATCACTTGGTTATTAAAATAGCCATTTTATCACCTTTCATTCAGCAAGCTGATAAGTAGATCATTGTAGCTGGAATATGTAAAAAGTACTGGACACACTGTGCAACCAGTTTGCTCATACGAAGTGGGTCTAATTTAAATTTTCTTGCAACAGATCTTAAATACAAAAACTGCAATATGCCACCAGCACATCTGTGGCAGTTAGTCATAGATTTCAGGATGTCAAAAACTCCTGGAGAAATATTCCAAAGCAATAAGAAAGTAGAGGAAATCCAAGCATCAAATTCAGCACACAAGAAGCATCTCAATTCAACAATATGAATTGAATTAACACAATATTGCATTGACAAAGACGTTGATTAGTGCCACACAGTTGACACACATTTGTATCAAGCATTTTCTAAAGAATAAAAAAATTATTTGCCCTTTTCAATTTTTCAACTCAAAAGACATGGGTTATTTTGTAATGTATATTACATAATGGCTCCTCACTGGAGAGATGGAAAGCAAATTTTTGCAGAGACAAATCACAGATTGAAGGTAAAGAGAACTGCAAGAAGATTAAAGTGCTGAAGTATGGTCTGAGTTCATGTCAGTAACTAAATCCTAGAAAGTAGATGGGAATCTCCCTGGAACAACTTTAAAACATACAGCCAGGTCTAAAGAATCAACAAACACTTAACTCCCTCCAGATAAGTGAAAAGTTTTAATAGGTTAGGATAATTTTTGAAAATGCCATACAGTCATACTGAAATGATTTGGGGATATGGCCGCTTGGGTGCAGAAGTAGTCTTCAATATGGGATTGGAGCCAGCATGGCTTTTTTCCTCTAGTGTTATGGTTTGAGTCCAGCTTAAATACATCAACATTATCTCATGTCCAGCAAGGCCAGCATTGGTTCAAGTTACTGACCTAGCAGACCCATCCCAATCCTGTGTTCCACTGTCCAACATTTCCACTCCTTGCTCTAAAAGCACAGTGAAGAAATACTTCAATAAATCCACCTCAATTACAGTATAACATGCTGATTTGAGTTAGCTTCAGAATCAGTAGTTACATTCCCAAAGCACTGCATCTAAAATAGAAAATCTTGTCTCATGTTTGCTCCCATAATCAATATGGTTTATCTGTAGACCAGATAAGTTACCTACCAATATGAGATGACATGTCTAATAGCAAATTTCACACTAATTGGCTAAGCTTCTTCAATTACAGTATATTTCTAATATTTTACTATGACTTTTAGATGTTAATATGTAGAATTTTTAATTTATAGAGATGTATATAGTATGTTACATTTCACAGTGTAGTAACGTTTATCTGTAATTATCTTTACTTATTCAGACCTGCATGGAATGCAAAGTCTACTAACTGAACAGATCAAGTCTTTCCTTCCTTCTCAGCCATTGGGAAAGATTCTTTGAAGAAAATGAGCAGTGCAAGTATCATGTTTCACCCTGATCACCTTCCTCCAAAGACTTGGGAAAATTCTAATATATTCTCCTGTTTTTACATGAAACTAAACTCCATGCTCTTCTGTTGATGTGGTATGAAAATGAAAGAGTGCAGGTCACATTTAAGAAACAGTCTCTATAGGACACAAGATCAATTTATAAATTGCAGAGTTACCAAATGTCATATCATCATTTGTATTTTTCCTACATACATTAATTTGCATAATATCCCTACAGAGTAAAAATAAGTAGCCCATTTTACCAACAACATACAAAATGCAAATGGAAAGGAGCTATAAAAGTACGTACTTCGGATATGATACAATTCACAATTAAATGCAGTCATAATTGCAATAAAATTTCTCTCGCTGAAACAAGAGATCATTCATAAACCTTAAATTCACTAGCAAGTTTGCATCAGGCATATGAGAAAGGCATGGAGAAAAGAATGTGTAATTGCTTTAGTTTCTCGTTTGTATTGTTCTTTTAGCTTTAAGATAACAATGAAACAATGAAAGTAACAATTCAGTCTGATTGAGAAATCTGCGTACCACCTAAATTGTTTTTTGTTGTTTTACAGAACCAACTACTTCAAACGTACTTTGTAGCTGATGCAAACACATAATCCTCATTTAGTGAAATTATTACAGACACCATCATTAACAGTCACACCAGTTGTGATAGTTTGTTTGCTTTCTAATGTCTGCATTTACTGACTTCACCTCAGCTTAATTCAAGATGTCGTGTGTCCAAATTGCTTAGTATTTGACAATTCAGTTAATCATGTAATTTAATAGATGTCATAACTCAAGCAGTTTGTTTCCATACAAAGACAACACACATTATTTGTTTCAACTATTTTCAAAGTTGAAAGAGTTTCCATAAAAATGAAGTAGTACAAACAGCAAGCGGTTACAAATCCAAGTGCAGTATGTATGTTCTTTATTAAGCAGTTTATTCTTTTAGATAGAAATAACATATAATTTTCACTCAATTTTATTAAAATTCTTAGCATTTATTTATCTAATTTTCATAGAAATACAAAGTTTAATACAAAACTTTAATACAAAACCTAGTCCTCCTTAAACTGCAATGTTTTTAAGTGACATCATAAAGTGGTACAGTTAGCCTAAATAATTTTGTCCAATTACTAACATATGTTGAGAGGAAAAAAGAAACTTAAAAGCCATTGTTTCTTCCTAATTTTGTAATAATACATTAACCAGCTAGAAGTTACATTCATTATATTAAAGATTGCTGCTCAATTGGAATATTAGACTAAGAACTCAAGAGATTAGATCTTCTTCATTTTTATTTTGAACCCTTACCATACTTAACGACAACTCTTCAAAGAGATGAGGATAATCCAAACAAATTTTAAAAACTCCTCAAAATGAAGGAGATCAAAATTCATGACACATAAGAATTTCACTTAGGACGATTCTGAACAAAACAGCATTGAATTAAGTACTTCCACAAAGATGAAAAATCTTGATTCAAAAAGATAGAACAAAATATATTTTTACTGTGCATTTCTTAAGCTTGTAAAACTTGGAAGAAAAAAACTACTCATGCAAACTGTTTAAGGAAATGAGTAAAACACTATGTAAAATATGTTTCTAGCTGTGAGAGCTATTCTTACATTTATATTATTATTACTTAAATTATTTTTCTTTAGACACTCTTACCAAATGTTACTTCTCCATTGCCATTCTTGTCAAATAACTGAAAAGCAACAACGAATATTGCATCTGGAGTACACAAAACAGATTCAAATGCCAAAAATTCTTGAAAGGAAATCAACCTACAGAGGAAAATACAGAAGTTACAGATTTCAATAGACTATACACAATATCAATGACATTTTGTATTTGATGTTCTAAAAATGTTCTGATCCAATTATTAAATTTAAATTCTAGTACTCAAAAGTTAAGACTCTATACTAGAAATAGAAAGAGTTGTTTGTTATAATTGAGTAGTTACTTAAACTTTATGTGGCTCACTTTCTTGTAACAGAAGACTGGAATTCTTCATACCCATCAACAACAAAATATAATCAATTCTCAGCGAGTACCTACTCTTTATTAACTCATAAATATAAGTTTACGCACTTAAAAATTGATATATAAAAAATCCACAACAGTTCTATCAGCATGAAATTTAAGGATCTGTCATTACATTACTAATTTTTGTATTTCTCATGAGAAAGAAAAGCATTTAATGTAAGTATAGGAAGATACTATACAATATATACTCTTAAAACATATTATAAAGTTACACTTTACTATGTATATATTTAAAAAAATTACACCTCAACTATTACATGAACTTCAAGGTTATATAAAGCAAAGAAAGGACAAGAAAGAAAGAAACAAGAACGTTTGGATACTTAAGACATGATCAAGGAAGCTAGGGATTTGTGCATAACATTTCATCACAAGACAATGAGCTGTGTATGTGAGACATTCACCATACAGAAATATGCAACTCAGAATGCATCAGGAGACCTGTTTTTAGTCGAGATGAGGAAGCAGCAGTATCGCCAGACAGGGCTCTCACGACATCTCTGGAGCACTGCATATAAACCAAAGTCCTCATTTTCAACACATACACTCAGACTTGAATGGATGCACAGATAATATGACAATCACAAAGAACTTCTCTAGAGAAACTCAGCTTATTGTGACAAGTAGGAAAAAAAGATGGGATCCTGCATAAGAAAAGCTGCAGCAAGACAGGAATTTATCAAGTCAGAAGATAGATGATCCTGTTGGCACAAAAGAACAAAACTGCACTGTGTATCCATAAGGATATGTAATGTGGGCACATGCCATGGCCTTTCAAAACAGTGCAAGCAAAATTCCTAAATTTTAAAAACAGCTAGATTGATGAGAATTTTCCACTCAGTTTCGGGCTCCTGAGTACAGACATAAGTGATGGCATATCGATTTTAGCATCAAATAAATTATTGGTGGGAATAAGAATTTTCAACATTTTTAAATAAAAATGCACTACTTTGTTAGATGTTGTTAAAACAAGTAGATATCTCTGTAGATGGTACATTTCATTAAATGTACATAAATGATCCAAATTTATAAAGTGAACTCTTTTAGTAAATTTGATAGTACATTTAGTAATTTTCACAGAAAATATTTAGCTCATAGTTATTACTTCATACATAGATCACTTATTGTTAAACACACATATAAAATCCTCTTAGGGAAAAAGCATTTAACCATCTGTTAGCTTACATAGTCATTGTCAAAGTATATGTAAAGTAGAGCTGAGATACTTTAACAAGATCATGTATTTTAACATACATGCACATATGCAGTATACAGAAAAAAATGTGACTTAGGAAGGAATTAAGACATGGAAAATATAGAATTACATTATTAATTTCTCATACATTATCCATAAAATCAAAGCTGAGGAAATGGTTTTCCAGATGCAAAGTCAACTTCATGCACAGGATGAGCCTGATAGATAAAGGTCTAGCATCAAAGAAATTGAATATTCTTTCAAATAATTGGGACACACATCTCACATACAAGCACAAATCTAACATTAATTCCTAACCACAAAGGTTTATAACAGACAAAATCAAGTGATGATCTCTGTAGAATTCATTCTTGTAGAAGCCTGAAACTGAAAGAAATCATTCTCCAGAGAGATCCCTTTAACAGTGCCTCCAGAAAAAGGAGATAGACACATTCAACTTCCCTTCTATATATTCAGCTTGCAACATCTAAAAGTAGGAATATTTCCAGCAATCCACCGTTATCAGGGTGGAAATAGCAAGGGGTAGATTAAATGGAACAAATGAGCCTCCCAAATACTAATTAAGCATCTTTCTGTGAATCTGCTGTACTCTCATTTTATCAGTATTGTTTTTTAAACTTCCATTCCTCATATTTCTTCTGTACTGTCACACTCCAAAAGCACACAAAGTAAGCCACATGCTTACAGTTATTTTGTCTTTCCTTGTTTCCTACTACAACTTTTTGCTCTTTATCCACACAACACAGCTTTTGGACGTAACATATATCCTTGCTGTGACTGTCCATGAAGTGAAACATTGGCTTTTCCTTCAGGAGTTCACTGAAGAACACACTTTCAAACTCTAAGAATGACATGCTGATAGGCAGAGTAGCCAGAAACAGGCAACTGAAATGTAGAATCTGAAACGACTACTGAAATTTTGCAGGTTTGAAGGCAGACGAAAGTTTTTTTTTATTTTAAAACCTGACTATCTACAATATCAGATAGGACTTCTGTAACTGAGAAGGTGGTTTGGCACATATTTATATATGAATACATTATTAATAAAGGATATGTACCCTAATCCTAATTTTAAAAGTAGTGCCAGCAATCTGTGATAGAGGAATGCTTAATAGCAGCATCAGTGAAATTCCACTGCATTTAACAGATAACAGACAACTCTAATTTAGACCTCATCAGGCAAGCCTGGCAGAATTTGAAAACCGATACAGGAATGAAATTTCATAACGGGACCAAAGCTTCTCAATTACTTGCTGCGTGACCTTGGGCTGTCTTTTGATTTACAAATATCTGTATGGAATAAGAATAGTGATACTTCTTTGAACTTTACAATTTAATTTTTAAGACCTTGGAAGGATGTAATATATTAATGGAATTCAGCAGAAGACTACAATAACTATTAATGCTACAGATTAAATTCTCTGTACTGATGATGCAGGATTTTGGCATATTACAGCTAACTATAAAAGGAATAATGCAAATGCAAAAATAAGTAAACCAATGATGATGTGGGGATAGCACTCTTCACATGAATTAATGAGTAGAGAAATACAGCTTAAAACAGTAAAGAGAATACATTTCAGCCAACTATCAACAGGTGTAAGTTCAATGTTTCCACAAAGAAGTAGATGGAGCACACTTACCCATATCTGATTACCTCACTTCCAACATTACCCAGACTAAAAAAAGGCACCTAAGAAAAGCTTATATTCACAGAGAGAACAACAACAAAAACAACGATGTCTCATTGTCAAGTTCTGTTGTAGCAATAAAAAAAATTACTGGACTTGTTACTGTAAGGTCCTTTTATATAACATTTTCTGAAGAAACGTACACCCTAAAAGACAATAAACAGCTTTCAGAGAAACAAGGTACTCAACATGTTGGTTTAGCAGTCATCAGTTAGACTATTATTTCAACAGATGTGTACATTTTTTATCTGTGCATTTTCAATCTGAAACAACACAAACTACTGCCACGTATTACAAGCAGTGAGAAAAGTTATTTGGATTTATCAGACACATATATATTACAGTTATTATCAAAATGCTGCAATTTTATTTTAGGAAGCTATCATGTAACATTACATCAAACAGGAGATTTGTCATTTACTATAAAATGCATGCAGCATATAAAATTCCGTTTGTAAAGCACAGACACTGTGCAAGTTGCTCAGGATGCTGTGCAAACTAACAAAACGTTCTTAAACAAGATTTAGAAAAACAAAAACATTTAAGTGATGTCAAGGGTCTGGTTCAGACTCATAAAACCAAGGAAGTTAAGGGACTTTCAAATGAATGTAAATGACATCTATTTACACATTTTATTTTAACAGCAGCTTTCTATCTCTTCTCTATAATGCACCCCCTTCTTTCTGCAGTTTTGACTTCTTCTCTGATTCATCTTGATCTCTTCACTTAAAAAATGCTCATGCTTGCACACAGCAAAAGAAAATTCCTCTTTGAAGACAAATAGGTTACAGTACCACCTCACTGGAATGGACTTTTTATATGTTAGTTTCAGAAAGAAGTCTAAAAGCAAGTAATACCACCTATAAGCAATGCCAGAAAAGCTGTATGTGGTGTGACCTCACCTGGATTAGGCAAACACCTTCTTGCTTCATATACTCATTAGTGTCCTTCCTAATAGCCAGAACACTAAAAAAAGTCCTCAGTTGTCTGATATGAATTGCTTCCTTTTCCACATTTCCATGTTTAATTGTGCTTACCAAGGACTCTTAGTATCCAGTCATGGATGTGAGTACACAAAAACTTTTGCAAAGCAGTCACACTGCATTAAACTGCATTACAGTGTATCCTCCTCTGCATTTGCGGTAGCCACATCTCCTTTAAAAGTGAACTCTACACTGTTAATCATTGTCTCTTTTTCCTCAAGTTTCACAAATGTAGTCTACTGCACTTCAGATAAAAAGGTTATCTAATTAAGCTTGAAGAATAATGAAATCAATAGTGCAGTCTGGAAAATGCAATTACCAAAGAAACACATTTACCAACACATTACAGCTTTGTAATGGAAAACAAAATTCTCACCCATCTTTAGTTTGATCTGCCACTCCAGCCAACAGCTGTACTGTTTTAGGATTGTAATGTGGATCTGTATAAAGTCCTAGGTATTTCTGCACAAAATCTTCTGGGGTCATGTAACGCTCTCCATCTTTCTCAACACTGGCATACTAGAGAGATAGCAAAAAACAAAGCCACATAACAATTAATCCATTTAGACATTCATTATCACTGATTACCAAATCAGCATCTTCATTGAATATCACTCAAATAGCGCAACTGCATGCAACTGCTCTGAAATTAAAGGATATGGTTAAAACATGAAATTGCATTGCAATACCAGTTGTCCATGTTGTTCCTGTGGAATAATGTATCCACATCATGATCACTATCTTCTAGAAAAAAAAAGACAAGCATGCATTTTCATAAATGGTCAGGTAATTGCACAAATTTACAACTACAGCTTTTCAATTGCAGTTGCACTGTGAAAATACAGCACAAACTTCCTCTCAAAGTTTCTAGTACAAGATATCTTCTAATTAATTGATCCTAATCATTCATAATTACTGTACATACTTATCAAACTGTTTTCTCCTTTTGTGAGAAATAGCTTTTCAGATTTATGTTTGTCCAGAAATGAACAGCTTTGGCATTTCTCACTTTAATAAAAAATTCACTGATCATGTATAAAAATTGATTCAAAGTGGCAGAACAGATGCAAATTTTTTTTTCTATTTGTGATATAACAATAAACTTAGATACAAAACTTAAGTCTTCAAATTGTAAAATTAAACATCTGCATACTAGAACATAGAAAAGTAGCTCATAAAAGATTTCTAGTTCACTAACTTACTCTAATCAAATGCATTTTACTGACTGAATTTTTCTAAGTATATTTGCTCACAAAACCTGTAAGCAAGCTTATTTAATAGCTTTAAATCCATCTCCTCCTGTACAGTCAGTCCACTTATATACAGAATGCAAATCTTCACAATACACATAGAAACGTGTTCCTTCAGAGAAACAATAAGTTACAAAATTTCACAGCTGTTTCATGAGAATATTGACGTGAAATGGAAGTACTGGCTTTCAGTTCATTTGTACAAATGCAGTACACGTTCCTAGGTTCCTGCTATTGAAAGATGTCAGCCTAAGAGTTCTCTGCAGAAAAGACAATGCCTACTCCATTCCCGTCAGATATAGTGCAACATTTATGTGAGGAAATCTGAACTTCAATCTAAGGCCTTATCCATCATTTGCAACGTTTCCACTACATACTGTTACATCTTGAGTCAGGTGAGACAGGTTTTTGTGAAAGTGTAACAAAAAAAGGCTGCCAGGAACCCACAGGAATGACAACGCCACCTAAACAACATATCTGGTAAGCTGGAACATTCTGTTAGGATAAAGGAGATCACTTCTGTCTCATGTGCTCCTTTTACCACATTCTGCCAGGATGCTGTTTCAGCATAGAGTATCAGCATCAACATCCCCTCAGGCATCTCCCTTAGCTTCCCACATCTCTTCCACAACTCCTCATCTCTACTACACCATGTAGTTGTGGTAAGAGATTTTCGCAAGACTACAGTATATGATTTCACTCATCCATAATTAATGCAGATGATTTCCACAAAACAGGAACACAGAGCAACGGACAGAAATCCTACAATTCAGCGCTGCTGCCAACACAATGAAAGCATGACTTCACTGTAACAGCTTGGAAAGGCTCTCTTCTCATCCTTTGTATAATCAGTGAATATACAGATGTTATAACTAAGAAATATCCAGGAAAGTTAGGTTAAGTAAGATTATTGCAACAGGAGGATAATAGAAAATGCTCACCAACGTTGTAGGCTCACAATATTCTCCACAAGGAGCAATCTCCAGAAAGAGATCCTTCCTCAGAGGCAGTCAGCACTTAAATGGGATCTAGGAGAGGTGCAGCCAGGCTCCACCCCTTCCCGCAGCACAGCTGAATTGCCTTCACCTGTGCTCCCACGGCTGACTCATTGCTTGCCTCAGGTGGTCAATCAGAGGTTCAGGCCGTGATTCAGCAGTTCCCATACAGCCTTACATTGATATGACTAAAAAGCACGTTATGAAGTACAACTCTGCTGCAACACACGTAATCTGAATGAAGTTTTATAAACAAAGGACCACAGAATACGGAGAGCATTGAACACATCCTTAAGGACAACAGAATTCAACTGCGTGACAATTGAGGGTGTTACAAAGATAATAAAAACTGCAAATGCCATTGTCTTTTTAAATTCAGGCACCAACCTATCTGAGTATATCACACATAATGAATTGTTAGAGTTAGGTGTATGGGAAATTTTGTTAAAAATTTTGAAACTAAAATAATCAAAGGACAGATACATTCAGCTCCACACGAGAAGGTCATGGTATTTGGAAAGAGCCTGGCCATAAGCCAATAAATTAAGGCTTGACAAAGTAGCTAGGCTATTCCCTTTTGGCACGTATTTACAAAATCTGTCCTCAAGTGACACTTTCACCATACAGCTTACATATCTTTTGCAATTAGACAAGGCAATTGTTAACTTTAATTTGCATATAAAATATGACACACTAATTAAATTTCTCTTTTCCTCAAGCTTGAATTAGATTACTGTTTATTTTTTTTAATCTTACTGTGCATCTATAGACCGCCTCAGGTACGTGGTAAGTTTGCATGACCTTTTTGTAAACCTCATCACAAAATACAAACACGCAAAAACTATTTGTACCACATAGTATGAGGTATCACCACACTTCTAGAAGTGATGCATAGTTTGAAAAATCAGTTAGCTTTCAGTTTAAAGGGATTTCTCTCCCAACAATTCTAATAGGGCAGAGGAGAAAGAAGTTCCAAAACAGAAGAGTCCTGTAGTATTCTCAATATATTATTTTTAGTTTGATTAGTCTCAGTTCTGAGCATTCAGGACATTTTTAAGGGAGGTGAGGGAATGTTTCCTGTATGAAAATTTGAAAATGTTGTCATGATTATTTCTCCACTTTGCTGAACAGGTTTCATTTACATTCAGCCAACAGAGAATAATTCAGCTATCTTTCTTTCCTCAGGGTTGACTGTATCTTGCTTAAGGAAGAAGAATGAAGGCTCGCTAAGATATCTGTTAACTGTCATTTGATGCAAGTCTTTGATCCTTCACTGATTTTATTTTCTTCTGTTATGGTTGTCACTGAAGTTGATGGTTAGTCAATCTAAGAGGTGATTTATTTGATGGTGTATACATGTGACATTTTAACTGCATTCTACAGCTAGGGAATGGATTATATAGAAATAACAGCATAACATCTAGCTCATACAAGTGAAGCTTTAAATTTTTAATGGTTTAAAATAAAATACACAGCAAGTTTCAGAAATTCTAAGAGAAAGGTAAAAGTCAAGCATCCATTAATATATACCTTAAACTTTGACAGAGGAGTTAGCATTATTGTATTGGAGGACACATATGAATAGAAGGAAATTTAAGTACACTCTCTTATTCTTAGAATAAGGTTAATGACGAAGGGGCCCAGAGTTCCCATCTTCCCTTGCATCCATTTCCAAGGGAAGACAAATTTAGAAGGAATGCACGCCCTTTAACTGAAGCTGCCAGAACAGGCCTGCACCCTCAGGAAAGAGCACAACACATCTGACCCTTGAAGTGTGCAGCACTAAGAGTATTTCATAACCAAACTCTACAGCTGAGTCTTGGAAAGACTGAGGTCTCTTCAGATTTTGTTAATGTTTGCAACTAAGTTTGCGTGCTATCTAAGTAAGAATGTAATATCATCTTCAACTAGAATCAATTCTATAATTCTATAGCCCATCTCCCCAAAAATATAAAACTCTTCCCATGCAACTGTGTGTCTGAGTAACTTGTCTTTTGTTTTTTAGTACAATCCTCAGGCACTCAAGGGGAGATGAGAGCTTTTGCACTTTTGACTCCTGAGGGCATCAACCTGTAGAGTATTTGCTTTTTAGGTCAATAAAGCAGACACTGTCATATCAACAACTTCAAGATTAAGTTCCTCTCCACTTTTTCACGTATCATCAATGTCAAGGACATCAAATACTTATTTCCAGAAGCAAGTACATCTATTGACTAGAAGATTCATACTGAGTCTACTTTTCCAAGTTAAATAGAGTATTTTCACACCATAATTCTTGTGGTTTTTTGCAATCCAACATGCAGAATTATCTTTCTTGAAAAAGTCTACAAAAAGAGCAATGTGATGTTCCAGATGCACACACTTTTATACTATTTGTGTATTCCTTGTATGTAAAAAAAAAAAAACCTAAATGTCTTATGAACAAGAAATGAATCTGTGATAGAGTAACTTGAAACTAACATTTAGGCTTTCATGGTTTGACTCCAAAAATCTAAATTCTAGCACTCAAACAACATTGTCAGAATAATCCATTCTACAGAGCAAAGATCCCACCAAATGATGGTTGAAACATGGTATCTCTCTCAGGCAAAAAGGTCTCTTCATCTACTTACTACTTATTAGATAATATGGTAGGACCGAAAGCTACATGTCAGAGATGCCATAACAGAATTCATTATTTACAGAATGATGGAATAATTAAAGTTGGAAAAGACCACTATAATAATCTAGACCAACCATCAACCCATCACCATGTCCACTAACCCACGTTCCCAAGTGCCACATCTACTCTCCTTGAACATTTCCAGGGACAGCGACTCCACTGCCTGTCTGGGCTGCCCATTCCCAAACCTCACCACTCCTTCTGACAAGAAATTTTTCCTAATACCCGACCTGTGCCTCCCCTGGCACAACTTAAGGCCGTTCCTTCTGCTCCTATCACTGTTAGCTGGGAGAAGAGACCAACCCCCACTCACGACAACCTCCTTTCAGGTCATTGTAGAGAGTGACAAGGTTTCCCCTGAGCCTCCTCTTCTCCAGACTGAACAATCCCCATTCCCTCAGCTGTTCCCCATACACTTCTGTTCCAGACCTTCCACTGCTTCACTGCCCTACTCTGGACATGTTGCAGGGCCTCAGTATCTTTTGTGTTGTGAGGGGCCCAAAACTGAACACAGTAGTAATACTTATTTATATATTATTTCCTTCTTTACAGAGTAAAACTTCTTGAATGTAGTGTGCAATATTCAACAGGAAAGAAAAAGGATACTGTTGTGATTTTCACCTATTTCAAACCTTCTCAAATGCAATAGGATTGATTGGCTTTTCTTTTCAGATTGATGGTTCACTGTAACTAAGAGGAGTGGATAAAACAACACCATTATTCAGATAGAGTAATTCTAATGCCCTACGTGAGAGGTAATACTATGAAATACATCAATCCTAACAAAAATAATTCAAGATTCTAAAAACATTGCCAACAGTCCGTCCATTTGCAGAAGGTCACGGCTGAAGCTTACAGACAAGCCATAGAAGTCAGAACAGTGCAGAAGCATGCTCTTAAAATAACAGTCTTGGTTACAATTGCAATCATTCCTGTCACAGGAATTTAGAAAAGACTTCACAAAACGCTGTAAGGCTATGATGCAGGATGGCCAACCACAACCCGCACAGCAGCGGCTCCCCTCAGTGCCTGAGGCCCCCTACCCTGCGTGCAACGTCAGCTTCTGTCCACACAACCGAGTTTGTCCCATCACCAACACACAGACGGTGCTGTGACAAACAGCTGAAAACACAAGTCTGCCGGCCGAGGAGCACCAGACGCGTGCGTTTACCTGCAAAAAGATACTTCGTAGTTCGGCAGGATCTGCTCTTTTGGTGGAAGGCACCTGCAAATAAAAGCAAGGTAACGCTTCACCAGCTGAGCCACAGACACAACTCAGGAGCGAAACGCAGTTCGCGCCGATAAGGGCAGCGGTATCGGCTCTCTTATCTAACCGATAAGCGGACTCAAACACGACGCTCCGGATCACCGCCGCCCGTCCGGTCAGCCGGGTGCCGCTGACAGCCGTCCCTCGGGATGCGGAGCTCCGGGCCCGGACCGCTCCGTCCCGCACGCGCCGACTAACGGCCTCGGCCCGCGCCGCTTCCCCTCGGCAGGCGGAGGCAGGGCCGGCAGCGCTGCCCGTTCCCCGCGCCGCCCCGCCACCGCCGCCTTCCTCCCGCATCCCCCCGAGGCCCCGCGGGCGGGCGGAGCGGCCGCCCGCCTCCTCCCGCGCCCGACGACGGAGGAGTCACCTTGACCGCCATGCTGCGCCGGCGAGCGGGAGGAGGAGGAGGAGCCGCGCGCCTCTGCCCCCCCGCCGCGCCGCCGCAGCGCCGCCGCCTCGGCGTAGCGCCGTGGGAGGCAGCGGCCGGCCCCGCCCCGCCCCGCCCGGCGGGCTCTCCCCGGCGGCCCCGCGCCTCGAAACGCCGCGGCGGAGCGAGCGGTGCCGGCCGGGACCCGGCGGGCTCGAGCGGGCGCCCGCCCGGCTCCGCGCCTCCGCGCCACGGCGTGCGGGGCCGCCGCCTCGGGGCGGGAGGCACTCGCTCGCGACCTGCGCCGTCGGGCGGGGGACTCCCGGCGGAGTCCGTCGCGGCCCAGGGAAACGGGAGGGCGCTTCGGCTGCGCCCCTCAGCGCGGCAGGGTAAGGGCGAGGGAGCGGCCGGGCACGCGGCCGTACGGCGCCTCGCAGCCGCGAGGCTCGGAGCGGCTCGCGTGACAGCGGAGCGGAACCCCGTGGGCCGCGAGGTAACGCAACCGCCCGACGGCGGCTCGGCGTCGGCACGGCGCACGCGAGCTCGCAGAAGGGATTCTGAAGAAACCCGCCTGCTCGGCGAGCGCCGGCCGCCACGAGGGCGGGGGGCGGTCCGGACCCCGAGGCGAAGCTCTCGACGCTCAGCGCGGGCGATCGCCCCCCGGTCCCTCAGCCCGCCCCGGCGCCGAGACAGGCGCGAGCCCGAAGCAGCGCCGTACGCGCGCCCAGCGCATCGGAGCGACCGCGCGACGCGGCCGCCCCCCGAGGGCGGGGCCGTGCAGACGAACCGCTGTACGAACGCTCCCCTTAAAGGTTCCCGCCGGGACGGCGCGATCTTCGGCATGCGGCCGGGCATGCGCGCCGAGCCTCGCCGAGCGCAGCCGTTGGTTCTCGGCCGCTTTTGGGCGGGCGGAAGCGGAAGCGTGTGCGCGTATTCTCACTTCCGTCGAGTGGGCGCGCGGCTTGATTCGTTCTGCCCGGGTGACTCGGCCGCCGCCGCTGGGAAATGGCGGGTGAGTCCTAGGCCGGGCCCGGCCGGCTCGCGGCCCGCCTGCGGCTGCTGAGCGAGGCGGCGGGGAGCAGGGCGGGGCGTTGCCGTCGGCCCTCTATTAGGGAGAGCGTCGCCCGGAGCGCGAACAGTGCCCCTCCCCTCGGCCGAGCCCGAGTTTGTGCTGGGCCGCAAATGGGAGCGGGGGCCCCTCGATGGCCTTCACCCCCGCAGCGGAGAAAGCGGAGCGAGAGCTCGGGCCCTGGGTGTCGGGCTGTGGGCTGGGCGGCCGCTGCCGTGGGTCTGCTCTGCACCTGAGCCGTGCGGCGCACCGTGTGCGGCTCCGTGCCCGGCTCCGTGCCCGCCCGGTCGTTGACAGCGCTTCCGGCCTAACCTCATTGCGAATGACTTGAAATGGAAGGAAGAACTTCTGATAATGCTGCTGGAATTGAAAGGCAGGATGGGTTTAACACACTTGCAAAATACCTTGCTAAGCGACACACCTTTTGTGCACCGGATTCGGAAAACAGGCTAGCTGTAATTTCCTTCCTTCCTATCTGCTCTGGAAGGAAAGTAATGGCTAGATAATGGCTGGTAGTGTTCCTGCCGCAGTTCAAGAACACCTGAAATGCATTAACTCTGACTCAGATGTGGTATCTGCATACATTTTGGAAAACACTTCATAATGAGAAAACAGATTTACTTGAAAAGTAGGCAGAATGAAAAGCTAGAACTTGCAGGAAGAATAGTGTGTTTTGAAATGAAGTCAGCATTATGAAGTTGTTCCTTCTGTTCTTAAGAAGCTTTTTTAATACTTTCCTTGAATTAGACTGACCCAGATTGTACATATCTAAGCTCTTTCAAAAACTTTTTCTTTAGGACTTACTCCTATGGAGAAGAAGCTGGCTGAATACAAATGTAACACAAACGAAGCAATTCAGCTAAAACTAGGTAATGTCAGTTTTTAAATATAGTGTGTTTGGAATATTTTAACATCTATTTAATAAAGTCCTTATAATTAAATCTACCTAGGTTATAATACGTACTTATTAATATACAAATGCAAATATAGGAATGCATTGTCCAATTTTGTTGAGAATAGTACAGTAAAGTGCAGCTACAGAACCTCAGACTTGTACCTGCATAATAACATCAGCAATATATTAACATGTTACTAGAGTGCATTGGAATTATGTCACCTTTTCTTGATTTTTGAGGTATTAGTATGTTCTTTTAGTTTCTTTTTCTCTAGAACTTCTGCTACAATATAGTCCTAAGTATGCATCATATTTCTTTTGAGGAAATGATAAACTCAATAAATAAAACTGGAAAGTGCTCTTAGGTTTGTTCTTTCTACCTCTCCCTCAACATCTAGACAACACAAGCCATTTTCAACAGTAAAAATCTGTATAGAACAAGTTCCACTCTCTATTTTTCAGAACTGTTTACTGTTTTATATGGCTAACTTGCTTACTATCACATCCAGAATACAAGCAGAATTACTGAACTCTTGTTGAACTGACTTATGTTTGAAGCTTACTTGTATTGGTAATTAGTAAGAGAAGAATAGGTAATACAGCTGTGTTTTTTTATCTTTCCAGACTTTCAGCATTTTGTTTCCTTGAGCAGTATGAATAGCATCACTCATTAAGAAAGTAAAAATAATTAACCTTCTAAGCACTTTTAAGAACGTCTATTAACAGTTGCTTCTGCAAAACTTAGTAGACTTTTAAATGCATAATTGGCTTGTGAGACAAAATGTTATTCTAACCAAAATACTTAAGTCTTTGAGCTGCTAACCTGCGAAGCATTTCTCTTTCATTTAAACAATTGTTCAAGTACTCATTCTGTGACTATATATAATCTATATATCTAATGTTTTGATTTTTCTCTTCTGCCTTTCTAAAACCAAAGGAAAAGATGAGAAGTAATAGAATATATCTGAGTAAATTTTGTCAAGACATCTGAGGAGTCACTCTAACAGTTTTCAGGGAAACTTTTTACTTGTTCCCATTACCTCATGTCACCTAAGATTTTCAGTTTACTTTTTTCTTTTTGAGAGTGTAGATGTTTCACATTCAAACAATATTAGAAAAAAAACCTGAAATTTACAAAGTGATGATGCCACTTAAAAAAAAACAAGCAAAAAAAAACCATGCCTTTCCCATGAGTGTAGGAGTACAAATGTAGACACAGGCTGTACTTTTCTGAGTCCTAATTTGTTCCATGGTGATGTTTCAGGATTACTCTGGTTGTTTTTTTTTTTCTGGTTTGTTTTTTTTGTTGTTGTTGTTTTTAATCTTGTTACTTTGTCTCAACTAGGTTGTTCTCTGAATCTCTGTTTTAGAGAGGGCTGAGTTTCATCCTGTTATTAAGAAACCCTTCATTCATTTTACTCCCTGGATAACTTTATTAATGAAAATCCTTTTTACTACATCTGCAGTTCTACTGGAGTAAAACAGCAGTGAGGTTGTAGTGTTCTTTTTTTTTAATTAAAAAAGAATATTTAATAGCACTGTTAAGTGCATGCAATGCTGTAGGACTTGTAACTCATTCAAAATTAGTATGTAACTGTTACCTATGCCTCATTATGGGGCTGAACAATCATGTGAAGAACTATATCCCTTCCAATTTTAGGAAGTTATTTTAACTATGAATGCAGAGTCTATCTGGGAATTAAGTATTTCAGTCTTCTATAAATCTTCCTAGAAAATCCTACTTTAACTTCTGATTTTACTCACTAATCATCAATTTTGTGATGGAAGAACTTCAGTCGCAGTTACTGTGCAGTAGCCACTGCTAACTCTGTAAGCATGAATAAAATACTTGTTTGCTACATTACAGAGTATGAGTAGATGCTACTTTAGCAAATGCTTTCTCGTTACCAGCAAAGACCTCTAACACCAAGGTTTGAAGAAAAGTAAAAGTTGTGGGAGAAGAATTGCTGATTATCTTAGTAATATTGGTAGAAATACTAATATTAGTGTAGATTTGTATGTATCCATGCCAATTCTCCAAAACTGTAATGTGAATATTAATGCTCATAAACATTTTTCTGTTCATCATTCTGTGAAGACTCCCTACAATGAAGCGTTCTGAACTGCATGTGAGAGAAGAATGACAAAATGAGAAGGAAGCTTTGATTACATGATTGGTCTTGCTTACTGTAAGAATATCCAGCTGGGCTGTGTCCTTAGTGTTCACTATGGAGTGAAAGTCAGTCACATTCAAGATATACATATGAAATCATATACACCTGTGTCAATTTCCCCATTTTATTGTGCTCACTGATTTGATTTGAGGAAATAACATGCATCTGATTTGCACAGGATGTCTTTATTTTGTGTGCTAGCCTAACGTAAATTGATAACTGAAATTGTTTATAGTGATGGAATGCATGGACATCTAGCAGAGTCCCTGTGTGAACAAACTGAAGCTGATGACTTGGTCATGCTCTTTTTTCTTCTCAGTTCGCTTTCCTGAGGATTTGGAGGATGACAACACAACATTTAATCCAGAGTATAGCCATCAAGTGTTTGGTGATGAGTAAGTTAAGTTATTCAGAGTCAAATTAATAGGTTTTAAAGGGAATCTTGTTTCCAAATTGTTTTTAAAAAATAAAAAAGAAAAGAAAAAAGAAATAATGCTACCAAACTATTGTAAAGTGACACAGCAATACTTCAGTTTTTGATTGTGTAGTTAAACAATGGCTTTGAATCCTAGCCTCTGGAGTTTTGGCCTTGTAGTCATTTTACATGGTATTTAAAGATACTAGCAGAGAACTGAATGCCTGGATTGCACGGTCAGAATTGCTCATTTCAGCTGCTATTGTGTTCAAGTCGTCATTATAAGATTTGCAAGAATTAATAGTTCTTTATTGAAACTTTCACAGTAATGAGTGCCGAAACAAAAAAGTATCTATCAACAGTATATCTATTTATTTGTTTTTTTTAATAACAATATACCATGGAATTTTTAATTTAAAAAGACTATAAATATTAACTTAAACTCATGTTCTTGGCTGTTTTAGATCATTGATTGTTAACTATTTAACTCAGAGGTTTTTCTCTGCTAGAGATGACAGACTTCTTATCAGTTAAATGTTCAGGGGATACACAAACTGTTTAGAAAAAAACATTGCTTCTTCTCCAAGTACTCTTTCATTTGTATTGTAAGCAAGTTAGCCACTGTGCCCCTAGTGCTAAAATGTCATTTAATATTTTCAGAAGAGCAGTAGTAAACACTTTGGCTGTAGCCAGAAAGAAAAGGAAAATCCATATGCACTTAACTCTGGACTACTTAAAGCTGTTTCTTAATTTACAATTTCTTTAAAAAACATTCTAAGTACTTAGAGTAGGATGTGCTACCTGTATTAATTATACCTATACTGATGTAGGTACAATTATTAAATGTAATGAAATCAGTTGCACTACTGCATGTCTGCCGCTGTCATTGAGAATCATTGCACTTCTCTTAGTGAGAGAACTCTCCAATCTGTCAGTATAGTGAATATGCACATTTTTATTCTGGCATTTCAATCTTCAAATTAGCGACGTGTTACCACAAGAAAAGATCTGTTTTTTGTTGTGTTTTTTTTTTTTAAAGGAAAAACACAATAGTTTCTGCATTTCTTTTTTTCTTTTTTTTTCTTTTTCCTGAAAATAAATTCTTAAGACTTAAATGTAGTGTTTATATTCAGGAAACACTTTTTTTTTTTCCAGAATATTTAAGATAATAATAATAATAGAGTATCTCTTCCATAGTTATTTTTAACTTTATTCTAATAATAAATACTGTTCACTAGAAACATACTTGTTGCTATGACTTGTAATCTGAGTATTTTATACAGTATGGCTTGCAGTAGTATGTTCCAAAACTTTACACTGCTTACTACGAAGTTTTAGTAAGCATAATTTATCAATTTGTATTAATAAACATTAGTGAACTTAAGACAGTGATGAACATAAATGCAATATTAGTTATTTCAAGTATTCTTTGAAATCGCCATAAATATACAGCTGCTGCCTTACTGAGTTCAGGGACGTGTTCTGTTTCTCCACTAGAGGAGCAAATTTACTAATTAAAATAGCATAAGGCATTATCTCTGTCTACATAGCATACATCCAATTTGATTCTCTTTCACTATTAAAAGGTTTAGTACACCTCACTGGGAAGGAGGATGTGGGTTTAAAATCTTAAATACTGTGGTTTGAATATTTTGCAACGAAACTCATTTAGAGGTCTGACTGTGCTTTTTTCCTTCCTCAGTGAAGTTGCCTTTGGCTACAAGGGACTGAAGATTCTCTTATACTATATTGCTGGTAACCTGTCAACTCTCTTCCGCATTGAATATACATCTAAAGTTAATGAGAAGTTTGACTGTGTGGAGGTAAAGATAGAGCCAGACTTGTACTTATTGGGAACACTTAATGGGGACAAACCTTCTAAGGCTACTTATTGCCCTTCCAAACATGAGTTACGTTAAAAATAAAGCTTCCTATTGTGCTAACCTGAAAAAAAACATAGAAATTATCTATATGTTTTCTCATTGTTCTTTCCTTTGACTCTGATACTGCCATCAAAATTGTACCAAATGGAAAAAAAAGTCTATTTTCATGCTAGCTGTCTCCAGGAGAGCTGGTGGTTTAATTCACATTTAAGAGACTACATTAAGAAAGAAGAATGAATTTTTCAGAGTGGATTCTGGTGCATTAAGAAAATTGAATATCATAATTGAATATCATCTGAGATTTACTTAGTTATAGGCAAGGAAAAAATGATTTATTTTGAAAAGAGCTGTTAATAAGGTGATTGGTGAATCTTCACAATATTCTGTAGTGTGAAGTGGTTGTACGTTTGCACTGACTTCAAATTACTTTGCCCAAGAAAGCTATTCTCTTCAAGAGTAAACATCTTTATGATTTAAAGTTCATATTTCAAATTCATCAGGGCTTATTTAAATGCTTTCAAGGAAAAGGCTTTCTAAAGAAAAACTGAATTGACTGTGTTAAATTAGTTTTACAGGTTTTTGTTTCTGTGTTCTGAAGCCGTGTTAGATTATAGTTAGTTCAACAGTCTAAATGTCTGGACATGTCTGAAATACTTCTGAGGCTAGGGCAGCCTACCTTAGGAGTGAAAGGTCATGTTCTTCAATGTTTGTAAGGTTTTTAGAAATAAAGAAAAAAGGAAAGCCAGTTGGTTAAGTAATAACCATATTAAAATCAAACAGACCACCTCTCCTTCCAGCTTTTCACCAACATAATTTCAAAATCACGTCACAGTGGGAATCCACACCTCAACACATTTGTATTGACGTGCTATTTTCTGTACAAATAAAGCCATTTTTCTTATATGGAAGTATAAACAAAGTAAATGAGGTCTCTCATGCTCTAAGCTTACACTGCAATTATTTCCATTGCTCAGAATCCTTCCTATGTTCAGACTCAATGTTGCCTCTATTGAATTATTTTTTGATTGCATAATAGACTGAGATAGGAACAAGAAAGAATATCCATTTGAGCTAGCTTCCAGATAGTTTTCTAGAATTTCTGCAGGATGTGGTTGAAGAACTTTCACTGTGCTTTCCTTGATATCACTAACAGACTATGTGTCCTAATAAGCTGCTCATGTGACTATATCTGAACTACTGTAGGGAAAAAAAGATAGAGCAGCTGGTCTTGTTCTGCCATTTATATTTGCTGTTTAACTACCTTAAAATATTAACATATTTGCAGAGATGAAAATAAGCACGGTGTTAATTTAGATGCATATTACCATTTACTTTTCTAAGTTAACTGTTTAGTTGCTTAGCTCATTTGGGTTAATCATATTAATGCGTGAACTATAAATGCTATGCATAACAGGTAATCTTTGTGCTTCAAATAAATGGTGTTCAGGAAAGGACATAAGTCTGCTTTGAACAAACTGGTTACAAGTGAGAATTGAGCTTTAATGCTGTTTATAGTTATTCATGCTCTAGCATTTTTTATCAAAAATCCCATGCGGGCCATTTGACCTCATAGATTAGCTGTTTTTCCAAGGTCTCTTAACTATGAGGTAAAAGATGAAAATCCTGAAATGTCAGCAGCCAGAGCACGAGGCATTTTTACGCATCTTAATATGGTCTCTCTGAAGATGCTTCTATACTGCAATAGTGGAGAAGGCTCAGCAAAGTCTTGTCATGTTTTGAACAGATGTATGTTCTTGTTTGGCACTTGATTTAATGAAAATAGACAGAATTTATCCATTGGGTGGCGTCAATTCTTTTAAATATCTGAAGAGAGGCTGCTTTCTTCTGGTATAAATATGAATAGCACTGACCTCTGAATTGCTAGCTGCTTTCAGATTTGCAGCTGTACAAGTACCTACCTTTTCTTCCAGTTTTCATGATGGAGTGAGGAAAACTATTTCACTAACCTCTGAAACAGTCTTTACTATCCATGTGTTATCGTGCTTTGCAGCTGGTCTGATACATCCGTTTTAACTCAAGTTAATGAAAGTGCAATTTTAATATTGGGCATACTTTAACACTGCAGATCATTCCATTGCTCCCCACTGGAGTTAATATTTATAATTGGTAGAAAAGTTTAGCTTTCAAATATATTTCTATAATTATTTTTAAGTGAACACACCATTTTGAAATAGCATGAAAATATACACAAATGTGATAACTGCCTATTAGTATAATTATGTTAATATTATCCAGAGTCAAATGTAATGTATGAAGAGATCCTGATGGCTCAATTAGTCCTACTACAAAACAAGTTAGGTTACAAGACCTTACTGTATTCCCTATCTTCATCTCATATGATTTCCTTATGAAGGTAATACATACTGGTGCTTGGAAGTCTTGTTTTAATTGTGGATTATTTTATATATCTTTTGCAGATGTGCAAAATGAAAGTCACTAGATTTCCTCTGGCTTTATCACCAGGGCAGAATTAAGATCTGTGTCAATATACTTGCAGTCTGAAAGAAAGATGAGCATTTCTGAAATGCTGTGCTCCTTACAAATACCCATTCTTGTTAATGTATATAATTCAGTGATTCAGCAAAACATGGCTCATGTTCTGTTACACAGTTACATTAGGAAATGCAAAGAAAATACATTAAGCTAGCATTGCTCGAAGATGAACAGAAAAGGGCCTTTGTTTTGAGAACGAAATTGATGTAAAGGCTGTACACATTTTCACTGCGTTGTTTTATACCAAGTATTGTAGAGCTATATCTTAATCGCTTTATAGTGCTCTCTACAAATATAAATATAAATGTTGGTAGTACCAAACCATTAAGAATAAAACTTGTTTGTGCTGAACCACATCCATCCTTCTCTATACTAAAAATGTAACTGAATGATGAAGTGCTATTCATTTGCAGGTGCATTGCCTCTACTTGAGGGAGGATGGTTGAAAGGACAGGAATTAGTAGCATGTTGTATTAGCCTTTTGTAGTGTATTTTGTTCTAAGCATCTTAATTTCCCTGTTTTGAATGCTAAGTAGCGAGGGTCTTGGTTTCAAACTAATACCCATCATGCATGTAAACGGTGTGAAAGAGCTGCTTAGTAAGTTAACACAAAGTGTTCTTGTGTCAGTCCTTGTGGAAATAGATACAATACAAACATTACAGCTGAACTCACCGCAAACTCCATTAAGTAGAGACCTGGATTCATTGTCCAAAGGAAAGTTTGAATTGAATGTAAGCTCATTTTGTTGAATGTAATGTCAGGCTTTTAGGGGTTGTATTGAGGAGTACCGTTTTGTTAAGTTGAGACCAATTCATTAAGTTTTATTGCCTGGTGAGAAGCAGTAATACGTTATTGTGAAACTTCATCAAATATTCATGGTTAAAAAGAAGTAGTAAATGTATTCAATCAAGTGGTCTTTTTGGAGTCTGAAAAGGATTATGAAGTCTGCTCAGCTGATAGTCTGTAACTTTCTGTTTGGTTAACTGAAAAGGGTAATTTTGATCTCTGAATTTAATTTTGGTGTCAGAATATTTCTTCCCTCTCTGCTAAGTCAGATTTTACATGTCATATTTATTAACCATATTTCTAAATTGTATTTTTATTTTGTCAGCTTTGTTTTCAAAATATTCTTTGATTAGAGTACAAGCAAGCATTTCAAGCACAGAGACATAAGGATGCAACAGTGGTGCTAGCTGTCACTTTCTTGTTTAGGGGCTACCATTTTTAGTCTTTGTTACTTTTTCTCCCCTCAGTTCTGTACCTCCTAATACCAGTTAAGATGCTTATTTGGAAACCCCAGTTCCACAAGGCTATGTGCAGCATGGTCACAGAGGTTTGCTGGATGAAAAGCCTGAGCTACCAATTTTATTGCATTTTTCAGAAACCAATGTTTCATCCAACAAACTAGGAAAACAAGAATATTGTTCCTAGTGCTTGACAGAATCCACAGCTTCCTTCCTTGTCTTAGACAAATGTAACAGTCACTAAACATAAGCATGTTCAGGAACGTATTTATGTTGTAACTACTAGCTTTTGAACACTGACAATGGCTGGACTGACCCTTCTGTATCTCTTCAGTTATCTTTATCTGCTCAGAGATCTGAACGACAGGAATATTTGTCTTTTTTATTTAAAGTTACTGATAGGCCATAGCACTCCTTTTTATATTCATCTCTAATAGCAAAATGATGACTTTGTTATCTTTTTAATCTTCTGCTGATCCTGCCCTGTTTTGTATTCCCCAGGCAGATGATGTTGAAAGTAAAATTAGAGAAATTATTCCTCCTGGCTTTTGTACAAACACAGATGACTTTGTCTCTCTGTTGGAAAAGGAGGTCAACTTTAAGCCCTTTGGAATGCTGCTACACACATATTCTGTTCACAATGAGGAAGCTGGTGAAGACATTGCATATCAGATATATAAGGTATGAAAAATAAGTGAAACTTCATGAGTAAGCAAATTTAAAGTTTACTTTGCAGTGAGGCACCTTCTGTAATGTTTAACATATATATATATAAAATATATATATATATATAATATATAAATTAAATAAATTTAGTAATTTAATAATATATAAAATAAATTTTTATATAATATATAAATATTATAATTTGACCAATTTATTGATTAGGAGCGTGCTTTTTTTTTGTATGGGGGGAAGTAATTAGGTTTTGTGGTTTTTTTTTTCTTTTGCATCTGTGATAGGTTTCACCTGACTTCTCCTGCCTTTTTCCCTAGGCTGACATGACGTGTCCAGGCTTTCGAGAATATCATGAAAGGCTTCAGACATTCTTGATGTGGTTTATTGAAACTGCTAGCTTTATTGATGTAGATGATGAAAGATGGAACTACTTTATAGTGTAAGTACAGTTCTAAAGCAACAGTGGACCTTATTACCTCCACAAAGCCTGCATTTTAATTGTGGCTGGCCAATTATTGGAGCAGTATAATGATATTTTTCCCAGGAAAGAAAAACCATTGTTTATCAGGCTTGAATTTTCCTTCATTATACTTTGGGGAACCTTGAGAATAGAGTTGAATTAAATGCTGTTGTCCGTTAGAGCCCTGAATGTAGGCTTAAACAGTAAAATGAGCTTTGCCTGTGTTTTCTTTTACTTGCCACCTATTCATCTTTATAATAGGCAAGTGCACTGAAGTGCTGTAAAGAGGTCTGATTTATCCAAGTTGCTGCACACCAATTAAGTGAATTGTACATTCAGAACATAGCAGGTGTACCCATTGGGCCCTCACAGAGTAGCTTGCTGACACTGAAAATTCAGTTGGAGAATGGAAAAGAAAATGGACACTGCATGGGAGCGCGACTGTAATTGACCTGCTTGGCTTTCTGTTTTATCTGCAGATTTGAGAAGTATAATAAGGATGGAGCTACGCTCTTTGCGACCGTAGGCTACATGACAGTCTATAATTACTATGTGTACCCAGACAAAACCCGGCCACGTGTAAGGTAATTGGCGGCATAACTCGTGCCTTGCCTTTTATTTCAGAAGAGGGAACTGCTGAAGTTCCCAATACTTGTTTATAATGGTGTTGATTTGTTTTAAAAAAATCCCCATTATTAGCTGGCTACGCACTGATTTATTTCATTGTTCCCTTCTTGAAGCAGAGGGAATTGCAAACAAGTTTTGAATATTTAGCAGTTCTAAGACTCTGTAAGAATTATGTTTTAACATTAAGACCGATGCATGTATTTTAAGAACAACTTAGTTTTTATGCCTTTACACTGCAGTGTTTTCAAAAGCATGCATTTGAACTGAAATATCAATACATTCCTTTGTCTGTAGCCAGATGCTGATCTTGCCACCATTCCAAGGAGAAGGCCATGGTGCTCAGCTTCTCGAAACAGTTCATAGATACTATATGTCTTCTCCTACAGTACTTGATATAACAGGTATATACTAAATTTCTAACTCATTTCACCTGTTTGGTCGCATTCAGAGACTGCTAGCCCACAAGCCAGCTTTCATGTTCACTTGTTAGAATTAAGTGGCCTTTTGAAGGTTTAGCTTCAGCTCAGTTCAGGATTAACAGTGCCCTATTTTACAGAAGAACTGTATATAATGTAGCTCCTTAAATCCTCTACTTAGAGAACAGCACACCAGGAAAATTCAATCCCTAGCATGCATGGATTACCAGCTAATTAGCCATTTTATTGTGAGATACACAGCTGAGTTTGCCAGGAGATCAAGCTTTGTCAGATTCCTTGTTCAACTTATTCCTATTAGCCAAAACTCAAAACTGAGAAAAATCTGAAATAGTGTATTAACATGTATATAAGCCAAAAGTCTACAGACAAAAATCTGCACAGGAGTTGTGCTCCAGGAGCATGTATTACTGGCTGAATGCACCTGTCATACTAGAGGTGAGCCCACAAATACATGAAAGTGAAAATTTAATGAAAGAACGGGGAGAGGGGAGAGAGGGTACACACACCTAAAAATATAGCATTAAAAATGGTTATAATCATGATATCTGTCCTGTAGTTTGAAGTCCAATATAGGAAGAAATACACTTTAAACATATAAATCTAAGGTCATCTAAGACCTCATTTCAAAAAGAAAAAAAAGATGTCCTATTCCTCTACCCTCCAAAAAACTAATTAAAATGCATTACAACACTTGCTTTCTTCATGGTATCACTGCAGGATAATCCTAACACAGGGTAATCTACCTTGTAATTTTAATCCAATTCATAGAAACCTGAAGAAGCATAACTTCCTTTATGCAGTAGGAAGCCTTATTCATTATGTGATTTTTATCTTTTTTTTCCCGTTAATACTACAAAGCTTTACATAGCTTTATAACTGAGAATAAACAGTCTTAAATATAGTACTACATAAATCATATGACATATTCATGGCTCAGTGTCTTTAATGCAAATTTGTAGCAAACAGCAAATTTGCACTAAAGTAACTCTTCTTCTTGGATTAAAGCAGGAGGAAGCTTGCAATATTCTACATGGCACTAAAGTTATGTAATCTTACACTTCTGCAAGGTAATTTATTGTCATTCTGATAGAAAGTCAGGCTTGACAACCTTGATAATGGACAAAATGCATAGTTACGTATCCTCTAAAGTTGTTAAGTAAAGTCTTTCCTCTTTTCAGAATTATTAGAATTTCAACTTCCTTGAAGAAACTAATGCCTAAAAAAAATAAAGTATTTCACACTTTCACATTTGCAATGGATATTTTCTCCCAACTGTAACTCGTCATCCTAGTTGACACAAGTGAAATGTATGTTGGTAGTGCTTACCATACAGAAACTGCCTCATCTTTCTTCTAACTAATTTGAATGAAAAGGAACAGAATAAATGAATCTCAGTACAGCCTTTTCAATCTCTTTTGCAGAGTAAGTGCTGTAAGTTTTGCCGCACAAGATTATTCCACTCATGTGCAAATCTTTTTAACTGATGCAGTGGTCCTAAGCAATCTGCAACCCAAAAAACAAATTGCTGGTTGTGCAGTGCTGTATAGACTGGGACCAAAACTTATATCCTACTCCTTTCTCTTAGTATGATACTAGCTTTTGATCATTCTTAAACCGCAAATTTCAACTACATAAAATAGTCCTCATCTTGAGGGAAAGGGGGAGAAAATGAACAAAAAAGCACAGCTGGAATATAAGCTGTTCAACAATAAATTGAACAGAAAAATAAAGGGAAGGTAGAGCATGACCCTGCTACTCAATTGTAGTAAACCTGTTCAAACTATTAAGTAGTGATTTAGTCTATTTGCAGCATTGTAACATTTTCCTTCTCTGTAGTTCTAGGTGGGAACAAAGTTGCAAATAGGACTATGTTGATGATCACTGAAGCAAGTTCTTGATTTTTATTCGTTTGGTTTTTTTAAAAAGCTACAGTTTTGATAGCAATGCTACTGTTTCAAGCAAGATGCAAGTAACTTCAAATTACTTTCAGCTTTTATTTCAGTCTTTTTCCACATAGTTTGTCTTATAATATGTTCTAATGCTCTCATCTGTTATAGAATAGAGGGAACATACAAGAAAAAAGGGTTTATGCTTTGAATTGGATTGAACTTGTTTTATCAGTCTCTTGGAAACGTGTATAATACTGTACACAGTACAATTTAACTTGTATTGTCATACATCTAAAACTCCGATAGCAGTACTTAAGATTAAGCACAGCTATTTATACATGATGAATGTTGTATCTGGTCTTCTCTTCCACAGTTCTTGTAATTGCATACCAGAAATGAAGAAACAAATAATGCTTATATTAACCATGTGCTCTTATAATTTTTTTCTAGCTGAAGATCCATCTGAAAACTACATAAAGCTAAGAGACTTTGTTCTTGTAAAGCTCTGTCAAGACTTGCTTTGCTTTTCCCCAGGAAAGTTAATGCAAGGCTTCAGCCAAGAAATGGTAATGGAAGCTCAACAGAAGCTGAAAATAAATAAGGTATTAAATCGGAACAATGGTAGTTGGACCTATTCTTATCAAGCTAGTATAACAGTAGTCCAAACGTAGGGGTGGAGACTTGGAGTTAACATACTGTGGCATATTTCAACAGATTTCTACAATGTATCTGAAAGTGAAGAAATTGCTTAAGATTTTAAGTAAATGCCTTCTTTTTTTCCAGCTAATGCTATTAATGTAACAGAACTTGAAATATTCCAATTTTAAGTGTCAGTTTCCATCTCTTCAGGTATATCTTTATAAATAGCCACTGTTGTTCTCAGAACACGGAACACTAAAGTAATAACGCTAGCACTGCTACTGAGGCAGCTCTAAATGTTTGAAGAACTAAACTGTTAAATTGAACAATTAAACTGATAATTGTCCAAGTGATTAAACTCATTAGTAAGCTCTTCAGTTAAAAATACATGTATTTGAATGTGTTTTTTATGAAAGTGTTGAATGAGGGTTGCAGAGGAAAAGCCTTATTCAAATATATTCATTAAAATGTTATTGTTTGTATAAGAGAAGTACACCTGCAGCCTTCTGTACCTGAGATGTTACACCTAAAAGGATAATTAAGTTTATTTTCTTAATAGAATCTAAAGATGGATTAGTATAGCAAACCATTTTATTTTTAACCCTGTTGCTTAGCAAAGGAGTAGTTGGTCTTAAGTTCAGTTTTAATGTTATAACAGTTCATAGTAATACAGTAGAAATATCAGTCTGTTTCCTTTCCAGATGTGATAGTTACTGATCAATGTTCCAAAATCACCTCAATTTTGCATGTACTGATTCATTTGTTATCTTCCTAGTAAAAAGAAACATTTAAATATTCTTTCATTGTCATTTTATAGCATTTCCAGAGGACTTTGTGAAGAGCAATAAGTATGTCAAGATTATTAATATTAGTACAGGAGGTACTATGTAGTAATAATTGCTTAACGTTACTCTAGTTCCGATACTTCTTCGGATTAGTTTTGGACTCTGGCTTCTGGACTTCCTACTGTTCATTTATAGCAGGTCCTTGAAGCACCTTCACAGACACTGCAACATTGAGAGATTACACACTAGTTGTATTGGAATAAATTATTTTTTCAGGAGTAACTAGAACATTTATTCATTTAACCCACTAGTAAGGAGGATCAGGCTGATTGAGGCTTTGTTGGTATCTGATTGATATCCGATAAGCTGAGGAGTTACTCAGCAGAGAAATACTGTGATACTACTGCTGAATGACCTCTTTACTCAGACGTGTTCTTTATTCTCCTTTTTGTTTATTAGCAACACACAAGGAGAGTTTATGAAATTCTCCGATTGCGTGCAACAGATATGGGTGATGCAGAACAATCCAGAAGCTACCGGTTGGATGTTAAAAGAAGGCTGATTGGCCCCTATAAGGTATATGACTTATGCATCATTTAATACTTATTTCAAGGCTAATTATACCTGATTTTACTTCCATTTCCATAAATGTAGTTGATGCCAATTATGCTGCCAATCAACTACTATTAGTTATGCAGCATTCAGCTGACATACACAGATGCGGAGAACATTCATTCATGGCTGTACCAAAGATCTTGTTTGACTCCTGTTACTTGCCCAATTCCAGCAGAAATTTATTACCCTTACAGTACCTAGCTACAAGTGGCATTAAATCCAGTTAGAGCAAAGGGAGGGAGCGGGGAGGGAAGTCACTTTCTTGGAAAGATTGAAAGTATCTTAAATACATAAACCACAAAGTTAGAGGTGAGAGTTAAATGCTATATATTTACACTAGAAAACTAGGTATAGTTTAGATTCGTGTTCTGTTTGTTAACTAGGTCTAACAGAGCAGCTTGTTAGTGGTAACCTAGCCACGTCTATACAGTACTCCCTGTAGATGGGATATAATTTCAACTGTGAAGTTGAATCAAATACTCAACTTAGTGCAGAGTTACTTTCTTATTTCCTACCGAGTATGCTTTTGAGGATCTGCTTGCTGCATGTTGCATTAACTGATCCTCTAAGATTAGGGTGTGTGTGTGTGTAGTGTGTGTATGTATGTATGTATCTCCTAGTTGCTAATGACATTAGTTTCTGTATTGATTGCAAAAACCCACAAGCCTAAGTTTATTGCTGTAACTAGCATGTTAGCTACTCTGCAATTAAGTAATCACTGAGCAACCCAAAACCTGGTTGGAAAAGTTTCACAAAGTATCAGAAGTATCTTGATTAGCTTGCAAGCCTCCCTAAAGCAGCACTTATCCTGTTATACCAAAATAGCAGAACTTTGATTGTACTCATGTTGGACTTAGGGGGTCTGTTAGCAGAAATGAGAACTCAGCACTGCATTAAACACTTGGCTGATCTGGAGATAACACCGTGTCATGCTGAGTGACAGGATCCTAATCAAAACACTTTCTATTCTCTTTTGTGAGTGTCTTGTCTCATTTACTAAATTTCACTCACTGTCCACTACAAATAAGGCCATGATTTTTTCATCCAACAGGACTGTCACATGTCCTCAGCATGTAATTCAGCTTAATATTTGGAGGAAATCTCAAATTCCATAAGCAGCTTCAGATCTAGTGCTTCTAATAATTGTTTTCACTTTAGTCTTTGCATGTAATAAATACATTGTGAGTAAAAACTTTACAGATATTGTACTGCTAGATAGACAATATTTGTCTTCTGAAATTTTAGAATATTCTATTGCTTTAAATATTCCACTTTTTCAACCATAGTTCTCTTCTAAAGAATGATCAAAACAAGCCAGCACCCTTTCCCTGTTTTTTTTTTGTTTTTTTTTTTTAGGTTTTAAGCTTCATGTTTTAAAATATGGTCATCTTGTTTATGATTGTTCTGCCTAGTGGATGGCTTACATACTAATTTTTAACAGTTTCACAAAAATTCTTGTTATACTCCTGTTCTAAAAAAAATAGAATAAAACTTGTCAGAACTGCAGCTGAACTCTCAATATGTAGTAATTTGGGGGAGAAAGCAACCTTTTATAAAGAATTGGCAATATTACAGCATTCTTAATTCTTGTGTCATGTAAACACAACTTTTTTATAAAGCACTTGATAACTTCATTTGAATTGTATTGTACAGGTGCAGTATAATTCTAAATTCTTAATATCTTCCGCTATTAACATTGGTTCTGCATCTTAGAGCTATTTCCTGAGTAAGTGTTGCAGAAATACAGAAAAACTTTGAAATGAGTTTTCAGCTTGCCAGATAATTGGTAATACAGAAACTGTGGAGCTTTAACAGAAGAGGTTTCCTAATTAAACTATGTTAGTGGTTTGTTGGGTTTGTTTTTTTTATTTTTTAAAGGACTAGGGACTTCTTAAAGACCCAGATATTGTTCAGTATAAGTTCAGTAAAATACTGTACTCTTCATTGTTCCTTATGTTCAAATTACTGTTTATTTAATTGCTTAGAAAAAGCAGAGAGAACTTGCCAAGATGAGAAGGTGCTTAAGACCAGAAGAGTTGACAAATCAGTTGAACCAAATAGACCTAAACATGCAACATGAACAGTTAGAAGAGAGCTTCCAGCAACTTGTTTCAGATTACCGAAGAGTCCTAGAACGACTTGCGCAAGCATGAGGATCTGACCTGTACAGGAAACCAGGAAACTTGCAGATTTCTACACAGTGTTATGAAGCACATCCTTAATTGCCACTTAACTGAAAAAACAAAAAAAAAAAAAAACAACCAACCAACCTTGTGACGTTTTAATCACATTAAGGGTAAATTGTGTTTCTGTGCATTTTGAATATTTTCTATTTTAGTGTTGTAGATTTAAAATGTTGTTCTTCAAGTTTGGGAGCACTTACTGCTGAAATAAACTGTAGATTCCCAGATACAATAACACATAAATTGTTTGAATTTCTTAACCTTTCTGTTTTGCCTCAGGGCTTAATAGATAACCAAATAGCAAGTTAGTACGTGATTGTATATATTTATATTGCAACTATTCTAAATTTCTCCTAACTTCATCCTCCTCAGACTGTTTCACTTGGGTCCTACAGTAATACTGTTTAAGCCTGGGCATTCTTCAGCCACACGAACAAGTTACAAGACTAGTTCTTTGGTCTGACTGGCATACATCTGGAGTACAGGCTCCTTACCTGTTCTGAGAAGTGGATCCTGCTGCCACTAGCTATTAGGACCTGATCTACTTCAGATTCTACAGGGGGTAGTCTTAGGCATATTTTTTTTTTTTTTTTTTTTTTACAATCGCCCCCCCATAAATCCACAGGTTCAGGATTTAAGAAAAAATACTTCACAACTGGAAAAGCAAACAAGGCTTTGTATTGATTCCAAAAGCACTTTCCTTAGCTAATGTAAGAAACTTACAAATCTGTAGGAAGCAAGTGCTTTTATATAGTTCCTTTACTTCATTAATTTAAATATATTCTTTTTAGAATTTTCACTCTTCTGCCTAGGATATCTTTTCTTATGATATGTGGTTCATCTACTGTAGTGTCAGAAACTATTATAGTCATTAATCATAGAATCATAGAATGGTTGGGGTTGGAAGGGACCTTTTAAGATCACCTAGTTTCAACCCTCCTGCTATAGGCAGGGACATCTCCCTTCAGACCAGGTTGCTCAAAGCCCCATTTGTATTAATTTTACATTGCTAGTCCTTCCTTCAACGACCAGAAAGATTTCAATCAAACCACAAGTTCTATCCATTAAAACTTTTCACTTACAAAAGGCTGTAAGCCACAAAGTTGGAAGTATTTGAAACTGTGAGACTAGAAGGTCAGCGTAACTAGTTGAAATGGAAGGCTATTACACAAGACAGGACAGATGCAAGCCCCACTCATGCAGGATATACTAGCTGCCACTATGTTGGCTTATATCTCTGGAGGGAAAATCATAGGAATGGGCTGGCCTCCCCATCACTCAAATCTTCCTGCAGCTTAAAAAGATAAACAATACATATACCAGTACTCAAACTACTCATTTAAATTAGTTTACCATGTTATTTGTTCCTTGAGTTAAAGCCTGCAGAAATGAGCTTTGCCAGAAATGAGACTACAGATGCTCTATGAGCCTCCTTTTAGACCCTACGATGGTACAAACACGTGCAAAAAGGATCATTGATCTAACAATTCCTGGATTTCCATGTTCAAAATAGTCTTGCTCCTCGAGTCTAGAGAAACAAAGAAAGAAAAAACAAAAAAATCTCCTTTCATTCTTCAAAGTTCATTGCAAATACGAGAATTGCACCCAAACTGAAGGAAATTCAGGTAATAACAAATGAAGGCAGGGCCTTGGGAATAGTGTTTCAAAATTCCCTTTTACCACTGCAAAAGATCTTTATACCAGGAGCAGAACTGTACACTGTTTTCTTTTTTTAGTAGATAAAGAGCATGCAGTAGTGAAAATATTCCTCAGATACAGGGTATGTGCTCCATTTAAGACCTCTTCACATTTTGAGTGGGAGATCAAACAAAAGAAATCTAGATCAATGGGAAGAGCTTGACATCCAGGGTTGATTTTTTTTGTTTCTTTATTTCTAAATGGTCTGACAATAAGGGAGGTGTTCCACATTCAATATCTGTTATGTTTAGATGCTTTTCTTCCAGTTATCCTCAAAACTGTATGGTGTTCATGTTTTTGAGACTGTCATAGTTTCATGGAAAAGATAAAATCTTCATTTTGAATGAGTTTAATGTGGTAGGGACTGTGAACGTGTCATTGTGCATTCCTTAAAGCTGTAAGAATTTGGTAGAGTTTTGCCTGATTTTCTACATTTTGCACTTACATGCTTGCTGTTCACTAACAAATGGTGATGTATATTGAGGTCCAAGAACTTCAGGTATCACTGAAAGGCACAACTCTATAGATGAAATCTAAGTCTGCCTCACTGCACTTAAACTCTCCTGACTTTACTTATCTTCTCTAGAACACATTTCAGCAAGATTACCCAAGGCAAGCTAACTTCCCCTTTCCTGCTGAGCTGCTGCATTTTGCAGGCTCAGCACCATGGAACAGATAAACACCAGTGCTGAAAAAGGGACACCTACTTGTCAGCACCAAAAAAACCACCAGCTTGGCCAGCAAAAACTGCTGTGATCTAAATAATCTTCTAAGACAATCTCAAAGTCTAAACAGTTTGAGCCTAAACCCAGGAGTATCCAATTTCTATGCTTAAACTAGAAGCATATTTCTATATTGCTCCAGGTAAGTTTTAACGTATTAATAGCAATAAAACATCTTTGTTGTTTCATAGCCTGTTATAGACTGCTTTCACCCTTACATTTTAAAGCATAGCTTTGTGTCTTCCTTCCCACAACTTTTGCTTATGTTACCATCAGCCTGTGTACCATGCTGGTGAAAAAAAAAACATGGAGATTCTACATTTAAAATGTATCAATGTTGACAGCATGGAGACAGTGTAAGTCAGACAGAATCTGCAAGGCTGTCTGTGAAGAAGGGAACCGAGATACGTTCAAAGGAGCTTGGTTGAAAAGAGATGTCTCCAGAGCTGCATCTCAACACAAAGCAGAGGACAACTCAAATCACCACTGGTCATATTTAACATTTCAGAGAATTTGACAAACATGAGCAAAAGACAGTTACATACATCTGGTTCTGTTTGGTAACAGAACTTGAAAATAACAGTGAGTGACTCTTCGGGCATGCTGTGTTAGGATATAGAGCATCTCTCTTTTGCTGAGATAGTCATCTTTGTTTTGTTCATGCAAATTTCCTAACAAACTAAATCTGCTACTTATATTAGAAAAAGGAGAAAATCCTAACCTAAGCACAAATTAAAGATTACTGAATAATGACTGTTAAGGTTTCAGAACAATCTATAGATTATAAACATTACAGAACAGTTGTTCTCTTGGAACATAAAACAGTCTTCCTTTAATTGATTCCTTCTTGGTTTCTGATCTGCAAAAGGAATTGGGAAATCTAACTGCTAATGTGTATCTACAAGTATTTGGGAAATAACCTGCTGCTTAAGGGCAAGCTAATTACAAAGCTGTCAACAGTGTCATTCTAATATTGTCTCCAGTTCTCACATTTTCTTATACCATCAACAAGTTTTAAGGCCATTACAATATGGAATTATAGTCTTATAGCAATAGACAAAAGCCAAACGTTCACTTTACTTTCTTTCTCAGCGGCATTTGATTTCCCTGAATAGGAAATATTTATTGACTTGAGGAAAATAGATGATAATAGGATTACCTAGAACATTTTGCTTCTCTCCTTTAGCAACACCTCAGGAAAAAATGATAGAGAACCACTCATCCGTAACTACTTTCATGTGAGATATGCTACTCTCTGCAGGCACAGAGAAGTACACCCATCCCAGCAATGTGTAGTTTCATATGCCAAACAGTGACAGCATGTGACTGCTTTACACTGAACTTCATTCTCATAGAACCAGCAGTTGGGTATCTCCAGTCCAAAAAATAACAAATAACAAAAAATAACATAAAATGGTGTCTGATGAAGTTCGAACTTGTGAAAGACGATACTGCGTTGTACAACTAGGATCAGTGCAAAGATTCACTCATTTCTGCTCTGCAGATTAAATGTATATGTACCTCTCACCAGTGAGTAGCTGGTAATGATGCTCACGAGCTGCAACTATGCAGCTTAGGAATGCTATTTCTTGATTTATTTCTAGCTATATTTTTCTTCTATTAAAATCCTGTCACACTGCTCTCACATTATACATGTCACTTGGTGGAGAATGTGGCTGTATGAAGTTAATCATTTCATTTTTGGAGGCAACATACAATACTGTATTGATCTTTAAACTATTCCATGGTCTGGATGCAAGCTGTATGATAGGCCACCTACCATGCTGTGGCAGCTGATTAACTGGTGCACTTTGCTCATGACATATATCTAGGAGCACCAAGGAAAATGCAGCACCCTTTTTGTCATCAGAGAACTCCTGGAGTTTGCTCATTAAAGGCAGAAATTCTTATAGTCTGACTTTTACGCGCATCCATTTCTTAGGCTTTTTCTAGAGTAAATAATGCAGGTAAATGACATCACTATTCCTATTTGAGTGGGGCTTTGAGTCTATTCTTGTTAGCTACATTATAAAATTTGCAGACGCAAATTTAAAAATTATCCATGGCTACAACAGGAGATAAAGAACTCTAGAGACAAACAGCCTCATTCTCCTTTCAGAATGTCACTGATCCTCCGGGTACCACGTGTACGTACACGCATGTGGGTGCGTACAGGAACGATACTCACATTACTTGTACATTTCAGCTCCTTGCAATTACTGCCCCGGCACTTTCTGTTCATTTGAGTCCTTTCATTCTGGCGCTTGCCTGTGGCTGTGTGATTTACGTCCCACAACGTTGTTTCTGTGGAGCCACAAAAACATAATTTCAAAGCAACTGAGAATGCTTAAGAAAAAAAATAAATAAATAAAAGCCAAATCCAAGCACAAAAGTAGTGGGGAAAAAAAATGAAATTTGCAAGCAGACGTTAGAAGTTCAGCTTGGTTTTTATCGGAGAGCAATGAAGCCCGCCGCACCACCCCTGCACAGGGCGGCTCTGGGTACTCCTGTAGGCGTGGTGACGCCCCACCAACGCTCGCAGAAAGCTCAGCTCCACAGCGAGCTTCGCTCTTCCTGATCTTTATTAAACAGGCCAGATTTGGCTGCGCAGAGGAAATAACAAGAAATACGCGAGTTTGAAATTCAAGCCCCAACCTTCAGGTTCTACAGAGACCCCAACAACAAGTAAACAGCAAAAGCTCAGGAAGTTCAGAAAGAGCGCCTCGTAACTTTCTTCACAAATGCTGTGTTACCATAGTGGAGTACAAAAGTACCAAGTTCAAAAAGCGCTAGAATACCAGGCGGGCGCAACTCCGGCACTTGCAGAACAGCGCTGCAGCGCTCCCGAGCCCGTCCCGCAGCGACGAGCGCCGTCTCACAGCCGCACCTCTCGCAACCGAAAGCTGACGAGGCGGATTTTCCCGCCCGAGCCGCCCGCAGCCGCGCACACGCAGGCTGGGGCTGGAGCTGGGGCTGGGGCTGGGGCTGGGGCTGGGGCTCGGGCTCCGGCTGCAGGCGCGAGGCGCAGCGCGGACCGGCGGCGGACGGGCGGGAAAGGGGCGCTGCCGGTCCGGCCCGCCGAGCCGCGCCCTGACGGCTCCCGCCCGCTCAGCTCTCACCCCGAGGGCGGTGGCGGCGCTGAGGTGTGGGGGCGGCCCGTCACGTACCTGCCGCGCGCCCGCGGGCGGGACTCGCTTCAGGCGACACGCGCGCGACGGCCGCGGCGTGCGGTGGACGGACCGCTCCGGGCCGCCTCCCGCGGCCACGTGATCCCGCCCCGCGTGGCCAAGATGGCGGCGCCCAGAGCTGTCAACGCGCTGCGGGGCGGAGGTGAGTGCGCGCCGCCGCGGGGCGGGGGGAGACGCAGCCTCATTCCCTTGGCGAGGGGGAGCGGCCGCAGAGCGGCTCCCCCGGCCCGAGGGCTGCGGGACTGGGTACCCCGCGGGAGCCGGGACTCCGTCGAGGTCGCCGGGAGCTCCGCGGCGCGGGGCCTGGCGCTGTATGAGGGGGAAGCCGAGCGCGCGGCTCCGGGTGCGTCCCGCCTAACGCTGCCGCGCTTTGTGGAAGGCTGCGGGAGCGCTTCCCTCTAGGCTTTATGTGATCATCTTAGCGTTTAACTAAGAAAAAACGTTTTCTGACAGAACTGTGTGTTTATTCTACCAACCCACCGACTCTCGGAACTTTACCGTGCGTGCAGGTGCTTTCCCGCCCACCTTTCCTCACGCCGCGCTCCGGCTGAAGGCGCCTTTCCTACTGCGCGTCCAGCAGAGGCGAATCCCTCTTGTTCGCACTACGCCGTGCTCGCACGGCACTTCTGTACCAAATGCTCGATGCGTTATCTTACTGGTGTGAGGTGACTTACTTCTCATCGCTTCCCCTCAGGGTTTTGCTGTCTTAAACTAAATCAGGCTTTGCGCCCTTTGAACAATGTTTCTTTTTCGCTTCCGTTGCAAAATCTTGAATGTGCGAATAGGAAGAAGCACCTCACAGTGGTCTCAATGAAAGGTTTGTATGATTAAATGTGCGTTTTGTTTAGGTCTTGAATAATTATTATAGTAATAGAGAGTAGACCAATTCCGTGTTAATTTTAATTTGCACGTTAAACTGCAAGCACAACACTGCAGCGCTGTGCAGCTGACATAGCAGCCCTTTTTTCACTGTTGATCCTGAGCTTCTACTGCACTTTTATTTTCCATTCTGTCCAATGAGTCTTGAGCAGCCTTTGGAAAACGTAAAGGCTTTTTCTTCACAATTAATCCTACATCATTCAGGGCAGAAGAGCCACATCGGTTGTCTTTTCCTTGATGAGGGCTCGTGTCCACAGGGAAATGCCGTTTTACTTAGATCCTTGGAACCTGGGCTTCAGCTAAACACTGGCTTTCTGAGCCTCCTATTTGTTTTACATTAGATGCCAGTCAAATCCTCTGTGCTTACACATGTGCTACTTGGAAACTGAATCACATTTTTAATGCATGGTAACATACAACATTGGCTATTTTTTTGTTTTAAATCTCAAATGATGTGAAATTTACCATGCAGCTTCATTCTTGATTTCTTGCTTCAGCAGCGGTACATCTGCAAACTTTGTTCTGGGTGTTGTGTGGCCAGTACAACTGCCTCCACCCCTCCATGCCCAAAAACCCCATGTCTGTCATTCAGTTAAAATACCCAAGTCACTTAAATTTGTTAAGCCTTCATACTCTCCCTTCAGATGTCAAACTTTATTCAGATCCCCTGGTAGAAATACATTTCCAGAAGTTGAAAAAGCAAAAATGTCACAGTTCAGACAAGGCTGATTAAACTGAATCCAATTTTCCCTGAATTGGACAGTTCAGTATAATTCAATTTGCAAATACTGAAAGACAGAAGTAATTTTAATTAGATTTCAGTCCACCTACGGGAATCTATTCCACCTAAATTGAAGGAAAATTACTTTTTGATAGCCTCTTATGTGATATCTCTTCATACTTCTGGTGTCACGTTTCTATGAATGATGAAAGTTTTCATTATTATGGAACTGTTTCTAGGTAAGCGCATTTGAAAAGCAGAGATCTTGAAAATTTGTGTGCTGGTTAAATACTTTTTCCTTATATTGGAAGGAGTTAGGCTGTCATAAAAATATATATTCATTATGTTTGAAGATGTTGAATGATTATGCTTGCAAAAAGTTAAAAAGTGTAATTTTTTTGTTAGATGTATCAGAGAAAATTTCCTGTCTTGTTGTTAGAGGCAGAATTGCAATACTGTCAACTGTATGGGAACTGCTGAATCACGGCCTGAACCTCTGACTGACCACCTGAGATGAGCAATGAGTCAGCCATGGGAACACAGGTGAAGGCAATTCATCTGTGCTGCTGGAAGGGGTGGAGCCTGACTTCACCTCTCCTAAGACCCATTTAAGAGCTGACTGCTAGTAGGGAAGGATCTCTTCTGGAGATCCCTTCCTCTGGAGTTCCATAGCAAGCCCAGGATACAGGCAAGTGTTCTGTCTATTCTGTTTGAGTGTAATAACTGTGTAGCCAAACTCTCTGGTATATTTTGTAACTATAGCATCTGTACATTCACTGATTATACAGTCAACCCAAGAAGAAGGTGTGCAGCTTTCTAAGTCTGTGAGTGGCTTGCACAAACCTCTGGGCTTCTGTAGGCTCCAGCCTGCATTTCAGAGTGGCCTTGCTCTGGGTTTAGATGCCACTCTTTTTTGAACCGTATTTGTGAAGGATTTTACAGGTGATATGTAGGAATGATAATTGTATTTACCATTTTATAAAAGATAAATAAGAAACTGCTAGAACAGTCTCAGTGATGGTATGCTAACCTCTCATAATTTGTGCTTATAAATAATAGTGGTTGTATGGTGCTTTACCAGATTGTAAATGGTCTAATTACATATTATGACAGTTTCAGGTATTACAATAATTGCATCTGTGATGTTCATTGGTAATAAAATCAAGACATCAAAGAACTGCATATCTCCAAATGCAACTTAGGTGATTTCAGGCATAATAATCTTCTATTGATCTATTAATTTTTGGCAAGTAAATTATGGTAGACTAGAAGTCCCTATTTTCTCGTAATGAAGTTTCAGGACTCAGAGCCGCAGGAAAATAATTGATGAGAAGACATGCCTTGTTGAACAAGTCTCTTATTATGTTAAATACTATTGCTTCCCTATCTCTATCAATAATGAGTATTCCTTAATAATCTGTGATGCATATTATTGCCAGGCATATAAAGTTAAGTTATTGTAGACTGAAGGGTGTATGATGCATCTCTTAGATACAGCCTGCACATACAGACCACGTAAGTTTATTTGCTTGTGCATTACTTTGCATTCTGACAGAACTGGACATTTTGCAGATATCCTGAACAGGTGCAGGTCAGCTTTTAAATACTGCTTGTGTGGAGAAGCTGTAGATGTCTTCCTTGAGCAGTTTGTAATGTGCAGTTCTGGGGATTGTATTTTTCTTCTGTGGGTGGAGAGCCATATTTTAATATTTGTTTTCAGGACATTTTCTGATAATTTTACTTTTTTTCCCATCCCTTAGCACCATGAGGAGGAAATACGTGATTGATACATGTTTATAAATCTTTTCCAAAATAAAAGGGAGAGGGGGAGGCATAGCTGGAGTAAGGCTGTTGCGCTATGGCTTCAAAGCCTCATGCTTCCAAGTTTGCCTAGAAGTGCAGAGTCTCATTAGAGATCTTTATTTATTAGCAGTATTTTCTGTATTACAAAGCATATTATTGGGGTGCGTAGATCAGCTCTGTCTGCAGATCTGGTAGTAACACGTTGTTGAGTGTTGTGTATCCTTCAGAGCCTGTCTAGGTAAAATAGAGTATTTCAAAGAAATAAAGGAATAAAAACATCTTCTCCAGTAAGGTTGCTCATGAGACTATTCTGAAGCACTGCAGAAGTTGGAAACATTAGCTCAGACCTTGTAGGGATTAGACTAATAGAAAAAGATGTCAGCAAATTACTGAGGCAGTATGAAGCAATTATTTTATGTCCTTCAGGTAAAGTGTGTGTGTGTATATATAATTTTATGTAGTATGTTTCTGTGTGATTAGACGTGGCTTTGACATTTAAGATAGTGAAGCAAGCAGTCAGCTTTCAAAATATCATTTTATGGTGAACTCTGCATACTGGCATACAGAAATGTGCTATAGAGCCAGCAGCTGGGAGGCGCTTAATTAAATAAATAAATGAAGTACCTGCTGGAAGTATCTTCACATCTCTCTTTCCTGGCTTTTTGGCTTGGAAACATAGTCAAGATCAAAACTGTTACTTCACTGAGAATATCTGTCCAAAACTTCTGTAGTTTCCACCACCTACAAGGGCAGAGGGCTCTTCCTGCTCTGGGAACAGTTTCAGAGCTGCCCTAGGGAACCAGTCTGTTTCCATCTTTTTGATAATGTGCTTTGAAATGAGTTACTTTTTTTTTTTTTCAGATGTTGCTTGCCATTTGCTAAGTGTGACCATAAACTCAGCATGTAGAAGGCTATTCTCATGATAAGAGTGAACCATTAGAATTTCTTAGCACTGTTGATAGTCAAATACTAAAAGCATCTTTTCACCTGTATCTTTATCATTGTTAATCTTAGAAATGTGCAAATCAAAAATCTTCAGTCCTCACCTGTAGGAACTTCTAATTTTTTAAAGCCATTTAATGCATTTAAAAAAAAAAACCCTGTATCACATATAGATATCAGTCCTGGGGGAAACATTTCCAGGTATCTCAGGCTGATAATGAGTATGTCCTAGAAGTCTGGAGGTTTTCTGGCAGCTGGGAAAAGTGATTGAAAACTTTTGTCAGAGAGTTTTCAAGATCAAATGATGCTTGGCTGCACTGTGCAATATGTGAGCTGGGCAATTAGCTGGAAGCAACCATTAATTCACATTTTCCATTAATTTGTAGACAGACTCGTGTCTCCAGAATTTAGCATTAGCATTATCAGCTGCAAATGATGCAGGATGGAAGTTCAAACCATTTGATCGCAGCACACTTAACATTTTCAAATGATCCAGAGGTAGTACCATCCCTGTCTTGCAAAACGTCAGGCAAACAGGGAATTATTCCCATTTTGACAGTGCAGCAATGAGTAACTCTGGGGGAGACATACACTTTCATGGTTTGAGGCATGAGAGAAAAAATATTCCCCTTTCAATAAAGTGTTTAATTGTTGTCTTCTGTCAGCTGAGAGGTAATGTGTTGTTGGCAGCACACAGAGCCTTTGTTCTGATGCGATGTGTCACTGCTAGCTGGGGGGCATTTGTGGGGCATGGTTTCTCCACTAGCTTCGTTCTCCCCATTGACATCAGCCAAGGCTGCATTCCCAGGAAGGAGGCTCCTCAGCAGATGTCCTCACCCACCTCACAGCAGGCCAGCCCCCATGCTGGAGGCTGTGCAGCTTTGGCCACCTCCCCAGGGTCCATTTTCAGATACCAGAACATGTGAGGTAAACCCAGCTATAATCCTTCTGGCAAAACTGAACTGTTATATTTTGCATATATCCTTTTCCATTTGGCAGGCTCTTCTCTTGGAAGTCACCATTCCCTAGACAGGAAGGAGCCCTTTCTCCATTTCATAGCTCTGTTCTGTGGCAGCTAGGTGCCCTGTGTGGTGTGAAGCTGGTGCCCAGCCCTGTAAGTGGGCTATGGTCCCTGAAGCAAAAGTGGTATACTGTGTGACAGATCTCAGCTGGTCCCTGAACTTCTTTAATGCAATGTGTAGCATTTGAAGAGTAAGAACGAAGAACTGAAACTTGCTGTATTCTGGATGTGGCAGTGTATTTTAGAGCATCTCACCAAAGCTCATCTTACCAAAGCGACAGGATGAGATGCCACTTGAGCATATAGTGGAACAGGTTGTGCCTCCCGGATCTCAGCCCAGGTAGCTACGGGAGATGAAAGGGACTGAAATTGTTAACAGCGGTTGATGGATGGAGAAACTGTAACTCCAAGGGAGTAATTTGCAGAGCATCTTGTAGAAGTGTGACATCAGGAGAATTAAATGGAGTCTGAAACCTGTGCTAACACTTGCTAGTTCTAAGCTGCTGGGTTAATGCACCGTTTAAAAATGGACATATATGAAGTCGCTTTCTAGATTTAGATAATATATTCCTTGCACTTAATTTCCTTAAATAGATGTGGAGATTACTGTAAGATGTACACAAAAATGACATCTGATAGCTAGAAAACTCTGAAATTCTGTTATGAGTGATTTCCAGATCTGTAGGGGAAGATGAACTACTCCATTCTGACGTTTCCCATTATTTCTTGCATGATTTTCAATGTATAGAGATGGTAAGGTTGATGTTACAACAAAAAGCAAGTCCGTTTCAGTGGTTGAATCGCCTTAATACAATGACATAGTGTTTTCATTTCTTACTCTGAAGTTTGCATTTGTGCTGAAGGCAAATAGAAGATCAGCTGCTTCTAGTTTTGGATTTGCAGTGAAAAGTACAACAGAGATCTGTGTCAAGAAATCTTCTGTTGTATTTGGACATACTAGATATAATGCTCTGGTTTTGACAGTTGTGAATCATGAGCAAATGTAACTGAAAGTGTAGGAATTTCTAGCAATGTTCACAGACAATTCTCCTGCTGCAAACTGTAATTTTAGAGTAGATATTGGTTGTATACGCAGTCTGTAAAGGGCCTCTGTGCTAAAACTGCCTGCAAGACTCCAAGTTACAGTTATCTCAATTGCCATTTGGGATTGTGTAATTTTTCCTCTTTTTCATTCCTCCTTTCCTCTTACCCACTCCCAAACCAGCACAGTTTGATAGCACTTGGAAATTCACATCTGGTGAGGCACTTTGGTACGTCTTCCTCTGCATGCCGGGTTGGGTTGGTGGCTTGCAGTGCTTCTGAACACCACACTCCAGTGCTGTTGGTCTAGCTATATTTATTAACATTAAAATATAATTGGGACATTTTTGCATACAATCAAATGGGAGGAGGATAGGTTACAGTACAATTGTGGGTTTTGTTGCTTTGTCTTACTTTTTGATTTTTGTATCTTTTCAAGCTGTATGCTTTGTTGCAGTGGTTTCTCTCCTAAGTATTTCTATTTAAGTTTTTTTTTTTTAAGATATACTTGTGTACTGGATCTAACTTTCATATTACATATATACTTTCTCTTCCTTTTCCTTACAAAGAGGGGTCTGTACTTCACGTGCTCTCTGCCTTACAGTTACACATCCTGTGGAGAGACTGTTTGACTTCAATGTTTTAATTTAATTTTCTAGTTCTTAGCTACATGTTTCTGGAGTTTCCCTGACCACTGCTGTTACCTGGTGGTGCTGATATTTCATCAAGTTTAGAAAAACAATCTGCCTGGATTCAGGCCTGGGTGAGCTGCTGTAGCTGATGCACCTGATCCCCTCTGCTCAGAAACACAAGCCCTGTAGTGGCAGGATTCCCAGGGGCACTGAAAGAAAGCTGCCTTCAGATGCTGCTCCCTACTTTCATTTTCTTTGTTGTTTTTGCATAGCTGCACTTTATGCTGATGGGCAATGTACCTCCTCACCAGCAAGGTCTTCTGGAGAAGAGACTCTTTTTAAAATAGAATGGAAACAGAAGCAGCTAAGGGTGCAGGTAGTGAAGAAGTTACTTTGGCATCTCTTGATTGCTATTTAGAAATAAAGCAACAAGTTATTAAACAAAATAAAAATGTTGTAGCTTTAGTGTTACTCTGATATGTTGATTTCTTATTATATAGTCATTTCTATGCTTTCAGTGCAGATTACATATTGATTTTGTTCTGCCATGTTTCTCCTTTAATCTGTTTCATTCTGTTACAGGAGCTACATCCTGTAAACACTGCATATGATTTTACAACAGATGAAATTCCTTTATTTAGAAAATGTTTGTAGAATTATTTTTATTTTATTTTTTTTATGATCACAGAATTAGTGTTAGTTGTCAATATAATTAAATTCAATTGCATTTCCCATATGTTTTCTTTTTACTTTGCTCTTATATGCCTCTATTTTTATCAGGATATATAAATTTCTCTTTGGTTTTTGGGTTTTTTTGTTCTGTTTTTAATCGTGATGTTGGCAGACAGATACAAGCATGTGCCTTTCTTTAAAATATATATGAATATTTATAATCTTAAAATTCTTCCAAATGTGTGGGGGGGAAACTTATAATTTCTTCTTATTTGTCAGACTTATTCCCTCGTTTTGAGTAGTGTAATCTTGTTGTCTCTTTCTTTTGTAAGATTAATAGATAGATGTATGAGAAGAGTCATTTAAAAGCTGCTTCTTCCTATTTCAGCCTTTTTGACCAGGCTGACTGGACAAGCAGACAGAACATGTTAATTATTCTTCCTGATAAATGCAGTTCTGCCTTGTTCTTGTATTTTTTTTTTGCTGCGAGATTTACCTGTCTAACAATATATACACCATTATCATAGAGAGAATTATTTTCCTGATATCCTAAGAAAGTGTGTGGAAACCTGGCTTTCAACTACTTCTTGTTTTTCTACTGTTGTAAGTTTTGTGAGCTCTATTTTTCTGAATGTGAGCTATTTACCATGGGAAGAACTACAGTAACTAGAGAACTTACAGAGCTCACATCACAAATGTGCTGATAGAACAGATAAGGATTCTCAGATTTATTTAATTAAATCTAGTGGCTCACAAGCATCTGAGATAAAGATGTCTTTACTAAAAATGCAGTGATTCTGTTCCTGTGGTAAGGGAAGAGAAGGTCTGCTGTAGCACAGTGCATGTATTGTATTACAGTTCACATCTCTCAGGCTTCTCTGCTCAAGATTTAACATTTCTGCTGTTTCTGACATTTTTTAAAAAGCAGTAAAAAAAAAAAAAAACAGATCTTTTTATGCATCAGAAAGTGTAGCTATAATAATGTAGCATAATCACATTAAGAATTTTTTTCCAATCTCCAGCAAGGTAGAAAGTTACTGGCCTTGCTTGCCAACATTAATTCTAAGTTTTGGATAATTAGGGATTACCTGAGGACTGAAGCTGAAGTTGTTTTCTTGCATTGTGACTGTATCTGGAGGCCACAGATTTCACATTGCTGTTGTTAGCATAGTGCAGGATCCTCACTCTGCAGCGTGAGCAGCAGTTTGTGAAGTAAGGGAGAGGCTGAGGCTTTGCCTGCTTGCTGGTGTGTCTCACCCTGGTGTCTACGGGACTTCTTAGACCCCAGGCTGACGGCTGTGGTGGGAGCAAACAGCTTGGTGAGGCACCTTCTTGGATGAGCCACTGGGCTCGCTGTCTCTCCACCTACAATACAGGTATTTATCTACCTTGCAGGTGCATTGGCTGAGGTTAATGAGTTGTTTGTAAAGCACTTTGAAGATGAAAAGCTCTGTAAAAATGTTAAGTATAATTATGTATGAGCTCTTGAGTGCATAATGGCTGTTTGCTTGCTAGTATTTAAAGCAATTTATAACACACTAAGTATGAAAGGCGCTGTATGAAGTCAAGCTCTAGTTTCCATTTAAGAAACACTCTTATTTTGTGTTTGGTAGTTCAAGTCACCACTCATCTTCTGTGTTCCATGGTGAACAAAAACATTTGGAAGATTTTCTTGAAAGGATCCATTTCAAAACTTCTCAAGTCATTATCTGGTAAGGATTTCTTCTCTTTCAATCATATCTTACTCTATCTGTATGACCTGGCTTTTGTTTGCCGAGTTCCAGCATCTTATCCCTTCTTCCATTTTACCAAATGTTCCTTCTGTCCCTTCTTATGCTTCTGTCTGTGTGGCCGTGACCCTTCCTCTCCCTGTGTAGGGAACTGGGACGCATTCATAATAAACTTATGTTTAAACTTAAAATCTTTTCAGTCTTTGGGTAGGGGCATAAAGAAAGGATATTTGGAGAGGAGATGGGGGGGGGGGAAAACATCTAAGATAGTGTTTGCAAACTGAACTGTTTGTTGGCAAAGGGTAGTATCACATGATAACATGATACTACAGAGGTTATTGGACAGAGGAAATTTGATATTAGTTTTTAAATTCCTTTTTAGATAGTTCATATTAAAAACATACTATGTAAATGGAAAACAATTTGGAAATATTTTATGGCATTTTATGTCAGAAATAAAGTCTGGAAAGTCTGTTTGTCTCGTTGAATAGCTGATTCCCTGGGGAGTTTTCCTTTTAGTGCTGTTGTCCTTTCCAAATCAGCAGATGCCTTTCCCTATATGTTTTAATTTCTGAAAAAAGAAGAAAAGGTTGGAAGCCAAGTGTTCATTGAGCTGCTTATGCTGCATGGAAGGAAGCCTTAGGGTAATAAAGGGCTCTTCAGAGCTCCTCAGAGGTCTTTTGGCAGCTTTACACTGTAGTAGTATGCAGCCTGAGAAAACTTTCATGAGGGTGTTTGAAAGTCGTACTGTTCTCTCACTGATTTAGAAGATAAATAACCAGCCACTGTAACCAGCTGTGTAAAGTCTCCAGCTTCTGCATTTTAAGGATGTTTACTTTCATGTATTTATACTTAAAATCACTGTTTAAAGTGATGTTTCAGTTTTAGATCAGGCGTGTTTTGAACCGTGAAGGACTACTGTGGTGAAGAACGTTATCTAAATTTATACACTAGCATATCAGATGTTATCAGGTTATCTGTTTCATGTTTAGCTGTACGTGAAGTTAAATCAGGTCCTGCGTTATGTATTTTCTAAAATTATGAAAATCAACACACTTGACATAACACTGAAAGAAAATGACAAAGAAATTATTTTTCTCACATACATCCAGCTGTTCAGTCTCAGATCTTCTGACTAGAGTTGGGAAAAAGCAATAGTGAGCTCCTAACTTTCTTCCACTGTGCGCAGGCGTAACTGGAGCAGACACACACCTCTTTTTCTGACTGTGCCATTGCAGTGGTAGCAAACATATCAGAACTGTCTTCGCTGTGTCTGTTTGCTCACTGGGTGGGGTTCAGGGCTCCAGGTATTAATAAAGTTGTGATCAGAACCATAGAATTTAATTCACATTTATATCATTTTGCAATAGGCCATGCAGGTAGTTTGAAATGAAATTCACGTTTTCATGATTTAAATATATGGCAGAGTCTTAGAACCTACTTTCCCGAGTTTGCTGATTTGAGGATGATTTGAGAGCCAGAAAGAACTGATACCTCCTCCAGTACATGTCTCAGGTGCAATTCTGCCAATACTCATAACTCCTGTTATCACATCCTTTATGTACTCTAGCACCAAAGCTCTTCACCTGGAATTTATCCAGTGTTGCACTGACGTCTGCCAACAGACAGACCAAAGACATGTTGAACGTGGAAAGTGTCTGGCTCTGTAGGGGGCTGCTGCAGAAAGCTGCAGGAGCACCAGCACTAGTTCTAGAAATGAGGCTTTGGCTCTGTCTGTCCAGCTTTCAGAGTAATTTATAGTGTGCCACGAAACACATCTGGATGAAGGTTTAATAAACAACTTCACTGGCCTGAATTTTAATTAGAAAGATGGTGATTTCAGCTGTAATTGCACTATTGAAATTGAGACATAAGAATTTCCACATGCAGATCTGTGGTTCTAGTAGAGCACTCTCAAGATGGGCGTGTGCTGTCATTGCATTTATCAGGATTGCTGACCTTCCTTGCTAGCACCAATGTGTACTGGTTGCCACGTGTAAGCTCTGCTAGTAGCCTGGTTTTTATTTCCTTCTTCAGTCTTTCCCATGCTCACCATGCCGTGCAGTACATGCCCGTGTCTCTCATGACACAGAGACAGCTAAGCAGCCTTCTTTGTCAGCTTTGTCAAGGTTATATGTGCCGCTGTATTTTTACTTAAGGGTGAAAAAAAATGTCTTGTATCAATTTGAATTGAAAGTCTTTTGCAAAATATTTTTTCACGTAATTAATGTCTTTACCGATTGTGCCCGTTCAGTCAGTTCTGCCTCTGGAGTTCTTTCTATCCTAACAAAGCTCTGAACAAATACATACAAAAGTGAGCTGGGTTCTAGCTGCGGCTTCCTCAATTGCAAGGAGCTGAGTCTGCTTCTAGGAGGTGGGAGATTCAGCTGTGGGCTCAGATTGCTGCCCACATTGGTCCGCATCTCCAGGGGCAATACTGTTGCAAAGCTGTCTGTTTGAACCACAAGCCTATTGCAACAACAACAGAAGGAGAGTTACAATGGATGTTTGTCAAATCATGCAAGAGAATCTAGGAGTTCTGAGTTGGATTTGTGAATTAGTAATTGGCTAAGTGGGATGTCCCCGTGGAGACTTCCATGGATTGCTGCCCAGCTTTGCAGACAAAATAGCTACGCTTGCTCTGAAGAAATGCCTGTTGTATTTTGCTGGCAAGTTAGATTATCTTCATCTTGGGGAAAGCAAAACGCTTACTACTGTTTATAGATTTACTATCTGTGCAAATCCTTTTCAGTTTAGAGATCTTCAAATCTTCAGTTTAGAAAAGGATTTGGAAACTTAATCTCTTGAAAACACCCATTGCTTACTTGATCTGTTCTAGAAATTCAGATGGTGGAATAGTTCAATAAAATAGAAATACATAGAAAGTGAATAGAGATGAAAGCAGTTTAGAAATTTATTTAAGCATGCTTGTGTGGAAAGTAGCAGTCATGGGCCTTGCTCTGTCTATCGTTAGGACACCTGATAGAACAGAGAGGTTTTATGTGGTAACTGCTACTGTGAAGTTGCAGCAGCAAAAGTGAATGGGAGCACGGGCTTTGGTGGTGAAAAGCATTGTCTAAAGTCCAATGGGACTTCATAATCCAGTTTTAAGGGATTAACCAGGTACTGTAGCTGGTGTTTAATTGTCTTTGTTCTGACAAGACAAGTATTGCTTGTAGGTCTTCCAGGAAGTCTCTTGCAGCAGTAGCTGGGGTGTTGGTGTACAGGATGGGGTGGTCCTTCCTTACTGCCTAGTTTTTGGGATCTGACTGTGACTTTTGCTCACTGGAGAGCAAGGGGGCCGAGGAGCAGGGTTGGGACACCTCTTGAAGACATGCCATCAATCACCTGTGAATTCCCAAAGCATCGATCTTAACTGCTCCTGCATTACATCAGACAGGTGTAGGGAAGTGAGCATGTCAGATCCAGGCTTGTGTGTATGCTGTCACTCTTGTGAAATGTGCTGATACCCTTCATCTGCCCAAGACATGGGAAAGGTCATGGTTTAAACTGAACCTGTAGTCATCGCAGTGGCGATTATTGTTTAATTTAATTGGTGGTAAATCAGCCACCAAGCTGGTGTAAACGGATGCCTTAGCTCTTTCTCAGCTTTCTCAGTTAAGGTGCCTGCTGTAATCAACAATTTATTAGGTTCCAGTTGAACATTTGTTGGTCCAGGAACTTGAGCATGGCAAACAAGGTCTGGGGAGATCCAAGTAGTAGAGCTTAGTCGAGCCTTGTATTTTGTCATGTGCCAACTAGTGTGTGTTAAAAGCTGAAGCTCAGTCCTGCTCGTGTTCGTCTGCATCCATGAACAGGAAGAGGAAAGGCAGTGAAGGTGTGACTGGGAGAGCAGTGGTTGCAAAGTGCCAAAGATGGGGGCAGGCAAGGGAACACATCGCCTTTGTACCCAGGGTGCTGCGGCTCTCTCCTCCTCACTATGTAAAAAACTGCACAAGTTTTTCCAGATGCTTCCTTGGATAATTTCCCTTCTGTTCCTGACAGACAATTGCAGACACATCCCAGTGTTTGTGCAGCGAATGAGAGTGGCACCACTGAGAACTGCAAGCTGTCCTGCCGGTGCTGGGAAGGATGGCCGGTGCCTTGGGACAGGAGGGGCCTGGATTGCAGCAGTGCTGTGCAGGAAGAGCTGTGCTGTGTCTGGAGCCAGAAAACACACTTTGAAACCACTATGTGGGAAATGCAAAACACCTTATTACCCTTTCCCTACCACAGAAGAAAGCTCTTTTTTGTGTCTGACGTTTGTGAAAGCTTATAAAAGCTCAGCGTCTGTGGGGGAGACCATTGCCATTCTGATTCAGACTGGCTGCCTCCCCCAGGCTGCTGAGAGCACGATGTCGGCGCATCTAAATTGCTGTCCCTGAGGTTTGCCCGTATCTGTTGGAGAAATCGTCAAGGAAGCACAGGGTTTCCGTATCTCAAGCTTTGTCTGTCTAGGGCTGCTTTTTGGCTTCCTGGGGCTTGCTCAGCCTGCCTGGCCTTGCCGCCTGCCCAGCCCTGCGGCCCACCTCGCCATGCGGTAATGCTGATGAAGATCTACTGGCAACAAGTGGCCCGGTCCGTCTGCGTTGCCTTCAGCAGGAGTTCCCTGACAACGGCCTTTAGGCAGGGGACGCCTCGCTGCCAGCACCATGTCAACAGGCAGGCTGCCCGGGTGCGCAGCGCGGCCGCCTGTCCCCGTGCCAAGAGCGAGTTCTGTTGATCCTGATCGGCTCCGTTTGTCAACACGCGGCTCCTGCTGAGCTGTGTGAGACGAGGATCGTTCTTGGCACGGGGTCGTCTGGCTGCACCCGCCGGGGCCTGGCAGCCACCCCACCAGGATGCCAGCGCCCAGCCTGCTCCCTCAGCCCTGCAGTTCTGCTGCTGGGAAGGGTTGGGATGGGAAGAGGGAGATTCCTTTGCTTCGTTTGCAAGGCTTCTTTTTTTTTTTTTTGTGGCTGTCTGGATGATTAATGTGAATAGGAAAATACTGTTGACCCATTTAAATCACGTTAAACGACATCCATTGCTCATCTGCATAATGAAATACACACTGAACATTACAGCCTAAGTATAAGAGCCAGTGAACTACAAAAATAATATTTTACTCATTTAGATTATGAAGTAAAATATAGGACATTAGTACTAATCATAGTATTAAGTTTTAAGCCATGCAAATTGTAATTGTCAGTGAAAAAGAACTATAAGTTGAAAAGGCTATTAGCATTTCAGCTTTAACAGTTAATTTGAGTAATCTTTTTTTTTTCTAGTGTGCAGCTCAGGAAAGTCTGTATGCAAAACATTTAATAATAAGTTCAGCACTGTTTGGTATCATTATTTAATTTCAGCCATTATAGAAGTGTTAGAAATATTAATTTGCAGTATTCAAATGTATTGACATTTTACGTTACAAAGAGTAAATTGTAATCTTCACTTGAATAAAATCAAATCCAAAGGCAAATTGTTAGTAACAGATGAGATAATTTTAAGCATTTAAGTATCAAAGCAAAAGCTGAAGCTTTTAAAATATGAATTTTATCAAATAGAGACATCATTTTCAGCATTTAAAACTAAATACAAATTTTAAAACACTGAATTTAGGCTGTCAGGTTTCTATGGTTACCCACCTTTCCAGTGGTTTTGTGAGATGTGTAAATAGGCCTATGAGTCACTTGTAATTATTTGTTTCTTGTTTGTTATAGTTGTAATTCTGTGTTCAGTTTGAATCCAATATAGTTCACACCACATGCTTTGGTTTATGTATATTTTAGTGCATATGATTGACAGTGATTGAGCATTTCTATGGAGTGCTTGTTTTTTTTGTCGTAAGTGATGTATGTTGGTACTTCTGAAAAGGTAAACAGCTTCTTCCTGTATCAGTGTTTGATAAACAGGGACTTTTATGATAAGAAAGAGGTCTTTGTAAATGTTAAGAAAGGAGATAAGTGAAAGGCATTTAAAAAAAAAAAATTAAAACAGCTCCCAGGCGTTATACTCTTCCAAATTTGATCCATAATCCTATCATTATAATTCATTCAGTGGCCCAATGTCACATATTTATGAATAAGCTTTCAAGCTATGCATTAGAAGCACATCCTGATGACTGACAGGTTTAAAAATAAATGCTTTAACAAGGATGCTAGAAGTTATCTGCAGCAAGCTCTTGATTGGAGCATCTCCCTTGTGCAGAGCGTCTTCGTGGGGAAAAATCAAAGCTTTTTTCCTCAAACACCACAGCAGTGTAGCTGGGGCAGCTGTAAGCTCTTACATCTACCTGCTTGTGTATTTTGAAGTCCAGTGCACAGGATGCAGTGCCCCAACCTTACCCTCCATTCCAGCACAGAACACGGACATGTTCTTTTCAGTACAGCACTCAGTGTCCTAATAAAACTTACATTTTGAAGTGGAAACAGGATAATACAAGGAACCAATAAAATTCAGCAAAAGGCAAGAAACACTGTTGTTTTTATCAAATGAGTAGTAATGTAAGTACCTTGTTAAGATATTCCTTCCCAAATTGCTAATGATATACGCTCTTTTTCATTTTGAGATAAGACCAGCTTATCATTCAGGAATTACCTTGTATCCTTAGAGACTGGGCTGCAGTTGTTTATTGCAAGAAGTCTTGTATTCTGGGTGGAGATAAGCCTGCTAACGATTGCTTTTCTCCCTGTAGCCTAACCTATGCAGAAAATCCTGAGTTCAAGAGCAGTCCTGTGTTTTCTGAGCAAATATTTTTCAGCAGCCCTGCTCATCCACTGAAGGGATTTGTTTAAAAAAAAAAAAAGGCATTTTTTGTGGTGATTCAAACATATTTTTCCTATTTCTGATGGAAAAGTAAAATATTAAGGTGGGAATTTTTTTAACTTGCTGCCAGCAATTTAGTGCTGCATCAGGCATGGGTGCAGCACGTAAACATGTCAGCTGAAAAGCACCTGCTTCTCAGAGCACTGGAGCAGATTTTATCCCACTAGGATTCGGTGAATATTAAGCTGTGGATGGGTGCATATTAACGACAAGATCCTGTATTGTGCACGTGTGTGTGAGGGCTATTGCAATGGCTTATTCTTTTAATCTGAAATGACTGCTGTTTTTAAACTGGCTAACTTGTTCCAATAGCTGTTATACCCCTACGACATCGAAGTGGGGAGCGCAGTAACTAACCTGCCGAGCACAAGTCATTGCTCTGATGTTTTACAAAACCCAAAGATAGATAGAAGGTGTTTGAGAGGTGTTTTTACCATGCAAACCTGAGCAGATATGTTTCTCATTCTGATTTACTGACTTTATGATAAATTAACTTACTCAGTATGGGAATGTAGTAACAGAAGAGGAATGTTTCTCCTGCTAGTCACAGAAGTTGAAATTTACCAGATGTTGTACTTTGGAGCCTTAAATTCCCCTGGTATTAACTGTGTGAAACTCTTAATATTGCTTTGTCCAGCTTTTCAATCTGACTCATTTGCTGTGGTACTCTAGGCAGCACTTTCTGTTTATTTTCTGTTTGTGTTATGCTGTTGGAGAGGGAAGATTCAGTAGAAATCGCACTGGGAGGGAAGACTGTGCAGGAGAGCTACAGTGCCCCATTTCCAAAGTTAAGCATTCCACTCCAGGCACGTTTCAGGTAACAGACAATTAATTTCCTTTGGTATACGTATAAATGTAATTCAGATACAGCTAGATGCTACTCTGCATTTTTTAAGCCCCGTAATAAAATGAGAGAGTGCTGTTTAATGACATCAGAATTTTGCTCAGTCACTGCCTCGGTGTGACTGCATGTGTCTGTATACACAAGAGCTCAGGGAATCGGTTGAAGGGGTTTTTGAGGATATAAAATTAAATTTTCCTCTTGGCCTTATTCGTTGAAGTTGTACTGTGGGTTGCTGCTGATAGAAGGTGGCACCAAGCCAACTTCCTAGCGGAGCTGCAGGAGGGTCACAGCTTGTCATGACCTGGGCACTATTACTTGAATGTTGTTATTATTGGGATGAAGTACCCTTAGGCTGTCATCCTTCCTGTAAATAGAAGAGGTTCTGATTCTCTGTGACTTCCCAGTTTACCAACTTGCAGAACAGCTATTTTGTTGGCCATAGGTTTGATTGAATAATGAATTAGAAGATCTGCATTATTCAAAAGGATCTAATTCATCATCTTAGCGCGCCAGACTACAGCGAGTAATAATAAGGAAAAGCCAAACAAGAATGCATTTCTATGGAGTCTGTAAATTTCCAACCAATTAAAACATTCATTTGTATTAGTATATGGCAAACAAATTGCCAGGCTCTGCTCTCCATGAAGTAAAGGCAACATTTTTATCAGCCAGGAGCGTTGCTGGTGCTGAGGGCCTGACAGGCTGCAGGATGCCTGGGGAATGGAGCGGGGCTCATGGGGCAGTGAGAACAGCAACCCCTTGGTTCCTTAGCCAAACAACTTCTGTCATCAGTATCTGACTGACTGTAGTAATTAAATTGAACAATGCCAGTCTGAATACGGATTTTGAAACATGCTGGTCCTGATTTTGGTTTGTCAGGGTACAGTCATAAGTGTGTTGCTGTTATAACTGAAGTCACATCTACCCTAATGAATATTTCATTTCCCCAGTCACGCTATTAAAACCAGAATGTTTTCACCGTTTTGTTTCTGTTTTCTCCAGTACCATCATGATGGCTGCGTCCTGTTTACAAATTGCTGCTGGTCACATTTTCAGTAGTCCTAGTAGGTTTTGCTTTCCCCTAATATGGGCAATTAGGAGGAAATATTTCTCACGAGCATGGGTTTGCTCTTTTCCGTGTAATGACATAGTCCTGTAATCCAGGAAACAGTGCTGTATGGTATCCATGTCCATGATTTCCTGATGTGGGAAAAAACTGTGGAAAGCATCTGGAGAGGAGGAGACCCCTTTACCAGCTTGTTTCCTGTAAGCGAAATTGGAAGACCTTGTCTGTGCAAATAGATTTCAAAATAGAGTCTGCCCTTTGACTGTCTCCATAATTACACAGCTCTCTCTGTATTTTATTTGGCTGCCAGAGCAGTTAACCCCTGGAAGTAAGGGGCTGATGGTGGCGTGACCAGCACGGGTGTGCAGACATGACCATGTGAATACACTCTTGTTTAGAGAAGCCTGTCGTTAAGACCTCATTACAATATACTTTTACCAAATTTAACAGTTGTTACGTGTTGGATTGTGTTGATTAAGATATGTTATATCCTTAATGCAGAGAATGCAGAGGTATTAGTTGCAAAAAAGAAAAAAAAAAGAAAAAGAAAGAAGTTATTTTTCGGCTTTGATGTAATCAACATCTGTCAACAGAATGAATTTGCTTTTGTTTAATTTCAAGGGCTCTTGTCCTTCTACTTTGCCCAATCAGTTTCAACTTGTGCCTGAGGCATTTCCCTATGTTGTTCTTTTTTTCTTCTTTTTCTTTCTTTTACTTTTTTTTCCTTTTAGCAAATGCACAGGTTATTGCTTGTGAAATGTGAGCAGCTCTTCTGTTACACAGGTTATACGGAATTGGAGAGAACCTTTAATCTTTCCCAGTCTATTTTTGGAGCTTACGTATACCTCTGCAACACTGGGATTTCAAAGTCAGTGTTTTATTAATTACAACTACAAATAAAGGTCTATCAAGACACAACCATTAGTTCAGATTTTAAAATCTGAGCATTAATATAAAAATATAAAAAGCTATATCAAATCTTATCTAGTTGCATTGGTTGGGTTCCATATGATTAAGCTATCGCGTTTTCTACACTTTGCTTCAAACTTTAAAGATTCAAAAAAAGGAAAATTTGCACAAGAAGCAAAACGATATGATTGATATAATAATAAGATGTACTGACAAGCCAGATTAAAAATCCCTAGTGCTTTATCCTCAAATATCAATATACTCAGAAAATCTGCATGGTTGTTATAATTCAGGTTTTTAAAAAATGATTTAATAGATGAAATCATGTATTTAAAAATTAATTGCCTGATGTTTCCAGTGTTCATATGTTCTAGGCAAAATTTGCTTTATTAAGAGCAAACTGCTTTTATTTCCTAAATCAGTTTGGCATGAATTCTTGTAAATCTAAATGATTTCACTGCTGTGCTCCTGTAGCTATTAGGACAGCCTTTACAATGGAAAGTAATTAATACGTTCTAATTTCAGTTTTTTTTCCCTTTCACAGTGTGCTCTTGTGTTTGTTGTAGCGCAGAACTGTCATGAAGTTAAACCTTTGGTAACGTTTTTGCTAATGGTTGGGAAACCTGAAGTCTTTCATAAATAAAAACCAAAAAATTGTTTACTAATAGCCACATTTGATGACTCATACAGATGAACAGTTTTTTGCATGGCCACTCTGCACCTTGTTGAAAATGTAGCAGATGGGTTGCTGTAACCGTTGAAGAAGCATCAGCAAAGTGCTTAACCGCGAGTTCATTTCCAGCATCTCCCTTTAAAAATACTTCTTGACCAGAGGAAAATCACATTTAAATGACTAAAATCAACTTAATTAAGGGTCATTAATAGAGATACGCATAAAAAACTCTCTGCTCTGAGGGTGAAATGGGAGCATTTCATTACACAGTGTAGCAGATAACAATTAAAATAGACCTAGAGTAAAAGGCTAATAAATATAGGGCACATTTGTGCTGCAAAATCAGTCACTTCAAATGCTCCCACCCATCATCACACTTGAGTTCTGTCTTTAGCCCCTTTGGCTGACTCATTTAAAAGGAAAGGAAAATATGATTTCCACAAAAGATAAATCCATCCGGTAATTCACGAAAGCTCGCAGCACGTATTTATATGATTAATACAAATTAAAGTCTGAGGTGTGCAGAGGAATCCAGCAGCAGGCACACACACAGCCTGCACAGTGGGATTCACCACAGAGTCGGGGGAGCAGTTGTCTGTAATTTTCTGCGCGCAGAGCATCGTCTCTACTGATGTGATTTCAGGAACGCCGATAATAATTCTCATTATTGCAGTTGATAGTAAATATATTGTTATTCGTGGCAAGTGATGCAACCTTGCTGCTTGAGGAGAAAAGGCAGACACAGATGGTAGCTCGCATCCCACCCGTGCTGCTGTGTTCCAGGCTGCCCGGCTCTCTGATGCCTGCAGTTCTGCTGGAAGCCGCCTAAATCCTGCCTTTATGAACCATCTCACAGCAATTAATGCACGCAGAAAGCTTCACAAAAAGGATGTGCTCGGGCATCAGTGCAGGAGAAGTCCATCAGAGGCTGCCAGGAGCTGCTGAGGGTGGGGGGGCCGGCAGCAGCACGACAGTTGGGGCGACGCGGAGCTCACGGCCAGTTGCTGCTGTCTCAGTGATTGATGGTGTTGCTATATCAAATTAGCTGTGAATATGGGAGCTTGAAAATAAAAGGAGCTATGGAGACATGAGGAAGGCCTTCTTATGGAAGGAAGTGGACGGAGTCCAGATTTTCATTATGAAACAGTAACGTCGTTATATTTTAATGCCATTTTATTTTTACTTTGAAGGAGAATGTTTTCTCTTATAATTTTGTATTGTTCCAAACAAAGGTTTAGTTATTCTGTGTTTGTAACTCTTGTGATGTGCTTTGGGAGACAGATCATACTGTGGTGATATTTATTTGGTTGTCGCGTTTCACCTGTTCGAGCGGTGGGTATTTTTGTGCGCGTCTGGTTTATAATGAGCAGTTAGTGGGATAACTACAGAGCGCGGTACCTCATTATCCTGTTACTTGTGACAAGACTCACGGTGTGCCTTTGGGGGAACAGAGGGAAAAAAATCATTCCCGATAAGAAGGTATCCCTTCTGAATGTGGGATGGCTGATTAGACGTGAACCTACTGATCTGAATTGGTTTGATGCATTGATTTGGGACATTCAGAGCTCTGCTGACAAATAACTGACAGATAGACTTACACCTTTATTTTGCCAGTGAGCGATGTGCCCAGCTGGACAGATGCCCAGCAGTGTACCATTGAAAGGGCAGCACTGGAAATACGACCTAGGCTATTGATGACCACGTGGACTTCAGCTGCTCGTGGCCATGTGTGTGGATTTCGGTGCCTTTAGCACATGGGTGCAGAGCTGTGGGGCAGTGCCATCAGCTGTGGTGAGAGCGAGGTCCTCCTGCTGCGCTCTGTAAGGTGCTGCTTCTGAAGACCCAAAAGTTGCCTCCTCTGCAGGTTCGGTGTTTCCAGCTTCCGAAAATGTGTGCAAGCTGTTCAAGGGGTTGTAGGATGCTTCAGGCTCTTTGGATGAGCTTCTGCACTCTGCAGGGTTTTGTTTTTCATTTGGCAAGATTTTTTCCTTGTGAAGGAAATGCTAGGAAAGCAGTAAGAGATGAAGCTAGTGATGAGATGATAACTCACAGAACTCCAGACCAAGCCAGCCCCTCGTTAATGGGGCAGCTCCACTTCCACAGAGGCACTCTCTTCCCACAGGAAGCAGGGGACTGTCACTAGGGTACCCAGGTTAGGCTGGCAGCGGGATCTGAGCCTCGCCCTCCAACTCTGCCTCATTACTTAGGAACAGTTTAAAACAGCAAAAATCTTGCACTGAGTAAAATTCTCTACAGCTTTCCAGGTGTTACACAATTTCAGATATTGTTAACTAAGCTCGGCACTGCCCAGTGTGCAGAGACACTCAGGAACGAGTCTAAAGCAAACTTATTCAGCAACTGCGTTCACTTCTTTGGGGTCCAGGAAGTTTGTAGTTCAACTCTTCTGTGTATTGTGGGGTGATGTAAAAGGGCCATCTGTAAAGCCAAGTGTGCATGGGAAGAGATATTATGACATCTGGACAAGATAAGTGTAGGAAGGAAGGAATATACAGTAAATAAAAACAGACAATATACAGAAAAAACTCCTAAAAAGAAAATAATTTTTAAATAGTTAAAAATATGCAGTAGGCAAATTTCTTTATTTCTGTGATGTAAAGATGTTTAGGTAACCTCTTAAACAAAAACCACTTTCTTTTTATTGAGTAATAATTATTCGTACTGGTTATTTGCTACAGAAGGTTGCTCTTGTATTTATACACATATGACTTCTTTCAAAGGCAATTTAGCTATTACGTGAACCTTATTTCTCATTCGAAGAATAAAGAAACTGCAATTTAGATTATAGAATTTTTTAGCAAAGGAAATAAACACAATGTTTTATAGTGCTTAATTTGACAGTGTAAATAATCGTCTCAAATTTAGTGTACTTTGCTGTCTTGATGCTAGTGTCATCTTTTGTGACGCTTTACTATGTTTCTGTTGTCTTTCTGACAACAGTTGGGCTTTCATGCCCATTTTTCTCGGCAAAATGCATCATTGCCCAGAAAGTAAGTGAGGGCAATGATTACTCAGGAACTGCCCTCCCAACTTCCCATGTAAATTAGGGGAAATCTGATTCAAATAATCCAAGGCAATTACAGACTTCGGTGGCCTCAATTGCCCTTGACCAGGACTAAAAATCACTCGTATTGTTTGTTCTCTTCCTGCTAAGGCAGGAAATGGCTACAGACCGAACCCAAATTTTGAATCTTGATGCAAATGATGAGAGCTCAGATGTGTGATGAATTCTTTGAGAATTTTTGGATGAAAATGTCTGAAATCAACATGGAATTATTTTTTTTCTCTCTTAGTTTCTTGCAGTTTACCCTTTCCCCAAGCCTTGCGCAGTGCAGCTTCCAGCTGTGTAAGCTGCTACAAACAGATTGGGCATCAGTCCTAGCTGAGGTTTGGGGAATTTCCCCTGCTACATTTTAATGCATTAAACCAAGACAAATATAATATTTTATAAAGCTCTGATGTAACGCTTTGTAATTTTTTTTGTTGTTGTTGTTCTCAGTAATTCTTGATGTTAATACTGTAGTGGTACAAGATTTTAATTTCTTGGCAACTGCAAAGTTCTGCAATTTATTTTATGTGATGCCTTTCTTTTTTCATATTTTACAGTTGTAACATGGTAGTAGAAGAAAAGTTAACCATTTCAAACTTATCTGTTAACAGGTTCTGTGACTGACTGCCTCAGAATTTTTTCTTCATGCAATCGTGTCTACCTGCACAGGCAATCAAGTAATCAACAACAGAGATGCTTCTTTTCTCAGGGACAAAGAAATGCTGTTTATAGCGTAGTTTGGCCAGCAATGGTTTCTCCAGCTCATCCAGTTCCCGAGGTACTGCAATTGTTATTATCTAATCTGTTTTTCAGTCAGTGTAGGAGTTGACTGCACAGCTGATCAAGTGCATTCAAAGGTTTGGATACAGTCCTATGACGCAGTCTGGCATTTGAAATAACAGCACTAGTGAGAGAAGTTTTCAGCTCCCTACCACATTAAACAGTGATGTATCTGGTTAGTAGAGAGTTTAAATCTGGGGCTCGTTAAGTTATGTTCATATAAACATGAAATGTTATAATCATCTGTCAGCACTTAATGCTTCTAGTCCAGGTTCTCCTTTTGGACAACTATAGACAGTCCTACTAGAAATCATTAGGGCTCATTCATGAACATCTGAGTCCTTTTCTGTATACAACTCTAGCAAGCTAATTAAAAAAATGTTTATATCTACCTGAATGTTTTGTTAATTGCTGAGTCACATTCAGGATGAGAGCACACAATACCTGCTAGTAGCTGCCCTACAGCCCCACTGTTCCTTCCAAACTAATCTTGACTGTCTCTGGGTATTATTTTTCTTCCATACCTAATTTTCTCTTTATTTATTTTGGGGCCAAAACAGGTTTTCTCATATAATTTTAACATATGTTCCACTTCTGATTTCCTTTTTTTTTTTTTTTTTTTTCTTTAATTACAGCACACAGTTCAACTGTCTCATTCAAAGCATCTTTCATTCAGCCAAAAAATTGCTCTACCTAAGCAGTGCTTTTCTGGATGAGCATTAGTACTTTCCACATGATTATAGATTTCTTGTGCAAAGTGCAAAATATTTCCATGGGCCAAAAATGCAAAAAAAAAAAATGTTTACAAAAGCAGGTGGGAATGCTGAATGTAGGGCTCTGACACCTAAGGAGCTATGAAAGTTCTATGTGCAGGGAAAGCGTGTGGTTTTGTGCTTTATATGTTTTCAAAGGTGGAAGAACTGTATCACTTGCTTCTTTTAGGATAAAGAGGAAGAAATATATTGTCATACTAAAAAGTATTCTTCACAGATCACTGTGCTTACACTGTCTGAAATTAGTCTAAATTTTTCAACTCTGAAAACTTGAGGATACGGTTATCACTTGCTGCAGAGTATGCCAGAAACCAGATTGAGATGACATTTGCGTTTTCCCCAATATTTTGTTGTGAAACCGTAAGTGTAGATGTTTATATATATGCTGCTTTGGATTTTTCCCTTAACAGATTTCACAGATCAGTATGTTCAGGTCTCAGCAGTTAGGAAATCAGTGCCTTCCAAGAAGGTGGTGAAGGTGCTGTAGTGTATGCAGTGGTAATCCAGCAAATGTAATTTTTCCTTCTAAATTAAGTCTCATGGTATGTATTTCAACCAGATGCTGTAAAGGCTGATACACCATTTCTCTTAAATGAAATTCACATTTGAAATTCTGTTGATGTGAATTCGGTAAAGATACAGTTACACTCAGCCAGAGAAGAAGTGATGAAATACCAGTAAGAACAACAATGGCCTTCTTATTTGAAGTCCTGCTGGAGTTAATAGGTTACACCACTCTTCTTTACCCCCACACTGGGATGTTGTGTGGTCTTGTATACAGCTGAGGTGGCCGCTTTGCCTCCTGCCCTGCCAGCTTGGTTCTGTTTTGCGAACTGACACAGAGCCCAGCTCTGGTGGATGAAGATGCTCTCCCACCCCACTGGTGAGATCACCAGCACCTGTGGAAACCAAGTGCATTTTTCTCTGTGCAATGTTATCTTGCTGTGCAATTATTGTGGGTTCAAAAAAATAATCAGAAATTAAATTTAACATCCATGTGACTACTGAGAGCTTTCTGTGAAAACAGAAAAGAAAGTCTATTACAATTTCTGTGAAACAGAAATTGGGATATCCTCACATAGTATTATAGATGGACAAGTTTGCATATAGTTTGAGGACTAGATTAACAAGTGAAAACTCTAAATTAAAATAAGTTAAATCCTGGAGTTCTTAGTTTAAAAAAAAAAACAGCAAAAAACTGTCTCATGAAAATTAGCACAAGTTTTGTGTGAGCAAGAAACTAAGGACCTAATCGCATTGTCCAGGTCATTGCAGTTTTCAGATGCTTTTTCTATATGATGTGCCACTCTGCAGAAGAAAATAAAAAGGTTCTAAGTCTTTCTCTCACAGTTTTAAAACTTGAGACTGTGCTAAAAGTGTGCTGCAGTCCTCAGGATTTCAGCACAGGGAGGTTAACAGACTGCACAAGTCAGTAGTACCAGGCAATGTTAAGTTCAAAAGGGCAGTGGAAGCAATACTGAGGCAGCCTTGAGGGTTTGCCCTGATGGCTTAGGAAGGTCGATACTACGACAGAAAGGGCAAGCTGCCATGAAGCAGGAGGCAGTATCTGAGAAAATGATCCCATTGTCATGCTCAGTTTTCTGATCTTCATTTTCAATCCTTTTTCTCCAAGCACATAAAGAAGCCAGACTATGTGACGACAGGCATTGTACCAGACTGGGGAGACAGCATAGAAATTAAGAATGAAGATCAGATTCAAGGGCTTCGTCAGGCTTGTCAATTGGCCCGTCATGTCCTGCTTCTGGCTGGAAGGGGCTTAAAGGTAATGATTACGTAAGTCTCCAAACAGCTTGAATGTCTTTTATGCTTTCACTTACTTTTTTTCCTACTTTTTTTTTTTTTTCTTCTGCTGTCCTTATTGTACATCCAACTGTAACGTAAACATTGAAAAAGGACTTGTTAACTTCTGATTCACTTCCTGATATACCTATTTAACTATTTCAGTATTTTAAATCTATGCAGTCTGAGCTTCTGGCTCGGGTGCAGTCTCTGTAATCTTTCCTCTGTTCAGATTATGCCAAATCAAATGAGTTTCTCAGAAGGCCCATGATACTTCTTTTTTTCCTGTAAGGTTAAAGCCAATCTTCCTCATATATTCTGCTCTTTGACTCTGCATGTGTGCAAGGCCAACGGGCCAGACTGCTGCCTCTCTTCCCCTTCGTCCTTCAACTCCTGCTGTCCCACAGGGTTGGCACAGCACAAGTCTTTGAACTGCTGTTGGAAAAAAACAGCTGCCAAGCTCCACACTATTTTCCAGAGTGCATTGGTAATAAAGCCTCAAGGTTTCCACTAATGTTTCTACGGTATTCTTTTTGGGATACCTCTCAAGAATAAATATGCTGGGAGGAGCCTACAACTAGTTTTTGCAGATGAAGGAGTGATTTTTCACCTTACCGTGATATTTCATGTAATAGCATACTGAATAGGGTAAAATGGGAGAGTAGCTATGAGATGCAGAGATAGATGGAGACTGCAAGTCAATGTCATTTACTTAAAAAGGGAAAACCATATCAGCTTACCATGCATTTTTCTTTCTGTTCTCATCTCACTGTCCCAGAGATTTAGTTCTGGAGCTGGGGTGGCCAGTAATAAAATGCCTGAGGCTTTAATTTTATGGATATGCAGGTATAACGTTTTATGTGCAAATATTTCCTGGTACAGTAAAACTTGCTTCTGTTAGGGACATGTACATGTATCTGAAGAATCAGGACTCTACCGCAAGAGTGCAACATGGATGAACGAGAGTAGATTTTCAGTAATACTGTGTTATCATGCATGTTTTTTATTGTGCATAAAATGCATTTATATGGAGCACAATATAGTTTAGGATGAAGTCGATACTGCAAACAGTACGTTATAGCAAGAAGCTTCTACATACACATAACAATCCTAGGAGAGAAGGAGAGTGTTCGAGTGGGATGATGACCAGGAGCTGGCCGGAAGGGAGGCAGAGACGCTGCCCAGGCCAGCTCCGCTTTGTACTACAAGTGTTTCTTCAAGGCTGCTCTGAATGGAAGAATGTCCCAGGGCCTCCCTTCATCAGCAGAGAGCATATTTGTGCAATCGGTTTGTACCCGTCTGTTCTCATGCCAGCCCTGCTCTTTAATTTGAGCTGCTTCCTGCCTTTCCTTGAGTCCATTCCCTTCACACAGTGATTAGAACTCCTATAGCTTTCAGGGTGCTGCAGAAAGCAAACTAAGCTCTTTTAGGCTGGCCTTGTAAAGGGGACTCTGCATTCCAGTTTTATCTGAAGAGCCCCATCTCTCCACCTGTTTCTGCTCTCCTGCTGAACCTGCCTTGCACACAGCCCTCCACGCAAGCTTGTGTCAACGCTGTGATCTGCCAGCAGTAATGTCCCCAGTGTGACAACAGTGGCGTCACAACATTTGGATACAGAGGCACCATGGGCTGAGCGCGTGTTTCTGCTGTTGCCATCTACTTCCTGTTGGACTTCAAAATAGCATGTGGTGTTATATATGATAGGACTTCCTAGATTTGGGGAAGAGATTTGGGAATAGAACAGCACATTCTATGACATAGCAATAGTTTTTTTGGATACAATCACATTGCCTAGCCAACTGTAAGGGATGTGGTGCACTGTTGGTGCAAGTAAAACAGGTAATGCTAAAAGCAGAACGTTTCATAGCACCTAAGTCTCCCACACGGGCAGCACAGACTTGTCCACTGGACATCCAAAAGCTGCCCTGAATTCCTTGGGCAGGGGCAGCACCCAGTGTGGTGCACTGTGCTTCCATCTGCCTGTTTGCTGCAGGTCGTATAGTGATGAATGAAGGCAGGAGCAACAAACCTGCATGGAGCCAGAACTGCTGGCTGCAGCACTGGGCACAGGCGGTATGCAGAAACTGCAGCCATCACAGCTGCTGCATAGCAGGGCAGCTACACGGGAACCCCAAATTGCATATTGGGTGTTGCTGTCACTCTTCATCTGCCCAGCCATGCTTCTATGCTGAGCATGATGCAAGCTGAGCAAATAGACCCAGCTTTATCCTCAGCACAGGACACAAGTGCGCTCCCTTGTATTCTCTGCATGTGATTGCTGAATATTTCAGCATACAGTTATGTATGCCTTCTGCACCGCAGCCTACCTGCGTTCCACGTGTTAGTGAAATGTCCTCAGAAATCATAGCTGCTGTAATGTGTGTGTATTAAGTATGATTTTCAAAGGCTGAAAACTCATTCAAATCGAAATCAATTTGCACAGGAGCCCTCAAAGGCACTTCTTCCCAATGAGGGAGGTTTCCCCTACCAAATCTCAAATTTCAGCTCTAACCATTTCAAGACAGCTGATCCCAAAGAAAACCTAGAACAGTATTTTAAGCATGTTTGTTTTCCATCCCACAGATTCTCAGGAAATGACTGAATGATTAATGAGGTTTTTTTAATATGTAAAATCATGAGAAGAAGATGAATCTAGAAAGCATCAAGCATAAAAGTGTGCATTCCAAAAAATGATGGATAAGTGCGTGTAGATTCACTGTGGCCATGCAACCTATGGCAACTTGAAGTAAAATATCTTCAAGATATGAACGCAAATATTTAGATCTCTTACAACACGAAGGAATACTCAGAGAACTATTTCATAAAATGTGCAAGTGCATGATATATGGTCTAGGCAGTAATATCCTTTATTTACAAATAAAAGAAGAAAGTAGTATGTTTCAAATGACTGGAAGCATGAAAACCACTTCTGTAGCAGCTACTGAAACAAGAGGCCATGGAAAATCAGTGTCTCTGAGAGCAAATGTGGAAAAAAGGAGTGGAAGGAAGTAGAGCATATTTTAGGTTTTTTTAAGAACCTTTGAGTGCTTGTTTCTACTGCATCCTTGGTTTAAAACACTGTTCTCTTTAAAAAATAATCCAATATGTCAATAAAGCATATCAGACAGCTTCATGTGTTGTATCAAAGCAGTGAATTTGAAACACCCAAGATTCCATTGAAATGTTTGGCTGCAATCACATTCGGTAAATATGAGAAACTAGCTTTGCTTTTTTAACAGAATGTTATTTTTGATATTTCAGGTTGGCATGACAACTGAAGAAATAGATTCCATTGTTCATCATGAAATAATCAGACAGAATGCCTATCCTTCACCTCTGGGCTATGGAGGTTTTCCAAAATCTGTTTGTACTTCTGTAAACAACGTGGTATGTCATGGTATTCCTGACAGGTATTTCCCCAATAATTTACATTTTTTACCACCAGAAATGAAATCGTTGAACTGAAATTAATAAATTGTGTTTAATATTGAACATATTTCAGCTTAACTATATGTCACATGTAGATGTATTGCAGATGCATATCATGTTACCATACAATGCTGATAGATGCTATAGAAGTTTATTTGAAGTAGAAAAGCAATAATATTATCCTGTTTGTCCAGATACTGGGAAAAAAACAGTATAGTGCCTTTAGAGTTTAGTGCATGGAAAATAAATAATTAAAAAAAAAAAAAACCAGTACAGAGAATAATTCTGATTTTTTTTCCAGTGAAATAAGTATATGGTAAGGAATAAATATATTTGAATTCATGTGTTTTTTTATTATCATCATTTGCCACACATTCAGCTACTCACAAAGTAAAATACAAACCCTAGTGAGAGAAAAAGAATAAACATAATAGTGGATTTTTCAGATGTTGATATATTTTCCCACTAGTTGTTTCTCATTATTTTATATTCAGCTACACTTGTTCTCAAAATAGTCAGAGCTGAACATTAAAAACGGTTATTCTGTTTTCCTCTGCCTTCCTCCATCACAAAATCTCTACCCTCTGATTTTTATGTGTGTGTCATTAGGTGTTTATTCTTATGTTCCCTTTGTTGGGAACCGTCTGTCACCATTATTTTTCTCCTTTCTGTTTTTGTTTCAGTCGACCTCTTCAGGATGGAGATATTATCAACATTGATGTCACGGTGAGTAATTCATATAAAAAATAGTCTTTGATCAACTTTAGAGTTCCTGGTAGCAACAGGAAGAATAGTGGATGGGAGATGGGGAGCGCACAGATGGATGTGCTGTTTACTTCTAAGGCAAGGCACAAGCAGCTGGTTTCCTTTTTTGTTTTTAACTGTGTGTTTATTCCAGCTAGACCCAGGCCTGACTTGAATTTAGGACTGGAATCAGATGCACTGAGATCAATGTTGGCCTAAGTGAAATGTCAACCCAATCCTGCTATGTGTCATGTTTCTGAGAAGGTGTAATTGTTATTGATCCACTGTGTAGTTAATGCAGAGCACCGCAGTACTGGGCAGCAGCTGAAGATAGATATGTATGAGATGAGCTAACATGAAGAAAGCCAGCATTTTTCCTTCACTCTGCCAAGATTGATCTTCCTCTTCCTGCTGATTTTGAGTGGGGCCTGTCATTATCTTACTCTGTCATTAGAGGCTACATTGGCCTGTGTATGTCAGTCTATTTGGACAGCAACTCTTTTGCTAGCAGTGTTCCCTACATTTATTAAAATCCCCGAAGGTAGTGTTGTGTTCCATTTCTGGTATAAAAGCCCTGAACCTTTTGCACAGAAACAGAAATAGTGTGATATAACCGTGACTTAATATTTCCAGAGAATGGTCAATTACAGCTGCTTAAATAAACACCGGCTGGATTTTTGTGGGAGCAGGAAAATACAGAAACCGGGAACTTAATTCTCGTATCATATAGGCAGCACAATGTATTTGTGTTTTGCAGAAGCTTTTTGTCTTTTCATTGCACATGCTTTTATTTTCCCAAAGCGGTGCTTATTTTTAATGCAGACACAGATGTCTTTCGAATTCTGCCTTTATTTTCCGATATGTGACATACAAAGGAGTACCATGGGGATGAGATTTTTTAATCATTAAAAAACTCTTGATAACTTAATACTGTTTTTCTTGGGCCTAAATTTCATGCTAGTAGAAGTGAAGAAATCTCAGTTAGACTTACCTCCGAGCATGAGATTCCAGCTTTTGAATCACTTTTCCTACGAACATTAGGGTCACTGACCTTTTCCCATGGTATATGTCTGATCCAGAACTACGTTGGTCTGGGGATTTTTTTCCTTGTCATTTCTTCCCCATATCCGTACTTTCTAATTGCAGAATTCTGACTGCCAGCTTCACACGGTGTGATCTTTCTTTTTTGTAATATATTTTGAGATTAATTTTCTGCTGTGGTGAACTGGTGTAGCTTTGCTCATTTGACTAGACCAAATCAGCTTGCAACAGCCAAGGATTTAACATCTCATTTCTTTGTAACTCATTAAGGTTCGTCTGGGTTTTTTTGGTTGCTGTTATTTCAGCTGTCAGGATAATGTTAGCAACTCCTTAGATTTAGAAAAAAACACAACTATTCAGATTCATATCACAGATCCTTTCCACGATATACTAACCCAGATATTTTTGTATTAATGTGAAGTATGCATCTTTTCCACCCCACTTTACAAAAAAATGTACAACCAAATATTAGTGGCCTTTTGGAAAATATATTCTTACTGTGTTCTGTTTACCTTCAAAAAGCAAAATAAATCTCAGAGTTCCTGTGAATGTGAAAATTCCTGCAAGGGTAGGAATTGCTAATTGTCTTTGAAAACATTTTATATCGTGTGAAACTGAACTGTACTGTGCTTGAGAACTGTTCAGTTCCAAACAATTTAAGGAAGAAATATTACTTTGCAGCGTTGCTAATTGATCTTTTAATTTGTTTTTAATGAGCAGAATTGGGATGTTTCACAGGGGAACGGTGTAAAAATCAAAGTAAATATGCCACAACAAATTGTTTATAATTGCATACAGGTTCTATAAAATGATTAAATAATATTCTGGTTATTAACTATAAACACTTTGCACGACATACGAATTATTTGAAGAAAAAATCTATTTTTGCGCAATTAAGATGGTAGAATTTCATAGGTGAAATACAAATTTTATTGGCTTCATTGTGTAGCCTTTAGAATGTATTTAAGTGTAGAAACAGAAGCATTATGCATCGGTGAACTGTCAGCATTGCACAATTTCCAGCCAGCTATTGGCAGGTAAAGCTTCTTGTAACTCAGATCTTTCATTGACTTTTAAGGAATTAGTGTGTTACAGTTGCTGTGGTTGTAGTTTATTAATGTTAAAAATACATAATTGCAGTTGATGGCCAGCAGTAAATGCAATTATTTTTAAGCTCTGCTGTGTTTTAAATCTGTACTCATTTCTCCAGAATGATGAAGTGTAATGTTTTTGTTTGGTTTTTAAGTGCCGTACTTGCTAGAGATACAACTGAATTCATTTGGCTTACATACGAACTAGCTGGAGTGAAACCTCTCCAGCAGGCATTAAATTGTAAAAGCAGATCTAGCAGCAGCTCCAGCTGGCAGAGGGAGGTGTGCGCCGGGAGGACTGCAAAGTTGGATCCTCTCTGCCATTCACTGTCCTGTGCAGTGCTGTGCACCGGCAGCTGCCTGCATTTTCTTTACATCTCCCCCCCAACACAAACCTGGCCCTGAGATAAACCGTCTGTAGCCAATTTATTTTTTTTTTCATTTGCAATTGACCAAAAGGAATGCGAGTCTGTGTCTTTCACAAATAGCTTGCGAGTGGCAAAAGTTCAGTGCTTCAGTCTTGGTGAGTCATTAGTCCCAGGAGGATAGTTGCCCACTGTTTGCGGAAAAAAAACGTTTTAGAAGATCAAAACTGTGCCCCGTTACAATTTGTCTTTTGGTAGGGAAATTTGGCTTGCTCCCACAGTTGTGTCCTCCTGTCGTACTGCAGAGCTGCAAAACCCCTTTCCACATGGTGCTGCAGAGCTCTGCCCGAGAGGGAACTTCAGGAGAGCTGAGGCTTTGAGCCTATGAAGTGACAAACAAACAGAAAGCCAGCAGGTCAATAGTACAGCAGGTCGCTATGCCTTCTGCCTGAGTAGAACCCCACCGTACTGGCATGGGGACGTTCCCTGTGGAGGGATGGTTCTCCCAACCACTGCTGATGGGCTGGCAGCTCTCCCCATCCGAGCCCAGGGACCCCCTTGGCACTGAGTGTCTGCATGGCCCCCTCCTAGGTTCGGGCATGCTCCTGTCCCCTACCTGAGCAGCGTCACCCATGTCTCCTCCTGTGCGGCCACACACAACTTCTGCATTTGTCGAGTTTTTAATTGGCAACCCTTATGCACCTTGCAGTCTTTTTTTTTTTCCCTCCCTCCAGTGTTTTGCTTTTCCAGTCTCATTCTCACACGTGCAGCCTACCAGCGACCTATCTGTTGCAGTACATAGCTCATTCCTAGAAAGAATGGATTTAGTTTAGATGATCTGTTTCTGGATGCAAAACAAGAAACTGTCTTTACATTTCTGCATGTGTTTAGGTGTATTACAATGGCTACCATGGTGACACTTCTGAAACCTTTCTGGTGGGCAGTGTGGATAAATCTGGTCAAAAGTTAGTGGAGGTTGCCAGGAAATGTAGAGATGAAGCAATTGCAGCTTGCAGACCAGGGGCTCCCTTCTCTGTAATTGGAAACACAATCAGGTAAGCCTTATATTGACAAGTAAAGGGAGGGCTGGCAAGTGGGACAAAGGTTATTGGAGGTTTGGTATAAAGCTGATGACATGTTTTATGATTCAAAACCATCATTTCAGTCTGATATCAGTATGTGAACTGCCAAGCTATAATGTTGTTCCTTGGGTAAGAGGGATTTTTTTTTTTTAAGTGAGTTACACCAGGCTCAACAAAGATAACTGTGGAAAGAATCAAAGATATTCATAAGGTAGATTTATATTAACAGATGTAATCTGTGGTGGGGGTTTTGTTTTGTTTTTTTTTTTATTTGTTTGCGAAACTATACCTCATCTGTCTAATGATGTAAGAAAGTTAGAAGCCATTGTTTTCATTGTATAGCAATATCTTACAAAGGAGTTAGTCAACATAAATAAGTCTCTTTGTTTAAAAAGTACAAAAATATTTAACTCGAGAGCTTCTTATCTTACAAAGAGCAGTGCATACTAACGTCATGGGGAAGAAAGAGCTCACATTAAGAGATTTTTCCCTGTTTTGCATCTGTTCTAGCCATCACTCATGGCTCTTCTAGCGGATTGGAATAAAATTGTGCTTAATTTTTTTAGGTGCCTATAGAGCATTTAAAAATGTTTGAAAAAAAGAAATTAAAAAGACATATATTGTATGCATTTCATTAAGCAATACTTCATTGGGCTGTTAATGGTCCCAGCATACTATTGAATACGTTGCGATTACTTAAAAGCTGTAAGGCTTAGTCACCTTGAAAGGATGCTGCTTTTTTTTCTTTGTAAATCTTCAGATACTTTAAGGAAAAAAGCAAACGGCAAAATATCAGTCAGATGTGTTTATAGCTTTAAAAATATTGTAACAGAGTCTGAATCAAACTTTAGTAAAACCTCTTTGGGTTATATCTGAGAAGCTTTTATTGAAGACTTTGTATAAAATTGTGTTTTTGACAGTTTTAAATTATAGGCTAACTAGCCTGGAGAAAAAGGATAGTGTCTTTCTGTTCTTTCATAGGAAATGTTGAATCAGACCCCTACTGGGAAAAGAAATTTAATGCATATCTCACTATCTTACTGTCCATGAATATAATAGAAGTGAATTCAAAATGTAGTTTTATTTTTGCAAATGGGATGAGTCGATAGATGCACCTCATATTTTTGAACACCTAGGGTTCAACAAATTTACTGGTGGTGCTCTTGCATTTTAACAAAATTTATTCTTGAGTAGAAGGGGGCACAGAACACTAGATTCTTATTCAAGCATTCTATCGAGCTCTGCATTCATGGCTGTGTCTAAAGGGCATGTCAGCCTTTGATTCTCTCTGAGAGGTAATTATCCTTTTCCTGTCACGGAACAACAAATGATAGCTAACTACAGAGGCACATTTGCAGTAGTCACATTCATCAACTGCAGAAAAAAAAATTCAATTTAATTGTGCAACACAGCTGCACATAGGCTTTTTGAGCATTTCTGTTGTTCTCCCTGTCTTGCTATTCCTCCCTCCAGATCTATTTTTTAAACTTTTTTTCTGGTTATTTTTTCCCCCTTTTTGTCTCTTCTTCCATTTTTACTCTCTGTACTTTCTTGTTAAAGTAATTTTCCTTTGTGGCTCTCATTCTTTTTTCCCCATTGAAGGCTATGAATGTAGAAAATTATCACAATTACTCATATAATTGAGCCTCTTTGTAGCAAGTGCAACTCCAGTAGCCTTTCTCCATCATGAAAATGGTTTCATTATAGGGTTTTTCATATTCTCTGACACCATCTACACAGAGGAACAGGCGTGCAGATGAGATGTACTAGGAACAGGGTAGATCAGTAAGGTCACAGTAGGAATAATTAGCTCTGCTATGGAAAGAGCATCTAGGCCTTTTACTGCTACATAAATGTACTGTCCATGGCTTTTAGTCACAAAAAAACTTACTAACAAATGGAGCTCCCGCCTACTACTTTGAAAAAAAGATTTGTATCAACACTACAATTTTCCATCATTAAGACTAATAACACAGAGCCTAGTATACATCAAGGGGAATAAAAAGAAAAATCTCACATTCAAGTGGCGGCTGGGTGCTGACCTTTGTTCCCTTTTTTTGTGTTCAACTTAACTCTTTACAAAAAGGAGCCACACGCCACACCAACATGCAGGTGAACTCCAGCTAGTGCGAGCAAAGCATGGCATTCAATTGGAAAATCTGATAAATCTCCATGCAAGATAATGCATTTCATTACAGATTCACTACATTAATTCTAGCTGTATTTAAAAAAAGAAAAAAAAGAAAAAAGGAAAAAAAAGATTAAAAAAAAAAAAGAACAGAATTGAATGTGACATTGAATTTTTACTGTGCTGTTACGGAGGTCAGTTTACTCGCAGAGTGTAAATATATCGGCAGTGCTCCCTCTAAAAGCAGATGAATCAAAACCAGTAGATGTCCAATCCTACATATGGGATAGTAGATTGTTAACTTTATTTTTCAAGATTTTACTGTGTAGATGATTTAAATGTGCCAGTTTGTTCAGAACCCCTTTAACAGTGCCTCTGCTGAAAGAGGTTGGGTGAAGCTGTGTATCTGTGGTTGCTCAGCTTTCTGCGTTTGCATCCATCTATCGAATTCTTCTGTTTTGGGAGACTTTAGGGATTGTAAACGACTGAGAACGTTTAGGCCCATTGGAATGGAGATGTGTCTAGGTATCTTTCATCCATATTTTCTATAAAGTTGCTCAAGAATATATCTTAGACACCAAAAATCAGAATATTTGCTTCCTATAAATGGTTTAGGAACAATTGTATTACAGAAATAAGCTTGCATCATAACATATTTTTGTGGAAGCTCAGTAACTGAACAGAGTGTTTCATGGGCAGCAGTTCCGTGTCACATCACCTAGGAGTTGCAAAAACAAGATTACGTGGATTCAGGAGTTACTCTGCCAGGAAGAATGGGAATATTTGCTAACATGTTCCTATTGAAGATGGTGGCAAAACTGTCAATTGGCCCCAGTGGGAACAGAATTGGGCCCTGTAGTCCCATTTCCTTCTACTGCTGGTGGCATTTCTCTTTCAGACAGAAACAGACTGGTCTGAAATCTACTTTTTAGCCAGTGAGCTTAGATATGTGGAACTGTTGTGGGTGTATAGAGCTAGAAAACACAAATGTGGTATTGTTAAATGAACCAATTTTCAACTCCTAGGAAAAAATAGTAGTGAGGAAAGTATTAATAAATGGTTTAAAATGCTTAACTCCTAAGTATATGTTTTGATATTAATTTAGAACAATATAAAGCAGATTTTTAAAAATCTGTTTCTATCAGATTATGCACATTTAAACAATAAGTGGCTCAGGCAAAATAAGTCATTTTAATGTCATCTGTGATAGATTTTCCTTGACAGCTACAGTAAATTACAATTACACTGCTTCTCTCTGCACTTGAAAGTAAGCATTGCAATAAATTATCTTTTATTTCAATCCATCATGTCTGCTTTCAGAAACAGAGAACCTCAAATAAAAGTTCAACACTATTGTAAGAAAAATACAGTAATTTGTGTTCCAGTTTGAAACTAAAATGTACCTTTCTTTCAAGAAACAATTGTTGGCTTTCAAAAATATTACTAATTATACCTCAACATTTATTGTCATTATGGGGAATCCCTGAACTTGTGCATTTCCTCAGTCTAGGATTACTATTTAAGTGAAAAATACTGTAATATTTTCCCAGTCAAAATTTGTTATTTTCTCAAATTAGTTAATATGGTTCTATTGAAAGTAAATATTTTTTACCACATGCAAATCTAATTTAGGCTGATACTGATTTCAAGAATTGAAAGAAAGAAAGAAAGAAAGAAAGAAAGAAAGAAAGAAAGAAAGAAAGAAAGAAAGAAAGAAAGAAAGAAAGAAAGAAAGAAAGAAAGAAGGAAGGAAAGCAAGCAAGCAAGCAAGCAAACATGCCCATTGGTGGACATTTTGCTAACAGTATGTTCAAGAAAAGCCTGATTACTTTTAACTTTAAAAAAGACACATGCATGCATGTCCCTAAATAAGAAAGCAGTGCCCATGGATCTCTTATCTCCTGGTGTCTCCCAGGTGGGCTCACTGCCTGCTGCTGTGGGACGGGCCGGTCAGTGGGTAGGGTTGGTCATGCTGCTTTGCGAGGCTGCAGGTAGCAAAGTTCTGGCTCCAGGGAGAGGTGCAGGTGCTGGGGGAATTGCCCTAGCTGGGAATGGGTTCCCTGCGATGCTCAGCACAGTTTGCAGTGCGGTATTTTGGCCAGGCTCAAAGCAGGGTTTGGTTTGCTTAGTTTCCTTAGTGAGAACTTATTGCACTGGACCAGACCTAACTTGAGGAAAAAGCAACAGAATCCAGTAGAAAGAAAAAGCAGGGTAGGTTTGGGAATTTTTGGTCCCAGAATGGGAGTCCCAGTCCTGAGAGAGTGGATGTTATTCGCACTGGAGCTATTTGCTCCTGGATGCTCACTGGGGCTCTGTGGGAGGCTCAGGACCAGCCCTATAAGGAAGTCCTGACAACTTGCTTTTCAGCCTCTCAATGGGAGAGATTTGTCCCATACACCCAAAAACTCCTTTCAGGGGGGGCAGAGCACTGGGGAGAGCTTGCAGAAATGTGGCCCTGCCTGTTGCTGCATTGTTGCAGTTTGTTGGGCTGCAGCACATCTCCACACTCATCCCTCCTCTGGCAGGGGTTAGATAGATGCCATCTGGTAGAGAAGGAGCTGACGCCCAGCTCTGCCATCCCCTCAAGAGCACGATGGCAGCATAGTGGGACTCTGTCCATGAGCTGCCCTCACTGACCTTCCCCTTCCAGCTAGGCTGCTGCTGTTCCATCCCGGCGCGGGCACTTTGCCACCTGCTGCAGAGGAGCAGCCCTGCAGGTACTCAACTGCAGCCGCTGGGCTGTACCGCTCGGCAGCAAAACATGAAATCAAGTACTGGGCTCATTAAATGATTATGCTTTTAATCCTGACCAATTCACCTCTGCCCAAGTGTGCTACATGGCTCCAAGAATAAAATGCGTAATGGTGAATGTTATCAATGGATATTTTTAACAACAGTTGTGGTAAAGAATCCCCTTTTTTTTTTTTTTTTTTTTTTTGTGCTTCCAACACAGAGTGTCCGTGCAGTCTGTGGGTACCGGTGGGACTGGGCTGTGCCCTGGCTGAGTGGAGGCAGCCCCGTGCCTCAGCCCCACGCTGCTGCTCTCCTTCCCCTCAGCCCTGCCTCTCTCTTGCCCTTCTGTCCCATCTGCAGCCGGCACTACTCCAGGTGTGTCTACACGGAGAGGGGCCTGCAATCCTCTGGGACTGCCCTCCAGGGAGAGCTGGAGAGAAAGGCCACTGCTGGCAGATCCTGAGTGAGGCAGCCAGGCCAAAACGCTGAGCTTCTGTCAGCCGCAAATGGCGAAGGTGGGCAGAATGCCCCGTTCTGTGCCATCCAGGTATCTTAGCCAGGTCCTGCAGCCCTGGATGCTGGTGGGCAGAGGGATGGCCAAGGCCAGCAGTTCACTCAGCACCCTATGTGTGAGCAGCATGCTCGTGCTGACAGAACGGCCCTAGCAGGCTGCAGCAGGGCTGGCAGCCACCTTCGTGATGGGAGGAGGGTTTTCACAGTGCCCTTGTGGGTGTGACAGCACACTGGGTTTTCTCAGTACTCTGAAGTGAAGCTGGTAGTTGTGGAGTGTTTTGAAATTCCCCATACAGTGCTTCTGAAGCACGATGTTAAAACCAGACTGAATGTGACCAAGTTGTATACCTGCAGCTTATTTTCTCGTCAGATTTTCTGCGTGTCATGTCAGGTTCATTGGTCACTCTGCATTTTTAGGTAAAGAACACCAAGTCAGCTTGTAGACAAGTTCCAGTGGGACGGCAGGGGAGTGCAGGCGCCTGTAAGTGTGGGTGTCACAGCTCGTGAGCTCCACATCTCTTGTCTTGATTCCAGCATCCCCTGTTTTTGTCCCAACCACCTAAGTACTGATGTTTTTGATCTCTTGGGCAAGGAAGTGGCAGACTTCACCACTGCCGTGCACAAGAGCCACTTCTTTCAGGGCAAGAGGAGGGAACACTGCCACACCAGTGCCCCAGGTGCCCTTGCTCAGCTGGGCATGGGGCACAGCCTCAAAGCAGCTGGTGGGGCCATTTGCGCTCTCACAGAAAGCCCTGTGAAGCAGAAGGGCCAGCTCACCATGTGGTGCATGTCAGGCCTCCCATCTCTCTTCAGGGAATCGCTTCCCCCGTCTGGGAACCATTATCTGCATTGCTGTAGGCTGGGTCACCGGAGACCTTCCATTTCATTTTGTGTATGTTTCTGAGTAATCTGACTTTGTGATTCCTCTCTGATCTTCTTTGGCCTTCAGCAGTGTCACAGCCAGCCCTAGCCGTGACCCAGGCTGGCTGGCACAGTGGGGGGCATGGACTTCCCTCACTGCTGGGACCTCTTGCTGCATAAATGGTCATGGGGTTTTTTTCCACATAAACTATATATAACATCAAGCTGTGGACCTTGAGTGCCACAAATTGAAACCCAATTTCTAGCCAGATTAGTATCCGTTTTTGCCAGAAATTAGGAATCTGGGGACAGCTAAACACGAAATTTTCAGTTGTCTCCAGATAGAAATGTGGTGGCTCTCTGTATTGAGGCAGCGGGCACGTTTGTTCAGCTGTCACTACAAGCAAACCTGAAGTGTGAAGGGCCCACCGTGATCTTAAGTGAACAAATGGAGCTTTTAGGTTCATAGACAAAATCTTTTCAGACAGACTGCCTCCTGTCCCTCTTCCATGCTCCTGTTTGCTCTGGGCACACTGTGGGGATGATACTCAGGAGCAGCTTCCCTGTGACTTGCACTCCACCTCACGTGCCCCAGATTTCCATTTGGGATGGGGCTGGCTCTGCTGGCTGAGCTGCCTGGGTCGGTGCTGTGGAGTGGCCTGCTGTCAGTGCCTGGGCTGCACCACAGGGTACTCGCAGACCTCTGGGTCCCCAGCTTTGGGCACCAGGATGGGATTTTGCTTTCCTCACCTGGAAGAGGCCCGGGGCCAGACTCTGTTCCTACAGACAGGACATCTGTCTCTCTGGAAGATGCTCTTTTTGAGAGGCTGTGAAGGACCGGACAGATCTTCCCAGCAGAAATGAAGTGCCATAATTATGATGATTTGGTTTGGGGACTGTGCTGACCGGTTCAGTGGAAATACATTGTTCATTATAGCATGAACAGATTTTCTGGAGTTGCAGTACATTTTGGCACTGGATGTTTGCATATTTCAGAAGGGAACAGCTTGGGGTTTCCCTCCGCACTGGCACAGGCCGCAGGTGCACGCAGTGGAGCACTGAGGCAAGAGGGGCTGCACTGCTCTGTGCTCTGCCCCGACAGGCACATCCACTCTGAAACCTAATGATGGTTATGCGATGGCTGCTTTCTTTCAGATCTGGCAGCGGCCCCGCGCTGGGTGCTGCTGATGGCCGTACGGATGTGTGGCAGGGTCGGGCCGTGCTCGCTAACGGTGTCCTCTTTGCCCTGCAGTTCTGTGGCACAGCGGGGCAGCTTCCAGGTGTGCCCCTTCTTCGTTGGCCACGGCATCGGGTCCTACTTCCACGGGCACCCCGAGGTGTGGCACCACGGTAAGCAGCCCCCAACTGGAGCACTGTCTTCTCCCGCTGAGGGCTTCGGTGGCAGAAGTGCGATCCAAGACCGGGGTGGCAGCCCCGAAGCCGCGGGGGAATCTCCGCGGGCGATCCTCCCAGACTTGTCCCGGGATCCGAGGAGCCGTAGGGGCTGAGGCTGGAGAGAAAAACGGCGGCGGGAGTGGGAAAGCCCCGGTGGAGCTGTAGGGTGGTGGGGTGGGCGGCAGGGACAATGAGAACGGGCGCTTGGATCGGGTCTTGGGTCGGGGCCGGTGTGCGTGGCACCTGTGAGCCAGAACGGGTTCTGAAACCGAGTGCTGGGCGCTGTTACCAAAAAAAAAAAAAAAGAAAGAAAAAAAGGAAAAAAAAAAGGTGAAACGAGACAACAACTATAAAAGCGTTTTTATTTTCTTTTCTAGCCAATGACAGTGATTTGTTAATGGAGGAGGGAATGGCGTTCACAATAGGTTAGTAAATGTATTCTATGTTTGTCCTTAAAAAAGCACACACACAACAACCCAGCTCCGTGCCGTTTCTTTGAGCAGAGAAGCATCCCTTCAGAAACGGGGACGGCGGTGATACTGGCCTCTGGGAAAGAGATTCAAATGTTATTCTAAAAAATGCATTGAGGGATCAGTTTGCCGACACAGCTGCCGAGTGACACGAATTTGGGAAGGAAAAATCTGATCGTAAATTTTATTAAGCGGCGGACCTGACGCGTCGTTTTGGCAGTGCGGCTGCGGCCGTGTGCAGACAGCAGAGCGCGGCTGTGCCCCGCTGCCGCCAGAGCTGCGCCGGGCCGGGCCGGCGGCGCGGGGTTCGTGAGAGCCGCCCCACAACGCGAGTGCCGGTGGCGGGGATGGAAGCCCTTTCCTCCCGACGCGGCAATTAGCCGAATCAGAAAATCGTTGTTTTGCTGATTTTAAGTCTGTTTAAAAAAAAAAAAAAATCAGATATGTTGAACTGCCCGCGTTTGGTGTTCTGATTATTATCACGGAGTCTTAATGAAAGCTCGAATAAATTTCCCTGCTGTTACGAAAGCGGAGCTCACCTTCCCCGCACCGCAGCGCTGCGTCCGTCCCCCCCCCCGGTGCGGCCCCGGTGGGGCAGCGCGGTGCGGAGCGCGGGTGGGAGCTGCCGCCGGGCCCCCCCTGCTCGCAGCAGTGCCGCTCACTTCGGGCGTTTTTTTTTCTTGTTCCAGAGCCAATAATAATGGAGGGTTCTCCCGAATTTAAGATTCTGAAGGACAAATGGACGGCAATTTCGGTAGACAATAAAAGGTGCCCGATTTTGTTGTTTCCCGAGCGGCGGAGCTGAGCGTTGGCAGCCGGTGAGTCTTACGGGCGTGCTGGGGCCGCGCTGTCCCCCGCTAACAGCTCGCTGTGCGTTGCAGATCAGCGCAGTTCGAGCACACCGTCGTCATTACCTCGGAGGGAGCAGAAATCCTGTCTAAGGTGCCGGGAGAAGCCTAAGGACGCAGCGAGGAGTGGAGGGCTCGGTGTGTTTTGGGCGTCCTCGGCCCCGCAGGGACAGCGCTGAGCTCCGGGTGGTTCTGGGGGCACTGAGAGGACACGGGACGCGGCTCGGGGGCTCGCTCCGGGCACGGTGCTCTGCGCGGTACCCGGTGAGTGTTGAATAAAAGCCTCTTGGTTTGCGGCAGCAGCAGCTCAGCCTCAGCCCACCGGGGCAAGGGTCCGGCCGTGGGGAATGGGGCAGTTTGCCGTGCGGGACGCGCGGAACCGCGGCGGAGCAGCGCGGGGATCCCCTCGCAGGGAAACTGCGGCCGCTCCGCCCTCAGCGCCCCTGAACGGGGCTGGAACTTCTGCCGGGACGGAAAGAAAAGTTTGCGGGCGTGGCGGGGGGAAGCACAGGCTGCGGTCCCTTCCCCTCAGTTCTACAGCAGCTCTCCCTTTCCTGCCCCGGCCCATTTCTCTCTACGCCGCACAAGAAAGGATTAAAAACGAGACACGGAGCGCGCTGTTCCGGAGACGGATAACCGCGCCGCGCACGGTGCGTAACGGGGCACTCCGCGCCGGGAGCGCTCGGCAGAGACGGAGGGGTTCGGCCCTGGGGGAGGGTTTGCTCTACGCCCCTCGGAATCGGCCCGACGGAGCGGTCGTGCGGCAGGGGTGTCCCGGGCAGAGCTGCTGGGCCGCTGTTGGGGCAGGCCGGGCCGGGACAGGCCGGGCGGGACGGCCGCTGGTTCCCGTTTCCTGAACCGTTTGTTTTCACTAGAGTACAGCGAGCTGTCAGCTCTAATCGCTTCTAACAGCATCTTTTTAAGAAGAGGACCAGCCCCCAGCCCGTTCCCAATAGCACAGGGCAGCCTTTCAGCTCGATTGCCTCTTAGATTATATTGGAAGACCTTAAAACCTGTACAAATAAACGATGCATCCAACACGTTTCACAGTCGCACAGATTCCGCCGCTTGCTCTCTGCCCGGGAAGGCGAGGGCCGCCGTGCCCGCCTCCCCCGGGGCCGCCGCTGCACCGTCCCGTCCGTCACGTCTGTTCCGTCCCAGTCCGTTCCCACCCCGCCTCCCCCGCAGCGCGGAGCCGCGGCCCCGGCCCGGACGGTCACTTACGTGGCCGGGGGGGTCCGCGTGGGGCCGCGCTGCTGCCCCTGGGCACCGGTCCTCAGCGAGGTGGTGGGAATGAACCGTACGCATCGCATGCAAAACAAAACAAAACCAAAAAAAAAAAAAAAAAAAAGAGGGGAGGAAGTAAAAGAGGCGTTAGGAAATGGGCAATTAAAACCGACAGAGCGACTAATGAAGGGGGAAAAAAAAAAAAAAAAAAAAAAACGGAGCAGAGATTGGGTCACGTTCGTGTCAGCTCTGCGATGCCAGCACCAGCAGAGCCGGGGCTGTGCCACGGGCCCCGCTCCCGCCCGGCTCCGCCGCCGGGCTCCGCGGCCTCGGCGCGACCGTGTGCGGCTGGGAACGGAGCGTTCCTCGGGGCCTCCCTCTGCCCGGCTGGGTCTGACCGCGGGGACCCGGGCCCCGCTCGCTGTGCGCCCCGACGGCCTCGGTGCGCAGGGAGGTTCAGCCGGGCCGACTCACAGCCCGGTGCTCAGCGCCGGGAGGCCGCGTGTTGCTATTAGCGTTCAATATACGGCTAATTATGCGTATGAAAATTAAACATCAGTGTTATGCTAATGGGGCCGCCTTCAGCTGGGAGCCGAGCACTTGAGACTAGCATTTAATCAAATGAGTCGGTAACGAATACATCTGCACGTGTGAACTTTCGCGGGATCATTTTCCTGTTACAGTCACACCGCTGAATTATGAAAGAAATAATTACCGACACTTTCTAATTATCCAACAAAGTAATTTGGGATTCATCGCGGGCTTTCTGGGGAGGATCTCCCAAGTCCCACCTCGCTCCCTGCTCACGCACGCGGAAGTTTGCGAGCTCAGCTCAAACGCGCGTCGGGCCGAGCGGGGCGAGCCGTGTTCCCCCGCGCTGGGCTCCCATCTCTCCCCCCCACCCCCTCGCGTTAGGAGCGGTGCTCGGGCGGACGCGGCCCGAGGGCGGGCGGGACCCCGGCGGGGAGCGGGCACCGCGCGACGTGCGCGGCTCTGTCCGCGGCCGGAGCGGCTCCGGAGAGCCTCGGGGCCGTCCCCGCGCTTCTCTCCGCGCCGGGAGCGATGCCTCCCGGTCCCGGTCCCGGCCGCGGCGGCTGCCGGCCGTCCAGCGGTGCCGTCGGGGCGCACGGCCGGGAGGCGCGGCGCTGCCGGCGCGGCTCTCCGCGCTCACCGGGGTCCGGGCGAGCCCCGAGCGGCTCGGACCAATCCAAAGCGATTATGCAAGACGGGGAACCAATCAGCTCAGCCGGCTCATGAATATTCATCGGCTCGGATGAGTCAAAGCTTTTAGGCGAGTTTGTGTAGATGAGCGGCATCACGCTCAGACTTTTCAAAGAGACAAACTCCATTTTCTTATGAATGGAAAGTGAAAACCCTGTTCCGCTTAAATTGGGTTCTTTCCCGTCCTGAGAAACACAACAGACCCCCAAAAGGCACGCTGAAGAGAGAGCACACACACAGACCCAGCGGCGAGAAATGACCATGACCACCATGCCTGAGAGTCTAAACAGCCCCGTCTCGGGGAAGGCCGTCTTTATGGAGTTCGGGCCGCCCGGCCAGCAAATGTCTCCTTCTCCCATGTCCCACGGACACTATTCCATGCACTGTTTACACTCCGCGGGCCACTCGCAGCCCGACAGCGCGTACAGCACAGCTTCGTCCTTCTCCCGACCGCTGGGCTACCCCTATGTGAACTCGGTGAGCAGCCACTCCGGCAACCCCTACATCAGTTCAGTGCAGCCCTACCCCAACAGCTCCGGCCTGGCCCAGCCCCGGCTGGAGGAGACAGGTAGGTGCCGGGGGCGGGGGGCGCGGAGCGAAGCAGATCCGCCGGGGGGGGAGCGAGGCGGCATCGCGGAGCGCTGTGTGTGAGCCGGGCGGGGCCGGGGCCGCGGGGAGCGGGCGCCGAGCGGAGCGGACCCAGCCCAGCTGCGCGCGGAGCGGTCCCCGTCATTATTTATTGCGTAGCGCTATAAACAATGTGCGCAATTAAGGGTAATTAAACCTCGACTGCAGCCGGTAAAAATAGCGAACTTTGCTGGGATGGAGCCGGGGCTGCCACCGCCGCGCGGAGCCTTTGTTGGCGCTGCGGCGCTCCGCCGCCCCGTCGCCGTGAGCGCTGCGTTTGTTACCGTCGCCGTTACTGCTGTTCTCTCGCTGCTATCACTGTTATTTACTGTGCTCCGTTTGTGGTTGTAGGGGCCGAATCGGAGAAAAGCACTGTGGTAGAAGGAGGGGAAGTTCGCTTTAATGGGAAAGGGAAAAAAATCCGCAAACCCAGGACTATTTATTCCAGTTTGCAGCTGCAGGCTCTGAACAGGAGGTTCCAGCAAACCCAGTACCTGGCCCTGCCCGAGAGAGCCGAGCTCGCGGCCTCTCTGGGACTCACCCAGACTCAGGTACGGCCCCTCCGCGCCCCGCGGCCCCGGGCCCGGCCCGGCGGGGCCGCTCGTTCCGAAGCCGCGCGTCCGTCCCGTCCGCGGGGCCGATCCCGACCGGGCTGCGGGAGGCGGGGGAGGCGAGGTCAGAGGGAGCGGGACACGGCGCGGGGGCGGCCGGGGCGCGGGGGGACCGCGGGGCGAAGGCGGCCGGGGGCCGTCGGGGCGGGCAGCGCGAGAGTGAGGGCCCGGCCGGGCCGCGCTGAGCCGTGCCGCGCTGCCGTTGCAGGTGAAGATCTGGTTCCAGAACAAGCGCTCCAAATTCAAGAAGCTGATGAAGCAGGGAGGGGCGGCCCTGGAGAGCGGCGCTCTGAGCAACGGCCGGGCCCTGTCCGGAGGCTCTCCCCCGGTGCCCGCCGTGTGGAACACCTCCTCCGCCTCCGGGAAGACGTCCTCGGGCAGCGCCGGCACCTACATCCCCAGCTACACGTCGTGGTACCCCTCGGCCCACCAAGAAGCTATGCAGCAGCCGCAGCTTATGTGAGCCCGAGCACGTTTTTCCCCGCCGCGAGCCGGAAAAAAAAAAAAATCAAATTATCACGGACAAAAAAAAAAAAAAAAAAAAAAAAAAAAAGGAAAAGAAAAAAAGAAAAAGAAAAAAATGAAAAGGGAAAAAAAAACAAACAAAACAAAAACGAGAGGAGTACGAAGGAGAAGAGGACAAAGGCGCGCCAGCAGCCGGCCGGGCCCTCCCGCTCCGGGCACAGATGCGACGCGGCGCGTCCCCGCCGGCGGCAGCTGACGGAACGCGGCCGGGGGACAATCGGGGCCGCCCCTCTGTCTGTGTTGTGTGGGATCTGGGTCACGGATGCGGCCCGGCGGTGCGGGGCAGCGGGCGTACCGCGACCCGAGCGTGTTCCCCTCTCCGTTTCCTGTCTCTTTCCCCGTCCATCTGTATATTTTTTGTTGTTGTCTAAGGGGAAGAAAGGGATTTTATTTATTGACCGATTTACCGCTGAGGAGCTCCTGGCGCGGCCGGCCGCGGAGCGGGCGGTTCCGGCAAAAGAGCCCGGTGCCGTTTCCCCGTCCAAAAACTAAGCAAAAAAAAAACAAAACAAAACCGAAACGCCGTACGGAAGGACGCGCTTTGTAACTTTTCCCATCGCTTTTCTACTTCGCTGCTGCGGAGATCCCCGGCCTCAACGCCGCGCACCGCCCCGCGCCGAACAAAGGACGGCCGCGCGCAGCCCCCCGCCCCGGAGCGGCTCCGCGGAGCGCTGTGCGGACGCGGCACGGAGGCGGCGGGGGGACCGCGCACCCCTCGCTCCGCAGTGCGGGGCCCGTCCCGGAGCGCGGGAGCTCCCGCTGTACATATTTGATTCTTAATCCTTATTGTTCTGTAAACATGTTGCACAAATTTAGCTTTTTTCTTTCTTTCTTTTTTTCTCTTTTTTTTTCTTTTTCTTTTCTTTTTTTTTTCTTTTTTAATTCCGATTTCCGTTTCGTGTGGCTGTACGACATGACGCTTTGTGTACGGAGATTTGCCATTTTCTTGTGACCCTCGGAAGATGTGATACCTGAGCTCAGCTGTGTTTCGTGTCTATATGTCAAAGTTTAGTTTTATATTGAGAATGTTAACTTATTGCTTTGTATTTGGGGAAGGAAAAAAAGCAAAAACAAACAAAAAAACACACAAACCTTTGTACATAAGTTATAAAGTTTCTTTGAGACAGTAAAATTATGGTTTGGAAAAAGAGCTCCGCGTGGTCCATGTCTCGCTGGGCGGCCCGAAAGGGCTCCGTGCGCGCAACGTGGGCCCGACGGGTACCCGCACAGCTCCCCACGGGCAGCTCCGGGCTTCGGAACTTCGGGGCTTCGGCCTCGTGCCCCCTCACAGAGCGCACACACGGCGCGGCCCAGCCCGGCCCGGAGAACCCTTCCCGGGAGGTCCGCACACCGGGACCGGGAGCTGCGGCCGAAGCCCGCGGCCGCGCAGTGCCCGCGGACCCGCGCCGGTCCTCGCGGAGCGCTCTGAGCGGGGCCGGGACGGCGTTCAGGGTCCGCCAGGTGACGGCCCAACGCCGAGCTTACGGCACGGGCACAGAAATGGGGAGCTCTGCCCCAGCGAGGCGGTCCCGAGCAGGGGGTCTTTTCTCACTGTTCACTGAGAGACGCGACTCTCAAGCCGGGCCTCACTAATTCTGCCTCGTCGCTGACGAGGGGTTCGTCACATATCTGATTCGGAGATATTCGTAATGACGATATTAATTAAACTCGGAATAATCCGAAGGTGCTTCTATTGAGACAATACCTCATTACAATGATTAAGCCCCGGTTCCCAGCATTGTCCCTTTAACAGCCGTCGCCCCGCGCGCACAGTCCCGCGGATGGGGCTGCGAGTGGCGAAGCGTAATTTGGAGATCTATTTGGAGATCTATTTTTTCCCTCGTCGGGGGAAGAAAAAAAAAAAAAAAAAAAAAAAAGCGCCCCTCATTTTCAAACACTTCGGAAATAGGTTACACACAGCTTAATGATGATCAAAATGACTCTTTCTGCGAAAAAAGACCCCAAAGTGCGCGTACAGCTGCAAACCCAAGAGGGTCAGCATCATTTCACTGTATTCTCTTCTTGATTACAAGCCGAGCCCATCAAACACAACATAATTACAGTAATTTCAGGTTTATTTATTCTAATGCAGTTTCCCCATCTCTCTGGTAATTATGAGCAATTTTTTCGCCCAGGGAATCTTTTTGCATTAACAAAAGAGATAACGCACTGAAAGCCAAATTTGCTGCGCATTGAGAAAAGCGAAGGAGAAAAAAAAAAAAAAGCGGTAGGTGCGAGCTGCCATCCCGCAATTCGGCGCTGCAAATTGCTTGCAGGTGTATGGAGCAGCGCTGTCAATGGGAAGGGGCTTCCAAATTAGCAAATGCACAATGTTGAAGTAATGAAGACGGACTGAGCGGCACTGCCAAACAACGGATACCTCTTCCACGTCTTCCACCCGAAAAGAAAAAATAATAATAATAAAAAAAATCCCCTCGGAGCGTCCCCGCGAGGCCCCGCGAGTGCCTGCGGTGTCAATCCGACGGCAAAGCACAGAGCCGCCCTGAAACCGCAAGCGGTCGGAGAGTCCGAGCCCCGCACCCCTCCGCCGAACAGGAGGGAAAGCGGCCCCGCGCTCTCCCCTCGACTCCCGTGGGGAGCAGCTCGGTGTCCGTCACCCTCCTTCCCCCCCCCAAACACCCGCGGCACTGCCCGGGCGCTCCGCGGCTCCGCAACCCCCGAGCGCGGCGGGGATCGCGGCCTCGAACCCGCGTCGGATCCCCGCTCGGCCCCGGCCCCTCCGCGGCGGTGTCCCCGCGCCTCGCGGCGCGCACTCACCTGGCCCCGGGGCGGCGGCGGCGGCTCTCCGGGCTCCGGGCGCGGCGCTCCGCGGCAGCGACGGGCGCTGAGCGCGGGTCGGGCTGCGGGGTGCGGAGGGGAGAGCCGGGCGGTAGGGCTGCGGAGGGAGAGAAGGGGGGAAAGGAGCGGCCGAGCGCGGGGATCGCGTCCTGGGAGCGCGGCGTGGGCTGAGATCCGCGGAGCGGAACGCGCTCCGGGCGCGGAGCCTTTTCGCGGCTCCGCTCTCGCAGAATATGACTGAAATTTTCTGCTATATAGCCTCTGTCTTTATAGCTGATGAAAAAAATTGCAGATTATTAGCATAAATGTTTACTCTTCATTACGCTGATGACATTGTGCACTCGAGATCTTGGTAATCTTTGGGAAAATTATGAGTAATTTTTAAAAATTTTAAAGCAGCGGCAGTTACCATGCAATTCAGGCTAATTCTGCGTAGGCTCCGAACGGATATAATTATCGAGGAGTCAAGATGTTATGCTAAAAACTATGCATTGATATTCCCATTTATTATGTACATACAACTTTGACAATGTTGATGCTTGAAATAGCAGGAAATTGTCTTGCGCAAAAATTACAGTCCATATTAGGACATGTGAAATTGCGAAGAATTATATAGTAATTGCAGGCTTTCAGATGGGAGAGCCAGAATGCTCAAACTGGTGCAAATGTGGATAAAATTACAGATCAGAGCAAAAATTAGGGAAAAAAGGGGTCTGGGATTTTTCAAGTTGGCTATAGGATTCCGGAAGTGCCTAATGCCACATGATTGCTGCGGCTTTAGGGGAGACATTCATGCCTCAAATAACTCCTTTCGCCAGAGCCGCTCTAATTGAATTTCTCGGGCTCTGCTCTTCACCGGGGCACACGAGCGCGGCGCCCACCCGCCGAGCGCCGCCGACACCCGCAGCCCCTCGACGGGGACCGACGGGAGGGGGTGGAAGGCGGCGGGGGGGGCGGTGCCGGGAAGAGCCCCACGGACCTTCCATGGGCGACGCGGCGGGACCGCACGGGGCGCTTCGTCCCGTTCTCGGCGGCCCCGCTTCTCGACGCAGCCCGCCCCGTGCCCTCGGGCCGGAGGACGCGGGTGCGAGGAGCAGCGCCGGCCCACGCGGCACCCGAGCCGGGTGCCGGGGTTGCCGGGGGGCTGCTCGATAAAGGGCGAAGTGGTGGAGCGCGGAGAGGGAGAAGGGAGGAGCGCGGGATGCCCCGCTCTCGAGGAGCGCTGCGCGGCTCCCGGCCCCCGACGGCGGCCCCGGGCGGAGCGGGCCGCCGACAACGGGACACGCCGCCCTCCCACCGCACGTTGTGACACCGCGGGTGCTCCCCGCCACGCGGCTCCGTGTCCCGGGGGTCCCTCCGCCCGTCTCCCCGCCGCGCTGCCACCCGCGTCCCCGCGGGAGCGTCCCCGGGCAGCGGCCCCCTTTGTTTCTCCCGCTCTCCCCTCCCTCGCAGTCGTCCCTCTCCCCCTCCTTTCTCCTGTTCCTCCGCCCATCTGCGCCCACACCCCTAAAAGCCCTCCCCGAGGCTCCTAGCAGCGCACCTCACGGCCGGGGACGCTCCGAGCGCGGTGTGCGCCCAGCGGGCGGCGGGGCTTCGCGCTGCCGGAGCCGCGAGGAACGATTCAGAGCCGCCACGCGGGGCTGCGGGAGGAGAGCGCCGCGCGGGCTGGAGGGGGGTACGGGACAGGACCGGCACCCCGAGCCCGCTCGTGCGGCGGCGATGGGATGTCGAGGGGGAGCTGCTCCGGCCCAGGTCAGCATCGGGCCCGGTCCGACGCCCCCGACCACCCTCGTCCCCAAAGAAACGGAGCGCTGACACCGTGGAAACAATAATTTATTTAAATAATCTCTGCTTCCTGTAAAAGAAACACGAAAGAGCGCTTAAGTTTTCCATAATAAATAACCAAAATACCCTTTGTTTGTTTATTTCGTGTCACGGCTCTCAGCGCCGCGCTGGCAGCCGCGTGTCGAGGGGGGCTCCGTCGGGGCCCGATCCCGCCCGGGGGCACCGGAGAGGGACTCCCGTGCACGGCCGCGGGGGGCGACGGGACGGCGAGACGATCCGGCTTTAAACCTACCGGCTTTAAACCTAAATATAAAAATTATTTATCTTTTTTTTTTTTTTTAATCGTTTTATTTTTATTTGTTTTTTTGTTCAGTCCCCAACATCAGAATGAGGTCTTCCGCAAAGGCACCTATCGACTTTAAAAAAATAAAAAGGGGAATGACCCGCCGTCCCCTAGAAGATGCCGCCGCCGCCGCCGCCGCCGTGGTGGTGCTGAGGGAGGGGGGCGGCGGACGGCGCGGGGCCGGGCGGATACCACGAGTAGCTGCCGAGGAAAGCCGCGGCGGGGCCGGGACTGGGGGGGCCACCCCCCGCGTGCGAGTGCGGGGCGAAGTCCCACGCGGGCGGCGAGGCAGGGGGCGGCGGCGAGGCGCTGCGGCGCGGGGGCGGCTCGGCGGGCAGCTCGCCGCTCTTCCACATCTTCTTGAACTTGGAGCGGCGGTTCTGGAACCAGATCTTCACCTGCGGGAGAGCGGCGTCAGCGCCCCGCGGCCGCCCCGTCGGGTCGAGCGGCGCCGGGCGAGCCCTACCTGCGTCTGGGTGAGGCCGAGGGAGGCGGCCAGCTCGGCGCGCTCGGGCAGCGCCAGGTACTGCGTCTTCTGGAAGCGACGCTGCAGGGCCGCCAGCTGGAAGCTGGAGTAGATGGTGCGCGGCTTGCGGACCTTCTTGGGCTTCCCGTTGACGATCCGCACCTCGGGCTCGCACTCCTCCTTCTCTGCTCGGCGGAAGCGGCGCAGTGAGGAGCCGCGCCCGCGCCCCGGCCGCCCCGACGGCCGCCCCGCTCCCCCCGACCCCGGGTCGCGACGTACCGGAGTCGTTGGCGGCCGGCGAGGCCCCGGCGCCGTAGGGCCCGTAGGAGCCGTACGCGGCCGCGTAGCCCGGGTCGTAGCCCGGCTTGGCGGGGAAGGGGGCGGCGCCGGGCGCGTAGGGGCAGGGCACCGGCTGGCCGTAGGGCTGCCGGTTTGCGTAGTAGCTGCTGTCGGTGGCGGTGGAGACGGGCAGCGTGGGGGACTCCTGCGGCTTGTGCAGGCCGTGCTGCTGATAGCCTCCGGCCGAGAGCTGGCTGGCGTGCATGTCCGGCGCCGGACTCGGCAGGACGCCGGTCATCCCGCGGCCCCCTCCCGCCCGGGGCACCCCGCCCAGCGCCGTCCCCGCCGGGCGCGGCGCTCAGGGCCGCGGCGCCATCCTGCCGCCCCCCGCGCTGCGCTGCGCTGCGCCGCCGGGCCGGGCGGGCACCGCGCTCCCGCCGCCGCCAGCGGGACGGGCTGTGCGGCGCCGCGCGCCGCCGGGGCGGCATTTAACTCCGGTCACGTGGGCGCGGCGCACGTCACCTAGCAACGGCCAATGGGGCGCCCGCGCGCGCCGCATCTCCGGGGCCCGCGGGGCGCGAGACGGGAGAGACGCGGGGGCTGATCCGGCCGCCCCGTCGGAGCCCGGAGCTGTGCCCTGCCCTGCCTGCCCTACTCTATCCTATCGTCACGTTGCCGGCGAGCACAGACGGGGCGGTCCCAGGGTACAGCATCGCGTCGATGCGGCTCCCGTGGGACGCCCGCCTGCACTTGCCGATGGCTGGCGGCCCCCCCGGGCCGTGCCCCGCTCGGGCGGCGGCGGCGCCGTTGCGCGGCCCGGCCGTCGGGGCGAGAGGCCCGGCCCCGGCCTCGGCCGCCCCCTGGCGCCGCGCGCGGCGCTTTGCTCCCTCCGCGCGCCCCTTCCCTCGCGCGCTCCTTCCCGCTCCCGCCGCGCGCCCCAGCCGTCGCCGCTCGCGCTCCCCACACGGGGCGGGCGGCTCCCCGGGGCCGCTCCTCTACGGGACCCGGCCGCGACACGCCCGACGTGCGGAGGTGAGCGGGGCCGGGCCGGCGGCGGGTGGCCGGGAGCGGGGCGGGGGGGCGGCGGCCGTCACGGGGGCGCGGCGGGGCGCTCGGCGAAGAAAGGCTTTTTGTGCGGCTGTGGGAGCGGGGCCGCGGCGCCGGGAGGGCCCCCCGCGCGCGCCGCTTCCCGCGGAGAAGCTCGGCCGGGGCCGCCCGACGCGGGGCGGCTGCCGTCCGTTCCCGCCTGCACCCGCGCGGGGCGGCAGCTGCACGGGTGCCGCTTCTGCAGACGTCCGCGCGGCCCGTCCCGTGGAGCCGCTCTCATCGCCTCTCGGTTGCTTAAGCTCGCCGCCGTCGTTTCGGACGGTTTGGCCGCGCCGCGCTGGGCCGTCGGGCGGCAGGAGGGAGGCGGGGTGCAGCGCACGGCCCTCCGCCTCGGCGCTGCCGGGCCTGCGGGGCTACGTGCAGGGAAGGGAAGCGTTCAAAGCTTTGGTTGCATCGAGTTTGCACCGTCGCCAGAAGCTGCCGAACACGTGGGCTGCCTTCGTTGGTGTTGGCTTCTCTGGTTTGGAAGTATCCCCACGTAGGAGGCAGCGCTGCGGGCGCTGTTAGTCAGGTACACCAAACACGCTGCGTGCAACACGCGGAAGTTCCGTTGCTCTCCGAAGTCACCTCTCCAAATGATCCGTGTGTGTTCATTATTTTTTTAATTATTATTTATTTTTAATTTTTCGCAGGGCAATTTTATGTGGCTCACAGAAATGTCTGCAGCAACTCCTGCCTGGTATGTTCTATTTTTATTATTACTGTTGTGGTTCTTTTGCTAAAGCAAACGTAATCTGAGAAAAAAAAAGTGAAAATGTGTAAAGCCTGCTGTTCTCGGTCTTTAAATATTTAACCTGGGATCAACAGGGCAAGCTGTCCTATGAGTGTTTTCTCTCATGTTTGACTTGAAGTGAACCACGCTCAGCATTAGAAAAGAGATTAGTTTCTAATTGCCTGTAATTGTGATTGTCGTTTGCTCCATTGTAATCCACATCTCCCTGAACAATTTATTTCACATATTTAAGTATGAATGTGATGAATCTCAGGAAATGAGCCTGTTCTTTTTGACAGCGCTAGACCTAAGTGATTGGACAGTAGTGTCAGCTACAATGGCACATCAGTGAGCGCAGGTTTCTTCTGTGGCTGTGTGAAATGCTTTCCGGTAGATTTATAGTAGCACAATGCCTGGATAGTCCTGAGCATGTGTCTTGGTAATAGAAGGGCCGCTTACTTCTTGTGCCCTGTGGAGCTGTGGAGGGGGCTCTTGCTAGCATTGTATCTGTGAGATCTGGTGTTGCTCCCTAGTAATGGTAACGGTTAACAGGTAAAAATTCCATATCTGAGGAATTAAGCTTATCAGCTTTCAGGAAATCGCATGAGTCTTTTCAACGCCCGTCCGGAAGCTTGCTACCTACTGTGCTTAGTTTCAGAATCCAGCGTTATCATTTTCCTCTCCAAGAACTGTTTATCGTCTCATCCATCTGTGCATCAGATTACTTTATTCCAAAAATCACAGACTCTTCTGGGAAGGATATGACCTCTTGCTTGGCTCCCCAGGGTGCCAATTCTTTGTCCCTTGTTGTGAACAGCCTATACAAGCATGATAGCAGGCTTTGCACGATCCTTTCAAAGTTGTTTGTTAGGCTGTCTTGTCTAAGTGGAGATTCACTGGCTGCTCAACACCTTTCTTCAACAGAAGCCTTTGCAGACTGGAGCACAACCTGTGATTTTTAGTAGTTCATTAGCCAACTGTTATTTAGCACAGGTGATTGTTTTCTTGTGCCATGGTGGGGAGATGCACAGCCTCCGTTGGGGTGAGTGTCTGTAATCATCATATTCATGGGTCTACTTGCCTGTGCATACTGGGGGCACACTGGGAAGTCTTCTGTGTGTGGAACATGAAGACATCGGTGCAGTGATCCCCCACGTGTGGCACACAGGTTTGGGAATAAGGCAGAGTGCTCCTGGGCAGTCCCTCCTGCCTCTTCTATGGCTGTGAAATCCTTTCTGGTGCTGAAGTGTGGTACTTCTGGCTGCTTGGACCAGCCCTCCCGTTTCCATAAATTCTTTTTCATAGCCAACTGTATCACAAGTAATAGCACTGACAAAACAGTATGCTTTTCTCTGTAAGAAGGGATTTGGTAGAACGGCTATAAAATGGTATTTTTTGTAGCATATACAGTTATACAGCAATATTACGCAGGCGTAATCCGGACGGGCGTTGAAAAGACTCATGTTATGCTCTTCAGCCTGGAGCAGATGGATCTGAGCCCACTTTCTAGTGGATTTAAGCAAATTCAGGTTCAACTCATAGGTAAATCTTCGTTTAAAGTGTTTTATGTGTGAATATTTAGATGACAAAAATCTTTAATAAGAGCATGCAGGAAAAACACTCTCAATGTGAATCACTAAGTAGTTGCTAACACTGCCGTAGATGACAAGTGTGAGGGAAGATGAGAGGCGTGTTTTGTGGGAGCAGATGTAGGCTGCGTCGATCATTTGTGTCACTGTGAGCTCCGCTTGTCAAAAGTAGTACCAAAAGATTTTTTTGCCTTCCTTGCAACTTCTGCACATCTTTTACCTGTGCAGTCTCAGCAGAGTCTGAGCATAGTGTTCAACGTGGAGAATAACCTAGGCTGCTTTGGTTTTACTTTAAGTGTGATTATTTTAAGTGGGCAATTTAGTGGGCAATGCTATTTGGAGCTGAGAAATGCTCTGTTGCCTTGGTGTGCTTGGGTGAGGTCTGATCTGTAGTGCCAGTGGACTGTTTGAGATGTGGAGTGCAGTTTCTGCTGCAGCCCATTGCTTGAGCTGATGCCGCCTCTGACTGGCAAATAACAAGGTCTGTCCCTGCTGGAAAACATGAACATCTTGCCTGGAAGAACAGAACGTTCACTGTTCTTTAAGGAAGATCTGCTCAGCAACTTACCTCCTGAGTGGATTAGACACACCTGAGGCAAGTACTGCTTTCTGTTTGCTACACTGAATGTACTCAAACTGTGGGCAAACTGTAGAGGTCCTTGTGGGAACACTTGAGCACGTGCTCTGGGATTTGGCACTGTCTGCCCCAGTTTCCTTAAGCAGTTTAGTTACAGCCAGTGAATGGCTCAAAGGTGTAAACTTAAAGCATTTTTCTTTCCTATGGTGAGAAAATATATACACGCAAACCACAAAAAATGATTGCCCTCAGAATTAAATAGATTTTCTTTTTTTGTTTGTTTTAAAAAGTGATTGAGTCAACACGGTCAGGAGTGAGTAAGTCAAGGTGGTCTTGGCTTACAGAGCCATGGCTGTCCCGTGAGCTGCCTCGGGACCCTTTCCTCAAACTGTGTAGCTGAAAGCGTGAAAAGAGCGGGGGTTTAGTCTGTGAATTATCCATGAAGAGCACTCAACCTCCTATTCTGCACACACATCTATCCTGAAATTGTTTCTCCCTTGAAGGGAAGGAATAAAAGGAGCACTGTTCAGATTCACAAGTGTTCCTGGCTTTTCACTTCTTGTGGTTGCTTAGCTTACTCCATTGACAGGTGCTTTACATATGCATTTCATCCATATTTCACTTGATAGCATTTTTCCCATTGGTAGAATGCCAGTATCTGGGAGTGACATACCTACTATTATGAACACTGCTATAAATCTAAGTAAATGAGATTAGAATGTTGTTTTTCACTTTTATGCATGGCTTGCCATGTAGCCTACCTCAAGCTCTCTAGATGTTCTTTTTTTCCCCCCGTTGTTATTGTTGTTGTTTTTTTTTTAATTGACTTGGAAGCATATAGCCCAGAATGAGAAAGGGAACTGAAAGCATTGACTGCAGAAGTAGAGCACAGCAACCACTAATAAGCGATTACATGGGGTGGTAGATGGCAGGTTGGATAAGAAAATACGATTGTCATCAGGCTTTCTTACATTATTTGCATCTAATTCTCAGAACTGGTTGAAAAATCAATTAAAAATAGTAATGGGAACATTTAACTGTAAATAAAGTAAGTGGCCACACGATGTCCCCACTGTTCCATGCTAGTGCATGTGATGAGGCATGTGTAGCTTAGTACAAAGCTGACACGCAAGTAACAAGTGTTACTTTTTGGAGGTTTAGCATTCGTTGTTATACTCCCAGTTCTTGTTGATAAATAAACCAATTAACAGCTGGTCTAATGGCTGGAGAAAGTAAAAGGGGAATGCACTGGTTACCTCACTTGCTTTTTGTCTGAGTTCTTTAAATTCCAAAGACTGGGAACAAACAAGACTTGATTTTTTGAGGCAACGTGTTCATTCCACGGGAATGCAGTTTGGTCACTCCAATCAGAACGAGAAAAAGATTTAGAAATTTAGTAATTTTCTGCTTTTATAAAAGCTATTACAGTTGGTTTATATGTTGACTAGGAAAGTGAGGGGCTGTGCTTTTCTAATAGCTTGTTTAGACAAGGCAGGTAACTAGGAACAAACTAAGTCATGAAAATAAAAGTAATGGTTTGGGGCTGTTAAGGCAACTTTCTGTGGAAGGAGTTTGCTTTAAGCAGAAGGAAAGCATTCTGCAAAATGTATGTGTCCACACGGGAAACATGCACAGAATAGCTACAATGATAACATGTGCATCCTGGCTTCCAAATAACAGATGTGCCCTGAAATGCCGTATGCACCATGCGTGAATGACCAGATGGTGTTTGATGCTGCACAGGTATAGAGCATAATGAGCTCATCGTTAGGGTGAGAACACTTCCAAGTCTAACACCACACTGTTATATGCAGGGTAGGGTGGTGATGTTTTCCTTAGGAATTCCTATAGCTACAGCAAACATATCCATCCAGTTGCTTTGGTTTTTCAGCATCTCTGAAAATCACAGCCAGATTGTTGAAGTCCGATAGTATTTGGTCTGAAGAAAAACATTTTGGGTAGCCTGTTGTGCCTGAAAACTCATGCAGTAGGGCCTTGTATGCTTGGTATAAACAGACATCACCAAGTATGTCCATGTTCCATGTTCATACTTTCTGTACATGCATTTTGGTTCTTCAGCTTGTAGAGGATCTGCTTCTTCCCTGAGAGACTCGATGGGTTCAGTTGTCCCTTCTCTGGTGCAGGAGCTGTGAATTATACTTTTGTATTTGTGGTACACTTGCCTTTTGTTACTGAACTGATTGGTGCAATACTTGCAGCACCCTGTGGTCTCGTTTGCCCGGCAGCTTCCAGAGTTGGATTTTTATCCTGTTTTATGTAGCTCTGTGGCCAGACCTGTCTAAATAACTACAGAGATTATACTGCAGACAACAGGTGACTGGCATTTCATTTAGAAGTGATTCCCCGGGAGTTGGTGAAAGCGAATGTACTTTCTTCAGAGAGACATTAAGAGAGACTGCTCAACCAGTAAGCTCAGAGAGCAGCACTGAGTTAGCATACCAACTGTCTGTCTTTGTCTGTGAAGACATGCTGCCCAAATCTTTACAGTTGTTACTGAAAGGGCTTGGAAAGGGACTAGTGTTTTCCAAAAAGCTGTATCTGCTTGGTGTTTAGTGTGGAAATTACGTGCTTTTTTGTGTCTATGATTTTCATGTCCAGTGTGAAAAGTTTTTTATAAAGGTGGCTTATGCTGTCAGCTACTATAGTACACACAAGACTCCCACTGTACCAGATTCATGCTGCTGCTGCTGCCACTGCTGCTCAGACAGCTGCTCATCGACATCAGAGGTGGCCTTGCATGAAATACTGAGCTCTGGTGGAGTTGTAAACAATGGGGCTCTTATGTGCCCAGAGACTGCAAATCTGGACTCAGACCTACTCTCTCAGCTATGATGCTATCTGATGTGATCTGGCGATGAAAGCTGACCATCAAGTAGAGAAGTCTTTACAGTGCTTCTGGAACTGAAAAACCTGAACTGCAGTACAGCATGCACAAGTTCCCTGCATGCAGGCAAAGTGGCTCACAGGAGCAGAGCAGTCCGTGTTTGCAAGGAACCTGCACTGCTAATTGAGAACCGTGTTGTATGGATTTTAGCTATGGAAGAGTAATTGCTTTACTAAGTACAAAGGGAAAGGCCAGCTTGCAAGCGGAGGATTTTTGTGCACTAATTAAACTGTGAACAGTTGAGACAGCACATATAAGGGACAGTTGCTCTTCGGACATAAACTATACAGTATATGGGTCACATGCATGTTTCATAATACGTTTTATGTCCTGTTGGCTGCTGCCTTCCTTTTTGCTTCATTTTCTAGAATGGGGACTAATTAGTGCAGTCTTTCAATGAGGGAGCCAGCTGCCCTGGGGTTATGAATTCTCTTTTCTTCGTTCCCAGAGGGAATGAAGCAGGAGATGGCATTCCCGCCTGGGAGGCTCCAGATCACTTACCACATCCTGTACTGCATGCGTGGCTGTATAAATGCTTAAGGTGGAAGGCAGTGTAGCAAGAGGAAACATGCTCTCAGGCCCTCTATCTACTGCACAGCTTCTCTGTCCCAGCTCATTTGGCTGTGTGTGTGTGCGTGTCTGCGTCGAGCAGGAGCTCAGTGCTGCCATAGCTCAGTGTAGCTGCTCCCCGTTTGCTGCAGGAGTGGTGATTTGGGTGTTACTGTCTCTGTGCTTAAGATGCGTGTGCCATGTTACCATCCAGTTTGACTCATGAATAACAATGCTGGGGAACACTGCTCTGTCCAGGTTGCTGGCCCCTGTGCATGCTGGCCCTGTCTCGATGTCCCAGAGTCAGGACAGAAAGGAAGGTGTGTTCACAGCTATATTAGCTTCTTCCCATGAGCTGGCACTTTTCAGCCACATTTGTGCACAGGGAAGCACCAGCCCCTTGGCCAAGAAGAAAATGCAGTTTCGTCTTTCAGCAATGAAGCCAGGCTTTCTTTGGACAAATTCTAGAAAAGTGAAATAGGAAGCATTAATCCAGCTGGTAAGTATCTCTAGCTGCAAGTTGGTCCTCATCTAGAACACTTATAAATCTCAAATTCTCAGTAGCGGAGAAGCTGGGGGTGCCCTGAGAATACTGAGGAGTTTGAAACTTGCCTGGCTCTGTAGAGGAAGCAGGAAGGAGAAAACAGCCATCACTGAGTGGTAGTGGGAAGGGGCAGGAAACAGTGTGTTCTGCAGTCCAGATATTTGCTTTTAATTATAAAAAAAAAAACGTAAAGCAAAAACCAGAACTTGATTTACTGTTGTGGAACTTCATTTTTGTGAAGAATATTTTTGAATGCTAAGTCTGAAAAAGCATCCTTGCTGTTTTGTGGAGAGAAGCATAGAGATCATTTAGCAATCTGTAGGAGTCTTTAAGATGAAAGTGTGTTTTTGCTGATCTCTGGCTTGCATGACCTTAAGTTTCTTGGAGCACTGCAGAGTCTTAATAATAACCTTGTGTTGTAATTAGTGGTTCTTCAAAGAAATGCCAAGCTTCAACCAATACATTACCAAGTCTGATTTGCTTAATGAACTGATAGCAGAAGGTAAATAAATAAGCTGCTGAACCAGCTGCTGTCCTGTATGCCTGATATGCTGCCCAGCAGTTATTTGAGCATTTTGAAGGGAGTCAAATAAATTGGACCTCATGTGACATGTGTGACAGCAAGCTGTTTTCTTGCTGCTCTCAGGCATTTTCTTCCATTTTTTATTGACAGCAGCTCACCTGGCAGAGTTGATATGGCCCCGTGTCCTTAACACAAGACCAGTGTAAGTCAGTCATATACAATCTCTTGAAATCCTGTTAATATTAAATTTTCATTGCTGTGTCCATTTGTTCTCGTACTGTTAGTTTTTAACTGAAGGATGGGCTGCACACACATGGGAGTTAAGAAAACAGTTAAATATAGCTTTACTTTTTAAAAACAAATACACTGTATATGTTGCTTAATTGCATGATGCTATCTAGCAATACTTGGTTCATTCCCATTCACAAATGTGTGGATCGCTTTGACAGTTTTAATGGGAGATTCTGGAAACCTGGACTTTCTCCCTGGTGATGGCAATTAAAGGTGAAAGCAAAGCTGTACACTCAAAAAAGCAAGGAGAAAAACATATTTTGCCATAACAGTAGTTATACTCCTGTGTTCTTACTCGCTCTCATTTACACCACTGAAAATGGATGGCTGAAATTGGAGTCTGTGTAAAGCACACCAGTCTTCATGAAAAATCAGAAGAGTAGTTTGAACAGTCTTGCGAGGCAGTGAAGATGTCAGGCACTCCTGTGGAGAACCTGCAGCGGGAATGGTGAGCACCTTGCAGACTCACACTGTTATGAAGGTTGCCTGAAGGCAGTTTTGGGCTTTGTCTGCATCCAACATTCATGAGTATTTACTGAAGAGGAACATCCTTCTTTAAATGCCTATCTGCATCAATGCATTCTTCTTACAAGAAGAGCAATGCCTGAGCTTTCTTTTGTGTGAAACTGAAATGTCAAAATATGTTTGCTGTGTTTGTATTTTCTCTCTGCTGGAGCATGGCATCTTCCCTTGCACAAACAACACTATTGTGGCAATCTGACTAATGAGTAAGTACTTTCAAAATGTGTCCACTTGGCTGCACTGTAGATTTATAAATGTTACCTTAAAAATCTGCTCCTGGTTCTTGTTTCTGGAAATAGTACTTAACCTGAGCTTGAAAAACTTTATTTCTTTGGATGTTTCTGGCATCAGTTCTTTTGTGAGAACAAAACTTTGGAAAGTTTTGATGTTCAATCTGTGCCATATTGAGCCTAGTTTTGAGGCAAAAGCATTTTTTGGTGCTAACCCAGCTCTGAAGTGAGGATGGGCTGGTGTGAGCTGGGCACAGCCAGAGGCTTGGCACCTGTCCTGCTGGGCAGGAGCAGGGGAGAGCAGCAGCACAGAGCCCTGCTCCATGCCCACTGTGTCCCAGCAGCCCTGGCTGCGCCCATGTTGGTGCTGGTAGAGCACCGGGCTTTTGGGGCAAGTGGGGAAAGGCAACGTGACTCATGCAGCCTGAATGAGGGCATTAAAGGGTGGGTTAAAGCAAGCGAGGAAATATCTTGAGAAGGTTACTCAGACTTTCCCTAGTCTCCACACTTTTCTTCCCCCTTGGAGGTTTCCTGCAAAATCTGGGATGAGGCCGATCTTGCAAGGCCTCGTAATGATACTGCTACCTCTTCTGACGTATGGGAAATGTAATTCAGGAGCTATGCACCTTCACTGATCTCCAGTATGATCCCTACTGGTGGCTTCCCAGGCAGAGATCTGAACCCTATCGTTTTGATTTGATATATGCAAACAGTTCTACTTGTTCCATATCTCTAGCATTACATATTGTGAACTGGGAATTATATTTTAGCTAGCAGAACATAGTTAAAAATATATAGGTTACTTCATTCAAACATTGCCTGTTATGTTCCATATTGCTTCATCAAACACTGCATTAGCTTTGACAATCACACAGTGTTCAGCATTAACAAACAGCATTACTTGGCAGCCTGACCACCCAGCTTATAAAAAGGCTTTGGCTTTCACATCAGTGGGATCTTTGTATTGCTGCCAGCATGTTTTCCACAACACTGCTTCATGGTTGTGTAAAACTTCTGAGAGGGGAAGACTTATAGAAATAACAGGCTACGCTATTGTGCAGCAAGATTATATGCTGCTTATCATAGATGAAGTGCTAAGTGCTGGCTGAGTCATCAAAGAGATTGAGATTGATGTGTGTGAGAGTGGATAGCTGCGTGTTTGACTTCTTCCTTGTCTTCCTTGGTGTAATATTGTGTTAGCTGTTGAGCCTGAGTACTTTCACCAATACTTGCTCTGTTAGCTACTGCCAATTTTGACTAAGTGCCGGTCACAACAAAGAGCAGCAAATTTCTAAACTTGTTCTTCCCTAGCTATATGGGATGCATCTGTCAAACTCCTTCAAGGAAGTCTTATAGATAGTACATATGGATTACCTGGATTTATACTTTCAAAATGTGCTTGATCGTGATATGAGAATGACGGCTTTTAGAGATATGTTAATCAAGAAACATTCCTCTCACAAAATTAAATGTCTTACTCTCTATTATGTGGACTAATAGCATTTCCCCCTTTTGATATTCTTGTGAATATCAGTGACATTTACTTCAAATACAAAATTGAGCCAGCATGTGTGTTTACTTTGGTACAAAACAGTGGCTTGACTTAAAGCCAACAGTAAAATAATAACTTCAACTGTAAAACTTAAAAAGTAAAGTTTCAAAAACAGTTTATTCAATCAGGAAAAAACAGGAATCTTTTACAAAATGGTGTACAGAATTCAGGAAGCTTGCAGTTGAGGTCATCCAAACACTTTACTGATACATCGAGAGCAAGTAGCGCCTATGACAGCGTAACATTAACACCTTAATACTACAGGGAAAGCTTTGCAGCAAGAAATAATAGCTTGCTATTTCCTGGACAGCTTAAAAACAGATAGTGGAAGCATGTGTATTTAGTTATGTGCTACGGGAGCACTTCACTTGTTACTGGAGAATCTTGCTTTTTCTCTTCTTCTTCTTCCTTTTCTTCTCTTTCTCTTTCTTTTTTTTCTTTTTCTTTTCTCTTTCTTTTTTTCCCTTTCTCTTTGTTCTTTTTCTCTTTTACTCTTTTTTCTTTTCTCTTTTTTCCTTCTTCTTTTTTCCTTTTCCTTTTTCTTTTTCTTTCTCTTTTTCTTTTCCTTTCTCCTTCTCTTTTTCTTCTCCTTTCTCTTTCTCTTTTTCTTTTATTCTTTTCCTTTTTCCACTTGAAAGAAATAAAGGAACCTGGGCATCTGCCACAAAAATGTGGGCTGCCAGCTGAGAAGAAATATGTATGCAGCAGTAAGCCAAAAACAGCAGCAAGGTTACAAAGACTTCTCCTCCAGGGTTAGGGAGTTTGCTGACTTTTAGACCTCTGCCTATTAGGCCATTAGTGCCTGCCTTCAACCTTTGATCTTTCTGCAATTCTGGAAGCTCTCTTCATTTTTTTGCAACACAAGGCCAAAGCTGTGTAATTACAATGAGGCCATTGTTCTAATCATCCCCCATATGGATGCAGCGCAGAAGAGTCAGAGAAGTGGCTTATGTTGCAAGAATGCAACAGTCTGCATTGTACAATGTATATTAATCAAAACAGCCATTATTGAGTGAATAAGGCCTGATTGTTTTTACTTAAACAGAGCTATTTATTTATTTACTTATTTATTTATTTTCAGAAGGGCAGATGCACCTCAAGACGAGATAAGGGAGGAACACATTAAGCAGAGAGGAAAGGGCAGTTTGTCAAGGGAGAATTGTTAGAGAGCAAATCTGGGAGAGACTGAGACATGACAGCACAAAAACCCTGGGCACACAGGGTTGATCTGTGTTACAAGTGTAATGAAACTTGGACATTTTTGCTGCAACACCCAGTAATGGTCTGCCTGGAAGAACTCTGGAGTTGATGTGTTCTGCATAAGGCATTAGTAGGAGTATTTTTACTAGTATGTCAGAGAGAAGTGTGACTTCTTGTCAAGCCAAAAGATGCTGGATGTATTTTTTAGGAAGAATTCCATTATTTAGTTTTTAGGAACATTTCCTTTCTCCCTTGATATTTGGACAAATAATGCAGTAGTGTCCTTAGTGTTTGTTAGTGATTACTAAGTATGACTACCTTCCCTGCTGATCTTGTGGGCAAGACCCTTGGCTGTTTAGGGTATCAGTGGCCATTTAGGAGCATCGCTGTACATTTGGGAGCACAGTGTACAGACTGGAAATAGCACAGCATCTTTGGACTTGTTCTGGTTGGTGGAGTGGGGCCAGACAGGCAGCTCTGATCTCTTTCCTTAGGCCGTGAAAGAAAAGAACATGGAAATGGCTCTATTCCCTAGTTACTCAAAGTTGCTATGCTGTGTATTTGCTAATGTGTCACCTCCTTCCTAGCTCTAAGGAAATGCCTGACTTTTCTCAGCTTTGCTTTCATTGTACTCCGCTACCTCTGACAGATTTGGACTATGAATCACAGAATAGCTTGAGTCGGAAGAGACCTCAGGGACCATCAATTTTGAGCCCCCTACAGCACGCAGGATTGACAAGTGATAGATCAAGTATCAGGCTGCCCATGGCCCCATCCATTCTGGCCTTGAACACTCGCAGGGACGGGGTATCACAACCTCTCTGGGCAGCCTGCTCCAGCATTTCACCACCTTCAGTGAAAAACTTCCCCTGACATCTAACCTAATTATTCCCTCCTTTAGTTTAGAATCGTTCCTCTTTGTCCCATTGCTATCTACCCATCTAAAAAATTGATTTCCTTCCTGTTTATGATCTCCTTTTATATATTGGAAGGCCACAATGAAGTCTCCCCACAGCCTTCTCTTTTCCATATTGAACAAGCCTAGCTCCTTCAGCCTGTCTTCATAGGAGAGGTGCTCCAGCTCTCTGATAATTTTTGAGGCCCTCCTCTGGACCCTTTCCCAGAGCTGAACATCTTTCCTATGTTAAGGTCTCCAGATCTGAATGCAATACTCCAGATGGGGCTTCATGAAGGCAGAATAGAGCGGGACAATCATGTCCCTGGCCACCCTTCTTCTGATGCAGCCCAAGATACTATTGGCCTTCTGGGCTGCAAGTGCACACTGATGGTTGATGTTAAGTTTTTCATCTAGCAGGGCACCTAAGTCCTATGGGTCTAGTAATCCAGTGCTTGCTTTCTTGTTAGTTACAGCAGAAGCCACTTGCCTTTAGTTACCAGTTAGCTGGTTGGTGCCTACCAACCAGTATTACATCCCCACTGAGAGCTGTGACTGCGCTGGGTGCAGCCTTCACTCTCTGGAAAGAGTTGCTGATACCCCCTTTCTGGGGTGCACTTTCTGTCTGCACTTTGGACAGGACCCTCGGTGCTGCACAGAGAGCCTCCCGCGGCAGTGGGCGAAGCACTGAGTCACTGGGATGGGAGCGGTGCGTGGCGCTGGCAGTGAGAGCGTGCTGGGGCTGACTCCAGGACTGACTGGCTCAGGCCCACTCCTGCCTCTCAGGCTCAAACTCTGGCAGGCTCTGTCTTGTCCCACCTCACAGTGCTGGGACTTGCATGGGCCAAAAGGAGAGTCCCAGGGCACCTATGTGGTAAACAAAGGCGTAACTGTGCAGCCAGGGGCTGAAATGTTTCGAAAGTCTCCGTGGCTGGAAGGGCTGTGCTGCGAAACGTGTTTGAGCCAGTTCAGTTCAGTGACCTTTCATCTTTTTTTTTTTTCTTCTTTTTTTTTTTGAAGATAAAAGCCAAAAGGAACCATTAGATCATCTGCCTTGGTGTCTATCTGATACTTAGCACAGTTAACAATGTAGCAAGCGTAACTGACAAATTGTGTAATACACTATAATTAGAAGAATTCTGAAATCAGTCTAAGCATTAATAATAATAGGAAAGTTAGATAAGCATATTGTAATGAAGAGATACTAAAATGCTACCATTTAAAAATATATATTAAAAAAAAAGGAAAACTTTTTTCCTTTGAAATTACTGCCAAACGTTTCTCTAATTAGAAATGATCTTTCCCATTTTTAAAAAAGGAGCATGACAGCATGGCTAGGTTTCCTGTTAAGATTTGGTATCTTCCTATGCTGTCAGTAGGCTGAGAATATTTACCAGGAAATGACTGAAAATCTTTCAGGAATGTTGCAGTCACTGTGTCCAGAGCCTGCTGCCTCTGACAGTCCTGACAGCAGTAGACCTTTAATAGAGCCTAGTAATTGGGAATCTATTTCAGTTAGTAACAGTTCCCCTTTTGGACTGAAAGAGCTGGATCAGTAACACACTGCCATCAATTTTACATCTTGTATCTTGCTATGTTTTATCTGAAGAGTGAAGCTATTTGTTTCATGTCTAGTTGTTATATAAGCACTGCCACTTATTTGGCACCTAACAGTATCTGACTGCATGGCATTAAAAAATGGAAGTACTTTCATGCAGAACTCGCAGCTCTGTGAATTTGACTTGTCTCACTGCAGCATCTTGGTGCAGCTCTTATCTTTGGTGTGCAGGGTTTGGGCTGCACGAGTTTGCAGAAAGGAATGGCCCAGGGCGATCAAACTTTTGTAGAAGCTGGCTGCTCTGTTGTAGTGATAGCAAGAACAGGGGGAAGTGTGTAGAACTGAGCACAGTACAGATTTGGTCTGTTTGCTGGTTGCAAATGGTTCTCCATGTTCAGATTGTTAAAAGGTTGTTGTACTATTTGTAAGAGCTCGATATGTAAAAGCCACAAGAAACACACCGTGTCTGTGCTGCTCAGAAGAGGTAAAGCAGGATGGGATGCTGGCAACTAAGAGAGGGGAAAATGTTCCCCCTGCAGGAAGAAATGTGCCTGTTGCACTTAGCTGAAGAACTCTGTTACTGCGCCCCACAAGTGTGCTGTGTGGGAGGGGACTTGTGGGGATGGAGACACTGCTTAGCTGTGCAAAGGCACTTTCCCATACCTCGAGCTGGCTGGGATCCCTGTGTTAAAAAAGGCAAACCTGGCCTAGCAACCATGAATTCATCTGGATTGCCTGATTCAGGCATGAGCTGGCAGCATGACTGCATGGGGTGTGGTGAAGAGGCAAAGGTAGATGGGTGTGGATAAAGGCTATCCAAAGTGAGCAGTGTGCTGACCAGCTGCTCCCTGGCACCACTGGCTCTGGGGACTGCTGAGAGCTTCAGCAGATCCCTAAAGGAAGTCGTCGTGTGAGGGTGCTGGGTAATCCTGCTATGTATGTTCCTCTCCTGGACGATCTGTCTTCGCAGGCTCACGCTATGGCCTGGTGGTTGCTTCAGCTGGTGCTGCAGGTGATAGGCAGTGTTGCTGCTGTGCTTCTCTTGTGCCATTCTGACCTGCGTGTGTGCTGGCACGAGCATGCCTGGTGAGCTGTGCCTCAGGTAGTGTGGCACAACACTGTAGTGCAAAGGCAGCCTGGCTGCCCTCGAGGAGTACATTTTTGTGTGCAGTTGGCACGCACGGCCTTATGTAAACCATAAGGTGTGTCCAAGAAGCAGAGTGAAGCAATTGCGTGACCCCAGGCACAGGACTTTGAGAAATGTGTTACAAATTTTTTCAGCAGGAGGTGGGGAACAAGGAATAATTGGCATGTTTTCCCCTGCAATTTGTTTATGCAGGTTTCAACTGTAAGGGCTGCTTTGAGAATTTCAACACAAGGCTAAATCCTGCTCTGCGTGGCTGTGGAATGACAAACTGAGGATAATTTTTTCTTTTGTTAAGACACGTGCAAACTGTTTAGAAAGAGGAAAAATGTTTTAAATCTCACAAATACTTTTTTTGCGAGTGAGCTGCTGCATCTCTTCTCACTCCTGGGCTACTTCCAGTGGCATGCAGAAAAGAAATACTTAACAGCATGGAGACTCTCCCGGGCTCAGGGAGTACTGGAAACAAAACCAGACGTAGCAATTTAAATTATCTATTTCTTGTTCCTGCTTTCATTCTTTTTACAAGATGATGGTGAACAGTGCCTTGCTGGACTTCTATTTCAGTTGCATGTAGCATATTCTAGAGTAGCAGAAGACACAGCTGTTATACTGAAGGTGTAAATTAGCTTGTACTCAGGATCACTGCCAGGTGGGAGGGTGGTATGTGAGGCCTACCGAATGGTACAGCTGTGGGTATGCAGTGATGATAATCAATTCAGAGGAGGGCTGCCTCCTGTTGCACCAGCAGAGAACCGATGAGGAGAGAAAATGCCCATGTTAATGCTATTCATGAAGAAGAGAGAAAAGGGGATTAAATTAGCAGTTAGTATCATCAGCCTCAAGAACATCTTACCGCAGTGCGTGGCTGGAGCCTGGTGAGGCTGGGTGGGTACGAGGCAGCACTGGCTGTGTTAGTGCATGAAGTTGGGAGGTGGCTGCTGAGTGAAGCGTCCAGCTTGCCCATGGAAAGCTGCCTGGGGCGGATCTGGAGCTCAGCTGAGTGATAGAGTTCTGGTTTAAACATTCGTCTCCAGCCCTGTACCAACGTGAAAGGAGAGGCAAGATATGCAGGTTGGGCATGCTTAAATGTAGAAAGGAAAGCTGCTCTTCAGCTGAATGCTGTCTTCGTCATATGCTAGACAGAACAACCTGCAAGCTATTGACACAGTAATATAGCACTTCCAGACATGTAAGACCAGCAGCTGGTTGAACAAATCTGTATCACACTGTTTAGGGGTGAGAGTTTTTACCCACACTCTCATTGTGCTGAATAAGAAAATGAGAAACAGAAGCAGCAGAATGCTGTGTCACACAGCAGTGTGGGAGCTGCAACTCAAATGAGGCTCACATACCTACAGTGCTGTCTGTGAGTGACTGGCAGATGAACTTCAGGTATTTCAAGAAATCTGCGTTTTTTTCTGTTTTGCAGACAGAAATACAAAATCTCTACATCAAGAAAAGCCTGCTTCCCTTTTATAGGATTTATTTCTTAAAAACTGTATTACCTTAACGTCTAGGAGTCAGTCAGGGACTATAGCCCCGTTGTGCTTGGCGCCGGATAGATGTAGGCTGTCAGTAAATAGTTGTTGATGAATATGGTTACTTTAACAGATTTGTAAGGCAGCGTTGCCTTTATAGTGTTGTTTTTTTTTTTTTTTTCTTCTGCAAAACTTTATCAGAGATTTCATACTAAATAGTCAGCTTTATCTATTCTGTTTTCAAAAGCTACTTGGTATGTCTTTGGTTCAGTCTGGTCTGATTTAGGTCTGATTTATTGCTACATCCATGGTAGCAATAAGGTGCCCTTAAAATGCTGGCGTGCATATTAGCAAATTATTATCCTTGGGGCTGCTATGTGGGTTTTTTAGTATGCTTTGATCTCTTACTGCATCTTCCCTGAAGACTGGTTTTTAAGTAGCAAACCCAATTAAAACTTTTTACTTTTTTTTTTTTAAAGCACTATACACATTCTTATCTCAACCAGCATTCACATAAACTGTAACTGTTTGCTCTCATAGTTTAAAATACAGTCTTTGTGGTGGCAACTTGTTCCACAGCGTTCAGCTGTGACTGTTGCTAATTAATTCAGTTAATCATTAAAAGAACAGTACTGCTGACTGGTGACAAGGCAGCCTTTGGACCAAAATAAAATTACTGCACAGACTTAAGGTGGGAACTGATGTAGGAATAATAGCAATAGACCACCAGCTGTGTAAGAGATGGCTTTTGTGCTTGTTTATTCTTAGAGGGAGTGGTTTGGAAAGAGGAAGAAAAGAGACTTCCTAGATTTCTATGTGTTATGAACTAAATGAAAACTATTTAGAATAATATCTAGCACAATCCATTTAATGTAATGCATTCTTATTTACCTGTACTTACTTAAAAATGAAAGTTTATAACACAAGCACATTGTTTTGGCTTTTTGGATTATATTAACTGCATATTCCAGTATCCAGATTCTGAATCATAACTGAAAGACGTTTTATTTATAATGATTTCAAACGTCTTTCTCTCTGTTTAATAACTAAAGATGCATAATACATGGCTTAGTTTAGTTGAGATAGCATAGGATTCATGCCACCGAACCACAGTGAATGCTGTAAGAAACGTCCTTCATGCAGGCACACCAGCTCTGCAGTTAAGGATTTGGGTAGGTGAACTGTGAATCTTGCAGCTGAGTTAGACAACTATTTAGTATCATCCAAAAAAAGACATTTCCTTCTTCTGTGCCCCAGATCTTCGAAGCTCAACATGACATATGGTTGCCTTTTCTTACACTTGACCATTTATATGTTCAGAGTGGAGCACTCCGATCTGTTATCAGTGGGATTATCATCCTGTTCCATAGTGCAGCTGAGAGAGTTTGGCTTAATGAGGGGAATTCAAAACCATTTTGGCATGGACACTAAGGTCATTCAGACACAGCTTACGCAGTGCAACAGATGGACTTCTGCAGGCACTTATATCTGATGCCATCCGAAAAACAATGACTGGAGGAAAGCTGGATTGGACCAGCTTGAAGGGAGCCATCGTTCATTCTCATTTCCCAGGAAGTTCAGCTTTCATTCTTGGCCCTCTGTATTTGATGCAGTTTCCACGATTAGCCTGCTCAGTATTGTGAGCCAGACTGATGTACATCGGCAGTACTGCTTTCTGTGTCCACTCTCTTGGGTCAGCTCCTTGTATGACCCTGCTTTGCAGAAGTTAAAAGTACCTCTTCCTAGACGTGCTTTCTTTAGATCCTTTCTCTCTGGCTCATTTTGTCTTGCATGTTTATGCTGTGTGGCCTGGTGCCAGCAGTGAGCGTTGTTGAGTGGTACCTTGTCCAGAGGCCCAGGTGACATGGCATGCTCAGACTGCCAACAGCCAGCTCCATCCAACAGCTCCACTGGGCTGGAGGCTGAGTTCCTTGTTCCCAACTGACGTATGTCCCAAGCAAGCAGTGCTGAAAGAGAGGCTGAACAGTAATATGGGAATGGCCACAGGATGAAAAGACTTACGTAGGTGTTTTCTCCGGCAGTGGTCAGCAGAAGATATCAGGGAGGGAACGTAAACACAAAACAAGAAAACTGCATAGTGCTCCTTTTGTGTTCCCCAGCCTGAAGCAAACAGCAGTGGAAAGGGCTTGCAGGATGAGATGTGGCACATGGGCTGCTAAGTTTTACCAGCCACTGGTTGATTTGTACTTCAAGAACACATCTAATCACTTTTTGAAACCATTTATACAGTTGACACAGGATACTGTGAAAGCTTAAAAGCTTACAGATGTATAATGCTCTTTACATGAAATATATTTGTGTTTGTTTAAAGTCTGCTGCCTGATCAAAAGTAGCAGTAATGAATGAAACTGAATGATGTAAGAGACCAAGCAGTTATTTTGCATGCAGCTTCTCTTGTACAGGCTGCCATTACGTCCATTGTTTTGCCTATGGAAGAAAAAAGGCAAGTTTTGTTGCTGGTACTGCAGGCACTGACTTGAACAAAGATAAGCTCCTTATGTGTTAAAAAAAACCCAAACTTTCTGTTGGTGCATACCAGCAATTTCACTTTGCTCTAAGAAAATTCTCTGTATGCAAGGGATGCAAGGTCAAGGGGCAGCTGACACAAGGTAGTCATAGAACAGCTATTTATTGGTGAGCATAGGCATTGTTAGGGATAACATATTCTGTGTTGTAGGATATGCCCTGCATTATTGATGACTAATATTTTCTCAACCAAAAGAATGCCAGCTGCTAACGTCTCTGTTTCACAGTCATAGACTGTGGCAAGGGGCATAGTTAGGTTACTGTTAGGGTGAAACTGTAAAGGACCCACAGGATCTGCATCCGAACCATTATGGATCCCTTCATTAATATAACTCTCGCGAACAGAATATTCCCTCAGGTACCCACAGTTTGGGAACAAGAATGTTTGCATTTACTTTGGATGATATTCGCAAAATTTTTTCCCTCCACAAAAACAAAATAGCAAACTTCACTTTGGTACCATGAGCTCCCCGAAAGAGTTGCAGAAGACCACTCATTAAGAGATTTTTATTTCTTTTTTTAATAGTTTGAGCTTAAGTGAAATTTTCTCTTTTGGCCTTCTATTGTGGTTCAGAGAAGGAAGTGGTGGTTGTATTCTAAGAGAAAATCTTGATTGCATCATTTGTGTGAAGAAAACAGCACAGTGCTTGCTGAGCAATGTTATTTCCAGAAAGCAACCTCTGCAGGCTGAAATACAGGACGCTTGATTTGCCACAAGCTATGGCTTGCAGCTTGACAGTTTATCAGTGAAAACCCTTCCTTAATTAGTCAGTAAAGTTATTAGTTAGCAAATGCCGACTACGTCTTCCCCACAGGGAAGGGGAAAGTCATTTGGCAAGCTTTGCAGAGCAGGGAGCTGACTGCTGTTGCCTCCTGGTAAAGTGGCTTCAGGTGGAAAGGAGGAGTGGGCACCTTTGTAAGGAAGTCTGATGCTACTCCAGAACATAACCAGACATTAATATGTAACTTTAACAGTAGTTCTATAGGATAATAGTATATTCAATGTAGTTATTACAGCATGTCTTCCAAAATAGCTTTCTATCGGCAGAATTGGTGCAAGGAATCCTTTCTGTAAACTGCTTTTCTCATCATTTATGCTTAAGGCACAGTCAAACTTCCCTATAGTTTTATTTAGTTTCTGAGTCATACTTCTTTTTTTCTCTTTTTAAATAATGACCTTTTTAGTCTCCTAAGAGTAGCAGTGTCACTATACCCCCTAGTTCCTCTCTTCTGCAGGACCTCTTGTCTCACATCACATAGTGCAGCTGATTTGTAGCAAGGTGCCTAAGTGCAGTCCATCAGGCAGTGGCCTTGTTGTCACACCTGTCCAAACACAGCTGCTTCCTATCTGCTGTGGCAGCACCTCTAAACCCTGTATCACCTGTGGGTAGTTACTGAGGAAACTGATTGGAATACCCATCCAAACCTGTCTTCCTTATTTTAAGGGGGAAAAGAGGCAGGGGAGGTCATGAAATACTTGTTGATCTGGGTTACTGCTTTGTGCTGCTGTGAGTATAAGAGTTATACTTTTCTCTTATGTTTCCAGCTGTGGTGTGTTCAGGAAATCTGCAGCTTTGGTCTGAGTATTAGGGCTCCTTGTAATCGTAGAATTGCAAAGATTCAGAAAGACCCCTAACATCAATTGGTCCAGCCATGTGTAAGGCAAAGGGCTAAGAGAGCATGCAAGGGAGCAGTGCAGGATGAGTTGCTGTGCGAATACCGTAGGAATTCAGGATAATTTGAGAGTGCTCTGTTCTGGGGTCAGATAGGAACTTGATGTTTGCTGAAGATAATGCTGTACTTGTGTCCTCTGAAACCTGGGGAATAGGTAGCTGTTTAGCAACGTTGAATTATGTTATTATTTTATGTGATAACTATACGACAACTGCAGCCTTATAACAGGATATAGTATATGTTAATGCTGAATTCTTTCTATGAATGTGATTGTTATCAAATCTAGGTGGGCTTCAAGTTTTGCATCTTAATAGCTTGATTAATTGATAGGATGTTAGTTCATATTTCTTCTACCTTTGGGTACCCAGAGTATGATGCTGTCTGTTTTATTTGAATGAATTCTGAAAATGTTCCATTGTGCCTTCTATAGACTAATGAGAGGAGTCCATAGCACTGCTTGGCTGAGACTGTTTGAGGAAAGGCTGGGGTCACTGGGCCAAGCACAGTGGCATGTGTTGGCTAACTAGCCAGCTTGCAAAAAAACTGCTTTGTTTGATGAGAAATATCACGGTACTAGCTCTATTTTTGAGAAGGAGGACTCAGAATTGCTGAGCTTGTTTGGATCTCTTCCCTGCTTGGTTCTCTTTTTCTTTTTTAAAAATAAAATATGTAATACTGACTTTGGGCTGAAGATGCTTACTTCACTCATGGCCTAAGAATGCATTTCCTGTGCTGTCTGTGCATATTGTGAACATGAGCCAGAGTCCAGCAGTGACTCAGAATTCTTTTTAACAGGCACCTGACTCACATGTACTAATGAACCAGCTTCCTGGGCATGGTGGGTGCTGTTCCGTGAAATAAGTGTCCTTTGGGCACAGTACACTGTATGAGCACCTTGTTCTTGTTGTGTGCAACCCATCATTTTTGGTGATCATAAATCCATGTCTGAATTGCCTCACTATGCAAACTAACGATTATGATAAACAGTATTTTGCCATTGGATCTATGTATTGAGCAAACAGGAAGACCTGGGTTGCTTTTATGGAGCCTCAGGATGTCTTACTCTTGTGACAAGTAGCTACTGGACACCTGGATGATATCTTTGCCCTTGCACCAGAGCACTGCTTCTAAATGTGTCCTTTGTGGAGCTGGGGTCTTGCGACATAAAGAAGACTCACTGGAGTTTCGTGTTCAGCTTGAATATAGTGAGGTGAAGTGGGAGAGTTTATCTTAAGAAAAGTGAAGTGGGAGAGTTTATCTTAAGAAAGCTGTCCATGTTTTGGAGGGCTGCTTAAGATTAAGCAAACTTGACTGTTAAAATATTTTAATTAGCATTTAATTAACCTCACTGTATTTGGGAGTTTGAGAATGATTTGTCTTCTCCCCATCTGGCCCTGAGAAAATTTGTCTCTCTGTAGTGAGTGTGGTAAAACACGGTAATGTCGTCATTATAAAAATGAAATATGTGGCAGAAACCACTTGTGAAAAATGGCCATGGGCAAATGATCTCTTTGTGCAATTAAAACTAGGAATACTTGTTTGTGTGCAGCTGTATATTTTGGAAAGGATAAAGAATATCATAGGGCATAATAATAGTAAAATATCTTAAAAAACAAACAAAACAACATTGTTTTTAGTAAAGTAGAGCATGCTTACCTTTTTTTGATCAAGAACAAGAGAATTTTAGATGTCAGAAGAACTTCATAGGCATGTGGTTCCTAACAGTGAATATGACTCAGGCACGTATTTCCTAATGTTCTCTACTATCATAGAATCATAGAACAGCTTGAGTTGGGAGGGGCCTTGAAGATCATCTAGTTCCAACTTGTGGTGAGGGCAGTGCTGTCAACTGCGTGCTTTGATCTTGAGTGCTTAATTTTAGTCACTTTTTTTCCAAAGTTGAAGCATGAGAACTGCAGTGCTAATTGTACAGATCTGCAAAATACAAAGGTTCTTTATCTGACACAATCATCTGTCTACAATTAACACCTGAATTCAATGAATGTTGTCTCGTACTTGTGAAAGATCACTTCTTCAGATGCCTATAGCTTTGCCAAATTTAGCATTTTAGGCTGATATTTTAATATTTGATATATTTACATCTATATGTATGTATGCTTGAGGGTGAAAATACGTAAACTTTAGGACAATTATTTTTGTGGTTATGATTCATATGTAATGATATTTAGAATTCTCTTTTCCCCACGCCTGTAAATATTAGGAAAAAACATGTAAAGAAGTTACACTAAGAGCATATGTTAAATGCAGGGTGGAAGATGAAGTTTAGCAAATAAGAGTTAGATTTCCCTATGCAACTTGAGTCCAGTACTTTAGGTGGAGAGAGTGGCAGAGGCATCATTCACATACTTACTGTAGACGATAAAAGTAAATACTGAATACTTCAAATACTAATTGAAGGAGGAGTGTTGTGGAGAAAACCCTGTTCCAGTAGTTTGAGACTTACAGTCTAGTGAGCGTGAGGCTGCACACGCAGCTTTTCTTTACGTGTGCTCTAACTAATCCAATTACTTTTTGTCAACGAGTCACTTTACTAGATGTAATAAAACCTAAATCAACAAAATTACTCTCTAGTTTGTCCTTGTGGAGTACTATAGAAATAATAACAAGGAATAACAAGAAATAACTTGCAGTGTCACTTTGTAGTGTACAATCTGACATAGATGCTGTGCTTATATCTAGATACTCCTGCAGCAGTAGTTCAGAAAAGTCCAGCTTTGCAGGTTGATGGGAGTGAGCCAGGCTGGAGGCAGTGGTGGCAGAGGAGGCTGCTGTGGGATGTGCCTGCCACAGGCCTGGCTGCACCGGTGGAGCAACAGGAACAGCCTTACTGCTGCTGACTTCGTCCTTTTTCACGCCTGCTATTTTTACAGGAGAGCCTGGATGTGAGAATGTTCAAACTTCAGCTTGTAGGTTCTCTGTCCATGTTATTTCTTTTTTAAATCTTGGTTTATTTTAATTGTGAATAAAGGAAGAAGCATTGCTTGTAATTATCTATAGTTGCACTTGCATGGAAGAATCTGTCCATAAGCAAAGTTTGACTCCCAACAAGGAAATAAGATTGAGCAGAAGGCAGTGTGGACTCCAAGTGGGAACAGCTTCAGTGACTGTCAGGTGCTGAAGTCCATTCAATAGATTTTATTGTTTGTGACTCTGAGAGGAGCTGGGGGGAGAAAGGGAGGAGAGTCTGATTCCCACCAGCTAAAACATCTCTCTAGCACATTGCACTTCTAGAAGGAAAACATAACTGAAGAAAATGTTTGAGGAGTCTGGAATAATAATTCTAGGACGCTTCTGTGGTCTCTCTGCAGCAACTTTTTTTTAAATAGTGAATTGCAGTGGGAAAAGGAGCATGAGGTGATTTACCTTGTTTATAAGTTGTGTCCTACTTGAACCAGCAGGGGTAGGAGTGGTGTACAGTACCATCCGTAGGGTAGGCAACCCTCAGTTCAAACATGGCAGCTAATTCAGGAATGCTTCTAGAGCTGATTGGTGGTGGAGGCAGCACAGTGCTAATGGCTTTGTGGCCACCCAGGACACCTGTGCCAGCCCTCAAACTTAGCCGTCTCTGGGCGGGTGGCTAACAAATCTTCTGGCAGCGTAGGCTGTTGGCTGTCACAGGGTTGCTGAGCATGTTGCTAATGTGTGTGGGGGAAGTCCATCATGGAGCTCTGTTAAAGTATTTTATTAAGAAGTTTTGTGCGTGGCGTGCATCATTGTCCCATCAGCATGATCTTGGCTTTGTGGCATAGGGAAATAGCTAATCTAGCAATTAAAAGAGTATTGGCTTGTTTTTGCATTCCTTCAGTTGCTCTGAACACAAGCTTATCTTCTTTGGTCTTGAACAAACATTTGAGGCTTGTCAACCTTACGTGGTAGTTGTGCCGAAGCAAAGAAAAGAAATATGGGCAATGTGTAAAGCAATAGCGTTTGGCTCTGGCAATTACGGTGGGTAAGATTGATTTTTATATCATGTAGCAATTTCTGCCATACGACTGTTGCTTTTTGCCAGGAAATTGGTTTTGCAGGCCTGGTCTATTTTTTCCTTTGGCTGCAAGACCGAGTGTATGGGTTGTCCTTTAATGTCCTGTGTGCTTAGGAGGTAGTGCAGTCTGGCAATGGGCAGTGAAATAAGAGGTGACTGCAGCAGGCTGTGGGACCTGTAAAGGCTGGTGCCCATAGTGCTGCCCAGTAAGGTGCAGCAATATTAGCAAGAGGAAAAGCAAGTGCTTATGTTACAGCTGGTGTGCAGTATTCACTGTGTTAGAAATGCTTCAGGAAAAGTCCTTTGTGGATTTAGGAGGTATTAAGAATAACACAAACCAAGGAAAGCTTTTTTTTCCTTTTTTCTTTTATTTTTTTTCCTCCAGCCAACGTGATCTTGCACTTTATCTGCAGTGGAGTCTGAAATCCAACATCCTACTGTATTGTGTTGACCTACAGTCAAACAACTTCCTTATTGGTCTTGATAAGAGTTAAACAACCTCCTGCATTCAAAAGGCCATACAACTGGCTTCTAATTTCAAACCAATAATCTTATTTCCTGAGAAAGCAATCATGCTGTATCAGCTAAAATGATTATTGTAAGACACAGCAGTAATTTGCTTCTACTGGGTATGCAGTGTCTTAGTGTGAAATCTTATGTTCCAAAGGTGTCAGCTATGTAGCAGGCACTGTAACTTGCAGGAGGAGTTTGAATGGAACTGTTGATACATTTTTGAAAGTCACATACATCCTTTAAAGTCGATGAAGTTCTCACTTGAATGGCTTACTGCAGTAATTTTTTTTTTTTCCTGTGGCCTGAATGTTGCACAAGCATCATAACTGCTGTTATAATCATCACCCAGTGAGTAACAAATGAAGTAGAAATGGGTCTAGCCTGGACAGTGGCGTGGAGAACTGGAATTCCTTGACATACTGACTCCACCTGGCCTTCTACCTTTTCCAAAATTACTTCTCTAGGTTGTCAAGGCTTAAGTCATTTCATCTGAGTTTATAACACAGGTTTGTTGCCCCATGCTCTCTCTAGGTCTGCCTGCTAGGTCTGGGAACTTTATTTTTTGCATCATGAGTGTGAGGAATGTATATCAAATATGTATAGAACAGTTATGCACTGGGTTTAGGATACTGGCAAACTTAAGCAAAATGATGAAGCCACATTAAGAAAAGGATACTCTATAACTTTGTTTTGAAAAAAAAAAAAAACCTTTCCTAAAGTACAGCAGAGCTGCTCTGGCTTTGAGTGATGAACCTGACCTGACAGGCTATTGGGTGGTACTGGAGCATGAGGTTGTGTTGTTATGATTTCCTAAAAACTGAAATGGTGAAAGGGCTCTCTAGCTCTCTTTTCTTCAAGTATTCAGTTTGCTAGCAGCAATAGTAGATTTATGTGCTTGCCAAATTACCAAACTGTTAACCCATTTTAGCTGACTACATGCTGGTTCCAACATGGTTCCTGGATAATGCTACTCCTTCATTGACTTATTCAGGACTGTGGCTTGTTTGGTACTTCATGTTGTTTTGTTGTTGATTTTTCTTTTCTTTTCTTTCCTTTTTTTTTTTTTTTTTTTTTTTTTTTTTTTTTGCTTCTTTGCAGGCACTGAGAATGCTGCTGGGGTAGGTTTTGGCAACTCTGCTTTAGGACAACATGTTCTGTTAATGGCAATTTCTAGCAAATTCAGAGAAAGCAACAATGCTGCACCTGAGTTACAGGCCATTAGTAGTGAACTTAGTCCTGAGCTGCAAGCCAGCTTGTGAGTATAAGCCTAGAGAAGCTGTAACAGCTATCATAGTCTTTCTGGGCCAACAGGATCTGTAATTCATAGGCAAGGAGATGAATATAGATGGCACTAGCTTTACCCTGCACCTCCTCTCCCAGTAGCTTCCCTCCTCCACTTTTTTTTTCCAACCAGGGGATTTCCTGTCCTTGATGTGTGTAGTCTGTAGTGGCACCCATCGGACTCCCTTTCCACATATTTGTTCCCCCACACCATTCTGAGTGTTTTCCAGCTTCTCTAGGGCATGGTTTGGCACAGTTCTCCATTGTTTGTGTGAGAAACTACCGTGCACGTTTGTTCTGCACTGGCTCCTGATGGCTTCATTTACTGGACTCAGTCTTCTATATCAGAAGAGATTATAAACACTGTTTTCCCCCTTCTCCATCCTGCTTTCTATGTGATGAGTTTTGTTTAAAAAAAGTATTTTTGCCACCTGCTCCTGAAGCTATCATTTCCCAAGCTGAAGGCTCATAACCTGCCTGACTTTACTCATGCCTCCAGTCATCCTTACTGTCTCCTCTGAAACTTTCACATACTGCGATAAGGGAACTAGACTACATGTAGCACTTTAGGCCTGGGCGAAGCATGGATTTGTTCAATAGAATAATGTTGTTTGCTTTTTGTTCTGTTTTTAATAACAAAATTGGTTTTTGGTGGCAGCCAATAATGGAGATTGGTGTTTTCAAGGACTTAGTCAAAACCTTGGCCATGTTTTTGAGAAATAGTCATTAGGAGCACTTTCCTCTAAAGTGAGAGAATATGATCCTTTTTTACAATGGAGATGCTAGTTATACCTGTTTGGAGGTATGCATGAACCTAGTAACTTAAAAATGACATTCTACAGTTTTGTGACAGGGACTTGCTCGTAACGTTCCTATAAGCAATAGGAATCTGCCATTGCTGTGACATCTCAGATATATCTTCTTACTACTTTGTTTATGGAACTGCATTTTTCCTCTTATTGTAACTGTCCAGGCTGTTACACACGGTGTAGCAATTATATTCCCTTTAGCTATATATTTGAATGACAAAAGGAGCTACTGTTACACATCTCAGCCTATGTGAGCCCTACCAGCTTCACAAGCCATCTTTTTTGCTTATTATCAGCTTTGGAGAATCACTTGTACTTAGCAAATTCCAGAAATTTATGCTTGAATGCATCTTGCAAAAATATTAGAAATACCTGTTGTGTGGTTGTTGTTTCATATAGGCTCACAGACATAAGCTCCAGGGCATTTATTTCTGATAGCACATATAAACTGTGTCTTGGTGGATGGATGGAGGCTGGAAGGGAGCTTCCTGTGCTCACAGACTGCTCAGGCTGTCCCGTGTCATCTTAAGGAAGTTTTGGAGCTTGAAGTGCTGATAGATATTCTCTGAAACACATAGCTTCTGATTGCAAGGCTGTTCCTGAGTTCCTGCTGGCCAATGAGGCAATACTGAGTGCTGAAGCCATGTGGATGGTTGCCCTGCCATGCTAACAAACATGTAATTAGATAGTTTGTGAATCTAACAATATCATGGTTAACAGACGTTTCTCCCTCCATCTGAAACATGCATTCAATAAATGTGAAGTATGTTATTGTGCATCTCTTAATGGTATGTTTTTGATATTTCCACTCTCTAGTTGCTACTTGCCTCTTCAGGCCTGGCTGAACTGGAAGAAGAAATGCTCTAGAAATTGAAGGAATGAGGCTTTAAAGACAGGTTAAAATATGTTGGGTGAGGCTTTAGTGAAAATGGGTAGCATTTGTGAGGGAGTAATTAAGGCAAGAAGTATGGAAGTGGAAAAAAACTGAAAACTACTTAGAGATGCTTGGTGAACCCTTGTGCCATATACGCAGGCAGGTTTGCAGTAGCAAGGAAAAGCATGCACTTGTTCTAGTGTTCTTTTTCTTCCTTTCATTCCGTGGTGACTCCTGAACTTATCGGCTGCCAAATTTAACCTACAGCAACATATCTCAAATATATTTAAGTTCCTACAAGTTTCCTAGAAAAATCAGCAGCTGGGTGGAAGAAAAATGCCCAATTAGTGCTTCCCACTGAGAAAGGGCAACTACGTCTTGGCTCCGGTCACTTCTGCCAGGCATCAGTCAGCTGGTCAGTGAGCACACGTCTCACACACACTGGTCAGCCAGAAAAGCATCACTGCCCAGATGTCGCTTGTCTGGCTTCACAGAGTAGTGGAAGTGCTAGGAGATAAGTGAGCTAAGAAGCCCAGGACACGTCTGTAGGAAAAGAGGCTTTAGGAAACATAATTTTGAGAATACTGTAGAGAAGTTTCGTATGATGGTATGGGAGAGGCTGCTAGAAAGCTACTACTGGAGCTTCTGTTCTGCTTTGAAGAAGTGGTCAGTATGTCTTAATTGCAGTAATGTCAACCAATTTGTGCCTGATGTATGTGCGTTTGGCTTTTGTAAGGGAAAATGTTAATCTAGATGTGAAGTGATAAGGAGACAATTTGAAAATATTTCATCTACTTATGAAGATTCTTCCAAAGGAAAGATGGACAGTTAAGAAAAATGAAGCAAATAGCATTATTAGCACTTCTTGATTGAAAGTGTATTTTCTTTAAATGACTTTAGTGTTTTTGTGGTGATTTTTTTTGAGACCTAAGTTTTCTAACACTTAACCTATGCTAATTCTTTTTATTTCAGTGGGGATCTGGGGAGGGGGGAAAAAACCAGTGTAGTGGATAACATATTATTTAAGTGACCATCTAAATCTGTGGCCATTTACTTTGTTTCAGATCGCTTGGCCAAATGCTCATTTCTTCATAGCCCTGAGTTAGTGCTTTGCTGTATTCGTAGTTATGTGAGTTAGAGCTAAAAGATGTGACTGTGGACTGAAAAATGGAAGTATGCTGTCTCATTAGCTAAGGCCTGAAATGAGTGCCAGTATTGAAAACCCCTAGAATATGAGCTGGTGTTTATCCAGCGGGTAAACGTTAACTTGCTGGATATATTCCTGTATTCTAGGATTTCAAAGTTGAGAAGGCTTAATTAGTTTGTTCTTGATCCATTTTGTGTCATTTTGGGGATGATTAATGATTTTTCCCATTTGGTTTTACGTCCCTTTTAAATCACTTTATGGCTGTCTAGCTCTGTGATAGATAGCTTTCTCATGGTAATAAAACTGGTGGAAAACATTAGGCACGCATACACAGTCCCTTCCTCCCCCTCAGACTGGTAAAACAAGAAGATAATCAATGTAATTGGTGTATTGTCTACTGTCAGCTTTCAGGAGGCTGTGGAGTATTTTAGGATGTGGTGAATTAAGGAAAAAAAAGTGTTTATTTTTATGTAACTCAAGGGCTCACAAGTTTATAGGTTGGATAGTGAATAACACCTCAATAAATGGGTTTAAAAACAAGCAATCTGCTTTCGAAGTGAGCATCACAGTTCCATAATGCAAAGGCAGTTTTAGAGGCCCTTGTTTAGTAAAAATATCAAAGCAGTAAGAAATGTGGCTAGTGTTGTTTTGGAGAAAAACTGATGAAAATTGATGTTGTAACCTTTCCATGTGACTGCTCCTTGTGGCATCACAGTACTTCCTTGTTTGGTTGGTTTACTTAGGTAAACGTGTCTTCATAGAATGGTACACTGGTGATGGTAAGGTGGTTTTAATGAAGAGATCAGAGAGTGGGGGGAAAAAAAGCTCTAAGTCCCTACATTCTTTTGAGACCTGAGGATTTCCAAAGCAATGACAGTTGTCCCCACCGTTCTGGTTGAGCAGCACACTCACTGCTCTGACACAGCATGTACCTTCACTCTGTGATGTTCTTGTGCTTCGTGCCAGAATGCTGGCTGCTAGAACCTGTTTAGTATGGATCCTATCCCCTATGGCATGGAATGGAATGGAAGTTGTTCTCCTGTGCTGGAGAGAGGGAGCAAACCTCAGGGTTGGTGCAGAGACTGGGGGAGTCCTGGCCTGGCCCATGTAGGCTTGTATAGGGATGTGCTTGATAGTCTGCTCTCCTGTGGGACTGTGTAATGATAGCACTGATGATAGTGGTCCTTACTGCTGCAGTCATGCTGCTGGTGAGATGATGTGTGAAGGGATGGCATTGATGGCAGCTTCTCAGCAATGCCAGGAGGTTATTGCCAGGAACTTCAGGCCACCTGTGCAAGTACTTGTGAAGTTGTTCTCTTGAATAACTATGGAACAGGTGTGATTATGATCAAGAGGTTATTCTGGCTTGCAGACTTACACCTGGTGATTCCATCTAAATACGTCCATGCTCGTGTTATATGAAATACGAATGTAATGCCTTTTATGAAAATTTCTTATTTTTGAAGATGGAAGGTGTAATTTATTTTAATTGCATACTGCAACGTGGGGAGACTAAACATAACTAAAATGCTTAACCTGAATGAGAGGTGGCTTTCTCTCATTCAGTGATCTATTTCAAACTACAAAGGATTTTAAACCTCATCAATATCAATTTCTTCAGAGTGCTAACATCAGTAGGAGACCCTGGTTAATGATGGGGCTCACATACTTTTACAGTGGAATGACTTTCCTTGATACATGTAGCACTCTATAAACGTGGCTGTAACATTCTCACTTGGATTTTGAAGGGTGTTTGCAAAGTGCCGTGTAATGGAGAACTCTGGACTTAGAAGTACTGTGTTTGCTTATACTTATTTGTTATTCTGCTGGGAAAAACAAGCATGTAGTGAAACAAGGAATCATTTGTCTAGCAGAATCTTTATTTTGTGGTTTTCAAATTCACTTGGTAAAGAGATGAAATCGGTGAAAACTGATGAATTGTACTGGAGGAAAAGTGACCAGGAAATGCTCATCACTGAGTAATGAGGAGGCTGCTCTATCCTTATATCTACAGTGAGGGGATGTCTGCCTTTCCCTAAGATAAGTGAACAAATCACATGCTTGACATACTGTATGTCTTTATCTCTGTGCTGAAGGAAGTTGTCCTGGAGACATAATCTTAAAAGCTAAGTCAAGGTGCCAAGACATTGAAGTTGGTTTTTGGGTGGGATTAATAATGAGTCACAAGAAACTGTAACCTCAGGTTTAAGGCAGATCATCTAAGCAAGGGGCATTGCTAGGAAGGGATGTAAAATGTTTTTTATATCTCCTAGGCCAGCAGGGACAAGTTTAAACCAAGTGCAACAGAAAATCCATTCAAGACTGGAACATTTGATATTTGTTAAGGTATTGGAAGATGGACTCTGCTCTAAAATGATGTTCCCTTTGCTCTCGCTTCGGTTTCTATTTACAGATTTGTCTTTTATAAAGTAGTTTCTTTTTGCATAGTGGAGAATGAAGTAGAAATGTAAAGGTACAGAAATCTCTAACACTGAAGCAGAGCTCAAGATTATATACAAACTGTTTTAAACTCTGTCATCTTTAAAGAATTATGTTTTCTAAATAGGAGAGAACAAACACTTTCAATTAGGAATCAGAAACTGGTGATCAAGTCACTGTGGAGTAAAAACAGGAAAAACTAGTCCTAACTTTTTCTGCCTTATTAAAAACAGTCAGGAGAAATGCTTTATTAACGTCTGTTACTTTACTGGTGTAAGACCAGCAGGTACAAGAAAGGAAGCACAATTTCTAGGCTTTCCTGTGTGGGAGGCAGAGTCCAGTCAATTGATGCTCTGTGAGATGATGTCTTGGGCTGTTATTTAGAAGCTTCCTTGTGTAGGTTGGGGGGGGGAAGGGGAAGAGTGAAGAGGGGAGATAAATGACAGGAACAAACAAACAAAAAGCTCAGAAAAACAAACAAAAAATCCCAAAACATCAGACCAAAAAATGATCTTAATCCAAACAATCTCTCTTTCGAAGGGGAGAGATGGGGAAACAAACTCAACCCTCTGTATCTTAAGCATGTTGTATTCTGTTTTAAAGGAATCTTGCGGAGTAAAGTTGTGGCTGCTTTTCTTATTGATTACTATCAACCTGGAAGAAATAAATATTAGTTAGACAAATTTAAAGAGACTCTGCTCATATTGTAAATTGTATTGGCAATATCTTGCCCTCCATGAGAATGTAATTTTAGATGAACTGAAGGAATGATGCTCAGCCTCTTAATTAGCACAGTGTGCAAGATAATGTATGTACTTAAAGGTTACTGTGAGGTCTTCTGCTATAATTAGCACTGACCAAAACAGACTTTTCATTTAATCAGCTCCCTCAGAAATGATGTTCCAAGGTTAAGGGATCACCATTTTTCAAGATAGATGTCAATAAGGAATGAAGACAGCCTACAGTTTTGTAGACTGCCTTATCTCTGCCATTCTTTAAATCCAGTAGGCTTGGACCCTTTAAGTTTGAAGAAAACAAAAGAAGATTTGTCTTACTAAGACAAATCAACAGAAGCAGAATTTTAAAGATGGGAAATATTCTAATATCTCTGAAATGCCTTTGGGACTTGATTACATTCTAGTGTTGCTTTCTTTTTAATATAGACTTATGGAAAACTGAAGTGAAATAAATGGTGGAAGTGTAGGGGTATTCCTATATGCAGAAATTGAAATAGTGACAGCTGAGATAATGTGAGGTGCTAATTTCACAGGTGTAAAAATCTAGAAAGAGATGGATCATGTAACTAATGTCCTTAACAGACTTTTGTTCTGAAATGTGCTTCCCCTTTCCTGGGGGGTTCATGTCTGGTGTGAAGAGAAATCTCTGGAAACTGCTAGTTAGATGTATTCTAGCAGTGCAGTGAAAGCTTGATGGCTAACATGAGGCTAGGACGTGTCCTGTACGTGTTTTCTCAAGCTTACAACCCAAGCACAGAAATAAGGTTAAAATCCTGTACATGAAGGTAGCTGCTTCTGGCTGTAAAAGCAGAGTATTAGAAGGAAACGATACTGGAGATCCTTCCACCTTTTCATAGCTTATCCGTAGGCTCTGTGCAAATGAGATCTGATTACATTTGTTAATGAACTGAAAATTTTTTAAGTGGCTAAGGATTTGCTTTGTGGCATGGCTTAGTTTGTGTAAAATGGACAAATGTAAACATCTGAAGTGAGACTGCATCTTCTCTCTGTGGGTTCTTGTTTGTTTTTGTAACCTGTGGTAAGGCACATGATAGTTATCTGAGAATGGCAAGCACAGTGAAGAGGGGGCACGTTACCACTGTGTGTGGGGAATACCCTTTCTGTACGTCCCTAGGAAGCAGCCTTGGGATGCTGAGCAGAAGTCAATCCTGTGCTTTGGTGTCCCCAGCACTGTCCAGCAGGCAGGAGCCATGCTGTGCTGCTGCCACAGTGTTGTGTCCCTCTTTGCTTGCCACTGGTCAGGAAACTTGCATCTGCCCTTCTCTTGTTATCCGCTTCCTTTCATGTCCCCTCCTTCCATTTGCAAATGATATGACTTTGTCTACTTAAATAAGGGAATAACAGCTAGAGAGTGAGACCTGTGGGGCAGGAACTGGCCACTGTATGACCAGTTGGTGCAGTAACTAGAGAACAAGGCCCACGGCCATCCTGATGAGCAAAGCCGGAGGAGGCTTTGCTATAGATCTCCAAAACTAAAAAGCACTGCCTTTGTGCTGCTCCCAAGAGTTCAGTGCAGGAGCTCTCAGGCTTGTATCCTTCTGTGTGAATGCTGAGTGCTGGCAGCCTTCCTGCGAAGCTCAAACAATAGCATTAGCACCTATGGGGCTGACACGGGGGGCTGACACAGGAAAGCGTGAGTACTACCAATTATAAATCCACTGTGTGGAAAAAGCATGGTTCCTTGCACTTTCACCCTGAGCATTTATATATAGACCGTACCTAACTTGTCTCTTTCTCCAATCTGGAAGGTGTCTCAGTGATTCTCAAGCTACTGGCCTTTACTCCCATCTGATTTTCAAATTAACTGTGAGATTCAGGATGCGATAGAGAAAGATCTGAAACGTTCACAATGAGCTCAGCTTTCCAACTTGCAGCGAGCTAGAAATACATATGAAGACAAAAGATGGAAATCCTACAAATCGTCAGTGAATGCCCGTGTTCTGCAGTTCAGGAAATACGCTTTGGCTTACGCATCCCTCTTGATGTAGAGTTCCCCAGCAGCCTTGCAGAACAGTTTGACAGTGATTACTTTAGTAACACCACTTCCACGGCTTAGGCAGCTTTGGGCAGCTTGTCTTAGTGTTGTCTTTCTGCTCAGTGCTCTTAGCAATTACAGTATAACTCCCTAATTATCCTGCTTCACAACAACTTTCCTTCTCTCCTGCTGCAGTGATTGAAAGGGTGAAGTGAATAGAATAGAACAAGGATTTACATTTCTGAAGTTTGTTAAAAATGAAGTCCTGATGATAAACTAAAATGCATTACAAAAGAAAAATATTTTGATTATCAGTTTCCTGTGGCTACATCCTCCTGTTTTATGCTAGTGCACACCGCACACGCTCTTCCTTTAAATCTCAGGTGGGAATATGACTATGATGACAATTAAGGCTACTGTGCTGAAACTGCTATTTTGTGAGTAAGGCAAGGCAAAGTGGGCATCTAGTTTTATTTTCTTAGTTTCTCTCTGTCTGATTTTTTTCAGTGTCCAAAACCTGTATGGAGGTCATAGAAATAGTACTGATGTTTCCAAAAGCCCAGTATTATTCTGCTACATCCTACTGAGAGTTAAGCTGTCCTGCCCATGTCATGGGAACTGCACTCCTTGTGAGCGCGTTGCAGTGAGGCTGGCAAATACCAACTGGGATTATAAAGCCTCAGTTCTGAAAGGAAAACTGCAGAGATGAGGAAGTATAGGTTGAGCAACCATGAGCTCAGAGGCAGTAGGAGGATGCATTATGCTCCTCTCAGTGCTGTTATGCCTTGTTTCAATTGACATTGGATTCTTCACTTGGATTTGAGTCTCCTAATTGCTTTGCAGTTCAATTAAAGGACTTAGTGTATTAATAAAAACAAACAAATGAAAAAAAACTGCACAAAAATAGATCTTGCAACTGGGGAAAATGCTTTTGTGCATTATAGATGCATTTTTAATGTTTCATCCCACTTAAATGATTGTAGCAGAATGCAGGCTTGTGTTTTTGGATGTACTGGAGAAAGAAAACAGAAATGTTTTGTTAACATATGATTGTACTGTTTACGTAGGTAATCTCTAGTATTATGACATAAAAAGATCTGTTAGCGTTTGTTAGGATAAAAAAAGTACTTTTCCTTATGTTATTAGAAAGGCACATATCCCTGTTAGGGAAACAAAGTGACTGCTAAACACTTATTCTGTTGTTGATGGAAATGTCATGTTCAGCTGTGATGTGTCAAGTATGAATGCAAAAGATCTGCCATTCCACAAGAGCTGTCTACAGTATCTCCCAATGACAGTGAAGCCAAACCTATCTGCTGTGTGTCAGTCAATATTTGCAATTGTTTAGTTTTCTTGATGGACGTTTATATAAATAGTGGTTCATTGTCCCTTAAGTGGATGTCATCGTCTTGAGAGACATAATCTCCCAGGGGGGAAAAAACAATCACAGCAAACCCATCATCACTTTGTATACTGAGGGACTCTTGTTTTCTTTTTATTTCTCTGTGAAACTGTGCGTGACACTGATTTTTTTTTTTGTTGTTTTTTTTCCTGCTATTTTTTTCCTCAGTGAAGTTTAAGATGGTCACATTTTCCTCATCACGTCCTTTATAGAAAGCAGAAACATGAACACGTATAGAGTATCTCTTCCAGTGCGTAGTTATTAATAGAAATTAACAGTTCTTTTCCCTCCAAGTAAAATTAAAATTTTAAAATCAAAGCTATACAGCTAAAATGTGAAGATGCTAAGCATTCCAGTGAAATTCAAGAACTTGCATGGATCTGGACCAGTTCTTAACTGTAGTTCAAAATTCGGATATAGTATGAAAGGGCCATCGGTGCATTCAGCTCATCTGTAGCAGCTCCCCTGACTTCCGTGATCTTTTGACAAACAGTTGTCATGACAGGAGCCAGCTGTGCTCTTTGTAGCCTGGGCAGCTGGGAATCACTAGGCTATTCAGTATTGAAATTTGCTTACACAGCACAGCAATAGGTGATGTATACTTGTGTGCCAGCGTTTCTTTAGGAAAGAACAATGTTTGATCAACAGCGTCTTATGGTGCACTTCAGCAAATGTATCTTTGCTTTGGTAGATTACTGACAAGTCCTGTGCTTGTCAACTGTTGCACTCCACATAAAATAAATTGTGGTTTCAGTAGCGCTCTTACCCCCAAAAATGCCTTTGCTCCTCAGTGGCTTTGTAAGACAAGTTTTACTTCTGTGTCTCATAGTCTTAATTTTAAAATGGGTTGTATGAGGAAGCCTCTCAAAGGACCATATATCTACACAAGTGAACTTTTATTTATAACAGAGTGGGGTAGGTCCATCAGCAGGAAGGATGCATTTTTTTTCTGTAAGAAACAAATAAGAAAATCAAAACAAGGAAAAGGTTTATTTTAGCTGTGCTTACTAATTAAAGGAGATTTAAAAGACAAAAGATGGGAAGAGGACTGTTTAACTTCTGCCTGCAACTGTTTTTCTGGCTCAGTGCTAGGAAAATCTCTTCCTGTGCCTTTGCAGTCAAGAGGGCAGGGCGGGGGGGAGAGGGGGTAATTTTGGGGTCATTGAGGTCTTTGAAAACGTTAGCTTCAACCAGTAAAAAGCCAATTGCTCCTAGTGCCTAGGTGAGGAGCTGACCGTCCATTAGCCTGAAAAAGAGAGGGAGAAGGAAGAACCAGTATGGCAGTGAGATGTTTTAAAATGTGTCCTGAAATAATAATTATATTTTTGCAATGGGCAGTTCTGGATATGAGAGAATGAACTGTGTCCTGAAAAGCTTGCCTGCTGCCCTGTGACACACACCACCCAATGCTGGGGCAGCAGCCCTCAGCCTTATGCTGCCCATGCCATGCTGCTGTGCCAGCCTCCTGCCGTGGGGGAGCTGAGCTGGCAGTTGCAAGTCTGTGGTTCTCCCACTTGACTTTCAGGACTTCAGAGATGTTGGACAATTTCATGTGCAGGCTGCGTGAGGGGAGAAATGTTTGTGCTCTCTTCTTTTTCAGGAAATTCAGTTCCAAAGTGGGTGTCTTCAGTGGCAGAGGAGTACAATTTCCTCTATTTTGGCATTTCTTTTCTTGGAAAAAAAAATTACACTACCTAATAACTGAACAGACCTTTGGGGGACAAAAATAATTAACACTGTTTTCTTTGTGCGTACATATCTATGCATTTGTAAAACTTTTCTGTGTTTAAAACTAGTTAGGAACCAATTATTAAACAAAACTTAAAACAAAGCAAAACATGTTTGTACCTTGCTTACGTTCCAAAGCCTCTGCAACACAGTAGAAACTAGCAGAATAAATGGATAGAAATGGGACTAGTTGGTTAAATAATTATAGCAATATTTGAAAGAAAGGCAGTTAGCAAACTGCTGTGCGTGCAGGACTGGGACGTGCTGTAGTGGTAGCGTGACATCTATACTGCCAGGCCAGCCATGTGATGCTGTCAGTGTAGGGAAGAACACTAATGGATCCACACCATCACAGGCTGGGGGATGTGCTGCCCTGGGCAGACAGCTGAGGGGCAGGAGAATGAAGCTTGTTCAGGAAGTCTGGCTGTTAGTTCCAGTGCTTATGTTCCAATAATTAATCTCCTGTTGTGATGCTGGTAAATTCTTCTAAATGCTCAATGCCTAAACAGCTGATGTACAACCGAATAGCTTCACGTGTTTTCAGTGAGTCAAACAGCATATTTAGAATAACTCCTAAAGAGTTTTGTTTCCAGCCCACAGTAAGAGGTGGGGTGGGAAGAGGAATTATCTGTGATGCACAGCAGCCAGGCTCTGGCGTCTGGTTAATAGTTTTAGTGCATAAATGCCCATTTCATGAATCTGTTCCTGGCTTATCTGCAAGAAATTGTATTGCCTTGAGGACTGTGCTGCAGTATCAATAAGTCGTTGCAGCTGTATATAAAGGTTTTGTGGACCTCATTTCAGAAAGTTCTCATGTGTAGAAGGTAGAATGTTAATGTTTTTGAAACAGCTATGATTCAACGAAGGTCTTATTAAAATGCTTCATAAACTGCAGTAACAATTTAGATTTTCTCTTCCTATTCCATTTAGTTGAACTTCCTATTAACAATGAGAAATCTGCGTTGTAACATGTTGGTATATGACAATGTAGGATGCACTGGTTACTGGATCAGGGCCCTAGGTGAGCCAGAGACAGATCTCTCATAAGTGGCTTTTATTAATAAATGCACTCAATGGTAATATTCCTGTACCTCAGTAGTGCTTTTCCTGTTTATTTGTTGCCCCCTTTTGCCCCCCACCCCTAATATTATAGGAGTTGTCCAAGATGAGTAATCTTGAGCAATGCCCTTTGCTGGTGATGCCTGGATGTCAGTAGTATTTATCTGTGATGCAGCCTCAGGGATTGCTGTATCCACTGCCCAAGGGCTTGCAAGGAATGCATTAGATAATGACAAACTGCAGTGCACTGTGCTCAGAGAGCTAATGAGGTGCTTTGTTCTTCAGCATTGTTTTTCATACACATCTTTCACATATAGAAATGAGGAGTTTTGCTGACAACATGTGCATTTAAAAGGATGTGAATTTCTGATGCAAGTGTAGGTACTAATATCTGAACCATAATGATTTCATTATGTCCTCCAGTCAGAACATCAGGCTGTCTTTGGGGGAAATGGGCGTTCTGTATGTAATGAATAAGATTATTGGAGGGAATTGAGGATGCCCTTTTTTAAGGGGGTGTCATGATGTTCTATGACTAGGTGAAGGAACAAATTCATAAAGATGTTAAATTCATAAATTCATAAAAAATGTTAAATTCATAAAGACACATCTGAGAACGTGCCTCTGCTTGGTACTAGGCGCCTCTATTGAGTGCTAAGGCTGCATTTCTTCAAAGTGAATGTAACCATGTGGTGAATGTGCAGGAAATATAATTTTAATCTTGTCCTTCTTTTTTGTGCAGTAATAAAATCTCACTGTGCTACTTTAAAGGGCTGGTAATTTCAGACTACAGCTCTGGGAAAGAATGGGGAAAATGTGCATTTAAGAAAATGATGCTTCTAATATTACCAAAATGTGAGATCAGCTACTGGAAAGGTTGTATGTTGTTATCTGTGTTAAAGGATGCTGTTCTGAGTGCTATAAAATGCACTGACATGCCTAAATTGTCTCTGCTGTTGTATAGACTCTTACTCTATGTTCATTCTTGCTGTGTCTGATCATTTTGCAGTAGTAAATGAAGTGAAATGGAAAAGTGTCTGCCTGGTGCTCTGCTTCTCTTCTCTTAAAACGACATTTTTGTAGGTTATGTTTGAGACTTTTTTTTTAACTGTATGTATATACAGACTTGCATATGTTGCTATGCAGTTGTGCTGAGAGGTTAAGAGCTAAAAACTGGCATGGTTTGTGACATTTCATGATCCAGCTGATTCTTGAGATAACTTAGTGTTGTTCCCTGCTAAGCCTGATGCATCTTGTTGCTTTTGCCAGAAGAGCAACACTGTTTGTAGAGATCCTGAGCATTGCCAAGTACTATTTAATGACACAACCTGGGGTTATTCTAACAATGATCTCCAACCTGAAAGAGAAATCTCCATAACATAAAACTTCCTTAATTCTTTCTTCGTGTATTAGAGTCAAACTGGGGCTCTACTTCTCACCAGATTGCTATAGATGTTGTGGATTTATTGATTTAAAGTAGTGTATGTCCTCACCAGACTGTTTGTTCCCCTCATGATGGAGATGAAGGTGAGTACTTGTGCTCCTCACACAGTAGAGGTGTGATAAAAGAAGAATTGCAGGTTGTCTGATGCAACTGCAGGAAATATTTCGTTTCCTTCTACTCTGCTGTTGCGGTGACATTGACAGCAGTCATCTTCCAGAAGGTAACTTAAATGCAGCATTAATAATGCCAGCAGTACCAGTGCTAGGATACAAGGGTGGGAGATAAGGTAAAGGATGGAGAGCAGGGGCATTTCTGCTTCTGGTAAATCTCTGTTCTGAAAATGAACTGCAAAAGTTTTTTTTTAAATACTTCTGTTGCACAGATTAGCACAAGTGTATCTAGGAAGTATTCCTTTTGCAAAAAAAAACTCAATGTGGATGCAGTAACAGGGAAGTAGGAGGAATGAGACTTCAAATTACTTGTCCTGCTGAGCTGTGGATGGCTTCCAGACCACAGACTGATCACTGGTGTGAATGGTTACTTGAAGGTGTCGAATAATACTATTTCTTTTTCCCCTGGTATTTGGAAATGTAGCTATAAGATCTCTTGAGATAAGCATGGATTAGCCAAATTCAGAACTTCGATCTGTGTATGCACTCCTTCCACAGCTGTATAGACTTTGAATGTGAGATACCTGACTTTCCTATGTAAAAAGAAGTGCTAGAGCACAGCAATCAGGGCGTGCAGCAGTTAGCTGCGCTCCAGCTTGTTAGCATTCCTATCATAACCTACAGCCTGTAACTCTGAGCAGAAAATAGGTCTGATCAGTCCCAGCTCTGTGCTAACGTGCAAGGGGGTCTCTAAATGTTACAGCACAGTGTTTTTCCAGCCACTCTTTCTGACAATTCCTAATCTGCTGAACTTTTTGATGATTTTTTACGCTTGGATGCCAGCTACACAGCACAGGGTTAATACACTGATTTTTTGTTTATTCATTTATGGCAAAACTGAATGTTCTCCTCTTCAGAGTGTGAGTTTAAATATCATCTTAATGCACAGAAGTGTCTACATAGTTTTCCCTCTATGCCTGTCTACTGTTAGACTTCTCTGCTTTAGTTGTTCATATTCTTTGAGCAGGAAAGAAAGGGATGGATTAAGTCTTCGTTTTGTGCAAAGTCAGCCAACCAAAACCACTTCAGTCTTTGAGCTTCATGTTCTTTCGATACCAACTTAATCTTTAGAGGTGATTTCCAAGAACTGCTTTACAGACATATTTGCATGTTATTTAAAAGATTTATCCATCAATCTTAAGTGGTATTCTTAATCTGAGACAAGAAACGATGTAACTAACTCCTGTGGTTCTAACATACAAATGTGATGTTAACTGATAGCTTTAGTATAGTTTTTTAAATTGTTTTTTTGTGGGGCTGTTTGTTTGAAGTCCACTGAGGTTTATTAGGAAATGGATTAGCGGAGTTTCTAGGTAGCTTACATAAATTTGGTTTTGTTGGCGTGATTAAGATGCTCTATCATGTCTAACTTTTCCCCTCCTTTTGCTCCCAGATGTGAATTCTTGTCATACCCTTTGCTTCTTTCATCCGCTGCAATTAGCTCAGCTAAAGTAAAGTTTCCAGAATCAACCATATTTTGTTTCATGATTGTTCTAAAGAAAAATTGGAGTCCCCTTCGTTGCATGTTTGGGGCACCTTAAATAAATGGCAGGTCAAATTTCTGGTCTGTTAGCTCTTTGTCTGCTGTGGTATGCACAGTAATCATGAAATATTCATGCAATTCCAGAAAAAAATGCTTGGGGAGGGTTGGGAAGAAGGCAACTCCTGAATTGTGACTGCAGTATTGTAAGGTCATTCAGCTTCCTGCTCCTAGATTCAAGTGCAGGGCAAGCCTTTCATCCTAGAAATTTTGCACAAGAATTTACTTTTAGGCATTGGACTCGTTAAATGATTACCTAAGCAAACAGTGTGTGTTTTCTTTATTCTCCAACAGATTTTCATAAATGACTTTTTCTGTAAAGGATTACATTTTTGCAGTACGTGGTTCTCTATGTAAGCTTTTCACGGAAGTCCTAATCCAGCTTTAACTTAAATCGACTGACAACTCCTGTTGACTTCAGTCTGAACAGCAATGCCTGTCTGTCTTCCTACACTTGAGGAAAGTCCTCAGCTGGGGAGAGCAGATTGAATGGCATGTAGTTATTACAGGAATTAAAATAATGCTAAGTTGCATATGCATATGAATACAAAACTAGATATATTCTAGTTGTGGTTCTACTCAAATTTCTCATTCAGCCCCAGAGAATGAACAAATATGTGATAAATGAGGAGGTGAACTAAATTTTAAATGCCAAGAAAAATAAGAATCTGTAATAAACGTATGTGAATATTGTATTTGTTAGTATAATATCAGAATACCTTCTGTGTGCTGGTGACACTTTATGTTCTTGTGCTTCCTTTTTGGTGTGAGAAGTAAATAAAATCCTTTCACTTTTTGAGGGTGATTTCTTCACTTGAATTTATTAGGGAAGATGAGAATTATCTACCTTGTAATCTGGAGCAAAAAGTATCCAGGTTTGCTTCTATTTCCGAGGGGAATTTGTTTTGCACATTCAGGCTGATGCTTGTGGAAGCTTGCATCTTTTTTCCATTGTGTCAGGTGAGCAAAGTATTGTGTATCGTCCTTACTTCAGCACCTCATTTGTCTTTGTTAATCTGGTTCAAGGTTTTGGAAACTTTGCAAGTTAACTCCTGAGACCTTCACACTTTCTATTTTATTGAATTGAGTGTTGAACTCTGAGGATACTTACTGCAATGTTTTGCAGCACTTGCAACAGTCTAAACACATCTGGATCTTCTAGATCCAAGAAAGACTTTCTAATTCTGGCTGGAGAACTTTCAGACTAGTTTCAGACTAGTCAGAAACACTGTGGATAAATAAAATTGTGGAGTCATAGTGTTCCAGTTTCTACTTGAAAAATTCCCCATACAATACTTCTTGTTAGTAATGGAAGAGTTGAGCTCCACTGTCTTTATAATTGCCCATGAAATAAGTGTATGCTGGTGTTAGATCCTCCTATATCCTCTAGCTAAGAAGCCTGCACTAAACACGCTAGAATAAATATTTCATACGCAGATTTAGCAGAAAATATATTCTATGGCATATGCCATATTTAAGCATCACCAGTGGCTTCTGAAGCTGATGAATCATGGTAGAATAGCAGCCTGATCCATAAAAAAAAAAATGAAATTTCCACTGGCTGCTAGCCAGTGTTTTTCTTGAACAATTTAATGCTCCACCCTGTAGCAGGATACCCTGCCCAGCAGCAGAGTCAGGAAGTGATACATGGGTTTGTTTTCTGAGTAAGAGCCTTCATGGGCATGAAAAGAAAAGGCATCTAAATCCAACTACCATTGTGCATCCTTTAGCAGATCTGACAAATTCCTAAGAGCTGTTCCTTTTTTTTTTTTTGTTAATCAGCATGTGCAGTCCTTTAGTCCAACGTACTACCATTGGGATGGAGGAATCACAGGGATGGGCAGTTGGTCTTGGGTCTAGCTACAGCACACTGTTTCTAAGAAATCATATGAAGTTAGACACCTCCATGTTACTTTTTTTTAGATAGCACCTGTAATGTTGCTGTAATAGTTGTAGAATCATATAATTGTTTGAGTTGAAAGGGACCTTAAAGATCATCTAGTCCAGCTCCCCTGCAGTGAGCAGGAACACCTGCAGCTCGATCAGGTTACTCAGAGCCCATCCAGTCTGACCTTGAATGTCTCCAAGGAAGAGACTTCCACTGCATATGTAGGCAACCTGTTCAAGTGCTTCACCACCCTTATGGCAAAGTATGGATTAGTCCATTAACATTTCTGTGACTGTCAAAAAAAGACTTGCTGCATAACTGTAGTCAGCAGATGGGTGGCATTTTTTGTCTTACTCTAAGTCCTGAAGAAGTAAATACAGTGAAGGTTCAGGTATTTTGTTAGATTTATCTCAAATTTCTGCATTGCACTGAAATACTAAAGAGAATTAAAGCCCATTTGCAATATGCACTGCTTTTAGGAACCCAGTATTGACTGAAGGAGTGACTTCTGGAATGTTTAGATGTTGCTTTTTGTCTTGGGAAGAGAATTACTCCTTTCTTGTGCCATCCCAGTGACTGCATCTTGCATTAAAGCACTGAGAATTCTGCAATACAGAAGTTAGGATATTAATTGGAAATAACCTTTTCGTTGCCCGGATGTGGAAAAAATACACAGCACACCTTGAAAAGATGATTCCTTATGTAGTTATACAATAAGAATTTCCTTAATAAAAAAGCAGATTCAAAGGGACTGTAAAAGAGCCTCTTTTGTGTCTGTGACTCATGAACTGAGGTGCCACTGGCTGTGAAAGAGTCACGTATGTTGTTTCTCTGCACAGTCTTCTGCAAAATGCAGCTCAGGTGCAGCCCACTGAGGTTGAAGTGCCAAATGCTGCGCTCAGTGGCACAAGGCAGCATTGGTAGGATGCTTGCTGCATTGCAGCATAGGATGCTGCTGGCACTCTGTGGTACAGAGCTGGATGTATCTAGTGCAAAACTGTCACTGTCTAGAAAGACTAGTCAGTGTGGTTAGGTAATGCAGTGAGTGCTAAGAAAAGGCATTGTCTGAAAAATGTATCCCACAAAACCAAAATGAGGTGCAGCCTGCCTTCATGTGTTATGAGGAAGTGCTAAACCTCTACAAGAAGATGGGGGAACACAGTTAATGATTCTTCTCAGTTGTGCTTAGAATATGGAAAGTGCACAACTTGCACACTGTAGAAAATGGATTAAATACTTCCTACATTTCCCTTACTCATCTTAGATTTTTTTTTTTCCGTGTGTGTCTGACTTTAAGGGATGAGAATAGATCAAATAATAAAATTGGGAATGTAAACATTTGATATTATTACTAAATACTTTAAAATCAAGTCTTTGAGCTGTGTTCTGTTGTTCAGGAGTCAGGTTGGAAATCAAAACGCAGTCCTGGAATGGCAGAGAGATGAATAGATTTCCCAGCTTTCCTGCTGATCTGCAAATGTCTGACACCAGTGAGATCTTCCCAGTTTTGCTATTTCTAAGGAAAGAGTAATGACATTGATTTCCTTGGCAAAGTGTTGTAAGGATAATGAATGGAAAGAGCTATTAAGAGCTGAGTTTTTATTTTCAGATAAATACCACGTTCAAGTGATTTTTTTGTCATGAAATTAACATATTTTACTTGTAATTTTTTTCTTTCTCCCCTGAAAGATTCCTTTTTCTCTAACAGTTTTAAAAGGTATTTAATTTCAGTCACAAGAATACTTCTTTGTTTTTGTTTTTAATATTTTCCTGGTGAGTTCTAGTCAGTGCATGTTCTCCTGTGCTTATGTTTTTATTTAAGGAATAACAATGGAGACAGCAGGTGTGGTGACTGATTCTGGTGATTGACTGACTAGTTAAGTGCTGATATGTATAGGAGGAGTTGGGGCTGCTTTTGTGAAATTGAAAATGAAAGAAAATTATAAGGGAGTGGATTTTTGTTTAGTGATTAAGACAGCTTTCTCTATGTATTGTTAGAAAATGAATTTCCTGCATAGTAGCAATTAGATTTCTTGAATTATATTATCGTTCCATTCAGTTTAATATTATAGCTGTCACTTACTTAATGAGCTTTCTGTATGCAGCTCTGATACACTGAGCCTTGCTATTTTACACTGGGAAGAAGAAGGAAAAAAGTATCTACAACTGGATTTCTCTGCATGTCCAATAGTCTGCACAGTAAGTTTTCAGGCCCAGCTGATGAAACCGGCATGATCTTTGAACAGTAAAGACATCGTTTCTGCTGGCTACCAGAGCAGCACCAGTTCTCAGCAGACTCATGGTTTTAGTTTAGTTGCTTTGTTACTACTTAAATATTTCCATATTCACACTGATCTATACTGAGCAACCTTTATTTTTCTTATTTGATCAGATATAGATATGCATATGTGTTTAACTTTTTAATGTTATGGTACACAATATAAAACAGCAGATCTAGCATAAAGATGTGTGGATGGAATAGGAACACCAGGCTGTGAGGCAGAGTATAACAAGGTAAATGGTAGGGGAGGTTAAGCAGCATCCTTTCAGTGGTATGCTACCTATGCTTTCTCTTAGAAAAATGTTTGGCTACTGCTTGTTAGGAGAGGTCTCAGATTTGTTGTATTTGGAATTGTATAGACATACTACTATATAGACATAACATTTCATGACACACTGAAGAGACGTGGGTCTGTTTCTGCGGAGCTGGAGGGAAGAGGAACTGGTGAGGGCAGAAGCCCACAGGTTCCAGCTCAAACCTGGATGGAGCAGTGTGCCACAACGTGTGGGTTTACAAGATAGCTGGGATCAGGGAACCGATACCACATTATTAGGAGAGGAAACACTTTTGTAAAGGCTTTCTTAGTACAGAGCGTGTCCAGGTCAGATGAATGCTGGTGACACTTGGAAAATTATGAACAACTGGTCAGTTGTAAAAATACATAAAATTGATTTGTTAATGGGACCAGTTCAAATCAGTACAGCTCCTAAACTGCAGCTGAGCATGGAGCACTGTCAGTGAAATGATTCCTAGCTCCATTCTCCAGTCTCAAAAATTCCTCACAAACATGAAAGCAAGTCTTTGGTCATTTTGCAATAGTATTAAATTTGTAGTAGTTTGACAGAGGGCCACAAAAGATGTAAATATTAAGCTGAAGTGTCATTCTGTGTGAATTAAGTTACAAGACCATCAAAGTATACAAACTCCTCCATGAGATTTAAAACAGGTGCATCTAGAGGGGCATGTATTTATATGTATTTGTAAATGAATCTGTCTGTTACTGTTTCTATCCACTTCTGTGGAACAACAGTGCATTGCAGGATTTGCACATTTAGGATTTTGACTCTTTCTGAGCTGTTTTCTTTGAAGTAAGCAGCCAGTCTACTTGTTTATTTTATTTTTTCTTAAATTATCTTTGCTAATACACCAGCTTGTTGAAGTTAGCTAGGAATATCAGAGCATTTCAGCTCTGGGCTCCTGACAATAGCTTATTTCCCAGCCAACTCCAGTTCAGGCAGGATTCCGGTGTGTTTCCGGCTGTAGCAGTGCCTGGTTATTTCCTTTTTGTGCTTATTAGGCCTTGCATGCTTAATAAAATTGTGTTCATTAAAGGCTCCAGTATGCACATCATATCTCTTTCTGGCATTTTTTGTATGATCCATGGAGTTTCTCTTTAGTCTGTACCCAAAGCAGAGTTGTTCCTGCATGTGTCCAGTTGTGTGGGACTCTGCAGGATGGGAGCACCCTAAATGTAGGCTGGTCCCCTCCAGTACAGAGGTGTACACAACAGGGCACAGCTGCAGTGGGAGAGATTTCAGGAAGATTAGGCACTAATTCAGAGGCTTGGCTTGGACTAAAAGCAACAGTGTACATACTTGAGGAAATGCACTAGCTGGCTTCAAAGGCAGCTGTTTAGTCACGTTATCTGCAAAATGTTTTCTGTGTGTGAATAGAGGGCACACGATCCCTTGAAAAAGGGGCAAGTTGGGATATTCTTAATGAAGAGGGAGCTGTCAAATAAATGAAAGGAATAATTGAGTAGTACAAGGCTTCCCTGGCAAATCAAGTCAGACTTTACAGCTGTTGCCTAAGAGTTGTTGTGTTATGTATGTCTGATAGAGGGATGTCATACTCCACAGAAATGAGGACTTGTGACCGCAGATCAAAACAAGAGGGAAATGCCCCTCTGTAAGTGTGGTGCAGGAGTGGTTTTCCAATCAAAAGCCATTTTGTTAAATTAGCTAGTCTGCACTTCATGTTCCACAGTAACTCCTTGTTTAGCAAATGTTGTTAATGGTGAAATTGTTGCCTCATTCAAGGCTCCTAGGCTTATATGAATAGATCCTTTCCATTTCACCTTCTTGCCTTGCAGCAAAATCACTTAGTTTCAGGCTTTTTACATAAATGTGGATTGGAATGAGTTCATAATTAAATAAGGACTTCTGTTACTCAAGCTTCATTTGGCTGCAAAACACTTTTCAGACGTTGCTTAGCAAAACATACTTTATTTTCATAAAGGCACCTGGTATTTCTGGATGCAGCGTTCCCTGCTAACTCTATCTGCCAGTTTCTTTCAATGGTTTTTTTTACTGTCTTTCTAGACTTGCTAAGCTACCTCCTTGCCTTGATTTGTCAGTCATGAAAACAATGTGTAATCAATCATAGTTTTTACAAATCCCAAGTCTAGCTGTTGTCTGTCTCGACTTTTTCTCACCATTTATTTTTGAAGGAGTAAATCTTTCTGAGGGATACTTTTTGAGCAGATGTTGCTTTTTCAATTTTTATCCTTGTTAACTATTAATCCTTTTTTGCAGTTCTCTCTGTAGATAACAGTAGGATACATGGTTTTTTCTAAGGAAGGTAAACAATCTTCAAGTTTTGAAATATGTTGTATGCTCCACATTAGCTTCTTAGAAACGAGTAATCTCTTCTCTTCGTATGTGAGGAGCAATACAAAATAAGATTAAAATAACTTATTCTGTAGGTCATTGGTTAGTGATCTTTGCAAGCATAAGCATATTGCCTTTGACAATAAGGCTAGTTTCTTTTTTCCTTTTTTTTTTTTTTAAATTGAGATGATGAATTGGTGTTGTATACAGGAAATCATGTGTGGTAAATAACATGAAACTCACAGTGTTTCAATGTCTACTTTTTCTACATGCTTGTGAAAATTAGCTCAAGTCTGCATTAATTATTCTAGATACTTTAAATCATTTGTATTAAGAAAGCATAGAAGTCTTAGAAAACTTGTTTGTTCAGTTGCCTACACGTGAAATGCTGCCAATTCCTGGCAAGTGTGTGAGTCAGGCTTTCAAATCACAAGGTCAGTTTTAAAAAAAAACAAACAAACAAAAAAGCCTGTGTTTTATAGAGACATTTCTTGGTCGCAGCCCTCATAAAGTACTTCTTGAGAGACCTATACCAGATCAGTGCATTGCTGGGTCTGTCTTAGGCTGCTAGGCTTTCCAGGGCTGCTGTTCCATTTCCAGTGCTTAAGGAACAGCCTTTCAAAGGAGCTTTCTGAATCCTGCTCCCCTGTATCACCGCTTACAGAAGTGATGGTCTAGCTGCAGGTTACAATATCATCCAATGCCTTCCCTTTCAGCTCTGCACTCGGTGTTCTGTGGAACCTTGCGCTCTTCCTCTCACAGAAGCTCTGCTTTACTGTACGCCCTCTGGAGACATGTGTTAGCTGAAGTGCTTAGCATGCAGCCTGAGACGCTTGCAAAATCTGTTCTCTACAGTTACTACAAGAAATTGTGCTAGACAAAATCACTCATGCAGTTCTGTATTCCTTTCCTTAGCACTCTAGCTTTCTCAGTGCTAAGATCAGTTTGCACCTATGACTTGGATTCTTTCTCTTTTTCTCTTATGGGTGTATGAGTCATGACACAAATCTGCGAAGCTTACTTTCTTGATCAGGCTTCCTCTAAATTAGCATATGAAACACTTAGTGTGAGAGCTAAGTACCTAGCATGCTTATTAAATGGCTCAGATACTTCTTTGGGACACTGCTTGGCTATCTCTCACCTGGAATTCATGGCAGACAACTTCACTGGCCCTGGGTGTCAGTAGATTTGCTAATGGGTGATTTATATCAAGTGACAGATGATTTTTGCAGTACACCTGAATAAACAACTTCAGGTAGGCTCAAGCCTTAGTGGAACCTCTGTGTGTTATGCACCTATGCACACACAGTACTTCTGCATGCTGTATGTTAGATGTCAAGTACAGCTAAGGAAATAAGTATTTTTAAACAGCTGGTAAAGGTAGTGTCATCTGAACTCATCTTTCTGATTCACGCAGGAAGTGAACAGAAGTGAACTTGTAGGAGGAGTGATGGAGCAGTGCTGGTGGGCTGCCAGTGCAGAGAGGGGAGGCTGGGGTCACGTACATACCATATGCATGACTTGGTGTGTTAGCAGGTACATCAGTTGGGGTCAGAGTGCTGAACTGCCTAGCAGCGAAGCTGCAAATTCATGTTCAGCAAAATGATAGTTTTCAAACAAGGAAAAAACTCGGTGATGAACATTTATCATAAAGAACTTTATCTGTGCTTTGGCATTCTTCTTTCCTTCTTAGATGACTCATTGCTCAGCTGAGTCATCTTTCAACTCTGCTGATCATCAGCTTTCATCTCCTATGCGACTGTACCCCTGAATTACTTTACCAGCCACTTGTCTTGGCAGGCCAAATAAATTTCGAGTTTTTCTCTAGAACTGTATTTCGCCTATGTCTTGTCACTTGAAATCTCATTCGAAGAGCACACATTTTTTTTTGTAGCTGAAGCTGAAAACCAAGCTGGGGGAAAGGTGGTAACATTTTTCTTACCCTTCCCCTGCCAACTCTACCCTTCAATTGCAGAAATAGAGCATGAGTAGAGAGGGACAAATAATCTTCTAGATTTGATCAGTTAGTGGACTGTGACAATAGAATATTTCTGCTATGTCTGTCCTCCTTGTCCTGATCCGCTAATGCTGTTATAAGTTTTCAGTACCACAATGGGAAAGAACAGCCAGCTAAACATGGACCTGGCAGCTTGCTTGCTGAAATCCAGTATAACCTTGAGGTAAATAGCAGGATGTAAAAGTTATTTCTGTTCTCAGTAAAGGTGAGTGGCAAGTGGCCCTGTTTAAAATGCCTAATTTTTTAAAACCTAACAGCACTTGATGAAGTGATCAGCAATTATGTATATCTTTGAACTGAAATTTGAACTCAAGTTCTTTTGAAACTGTCACTTCAGTGTGTCAGAGAAGTAGGTGTTATACAAAAAAAAAAAAAAAAAAAAGCCTGGTAGCTTTAAAACAAACTCAGTGAAAATATGGAAGAAAACACAAATGCACAGCAGCAGTGCTGCCAAAGTGTTGATGTATGTAGTATGCTCAGGTTGGACAGGCTGGTAACTGAGAAAGGGAAACCATATCTAGCTGAAAAGAAGGAGATTGTTAACACATGAAGAAATGAGAGCTGACTCCAGAAGTGGTGTAGCTGGAATCTAATTGAGGAGAGTAATAGACTTTATTTTCATCAAAATGTATTCCTCTGGTTTTAAAACAACAACAGAACATACTTTTGGTCTTGACTCTTCAGTTGGGCACTGTTTCAATATTGGGACATTGTAAATGCACGTAAAGTGTATACAGAATACACTGTTAGAGTGCTGTAACACAGGCTTTTATATAAAAATAATCCGGAGTGGTGTTTTTTTTTTTTTTTTAAAACTAAATACAGGCTACTAGTAGTTACAAGAAACAAAGGTCATGGTTCTTTAAAGTCTTGCTTGACTTTCAGAGGGATTAAGTTGTTGCCCCTTGTTTGAGAATGTATCTTGTCTCTTCCCGTTTTCTGATATTACAGACTGGTGTGCCTGTCACAGATTGAACTGAAACTCGTTTTGTTTCTTACTGCAATTTATCTTTCTTGCAAGATAGCCTTGGTCTTGGTTTAATGTCAGACTAAAAAATGGCCTGTGTAGCTGGGAATTCCTGCCAATGCTGAGTGCTAACAGAGAACAACAGAAAATCAGTATCCTAACACAGCAGGATGGATTTTTATTTTTTAAATTTCAAATCAGTAGAAGTTTTCCTCCTTTCCACTTCTTCCTCAGAAATCCACCCATTTTTTTATGGGTTAAGGAAGACTTCAGTGGTTTTGTACTGCATGTAAAACTAGCCACATCTCTTGCTATTTGTGCTTCAGCTAATTCAGGTCGCTGCTTTTTAGTAAAGAGATCCTCACTTAATTGTCTCTTTACTTAACGTTTTTTTGGAGCTAATTACTTTCAGGTTTCTAACTTCAAGCTGCATATATACATGGCAAAGGCCATGTATAGTGGTGATTTACTGATAGGGTAATTTGCTTTGAAATATTTTGAATCTGTGTTGACTGTCTTCCCTTTTGATGCAATTAAAGGGATCACAGTTCCACATGCAGCATGTTATTATCTAATAATTCTCATCTAGTTTCAGAGGACAGAATAAGGATCTTTCTTTAACTGTTGAGTGGACTGTTTTCTTTTGAGCTTTTTTTCTTCTACCTGTAATGTATTCAGCCACCAGCAGATTGTTGAGCCAATTTAAAAAAAAAAAAAAAAAAAAAAAAAAAAAAAAAAAAAAAAAACAGAAGTTGAATTGCTCTTTAGAGAAACAGTAATATAGGGGTTTTTTTTTCAGTTGCTGTAAGTAAAAGTTAGTTAAATTATTCATCAAGACAGCCTTTCGTTGAACTCAAAGATTCTGTTTTGTGGTGTATAGGAGAAAGCATAAAGCATGGTAAGGGATGTATGTCTTTATTTTTAATTCAACCAGAGCTGTGCAGAAATGAATGAGGTATTGGAAAACAGTGGAGAAATATAGTTCTTGCCCTGATGAATGTTCACAAAGAACACTTACAAAGCTATGCTGGTTCCTGGGACACAAGTAACTTTGCATGTGTCTTCATCTCCAGGAACTGCGTGGGTCAGTAAACACTTGAGAAATGTCACTTGCTGGTATCTCAGGCAACTTCAAGGAGGAGGACCCTGTTGTCAGTTAACAGTTCTTCTGAACCCAGGACAGTGCATGACTTTGCTATCTATGTGCTGTCAATTAGGCTGTACACCAAACACTCAGCTAGACATGGACGTGCTGAGAGTAATGCCCTGCAGAGCTGGATGTCGCAGAAGCTCTGGGGCTTGGCAGGGCTCCTGGTACCTGAACCTCTCATCTGACTGTTCCTAAATGCTTACCTGTGCTGTTTATGGAACTACTGCTGAAATGTCACAACAAAAGCCTCTTGGAAAGGCAATGCTGCAATATGATCAAGATAAGCCCCAGAACTCAAGTGCACAAATGTGTGCTATCATGAAAGAAATAGATTTTTAATGCCTGTAAAGTACTAAACCCTCTTTGGACAGCCATTCCTTTCTTAGTGCATGGATTTTTTGATGTGATATATCCTGACAGCTCTTGCAGAGGCATTATAGTCTAATACAAAACCAAATGCTTTTATTACAAAGACTCATGGCACTGAAAGACTTGTGAAGGCTTTCTATTAAATATGGTTGTGGCACATGTAGTTTAAAAATGTGACACTTTCTTTGAAAATACTCTAACGCACGTACATAAGCCATTGTCTTAAATGTGATTTTAAATTGTTTTAAATGTCATTTTATCCCAAGATGTCCAGTCTGCATTCTGTAAAAAATGATAGTTGCTATTTAGACCAAATATTCTCAAACTGTCTTTCAAGTTTTTAAAATTTTAAAGTATTCTCAGACACTTTAGCACGCATTATTCCTGTTTTAAAGAGACAAAAGCTGAGATACAAACACAATGATTTAAGATCACAGAATATGTCACTGGTAAATCACAGAGAAAAGCAACTGCTTCAGAGCTTTATGTTTCCTAGTGTTTAATGCACATTCTCCTGTGTTGCTGTGTCTAGAGGTTGAAGTGTAGAAAATGCTCGTTCAGCTCAGAGACGCAGGACTACATGAGCAGAATTTCAAACTAATGTTCATTTTCACTGTTCTGGTATCAAGCCAAACTACTTGATTACTTCTGCGGGGCTGGGGAGGGAGGGATGGAGAAGGAGGGGTTGAGTGTTGTTGAGGTCAGTGAGAAGAGACTTCAGCTGTTTGGATGTAGTGAAAAGTTGGAACTACTAATCCTTGATTTGCAATGCTACATAAAAGCCCTGGTGAAGTGGAAAAGGACTGGGGGTGGGGGCTGGCAGGAAAGCAGCATTTCACAAAGCAGCTGTGCAGTAGTGTTTCTGCAGAGAAAGATTCTTGGGGGGTGGGGAACTGCTTGATAAAGCATTCTTTCACTAGCACTATAAGTGTAAAACCAAGGTATTCCCATCTGTATCATCCCTGCTCCCTTTGGTCACCACTGTCTTTATGACATACCAGCTGCTTTGTATGTGGCACTATGCAGGGGTTATATTTATTAGAATAAAATGCCTTCCAACAGTAAAGGTCACTTTCTATTCTTCAATATAGGTCACCAGTTCTGGCAAACTTGGATGAGTTTTTGTAGTACAAAAAATGTGCCTAGCTTGCTACCCAGGCAGGCTGCAGCAAGTTCACTGGAGGGCACAAAGCAGCCCTGGGCATGGGCAGCAAAACATGAGGGAAGTGCAGGTCATTGGGTGGTGGTCCTGCGAGACACTGCAGCTGGAGCCAGCCCATGGCAGGTGGAGCACTGATACGTGCTTTTACACTTGTGTCAAGAAACTGAGATGCTTCTATTGCATCTTGCATTGTTTTACATACATAGTAGTTAGAGCGTTCAGCACAGATGCTGCTGCATTACTGTTCTGCTCAGACACGTTACTTGGGTTTGCAGCAGTAAATCTCCTTGTGCACATATACTCCTTGATGCTGACTTTATGCCTGTGAGGTAAGTGCTAAACATGAGCATGGGGCTGCTACTCTCTTAATTTCCCAGTCTTTGTGTAATTAAATTATTGGCCCTGATATTGCATTAACTGTAGCAGACAGGCAGAGCCTGGAATGCACAAGGATCTCTGGTCAGCTCACTGCATGTGGCAGGATGCAGCTATCCTAGCAGCATGTGTCATCAGCATGTAGGAATTGTTGGAGCTGTGACTGCTGCACATCAGCTTGGTGACACAAATTCAGCAGACTATTTCCAGAGTGCTTCTTGAACACACATTCAAAAGACTGTGTGTTGTAGAAATGTTATTACCCATGCCAAGGCTATGAAACTTGGGCTCCAAGAGATAGTTTCTGTTCTTTCACTTCATTTCACTGGTGCTGGAGCAGGTTGCCCAGAGAGGTTGTGGATGCCCTGTCCCTGTAGGTGTTCAAGGCTGGATTGGATGGGGCCCTGGGCAGCCTGGTCTAGTATTAAATGGGGAGGTTGGTAGTCCTGCCTGTGGTGGGGGGGTTGAAGATTCATGATCCTTGAGGTCCCTTCCAACCCGGGCCATTCTGTGATTGTGTATTTAGGTGTAATGTTCTTTTAGTGAATAGCCCTTGGCTATTAAAAACAACAACAACAACAACAAAAAACCCACAAACCCAACAAAAACACAAAATAGACTTAGAACATTTGTTTGGCTTTGGTTGTTATATACAATAGCATTTTTGGTGCCTGTAGCCTGAAGGGACTTTCCTGCTTCGTGCTGTCTGCTGTCTCTATTTGGAAGGAATAGAAACATCAAGATGCTTTCTAATTTCCTCTGCTGTTTTTTTAAATATAATTAGCTTACTAAGCAATAAAAGACAGTCAAGGTCATTAGCAGCAATGCTATTCTTTGTCTTGACATGTTACCTACCTACTTCTGCTTCAAAGTTCTCCTTAGAAAACCAAATACTTCTTAAAGCTTAACAACTGTAGGAGCACATTCAAATTTGTTTCTCTTCCTGGTTTTTGCTTAGGCAGCAACTGCTTCTGTGCAAGGTTCTGTCTCTTACAGACCCGTGATACTGCCCTTGCACTCAGAGATGGTGTAGGCTTTTGAAGAGGTCAGAGAAATAAGGATGCTCGGCTCTAATTGTGACAGCGTCATTTAATGAGGTGAATGAGTAATTAGGTAATGGCAATATGAGAAATACCTGGAAGTGAACACCTATGTGATTTGACCCTCTCTTTAGTCAGACAGAATTTGTGCTTTACGTGAAAACAAGCACGACTGTGGCTGGGGCTTGGCTGCGTGCTGGTTTGATCGATGGACCGAACAGTTGCGTTTTTGTTTTTTTTTTTCTTCAACCTGCTTCCCTCCATAGGCCTTCCAAATTCAGGGGGATTTTGTTTCCAAGTAGGCTTCTTTCTAAATATACTCTTCTTGCTTTTTTTCTTGCTTTTTTCTTTCGCAGGCAGAAAGTACCTGAAAAATTAGTGAGTACCAGTTAGGGCTTGTCAAATACCTCTTCCATTCTGTCAGATGTTTCATGAGCTGAGTTGAGTGAGCTATGTATGTAACTAAATTAATTTTCACTATAAACATAGCAGTTGTGTTTATCTGGGAAACACTGGTTAAAATTGACTCATGTATACCTTACAGAACTATTCCACAATAAACATTTATTTTACGTATAAGATAAATCCTAAAGGCAAGGTTTTTCAGCTGTACTTCAGTGTCTGGCTAGAATTTCAGATACATTGTCTATTTCAAAATCAAAACAAAACCTTTTGAGGCCTCTACATTTTTAGAATGTTTCCTTCCTGATAACAACAACCTTATAACTAAGCACCTGGACTCTCTGTCCAGATCTGTTTTGTGGAAGGTAGAAATTAACAACTCGGAATTACTTACTTTTTTAAAAACCAAATAACAGATGAAATGTTTGCATTTTTGAACTACATTATAAACATTTTGTGAAAAACTGCCTTATTTATGTAATGAAACTGAGGAGTTTCTTGGCATTGTTTGTTATGGAACCTATCATTACTTTAAGGTACTCTGTCTGTCAGCGTTGTCTGTATGTTGTAAAGGGAAGTTTGCCTGCTTGTCCCTTTTACAGAACTTCACTGCAAGTGTAGTACATAATTCCTCAGAAAAATACACATTAAAGTCATTCTAAATTAGAAGTTTGATGTGTATCTACTTGATAGAGAAGTCTAAAGTCTGTATAGCTATATGCAATTCTATTAAGGTCTAAGGCCTTCATCTGTTTTATGGAAGCATGTATTGTCTTGCACTGAAACCTACAGTGATTGTCATTAATTCGCTGTTCTAATTAGTGTTATTCTGATTATACTATTAAGTGTCATTATGTATAGGAATTGCAACCAGACTTTTAGTAAATATTATGAGGTACAGTTTTTTTATCAAGTACAAATACAGTACAGATCTACTAGCAGTATTTTACTGACAGACAAATGCAAATGCTTTCTCAGGAATTATCTTTTCCTGTCCTTGTAGCTGCTGCCTCTCTTCTTTAATCTCTTTTGACAAATGAAGGTAACACTTGGGCTTCATTAGACAAGTAATTTAATCTACAAACCTCCAGAGTTAGAACCACGTGAAAGGTGCTGCTGAACTTCTGCAGTACCTTTCAGTTTGAGCAAGGTCAAGGCTGGGATTTCTGCAGGAGCTTCAGCATGATACTTAGGAAGGCTTTTTCAGAAACCGTGTTAAGAATCTAAAACTTACAATGTGAGTGAGGAACAGATAGTCTGGAAATACTGTAAGTGTGCATGTCCGTATGTCTGCTTACTTAGCTGATGGTCAAATAAAGAACATTGATAAGAAATATTTGGAAGTCAAGTATGTACATGTAACTTGCTGTTGACATTTAAGACGTTAATGCAGAAATGGTGGTGGTAATAGAATATCTAACCATATTTTCATTAGTCTTCTTAAGTTTCTTTCTGTCTCTCGTAAGCTGAGCAGAGCAGTGCAGTTGGGAAGGAATGACAAGAAGCTGAGGATTGGCACTGCATGGTAAGCAGAGGACTGTCCTTCTCCTTGGGGATGGGCAGTTTCTGATCTCTCTCTGCAGCTGTGCCTTGATCAAGAGCAGTGCAGCTCTTCGTTCTGTGGGCCTAGTCAAGATATCAGTGAGTGTCCTGCAGGGAAAGGATTAGGAATGATGGACAACTTGCCTCCTGTGAGCTCCCAGATCCATACAGTGTGCAGTAGCTCCTTGCTATTCTTATCATGTAGTGAGATGTAAGAAAGACTTACCTCTGTCATACCTCTTTATTAGAGCAGCTTTCATGTTTTAACTTTTTCTATTAAAAAAAGTAAATACTTTACTGGACCATCTGGATAAAAAGACTTCTGAGGCTCCTTACACATCCTCTGATTTTGTTCCAGCAGAAGCAAAAGGAAGTATTTCTTTTCTTCATAGATTGAGTGCAAATTTCAGGCAGATGTATGGTAATGAGTTTCAGTGGGCTGATTTCAACATTGCTGATAGTTTGGTACAATTAAGTCAGGCTTAATCTTAAAATAGGCCTAAATCCTGAATAAATATAGCATTAGTGTTTCAGCGAGTAATTCCTGCTTTTCAAAAACAGTAATTGAGTGCACAAATATTAAAGGTAAACCGCATGGGGGCCCAGTACATCAGATTTCTAATCTACTTAAGAGGATCATTTTATATGGATAGATTCAATTAAAAAGATAAATACATTCAGAATTCTCAGTGGAGAACCTGTACATAGTTTATATTTAATCTAACCCATAGGATGCAATTTAAGCATTCACTGTGGCAGTGAGTTAGTTTTTTTTTTTACCCTCCCCCAAAATGAAATTATTGCATTAATAAGGGTTCTGGAAGATCTGGTAAGTCTTGCTATGGCAGTTTGACATCTCTCTGTGGGTGCCTGCCCTCCTCTTTCTTTCCATTCTCTGGCAGGGCAGAAGGGGAGCATGTACTCCTGCCTGCCTTGCTCCTCCAGTCCTCAGGCTGTGCTATCCTGAGCTGTCAATGGAAGGCTGTGAAGGCAGGATGGACGACGGCTTCAAATGCAGCTGCTGCAGGCTTCTTCTGAGCTTGTCTGTCAGTGCCCTTGGACTCTTCAGGAACACAGCCTGAATTGTGCTGTCTCTAAGAAATGGCACTTCAGTTAGAGCTGAGTAAAGGAGATGGTCAGAAGCTCCTAAAACATTTCTCATGCGGAATTAGACTGTGGATTACTTGTTTGATCTGGACTGGTGCTCTCCCAAAACTGGAACCTTGTTTTACAGAGTTTCTGTAGGATTACCATTTGGCTTTAACATATTGGATGGAGTGAGACTATCATCCAGAACTGCAACTATAATGCAACAAGGAACTATTGCACATGACTGTATCACTGCACTGTAGCTGTTTGGAGTGTTTATTAGGATTGGATCAAAGGGTGCTATATTGCTGAAGTCAGAAGCTAGATAACTGACTAAAGTTGTATAGCAAGAGCATTTGTCCAAGAAACTAGCTTGTCCGTTGTATTACACTATTTTCTATCAGAGTGGAAAAGCATTCTGTAAATCTCAGCTTAAATCTTGTGCATGATTTATAAAGGTCATTGTGCCCAAGGCTCCTTATTTTCCACTTAATCAGCTACCACTTCCATGGCCCAGTTGCATTTCAGCAAACATCCCTTCAGTGTAATGTGACACACCCAGTGAATTTGCACAATGTGCATTTGAAGGAAGCCCTGATCTTTTTACATCTGGGGACAATGAATCAAGTGTTTAAAATTATCTGAATGTTCTGCATATCAATTCGGCATTGTTGTAATGCCTGGGTCTTTCTAAATGTGAAATTAGTAGATTTAGGACCCAAAGCTCCCCTGGAGTGTCCCCACAGATAGATTGTGGGTCACAATAACGTGAGACAGCCTAATTACCATAGCCATTGAAAGGAATGAATGCACAGTAGGCACTGGATTATGAATGCTCAGTTCCAAGGAATCCATTCCTTAAATGCTTGCTGCTGGGTCCTTCGCAGAAATGTACAGTTTTTTTTATCTGTTCAGTCGCAAATTTGTTCTACAACCACTGTGACAGTATTATTAGTAAGAGTATTTGCAAAGCTGTGAGATAAATCACCGAATACACAATTATTGATGAAATTGCCTATTCTTTTTTTGTTTAATGATGAAACTGACAAAAACAAAAAACCAAAACAAAACCTGCTGATTCTATTTTCAATTGTCATATGTATGACTCCTGTGTTCCTTTTATACTTATTTCTTTTTCCATGTGATGTTGCTTACGTGGAGATGGTCCCAGTCAGAAGCCCAGCAAAACTTGAGAAGCTCAGATTTAACTTTAACATGGCTAAAGGTTTTTGTTGTTGTTTGTTTGTTTTCCTTTAGTAATGATAGTTGCCAAAGTACTGTCTCACCTCTAAGAAAACAGATCTTGCTTCAAGCTGGGGGGGGGGGAAGGGAGAAAGGGGAAACCCCCTTTTTTTTTTTTGTTCTTGCTTTTAAAAATCTAGACCACATGTGTACGTAGTAATGCTGTAGAGATGATGTATTATCAGTATACACAGATTCTAAAGATGTGAACAGGTACACAGTAGGTTTCACAAAGTACCTATGTGTTTGAGCTAGAGGCTTTGATTTTAAGCTCAGTTTGCTAGAGAGTAATTGAGTGCTTTCCCTGTTCCCCTACCTAAGAAAATCTCTGAATCTGTCTATTTAGACACTTAAGGATCCTTGAAAATACCCTTTGTCCTAAGAACCTATCTGTAAAAGGTAATGGAGCTGTTGCTGATGGTACATTTAACCACGAGTCTCCTAGAAGTGATTTTTCAAATATAACTTCACTGGTTGTGGAAGGAGTACTGGGAATAGTTTTGTTCCATTACACAGCTACGCTTGTCACATCTGTGACTCAATAACACAACCTAGGACCTAGCTTTTTAATAATTATAAAACGTTTCAGATCTTAAGGAGGATTTATTTAATTCTGAGGTTGCAGAGCTACAATCTCTGTGTCTGGTCCACCAGGTCGGCAGGATCTATGTACAGGGAGTGGGGCAGGAGCGCTTTGTTGCAATGTCACTGCTTCAGGTCTTGTGTGTGGGGCAGTCACTGGTGCCCCCAGGCCAGCAGGTAAGGGGCCTGAGGAGCAGCTGAGCTGGATCCCCATGGGCTCTGAAATGAGATGAGGCTCAGCCCCAGCCTCTGGGACAAAGCTGTCATTATTTGATGGGGGTTTAATGGTGCATTATGAAATGGAAGTTGCGTAGACCTGCACGGCTATGGTCTTTGCTTTTACTGCTGCTTGCCACAGGGTGAGTAATTGAATGTTCATTCATGTGTGAGCATCCACGCTGCTACAGGGTCACTGTCAGTGTGCTGAAGTTGCCCGAGCACCCATCATGGTGCTGCCTGTGGCCACACAAGAAATGCAACTGTCTTCATCCTTGTCCCAGAATGCCTGCCAGTATTTCCCAGTAGCTGTTGAAAAATATCACTTTATGCAAGTTATACTTTCTGCACTAGTAAAGTTGTTTGCTAGAATACAAATTCAGCCAAGGTTTTTCTCTATGCTTGCATGGCCAAGTGGCTCTGTGATTTCAGATGCTGCAGCTCCAGTATTTTAGAACTTTACTTTAAAAAACAAAAAATAAAAAAAATTCTTAGTATGAGAGATGGGTGCAACTCGACGAGTGTTGCATATATGAGGCTGTAGAGAGAGCAGAGGAATAAAAAGCAGAGTACTTGAAATGAGGTCTTAGGCCTGTGGAAAAGCGGTGACTAGGGGCTTTGTGGTGTATTGTGGTATCAGTAGGTGCTGTAACTGCTTTGGTTTTTCTGCTTTGGCTCAATTTCTGCTACATCTTCCTCAGGGTTTTCTCTGCTGCTCCAAGGGCTGTATATGCTTTGCTCGTGGTGCAGAGTTGTGTAGATGAACAAACAGGCCTGGAATTAGCTGTTAAATCTAGTAGTGAGGACAAAGTAAAGATGTGGTAAGGTAAGGTTGCAGTGGGGATAGGTTGTGTGTGAGATACCCTTGGGAGTTCAGGAAAATTTTGGCAGATGTTTCTATCATATTCTTGATTTCTGCAAAAAGCAAGTGTGTTTGCTACGGCACTGCTCTTGGAGATCAGTGGTTTCTGAGAAGAGAAACTAGAGAAGCGATTCAGCTTCTTTCAAATGCTTCTGGCTCACTGCCTGAGGAAGTCATGTTGGACATCCCACCACACCATTTCTGCAACGTAAGTTTCCTGCCAGTGGTATTTCTGTCCTTGTAGCCTAAGCCACTCCTCAGAGGCTATTCAGCTTGTGGAAGGGCCCATAAATATCCTGCTAATGCCACAGAGGGAAGAGGGAGTGACTTTATGGCTAGAACATGATTTTAGATTCAAGACATTTCCCTTTCTGCAGAGCAGGGGAGTGCTGGCTGCCAAGAGCGAATTCATCAGCATCAAAGGTGGATGAAAGGATGGAGAAGGCTGACTTTTTTTTTTTTTGCATCTTTATTTGGGGAGGAGGGGAAAACAAATGTTGACAACTGTTTCAGGCAGTTATCTTGAGTGAATGACGAAGCGTTTTGGTATGCAGGAAACAACTGCTTCCCATCTATAGTTTTTGGGCACTTGAAAGGAAACAAGCCAACTCCAAACTCTCTAAACAGTGAAACAATTACAAAGGATCAGTGTTTTCTTTCTAATAGTTTTAAAGAGTTTCTCTTGTACCAAAAGATACAGTCCCTTGGTTTACAAGGTCCCATGCATTAGCTGCATGTGTAGTGCATCTCTAATATGCAGGTTCTTGCAGCTGAACTGCTGTGTCTGTGCAAACCCCTGCTGACCTTAGAGGTGGTCTGGGTAAACTCAGATGGGAAGCTTGCTGTCCTGTGCTTTGTAAGTCAGCAGGTCAGGTACTCTTTCTGAAATGGAAAGTGGTCAGCCAGTATTGGGTATAAAGCCATATTTGTTCAGTTGGTTTGGCAGACAAGTGCAAAAAAAGAGGTTTTAGAGTGTATAGTACTACTCGATAACTCCTTTTTTGTGTTACGTGAATGCTTGAGCAGCAACCAAATCCACCCCATTAAATCCTTAGGCTGCCTAACTCTGCACCTTGCTGTGGCTATATGACCCAGTTGCTAAACCAATAGGAACTGTACGCCTAGATCGAGAGCTCCTGTGCTGCCACTGGGGGCTGGGTGGGCAGCCGGACACAGCCTCCCTTCGAAGGCTGTTTGGGCTTTCAGAGAAGCCCAAGCAGGGGCATTGGGTTTCACTCCTGTATGCATTAATTAATGGCCAGCTGGTGCTGCGCAGCCCTGCGTGCCTTTCCCACCTGTCAGCACAGCAGCTGTGGGATCTCGACTGGAGCAGCGGGTTCCTTCCCGCTGCCCGGCTGCTGTAGCTGGGGGGTCAGGAGCAGCTGTTTCTGTATTAAGACTGCCCTTGCCCCTTACCCACAGGCAGGGCCCCCAGCAGTGGGAAGATGGGAACTGAGAAACAACCTGTCTTAATTGTTTAATTGTCCTTGATTTCTTAGGCCTCCAGGCTGCTGGGTCTGGTCTGAACTGCTCTCCTTTCCTGTAGTCCTCACTCCCATGATGGTTTTGACTGTGAAATTGCCCTCTGGACTGGTTCCTATCCTCCTGCTCCTATCCTGTCCTCTGTACCTTACAAGGTTTGCGGTGAACAGCTGCAGTGCTGACAGACCTGGAGGTGCCCCCTTCACATCTCGCGCTGGGGTGGGAGCAGAATATTGGTATTTTGGTTCTCCTGTGTGCTGCTCTGTTTGGAGGAAGAGGCACGTACTGGGTACCTGACCCAAAGGCACAGGCTGGGTGAGGCCAGCAACATGTTATGTGCTAACAGTGCCAAGGTGAGGGCTGAGAGGAAAATGTGGGTGCTACTTGGGGGCTTCTGTACCTGTAACCATGCAAAGCAGTCCCTACTCAGCCCCTAGGTCTGGCCTGTCTATGGCAAGTTCTTGAATGGCTGCAGGAGGGTCCCTGGCCTGACTCTGTCACCCCCAGATGCATAGGTGAGGGGAAAAAACAGCAATTGCCAGAGTGAAAGAAAGAAAAACAAGAGCAGAAGGTCCCCCTCTGTAAGGAGTGTTTGTGTGCAGGACGTGAAGGAGGCTTCTCATGAGAGACAGGGCATGGCTTGGTATAAGTGATGTGAAAACACCTGGCAGCCCTGCTGTTTTCTCAATTTGCTGTGAAAAAGAGCAGTGTGGGAACCTCCCACTGACTGAGAGTAGGAGTGATGGCTGTAAGCCCGCTCTGACTGGAGGAGCATGAGAAAGGAGTGGCTGCATGTTATCTTCTGCCTTCTCCAAAGTGCCATTAAGTGCCACGATGTTGTTTTTCATCCGTCCCGCTTTAACTTATTTCATGGGTTTTCTTAGCCAAGCCTGGGAAGTGTTCCTTTTTCAAGCATATTTATGCACAGATCTGAGGCTGGCTGTGTGTTTTTCATGGGCTGGTGGGGGTTGGTGTATTTTGTTTACCTTGTCTTCAATTTTCAGAGTCTTAAATAAGTCTAAGAATAAACAGGACTGAGATCAACACCGGTACATTAAAACTACTTTCTGGAGGGTGAAAAATCATGTGTAACTTAAACAATTTGTTGACCCAGCAAATATCTAAGGATTTCTGAGAAACCCTTTGGTGGTGACCAAGGAATCTGGGACTGCTACTCTGATACTTCTAGGACTAAAACGTAGAATGAAATAGGAACAAGTATTCCCAGCTTTTGCAAAATGTGCAAGGACAATTTTTAAAAGCCTTTTCATGCTGCTGTTTGAGATAGCTAGAAACAAAGTCCCTGTGTGCTGCCTTAAGAATGGCACGGTCCCACTTTGCTGGAGATGATCTTTGGTGGACGCTTCTAGCCAATTTTTTTGTCATTTTCAATGGGTTTGTGATCATGAGTATCTCCTTGCATGTTATTGAGATCTGAAGGCTGTGACAAGTTCTACTGAATAATTCAGTTTACTTTTGTTTGCTTTTCTAGCACAGAATAGTTATGTTATAGGTATGTTCTCAAACGACACTGTAGTATAGCAACTTCTCATTCAATCCACTTTCCTTGTAATTCTGTTTGAAAATTGTACCATAATGTGTTTCTTTTCTTGGTAAACTGTAGAGCTCTCCTTTTCACATTGCGCTTCAGTTAAAACTTCAGGGGTGCTTTCTCTTGGTTTCATTTAGTGAGGTTTTTAAATTAGATCACTGAAATGCCATATCCTTCATGAGAATACTGCACATTCTCCACATATTTTCATTCAAAACTTGCCAATGTTCTCTAAGTCAGATGGGGGGTGGGCTCATAATGATGAAACAAATCTTTCTTTCTGTTAGTTCTTTTAATGGATCACATGATGGGGCTCAGAAATCAGACAAATCATGAGGTTATTTCTGCACTGCATGTGAAATTCAAAGCTTATGAAAGTGCCTAATAGCTAATGTAGTAGAATAGAAATATTGTAGAACTAAAGCCACATGTATCATTCTGAAACTGTGGTTTCAGTTTCATTCCTTCATATAAAATTGTCTAAGGTTAAGTAGAAAATGAAAGCAATATTAGCAAGTTTTTCCATCTTTATTTACTGCCTAAGTATCTGCAACTACCACCTCAAAAGCCGAGTTACCAAAACAGTGAGAAGTAAATCGGGGCAATATGCAGAAGAAAACTTGTCCTCCCATAAAGAGTAAGACTGTAGATGCAAAATGGTCTATGCATTTCAATATGCCCATAAGCAAAGCTCTAGTATGTCATATACATCAGGAAAAAAGGCTATTGCTGCTTGTCTTGAAGCTTGTTCTTTTGAGTAAATTCTTTCTGTGATTCATGATGGGGCATGTTACATGGGGGGAAGAAAAGTCTTTTTTTTGTATTGTAATCTTCTCTGCAGAGGTAGCTCCAAGGGTGCCGCCAGCATCACCAGGCATGCAAACCAGAAGCTTTTACCTGCTGCTGCTCTTAGTTGAAGTGAACTTGATTTAATGCATGTTATGGTGCGATGCTGCAGAGAATGTGAATTTGCACCGGAGGAGTTAGGTGGAGACTGGCTACAATTTGCTTTCTGGTGCCTAGGTCATTACCTTGCTGAGGGAGGGTATTACATATTATCTGGGATTCTGATTCACTGCTCTTGGTCGTTCATCTAAGGTCTGGCTTCCAGTACAATCTTGCAGCGGGCTGGAAAGACTTGAGCAGGTAAATGTCTGCCACTTTTTGTCACAGAAATATACAAGTATCAGGTAGGAGTTGTTCCAGTATGACTAAAACACTGTCATCACTAGCTTCATCACTACTGTCATTAGCACTAGCTTAATTTTTATTATTGTTATTCCTAAATTAAGAGGGTCATACTTGAGTTCTACAAGCTAAAATCAGTTTGAATTCACATTTTTACTATATCAGTATGTTTGTGTTTTTAAGAAGTTGTTAGGATTAGTTAAGCAATGTTATAAGATCAATGCTTCATGATGGATCCCAGGGAGAAAATATGCCTTTGGGAAGCAAACTAAAGGGACTAGAAAGCTTTGGTCAAAGGGTCAGTTTTTCCCTCCTAGTCCTGTGAGGGAAACCTTAATCTAACTTCAGAAGTTTCTCTCTGGGGGTGAGGCACAACTGTATGTTTTCTGCATTGTTACATATTCTGCTAAGGTAATGCAATGGACACCGACCATGAGTTGAGATTGCACCCATGTTATTCAACATGTCTAATTATTTCTCTGCAAAGGACATTTTGGAACATGTTGTCTGAAGTCAATTGTCAGGCATCCATGGGCCTTGTTGAGGGTTCTGCAGATCTCATCTTAATCACGTTTTAAATTACAAAGTGAGTAAATTCCTATATTTAGCAGCTGAATAGGCCCTCATTCATATGCCAAATTATATTTCAATGATTACTTCCTTTAATATTATTGGAAGCACTCATGTTAACAAAATTAGAATATGTGCTATATATTCTTCAGGAATAGGGCTTCTCTTCCCAACTGTTCTCTCATTATTATAACTAAATAACATGCATGAGTAGAAGATAATAGTCAAGGAATAAAGTTGTATAACAAGAATCATGTAAGTTCCTGCTTTATACAGGAGGAAGAGGAAGGGGAGGGAAAGAAAGGGGAGAGAAATCTATTTGCTGGTTCAAAAACAGTGCTGCCACTGTTGGTTTTATTCTTTCCAAATTAACCTCCTTCTGATAAATACGAAGTACCTTTATATTCTGTCCTAGCTCATCCTGTGATTAGTAGAACAGTGTTGTCTAGATAACAATGGACTGAAATGCTAATGGCTAAATGCCTTTTGTGCAATGAAATATTTGTCTAGTCTTAAACACAGCGCAGGAGTAGAGCTACACTTGTTCATATAGAGGTTAACAAGCCTGCATGAGAACCTCCTTTTGTGGTGACAGTGGTTGATCTATTGGAAGGTTATTGCTCAACTAGGAGAATCTGTAGCCATCTATGTAGTTCCTAAGTATGATAATATGGAACTGCAGCAAAATTTATAGCTGTGAATGTGCATTCATATAAATAACACCTGGGGTTATGTGTCTCTAATGAAGGCATGTAGAGGCAAGGGCAACACTTAGGTGTTGGCTTACTGTAGTTGTGCAGCTTTCTAAACATAAGATTTGTATACTTTTCATAAAATATCTTAAAGCTGCTTTTCTTGAGGTGCTTTATGAATAAGGAAGAAACAAGTGCACAGCAATAGTCCGAATGCTCATGAAATAGCAGATGAGAAATCAGTAACACTGAACAATAAAATAATATTAAGAGTTCAAAAACTAGTGTTGCTTCATGGTGATGTCATTGCTGGAAAATGAACAAGGGCCCAAGGAAATTAATGGGATAAAGGTTTCTGTTTTCAAAGAATTTTCATGGTGTCAGTCAATTTGTAAGAGGAAGGCAGTTGCCATCAGCACCCTGCTTCAAAAGAGAAGGTGCGTTTGGCATTATTTATACTAAGGAGGCATACGACCTGGCTGGTAATTTGGGGCATGATGTTGGTGGGGAGAAGATATTAGCAACCTTCTGAAGGGCAGATGTGACTTCTGGGTTTATGATGTGTCTCTTCCTGAGGTCGTAACTTGGTAAGACTGAGGATCAGGAAGAGATAGCAACTTGCAGCTCTTAGGCTGCTCTTAAGTTTGGCAATTGTTTGTGTTCTAACAGTGCATAAGTGCATAATTATGAGCATGAAAGTGTGGATTCCTGTGCCTGTGTTCATCCTGATTGCCCAGAGCATTGTAAATTTGTGCAATATTAGCTGGATTTGCTATTCTTGAGAGAATGGAAGGAGTGCATGTATGATATTGCTGAGCTTCCTGAAATGGAGTTTTAACTGTCAATTATGTTATCATGATACCAGAATTATAAAAGTGCTCAAGTCTGAGAATGGTTTGAAATAGGTTTGTCAGGTGAATTACAGAAATTAAGCTGGCTTCAATGTCACAACAGGATAGGATTAGCAGTAAGATCAGTGTTAGTGAATTCATGAAAAATATGGTGCTTGATAAGGGCCATCGTACTTGGAATTCTTTCAAGCAGACAGTAAGCCTGTAGGTTCAAAGATGAATCAAGATCTTAGCCTTGCTATGGTGAGTTTGTTGTCATCTCAGTATTCAGCAGCAGTCACAAAGGGAATTAGAAAATGAGGAATTGTGAATGCAATACCGTATTAAACAGAGCACATAATTACACTACTGCTATAAATCTGTCTATGCTGCATCTTGAAAAGTGTGTGGTTTCCTGATGGTTCTGTCTCAGAAAGGAGTAGAGCGAAATAATTGAAGTGCAGAAAACACTACAAGTGTTTGGGAACATAGAGTGATTTCTACTTGAGAAACTGATTTGACAAGAATTGTTCTGTGTGAAAACGTGATTGAGATAGCGTATGACAAAACTTCTAAAGTCATGAATAAGATGACTCAGGAATATTCATTCACTTATGATGTTACAATATACTGGGCAGTGTATTATAAGAGAGAATGAGAGATAATAAGAGGATGGTGCAAAAAAGGTTGTAAAAATCTCTCTTTCTTTCTCAGTCTCACCTCACTGCTCCCTCTTTCTCCTTCTCTCTCCACCTCTCCCTCTCTCTCAAATTGATTGTAGAGGATGTGTGTGGGCATGTATTCCAGTCTTGATCTACTAATCACAGGGAAAATCACACTGCACCTTTGTTGAAACTTGTCTCGCAAGATGCTAAAAGCTGCTGTTGACTAACTAATAATAATGAGAAGAACAAAAGCAGAAGATTTGGCTAGTTATTAACCTCAAGCTAAGCAGGGCAAAAACACTCTTAGTGCTGAGAATGGAAAGTCTGATGTTTTATGATGCCAGAATAACAGAGGCTTGATAGCAAAATGTCATTGGAAACATTTATTTTACAATTCTTATTAAAAATTATTAGGAAGAACTGAAATACCTTTTGAAAGAGTCTTATGGCTGTTCTACAGTGGTGTCTTACTAGAGATGTTTATTCCTGTTGAATATATTCCCTCTGTTTGTGTCCTGCTGATATACCTCTTAGCTTATGTTGGTCTGACAGAATAATGTTTTCAGTCTTCGAGAGTTTCTGCTCCATTACCTCAGTGTTGTTACAGCATTATAATGTTATTGCAAACAGCTCTCCAGCAGCAATCCCATAACACCACTGGCATAGCCCAGTCTGGCTGCATTTTGGAGCTCAGCAGCTATGAGTCACAATGTTTAGACTTCTGGCTTTTGCAGCGTTTGAAAATATGTCTCTTGCAAGTGCCCTGCTGCAAGCACTTCAGTGTGGGTCTATGGGATGCTCAGGTGTACATCTGCAGGAATTCAGATGTTTCAGAAAGGATGAGGAAGCTTTGGATGTAGTAATAGGTCAGGAAATGGGGCAGAGGCTGTGGCAGCTGTCTCGGTCTCATGCTGTCTGGGGCACACCAGCAATCTGCAGTTGCCTGTGTGTTCCTCTGCTCCTTGTGCAAAAGCACCTTTGGCCAGTGGAACAGTTATTTCAGTGCTTTGTGTGATGTTATCCGCAAAAGATGAAGGAGTTCAAATACTTTATAAATCACGTGTATGTTAAAATAACTCTCCCAGTGGACTGTGGCACCCCACTTTTTCTCCTTTGTACTTCAAATAGCAACAGGCTACATGGAGAGAGGGAGCAGGACCTGGTAGTTAAAGGCAGCAGATGACTTGAAGATCATGTGCATGCAGCAATAATTACAAAATGGAATGCATGTGCTGAAACATGAATACACAGCATTCCGTATCATAAATAAAAAGATACCATTGAAATTGAAGTAAAGCACAAATGTCTTCTCTTACAATAAAAATGAAATAGGAAATGAAATGCACCTACTAGTCATGGAGAAGTTGCAGAACTGCTGCTAAGCAATGAGGCGACCTCATAAGGAAGGAAGACCACATAATGTGGTGGGACTAATTTCATTTCAAATATATATCAGCTTTTCATATCTTCAGTAGGTTATTTTTATCTTCATATTTCACAATGTTTTGGCTTCTATGTATGGCCAATATGTAACCTACATTTCTTAACATCTACATTTCTTAACTGACTTAAATATTGAATTCTGTGCTTATCCATACCTGGTTCTGCATGCAGGTGAGTGGTTATACATGCCTATGAACTGACTATCTCCACTAATAGCTGCTTTTCTGATATCAAACATTGTTGAATGATACAAACTTCTCCACCTAAGGTTGGTACCCTGATTCTTCCCTCCCAGAGCAGCTGTCATGTTGGCATCCTGAGGCTGAAATAGACTTGGCGCACAGCCTTGGGAACACAGGATCCGGGGGCTTGCAGTCGGTGCTGACAGGCACAGGCTTCCCTGTACCACAACCTGATCCCACTGCATGGTGATTGCCCTGCCACGTGCAGCTGGTCAGCAAGTACTTGTAGCATATGCTGATTGCTATTTATTGTCTGCAGGACATGCATCTGCACTTCTTTTTCCTAGCGGCCGCACACCTGGTGGAACTGGTGGTTGTAGTTACCCAAATACAGACAGATCAGTTACTACTTCCAACAATGGAGAGTCTGCTGCAGGGCTGACAGTGAAGGGCCTGAAAACTGCAGTTTGCAGTGGAACAGAGCAAACTGCTGGGCTCTTCAAATATAATGTGAAAACAAAGTGGTGTAAAAAAGAATCCTTCTGTTCCAGACTCTTACTCACTTATCAAAGTACAGCAGTAACCCATAAGGCACTGCAAGACTTCCTGAAGATGAGGAGATGGAATATCTTGGGGTGGTATTATAGTGTATGCTTACAATATAATGTTGGGTGATGCCAGTCAAGTGTGCATATCTTCTGGTACCTCAGCTCAGGTTCCAGATAGTTGTGCAAAATAGAACTTGTTGATTTTTGAGGTTTATTCTTACATGAGGCAGGGGAAGAAGAATCCGGAAATGAGGTCTGGTAGAGGGTTCTGCTGCAGCTTTCCTCTGATACTGCATCACTCTCTTGTCATTAAGTAGGCTGTGAAATGGAGATTATAATACTGCTATATCTCATGACGAAGGAATGGAAATGCTTTGAGATGGTCCTTTTTTGTTCTGCACAAAAAGCACAATCATTAGTGCTGAATAACTGCATTTTACTTGCTTAATGTGAAGAACAAATCCACAGTAAAATGGGTCAGTGTGTATCTGTTTGCAGTCAAGTGTCAAATAATCTGCCAGTTAGGTTGCAGAATTACCTAAAAATGGACCTTGACCTCAGAAATCCTGTTAGATTTTAGAAAGAGTTGGGCAATAGCAACTGATGCATGTATTTCACTGAATGTGGCCAGAAATTCAAAGAAATCAATATGATTTCATGCTGAAAAATGTATGTTTTGTGTGGTATTTACCAAAATCTCACGCCCACAAATAAAGCTATGTGTGCTATGTGAGAAATCCCAGGAACAGCTCTAGTGAAAATGGAGAGAACCTCCCTCTGACTGTAGCATCTTCCCTTCCTCAGCTGTTTGTGAGCACTCATGCATGGAATGAGCTGTGCTACATTTCTGGTGTTCTCGTTGAGACTGCTGCTGTTAGAAGTGTATAAACAAACAGGCAGAGAACTCCCACTGCCCTGCACAGGGACAGCTAATTGCAGGGTATGAAAAGATGTGTAGTTACTACAATGTGCATCTTAGAATGGTTCCTCTTACCATATAAATCTGGGTTTGTTTAAATGAGATTGCCATTGGAAAGGTCAAAAACTGATTTTTAGAACTCGAAAATTTCTTGTGGAAAAATTAGTCTGGAGATATTGACCAAGAAAATGGTGGTCTGAAAATGAGCATTACAGGAATTTGGAACTATGTTTGTGCCATAATTTAGAAGAATAGGGAGAAAAAATAGTGAGAAAATGAAGTATGCAAAGGTTTACTAAACACCATGCATTTGAAATCTTTTCAACATGACAAACTTTTGCACTGTCATACTTAATGATCTTCCCTTCTTCCTTGGCCCCGATTTTAGTTGTTTGCAGCAAACGAACAGTTCACTCGACACTACTGAAACCAACACAACAACTTCCATCAGACCCTTTCACAAGACTGATTGGACTTGCAATTTGTTTGCTCAGCCTGCCTGGTCATGGCTGTGTCATGCAATCAGTTTTTTCACTGAATAAGATGAGAATTACTGAGGAACTTTTTTTTTGGATGAGTACATCTGTAGTGCTTATTCAAACATGAAGTTGGTCCTGATTAACTCCATGTGAGCAGTCTTATTTTGGAATAAAACTTTTTTTCTTAAGCTTAACAACTTCTGTTTAATTATTAAACAGTGATGTTAATTGGACATTACTGCGTGCGTTGACATTCTCAGTTCTTTCTTTGGATGTACGCATTTAGTAGTTGGATAAAGAACTGGCATTAAAAAAAAAACTCTTTGATAACAGATTTTCTTGATTTTTTTTTTTCCTAATTTCTTAATTTGTTGGACTAAATGAGAGAGAATGTGAAAGTACCTGATAGTTCTTGTGTGTAATAAAAAATGCAGTACAGGTAGATTGGCACTTGGGTTAAAGAATCCTTTGTTTCTGTTTAATAATAGGAAGCTCTGAAAGCAGAAGGGTGCTTTGCTCAGCAGGAAGCTCAGGAGAACTACAGCGTGTTCTGGGCTCACACAAGTGCTTCTCACACCCAAGTAAAGCAGGGAGACAGAACAACTTGATTGTCATTCAGTCAGTAGCCCAAATCCTGACAGGATTCACAGACTTTATTTTTGGGCTTTCTCTTCAGCCTTTGTGTGGTTTAAATTTGTATGTTACCAAGTGAGACTTAAGACAATCAAAGATGGAATTTGTTAAGTATTGATTTAGAAGACTAAGATTAATACAAACTAGAAACTTTCAGAGAAGTATTTTACAATGGTGATCCAAAGGAAGTAAAACAAAACAAAACAAAAAAAAACCCACAAAAGAAAGTATTACAAGATGATGGTGCTTAGCTCCAGCTGTCCAGTTTGTTCTTCAGGATGTTAATCTATAGAGGAAAGTGAATACATTTGTTAGATTTTATTTAAAATGAAGTAAAAATACTTTTAGTAAGGAAAGTAGAGGCTGCTAGCTCCTGCCTTGACCAGAGAAGCAGCCTTTGCTGGCTTTGCCTCCAGGGGTCTGAAGCTGTACTGGGACGTGTCTTGAACAGCTCCTGCTGAATCAGTGATGGGCAGTTCGCTTGGCATGAGATGAGGTGGCTGGATAACCACAACTGCAGAACCGTTAGAGCCTGTGGATATCCAAAAACTTCAATTTTTGTTAGGGAACAAAGATTTCTTATTATCCCTAACTGATGTGATTCAGCATTTTAAAAATGTATTATTTTCCATGGTTCTTATCAATCACAGAAACCTGTGTGCAAACTGCCTGTGCCTGGTCCCTCAGGTGGCTGCCTTCTCAGCTGGGTCTAATCCAGAACCATCAATGACAGCAGGTGTAATAAGTGTGGTCAGCAGCAAGGAGCTGCTTCCACCAGTTTGTGGCTCCGGGTCTCAGCACCACTGCATTAGTACAACAGGAGAGGTAGAGATCTGGAGCAGATTCTCCAGTGACAATTCCTGGTCTTGTGTTCTGCAGGCACTGCACTGGACTGGGCCCTGTGCATGCAGCCCATTGCAGCTCTTGGAGGTAAGTGCTGCCAAGGCTGTGGGGAGCTGTGCTATGGGGGATGGCTGTGGGCTCTTTAGTCAGTCTGTGTAAGCTAGAAGAACACATGCTTTGTCCTAAGTAGTGGACTTTTTTTCTAGGTTGTTTCTTGATGGAGTTAAAAACAAGTCCCATGAAGACTTAGTTTTCTTCCTAAGTTCCTGGGGGAGAGTTTCCAGGATGGTCCTACGAATACCTTGTTTGTAAAGCTTCCCCTTTCCTCCTCAAAGGGACTTATGCTTTATAAAAAGGTCTAAGCTTAGGCTACCCTTACAGTGCTAGGTAAGATACCCCCAGTATGTGACCAGCGAATTAGAATACAGGAATACGTTCACAATGACTGTGGTTTTGTGCCTCAGTTACCAGTAATTTTGAAGAAACATCTTTAATTCCTTCCCTAGCAATCCAAACTATGGCATCTAGGTCACACTTGTCACCAGCATTGTCTGATCCCTGCCTAGGTATGTGCTGAAGGTTCCTCCTGGAATGCTTACAGAGATGTTTGCACTCCAAACAGCCTGGGCTGGTCATTCTGAAACTGCCGAAGGAATGCACCTGACAGCAGGGGTGGGTGAAAAAATACTCTCTCCTGCTAAAAAGCTTAAAGACCTGCTGTGTAACATGGGTTGCAGAGTCAGCCAAACTTGTGAAGAAATTTTTTCTTTCAGCTAAAATGTATTGCTATATTACCTATAAGTGTAATGTTAAAAGTAGACACTAAATGCTGAAAGTCCGACTTAATGACTCTAAGTGTGAAATATATTTAATTCTAAACAATTTATCTGCAGAGGCAAAGTTCTTACTTTTGCAAACGTATGCAATGACAGAATTGTCAGTTTCAGAACAGAATAAGATAAGTTGTAAAAACTAACACCTTAATCAGGAACTGAAGTTCATCTGATCGGTTTTTAATTTTTTTTAAAGAGCTTTTTAAGAATCTTTCTGAAAAGGTGGTAGAAGAGATTGAGACAATCTTCATTTAGTTACAACTGATATTGAAGACTGATTCTTATAATTCAGAACAAGGAGTGTGTCAATGTAACTACTCAAACTCTCTGGTTTCTTGACTGCTGTAACTTTTTGCTTCTATTACACTGAGCAGTTTATCTCCTGCACCACTGTTTGCTCATTCTATAACCTCCTCATTGACGCAGACCTGTAGTGGCTGTGAGGATGTATTAGTGTGAATAACCCAGCAGCTTGGCTGCATAAACATTCAACTGTTTGCTGTAGATGTTGGGACGCGTCCTTTCGGTAACAGTGTGGAGGATGGAGCGGTTTTGCGCTGTGCGCACTGCGTTCAGCAGGAACCATCCAGAAGGTTGGTGCAGGCTAATAACCCTTACAGCTGGTTTCAGTTTTGGAACTGGAGCAACTTTGTAGTGTGAGAGCATGCACAGTAAACTGACCTTTTTGGCCTGTACCAATCTTCATCTGGAATGACATAATGATAAAATGAAGTGTTTTGTAATGATGAAACGTGAAGGGGTTGTTTGCCCATTTTGGCTTCTCAGGACTGGCTGATGCACAGCATTAAGACTGCACAGCTGAGCACAGCAAGTTCTGTGTTCTGCTGTGCGTGGTGTGTTTTGCTAATATAAATGACAAAAGTTCAGAAATGCAAACCATAGTTCCTTGCCCTCCTCCTAGGGAACGCCTAAAACATCTTGCCAAGCTGTAGCTTTTCCATCTCACCTCTTCTGTTTTCCAGATTTTTATTTATTTCTTTTTAATCCTTTGTAATTAATTGTGCAGTTCTGTGCATGAGGAAAGTATTGCTGGCACGAAGGCTTGCTCCATACATGGACACAGCAGGTGAACACTTCTGGCTAAGTACCAGCATGCCAGTAACAGCCAGCCAGCTTGAACTAGGCTACGGCAAAGTATTTGTGATTAAAAAGAAACTCTGCTTTGATCTGGCCACCACCTTTCTTAGAGCTGCCAAGTTATGCACAGCAGAGGGACTGCTTAACTGGCTGCTGTGGCTAGCCTGGGTGCCCCCTTACCTGTAGGTGGTGCAGAAGAGGAATTGTTGAGGTATGCGAGAGTTATTGATAACCCACAGTGTGTGGGGTTCTTGGAGGAAGAGTGAAAGAAGGAAATGGACTTTTCTGTTCCAGACTTTTACCCTTTCCTCACATAGAACATGTTATAATAGTACAAAATAACAAGAGACCATCCAAGCTGTTTGTGTGCAGTCTATTCTTGTTCCTGCTGTGGTTGTTTGAGACAGTCTTTAGCATAACCATGTGCTGCCTCTGGAGAGGAGAACTGTTTTCCCTCAGCGAGGTCTATGGGTAACGAAGCAGAGAAACGTGCCCAGGCAGTGCTGGTGGGGAGAGGGAGCAGTCAGCAGCTCCTGCCAGGATTGTTCACATGGTGTGTGATGGTGCATGGGATGGCAGCACTTTGTGACTCCTGAAAGCACAAGTTTCTGAGCACAAGTATTACTGAACAAGTAACTATAGCTACTGCACAAGTGTCAAGAGCAGACACATTTCAGTGGTCCTGAAGGGCGTGCTGCTCAGATCTCAGTACAGACATCAACAGCGTTTTAAAAGACTTGTTTTCAGCTCTTTGCTAATGTCTGTGAAATGCACGGATTGCAATCAGCCTGCTTTGTTGTAATTAGTCTGAGACCTTCCTTCTGTGTGCCTGCAGCTAAACCTGGAGCAGTGCTTCTGCCACAGCTGTGTCTGCACAGTGATGGGACGTGGGATTAAGGCTGTGAGTGAGGCACCAGGAGCCTGCAGGGACGGTTCCTGGTAGCAGTAACTATTGGGGAGTCTGACTGAACAGCATGTTTTGTTTACACATTAGATGCACGTTTCGTTTCTGGTGTGTTTTCTGCTCTTTTGATCAAGTGTGTTTTGGTCCTGAGCCAAAGACTTGTCTATACACGAAGTTACCCTACAGTAATTGCTCGGGAGAAAGTAGATGGATTAACTCCTAGGGAGCGCAGCGTTGTTCCAGCAGAATTATTTGGAATACCAGCGTGTGAGAGCACAATTGCTCTTTTATTCTTTTTGTCTTTATCCCTCTCTTCTGGAACCTTTTGTGTGAAGAGCAGCTCTTCTGTTCCTGTCTCAGATACCGCTGGAAAACGAGCATTGCTCTGCTGTTGGCACTTGTCAGGCGTTACAGCCCTGTGATCGCTTCCCTAAGGCAGGGCCCTGAGCTGCACCCGGGTTACAGGCCGACTCCTGCGTGCAGGGCTGTGCTAAGGTACGCTCGCAGCTGCGCTTTCCAGTTAGGGGTGAGAGCAGGAGGGAAAATATTGTTTTCAAACGAAGTGTACGGATAAGAAATCTGTTTAAGGATAAGAAATGCTGTGAAGGAACGATTGCGCTGTCCGAAGACCGTCCGAGGAGCACGGACCTTCCGTACGTGACGGGGGAGCGCACGAGCGCGGCGCGTTCCGTCAAGGTGCGATGCACGTGGCCGCCGGGGCACGGCGCCGAGCCTCCCCCGGACCGCCGCCGGCTGCCGCCGTTCCCGCACCCCGTGCTCGGGTTCCGCGGCAGCCCCGCCCGCCGCAGGTTTTTCTGCGCTCAAAGCGCGGGGCCGCAGGGCCGGGGCGCGGCGGGCCGGGCTTCCCGCAGGGCGGCGCCCCGCACCCGACCGACATTTTGCGCCGCCCCGCTACGGCGGCGAGGGGCGCAAAGCGAGCGCCGCTCGGGGGGCCGGGCCGCCCGCGGGGAGGGGGGCGGGGCGGGGCGGGATCCGGCGCGGCGCGACGGGCGCGCGGAGGGAGCGGCGGCGCTGGGCGGCAGGTTCTCGTGCCGGCTGGAGCAGATGGCGGCCGCGCTCCTTCTCTACCTGCCCCTGCTGCCGGGGCTGGCCGGCGCCTTCAACCTGGACACCGAGAACGTGATCGGCCGGCGCGGGGAGCCGGGCAGCCTCTTCGGCTTCTCGCTGGCCATGCATCGGCAGCTGCAGCCGCAGGAGAAACGGCTGTAAGTGCCGCCGCGCCCCGTCCCGGGCCCTCCTTCCGCCGCCGGGGCCGACCCTGGCGGCGCGGCGCGTCCGGGCTATCACCTGGCAGCGGGGAGGGCGGCACCTGCCGCGGGGCGCCGGCCGCCGGGACTCGCGGGAGCCCGGGGCGGAACGGGGGCGAACGAGCGGCGGCTCCGGGGGGGATGCGTCCGCGGCGGGCGGCGCCGCCGAGCGGTGGGGGCCCGAGGCCGTGCTCGCCGAGCCGGCGCTCCCGGGCGCTCGAGGGGTTTCGTCCCGCCCGTGCTGCTGGGCGGTCGTGCGTGGGGTGGCACAGGGAGTACTGGGACAGGTAGCGGGACGTGGGAGGGGGCGAGGAGGTGCCTTCCCTGCGTTCTGAGAGCGAAGGAAAGATGGAAAGTCCTCTGTGCGTCCTGAGGACGGCTGGCTGGGGCTCCGTGCCCCAGCGTTTCTTAATGGCTACACCCGAGCAGTCATTTGCCCCGCCGGTACTTGCTGCACAGAGTGCATCTCCTGTAAGGCATTGCTGTGAAACAAACGTCTCTGAGCAATTAGCTTTAATGTAAGGGAAGGTGAGTCTGCGGTCTGGATAGAGAATGCAGGAGAATGACTCTAGACAGCAATCACATCCACAATAAAGTTAGCTGGTAAACTTAGTTAAAAGCTATTTGGGCTGGTATCGTTCAGACATACGTTCTGCGTGGTTTAATAGGAATTACAGTGTGTAAAGGAGCATGAATGACAGTTTCTACCTTCTGTCTGGTACTCAGGGACCTAAGTGTAAATCAAGACTGAAATACAGCTCTATGAGTTACTGCCCAGAGGCCCTTATCTTAATTCTTGCCAGGATTACGTGTGTGCTGGTCTCATTTAGTTCTGCTATGAATGTGGTGCCTGAGGCTTAGTTAGTTTGCCATTGCGTTATCAAATACTGATAGAATGAGTGTGTCAGAACATATGGAGACAGAATGCTAATTAGCAGAAGTCACAGTGTTGGAGCTAGTCTGCGGTGTTTGACTGGAATGCCTCAGAGATGATGAGCATAAAAGTTGTGCTTTGTGTGCAGGCAGTGTGGGATGGGCAGAGCCAGATGCTGCTGGTGTCGGCACAGCGTGCTGAATGCCTTCATGGATAGCAGGGGTCTTGGTAGAGACAAAACCTCAGTGGAGAAACTGCTTTGTGGTGAGGCATGGTTCTGAACATGCAATGTTTTGGTTGGTTTTTAAAACCTTTGCACGAGTTTTAGCATAAAGAATTGGATTGCTACCCAAGGAAGCTGCTTGGAAAACCCATGTTTGGTTCTTTTATGTAGGATGGGCATATCGTGGTTGCTTTGAGCAACATTTTTGTATGTTGATGTGCTGAAATGGAACTGTCTTTTACAGAGGCTGAGGTATGCTAAGCTCACTTTGTGATGCCTTGTGGAACGCGTGGAATTGCAGTAGAGCAAAGGCTACCACTAGGCTATATCTTTGTAAATGCTCAGATAAAAATGAGCAACATCAATATTGAACAACCCATTTTGGCATGTTCTGTGATGCCAGTTTGTAGATAGTTTGGCTGTTTGTAGGTGGAGCAGACTGTCTGCTGTCCAAGTAACTGGTGAAGGTGAGAGGTGAAGGAATGGAGATTGCATTGAGGTCTGGTACTGGGAGACATGTCTGGTCCATGCATGCTGCCCATTACTCACAGCAGCAGGAGCTTCGTGTTTGTCTGCAGGGTGCAGTGCCTCCATTCCCAGCCGCATCTTGGTCTGTCCTAGCTCTGCTGCAGAAGCACTTTTATGTGAAGTTCTCTCTTGTGACAGATAGAAGCAATTGTTTCATCCCATCTTCTCCATTAGGTACAACCTTTAAAACTCAGTTATAGTTAGTCAGTTGTTACCAAAATACACAAACCCTGTGTCATCAGTGGAACTTGATGCTTGGATTCTTATCTCGAAGGGAACCCTTATCCCAAATCCCCACCAACCCCCGCCGCTCCATACAGCTTTGTGACGTTACACGCAGTTACAACTGTTGTAGGCTAGGTCATTAAGTCCTTGAGGAAACAAATGAGAAATGGTGAAATATGTGAGTTCTGTTGAAGGAATGTTTTAGTCTGTAAAACAAGCTACAGATCCTTAGTTTTTTCTCTCCACTCACTTTAAGTAATTCTTGAACGATTTGCTTTCTTTTCTGCCTCGGCTAGATAATTCCACGCTAAGCACTATGAAATGCCTTGGTAAGAAAGGGAGTGGGAAATGTCTTTAAGTGTGACACGTGAAGGTACAGCTGAAATAACCTGCTTTTAAACATGTGTTTGCCTTTGGTCACTTTTTTCCTAGTTACAGAAGATTGTGGCTTACATATTACCTTTGAATGGCAATTACTGTTTGTCAATGTTAGATACTAATGCTGTGTTTGCTAATTGGTAATTACTTAACTCCTAATGACACGGGTAGGTGACTGTTCAAGAAATGCATCAAATTTATTTGTAAAGGGTACTTTATAGGAAGCTGGGGACTGGTAACAGCTTTTTTGTTGTTCTATGTGAGTATTTTCAAGTGAGAAAAGTTTGAGAGTTCATCAGATGAAGAGGAGAAAAACTATTCACAATAACTGAAAGTGGACTGCTAATGGCATGTGGGTGTGAAAGAGAGCTGAATGCAGTCTTAATATGCATTAGGGAAGCATTACTGTTACTGTTAGATGGACTGAGGGCAGCTTGCCTGGATTTCTGTGTACAGTTCTGGTCCATTGTCAAGCACTATGAATCAGGAGCAGGAAATGTTAATGATGTTCTTGGGGAGCTGGGCTGCTTGCCCTGTGTCAAGTTGGTCTGTTCTTAGTCTGTCAGTGTGACAAAGGTGTGGGAGCTGTACTTCTGAGAGGTGGTGGAGGTACAGCAGCCATGCCCTACGGTTTGTGGCTTGGGGGCAGTGTAACTATTGGAGTTAAAGTTTTGTTAGTTTGAGATGGAGAATGCGGGGGTCTGTAGCTGTATGTAGGTGATATGTTAGCTACTTAATGCTATATGTTGTTGTTATAAATATTATTAGCTACTTAGTACTAATTTGCTCATAGTTTTATATATAACGTATTTATACACACGCATATTTCATATAATGAGATATATGCACACAGCATGTGAGGTGGTCCTTTTCAGAATGGTTTAAGCTGATCTCTTGAATTAGAACACAAGTCCTAAGAACATCTACATTTGCACATTACTTGCAATCAATTCTGGTATTACTTTTAATACAGAAATGAAGCTGAATTTATGTAGGCTTCTTATTGCTTAAGGCAAAAAGAAAAAAAGGATGAGACTATGGCAACATTCAGGATCTCTTCTTCAGAAGAAAAGCAGCGGGTAGGCATTCTGTGCCAACTCTGTGCTGTCCATTTGGAACTGTAAAGCCTAAAAGATTGCTTACTGGAATTTTTACTTGTGGCAGGTTCTGCTGATACTGCATATCTCTGCTGTGAGCCATTCTATCAATATAAAACAGAGTTGCCTTTGGTCAGCAGGCTGCTGACATTACTGTGCTGCTGTAGTGCATCCTCAGTGGCATTTAGCCAGTATTTCTGTGTTGTCGAAGGGCCTGTGCTTTCTGCTCTAGCAACAGAAGAGGGCTGGATTGTGATCATCTGCATTGGAAAGTATAAATTTCTGCTTGCAGAGCTGTTACCAAGTAATTCAAAGTTCGGGTGGGCTAAATTCATAGCAGTATATGTTTACATTTTCAGGTTTTAAAGACCTTAACAATGCTCATCTTTTAGAGCTTCTATCAATGCAAAAAAAATTGGCTTGCTATTAAGTGTCCTTGTTTTCTTACCATGTCCTTGCTGTCTTGTTGCCCTGAGGATTCTTTTTTAGATGCGTTCCTGTTTTTGTCTATGAAAACTGTTCTTGGGTAACCCATTTAGCATGCTTGATTACTTTATTTGCGATAGTAAAACAGTTCCATGTCATGTTCAAGATGGATGCCCTATGGGAAAAGTCAGGATCAAGTGAAGTTGGGAAGGAGTGAGAACTCTTAAAGTTCCCCTGTAGTAGTAAGGGCAAGATTTTAAAAGAGATACATCGTACTTATACAATGCATAAAAGAAACAAGGAGATAATTTTGCTGCTTACATTGCATAAGGGGGAAGAAAGTGGAATTGAGTCATAGAATCACAGAATGGTCTGGGTTGGAAGAGACCGTGAAGTCTATCCAGCTCCAAGCCCCTGCTGGGGGTTGCCCCCCACTAGAGCAGGCTGCTGTAGGTGAAATAAAACAGCAGAAAGTTTGTCCTTCTCCTGTGCTGAGTTTGAGTTAGTCTGCCTTACCTCTGGCAGAAATACAGCTGATAGGTTTTGTGGTCAGGTTTATAAATATTAAAGACTCTGTTGCATAGTTGTCACTATCTGACTCCTGTTCCTGCAGGCGATAAAGAAGAGGTCATTATCTTCAATTCATTTGTTGTATTCCACACAGGACCAGAGAAGAACTTTGCGCTCAGTTGTGCCAAATGCTGCTAAGAGAAGGAGAATGAAGTTAGCATTGACCTGGGGCACACCAGAAAGCTGCATTGGTTTAACTACTGTGTCAGCGTAGAGAAAGAACAGTGCTTTAGGTGCATGGACTTGCTTATTATTATTATTTTTGCCTTAAGCCAGATGTATTTTAGTTTGGTTTAAATTCACTAGAAGCTTGCTTTTATAAGTAACAGAAATAAGACTTCTGACAATCTTTTCAGCTCAGGAGCTCCCGGCCAGGCCCTGCCTGCCCAGCACAGCTGCCTAGAGAGCATGTTGGCCTGGCCAGGGGAAGATCTTTGCTGCAGTGGCAAAACATGTTTCCTGAACAGCAAAAGTGAGCTTGTTGCGAGTTGTGTCTGCAGCACCTGGTTTCCGGTCATAGCATGTTTGTGTTTGTTTGTTGGCTTCCTGTTGTCACCAGGGTGTGCTGCAGCTGGAGGTGGAGCTGTGCCAGCACTGGGTGCGTGAGGGACATGCGTTCAGGTAGCTGCGCTGGTGTGTCTGATCCCAGGCTCAGGCCATGCAGTAACGGCCAGCTTCTGGGAGGGCAGCTTTGTGCAGTTCTGCAAAGGCTGTGCCAGGAGGACACGCTGCAGCACAGTCCTGTTCTGCTGGTTGTGTGTGCTGCAGGCTCAGCCTCGCCACAGCGGTGCTGGGCGTTCCAGGTGCTGCTAGCACAGAGCTGAGCCTGCTGCGTGGGGACCGCAGGCCTCATCCTCAGTCCTCCCAGCCCTGGAAGTTGTTTGTCAAGAGGTCACATACCTTTTGGGGAAGAGAAACCTTTTTTTTTTTCCTTTATTTTTTTTATGATCACCTGAAGGTGCTCAAGAATCTTATGATGTTATTAAGAACTTACTGATGTTATCATAAGAAACTTATGATGTTATTAAGCATTAGTAAGATGGTAATTCATTGCTGCACTAGCAGAAGCCTTCCATGAGGGAGGACTGTAGCACAGAGCTTTGATCGGTACTGATGATAAGTGGTTCAGTTCAGACGGCGGCTTTGAGGAACCGCCTACTTTGTCAGCTTCAGTGAAAGCCCCTTCTGTTGTTATGCTCTAACTGCTAGGTGCACATCCCTGATGCAGTTCCTAGCTTCAGGTTTGTGCCTGTGCTGAGCCTGATCAGTGTATCAGTTTGTAATATAAGAGGTATCATCTCTTTGGCTTGGGCATTAAAATGCGTGGGATAGAGGTCATGCAGGCTTAGAAGTGCTTTGGCTTATGCTTTCTTGTTTTTGCATATCTCCATAAATGTGAATGGTATTTGAGGAGGCACAAATCTCTCTCTCCTTAGACTATGCATTTGGAAAGATAAGAGTGTTTTGTGTCAAATGCAGCCCTGCCAAGCCCTTGCAAGAACATTAAAATACAAGTAATGGTAAATTACCCGAAATTGCTTTATGTTCCTCTGGTCCAAGTCTGTTGTATTTATTCTTTCTCAAAGGATTGAATATATACCAGATAGTTCTTATTAAATAATACCATGTTATAAATCAACCCTGATACATTATATTCTGGCCCAGAGAGCTCTGTTGCTGCTGAAGTATCTGACACATCTCAGGAACAAGAGGAACAGGATCAGAAAGCTAAACTTGCATCCTCTGAAACCAACAGGTTCAGGGCGGTGTAATGGGAACAGAGCAGCACAGGACGGGGGCAGACCTTGGTCTCAGGAAGGAGGAGAGGGTTTTTCACTTCACTAAACAGAATGGAAACTAATGAGCTGCACAACATGGGAGTTAGGGGAAAAGGAATAGCATTCCTCTTGACAAGTTGTTTTGTTCTTGGGCAGAGAGGCTGAGGGAGTGCTGCTGAAGTTAGTCCTGGAGCTGGGCAGGGGAGTGCTGGGTGGCTCCCAGCTGGGATATCCCACTGCTGTGCCAGCTGTGCTTCTCAAACCAGCTGATAGAAGCACATAGATGGGCAAAGTAGACATACCTGCATGTGCATGTCTGACAGACAGTCATCAGTGAAACCATCCATGAAATATTCTGTCACGAATGGAACTATAATATGTCATATTGTTAAAAATACTGGGAGATGTTTAGGATGAGAAGTCATTTTTGTACCCCTCTTTGACATTCACTCCTGTTCGGAAATGGTGTCAGATGTGCTGAAATGAATACATGTGCCAGAAGCCTGAGGCAGGAGGGAGCTGGGCAGCGTTTTTCTGCAGCCCCTCCTTGTGACCAAGGCTGCAGCCAGGGGTGGGCTGTTTGGCCATCCTGCCTGCCTGCTGCACGCCTGCCTCCTCCTGCGGGCACCCTGAGGCCTTCAGCTGGCAGACAGCTGCTTGAGGCCAGCTGCTGGCCTGCTCCTACTGGCTGAGCAGCACAGGAAGGTTCATGGTGTTCTTCAGACCTAAAACGTAACTCCACCTGCCACAGAAGGGTGGGAGACAGAGGAGACTGTTATGGCCAAGATGCAGGGAGAAAGAACGTGCCATTCAAGCTTGAAGAATGCAACATGCATGTCACAAGGCTTGCATTTGTGTGCTGCTGTGTTTCCAAGCACCAGGGTTGGGACAGGCTTCCCAGGTCTTTTCTCAACAGGGACAGGAGCCCTGTATAGTTAAACTATCTGTGAACTGGAATCTTACAATTTAGCATTTTTATTTGAGAGCGTGGTTTCCTTTGGTTTCTGCTTTCATTTTCCAAATTTCCCAAGGCCTGGAGAGCAGTGGAGATGGGATGTACCAGTAGTGCCAGGCAGAGAGACAGCCCCACCAGAATCACTGTCAGAAGGTGTCCAACAAGCTCTGCAGCAGTTTCACTCTTGTACTACATACCTTGATGGTGAGGAGGACTTCTTACACTGGCATATGCTTTAAGGATGAGCCGTAAGTCAGCCCTCCCATCAGGGCTATCTTCACCCAGGTGTGAGGCTGTATATACTGCATTGTCTGCTGTTAGAACTAATTCACATCCATAGTCTTAATTCACGCCTTTTTTGTTGCGGTCCACCAGACACATCTTGCATCTTGGCAGGAGGTAATGAATACTCTGTGTTGTTACCTCTTTGGAAGTATTGGACAACCATGTCAGAGTGTACCTGGGCTGTTTGATGGAGCTGGTCTGCAACAGTACAAGACTTGAGAAGGTCTTTGTAGTGGAATTATCAAATAAAGCATTTAAATTTATCAGTTTTTAATATCTAAGCTTCCTAGGAGACTCTTTACTGTTGACTGCCCTTCAATAAATATGCTGCAGTTATATTTGCTCTTTCATCAAAAATATTGATTTAATTAAAGTGTTGTTTATTGTTTCTTCTTCTTTAACTGTAAAAATAGGAGGAGAAAATCTCTGTTATGGTGCTAGCTGAAACAAGTGCTGTTTTCTGTGTGGTACAGGTTACTAATGCTGCTGATGTTAATTTACAAATAACAAAGATAAACTTGTGCAGAAGTGAGACAGGTAGCTTGGCTTCTCATAAATGTTTTTTCTTGAAGCAGAGAAGAGTGGTTTCACCAGTCTAATTTGTTGCTGTCTGGATTATCTACACAATAAAAGAGAACATTTCCCATATTGGTTTATTGGGTTGCCTGGTATACTGCAGCAGCAAATTGTCAACAGTCAGAATGGGATATTCTTATTCTCTTGTGTTAAACTCTACCCCAAACCTTCTCCCACGTACCAACTGACCAACTGTCAGTTTTGTAAGGAATGTAAGCTCCTACATTTTCATGGAAGATATTTTATTTGTTTTGAAGAGTTTCTGTTCAAAATCAGTGTTTGACTCTTTCAGAGCTTGCCTGGGATGGTTGGCTCAGTCCAGCCATAATTGTAAGAATGACACGTCCTGGGGACATGCTCTGCAGAAAGATGCAATTGAGATGAGGCTCTCAGGAAAACAGCTATTTAAAACAAGCAAAAATCCATATTATTGAATAAGTGATTTGTACTACGAAATGTTCACTAGAAAATCAGCACCTCATCCTGCTATAAAACAGGGTAGGTTACAGTAAAAGGAATGTTTGAAGGAAATGATATACAGAATGGTCTGGAAGCATTGAATAATTCATATATTAATATTGTTGACTGAGATACGTAAAAGCAACTTGCTGCTTTGAAAGTAATGTCAGGTGAATATAACCTAGAGAAGCAAGCTTGAATGTAGGGAAGGAAGTTTCTCTTTCATTTCCGAGTGAATCATTCAGCATTTTAAAAAGAAGTGGACTGAGCTACAGTTAATAAAGCTCCCTTTTTGATATTAGCATCAAATGTATCCTTGGTGAGATGGACTTCCCTTGGCTCTAAGGTAGAGAGCATGACGTGTTTTAGGACTATTTTGTGAATTCAGGAACTGTTGCTTGGAAAAAAGAGAACTGTAGCTACCTTGTTTTAGTTTAAAGAGCAGTCCAGGTGTATTCCTCTGTGAAAATGAGATGAGATTTTTATGGCTTTGAAATGACAATAGAAGGTATGAAGTACTGGTTCTGAATTGTGATTTTTTTTTTTAATTTCTATTTTTTTGGAACACCAGTTTTGGCTTTGCTGGAGCATTGACTGTTTTTCTCGTTTCCTGATTCAGAACTGCATCTAAAAATATGTCATTTCCTAATATTGATTTCCTTTAAGCAGCAGTAATAGCGTGTGTGAGAATGTTATGTCTGCATTGGGAAGGGAGAAGTTGCCCAGGGTTATGGATAGCAGTGAGGCACTCACGGGACGCTCCCTGTCTGAACGTGCTCTGCAGCATAAAAACAGGCTAAGGCCTCTCCAGGGTCACATGTATGGATTTCGCTGTCAGCTGTTGAGTTCATAGGTTGCTGTTCAGCTGTGTTCTTCACATTTGTTTTTCCCTTTCAGAGATCTTTGGGGATCCTGGAGATGCAAGGAACAGCAAATAGGAACCATCAGCATTTTGTTCAGTGAAACCAGCAACTTACGCTGATGGTGTCCATAGGAATGGCAGAATTTCTGACAGCAGTTCCTTTTTAGTGAAGATGGCCAAGGAGATTTTTCAAATGGAGGTAAATGCATTTAACTTCTGCCTAATTTGGCTGGCATTGATACCCTCCTCGTAAGTAGCCCTATAAAAAATACATCTCTAACATATAAAGTAGAACAGGATTGTAAATGTTCTGGCAACAACTCATGTTTGTAACAGCAGAGGTTGTTTGCTCAGCAGTACATGCGTGGGTCAAAGGTCTGAGGGAAAGGAGTATTTGTCCTGGAAGCACTTGGAGGTGGCAGCCAGCTGTTGCTGGTAGCAAGCATGTGCTCCTAGGTGTGATTGATTTATTTGGGTCTTTCTGTTCTCATAGCTCTTCCCACATGATGTGTGTAAGGGAATCACAAGGACTGGTCAGCCTGCTACCGGTGCTGCTAAAACCACATGGCGGTTCCATCTGATGTTCTCGGCTGTATCCAGCAGTGTGTCTGAGAACAGAACACAGCTCGGACATGATTGCTTAGCGTGAAGCAAGTCTTAAGTGAGAAACACGTTGTTTTCTTGGCTGAAATGCTACAATATTTTGTTTTTTCCTAAGTTTTCCTTATTTCATACACAGCCTACTGCCATAGCAGATACTAACAATGTGTGTAAGACCTGTAAATGTTTAATTCAGCTTGTTTTTCTGCTAGAGAAATGTTTAGGAACAATATAGGGTGTCTCCTGAATGTAGCTGAAGAGTTGGTTTTTTTCTTAGCCTCACATCCTGGAAGCATGTGTTTTTGATGCCAGGTCAGATCCAGACCCAGTTCCAGCTGAAGTACTTGTTGCACTACTTGCTGCCTGCAGGAAAACAGAGTGCTAAAGGTTCCTGATAGAAATAATTCCAGATTTTGCAGTGGTGAGAATATAGGGAGTGGTGGGAGATGGGAAAAAAAATGTATGAGAGGAGGCTGTAAAATGGGGCGTGTGCCTGCTGGGATGTGTGCCAGGCTGCAGAGAATGCAGGGGGGTTTCTTGGCACAGCTCAGGTGTGAGCTACACTGCAAACAGAAAATCTTGTTCTCAGCATTTGCAAACTTGTTGGAATTCTCAGAGTTTGTATGTTCCTACTCATAGTAAAATGTAATGTCTTCTGCAGATCTGTATAAGGAGAAGTTTGTTGTGTTATTTGATCATTGTTTCAATATCTGTGAGTACCATTAGAAAAGGCTCTGTAAGAGCCCCTCTGACTGTTGGAGCATTTCCTTGGTTCTACACATCACCTTGTTGGAGTGACATTCTTCAAAGTGCCGTGAAAGTCTGTGCTTCTGGTTAATGTTGGGAGTATGTGTCAGTACATGTATGTAGGGCCACATCTGCTTTTGTGATCAAGTTCTTGGCTTGAAGAAAAGCCCTGCAAAGCCATTGACGCTGTTGCACGTGTTTAACACAGGGCTATGATGGTCCTAAGGAGAGATTTCTAAGCTGTGTGTTAGTGTGCAAGTGACTGACCATGCTCTGGCAACAGGGATGGCTCCATGCAGCCTCCTGTCCTGGGCTCATGTGAGTGAGCTGCTGTGTGTCCCATGCGAGGGTCTTGTCCTGCCTTGTTTCTCCCTGTAGATAAGAGGGAACAGGAGAAGGTGGTGGTTCAGGAGGAGGGGGAACAGCGAGTGTCTCGGAGCAGTTGGGCTGCTGCTGCAGGAGATGGCTCTGGTTAGTACAGGGGTGGCTGCTCCTCCTGTAGGGGTGACAGGGTGTCTATCCTTTGTGCAGAGCTTCTTTCTTAGTCTCACATGAAAATGATTTACTTCACCCAGTGAAAGAAATAGAGGAATGGCATCTCAACCTTATTAAAACTCCTGCAGGCTTTTTTTTATAATGGCTTTGGCATGCTCATGAACAGTGTGTGCCTGTTCTGGTCATTAGTCCAGCAAGCACTGCCTTCGCTCAAAGGCTGCAGTGCTGCTCTGCCAAGGTGCTCCTTGGAAAAAGAACTCTGAGCAGCTGCTTCTGTACTTGATTAATTCAGTGTTTGTTGTCTAAAACATGGACCTAGATTCCCTTCATTTTTATGAGTCCAAATGGAGCTGGCATGCATTGCCTTGCAAGTAAGATGACATTTAAATTTGTATTCTGAAATTGTTACAGAAGACAGCAATTCCTTACCAGTTGGTCGCTGGAGCCTGTAAAGTGAGCATGTCCAGTGTGGGGAAGGCAAAAGTGTTTGGAACAGCAGCAGCCAGCTAGGATGGGAAATTAACTCTTTTTGTGCTTGCATTTGGCTGGGACTGCTTGCAGCCACATCCCAGCTGGTCCTGCTGAAGCCACAGCTCAACGCCTCACGGCTGCCCACAGGTGAAGTGGCTGACGGTGGCAGGGTTGGCGTGGATTTCCAGTGAAGTTGACAGGGCGGCTGAGAGCAGGGTGCCAGGGCCTCGGCTCCTGAGCTTGTTTCTTTGAGCACACATTTGTCACTTTTTGAGTTAAACTTTTGTTACTGTAAGAGGATTTTATGCAGTAACAAAGACTGCCACTGTGAGAGAAAATCTGATTGAAAATCCCTTTAACGCTGTGTCTTTAATAATTTTACCACAGTTTAATTATAACACAATCTAGTAAATGTTTTATGTATCACTTCATGCTCAGGTCTATTCCTGAGCCAGTCTCTTTCTTTTAAATCTGGGGGAGATGTACAGTTTGTAAGGGAGAAATTAAAAGTACTGAATACACAGTTTTTACTTGTTGTTTGACTGTTTAAAAAAAAAAAAAAAAAAGCAGTATATCTCCTAATTACAGCAAGAGAATGCTGGACAAAATGGAAAGCTGTGTTTTGAAATAGGACTTTGGAAAAATGCTTTCTGCCAGTGAAAATGAAGTCTATAAAACCCGTTTTAAGTCCATACAGGCTGAGCTCTTGGCTGTGAGGGGAAAGCATTGGAAAGTGTTTGCTTTTCCATGCGACTTTCAGAAAGTCAATAATTAGTGGCCTTTGCAGAACAACAGGTAGCTTTGTAGTTCGTTTTGCTTTGTAGCTTGCTCTGGCCCTTGTGCTGCTTTTGGCTTCTTTTCCCAGCCCCTATTGTAATCTGCTTCCTGAAAAAGGCTGAGCTAATAAAATGAAAATCACACTCCTTTAAATGCCAGGCCTCCGGGCAACAGAGATTAATGGTGTACTTGGCCATGGCTCTGCGATGGTAGTAGGAAAATGTAGCAGTGCAGTAGCAGATTAGGAGAATCATCTGTCACTTAAAATAGCTGTTCATAACAGCCTGGAAACAGTGGGTATCTGCAAAAAGCACTGTGAACAATTTCCCCACTGACATCGTTTCTGGCTGCGTTTTTCTGGGAGCGGCTGCTTTTTCAGAAGCCCATTCTCTTGGTTGAGCTCCAGTTCCCATTACTGCCTGAGTAGGAAGGGCTCTGTGCTAGGGTGTCTGTGCTGTTCTTGTCCTTGTGCTGGCTCTGACTGGGATGGAGTTCACCACAGCAGCCTATACTGTGCTGTGCTCTGCACTTCTAAGTGGAACAGCCTTGGTACCTCCGCAGTCTTTGTCTATGGATAAGCAGTGCTAGCACAGCATGAAGACTCTCCAAACCCAGCATGCATGGTAGGAGAGGGGAGGGGACATGGCCAAAGGGACTTTATATGTCATAGCAATACAAGCTGGGAAAAGGGAAGGAGAAGTTCCTGTTAAGAACGCGTCCATTCTCCCAGACAACTGCCAAGTTTATTGAGGCTTTGCTTCCCGAGGTGTGGCTGAACATCACTTGATCATGGGAACTAGAGAATAATTGTTTTCTCTCTTTTTGCTTCCATATGGCCTTTGCTTGTTTTTCCTTTCTTTTCCCTTTTATTATCTCAATTTGTGATTTTTCTTTTTGCTTCCCACGTTATTTTCATACTCGCACATCAAAGGGGAGTGAGGGAGAGGCCTGGTGGAGTTCAGTTGGTTGTTGGTGTGAAACCACTACACCTGTCCCTGCTTCTATTGATAGAAGCCTTGCACAGCAGAGGTGGTACTGCTTGGGATTAAATACAGTCTATCCCATTAACCAACATCACTTGTGTTGAGATGCCTTGTGGATTGATGTTCCTATCCTAAAGTTTGGATACTTGACACACTTGTCCTCTAATGAGGAAGTTCTCCATGACCACAGTTTGTTGAGGGAGGGCAGAGGCGGTGCCCCTGGTGACACCCCGCTCCCCTAGAGTGGCTGCATGCCTGCTGTTTCTGTCTTGAGAGTGGAGCAAAGCTGAAGAGGTGGTGTGAGGTCTCTGAACCAGGTAGTGCAGGTGGACAAAGCTGCACAGGTAGCTGAGGGTCCATCCTTGTGGAAGGCTCTGGGCAGATGTCCGCATGGAGATCAGCTGTCTCTACTGGGAGCTGCTGGACACACAGTGTACGTATGGGTACTGTGACTGGGGACTTGGTAGTATAAGTTTAATCAGTCGGTGGTTGTTAGTTTCATTTCTTCATCAGTGGAATGGGATGCTCTGAGGCAGAGTGCCAGACAAAGAGATTTGGGGAGTCTCTGTCTAGCCACAAGTGGGAGAAGTTGTACAGTATTTCGCTTCATTGCTTCCCAGCTTTGCCCTCCTTGTGCTGATGGAGTCCTTCTGAAAACACACTGAAGTGCAAAGTGTGCAGTGGCACCATTGTTACTGAGAAAGGTAACATTAAATTGGACATTTGTGCTCAATGAAGGTTGTAAAATTGGAAATTACGTACACCACTGACTATTTTATTCTGCCTATTTGTGGAAATCGTTAATGGTTGGTTACCCAGGAAACGCTTCCCGTCATTTCTACTCAAGTCTGTTAAAGCACAGTGCTGGCACTAATAATGTGTTGCTGTTACTTTTAAGGAAAAGATGGCAAAGGCTGGTGCCTTGTTTGGGGTAGAAGATACTGTGGGAAAGACAGGAATTCAAGGAATGAAGACATAGTGTCTGAGCTCAGTGCAGACCACAGTATTTTTGTAGTTGTTTAAATCACAATGTAGCTCACTCAATGGAAGCCTCTTCCACTGAACAAGAGTTTCTTGCCAAAAATGTTAAAGGTGTTCTCCCTCCTTTAGACTTATCTTTCAAGTTAGTGTCTGTTCCTGAGATAATGCAGTGAATTGCTGATAACTGTTCTTCTTTGAAGTATGTTGTGAAAACTGTATGTTGTCCTCAGAAAGTTTCACGCTGTGAGTGAGGAAAGGAATTCACCACAGAGTGAGTGGAATACTTGTAGGAGCTTGGAGATTTTCTGTTTCTGATGCACTTGTCTCATCTGAACTGCAGCTGTCCTGTTGGAAGCAGCCAGGGAGTTCTGTGGACAGTACTGAAGGGGGTTCAGGTGGCTGTGAACAGAACCTCTCCTAGTTCCCTGGCTGTATGAAGCACACTGCACGTATTGTTACCCGAAGGTCTGATCTGTCATTGGGGAAGTCAGTAAGATGCTTTGATGCCTTTTCTGAGGCTGAAGTGGCACTTAGCACAACTGAAGAGATGAAGTTTTTGTTGGCTCGGCTGTTCTTCCAGGGGCATGGCAGCGAGGTGCAGTGGCTGCTAGGACCCTCTCTAAGATGTAATTAAGATAAAGCAATAATTAATCTAATACTAACCAATAGAGCATCAGGACTGATGTATTTGCTCTTAGACTAGAATTTTAGCTTAAAATTGGTAGGCGTGTGTTTTAATAATGGACCAAGTTTTGAAGAAGTAGAAACAAAAATTTCTGAGAGTTAGGAAATCACAGCCTCCACTTTCTATAATTTCTGGTTGCCAGTGTTAACAACAACAAGAAGCCTTATGTTGTCTCTTTCCAAGGGGATAACAGAACTGAGGGGAAAATGCAGCTAGTCCTACATTAGGAGCAGCTCAGAAGCGAACTGCTTTGAAAAAGTTTAGAGATGAAAGTTAAGTACTACTGCCACAATTAGAGAACGAAGCTGTTAGTGGCCTTTCTGAAAGCATGGTTGTTTGGATTAAAGACTCTTGTGATAACAGCTGTGTTTCTGGAAAAAAAATCTTTGAAAAAGATGCCAGACGTATGTAGGGGGAAATGAAAAGCTCTGTAAACTAAAACCCACCCAAGCCGCCTGTCCTGTTTTTATGTGTGTACCAGTCAAAAGCAAGCATTTTACCTGAAGTTTGACCGTTAGGGGGTCACCTTTGTGAGCACAAATTATGGAATATTCTTGTGCGTAGAAGTGGTGAAGAGATGACTGTTTCACGATACACGTGTAACTTTCTGTTCTGAATACATGTTTTCTTATGAGACGTCAATTTTGTCTCATTACTTTAGTGACTTTGAGTGAATGTTTCTTTAATAACAAAAATGTGTATGATCTTAAATGATCAGACTGGTGTATGTTAGATAGAAATAAAAATGAGTCATGTTTTTAATGAAAAAACAAACAAACAAAAACACCGAAAAAAACCATTCTGAGGTACAGTGGTTTGCTTTGCTCCACAGCCGTTATAAAGCATGTGGAAAAATTTGTCTCAACAGAACAACTCTATAACTGAAGCCTTAAACTCTCCTCTCTTTGATAATGTAATATCAGATCTCTTCTTTCAGATTTATTTATTTATATTGAATGGTGTCTGGAAGAACAGGAAGGTTGCACCCACTGTATTGTACCCATCTACACACAGTTTTCTCAATCTTGGTTTTCTTCAGCGGAATTTGTCGTTTCTTATTTCTTCTGCAAACCGTGGTGCTGTTACTGTATGCTGGTTTCAGTTAGGAAGTTGAGGTGGCTGTGCTTTGCATGTGTGCGACTCAAAAATATCTGAAGAAAAAAACTGTTTTGACTGAGAACTCTCATTTAGCAAATAAATATGTCTGTGGTTATTTTGTGATAATACTTATGGGGGGTGGTGGCACAGGAGTGGTGCAAATACGGAAAGAGTCTGAAAGCATTTGTATTGACTGATGAAAGTCCCTCTTAAATGTTTGCACATCAAACCTCTAACAACATGGTTAAAGCATTTCCTGACTGCTGCCTTCCTCTTTTCTAATACTGCCTCTGCAGATCCCTTGAAGTTATTTCTGTTTCCCTACAGATTGCTGGTTGGAGCTCCTCGGGAAAAGGCCTTTCCATCCCAACAAGCCAACAGAACAGGAGGGCTGTACAGCTGTGACATCACGTCTTCAGACACGCGCTGCACACGTGTTGTGTTTGATGAAGACAGTGAGTTCCTCGGTGCTTTTGTTTAAGATTATGCAGGTGTCTGATTTTTCTGATCTGATGCAGTCCTTTCCATTTACTTATCACACAGTTGCTTCTCTAGGTTTGTACATAACTTACTTGCATTGGAATGTGATAGAATGTGCAGACACTGCCATCTGTAGACTATCTCATGTACTGTAAAGCTCTTACAAAGACAAAAAAAAGTTAACTGCTTTATTTGAATCTCCATTGTGATGCTTTACAGCTGACCCAAAGATGGAGAGCAAAGAAGACCAGTGGATGGGTGTAACTGTCCAAAGTCAGGGGCCAGGAGGAAACGTGGTGGTAAGTTTACAGGTCTAGCTTGCTGTAGACCCAAAACATCTTTGTAAATGTTCTGAATGATCTGTGTTTCTGTGCAGCTTCCTGAAAGGTAATTTCCATTGCTGTATTATTGTAATTTCTTAGAATTAAGGACTTAAACATCTGCTTAGCAAAATAAAATTCTTGAGACTGTAGACGTTTTAAATTATTTTTCTAACTCTGAGTTAGTCCTTCTTTGTAATTTTGGCAACAGGATGAATCTTGGATGTGAAACAGGCAATTTATTTTCAGGTTGTCCACTCCTCCTTTCATGATACATTGTTTCTTTAAAAAAACATCTTGCTACAGAAACATGGAAAACCAGTTTGGTGAAGTTTAAAAAAGGAGCCCTCTTTCATCAGCCTGTTGCCTAGGATGATCAGCCTTACCTTAACTTTACCGAGGGCCATCAGCTGAATTGCTCCTATGTATTTCTGTGGCTTTGGATGTTGCAACTGTGACTTAGGAGTGAGAGCGAGCTGCAGTGAGAGCTTGTACTAATAATAATGATGATGCAAGCTATTCTTTCATACACTACTGAGAGAAAAAGCTTTTGAGATTTAGCAGATAATGTTATTTTTGTAGCTTCATAGCTCTTTCTCAAATTCACCTCTCATGGTGCTGCAGGACACCAGCTATATCATCAAATGGGGGCGCAGTGAGGCTCCTCCATCTAATTATATTCTTGCAGCTTAACCTCACTTCTTCAAAGACAAGACTAAGGTTCAGGATACAACTCTGGGTTATTTATGGCTATAGGGACAGCACTAACTGCTCCAGTCTGACTCGGAACCCAAGGGAGGAAAAGAAGACGGAACCGGTCCTGTAGGGTTAATTCCTCACCAGCTAGTGTCATCTTGCCTGTGATGCGGTTCATGCGCTTCTTAGATGGCCGAAGGCAGCCTGAAGATCACAGTGCAGTTGAGCAGTGCATAGTACTTCTTAGCACAGCTCGGAGTAGGGCAGCGCCCTAAATGAGTATTGGCTATGTATCTGCTTAATGTTTCAGCCTTAGTAGGAGCCACAGGGAGGGAATTTTTTTGTCAGATGAGAAACTTGTCTTGCTTGTGCTTGTCTTGCACTTCTTCCCTCTGAATCTGCAAAAAACACTGCTGTCAAAGGGGATTGATTGGTCCACCCCTTTTAAAGTGGTTTGGTGTTACTACTTATCCTGTAGCTCATCATCATTTGTATTTGATTGGAATTCTCTTCCTAGGTAGAAAGTCTAACAGCTAGGTTAAAGAACATCTTATACTTAGTACTGCTGCTTTTCTGCATCCCAGTGATGGTTATCCCATAAATGAAACACCCACCATAAGACGTAGGAACAACAACTCTTCCCTTGCTCTCACTGGAAAAGCTCTCAACCTCCTGCCTGTGGCACTTTTCTGAAAGAGGTGACTTTGGAAAAGGTGGATGGTAGTTGAACCAGCTCCTTGTGTCTTATACAAGCATGTTGATTATTTAACTGTTACAGTTGGGGGGAAACACAGCTAGTGGGTTTTTTTTTTTTTTTAAACAAGAGATAGGGTTATGGTCTATTCTGTTTTCGAAAGAGAGGGATTAGGTATTAGTTAAAACTTTAGGGCTAAAACCCCTGAGTCCCAAAGCAAAGAGGGATTTAACTATGCTGCCTTCCCTGATCAGGAAGGTGATTGCTCTCACTTGGGTCTTTAGATGCTTATAGGAAACTCTATGCTGCAATGCAGAGAGAGCCCAAATGTGTCTACAAGGAGAGCTTTGCTAGCATGAAGTACGGCTTATTGAGACCAGCCTTCTTAGATAACTTACATACAAACATACAAAAAGAATTACTTACTATCTTCTATCTTGCAGACATGTGCACATCGCTATGAGAAAAGGCAGTATGTAAACACAGTGCAGGAAACCCGGGATATCATTGGAAGATGCTACGTGCTGAGCCAGGATCTCACTATTAAGGATGATATGGATAATGGAGTATGGAGTTTTTGTGATGGTCGCTTAAGAGGCCATGAGAAGTTTGGTTCCTGTCAGCAAGGTGTTGCTGCTACTTTTACTAGAGACTATCATTACATTGTGTTTGGCGCCCCAGGCACTTACAATTGGAAAGGTATGACCTAGCTTTCTTCCTGCTAAATCTAGACCGACCCCCTTCCCATTTTCTCTTAGATTTTTTGCAAATGTTGCATTCCAAGGTTCTTACTTGCCTTTTTGATGGGTGGGAAGGGCCAATAAACCTTACAAGGTTCTTATGATTTTACCTGATTTTCAAGCCTCTATAAAAAATATTCACTGAAGGTGCTTTAAATATTTATAAAGGATTACTTATGAATGGATAATGGAACTTCTCATGTATGTACAGCAACATTTTCCCTTATTAGTCTTATGGTAGGATTGAGTTCTTACTTTGACATTTTGCACTGTAACAAGTTACTAAATTAATTAGAAGTTATTTGCCCAATCTTTTCCTCTGAGTTTGAGCATGTTGGATAGCTGCTCTGAGATATTTTTTATATCCTTCAGTATTCTCTTTATTCTTTGTGAATTCTGTAGAAGGGAGTGCTTCCCAAATTCTGTACTGGAGGATTGCAGGAAGGTAACTGAGCAGAGCAAGGCTACCTGTATTCATATCTATATCTATAGATATTTACTCAAGTAAAATTTCACTAATAGTTTGACTAAGAGATGAACTTTATATCATGTATAGGAAATATTCCAAAACTTGGGGGGGAAAAACTTAACTTCATATATCTATAGTGAGAAGCATCTAAGAGGCTAGCCCTGTCTTTTTTCTTAGTCTTTTTCCCCCTTGCACTTAGTTACATCAACAGCTGTAAGTGCTTCCCTCCTTTAGAACACTGATCCTTAAATCATTAAAATTTCTCCCCTTGTACACCTGTGCCTGCTACATGAACCATGCTGAGTCTTTGAGTTAAGCTCTGGCACAAGGAGTACTTGTGTGAAGGTTTAATCTTCCACATATCTGTTTCTGTCAACACAGTCTGACCAACTACTCAGTTTAGAGCTTTACCTTAATTGCAGAGAAGTGCTCTTCACTGCCAGCCGTAAGTACTCTTTTATGCCATTGGAAAACATGTATGTACTTGGCAAAATGGTGAATGTTCTTGTCAATAAAAGGGAAGCACATATTTTATTGAACAATAAATATTATCAGTATAAGCAATAAATAATATTTTCTAAATATATTCCCAGTGTTTGCCACAGTTGAACAGTATTTTTTGTTATTTTGCTGCATTTGTGTGTACTTACATCCCTTTTAAGAGAGACTTAATCAAATTAAGCACAGTGGGATGAGGGTGACCAAGTCAGTCTCATATTTTTGTTGAGAATTCTGTTAGTATCTCATGTTTTCCAGGTCACTGCATGACATCTCCATGGAATAGCAAGAAGCTCTGTCACACAGGTTGAGCTTAGAAATTCATGGCCTGTTGAAAGGCTGGTGTGCTAGTCTATATTTGTCCCATTTAAACAGCAGTTATTGTCTCATTCATGGTAATTAGTACTAGCTGGGAACCATTTATCTATTATTTTTCTTCCTTACCATTCATTTGCTTTTATTTTATCATTTCACTTCTTCAGGGGTGGTTCGTGCAGAGCAAAAGAATCAGACATTTTATGATCTGGGTATCTTTGATGATGGGCCTTATGAAGTTGGTGATGAGAGCCGCCAAGATAAGAATCTAGTTCCTGTTCCAGCTAACAGTTATTTAGGTAGGACAAAGTACATATGGTAAATCTCTTTAGGCTTTTTAAACATTTGTGATCTGGACTGATGCAATAATATGGAATGGGAGGAGAAAGCTGTTCATGTGATGACCCCATGAAATGTGAATTGTTTGGGATGATGCACGTCTTCCTCTACTTTTACGTGTAAGATAGTACTCTGCTGAGGTACCTGGAAGTGCTGCTAAAGGAGTAAGATATTTAAGAGTGATAATGAAGATCTATACATTGTCAGGGAGTGATTATAATTACTGTCTAATGGTAAGTACTGCGTTTAGATCTGTAATCCTTAGTCACAAGGTCACTGCTACGTGGTATCAAAAAGTTCATTAACGTCTGAGTTCCTGAATGTAATTTTCTGACCTGAGTGCTTTTCCTAAAAAAAAAAAAAAAAAATTGAAGACTTTAAAACCACAGTGGTCTTTTTTCAGGCTTTTAAAAATACTGTAACGTGAGTAATGTTTGTTTTAAGTGTGTGTGTGTGCGTGCGTGCACGTGTTGCAGAGAAAAGTCTTGAGCTTTGTGCAAACACAAAAGCAAAAATATATCCTTAGGGTAATGAATATTCCTGTACACTTGCGAGATAAATTGGTAAAGAGAGTAGGTTACTCTCCATTTTTTAGAATGCCTCTAGTGCAATGTGTAAAGAACATTTCTGCTCTAATACAGGTTTTTGTGCTATGCTTATCTAGTGCATTTGGCTTTGACAGCAGATACAATTTTGGTAACTCATAGCTGGAATTTCTGTGTTAATAATGAGAAGTTGAACAAATAGGAAAGATGTTAATATGAAAGCAAGCTGAGTAAAGAGCCAACTTAGAGCTGCATGTCTGTTAGAAGAAATAATCTTGAGCTAAATGTGAGTAGTGGTTACTGGGTGTAAAAAATTCTAAGAGCTTATTTCAGAAAGGCAAGCTGATAGCCTTTTCATGTAGAAGAGTAGCACTGTAGTGGTGTCTTTTGCTGTAAACAGTTCACTGTGTGTGTGTCTTACTAAACTGAACTTCTGCAATTTCGTAGTAAATGCAATGTTGCATTTATCTAACTATATATGCTGCCTTTGATTTGTCATAATCAAAACTACTTGAAGGTAAGGCCGGCATTCCCTAGCATAGCTGTTCCCTATATTTAGACAGCAAATATATGTGGTTATAGCTGCTGTGCTCAACCATTTTGTCTTTTCAATCTTTCACTCATATGTTTACAGGTCTTCTATTTTTGACAGCAGTATCTGATACTCATCCAGATCAGTTTGTGTACAAAACGTTGCCTCCCAGCATACAGGTGGACAAATCAGTGGATGTAATGATGAATAGCTACTTAGGTTTGTGACCACCTGAGGTGGCAGCATCTGGTCACACAATCTTCAGACCTTTAACATGATATTCTCCTTTCCATTCTCATTACAAATACATTGCAAGTAAAAGCATGTGACAGCAGGGATTCAGATGAAGAGTAACTTGTAAAATAAGCTGGCTTCAGAGAAGCACTGATCTGTGATGCATTTCTCCAAGCCCTCTCATCTCTCCCACAAAGTGGACTCCTCTTCCTGATTTTTTGAAACTGTCTCATTGTGAATTGTTGTAATTGAGAATTTCAATAGTAGTGGTGAAGTGTTTGAAAAGGGAGATTACTATCTGCTGGCTGCTATTTTCTTTCTTGCAGTGTGCATCATCTTACTTTGAGCTGTATTGGCTATGTCGGTATATGCATTATATTGTTTTTGTTCCATTTTTAATGTACTTTTAAATCTATTAACTTTTATAAAGATACTTGAGACTAAATTCATTCAGATGTGTCCTTTAGAGTAAGATGATTAAATTAAAATTGTCAATTTCGCCACTACTGGATAAGGTGATTCTCAAATACTGTATTACATCATTTAATGTAGAATGTTAAGCATGGACAGTACATCTTGCATGTTTGTAACAGAGTTTATTGACTTGTACGTAGAAGTTTTATAATGATTTTGTTGAAGGTGAAGTACTCAAGCTATATTCAAGTGGTAATGTTTAGTCCTTTCTAAGCCAATATGCTTAAAAAAAAATTATCTTGTATTTACTGTCTGCAAAATGGAGGCCTGAGTGAGCAATGAAACAGTACATTTTGGGGGATGGGGGAGATAACTTAAACGGAACATATTGAAAGAGGGTAAATTTATGCATTCACCAGTTCAAAGAGAAATGCAGAATTGCCAGAGTATATCATACTCTGTTTTAGAAAACTTCTATTCAGTATGCCACTTTAATATAGTAGGGTTATTTATTTTTCCCGTTAACAATATGAGCACTAAGTTGTTTGTTTCTTTTTCTGTTAAAGGTTTCTCTTTGGACTCTGGTAAAGGAATTGTCTCCCAAGATGAGATGACTTTTGTGTCTGGTGCACCAAGAGCCAACCATAGTGGGGCAGTTGTTTTACTAAAAAAAGAGAAAAATCAGAGAGCGCTTACACTGGAGCACATGTTTGAAGGAGAAGGGCTGGCCTCTTCTTTTGGTTATGATGTGGCTGTTGTGGATCTCAACAGTGATGGGTATGGCCTTGGTTAACTCATGCTGCCTATATAGGATAGCAGACTGACTCATTTCTGCTTTGGTTTTTACGTTTGAAGTGTAAAGAACAGTCTTACATGTTTTGCTGGAGGAAATGATGAGCGTGTCAGAAAGTCACGCAGAACACAGTCTATGTTTTTAATTACAAAAATGAGTTGTACTTAAATTCATAAGATTAGTGTAAACAAAGAAGAAATAATACCAAAGGAAGACCCAAGAAGTTTCTTGTATGTGGTGCAGGGAATGTAATTGGCTTGCAGTCTTAGTGGATCCTCTGCTAGCTGTTTTTGCGTGACTAGTTGAAAGTACTTCTTAATCATCTCTGTTCAGCAGCAGGTTGACTGATGACCTTGAGACTGTAGTCTCTATGACTTACTTTTCAGAGTTCTTTAGTACAAGCACATTTTTTTCCCCTTTCTTTAAGATGGCAAGACATTGTTGTTGGAGCTCCACAGTACTTTGATAGAAGTGGAGACATTGGTGGTGCTGTGTACATCTACATTAACCAGCGAGGCAAATGGGAAGGAATAAAACCTGTTCGCTTAAATGGGACCACTGACTCGATGTTTGGTCTTGCAGTTGAAAATGTTGGGGACATTAATCAGGACGGATATCCAGGTGAGTGAAAAATGACTAACAGGAGAACATGCATGATTTTTGTGCTAATGCCACGCTTTGAACAGTTGTCTTTATCACAACTGAAAGCTGCAGAAAGAATAAGAATTATTTATGTATTGCAACTTATTTTCAACAGATATCGCAGTAGGGGCTCCATATGATGGTTTTGGCAAAGTATATATTTATCATGGATCCAAGAATGGAATAAATACAAAACCAGCACAGGTAATGTTAACTTCTACTGTATATAATTACTCTTGCACAAAATTAAGGGAATGATGGGGCTCTCTATCTTTTGCCTTTCCATTACTGTAACTGGGTGGTGGATATGCACAATGATTTACAGGAACTTTCGAAGACTGCAATGCTGATCAAAGGAATTAGGTGTTCTTTATTTTTAAATGTCCATTTTTCTCCCTGGGACATGCTCGCATTAATGAAGAGTTTTTGCTTTGGAAATAACTATACATATATATTTTTCTTCTTCTGGAGATATTATTTTCTTCATTTTTATCTTCCATGACGTCCCTCCTTTCTTTTTTTCATATCAATTGTTTGTGCCTTTTTTTTTTTTCCTTGAGGACCACTATGTTCAGTTAGCAGGGTGAGAAGGGAACTTAATTATACTTTCTAGAATACTGTTAGAATATTTTCTAGATTGTTTTTAAGTTTCAAGTGCCTAAACTGCCTAAATATTACAAGTAAAGAATGGATGGGCAAAACTTCTATACAAAGGAGATCATCCTAGGACTTCAGTGTTGTTTATCTGAAGATAGAGGTTTTCTTTTTTGTTCCATAAGGCAATGATGTTCACTTAAGTATTTCACTTTTATAGCTTTTCAGTGTCTGAATTCCCTCAATCTGTTTGCTCTTTAGATTCTTGATGGTGAAAAAACAGGCACCAATTTCTTTGGTTACTCTATTGCTGGAAACATGGACCTGGATAAAAATTCCTACCCTGATATTGCTGTTGGTTCCCTTTCAGATTCTGTATCTGTGTTCAGGTATTACATTACAGGACTATAATTATACCAAGATTTTTAGTTTTCTAAAAACAAACTACTTAGAAATAACAAAATAGATGTTCGGCCTGGAGTGTATTTTTCCTGTTAGAAGTTGGAAATTCTGAGAAAAAATATCCATGAATTGATTTGTTACTTTATCCCCTGTTCCTTATTGAGAAGCTACCTTCTGATTAGTGCAGGCTAAGAGGGTGAATGTGTGCAGTTGCTGTGGGATGCTGATGTGCATTGCTGCTGTTATATAACAGTAATCCTATTTTATTTAAGATGGAACAAAATAAAGGAAAACCTTACTTCCATAGCTGAGACTTAAAAGTGCTGAGGCTGTGGTGGGGTCTATGAAACAGCACTGAAGAAGCACTGCAGCAGGATCCTGTTTGATTTCTCTAGCACAGGCCTTAATTAAGGATGTACCAGGATGACCTTATGGTCTTTTACAGACTAGTTTTTCTTTTAATGTTACTGTTAAGGTGAATTCACTAGTAATGAGCAGGAAGAGGACATTCTCTTCCTCAGAGCAGTGAATCCTGTATGAAGTTTGAGGCTTTGGTGGTGATTATTAGGTCTCAAAAAGGGAGGGGTGGAACTGCCAAACTGGTTATCCTAATTTTGGTGGTGAAAAGAAGTCTGCCCTTCAGGGAGAATTGCCTTTCCTTACAGTCTTTTGATGATCCTGTCTCTAGGGTGTATGGAATCTGTGTGTGTAATTGGAATGCCTTTAAATACACTGGAACAGTGTATAACAAAAGCAGCACATATTGTTTGTGGAAGGGAATAAACTAGGTGGAATGGACGCTCAATAGATTATTAAATTCTCTACTTAGTCAAAAGAAGCTTTAATTATAAGGGCATTACAAAAAAAAAAAAAACTTGTGGAAGTGAGAACTGAATTTTTATGCTTATGAACAGCAAAGTTAAATCTGATGAAAAGAGTGAGGTGGCTTGTTTGGACTCTATTTTAAACAGCTGCCTTTTCTTATCCCCTATCCAAAAAGGGAAAGAAAGGAAAAGCTGCAAGGCTAAATCATGATTGTAGTCTGCATGCAGAGGAGTCAGGATATAAAAGCATTGTTTCCCGTAGCCATCCAGGCTCCACATTAAAGCTGTTTTGGACATTAATCTGAATGAACTTTAGTACCTACAGTTGCTCACAAGGGCTGAATTACCACTGGTATGGGAACCATCGCTTTGAATTTCCTGTGTGTGTATAAAATAACAATCATAACATTGCATTAATGTACCCTGCTCCCTCATTAGGCATTTCCTACTCACTGCTGTAGTCACTTACTCTGACTTGCTTAGCTTAGCTTTAAATTGTTTTGTTTCTTACTATTATGAAAGCCAACCCCGTGTTTCTTGGGGTGTCTTTGCTTAAATCAGGCGTAGAGACCTCTGGATTCATACAAACTGTTGCATTAATTTTAACTGAAACTCTTCCTTATTTTACCCTTTTCATTCCTTGTTTTTTTTTTCCCCCAAATAAAGATCTCGACCTGTCATAAGCATTACAAAAAGCATTACAGTACAGCCTGACAAACTTGACCTAAAGAAAAAGAACTCTGAAGACCCCAGTGAAATATGGTAATGTTTGAGTTGTTCTGTCAGAAGTTGTGGTGTACTGACATTTCTGTTAGATTTGTTCAGTCAGTTACTGTTAAAGTGGGGGGGGATATGATGGCCAATCATTGTCACTTTGCCACTTAGTACTGTTAACATTTAGGTATATTAACATTAAGGTATCTTAACTTGAACAGCTTTCTCATGAATAGAGATGTAAAAGCAAATTCCAGAAAAAAAAAATTCTAATTGTTCATCAAATATTTTTTACTTGCTTTGTTAATTCAGTTTAGTAAGCAGCAAATGATTGTTCTAGCATGAAAAGCAGAGTCATAAGACTCAGAACATAATTCAGTGGACTATTAAAACTTTCCAGTCCATTGGACCACATCTTATTAATTTTAATTTCTCTGCACATTTTACAGGATGGATGTGAAAGCATGTTTTCAGTATACTGCAAACCCTCGTAATTTAAACCCAAGAATAAGTAAGTTTTAAAGAGAAATAATTTTAATCTTTGCCATGTGTGTGCATGTGCATGTGTGTATATATATATATGTATACATAACACTTAAGATGGTATCATGGAAGAATAGTACTTAAAACATAATGACTCATCTCAAACTATGACAGGTTTAAAATGTGACAGTACTAAGGACAGTCAGCTATGCAGTATTTGTATTTGGAGCAGCACATAGTGTCTGGTGTTAGGAAGTTCTGTTGGTAAAAGACTCAACTGAAACTCTGTAGGTGACACAGCTGCCAGTGAGCAAATGGCTGCCATACAGACAACAGTCAGTTTGCCTCTCCAGCTTTTGCTGTAGAAAGTAGTTTTAAAGCCCATTTTATTACATGGTTAATAAGCATTGCTTCTTATTGGACACTTGCCCTTCAAGAAGTGTCCCGTATTTGTGTGTATAGCTTTGTGGAAATCAGCAACTGATGTAATAAATCTCTGTATTAATAGGAGGCTGGGGGTCTGTATCATAAATGTAGTTGAAAATGTAAAGCAGCAGTTTCTTATATATCCTGTTTTTTTTTTCCCACTTAAGTTGTTACAATGCTGCTGTTCTTACACTTCTGAAACCTCTGTAGGATTTTGAGAGGAAATAAGAATTTTAAGCCCTAACCTCCTCTTCCTCTTGTGGTGTTTGGGTTTTTGAGTTATGTGTAAAATCCATAGAGGTACTTGAATAGGATGTTGGTCCCATCAGCAGCCCAAGTGCTTTCAGCATTCGGAAGCCACTCACATGCATGCTCCTAAGGACTGGCAAATTGGCTTGGTGAGCACAGAAATGGTTAAAAGATGGACAAAATTCACGTGTCAAACATGGTATTCCCCACCTCAACAGACACAGTTAGAAAGCTTGAGAATACCACTTTCAGTATTCAAATGAACAACGTACTTTGACCTCAAAATCCTGCTGACTACTTAGCTTAGGTGCTACCTGGGACAAGACAGAAAGCAAGGAATCATGTCAGAGCATTTATGGTTTCTTATCTCAGCCCTCTACTGGCTCTACAGCATCAATTACAACTGCTCCAGCCAGCTCTAAATACTAGTAAAGTAACAGGAATTTACTGACCAAAAGGAGGATTTTGTTTGGAAGTTTCCATTAGATACATGTCCCCTCAGCTAGAGAGGGTAAAACAACAGATGGAGAAGGTTTTGTAAGAAACTGAGAATTTGTGAAACTTAGCACTGGGTGAAACTATTCTAGAATGTTGCTGTAAAATCATACTTGAATTGTTTTTCTTTGTAACCATGGCAAGGTTTCTTCCTTATAGCAAACTACTTTATTTCTTCATATAGAGATCAACTATACATTTGAAGCAGAAAATGAGAGGAGACAATTAGGCCTGCCATCTAGGGTACGGTTTAAGGACTATCTATCTGATCAGTTCACTGCAAGTACCACCCTAGTGGGGCAGAACTCCAAACAGTGCGTGACAGCCAAGCTTGTTCTGCAGGTAAGGCAGAGCATTTAATTTTTATTTCATTTATAACAAAACGTGCTCTTTCAGCCTTGTGGTATCTTTGTGTATGCAACTTAAAAATCACATGCAATATAAGGCTTAGAAATGAGAAAGACAGTAGAACTTTACTATTCTCTGCACACACGGTGCTTCCTCCCACTGCCTTTCTTTCAAAGAGTGAATAAAAGTTGCAGCCAGTGCAGTGCAGTGTGCTGTGGAGGTCAAGAGGGCCAAACCAATTTAGAACAATAGAGAGTCAAAAATGCCAAAAATTGAGAGCTATTGGAAGACACAGAATTAGTGGTAGAATTTAATGGTGTGATTGACTAGGAAAAGGATTTCATGCCATAGGTTTTAGATGGCTTGAATGGGCACAACAGGAAAACTTGGTCTGCACTCTCTTCTCACTTTGCTACTATACTGACCCGTAAAGGCAGCACTGTTCTTGTGTGTTATTTTATTGTTATAGTGTGTTTCATTTGCCTGAGTTACCATTTGTTATCCCTAGTAATTCCTAACTCTAAGAGAAATAATCAGATCAGGAAGCCAGAAAAAAAGATACAGTAAGGCTGGGATTTGTTGTGTTCATGCATACTTTTAGGAAATTACGTGTTTCTAAATAGTGAAGAGTTGTAATACTGCAAAATGTACCAAAGGAGATGTTGCTTTACTACTTGTTCTAAAATGTGTATCAAGAGGTAGTCTTGAGGTTGTTTTTCTTCTCTACGCTGTATGCTAACTATGCCATCTGAAATTTTTATCAGGAAAAAATTAAAGATAAACTGCGCCCAATTCCTATAGCAGTCAGTGTTAATATTGCTGGCCTGGAGTCTGGCTCATCATCCACCAGAAAAGAGAGAGTGCTTCCGGACCTTATACCAATACTAAATTCAAATGAATCTGAAACAAAGATCACAAAAGTAAGCCTTTAATATCATGTTTTCCTAGAAATCTGTACCGTGAAAGTCACCGAATGGTAAAGACTATAGAAAACTAAATTGTGACCAAAGGAAATAAGTGGTATGGCTCTGGACTGGCTTATGTTTTGTGCTTTATTATGAATGTGTTACAAAATGTTCTGAATTTAGTCCTGCATTTATTTTTTAACATAAGAGAAAATCATATGGCTGTTAGGCTTCTTCTATTCCCCTCTCCTTCCCAGCATGTCTAGGGGGGAGTATGCTTTTAAATAAGAATGGGGCTCTTTCATCTTCTGCAGTGCAAACTTATCCCACATAACAACAAAAAAACCATGCAGCCTAATTCCTTCATGGATAGGATGCTGTAACAGCATTAGAGCTCTGCATCAGTGACATATCTGGGAAAGTTATTGAGGTCCCTGTAGCTGCTTTATGCGCTGCACGTCAGAAATCAGATTTTAAGCTAATACCATGTGGCATGCAATAAAAGTGCTTTGGTTTTATTTAGGTGGAGTTCTTGAAAGAAGGATGTGGAGAAGATAATGAATGTCACAGCAATCTGAAACTTCAGTACCGGTTTTGCACTAGAGAAGGAAATGAAGACAGATTTACCTATTTACCAATGTAAGACTTGATTTAGCAGTGACTACTAAAATTCAAAGTATTGACAAGTGCTGAAAATAAAACAACTTTTTAGACTATTCTGGGAGATGGAACAGCTCTGTTGTTTTGGCCTGGCAAATAGAGTCCTGTGTAGTTGTATCTGTCAGGGTGACAATCATGAGGGAGTGGGGCTGAACTTTAAAAGAGGAGTGATGGTACAGAGTCAAATGGTGGATGTAAAGTGGCTGCAACCTTGGAGATTTGGTTTGAAATTTAGAAGACTTCTTACTGCTGGAGAAATGATGACCAGCTTTGCAGTAGATCTCTGTGGTACCATTAACTGTATAGTTACAGTATGCTCTTGTCCAGTAGCCTGAGGAGCAGTTAAGAGAAGTTAATGGCGAAATTGTAATACAAAGCTGTAATACAAAGCCAGCATCCCATTGCACCCTTCCTCCTTGGAGGGCCAGTGTACTAGAAAGGAGATGTAAAAAAGAAAACACAGAAGGAAGTATGTTTACGTACTGTGAACAGTCAGCCTTTAGCACAAAAATACCATGACCGTTCCTGTGTTTATGTTCTTTACAGTAATTCTTCACTAAGAGTGAGAATTATGTTTGGGTAAACCATAGTAAGAAACAGACTTTGAAACACATCTGTTTCCCTTATGCACAGCTCTGTATATTCTGTTTCTGCAGTGAAAATGGCATTCCAGTGCTCGTTTTAAAAGATCAGAAAGATATTGCCCTGGAAATAACAGTGACAAATAATCCATCTGATGCAAGAAATCCACAGAAAGATGGAGAAGATGCATACGAAGCTAAACTAATTGCAACTTTTCCAGATAGTCTGACTTATTCTGCATTCAGGGAGATGAGAGGATATCCTGTAAGTGTTTTTAAGAGAAAGGGTATTCAAATTTTAAAACGTTTTTAGCATAAATTGAATTACAAATGTGTTCTACTTATTCAGGAAAAACAACTCACGTGTGGTGCTAACCAAAATGGCTCTCAAGCAGAGTGTGAACTTGGAAATCCGTTCAAGAGAAATTCCAATGTGAGTTGCACTTACTTTAGTCAAGCTATACAATTTGATTCCTGACTGCAATCTTTCAAAGTTTCTGTGTCATAACTGGAAATTTGGCCTAGATCTGTCTTTTTAACTTCAGAATTTGACGGTGTATTACTATAATATTGCATATACTAGTATCCTTTTTAAAATGTTCACGTTTCCTTGATGTTCTTTCTCACCTAGGTAACCTTTTATCTGATCTTAAGTACTACTAAAGTGAATGTTGATACAACAGACTTGGACATTAACCTCAAGCTGGAGACGTAAGTTTTCTTTGTGTGTTTCCGCGCATTATATTTTGAGATATGGTAAACATTTTGAATTAGTGGTTTGATTCATAAATGCAATTTAACAGTAAAATGAAAAACTTCTAAACTTGTAAAATCAGCAGCATTGTTTCCTTTCCATTGTAGAACAAGCACTCAAGTAAATTCAACTACAATTACAGCCAGTGCTAAAGTGGTTCTTGAATTGCTTTTGTCGCTCACTGGGTAAGTTTGATAGCAGAACAAATAGGGGTGCAGGCTGGGGGGAGAGCACCTCTGATGCAGACTTCATTACAACCTAATTTGTTTCCTTGTACCTGAACAGAGTGGCTAAGCCTTCTCAGGTATATTTTGGAGGTAACATCGTTGGTGAGAGTGCTATGAAATCTGAAGATAATATTGGAAACCTCATAGAGTATGAATTCAGAGTGAGTAATTTAGAACAGTTTCTCCTTTTGTGTGTGTTAATTCTCAAAAACGTTGCTGGATTTAAAAATGGATTTTCCCAAACTGCGGGAGCAGGATCTGTTTATCTTCCTGTGTCAAAAGTTTATGACAAACTTGGAGTTTGCTACAGTCGTGTAGACAAATGATTTGTTAAGTCTAAACAGTGGGTGTTTCATATGAAGACAGACTTCTAAACATCAGCAGCTTAATGTTATGAATTTTTGATCTTATAAGCTTGACATTTAGTTGCTTTCCAGATGTGCTAGTTTTTATATACATGTTGTCTTTTAAGGTGTTTTCACTGGCTTTTAGTGGCTTTCTAATTTCCTGTTATCTACATGATTCCAAGTCAGTAATGGTGATAAATCTCTTCGGCACAGATTCCACAACTTAAAGAAAGTTTATTTTCACAGGTAACCAACTTGGGCAGGCCACTGAAAACATTTGGTACAGCTTCCCTGGATATCCAGTGGCCAAAAGAAATTAGTAATGGTAAATGGCTGCTGTATTTGATGAAAATAGATTCCAAGGGCTTGGAAAAGATTTCCTGTCAACCACAGAATGAAATCAATTTTTTGCATGTTGCGGTATGTTATCCTATCTTCTTGTGTTCACTAATGGCTTCACCATTAAAACACCACAGCACGTGATAACGGAGTGTAAGAGCTTACCTCCAGAAGGAATTTTTTTTGTCTTAGGAAAGTTGTAAGCACAATACATAAACAATATGTTAGCTTGTTAAGAGACTTGGTAAAATAGATAATGAGGTAAGCTGAAGGACAGATGCTATGTCTCGGTGATTATATCTGCACTGGTACTTTTGGCTCTCACAAGATGAAACTGCTCTTTATGCATTTTAACTGCTTTAATGCATTTCATCAATATTACTGAAATCTGTTTATTTTCCTACATGGAAAAAGTAAAAAGTAATCATTGGCCCAGTATGAGTTGGAATTCCCTTACTTTTTTGAAAGAGCTTGTGCTTACTTGTAGTGTATTTCTTGCAAATAAATACCTTTATCAAACAAGAGTTTCATTATGCCAACTTAGCAAACTTTTGTAAGCCTCCTGAGCCCTCATTTTCACTGTTTTTCATATAATCTCAAGGTCATCTGGAAGAAGTTGTAATTGTAGCTACTAAAACTGCATGTACTTAAACCTATTCTTATCCGTTGATTGTTACTAAACTTTCTGTGAGTTGGTACTGACCACATCACCTGTAAATCTATTAACACAGTAACATTAATGTCATATACACAGAACAAAAACAAACAGCATGAAAAGCCTTTTACATCTAAAAAGTCAATGACATGTCAAAAGAAAGTAGGCAATTGGCTTTTTAGTGGTTAATCTCAAATTTTCATTATTCTGTCATTAGCAGTGACTGTAGAAACAGGGGGATATATAACAATATCATACTGATCTAGGAACAAAAATTGTTGTTGTGCCTATATGAAGAGACAGAATTAAGACAGAGTTGTGACAAAAACATTTTATTTTAAAGGAATCCCATAACTCAAGAAGAAAGCGTGAGATTGCAGAGAAACAGATTACAGACAGCAAGACATTTTCTTTGTTTTCAGAAAGAAAATATAAGACCTTGGTAAGCATACTGCATCAACTAGTCTTGTTGGACATTTCCCTCTCCACTCTTAACAAGGATTTTTGGAGTTTGGCAGTGTGAAAAATGATAGAGCTTTGATTTGTTTCTATCTTAAATCCAAGCATTGATGCTTTTAGAATTTGTTAATTCTTATTTACCTGCTGAGGTGAGGAAACTAGGAAAGAATTTCTCCATAGTTATCTATGCTAAAAAAACAAACTAATTGCACCTTCATCGTATTTTCCCATTGCTGTTGGTACAAACAGATTTTGGTTCTTGTGCCTAAATACGATGTTTAGAGTCCAATTTTAAATCCTGGTAGAGAATTGTGAAGATGCTTTTACATGTAAAAATTTGTAACTGCAGGACTGCAAGGTGAATGCACGGTGTGTGGACATAAAATGTCCTCTGAAAGGCTTTGACAGCAAGGCATCGATTTTGCTGCGTTCCAGACTGTGGAACAGTACTTTCTTGGAAGTAAGTCCTCTTGCCATTTCTGAAAGTTTAGAGTTCTTTCCTCTTGTATGTCTAATAACTGTATTTTATTTTGGAACAGGAATACTCCAAAATGAACTACCTGGACATTCTTGTTAGAGCCTCAATCAGTGTTCCTGCTGCAGCTAAGAATGTCAAACTTACAAATGAAGCTGCTCAGGTAGGTTCAGCACTTAACGCTAGCCATAAATCATGCTATACGTTTCCAGCTTATCTCAAAGACTGGAAAAGATAAACTGTTTTAAAGCAAAAGGAGCTAATATATTGGATTTCTTAAGTTTTGAATTTGTGATCTCTTTCACATTCAGTTTGGTTGGCAAAACTTGCTGCTGTATTGAAATGATATCCATAGAAACTTTTTCTTCAAAAACATTTAGTAATGAGAGAAGACCTTGTAGGGGGAAAAAATGACTATAAATTACAGTTTTATATTAAACATGGATACTTTTGAAACGCTTTTTCAATCTGTTCATGTTTTCTTTCCTCAAGGTGCGTGTTACAGTCTTTCCTGCAAAACCAGTAGCCCTTTATACAGGAGTGCCTTGGTGGATCATTGCAGTGGCTATTTTTGCTGGAGTACTTATGCTTGCGCTCCTAGTATTCTTGTTATGGAAGGTAAGTATTTACTTATTTGATTAATTCATATTTCCTGGCATACAGGTGACAAGATAGCAAACAAATTAAGCAAACAATAATTATTTTTGGTTTGCATTTGGGACTCAAAACAACAGCCCAAAATGTACATTACCTGTATCAGTTTCTCGATTTTTGAACATTTGGTGTGAAAATGGTCATATAAGAAAACTCATTTCTATCCTTGGTAGGAAATATTTCTGTTTCTAGATCCTCAAAAGGAAACGTCTGAAACTTTGTCCAGACCTTAAAACAGCTGGCCAGAGAGACTGTAGATACTTCAGTACAGATGGATGATAACTGGGACTGCTGTAGTTAGGTGTAAAACTTTGTGAACTTTCCACAGATGTTTTAGCAGGGCTTTTTTCTCATGGTATTTCTAATGCTATTAAACTCAAGAGTAGATGACAAAAAAAAAATACAACAACAAAAGATACAAAAATAGCACATTACCTGTGTGTTTTTCTTTTGTATGGGCTCCTTATCTTAAAAACCCTGAAGGAGTAAATTCGTATTTAAAAGGAGAAGTTAAGAATTTGCACAAGAAAAAAATACAAGTACTTTTTAAACCGCCTTTGGCATTTTTACAATTAACTGTGTCTCCAAGTAGAATAGGGTAGTTATTTTATTCTTATTACTTACTGGCTTTGGCAGTTACTATAAGTTGATGGGAAAGAAGACACTCATTTAGAAAGAGTGGGTGAAGAGGAATATCTTGTCACTTTCCTTTGGAGAAACTGGAGTAGGTGGCATTGTTGGACTTACTGCTTACTACAGATGACTTTTCATAGGGTACTTTTGATTTCTTTCTTCTCAAAGAAATGGACAGTCTGTTGCAGATCTAATGAATAATCATGAATGTTTTTGGATGGGCTGCTAGGTTACAATTACTAGTTTTCTACTGAACATGAAAATGCTCTCATACACACTGAACTCCTTCTTTTGATGACAAAAAATCATCTTATGAAGGACAAATACTGTATATCATAGGCAATTATGTGGCTGGGGATGAGACACATACTTCTGTTGAACAAGTCAAAGCATTTACCCTGTGCATAAATTGGTTTTTGTATAGAGATCTTGCTGCTCTTTACAGACAGCTTCAGTTTCTACAGACATGCTGTATAATTAGCTTTTCTTCACAAAACAATGCATTAAAATTTTAAAATTAAGCCTCTAAAATAACATTCCTTACATCCCAGGTTATTTTGCTCTTGTACAGAGTAAGTTAGTCCCAGAAGTTCTCAAATCTAGTAACAGCAGCTGACTTTTCTTGTGAAAACTTCCTAAAACTTAAGGCAACCACCCTGTGAAGGGATTACGGAAAGGTTGTTCTAGTTGGTTCTAATAGGTTTAACTCTTCTTCTGGTCCACTGAAATTGACTAAATACCTTGCTTCCTTGTAGTGTGGTTTCTTCAAAAGAAGTAAGAAAGATCATTACGATGCCACATATCACAAGGCTGAGATCCATGCTCAGCCATCTGATAAAGAGAGGCTTACTTCTGATGCGTAGTATTGATCTACTTCTGTAATTGGTAATTGATGATATTTTTTAATTTTTAGCTGTGGTGGCACATGCTGTGGGTGTGGTGGCTAACGATGAAGCTTTTGCTGCATATTTTCTATTAACTTTTGAATTTCAGACTGTCAGTACTTGCTTGCTTATTCTATTAATAGATTTTCAGCTTTTAGTGTACATAAACACAGGTCGTTACCTTGGTCTAAGAAGCTTTTAGTTCTCTAGAAGACATATTGATCTGTTGCAGTGGTTTTTAGCCCTTTTAACTGACTTTTTTTTAAGCTTTAGAGATGGTAATCAACAATGCAGAGTTAATGTTTACAGCTAAGACTACCTAGAAAATAAACTTGCTTTATTAACCTTTTACTGCATGCTTAAAAATAAAGTTGCTAATAACGAAAGGAATTTTCTTAAATAAAAGGTAATTGCTGTGGAAAGATCTATTTTCCTTCAGTTTGGAAAATACTTTTCTAGAAGAAACTGCTCTGCTGAAGCTACCAGGATGCATGACAACTTACGTTTCTTTACTCAACTTTTACTCAAGACAATACATGCACATACAGGATATTAATTAGAGATGCTTTGAGATGAGGGGTTGGGAAAGAATTCTTATCTAAAATCTGTCGAAACGACATGTAATGAAATTTTCATTACGAGATGGACCAAATTTTTAGCTTTGTTGGTTTTTTTTCCTCTTAAAAGACAGGTCTTTTGTTTTTGAAGTTTTATTTTTAAATTGAAGTTTATTTTTAAATTGAAGTTTTATTTTTAAACTTTTTTTTAAACAAGTCCAAAAGAAACCCGACCTCTTTTGTTTTTTTGATAGTAGTATGTAATCACAATTTGGCACAATATCTCATACGTTCAGTCCGGACTTCAGAAACCTATTAACATGTCAAATGTTTGCCAATCATCATCACTGTACCATTGTGGCCAAAGCTCATTTTATTTTGAATATTCATTTCAGTCTTAAGCAGTTAAAAAAAAGATAAGGTTTTATAGCGGTTTTGATTAACAAGAAAACTTTTGGGGCACAAACAAGGTTTACTGTATTTCATAGAGGGAGGTGTTCAGCAGAGAATATTACAAAATTTAAATTTATGTCTGTTTTTCACTCTGTGGCAACTTAAGCAAGACTTGTGCTCTGGTACTACTCATGTATGGTTAGCTAAGGTAGTATAGTAATGATGGTGCTTTGAAAAGATGACACCTAGTGTAAGCTTTCCTCGAAAGCCCTGGAAATCTTTCTACAAGTTTAATGGTAAATTACATCAACATACAGAAAGGTAATGAAGTACATACCTTCCTTTGATTCAGGAGAAGTAAGCGTTCCTGAACTGTATGTACACCTTTGTTTAGCATGGAGTTTTCTCGATATATGACAGAACAACTTTAGAGGAAGACTCATATGGTGCGTTTTAAGTCTATATCTTTTTGTATTCAGTTTTCTTACCTTTATGAAGAATGCGTTGCCTCTGTAGTTGTAGTACTTCCACAGCAACTTCAGTCTAAACTCTTCTTTTTCTCCTCACCCCAGTGTGGGTTCTTCCAGCGTTCCAGGTACGATGACAGTGTCCCCCGCTATCATGCTGTAAGAATTCGAAAAGAAGAACGAGAGATCAAAGATGGGAAATGCAAGGATCTTGAGACAAAACAGTGGTTCACAAAATGGAATGAGAATGAAAGTTATTCTTAGGGAAAAGTTGTTTCCCTCCTCAAAGTTCAGATAGAGCATAATGCTTTCATTAATGGTAAACTCGTGGACTTAGACCTATGAACACTATGGACATTTTCGCTGTTCGTATGTAGATATTACTACTTATACTGCACCTTCTGTTTGCACAGCTATTTAATTTCCACTCTGCCTCTTTTTCCCCCCTTCAAATCTAACTCAGGGTTTAGAAGACACTGTGTTGATTTGGGTTCTTTTCTGCAGAACATGCAAACCCACTCTGGTAGGCTTTTTCCTGTGCTCCTGATGTTCCTTGGAATGCCAGCAATGCATGATTGAGATCAGCATAAATTCTCCAGCCTTCCCTTGATGCGTGGTCCCTTACAGACACACTGGCCTTAACATACGTAGCTCAAGTATCATCTGAAGACCTGCAAATCTATTTTAGTCATAAGCTTTGCTGCCACAATAGCTAGGACTTACAAAAAGCATCATCTTCAGTTGTATGCAGAATAGGTCATGTTGCTCAATTTTTAAAATCAGATAATGTAAATCTTGCTCACAACAAATATACACAGGTTGGTTTTTTTTGTTAGTTTTTTAAAAAGAGGCTTGAATATTAGATGTACTTTTTGTATATATATATATTTTAGTCATTTTTGTATTTATTTTTGTTATCAGTTGTTGTCTTTGACTAACTGACAGGCCAAAGACTTACCTGAACCTTGAAACCACTGTGCTTATGAACTTCAAAAGATGAGACCTGAGGCTTTCATTGCATTTTAATAAATCACTGAAGGTGCCAATACTTTCTAAAAATGTAAATATTTATTCCAGTGATGTATGTGGGATTTTTTTTTTCCATGATATTTGTAACTTGATCTAATAGGAACTACCAGGTTTTGTAATATGACTTTGTACATTACTTCAGACTATTAAGCAGTTCAGACACCAAACGTAGGTAGGGTTTTTAAGATACAGTTTTATGCTTTACTACAAGTGAGAAGTTCTCTGGAAACAGCTTTCCAGCTTCATAAGGACTGCCTGTCTGGCAAAGGGTGTTGACTACTACAACTGTTACAGAGCACTTGACGAGGCTGTATATGCCTATCTTAGCTACAAGGATCTGAGCTGATCCACTTTGAGACTACTGAACCCTCTTGAATACCCGAGCGTTCTTAAGACAACAGCCACAATGTTGTGCTTATCAGCAATCTAATCATTGATAAAACTGTATAAAGAGTTCACCCTTTTTCTTTTATCCTTCTTCTAAAGCACTGGTACTCCTTAAGAATGAAGATTAGTTTGCAGTTGTTTATTCCATATAGAACGAAATTCTGCTCAAGAAGCATGCATGTTAGTTGTTAGCAGTTTAAACTATGCAAAAACCTCTTGGTACTTTTTCCTCTCAGAGGTGAAAACCTGCAATGAGGGCAGTTGTCAGGTAGCTGATTTCTGCTACTAACTTTTAAGATACCTTTTTAGAAGCTATGTTCACCTAAAATGCTATTCTTATAGAAAGGGCAGTAATTTAGTAGGTTCTTCTTCCTCCCACTAAGTAATCTCAGTACATGACCCTGATTTTATGAATCCTGACAAATGCATTTAGCTGCTACTCAGTTTTTGAGCTTTCTTAAAAACAGCTTATTCACTGAAAGGCTCAGCAGCATAAGAAGCCAGGCTAACGAGGTGCTAAGATGCTTGACAACCAACTACTTCCAGCCTCTGATTTAAAAGCAGATTGTGGCCCTCTCTTGTCAAGACCATGAATGTCTTTGCAGTGCTAGACTGAAAATTATTTTCAATAAGTCACATCACTGGCATACTTTTATTTTAAACTATTTTTTTTTAAATACCAGCTAACAATGCTACATCATTCCATTATTAGAAATTACCTGTGGATATTTGTATAGAAGTGTGAAATAAATTTTTTAAAATTAAACATTGTTCTGGTAACTGTGGTTTCTTATCATAATTACACGAGATAGTCACAGCTAGGCTCACTGGTACATCAGAAAGGCAAACTGAACGTTGCAAACATCAACATTCGTGCTGTAAATACTGCCATTCCCCCCTAAGAGACCTGCCCATTGCCACGGGGCAGCTAACTCAGTCTCACACCTGCAGGCAAGCTGCCAGTTCCTAGCACTCCAACAGCTGGGCCACAGCACTGCTGGGCTTAGCAAAACTAGTCAAGGATCTCACCTGCCTCTGTACCTAGCAGTGAAATCTGCTACTGACTGACAACTACTTGGCCACAGGATCCAGTTTCAACTCAAAAAAGACAGAAAAAACAAAATGACACAGGAAGAAAAGAAAATCTCAAACCCTGTGGCTTATCTCTAAATTTAAGACATCAAAGTCTTTAAGTTGCTTTGCTAAAAGGAAGTCATATAATCCGGAAAGTTAGAAAACACTACTGAGATCATCTAGTCCAACCATCACCACCATGCCCACTAATCCACATTCCCAAGAGCCACATCTACTCTTCTTGAACACCTCCAGGGATGGTGACTCCACTGCCCACCTGGGCCACCTGTTCCAATACCTCACCACTCTTCCAAGAAATTTTTCCTAATATTCTCCTGGCACAACTTAAGGCAATGACAATCCCTCTTGTCCTATTGCTGTTAGCTGGGAGAAGAGGCCAACCACAACCTCCTCTCAGGTCATAGTAGAGAGTGACAAATTTCCCTTAAACCTCCTCCAGCCTGAACAATCTCAGTTCCCTGGAGGCTCCTCTCAAGTGTTGTGCTCCAAACCCTTCACCAACTTCATTTGGAAGAGGAGCCCTGAAGACCAGAAGGATACATACTAGACAAAATTAAAAAAACAACCAACAACAACAAAAAAAGAAAAAACAACCAACACCTCAAAACAGTGTTTGTTGTTACAGAGCTAGCTCTGCATCTACAGCTAGAAGTTGATGCTCTTGGATCAGGTCAAAGATACAATATTTCTACAGGCAGGCTGCTTCCACAACTCAATCCACAAACATTTGTCCACAACAAGAAACAACAGACTTGGAGGAACAGTTAAATGACCTCTTAACAACTCTGCTTGATGGCAGAAGAAATGTAGGACAGTGATCATCACCACCACAGGCTGTGCCAGCACCAGGCAGGGGTTGAGGGCAGTGTGTCCAGACCCCCTGTGCAGATCTTCTTCCTGTAATACTTCCTGTCTGGAATGTCCCATGGAAAACAAATGAAGCCAAATTCTTTTGTGAATAGCTGACTTAATTATTGATACACTTAAATATATAAAAAAAGTACTGTATATATACACACAACATATGTTTTAACATAAATGAAAGCATCATAGTTTAACCAGCATTCTATACGTTCATATACACAGATACTAGGAATCATAAACATGTACACTGGAGTGCCACAGATGGTGGCATATGTATGGTGGCATAAATGTATAGAATTTGTACTCAAATTCAAACCAGTACATATGTATTTGCATCTGTATATGTAATGCATCTATATAAATATATATATACATACACAAGGCCTAACACATGTGCACACTATGTAGCCTGAGGTACATGACTGAAATCCTAGCAAACCACAGCACATCACTTATGGTTAACCCACAGCACGGCAGACACAGCTTACATCAGACGCTTTCAAAGGATGGGGCCATGCTGGCACAACGTGTTGTGGAGAGCAGCTGATAGGTGGGAGAAGAGCAGGCGCAGGGCACTCCTACAAACACCTCAGCCATCACAATGTAAGCTGAGGTGAAAGCTTTTGAAGATGGCCCTAAAACACCTCCCCCATTCTGACCTCACGCGCTGCAGTGCTCTCTCTGCACCAGTGCATCTGAACTAAAAAAAAAACCAACAATCCAGAATGCACAGAGCCAGAAAGCTGCTGGCCCACAAACATGGGGCACTTTGGGGAGGAGAGAGGATCAGGAGCCTGGACTAGCAGCACAAGGCCAAAGATCCCCTGCAGAGACCCTCCCCAGTCCAAACCCTGCTCAGCGCAGGTCCAAACCAGAGCAGGTTGCTCAGGCTCAGGGCGGCTCTTAAACATCTCCAGAGACAAACTTCTGCAGCCTCTCTAAATGAGCAACCCACGCCAGTGGCTAACAGCCTCACAGCAGAAGTCTTCCTACATTTAAGGGGGATTTCCTCTGTACAGTGGCCTTGTTGCTGGTCAGTGCTTTTATGTGGCTTGGCCTCCATGGTGCCCACTCCAGCAGGAGCTTGCATGCTCTCAGGATCGATCCCAATCCTGCTCTCCTTGGGTTGAGTACCCCTGCTCCAGCTGCTTCTTGCACACGTTACTCCCAACCACTCACCCCTCCCAGCCCTCATTGCCCTGTGCAGTGAGCCTCCAGTGCCCCATCTCCTCCTCTCAACATGAAGCAGTTGCTTACTGCCAGCCCACTTCTAAGGAGCACAAAGCACCGCACTGCCCACATTACATTACTACACCCCATGCACAGCCAGCTGTGATCCTCACAAGAAGAAAGCAGCAGTGCTTCACCTCTCCTCTTCCCACAAAAACAAGGGTGCAACTGCAGTATAAGCTTTGTTTTTCCAACGGAGACACCCACCATCATCAATTCCAATTTCTGCTTTCTGATCCTGACTCACGTGAATGTGGCAAAAATTTACAAACTTGAATTTAATTATATACTGGATAAAGAGACACAAAGACATCCCTTTGCCCTTCTTCAACCATTGGTAATTTGATACAGATTCATACAGATGACACTCCACATTTTAGATCACCCTTGTTGCTATTTTTTATACACTTTTAATTCTACTTGTGTAAAAAAGTAAGGGATGAAAGCCACAACAAACCAACAGAACTCCATGAAACGTTCCTAGCATAGCAAAAGCAAGGAAAGTTACTGATAAAAATGTGAGAGCAAAGACAAGCCTTTGTGCAGAGCAAGTACACTGAAAAACCATGGGGGCACACCAGAGGACATAACAGGAAAGCCTATAAGCTGTTGAAAAAAAAGAAAGACCAATATATTCTATCTGTGCCCAGAAGCAGGACAATTTGGGATTTGAATCTACAATGTAGCTAGTCTGGAAGAGGGGGGAAAAAAAAAAAAAAAAAGCAGTAGTATATGCAACAGCCGGGCACAGTGACTTCCAGTAAGGATCATTTACAGTCTGACCATAACAAACCAAAACTCTTCCTATGAAACACTCTACAAGAATGACATGCTCTCAGTTATCTTTTTAAACCTCAAATGCTGTTAAATTTTAGATTGAAATTGCAATTGGTTAGGTTAAAACAAAACCTTATGCTTCAACTACCTTAAAATCTACTTCCTCTTTAAATTTTGAAACCAAGTGTATTACATGCAGGCATACCAACAAGCAGGAGCAGGAGACTAGAGAAATGTCAACTAACAGAAATTACACCTTTATCTGTTTGGTTTCGCATAAGAACATACAGAAATTAGCACATCAGAAATCCAGTTGGCATCACACTGGAATAGGTTAAAGGAAGTAGCCCTCCTTTGAACAGCCTCCCATGCTTTTATGCCCTTCTTCTACTGAGGCACCCCAACCTGCACCAGGAGGCCACACCAGGCAGAGCAGAGCAGGACAAACCCCTCCCTCGCCCGGTGCCAGTGCTGGCCCTGACGCAGCCCCAGGTGTGGTTGGCTCCTCTGGCTGCCAGGGCACACTGCTGACTCAGATGCAACTTGCTGCCAACCAGAACACCCAGATCCCTTTCCACAGGCCTGCTGTCCAGCCCCTGCCCCCCCAGCCTGTACACAGAGCTCCAGGGCTGCCCCATCCCACAGGCAGAATCCGGCACTTGCTCTTCTTCATGCACATGGTGAGCACCCTCTGATTCGTCTGGACCTTGGTGCAAGGCTTCTCTGCCCTCGAGCGAGTCAATACCCCTCCCAGTTAAGCATCACCCACAAATTCACTTAATATGACTTCAAGATCTTTATTGGAGTCATCGACAAAAACATTAAAGAGACCTGGTCCAAACACGGGGCCCAGAGAAATCCCACCAGCAGCAACTAGGGCAGCTCTCAGGCCGTGGCCTCCCCTTGCCCAACACAGCCATGTTGTGGCAGACATCTTGACATCTTGGGACATTCTGAGGGTCACACCTGGGGATGGTTGTCTGATGTCACCAGCCACCTCCCTGACGACCGCCATAAGTGCGGGGACCCCGTCAACAGAACACCAGTCGCTGACTGACCCGCGCCTTGACAGCACAGAGCTACGTTGAGGAGCAACTTACTTTGAGCCTTCCCACCCACTGTTCCCAACCCCTGTGGAGGAGCATGGATCCTCCTGCACTGAAAAGGTGTCTGCTGATGGGGAGCAGCCACCAACCCGAGCCGATGGATGTCAGTCCACCTGCAGGTGACACCACTGAGCCCATGGAGGTGGACCCACTTCCAGAAGATGAGCCAATGGAGGTGGATCCACCTCGCTCAAGGCAGAGCAGGCACCACAACATCGTGCATGCTTGGAGACGGTGCTACATCCATAGGTGTGCTCTCCATTTCCATCTTGGTGTTGAAAGTGACCATGCCAGAGAGCCCCTGCGCCAGCGGCTGCTCCCCATCATTCTTCCTTCCCCGTTCCCCCTCCTCATCCTTCCCCAAGACCTCTCACCTCTTCTTTCCCGAGCTCTGAGGAAAAGGGAAAGACTGAGTCTGAATCCTCTGAGCACAACAAGAAACCAGTGGACAGCTGTGAGCTTCCTGCAGACTCCAGGTGAGCCCTGAGGAAAGGGGCAGCACTGGAACTGGGTCCTCTGAGCTCTGTCTGGACAAGAGGAGTCCAGCAGATGGCCCTGAGTTCCCTGTAGCTTCCAGGTGAGCTCTGAGGAAGAGGGCAGGACTGGGACTGTTGTCCTCTGAGCTGCTGCACGGGGACAACAGGAAGAGTCCAGTGGACAGCCCTGAGCTCCATGAGGCCTCCAAGTGAGCTCTAAGGAAGAAGGCAAGACTGGGACTGGTGTGCAATGAGCTGTGCCAGGACAAGAGCAAAAGGCCAACTGATGGCCCCTGTGGTACTCCAGGTAGTGTCAGAGAAGCTCCAAATGCAGCTGTTCCTTTGTAGAAGCAGAGGACCGTGGTTTGCATGGGAAGAGGAGTTGGCAGTCAGCATGAAGGCTCATTCCAGTTGCTCCTTCAAGACTTTTTTACAAGTTTGGACCATAAACCATTTAAAAGGACTAAACAAAATCATAATTGTAATAAAAAAGCTAACCTAGTAAATGTGTCTCCATTTTTGGTACAATAGTGCGCACTGGGACTACTGTGACCCCTCTTGTTCTCCCCAGCACCGAATGACTTTGTCCTCTGGGGTGACAGCCCAGCCAGCAGCTCAGGGCACACAGCAGCCCAGGGGAGACTGCGGGCTTGGCCTTTGCTCAGCCCTGGGCACACAAGGCTAAGGGGAGCTGTAGGGCAGCAGAGGTGTCCCCTCCATGTCCCCAGTGGTCTCCACAGCTGCAGGAACTGTGATGGCTGCCAAGACAGAATTCCCAGCCCACCTGTGGCAGCCAGCACTCCAGCTGCCGGGTGGGCTCAGCACTCTGTCAGTGCCCAGCACTGCTGCAGGAAATGTGCCCAGGCAGCAGCAATAAGCATGAGGAGCCACAGCAGGAGATGGCTTGGAGCAGTACAGAACCCAGCATTGGCTGGTGACCCCCAGCTCTGAAACTTCCTGAGATCTCTCTTCATGGCCTCTCTGCCCTGGAGGGAGGTGATGGCTCCTCCCAACTGCATGTCATGATACAGAATGCATACAGACAGTTTTGAAATAGGTCAGTTATTTAAGGACAAGGGGTTTAAAGCTCATGGTTTTGGGTTTTTTTTTTTCCCCTTTAACAGAATCTTTCCATTATGATAACCTGATTACAAACAGCAGATGTGTCTGAATTACAAAGCAAGAAACTCAATGATGGATTTCAAATATAGGCCAGAGACCACAAGAACACAGAATGGTACAGTTTCCCAGAAGCTCTTTTCTCAGGCTTATGGTCTTAAAATGTGGGATTTTCCAGTCCAGTGGGATAGGGTTATGGCAGTGAGTATGGGAAGTGATTGCAAAAACAACAAGGATGATGTCTGCAGTTGCACTCAAGCTCAAAACTGGCGTTATAGAATATTCTAAGCTGGAAGGAATCTTTAAGGACCACTGAGCCCAAATCCTGGCTCCACACAGGAACATCCAAGATTCAAACCCTAGGTCTGACAGAAGTGTTCAAATGCTCCTTGAATTCCAGCAGCTCAAGGCTGTGCCCACTGCCCTGAGCTGTCTGTTCCGTGCTCAGTGTACTACGGTGAAGAACCTTCTCCTAACACCCACCTGATCCCTCTGACAGCTCCATGTCATTTCCTCATGCCTTGTCGCTGTCACCAGAGAGCAGAGATCAGTGCTCTGATCCCTCTGCTCCCCTGTGAGAAGTTGGAGGCCTCCATAAGACCTTCCATCTGCTCCTCTGCTCAGGGCTGAACAAACCCAGGGAATTCTCTGATATTTAACAAAACATGTTTTCATGGACTGGTACTCAATCAGCGGTTTCAAGGTGACCAAGAAAAAGCTGACACCTGGGCACCAGCATGCAGGTGGAAAAGATGAAACCAGCCCAGAATCATTTTAAGCAGCTGCAACAAATTACAAACACCCAACTTACTGCCTGCAGGTACTGCATTAAACTGCTACTAGCTCACAGCTGGGACCATTATAAACCAGTTTTAAGAACAGCAATATGGAAGCCAAAAAGGAGCCTCAAACTGCTCTAAGACTGAGAAGTGTATGAGCTCCTGCAAGCAGCACTGCAACGCAGCATCGTTAACCTGTGTTTGTACGGAGACAGAAGGGTTGTTGGCTTGCCCCGTTAGCCACTGCTGCTGGTCAGAGTAGCGCCGGGAACACACATTTTAGTAAAAGACAGAAGTACAGGTCTGCCTACAAACAAATCAGTTTGATTCTAAACCAGCTCCGTCCTTCCTGCTAATGTTACTGCTCAGAAAATTGCCTTTGGAGGTGGAGCAAATCAGCATGCGCTCCGCACTTCAATGCAACATCCAAAACGAAAAGAACCACCACCACGTAACTAACGATGCCACCCCCAGCACTCTCGCAGAACCAGCGACGCGCTGCGCAGGATAACGTGGCAGAACCAGCAGAGCGATTCCCGGGCTGGCACGGGACTTCGGCCGCCTGTTCCCTGCACAGGCGAGGAGATGTTCAGGCAGAACAGGCCGCGTCTGGCGGTTAATTTCATGAGAAACAACCACAAGCATCCATACAAAAGCAAGCAGCGCGGGGCCAGACCCACCACAGCTCCGCTCCGAGCGCCGTGCTGAACGGCAGGGTTCAACGCCCCCATCGCAGAAAACGCGTCGGAACGCCCACGATCGCTCCTAATGGCTTTTCCATCGATGTCCCGAGGTTTTCGCTTGAGTAGAGCAAGAACCTACCAAACACATCCCGTTGCCTCACACGCGCCCGCGCGAGCGCCCTCACAGCCGTCGGCAGACCCCCTGAGCGTGCCGCCCGACTACACGGACATCGGCGCCGCGGCATCCCGGCTTCATTTCTGCCCCACCGGAGCACGGCACCTCTGGAGCCCGCTTTCCCTCAGCGCCGCTCCGCTCCGCGCCTCGCCGCACCCCTCGCTGAGGCGCCCCCTCAGCCCGGCCGCCATTTCCCGCTTCTCCCCCCTCGCCGCTCCCCCGGTCCCGCCCGCGACCGCAGCCCCTCCGCCCTCCCGAGCGCCGCACGCCGCACCTTGTCGAGGCCGGGCTTCTCCCGGAGCGAGCGTCGTCTCTCGCCGGGACGCGCGTCTGCGGCCGCCTCGGTAGCGCCGGGCGGGGTCTCCTCGCCTGGGAGCCGCCCTCTCCTCCGCCCCGCCGCCGCTGCGTGGGGCCGGGCCGGGAGGACGCGCGCCGCCTCGGGCACCTCCCCCGGCCGCGCGGCGGAGGAGGCCGCGGTGCGGGCAGGGGCCGGGGGAGCGGGGCGCGGCGCGGCGCGGCGGGAAATGGCGGCCGGGCCGGGCTGAGCCGAGCGGGGCCGCACGGGAGGAGCCATGAGGCTGCTGCGCGCCCTGCTGCGCTGCGCCTCCCCGGGCAGCATCCCGCAGCAGGTGGACTTCTACTCGCGCTTCTCCCCCTCGCCGCTCTCCATGAAGCAGTTCCTGGACTTCGGTGAGTCCCGCCGCAGGTGGCCCTGAGGGGCCGAGGCTCGAGACGGCCTCGCGCGGCCGGCTGCCGTCCCTCGCGCCTGCGGCCCCGGGGCGGGCGGTGCTCAGAGCGGCACGGCGGGCCCTGCCAGCTCCTCCGCCGCGCGCTGCTGCTGCTTAACGCCGGCCTCGCGGCGGAACCGGCTTCGGCTCCCTTCCGCCTGAACGGAGCCCAGATGGCTCCTTTCCCAGAGACAGAAGTGAGGCGAGGTTGAAACTCGGCTGGAAACCCGAGATCCGGCTGTCACTGAGGCGGTTTGGTGTTCCGCCAAGCTGCAGCGCTGGGGAGAAGCTGGGGACGGCTGGTACCGATGACGGCTGGTACTTGCTAACGCGGCGACCGAAAAGGCGCGCTGGTGAAGCCTGCTGAAAGCCGGCGGCACGCAGGCTTTACGGAGCGCAGGAAACGTGGAACGCTGGCGGAGCGGGCGGCTGCAACCACTGCGGCTGCTTTGCAGTCACGTGCCCGGCCCCGGCATAAACACCGAGGGCTGCGTGCTTGGGAATGTGTGCGAAAGGGAGCGGAAAGCAAACGCCAAGAGCCAGGCTGGGAATCCGGCCTTGAAAATGAATGAATTGGCAGCAGGATGCTCAGTCTGATTGATGCTCCATGCTAAAACTGCAAATATCGCTCCCAGGGTTGAGGAGTGCTTGGAATGAAAAGGGATCTATTGTAGGCACTGCTCTGCTTCCAAGGCCGTGCAGAGGAAGGTCTGCAAGTGATACTGGAAGGCCTTCATCAGTCCTGAGCGTTGAGCCGCACTGCAATAGCTTCTGTTTCTGTAGGCAGAGCAGCGTCATAAGCTGTATGTTAACGTATAACTAGTAAACAGCTGTACTGGTCTTTATCTTTCTGTGAGTAAAACATAACTGAAGAACCCCAGACTTCCTACATCAGAAGATTTAAACAGATTTTTTTAAGCATCCTCTTACTTCATCTGTCCATTCAATGTTCGAACATTACAATCAAATGTATCCCATGTTTACAGTTCCAGATTTTTACAGGAACCTCACTGTAGTCTTTGTTGCTATTCTATTAAGCAAAGAACCTTGCAATTCAAAGTGAGTTTTGACCTCTATTGTTTTACTACTAGAATACCAACACGACCATTTTTGCCTTAACATCATTACTTATTTTCAAGGTGTGGTATTTACCACGTCAAAAGGGAGGCCACTTTCTTGCTATTACTACCTTGACGTAAGGTAATCTTGAAAACTGTTGTTCTCAAAATCTGCTTTTCTCGCTTTAGTTCCAATCAGTCTAGCAAATGAAGTATTCTGTAAGCAAATTTTGGTCTTAATTTTACACGTCAGTTGTATCTTAGGTTGTATGTGCACAGTGTTTTCTGTAGGAGCCTTATCAGTTCTTTGCATAGATAGATCGTAACTGCATGGGGAAACAAAGCCATTTTCCCATTCACTGAAATCTTATTTACCTTAAGCTGTCTTCTAATTTTGACCCAGGACTGTGATGTGACCTCTAGAGGCAAAGCTGCTTTGCAGAATGTCATTTGCCAAGTGTGTGGGGGCAATTCAAGATTTTGGTTTCATTCTTATACCTTCAATTTGACTAGTTCATGGAATTTTTACCTGAGAATAGGGAAAGGCCAGTAACAGTCATGTCAGAAATGCAACCTGACTAGGGAAAAGAATGAGGCTTCTGGGCAGAGCTTGTATGTAAACAGTGTGTAGTACCGGTAAGCGCCATCTTCTTCCCCAACTCTTCCCCTTATCATATTGAAGGCTGAACTGAGCAAAACCACCAAAGAGATAATTCTTAGGAGTTCCCCATTGTGAAATACCAAAACTGAGGTAGGTACTTCACAGCAGTACATAACCTAGTTAAGCTTAGATTCCGTTGATGTGGTATTACTGAAATGTCAGCATTTCTTACCCTCTTTGCCTCCCCCCTCCTCCTTTCTGGCCTAGTAAAACAAGCGTTGTGGAAGTAAATTTATGCCTTGACTTAATAACTGCATATAATTGACATGTACACAGACTCCAGCAAATAGCTTTGCATGCTGGTTTCATTTGCTTTTCATGAATGACGTATCCTTTCATCAGTGGTAGTTAGACAATGTTTGCTACACATGAAAGAAGCAATGTAATTAGATAGAAGTCTTATTTAAAGTTGAATGATATGGGCCAGCAGTTCTCACAGTAGTTACTCTTAAGTATTCAAGATTGTCCTTATCTTTACAGAGCTGGTAGATTTCATTATGAGTTAACAGTTTTAAATATAAGTGTACTGCTGCCTTGAAAAAAACATGGGCATACCAGACTGTCTGAGTCAACTTTAAAACCTAACCAGAGGCCTCTTAGGCAGGAACATAAGAGTTTGTGTAGCACTTTACCATAAATGCTGACTTTATTTTAATGTTATCAAACGTTTTTTTTTGGTCCCAGGATCTGAAAATGCCTGTGAAAAGACTTCATTTATGTTTCTGCGACAAGAGCTGCCTGTAAGATTAGCAAACATAATGAAAGAAATAAGCTTGCTTCCAGACAATCTTCTCAGAACACCTTCAGTTCAGCTGGTGCAGAGTTGGTAAGAGGTGTTATTTAATTCCTTCAAGGGTGACTTTCTTTATATACACAGCTGGAGAAGCAACTCATTAAATTCTACAGAAAGAAGTACTTAATGTGCTCACAACATGAACATTTTATAGAATGAGTAAATATCTCAGTGGGACAGAAACTAAATTTGAAGACTTGGGAGAAAACAAACAAAAAAAAAAACGTGCTGGAGCAATTAGATAACTGACAAGGGAATTAAAAATCATTAACTATTCCAGACAGTTGTGTATAAGAATTCAGTAATAACAAAAATCCACCAGAGCGGTGTTTAATAGGGAACTTACCTAAAATGAAGAAGCTAGCTGAAGAGACCAACAGAAGTGTCTAAATGCACAAAATGCTTGCAGAAGAGAATAGAAACTTGTCTAAAAGGTTATTGCAGACTGCGAGTAAGGGCGGAGAAAATAAAAAAACACAGCAGGATCAATACAAGGCTATTAAAATTAAAAAGCTGTCCTTTGAAAAGTAAAATTTGCTTTTAAGTAAGCAGTTTAAGCATCAATTTTTGTGAGATGGAAGCAAAACAAAGGGATTGCTCGGCAACTGCTAATGGCACGTGGCATTCTGGAAAAGGCTTTTAACATTAGGAGAACAGTCTGCCATTGAATGAGTAGGGTTGATTTGATGACTGAATATAAAAAGAGATAGTGTAGAACTCAGTGAAAATGAAAGCTTAAATTCTTGTGGTACTAAATTATGTTGACAAAATGGAGAATTAATTCCACTTGGACAAATGCAAAGCAGAGAGCAACCTCCTCCCCTTCTATTCTTACTCACAATCAAAATTTTGTTGCAACTGTGGATATTTTTCTGAATGTCAGCTGATGGGCAGGAAGGCAAATAGTGTTAGGAACTAAGTAACCAATGTGGTAGAGGAGAATGTAACTGCACCACTGTGTTAATCCATTATTCTTCTGAATCACATGCAGTTTTCGTCACTTCATCCTGAACAGAAAAGTCCAGGAGGGATAATCAAAGGGCTGGAACAGTTTGTACACATGGGGAAATTCTCTGGCTTGGAGATGGCAGAAATATTTAAATCATGAACAAGTTGGGTAAATTTTCTAATAACAGGAACCAACTAGGGCTGCAAATAAGTGATCAGCCATTGGATTTAAAATTGAAGGAAGATTGTTTATGCATTTTAATTAAATTGCGGAGTTCTTTGCTCTGGAAATTTTGGAAGAAAACATCATGAATGCATTCAGAAATATCTCACAAAATTCATGGGTGATAGATCTGTGGGATATATCAAATAAAATTATTTAGATGCAGCCAGTCTTAGAATACTGCTAACCAGAGGGAACTAGGGAAGTATATTAGCATTGGTCTGTGTCATGTTTCTTTCATTTAAAGGTATGTCCAAAGTCTTCAGGAGATCCTTGACTTTAAAGACAAAAGTTCGGAAGATTCAGGAGCTATTCACAGGTAAGGATCTGTCATGTATATCAATACTAATGTTATATATAAAGACTGGCAGGAAAAAAAGTGGCTTAAAAAATTTCAGCTATCCTCAGTCTCTAGGTAAGAATCACAGTAACATTATCCCTTACCCCCTGGAAGGATGGAACACTGAAACATGGAACAAAGCACTTTTACGCCATACCATTCTGCTCTTGGGGCTTTTTTTGTTACACTGAGGAAGCTATGAATACATTAAATTTAACCAAATTTTTACCGGTTCTTTGCAACATTGTCAGTCCTGTATGGAACTTTTCATCTGTGCATTGGATTAGATGATTATTGGCTGACCATAGCTACCGTTTGACAGGCATGGGATGTTTTGCATGAAAATTGTGTTGGCACAATTTTCTCTTCTTTTGGCATTAATCAATAAAATAATGGTAAGTAAACAGTAAGTGTATAAATCATCACCACTGGTGGCACCATTATTGAGTGCAAGTTGCATGGAATTATTTATATGCTATAAAGACTGGGCTGTCTTCTCACTGCAGTAGGTAGACTCGTGGTACTTCTGTACACAACCGTCTTCATTTTCACGGGCAGATACTCAGTTTGCCAGAGGATTAAATTCACTTGAAAGTGAACACCTAACAATGTATTAATTTTAGTTTTACAGATACCGTGATAAAAATACGCAATCGACACAATGATGTAATTCCTACTATGGCTCAAGGAGTAATAGAATACAAGGAAAGCTTTGGCATTGATCCAGTGACCTCACAGAATGTGCAGTATTTTTTAGACCGTTTCTACATGAGTCGCATTTCAATTAGAATGCTCCTTAATCAACACTGTAAGTGCTGTTGTTGAAGGGAGGGGGACACAGTACCTGTAATATATCAATATTTTCCCTTCATTTTTAAGTGCTTAATACTTCTTAAACACGTCTTAAAAATATTTATTAATGAGTCTTTTAATTACAGTAAAGATTGGAATTACAGATTGTCTTTAAATTTGTTTTTTGCAAAAATGAAGATGTGAACTAGAATCGTAGAAATTATGTTGGATATTAAAAAATACTGTCTTTTTTTGGCAGCTTTATTGTTTGGTGGGAAAATTAATCCAGCTCATCCAAAACACATTGGAAGCATTGATCCTAGCTGCAATGTTGTTGGAGTTATTAGAGGTAAATCCAGAGAAGAATAAGAATTCTGAAAACTTGCATGAACACGGAGTCTGAGAACCAATACGCATCTTGGAACAAAAATTTAAATTAAAGCTTTTTTTTTTTTTTTTTTTCAGTTTTCTCCCAGAAAACATTTTTGTGAGAAGATACAAAATCTCACTGGAAGTGCACAGTGTTTTCAATTATGGTTTTCTTCTTTGTAAACTGTAAAAGGGAAAAGAAAAACCGGAGGGGGAAATGTAACTTTCTGTGTTTTTCTTACAGACGGCTATGAAAGTGCCAAGAGTCTTTGTGATTTATATTACATGAGCTCTCCAGAACTTGTCCTTGAAGAGTTGAATAGTAAGTGAATGTGGGATGAGGCACTTTCCTGAATGTAATGATAGCTTCTTATGAATTAACTGGTAAAATGTTCTCTTTTCACTTTTTATATAGTTAATATGTAGAAATCAAATGTACATTTGGATATTATGTCCTCTACTGCATACTTTTTAAAAAAAAACCTGGCAGAAGGCTTCCTCTTTTCCATATCACACACTTATACTTGCAGTCAGATACAACATAGTCAAGTGACTTTAAAAACTTGCTTGAAACCCTTTGTCTGTGACTTGAAAACATTTGCAACTGTATGCCTGTGACCTCAGAGGTCTGCTGCTGTTCCCATAGTTCTGCTGAATGCTAAAGAGCCTTTCTAACACTGCTTCCTGGAGTGCTTCTCAAATTCGTACAAGTTCAGATTACAAAAACAATCAATCAAAGTTGCTTCTACAAGTAAATGAAAAATCCAGTGTACTCTGGACAGCCCCATCTAGTGGAAGGTGTCCCTGCACATGGCAGTGGGGTTGCAACTAGATGGCCTTCAAGGTCCCTTCCAACGCAAGCCATTCTATTAAATTTTCGTTCTCTTGCAAATTCTCTTAACAGTAAAAGTATACAGAATCACAGAATCGTAGGGGTTGGAAGGGACCTCCAGAGATCGAGTCCAACCCCCCTGCCAAAGCAGGTTCCCTACATCAGGTCGCACAAGTAGGCAATGCTGAATTACTACATACAGGTTGCCCAGTTTTCCATTTAAATATTTGGACTTTTTTTTCTGCAGTTAAATCTCCAGGACAGCCCATGCAAGTGGTGTATGTACCGTCCCACCTCTATCACATGGTTTTCGAACTTTTCAAGGTCTGTTGAATTACCATTACACAATTCTTTTACAGAATTTGTTTGTTTAGTAAGATTGTATTTGTTTGACTTTCTGAACCAATTCTAGATAGCAGTGTGTTTTTGCAAATGCAAGCTTTTAACGTTTTAATGGTGGGAAAATACCTAAAAGCTGTACTGTTTAGACAAATAATAATTATGTAGGAAGTGACTATCTTTCTCCTTTGCTTAACAACTGAAAACCTCTGACATCTTGAGTAGACAAAAAAAAAAGGTCTTAAAATGTATAAAGTTAATAAAGCAAGTAAGAATAATATTCCTAACTCTTGGGACACTTCTAACCTTTATAGCAGGCCCTATATAACTTTCTTCTAGGAGTTACTTCTATCCTAGACTTTTCTTGGATCTTTGTGTCCTATTGCATATAGAATGCATTATAAAGATTTCTACAAATAAAATTTAACATTAAAATATTTAAATGCTTTATTCTAAAATCTAACCTGTGTAATTCTAACAAATTATACAAATTTTGATACTGCATAAACCAGAAGTATTCAAAAAACTGTTCTAAAACTATATTTTTTGTCCCAATTCTGAAATACGTGATAAAATTAATTTACTTTCCTAAATCGATGTTTGTTTTAAAATAATGAACTAAGAGGTAAGAGTAGGCTTTAAGTTCTCATACTTGAAAATTGCAGAATGCAATGAGAGCCACCATGGAACATAATGCTGATCGATGCATTTATCCTCCAATTCATGTACATGTCACCTTGGGAAATGAGGATTTAACTGTTAAGGTACTTACTTCTTGTTAATATTATTTCAAAGGTTATTTTGATTATTGTTTTGCTCATGCCTAGCTTATACATGACCATGACTGAAAACAAAGCAGCATCTTTCTGCAGCTCTCGTGGCAGCATTTTGTAAGCCAAAATGCTCTACTGAAGGTGTGAAACAACTCAAAAAAGGGAAATGAGCATTGTATATTCTATGCTGATTAAATCTGCCTGAAGTACAGTTTTGCAGACTAATATATTTTTCATATGTACGACATTGATTTGGATTTCAAAGATCAGTAGCAAGCACTGGCTTAGGTCTAACAAACATCTAGTAAAACAACTCTTTGGACTTGCTCCTTCAGTAATGAGTTTTAATATATTGTCTTTCATTGGAAGTAGCTCTAAATAATAAAGATGAAAATACACAGAACCTGGCACTTGTTGAAATCAGTAGATATAAATATTGATTTCAGACAAAACAGTTATGAACAAGATAACAACAACGCAAAATTTAAGTAGAACTTTCAAGAGATTCTGGCTATTTTTAATGATGGCGTTTTATTCAGTTGGTTTATATAAGGAATGATAGGGAAGAATTCATCTGTTTGTTGCTATAGCTGAGAGATGGGAATTTAAGAAGACCATCATTTTCTAGGGACAACTTTGTATTATATTTTACCTGAATTTTCTCTGGATCATTATTTGAGAGATGCTGTCTTTTATAAAACTGCATTGAAGAACATAATGCTACGTGTTTCTTCTTGTTCCAGATGAGTGATCGTGGTGGAGGTGTTCCTATGAGGAAAATTGACAGACTATTCAACTATATGTATTCAACAGCACCGCGTCCACGTGTTGAGACATCTCGAGCTACACCTTTGGTATGTAAATCTTTTATACCTTGTCATTTTGAATGTGAGTAATAATCACAAAAGAAACCATTCATGAAGTACTGGTTTTATACAGTGTGTATGACCATTTGGATCTTACAGCTTAATTCAAATATTTTCTTGAAAAATCTGGAAATTGTATGAAATCCTAAATCACTGACAACTATTTAGATGTAAAGATTCTGTTCTTCTATATCAAACATAGAGATGAACTACATCAAGCAGAACAATTAGCTATACTGCATACAAATGCAGGACTCTGAATTCTTCTAGTGACCACTGGAAGAAAGGGGGAAAAAAACCACTATAGCATCAGTTTTGAATCAAATCTATAGTTTCAGCTGTGCTATGTAGTCAGTTGTACCATTGCCCAGTAAGAATGACGGTACACAGATATGACAGGGTAGATGAAGAATCTACTTCAGCCTCATGATCTCATGTGAACTTAACAGATGCCTGAGAAAAACAGTAAGAAGCTCTGAACAGCTTTCTTGAATTTGTTCTCTCTGAGAGTAGCACTGAAAATGTAGCATTTGTTGTTAAGGAGTTTTAACAGTTTTCTGCACTTAGATGACTGTGCAACTCACTAGATAACAGATCTTTACATAAAACCAGGGTAGTATTCTTAGAGAAATTCTTTTTCAAATACAGTAGATTAAATACCTATATGCTTAAAAGTTCAGGCTGCATCCTACTGCTATAGACAGGGCTTGACAGAATTGTAGCACAAACTATAAATTCCCATTAGTTTCTTCTTGAACCTTTTTCTGTATACTGATGATGAAACGTACCTGACTTAAGAAACACTTAAGATCAGCAGTGCTGTAAGGCACTCAATACAGTTTATTCTTGAAAGAAGCTACTAAAATACAAGAACTGTTATCTAGCAGCTCTGTCTAAGGAATAAAACAGTTTTCTCCTTGTACTCATAGGTTAACAGTGTTTTTTTTCCTCTTTCTGGGGTGAATTCCTTACTGTCAAACATTACTCTTAACCCTCTGTTACCTTTTAAATTAAAAGCCACCAAAACCATCCACTGACTGATGCTGTTAATAAAAATATACTTTTTCTCCCGAATCAGGCTGGATTTGGTTATGGCTTGCCCATATCACGCCTGTATGCACAGTACTTCCAAGGAGACCTGAAACTGTATTCTTTAGAAGGTTATGGCACAGATGCAGTTATTTACATAAAGGTATGATATATCATTTCACTTTACCGTTTTAATTTTACCATCAATTCTATCAGTGAATCTTTGTTCTGTTATTTTTTCATTAAAAAAAAAAAAACAAAAGTTTGTTATGGTCTTATGTATTTACAGGCCTTATCAACAGAATCAGTTGAAAGACTCCCTGTGTATAATAAAGCAGCCTGGAAACATTATAAAGCAAACCATGAAGCAGATGACTGGTGTGTGCCAAGCAGTGAGCCAAAGGACATGACTACTTTTCGCAGTACATAGCTTTTTGCTCAACAGTTCCTAAGGTGTTTGCATGTCATTTGAAGGGAATTTAAAAGACCCTGGTTTATATCAAGATGCTGAGCCATGTTTGATCTGTGAAAATTATTCTAAAGGGAATAACAAAGCTTAAATCTATTACTTTCTTTCCTGGAATTCAAGAAAAAAGTAATAAGCTGTTGCATACTTTTTACAAAGGTCATGCTTAATTTGTTCCACCTTCTATTAATGACTACTTTCTGTAGTTAAATCAAGGGAGCAGTACTTTAAAGTTTTATAGAGACCAATGTAACCTATTTCATATCTACTGAGAAATGTATTAGGTCATATGATTACAACGTTTTTTAATGGAACTATTGAAAAAACTTGCCAGAGTATTTTTCCATTATGCAGTGTTAGAAGATTAATGAAACACTCATTTAATAAACATTAAGGAGCTCGTTGCTGTACCTTTGCACCTGTATGGAGCTTTCTGTTTCTTGATTTTAAGTATGCTGAAGCCTAATTTTGCAAAGACAGAAATGTTACCTATACAATAAACATTTTTTTCACAGCTTTAGAAACCACACATAGATCTTTAGGAATAATAGCTTAAAAAATAAAAAATCAGTTCTAGCTGCTACCACTGGTATAATGTATCTCAGGTAGGTGGTATTGGTAATATTTCTTTGGTGGTAATGTGACTATTCAATGTGTGATAAACTTACCTTTCCTTGATCATTGTGAATTAGTAAGTAGTGTTTGCTTGTGTGCAGTAAAGGTTTGCTGTCTTACATTTACTTATATTTCTATAGGTAATATCAAACTACAGTATCAGTGTTCTAGCTCCAGTGAGATCTCAGACTCTGGGGTATGTCAGGTTACAGCTGTAAATTAAAAATATTTTTTAATAAACATTTTTTTAAATTTACTGTTAGTAGGGAATCTCTATTACTTGGATAATAGAAACTACTTTCTCAGGAGTATTGTGAAATTAGCAGGTTTTGAAAATACCTTAGTAGTTGTGGTGGGCTTCTGGCTTCATTTATCTAGTAGCTTGAGGTCATACTATAATGCGAATAAGCTAAGCAGAATATATTCATCAGGCAAAGGCAAACTGTCAGAACTCTGGGGATTGGCCAAGCATTACATTTCAGGTACACAGTCCTTCAGTAAGGGATTCGGCTTCTCTTAATGGCTAGTGTTCCAGCTTTGTTGAAGCCAGGCTCATTTGTATTGTATTTTTATATCATTCCTGAGCATTTTAGGAGTGAAACAGTTAAAGACCTTTAGAATTAAGCCTTTTCCCTCAGGTAACTCATTGCATATGCTCTTAGTCATGCAGCAGACACGCATAATTGCTCTCAGAAAGTGTGAGCCTAAATTTTACTTGGTTACTTGCACTGTGCAGAGCACAAGGTGAGATACTACAAGTGAAGGGCATAGCTGGTACATGAGAACTTGCAGTCACGCTGTTCTAGCTGTAGCTGAGCCAGGCTAAAGATTATCACCTACTACTCCCTAGTGTCAATCTGCAAAACAATAGAACGCTTTTATATTCTTTTCAAGCTAACATGGGTCTCTTTAACAGGAGGAAGTTACAGAATGGCTACGTATGTAGTTAAACTAACACTCTGAGGGAGGATTAAGTAGTCCTAGCTAGAACAGTACAGTTAACTGCTCCACTCAAGCTTGGGGGCACTTAAGTCCCTGTTTTATTTTCTTACAAGGACATGAGTTCATGACTGAAATATCTTTCAGTCTGCATGGCTAAAGTTACAGCTGCTCTCTTCAACACTGTAAGAGGATGAATGTGAGAAATTCTACATATTGTAAAATGGGCCTCGTACAAAAGTTAGAGGGAGTATTTGCAGCTATTACATTTGCTGAAGTAAAGCTTAAGGTCACAGCAAGTTTTTAAAAACAGCTCTGAAGCTGAACATTCTTCTAGCTCTCTTGCTGTTTTAAATATTTAAATAACTAAATTGAGCAATTTTAGTAATATCTGGAAATCAGAAGAAATGTTTCTGAAGAAAAACAAAATCACTTTTTCCCTATGAAGTTGTTTAAACATTGGTATTGAATGGTGGTATTGAAATAAAAGCCCTTCCATGCACTCAGCTAATTACCTATTGAATTCTGATTATACTAGAAAGATTTGCCCTCTAATTATACTCCTCTCTCCTTACCCAACACCCCAGGTGATTGTGGTAAAAAAACAAATGTAGCAGTGCTTTGCTTTACAGCATTTACCCCTACTCATGAGTTTGATCTATTAGTTTTGATTTAAATAGAAGTTTAGAAGGTGATATTTTTGTTTAACATTTTTACTGCTGTAACTGCAGCCATCATTAGCACAGTTTATAGTGAAGTAGTATACTAGCTCAGCTATCAAAGTGCTGAGATTAATAGTTTTGTATGAAAATGAGCACGGTCTTGCACTGTAAAATTAATCTTGGTTTGTGTTAATTTTTCTGAAAGAATCACTACATTTATTCATTAAAAATATTTTTAAAATTACACTTTTGGTTGGGTGATTTTGTTCATAACTAAACAAGTTCTGTAGAAACAGACTTCCTATTCAGTATCTCACAGATGTTGGAATCCGTGGTCTGCGATAATCTGTTCTTACACTCAGGTGCCAGGTGAATTTAGCATCTCTGCTATAGCCCCGAGTTAGCTGCAACAGCCCTGGATGCAAGCAAGCCATCATTTCCACTAGTCTCCTTCCTGAGAAACAAGCTCTTCATTGGGTGCAACACCGAGCTCAGAAGATTTAAAGAAAAGAGATAACACACAGATGTATTCCCTGCTCTGGCTGAAAGCACTTAATTGAGAAATACACATCCTTGACTGGACTACAGAAAACACAGCTTCAGTTGTGTAATTCTAAGAATTTGATAATTCCGTACTTCTAGTTCCCTTTTCTTTATCAGTAGGGCAGCGATCCTCCCTGGCTCAAGGTCTGAATTCGGAGTACAAACTCAAAGCTACAAGAGACAAAGTAAATAAGTTAAATAATTACATTCTCAAGATTTCTTAATGCACACAACTGAAAATAGAGCCTTTCTTTAGAAGTACCAAGACTCTTAAACTTTATTTTGCAAATGGATGGTGTGCAGAAGCATTTCCACACTATCCCTTTGCTGGAGTTCCCTAGACAGTTATACAAAAAGAGGAAAATAAAGACTTGCAAAACACCAACAGCGAAGTTCATTCATTTAATTAAAATGAAAAACAGTCCATAGATTTAAAGGAGAACTTGGTCCACATACACAAATGATATAAGTTTTGTTCTAGTCCATTCTATGGTGGAATTGATACTTTGTTTCTGGAATAATCTAATTAAAGAAGTGCTGTTATAGTATCTATAAAACAGTATGTAAATATACAAAACACCAATTCATGTTCTAAACTATATGGCGTATCAAATCCTCCTTTAAAGAGAAATAATCTGTAGTCTACAATTGAACATATTTAAATACAATGCAGAAACCCAGTGCTTCAGTGATAGTTTTTCTACAGTTCTTCCCTTGATATTTTAAGTTTGAAAAACAGTAAAGTTTAAAATTAGCAAATATATAAATTTGGTCCGCAAAAAACTTGTAGCAAGTAGAAAAGAGAAATACATGTATTGCAAATTGATCTTATTTGTAGCATAAATCTATAAAACTTTGTATTATTTAGGAAAAAATAGGTTAAAAAAGATCTTATTTATAGGTTTAAACCTTGTCCCAATATCATAAACGTAGTGTACAGAGAAATTAATATTACGATTAGTGTATGTAGTTTGTGAAAATTACTTCATACTTCTTATTTTCTCAGTAAATTGCAACACATGGAATTCAAAAACAATGTGCTACTACAGTGGACTTAGTGTGAGAAGGAATCATCCCAGAAATACATGAATTTAAAGAAAATACTTCATAAATTTGAAATACATGCTTTCTTAAATTAATTTGACATTACTTTTTTTTTTAAACACTTTTCTCTATACATCTTTAGTGGCAACAGATAAACAGACTGCCACAAACTGAATTTGTTGCCAGGATTTTTCTATTGTCCCTCTACCAGATTCAACTCTATTAAATGCTAGTTGACTAATATTGGAATGATTTTAAATATAGTATTCTACTTTCCACAACTGTGTAGAAACTTCAATTAAGAGGGCATATGAAGTCTTAGAAGCACAAATATTACTTAAGGCAGGAAATTAAATTACTATTAGTACAGGCAGAGTCAACTAGGAATGAAATACTGAAAATATTTCATTTTATTGGGTTGTAATGGGGAGGGACTATTATTAAAAAGTAAAAAAAAAAAACCAAAAAAAACAAACCTACCATATTAAACTGTTGCTCTTTCCCTTCTCCCCTCAATTGTACAATTATATACAAATCTGCTGAACTTCCTCAGGATGACACAAGTATGAACTAAGATTAAAGGCAGGGTCACATTAGCAGCTGGATTCAAGAGTGGTTACCACTCTGGCAGTCTTGCGAACTTCTCTCTCTTTCTTCTGAACTTTTTCCTTCTGTTTTTCCAGTTTTTCTTGTGTTTTCCTAATATCCTTAATTTTTTTCTTTATTGTTGATCGGTCATTTTGACTGGAAACTCCCAAAGCCTTTAGGGGTTAAAAAAAAAAAAAAGAGCACTTTGTTATTAGTTTTTCCAACAGCACTATCAACAGTACTTAAGCAAGAACAGTTTAAGGAGTTGTGTTTTGTTGTTTTTTTTTTTTTTTTTTTTTTTTAATATACTGCAGAAATTTATATTCTGTAACTAATCTTAAACTTCTGTTAAACACTTTTTTTTTTTTTTTTTAATTAGGAATGCTGCTGAACTGAGTCCAGCCAGCAGTGTTTTTTAACTGCTTGAGAAAAATCCAATCCATGAAAGCTCATTCTAGGAAGTTTGTGTTTCTTTTAAGATTGCATCATGTAGATTAAAAGAAACAAATAAAACAGCTTAGTAACTAAAGACATTCACTACTGATGGTGAAGACTTTAACAGCGTTAAAAACAAAGACCAAACCAAGTATTCACCTAAAAGGAAGATGGGCCAGCTCTTTAAAACCCGAATCTTTGGAATCTGCATCATTCCTGAGAAGAAAAATTTGGGGGAAAAAAAAAAAGAGCAACCACAACAGTGGTTGAAAATCTTTTCTGGCACATAATTCATTCCTTTATGATAACAAAGATCCAGTGAGGGATAATGGTAAATAGAAAATAAGCGCAACAAATTTCCACCTTTCCTTGACATTTCTTGTGTTGATGACGTAATATTGGAATTGTGTCCGTTAACACAACTGAATTATTTCTACAAGTGTTTGGCACACTAACACTGCACTCTCTATCACGGCAATGCTTTTCTTTAGCTCATCCTTCATTCTGAGATTTCTGTTCTGTTTACTTGTTTGCGTATTCTATCATCTGCCTATGTTTTAGGGCAGCCAAACTTGGTCACTTATAAGTACTGAGGATTTTAAGGCGCATTATAAAAAGCATAGTCAATGGCCAGCAATAGAGCACTTTGATTTTTGATCAGCAGATGGCAGCATCTGATTCCAAGTTATAGGTAGCAATATCACACCTTTTTGGAACTCCTAATAACATGAATTGTAAACCGAGTTACGAGCATTACCATCCCAAATTCCTCAGACAGACATTCATTCAACAGGCCAGTAACGGTATTTCTTCTCTGTTTGAGGAAATATCTGATTACAAGATACATTGATTACAAGGACATTTAGCATTGAAAGCCTATTCTAAAAATACAGGTGCATTTTAGAGACCAAAGTTGGACACAAATTTTCCTCCCTAAAACACTCAAAGCCCGTTACTACTACTGATCATTAACAATACTTTGCCTTAAGCTAGGATAAGCAAATGAACCTCATTTTAGTTGCACATCTTGCCTGTCCAGAAGACAGATAATCTACTGAGAAATAAAAGCTTAAAGTATTTTCTAGCATCGTAGAAAATCGCATCATGCAGCTTCCAGAGGCAAAACGACTAGAAAAGGCTTAAAGAAACAATTTAATATTTTAATTTTTACTTTTTTTTTTTTTTCCAGAAGTAAAAAAGTTAAAAGCAATTAAAAGGTCATCACATGCAGTTTTTGTTTTCCCACTTGAAGAACAGATATGAAAGAAATTTAGATTTCTAAAATTGCATCCTGCAGTTCTATACATTTTACTTGGCTGGATCTTGTTCTGATTACCTTATACTGAGACTGATTGTACATGTATCAAGCTTCCCCTTGGGGATATTTGCTGATTTTTATTTCCTTAAGATGAAACCAGAAAGATATACTTTGTAAAAAGGCAAGCTCTTATTTATCAGAAAAATACTATCAATTATTAAATTCTCATCTAACTATAGTCTCAAAGTATTTAGAAACCAAAATTCTGTTCCTTAAAACAAAAATAATGAAAACAGACTTTGTAGTCACAAGAACAGCCGAATAAGCAATGAAAACTATACTGTTACAAATCCATCCTCAGATATTCACATACCTTTAACTTATCACTGTCGAGTTGCATTAACTGCTGTCCATCTATGTTCATAGCTGTAAACTCTGTAATGTACTGCTCCATGTTCATTCCCATTAGCCAGTGGCAAACTTGCTGTGTGGTCCATTCAGAGATAGGTCTACTGTGCCACTGATTCTGCTTCCCTGTTGTTGTGAATTCATCATCTAACGCCTAGTCAATTGAAAAAAGCCACTGTAAACAGTATTTTACTTATGCTGAATTCTAGTTGTCAATTGAATCTGGGTAAAAATGTACTTTGTTAAACATACTGTAGCTTCAAAGGGACATGAACTCTTGAGATCACAGCTTATAGTCAGCTTGCCTAGGAGTTTGTTATAAACAAAAGGACAATACAACAACATTCAACACAAAGTAAGTGAGAAACAGAGAACACAAATGGTTTTCTCTAAGAAATCACATTTTCATGAAAACCATTCTCAACAAATAGCAAAGCATTTGCTAAACTCAGTGTATGCAAACAACCAACACATTCTATCAATCAAAGTGGCTCCGTCCCAATACTAGATACTGGCCTATACAGTGTCAAGAAGAACCAGTCAAGTAGCACTCAGCTGTATTATTGATTGTTTTTAAGGAAATCCAGAATACAATTTAGCAGTCAAGAAATCTGACAACAATTCTAAGTACAGTTTTGCTAAATGTGGAGCACTTCTAAGGAGCAAGAACAGTTTGTTCTTTCATCTGATCCCATCATGTCATCAGTGTAAAGCATCTGTCTAGTAGAAGGCCATCTGTGAAGAGCCTAGAGCATTCCACTGATATTACATGTCTCCAGCACACAGTACTCACAGAACAGCTCACTGCCTCCATTTCAAATTGGCTTCTGAGGGGGAAAAAGGTACTGCTGTTAGTCCTGAAGCACTCTTTCACAAAAGAAAAGCTACATAAAACAGAGCTTAATATCTCTACAGCAGAAATTCTAGTGTGGCACTTGAATGAGATCTCTCACTAGCTTTTTATTGAGTATGGGCTGCATTTAGAACTGAAGATTGCTCCGTTAGATAGCTACCATAACTTATCAAGGATGTTCGTAAAAGCATCTCAAAGCACACCTACTTTGGACACGTAGGTCAACACACATCACACAACATTTGTAAATGTGAAACATGGAAATAAGCATCTTTCTACGAATGAATTTGAGATGTGGCCCTATACGTTTCAGGTGAGCAGCTAACTACAGCTTCAAAATTGGAAGCTCTCTTGGAGAGCTACTGCATGAACCTAAATAATTCTAGCAATCACATGAAAAATGGTGAGTCTTAGGCCCATCACATGGTCTGACACACAGTCAAAATTGGACCTGAGAGATCAAAATAGCGTAATGGATGTACAAGCACAACTTAAAACTTCAGAGGACTTCATGCAATTAGAAATGCTTTTGCTTTGTCTGGCCTATGAAACAAAGGAGAGTGCTTACAGATGCACAGGAACAGATTTGTAGAGCAGAACAGTTTAGCAGAGGTCTTAATTTCTATAATACAAGCATTTCAAAGGATTTTTTCTTTTTTTACCTCAGAATAGATCGAGCCTGGTCACACAGACTCAGTGGCTACTAGCAGTTGGAGCACACTGGGGACATTCAAAGCGTGTGCTGATTTCCAAGGTGAATCAACGTAAGAGAAAGAGGACAATTCAGAAATTTGCTTCAAAATGGAACACCTAATGAAAATGCTAATGCAGACATAACAAATATGGATATATTGGCCCTCCTGATGTTCAGAAGAACAGTAATTTTCACAAAATCGAAAGGCTTTAGAGAAGGCTTTGCTTGAATGCTCTGTGCAGCATTTCTATCAGGAGAACTGGAGAAGAATGTTTTCTGTGCAGGCTACCAAGATCGGAGTGCTTAGCACAGAAAAAGAAGATAAAAATTACAACAGGAATTTGAAAATTTATTTTTTAAATCATTTTAGATACAGTATTCCTCAACCTATAGCTGTAATACAAAATATATATTGGTAACTTCTTTTGTCTCATATTAGAATTTATGAATAACGTACAAAAAATACAAAATTCTTACACTTCATGTTTGACTTTATCTCAGTATTGTGTGGTCTATCAGCAGAAAGAACGAACCAAAAAAATATATTGCCAAAGTTTTTTTCTATAAAGGCTAAAAATTATAGACATTATATTTACTATTTTATTCCAGGTGGAACTCATTAATTTTACTAGATCTATGCTAGCCATTCAGCTTCAGTTATGTACTTTCAGAGTACTGCAGATTAATTCCTTTCTCCAGGTGAATGCAGTCCCCTACAGAATGCCAAACAGCTCTCGGCACCAGCTCCTCCATGCAGCATGGATTGCATCAGCTAGCAGCCGAAGTCCTCCAGATGGTGCTAATAATTCCAACCATACTTTCAGCATACTAGCAAACCCTTGTATTTCATATTAGTAAGGACACAAACTAATATCATTAAAAAAATCGCACCAAAAAGACAATCTGCATTAAAACACAGTCATTCCTCAGATAAGTGAGGGAGAAAAGGAAAACTTATACAGTATAAATAAAACTTTTCCCTACTGCACAAAAGCACAATTGTAACTTTTCTAGGTGTAAGATTAAGAGAAGTGTGACAGAACAGAACAAGATTCAGAATATTGATTTTTGAGTAATGCTTATTGGTCCTTAACTAACACTCTCCCCCCTAAAACTGTTTACCTTTCAAAAGCAGCACTGACCCAAGCTATGTATACATCAGTAATTTTCCAAAACAGTCACTGCTGCAGCTGCCACCACACATGAATAACTTCAAATTCAGAAAACAGAACTAAACCTACTTATGAAGAGTGGAAGCACGAGAGAACGATGTGCTCTCCTGCATAAAAACGTTAGTGATTCAGTAGGCAAGTATGGATGGACACACTGAAGGCGTGTAAGACAAAAGACACAGCCTGAGAAAAAATAAATGCAATCACGCAATTTAAGAAGTTAAAATCTTTGAAAGAATAAGAGAGGTTACCACTGGCTCACTGGATAACCAAACTGAGGTGCCACTGCTCTGCCTAGCTGATTGCTGACCTGTCACCACCAGGTCACTTTCCCAAACTGTATGAGAGAGTCTGCCCAGAAGAGGCCAGTTCTTCAGTGCCGTTCTCTTCTCCACTTCATAGACGTGTTTCCATCTCTAATCCTCTAACAATTTCAGGATTTGTAAGGCAGAATGCAGTGCTGCATATGTATAGCATTGTTTTAAGACTGTTTTGACTTCTACACATTACCAGATTATTTTCACCAAAGCCTCCTTTAATATAGCTAGTTGCAAACTCATTTATTAATCACTATTTCTTTCTTCCAAACATTGTCACTATCAGTTTGGCTAGCTCTCTAGCTTATTTCTGCCTGCATTCAGGTTTAGCAACTTCTAGTCTATAAAGCATTTAATTGATAAAGATGTCTATCAGTCAAACACCAAATGAGACAATGAAAATTGTTATCAAAGTGTAGATCTCAGGTCTCATCTGTACAAAAGAGGTCTCCACAAACCTGCACTGAGGTGAGTGCACAGTCAAAAATGCTGTAGTTTTCATTCATCCAGAAAGCAACTTCAAATTAGTGGAACGGAAATGTGTTATATTATAAATTAAAAATTGCAACTTGATCATACAGAGTTCATTCCAGTTTTTGTGATACAATGGGAATCAAAACACAAAGGCCAATGTGGGGCCTTCCAGTACGTATATAATAATGGCTTAGGATTTTTTACAGCATTCTTCAACATTAAAATATGGAAAGAATCATCCAGTTTCATGTAAAAAAGAAAAATGGTGTTCTATTAAACATGCTGTAGTATGAACAACATCAACAAGACACATATACACACTTTGAAACTCACCTCATTTGAAGAGAAGGTTAAAGTGTGTGAACGACCTGACAGATTTGGTTCTGTCACTAACCCTGAAAGTTCACAACTTGGCTTGCTATGGTATGTATCATCTATGACAATTCTACTCTGCAAACAAGTGGAAATAATGTTTTATTAACTCACTCCTTGAAGTAGTAGATCATAAGATGATATTCTAGTAATTTTGGTTTTTTGTAAAAAAAAAAAAAAAAACAAAACACAAAAAACTGTGACTATTATTTTTAGATCACACGTGAAAAGTATTCACTGGAACATGCTTCAGACCTTTTTTTGTTTAACTTCTGAATTCAAAACCACCACAACAAAATAAAAGCAATATCCCCAATAACAAAACCTTGTGTGGAGATTCAGTCATAACCTGAAGTTACGTAGAAGTATATAAGGAAATACAGGCAGTTACTCTGTCAGTGGGCACAACACTCCTGGGTAGAAGCAATCTAAGATTCAGGTAGTGGAACTGCTTGTGGTGGGTTTGTATTCATGTGAAAGCACAACAAATGTGCTTAAGAAGATGTTGTTCTATCAATGACATAAAAATCAAAGTTCTAATTGTTTATGGTCATGAAGACTCACATTACATATTGGTCCACATCCAAACCACTGATGTAGGCAGTAGAACAAACTGGCTGTTTTTGCCCAATACGCAATGAGAAGAGGAGTAGCAATGAGCTTTCAGCAGTTTACAGATCAAGGTTTAAATTAGTTCAGGAATACAGAACGCAAAGCTTGCCTAAGGACAGAATCTATAGGTCACCCCTGTGTTGCTGTTTATTATAACAGCTTCAGTTTTGGGGTGGCTACATTTGAGACACAGAATCATGTCATTTGAAAATCACCTTGATATGCAAACCTACTATATAGATATGAAATATCTTTAGAAGCTTTTTTTTTTCTTAAGTAATAGTCTGTATCACAAGCTATGTTAAATCTTCATAGTTAAAATACTGGAAGTTGAAAAAACATCATTAAACTCCAATCACTGAGATGTTTTTACAAAAAAAATGGTTCAAATCTGTAACCATAATTATGCAGTTCAGCAATCTGAAAAAGTTCAGCAACTTTCAAAAGAGCAAGTTCTTCTGAAATAAAAAGTTTGACAAATATCATCTTTTTATAAGGGAATAAAGTTCCAGTTTAAAGATTACACTGTATGTAATCAAGTTAGAAATATAACTAATTTAAGAAGTATCACATCGAAAGAATGCAAAATCTTCATAGCATTTACTGTTCACATTCAGTGATTATTCTTGGTCACTCCTGAAAAACTGGATCTCCCTGTCTTGGCAATAGCAGCAGGATCTGGGTTCAAATTGAGTCATCAGCCACTAGCTTTTAAATGGCCCCAGGTCAGTTGGCCAACCTGGGACTCCAGCTGAAAGCTATGAAAAAAGCCAGATGCTACACCTGAAGACTTCACGTTACCTTGGTAAGAAAATCCTTCTAAAGAAAACAAACAAGTTTTGCAGGATATTTTCTAATTTGACTACCTCAATTTCTAACCAAGATCCCAATTTCTACCTTATTTTTCCTTTACTGAGTGAAAACTAAATCTGTTGAAAGCACATCTCATATTTCTACCTTTTTAAAAGACTTAGTACTCAGTTTCGCTGCCTACAAACCATAAGCAATTATTTACCTTTATTTCTGGAGTCTCTACTCAACTATCTAAACTTTGTAAGGACGCCATACCATATATATGTGTAAATAATCTGAGATTAAGTTGATTTTAAATATACTTTTCAAACGTAATTTATGCTTCTATAAAATAACTTTTTTGAAGCTTTCTTTATTGAACACCTTCATATTTGCGTTCTCATTTCAGTTTAACCTGAACTCTGAATTTTCTAGATTGTTCTATCTTAGTTCTGGGGGTGGTGACTCAATATTTTCCCTAAAGTATCGATATACACTTGCACTCTTCAAACAAACAAACAAATGACCAAAACCAAAACAAACCACAATTTGACTCTTCCTGCTACTCCATCATGGACATTCTACACGATTAGTAAGATGTTTAACCTGCCATCTAAGATTATTATAACAACTAATTACATTAGTTAGTTTAGTTAAGGTGATTTAAATCTAATAATGTAATTAAAATCTAATTGCATTCGATGCTAGGAGCTTCTTTATATGCAAAAATTATTACCAGAAACAAGATTATCTTTTGTCCATCAATCTAATCTCACCTACTTTCAACACATAGAGAAGTGTATTGAGGAGCTCTTATTTTAACCTCCCTTTTTCATTCCTTGCAGAGAAATTGTGAATAATTCAGAAACAAAGTTGTACTTTGAAGAAATTTGAAGAGAACAGGATAACGTTCGAGCCTCAAAATTTAATGAGATGAGGAAAAAAAAAAAAAAGAAGAAACCATAACCAAAATAAAAGTATTTCAGTGTCTCAGCACCAGTTGTAAAGTATTCTCTTTTCTCTTCTTCTGCCCCAGCTCGGGCTTAGATTTCCTTTTAAAGACTTAGAGCCAGTTGCAAAGACTTTTCATTCCTGAAGAGAAGTTGAATAGAAGAGATTTTGTAGGTACACTTCTCAAGACTTAAGGTACTGAGATATAAATAATTTACTCCACAGCATTCTTCATTGCAACAAAAATAAAACACTGCATACAAGTTTACAGAAGATAATCTGGAAGAATGAAGAATGCAAACACAATATACGTATTTGTGCTGTATTAGAGAACAGGCTGAAATCAACGGGCAGATTACGTGAAGGGATTTCTTCAAGAACTCTGTAATTTAGAAGATTTCTGAAGCTAAACTGTCTGCAAACAGATCACAGGGTTTTTGTTTCCTGTGTTCCTACTTTTCATAAGTAACAAGAATTTGATTCAATGCTTTGAAGGCTAAGTTTAGTATTATTTTAAGAAAACAAGATCTTCCAAGATGCAGTAATTCCAAGAAGTAAATTTCACAGAAACAGGAAACAGTTAAAGCATAACTACAGTCCTTACACCATCAATCTTAAAACACAAACACACAAATGAGACAATGCCAAAGGCTCAGTGGCTTTAGAATCTGACATGACAAGAGTTTCTATTTCTACATCCTCATTAAGAAGTGCTTTCACCTGCTTATATGTGATACCACAGACATAAGAGCAGAAAATATTACCACCGTGAAAAGGAATATTCTTTCCTTAAATTCTGCTAAGGCAATTTTGTCCCTACCACTATACTGTTTTAGTAAGAAAAATCATTGCTGAGTGGTCAGGCACATTTCCTTCTCAGTTTTCGAGTATTTTCACCACCAACTAAAGATTTCTTATTTATAGCAGAAACTTAACAGGCAGGTCAGAAACTATGAAGATAAGTCTTTCCAAGCAGTGTTTACTGTTGCAGTAAAAGCTTTAGGAAAAAAAAAAATCACCCAAATGTTGCAAAGTGAAGACAGCTTGACTTTGGAGAGACTGTACATGATTTCAGAATCAATTAATGTGATAACGTGTTCTTTGACAGGGTCAGCTTTCTGTTTTACAAAGCAAACATATAGCTGAAGACTACTATACGATTCCAGCTGCTGGTTTGCAACTGGCACTAAGGAAACGAGCAGAGCAGCTATTACATACTGGAGCACAAGACAAAAGCTAAAAATAAAACAGTAGGCAAGAAGCTAGCTGGAAGGTTAAAGTGATAAAAAGCCTGGAAAAGCAAACAGTTGAGAAAGAAAAGGGTATTAATTCAGAGGAATGTGAAAGAGAAGAGAGTGGACTTGATTTGGTAAGATCTATGCATTTTTGATTGTTAATTGAAGTACATTTAGAAACACATTAAGGGGTGCTTAAGCAAATTTTGACTGCTTACAGTAGAAATGCAGCAGGGGGATTTTTACTATGCTCTGAATAGTTACTCGTATCAAGCAGAAAGGAGGAATTAAGAGGTGAAGAATGGGTTCCTCTGAGACAGTGACTCTTTGAAAGCTAAACCACCGAATGTTTATCTACACAGAATGTATCTTGATAACTTTGCTACAGCCTATATTCTCTTCAATGTGGCTCTTGCAATCCTGATATCTTTGGCTTATTTATGAAAATACCTTAGCTTCAATAAAAGCAAATAACACAGGAAAGTATAAATACACAAGTCACATGCACACACACAAGAGTATTCTGTAAAGGACAGCTCTACTTAAGGAATTAAATTACTCTTACTAAGATTTTATAATAATGTGTGGTTCTAAACCCACTGTTTGTATTTTTTGCAAACTCATATACCATGTATGTGCAAAGCTTAATCATATGACAGCCACTGTAAATTCACACTAAGAAATAAGACAGTAGTTTAAGAACTGTTTCATGATAGGATTTTAGTGCACTTTATATCTGCAGACATGGAAACCAATTTGTTATCTGAAAGTTATGCAAAACATCAGCAAACTCCATGAACTACAGCCCAGCATGTTTTTCTCTCTAATAACATTTAGGAAGAGAAGAAAGTAAAATAATTTTTTAGAAAATCAGAGTGAAGAAGTGTGAAACTTAAGAATAAACTTAGTTTGTGAGGTTACTTAAAATACTACAATTTTGAATCCGACAAAATCCAAAGGAAACAAGAATAAAGGTAACTTGTTAAGAATATCAGTAACAGTCTTACACTGAAAAAAGTTTTAACGAAACATTTAGACAGCACACATACTTTTTGTGGGCATTTCTTTCATGTAATTTTAATCCCACTACTGCCAATGTGTAAACAAAGCTACAAAACTGGGACATTACTGAAGGTTTCACTAAACTTTTTTACTTTTCACAGCCACACATTTCTTCCACATAATTTAAGCGGTAAAGATGGGATTTTTATGGTTATAGACTGAACCATATAATCTCACTGTTAAAGTTTGGCTAAAGTGCTTTAACTTAATAGAATATTCCCAGTTACTCAAAAGCAATTTTCTGGAAGAGAGTTCTATAGATGTTTCTCTCAGCTTTAAATACTTCTCTTAAATGGAATACTCGCACAGACTCAAGCTTCTGCAGCCAAGTTTACAAGAGGTGATATCATTCAGGTCTGCCATCAAGATTCCACATACTAAGCACTGTGCATTTCACTTTGTCAAGATGCAACACTTAAATATTCAAAGCACAAATTAGTTATCTTTACCTTGCTTCTGTTCCTGTCTTGACCATGTTCACAACTGTCCTGTCCACTCTGTGTAAAGTGCAGACTACTACTAGAAACCTGAGGCTCTTTGTGACTGTCTCCAAACCACGAGAAAGGCATGCAAGTGGGAACAGGAGAATCCGAATCTGATGCAGACAGATTGTTGCCAGAATCATCCAACAGTTCTCGAGAACCTCTGAAATAAGTTAAGTTGTTTTTAAATAAAGCAAAAATGAAAGCCCACAAGAAACAAGCGAACAAAAATATACACCACTCATTTGCACCTGTTTCATAGCACAGTTTATATTAAGAATGAAAACTGAGACTTGCCTTTGAATATCCATGCAAAATAATTTGGATTATTGGTTAATTTAAGATCCTTTTCAATATTTCACAAAATAACCAAACAGTTCCAAATATTTGATTATTCACACAACATTCTTTTCCTTCCTAAGTAAAATACAGTTTTAGTATTTAAGATAGGGTGTTACATGTTAGTCTTATGAGCCACTTTACAATGTAACCTCGCTTTACTGTTTCCTCTATGCTACTCTTTTTACTTTAAGTACTTCAAAACTTTTAGTTCCACTTCTTCTTAAGTCATGAGATCAGAAGCTCATCACCACATTCCTATAATAACCTGTGCAGAATTTTGCCACTGCTCTATCTGAATATACTTCAAGGTCAAACATTAATGATGATTTCCAAGAAATTCCCTAGTTAAAAATGTTAGGAATGCAGTACATATTACTGAAACAAAAAGAACAAATACCTGCTATCCAGAGAACCTCTTACACTTTCTTTCTCTTGTTTCTTGCCCTTGCCCCCAGATTTCCGTAATCCTCTGAAGTGAGAAACACAATTCTCATGTAGTGTTTACATTTACACAATGCAAAATATTTTCCAGTCAGTTTCAAAAAATATTATTTTTTGAAAAAATTTTATAAAAAGCCAGATTTGTATTGTTACACAGAGCATGATTTTGTAGATTATGCATGCAATTAAGTACTGTCATTTATATTTAAAAAACCATGACCAAATTCTGAAAATTCCTTTCAAAAATCACATATAACCAAGATATACAAATACAGAAAACGCCCAAAGAAACTTAATATTCAGTGACTCAACAAAGAACATAATTTTATTGCTATATAAACATGAATGAATCAGCACTACAAGATTTTCTCAACATCTTTTTTTCAGAGAATACGATGCTACCCAAAAGCGACACTGAAAGCCATTGATTTCCAAACTAACACAAATCAATCTTACCCAAAATCTGGAAACCGCCTTTTGGACTTCCCTGATGATGTTCCTTCATTTGTTTCTACTGTTTTGTCTTCATTTTTTTTCTCTTCTGTTTTCCATAGAGGGGTGAAAAATAAAAATGTTGTTCTGAAAATACTTGCAAGTTTCAAGTATTCATGATGAAAATGCTTCTAAATAAATAAGATCCTATAACCTGAGTAACAGTATTTACAACATTTAGTTGTCCTTCTACACTTCTCATCTTGGGTCAGCAGCTAGTCCAGGCTAGCTATTTGGAACTTGGGCTAATGTATGCCTGCTGCTAGCTACAGAAAAAGCACATCTGACCAGTACACTAGCCAAAACACGGAGAATAGCATTATTAAGATTTTTAAGCATAAGCTAGGACAGAGACAAGTTCTAACGAAAATTATATCATAGAGATATGAAATAAGGAAAGTAGAACATATATTGTTCAGGATGTTAAAAGAAAGGTTTTCTCTGAGCTGTATAGTAAAGACAGCAATTATAATCCAGTGATTCTAAGAGATACATCAAGCAGCTTAAATTTGTTATCCGATCCCTTTTTCTTGCAATTTATGAGAAAAAAACAGCCAAATATTTCTATCAAACAGTGGTTAGTAGTGAGCACAGTGATCATAGTTCCTTTAATCTCTTCCTAGGGAGAAACAAGACAAGATGAACAATGCAGCAATTCCCATAATGTTCAAGAACTGTATATCGTATAAAGATCCGCATCACATCTGGAAAAAAGGCTAATGTTAAATTTTGCTGAGAATTGTAAATCAGTCAAACATACATTATGCTGCTTTTGGTACCAGTGTTCTGCAGAAATATTTTAGGATCTTTAGTGACTATACATAGTCTGTGATGTAGCTCTCCTCTATCTTATATCAAGGCAACTATTTAGACTCTTTAGATTTGTAGTTTGAGCTGTCATCAACTGCTTAATTGAAATAGCATTTATTCTGTAAATGCCTTTTAGATAGGACTTTAAAAATGTGAAGTTGTCCATCTTTTTGAAATACCAAAATATGCTTAGAATGGAACTTTAACTTGCAATTTTTGTTAAATACTCTGCCTTCCTTTGTTCATTTAATACCAAAGGCATATGCTATGCAATCACTGTTGGTCATCCTAGATGAAGATTAGACCTTTTTCTTGTAACAGTATACATAAAAAATTATGCTTACAGATTGTTCAAATTTGGAATTTAGTTTGAGCAATCCTAATATTTGAAAATTTAATGTAGTGGCAGACTGAAAACAACACAAATATTAGTCAAGATTCTTGACTAGTCAAGATGTTTTAAGAATAAAATCTTAAAGTATTCTAAGATTAAGACATAAATAAAGAACGTTAGTAGCAAAAGCAATGCAGTGCTCCCATGAAAAAAGAGATATTATTTAAACTGGAAGAGTTTATTAATATCTGCTTAATATTTTCAGGAAATAGAAATACTCAAATATTTCTTACATTTCGTTTACACAAAAAAATACTACACTGATGTTACTGTTTGATACTACTCTGATAAATACGTACATGAGAACAGACTAAAAAATAAATTCTAATTCTTAGCAGAATGCCTTGAAAATTCTGCTGACATCCATTCAGATCTCAAAATACCTCAACAAGCATGCTTTAAATGAGTTTTAAATCAAGTTTTCAGACATTTAAAGGACTGTGATCCCAGCATATTTAATGGATATACAAGTGATTTTGCAGGTCTTTTGACTATTCTCAAAAGCAACTCCTTTAACACAGACTACATTACTTCAGTAGTGTCTGGCAAAGGCCAAGAATTTGGCTCCACTTCCAAAGATGCTGTTTGTCATCAACAGCCACTCTTCTAAAAGAGGGGGAACTGACTGGCTAGACATTAAATGCAAGCAACAGTAAACAAATTCATGTCTCAGGTAGAGCTGACGAGAAAATTACCATCTTGATGTCCATACTGGAGGTCTTAAATGTGACATTACGTGGACAAATGTTCAGTTTTAACTTCCTTCAAGTACTTAAAAAACTTGCAAATTGCTGTGTTTTTTATTTGTTTTGTTCTTACTAATGATCAGATTTTGAGTACCATAAATGGCAATCTCTCCAGTGTAATAACTGTCATTAGTACTTCCTCCTCTTTTGATCCATTTAAAAAACTGTTCACTTCAGTACATCCAATGGAAACTCAAATAAAACAGAGCAAAACGGTCTTGCATACACTCTTGCTAACTTTAGACTTTCCTGAAGAGTTAAGAAATGGGTTTAGAACAAGTAATTAGTAGTCAGTTTCTTTCCTTACTAAGAGGCTTATTACTCAGTAATAATTAATATCTAAAACCACAGTGATTCCAAAGCATTAAAATAACATAAAATCTTAGGTCTTACCCTTGGCCTCTTTTCCTTTCCCTTTTACTTCTCTTTGCTTAACATTCTTGGTATACCCTTGAGGAGAATTTGGAGCCATCTCTTCAGGAGTAGGTGAATGAGTGGTGGTTGTGCTATTTTCACTATTTGGTTTGTGTACTGGAGAAGAGTGTGTGGAAGCAGAAGGACTTGACTCTAATGGACTTTCTGTACTTTGTGTTTGTTCAGGCTTTTCACTCTTTCGTTCTATGTCATCCAAATGAGGCAGAGTTAATTTTTCACTTATTTCTGAGATCTTCGTTAGACATAGAGTAGAAACTTCTCCACTGAGAATAGCATCTTCCGAATCCTCATCCTTCAAGAAATTCAAGAGTCACTTTATAAACGTGATATATAATCATTTAATCTTTTAATTTTTCATTTAATCTTTTGTCATGATTTAAGGATATTCTATGTTATGCACAAATTTGCTCAGTTCAGAAAATTACAGACAGTTACAATTTTAGCTTGGTAAGTTGCAGATATCATCTAAATGATATAAAGCTGGTTTTATAGGCTCCTATAACCTTTTGCACATTCAAATCACCTTTATCTAGACAATTTAGAAAGATTCTAGTATATCTTGCCTATTTCAAATCAGTTTTAAAACCCTTTCAAACCAAGTAATTCTCCCTCTGTGCCAGGTTCTCTCATATACCAGTTATGTCCCTTTGTATCTACAACTGTTTTCCCCCCTTACATCCTGCACTCACATGCTTATTCTCATGTTAAAATCTCTGCAAGATTCTGTGAGCTCATGAACAAATTGTTTTTGTTTTTTTTCTCCTCTTCTCTTTTACTTGCTCCATTAAAGGAGACTAACAGTTGATGCCCAGAATCTGTTTCCATTAGAATTTCACTGGTTATGGCACCAATGTGTGGATAAGTACTTAATCATGATACTAGCCAAGATGATAAGCTTGTTATAGAAAAGGGCCATCTTCAGGGAGAACATAAATACGGACCATTTACATCAAAGAAAATTAGAATAGAATCACACTGTGGGCAAACTTTACGGGTTTTCTGTACTGCTAGCAGATGAATGCATAGCAATAAAAATACAGATAAAGACTTTAAGAGCTATCAGTATTACACTGTTATTTCATAACACCAAATTACATCCTCAAAAAAAATGTAACTTCTAACTTTCAGCTTTCTCAAATAGAATGAGAATGCTGCTATATATTTTTATGAATACACAAAGCCAATTAAATCAAATACAGAGTTTGTGAAATTGTAAAACCAAAGTTCCCAAGTTTAAATTCAACTAAGACGTCTGAAAAAGGGAAGGCTGAAAGTTAAGGGGACACACAAAAAGGGGCACACCACCAAGAGAAGTCCTAGATTCATACAATTATTACGAATGAAAAGCCATGCTAAGAATAGGTAACCATTGTACAAGTAGAAATAGAAACAGAGAGAGTTAGGTATTGTTAAATGCACCACTGGGACTTTAAGTCCAGACAGAAGGAGAAAAGTTAGATAGGGCCACAAATTGCGCTAGAACATTTTATTGCTACATTTTGTTACAGACATAAATGATTACATATAGAATAAAATATTTCAGAAGAAGTTTAGTTTTTGAAGAATATTTCTAATTATTGATAACTTGCTTCAGATGAAGGGATTGCAACACAGATAAGCACATTCCACAACATACCACTGGTACTATGTCAGAATTTTTCAGTAAAAACAGCATACAGTAAACCTGAATACCTCTTTGCTAACTTCAAATTAACTATGCTACAACAAACTTGCCAGAGATCACATATGTGAACCTGAATAAGGCTTTTCCACTTGACACACAACATAAAAATCTCATGCTTTAGCATAGTCTGAATGAAGCTTGGGCATCACTTCTAATTGAGAATACAAGTAAAACTGAATATACGTTCAGGCTTTTGAATGCCTAGCTTTCTACTCATATTGGTACCTGTGGATTCGCAGTCTGTTGTCCAGCCCCAAGAGATTCTTTCAGCTTTGATCGAGAAGGTGGCTGGCGTTTTACTTTCAAAGCAAGCTGAGCTTTTGCTTTGTGGGCACTGGTGTCTAATCTGGGAGTATCCCCAACAAAAGCATCAAAATCTGTAACAAATACATACTTCTTTAAAAGAGTATTAGCATGCAAGTTCTCCAACCCACAATTCAGAAAAAATATTCAGACGCTAATCAGCAGGTGGAATAATTCTGATTTATTAATATATGACAATACTATTTTTATAATGCTGTAATATTTTATCACTGTGATTAAAAATAACTGACCAATTTGAATTTCAACCTGATTTCTTCAATTTTTTTTTTCAAATAAAATCAGTCAGGATATAATTGTATTTATGGCTTGAATACTTAATTTTATTCTCAAACTGATGAGAATTTATACCCCAAATATACCTTCCTTTGAGATAAAGACCCTTTAAAAAGTACATAAGCAGCAACCAAATCTTGTTAAAATAAACATCTCATTTGAAACACTGCCTGATATTTGATAGACTTCTGGGAATAAAATTACTACAAAACTTAAATCATGAGCTATGGTTTATATAAAAACTTTCTACAATCAGCAGAACTGGACTTAAACTGAAATATGTCAACATTTTAGCCTTGCTAATACTATTTGCTCACTACTAGAGAATACGAGGAAAAGTAAATATAGTCATCTCATCTTCCCCCTCCCCCCCCTCCATATTGCACATAGCATTTAGGAAATTCTGAAAACGTTGGAGGACCTCTTATCCAGCAAGATTATGGTGTTTGTTTTTTTTTTTAATAAAGAAATCACCACACACATATTAACACCCCCTAACTTCTGTTAAGTGCAAATCTAAGATCTAACACTTACTTACCAGAAATTAACATCTCTGAAGAATTTAGTCTTTCCTGTACTGATTCTGTTTCTTTTTCACTCTCTTCTCTCATCTTTGACTGCTCATTATGCTGGCTTGGATTTTGACAACCGTCTTCCAATAAACCCCCACTTCCAAACATATATGGCATCTTCTCATAAACTATTAGTTTATTTTCGAGCTCTGAAATCTGTAAGAATTGAAGTGTAGAAGTGAGACAAATACTCAAGAATACAGATGTTTGATTTTAAATATTACATTGTGTTACCTTTTCCTGATACATTTTCAGCTGTTCTGCATATTTCTGGTCTCTCTCTTCAAGTACCCTTAAATGATCCTCCTCTTTTTTCATAAACTCTATTTCTCTGGTGAAAGAGAACATTCATATATATGAAACAATAGTATGTAGATACGTAGAAAAATACAGAAAATAAATATGCCCAGTTGCATTTATTAAGAATCTTCCTGTTAGTAAGTACATTGAAAAAAATCAGTCTGTACTGTCTCATAGATTCATTAATTTCATAGTGTCACAAGTGATGCATATAGTTGTGTATGTAATATTTACTGTATTCACAGAAGAAATCACTTATGACACTAATTCACTCTGGACTGAAAAAGAGACACTTTACTTTAAAAACTGGCAAGCAAGTTGCACATCAAATATATGCAGAACTCTAATAATTGGATCTTACTTCCACAAACATATACACATGCAGTATACTACAGCATTTTCCTTCCAAAAGCTATGGTAGATTTTTTTTTTTGAAGAGAAGTAAAAAACATTTTAATTTTCTACTTTGTTTCTCCTAAAGAAATTGCAATGATTGGTTACACACACACAAAAAAAAATAATGATTACCAAAAGGAAATAGAAATAAAAGGTAAACTCAAAAGCAGCAACAAAACTTTTGAAAAACCTTTTCAGAAGTTGAATGAAGGTATGGAAGAATTGAGCATGTATAGCCCTCTGCCAAATGACAAAAAGTGTGTTAAGCAAATCAGCCCTTTACATATTTTTGTTGGTTTTTCCTCAGGATGTACAAAATACGCAAGAAAGGAAGAGAGACCTACTTACTTTTGTTGGTAATCTTTGAGCAGTTTCTTGGCCTTGTTGTATTTCTTTTCAAGGGCATCACATTGTTCTTGAGTTTCTTTAAGATGCTCATTTACTGTTTTGCACAAACTCTGTGCTTCTAACCAGTAGGTCTCCAACTTCTTAATTTTCTCTTTGCTTTCCTCTAAGTTTTGCTGAAGTTGGGCTCTATTTAATTTCCATTCATTTTTTTCTGCTTCAACAACTTCTAACTGAAAAGATTAAGAATTAATAAAGTAATCTAAACTAAAAGATGAAACAAAACATACATGTTTAGTAGAGAACAGTTAATAATGACTTATCAATAATATCAAAACAAGACACACAACTTTTAAAGAAATCGTATCAACTCCTCCAAACCTTGCTAATCCAAGTAAGTTCTAGAACTCAACTCTCAGGTGCCTTTTACTACTTTCTCATTAGTATTGCTTCCTTTTAAAAGAGTTAAAATTAGTAAAATCTTTACTGTTATTTATGTTGACTTGTTAAATAACTCGCCATTTCCTAACACCCTGGAGAACCTATTTTGACAGTTGCAATCCAGCATTTACTTACTGCTAAATTTTCAATTTGCCTTAGATTACATACCTATAAATGGTACTGAAGGAGGTATCTTACCTAACAAACTCCTTAAACAATTAGCTATCCAATTAATTTTTAATGGCATTTAATACTAAGATCACCGATTTCTTACTCTTTGTAGCAATCTGGCATTCTCAATGGTGGGAGTTACAATTTCCCCTCCAAAATGCTTTTTGACAGTGAATGTTCTTGTATGTATTTGAAACAGTATAAAGACAAGCTGCCTGTGCTACTACTTTGTTACCAACAGCTTGTTTAATATAATATAGCTAATGAGAATGGTAGATCTTCCCCGCCACTTTAATAAGACAAGGTCATCTTAACAAAGTATTATATATCCCTGGATTGATAACTAACAAGAAAAGTAAGCAATCCCTCAACAAAGGAAACAAATAAGTCCCCTTCTGCTTAACAGCAGTCATAGAACTGAATATTAATCCATGTGAAGTTCTCTGGGCCTGGCCACCTTCTTCAGGGATACTATTTGCACTATGGAAACTGCTGCTTGTGAAATTAGTTAAGATCACCTCCTGATGGAATAGAGATGTTGAAAGGATGAAACATTTACCAAATTAAAAAAAAAATGAGGCAAAAGAGTTGTACTAATACCAACATTTTTAACAGCTTTTTAGCAAAACAGTGGGCTAAACATCAGGAATGCTGCAAGAAGGAATACCATCAGAAAGTTAAATCAGAATTATCATAAGAACACCAAGTTTCAGCTGCTGTGACTCTCTACACCTAGAGCTCTAAACTTTTGCAAAGTGCAGGAAAAACTCCAGTAGATACTGTTATTCAAATTATTGCAATCTGAATTTGCCTGTCTCCTGCCATCCTCCTCCAATGGCATAGTGTGACTCATCCTAGAGCACACATTTATTGTCAAGAAAACATTGAAGGGTAATGGAATAAAAGCAGCTGCTCACCTATAGCAAGTATTTCTAGAAAAAGACCATGCACAGATCTCCATCAATGAAAAAAGTGGCAAAAAGAAAAAGAAACCTTTTCTCAGATAACGCAGAAGTGTTGAACAAATCCTCGCTAGAAAAGCAAACAAACAAAAAAACCCTCTCTACTCAAAGGTGGTCAGAAATGTGGGAGAGGTTAAGATGGGAAAGAAGGTAACAGAAATAACTTCCTGGTAACAGAAAGTCTGGCACTAACCACTATCTACAAACGCCAAATCCATACTCAAAGAACAGGTTCTCTGCACTGAAAATATTCTCTCACTTGGTTGTAATCTTGCCTCATGGAGCGTCAGCTAAATTCAGTTTGATGGTAAGCAGTAATACTGAAGCATTCATTTTAAAATGGCACTTTTCCCAGCCCCTATTTGAGGATAGGTCTTCAGAAATACCTGTCTTGCTTAACACAGTACACAAGCCTGAGGCCTAAAACAGATTGCTGTCCCTTGCATTCAGCTTAATCTTGGTAAAATTTGCTGCTAGAAACAGAAATTAAAAAACAAACAAACAAGAAAACAACTCAGTCACAATTCTTTGAACACTTACCTTCTCCTTCAGTTGATTCACTTCAGCTACTGTTACTGCATGTTTTAACTGCAGCTGAAACAAACAAATAGAAATTTGCAGGAGCACACAGGAAATGACACTTGAAATGCAAGCTTTAAGTATTTGTCTGATCTTCCTCAAATGAAGTCACCTTATTTCTTTCTCAACTACAGAAGAAATAATTAGGAACTTAAAAAAAGAAGTTAAACTACATCATCACCTTTGGTATAGAAAAAATGTTGAGCTTTTAACATTTAGATAAGTGAGGAGGTTAAGATAACATTTCAATGTTCTAGGAAAATGAGAAGGCAATAATGCAGTTATGATAACAGCTTGTACACAGAATCAAGTAAAAATGTAACAATTTTTTTTTTTTAAACTTATCAGCACTGACAAATAAATACACAAGGTTTGATTTGACAGTAAGCTTTGTACTTCAGAACAGAAATCTTCATAGGATAGTTACAGATGGAAGGCTACATCTGAACCAAATGTAAAAATTACTTTTAACATGACAAGGAAACAGCATGCATATGAGTGTAAAGGTTTTTTCTGACAATTGTCAGTTATTTCTTATATTTAACTCTCCATCTATTACCCTGGGGGACCTTTTTACTTTTTAGTAAGGCATAATATACTGAGTATTAAAATAGATGTATCCATAACTTAAAATCCATAACTGAGATTATGTTAATAACAGCTTGGTAACGATTCTAGCTGGAAATTCAATAGCACCCCAAGTAAATCTGAAACTTTTAAAGATGCCATACATAGCAGCGGTGCCTCTCGCAGAGAAGATGTAAATGCTCTCTATTTGAATTTTCAAACTACTGATCACTTTCTCAACATCAGAATTATCCAGAAAACACACTTGAGAAGGTTTGCAAATACCTTTTATAAAAATAAGTATGTACAAATAGCCTCTGAAAGTGCCAAGCTGGAATCAGACAGCTTTTTTTGCAGTGTATTTTTCTTCTCCTGAGTAAAAATCACAAGTACTTAAAGCTACCAAAAAACCCACAGGCCTCTATATGCCAAACACTGCACTATTTAAATCCCAGAATATAATCCATAGGCCTGAATAAGACCAATAAGCTCTTTAATAACCCATTGGGAAAAAGGAACCAATTTTCCAATTGTGTCAAAAGTAGGGAATCACATAATGGAACCTCTTACTGGTTCATAAGTAAGTTCTTTATTTCCAACCTTTCCCCTTCTCAACAAAATGCAACTAAAAAAAAAAAAAAAAAAAAAAAAAAAGCAACGGAGGGAACAACTTGGAAAAACCCTCTAAACCTCTCCAGAATCAGCTACTTCTATGTGCACAGACCTCATCAACTTCAGCAACCCTCAGGATGCGGGTCTTTGTTTAAAGGGACATCTATAAGAGAAATTTACTGCTGCCAGTGGGCAAATTAACTCAAAACCACAATGATGGGGACATGAAAACATATAATATTCAGATTCTCCCTAGTACATCATGAAGAATAGTAAAAAAAACTGCTACTACTATACCTCTTTAAATTTAAGAAGAGATTGTGCTGAATCCATATCCAGTGGTAAACTGATATCTTCATTTTCAGGAAGATCAAAAACTTCCACAGATTTTTCATGTAAATGTGATTCATATGTATCATCATCATCATCATCATACTCATCATCCTGGAAAAAAAAAAAAGACAAAGATGATTAAGGGCCTGAGAGCAACTCCCACATGAGGAAAGGCTGAGAAACCTGTCCAATAAGCACACGGCACCTAGGCTTCCCACAAACAAGGGGTGATGGGCAGAAACCAGAACACAGGAAGTTCCACACTAACACAAGGAAGATCTTTACTGTCAGAGGGATGGAGCACTGGAGCAAGCTGCCCAGAGAAGTTGTGGAGTCTCTCTCTCTGGAGATATACAGGATCCATCTGGATACCTACCTGTGTGACCTGCTGTAGAGAACCAGCTTTAGCAGGGGGTTGGACTTGATGATCATCAGAGGTCCCTTTCAACTCCTGCAGTTCTGTGATTAATGCAAAGAACTGCAAAACTTCTTAATTAGTTACTAATCCTTTTTAGTTTCTTCTATCTGTGATAACTTTTAAAGGAGGTTTGCAAATATTTTCATCAAAATTCCTCAAAAGAGAGTTAAGAAAGCCATGGACAACAAAATCCACAACTCGTGTTTAAAAATATCTTTTGGATTATTGGTGAATATAGCAAGTAGTTATAACTGCATACTTTGATAAAGGTTATGTGTTAATTTTGTATTTTCTCTTTTAATCAGCTTGCCTGTTTTATCTTTTTTTTTCTTTGCTTCAATTTGATTCAAAAAACATTCATCCCATTTGCAAAAGTAATCACGTGCTTTAAACATGTGTGTGTGTATGATGTTTTACCTGCTCTGTATCATCGTGAACGTAGTGTTGCTCATACAGACATCGCTCCTGCTCTAAAGTCTCACTAATGAGGCGGGCTACTTCACTCTGAGTCCCTGGCTTCTCTCTGCCAATCAGAAACCTACAAAAGAAAAACAAATTACTTTGCAGCAAAAAACTTAAGAGATATTTAAGTGGTTAGTTTGTCATACTATTGCCTTCAGCAACTTTCCTGTAAATTTTTCAAGCTATAGTTTTGTATTCTCCATTAATGAAAAACTACATTTAAATAGAAGGTATTACCTGATAGAAAACAACACATACCTCACTGTGCCTTTGGTGTTTTTGAGTACAGTGGCTGCAAAGAACTGAGTAACTCCCACTAGACTTATGCCATCAACTTCCACAATCTGATCATTTACTTGAATTCTGCAAAAATAAATACTTTAGACATCAGTTCAACAAAAATATTTGACTAAATACATTACTGACATGATAAATATCACTTAAAACTCCCTACTACATATAATAAGAAACTTTGAGTACTAAGCATTCCATTGCTTAAAACTAATCTCCTGATCCTCAATTACTATGCTGATCAACAACTAAAAACTATACATAGTGTTTGCCTTGATATTTTTATGCTATTCACACACTGAATGCATTCTGGATCGCCAGCTTGATTTTGTAGCACTTTTACACATGGACATTTTCTAAAATTTTCTCAGACATCCAGTAAGAAAACCTAAGCTCCTTTTGAAAAATGTCCTATATTGAGTAAAATAACTGCATTTTTAAGATTTAACACAAACCAGCAAAGTAATATTTATTCACTTGAAGTCAGCTTTTGTAGCTTTATTCACAGTATTTGGCATATCAGATGAAAATGACTGGAATCAGACAGAAATGTGCAAAAACCATAATCAATTCAGTGGAAAACTCACCGTCCATCTTTCTGAGCAGCTCCACCATCTGTTATTGTTTTTACAAAAATGCCCAGTTTTTCCAGCCCCTGATCAGCACCAACTCCCATTCCAATAATACTGATGCCCAGACCGCTGTCACCTAAGAGATTAAAATATTTAACATTAGCCACATAATAGATGATACAACACTAAGCAGTAGTGAGAGGTTTTGAAGTGTTTCAAGTCATTCCATGCAAAAGATAAAAATATGTACACATTTTATAAATATATATTTAATGCATAAATATATAATGCATTCGTTGTTTTGTTTTTTTTTCCAAGTCCAGATACTACTGAAATCTTTTTTTTTTTTTTTTTTGTAGTTATGACTTCCTATTAGATTCAAAGTTTCATGGAACCTGAAAGAGAATTTGAATTCAAAGATTTATGAATTGCATATATTCTAGTGCAGACCAGCTGCTCATTGATGTATCCTTCCGAACTTCAATTAGGTATGACAGCTTGTCCTTAATGGAGGACTGTTCAATTAAAAGTCATTACATTCAACAGAATAGCTACGCATGAAAGCTGCAGCCTACATTCAAAAATTCAAGAACCAATTGCAGCAACAATACAGTTTACAATTGCTTTATCTTTTCTTCCCATAGTATCTCTAATATTCAAGGTCTGATTCACACCTTTTTCAATTTCCACAGGAAATACTTCCATTTTTTCCACCCTTTTCTCAAGTTCATATTCAGCTGAGGCTGCCACAGGATCAACTTCTTCGTTACGTCTATCATAATCTTCATTTGAGTAAGTACTGAAAACCTAAGAAAGGTGACAAAAAAACCAGCTTAGTACTTTCTCAGCCCCTTCCAAACATGATGTAATTGAAAGAAAAGTTAGTAAGGAAATTAAAGTGGTATTTCTAGAGATCCCAATTTCTAAACAAGCATCAATTTAATGAATACTGCTGCAATATAGTTTCCAGTTACATAAAAATAACATTTCAGAAGTTTCAAAGCAATCACTTAAACACCTTTTGCTTTGTAAACACAACAACTATATAAAAGAAGTCAAGGAAATCATAATTTCTTTTTGCTACAGAGTTAATTTTTTAGGATACATTCCCCCAAATCCTTTGTTTCTCCCTTCCCCCAAACCATCTGCCAATTACAGAGCCTCCACCAGACGTAGATTTCTGATTTTGCAGGGAATCGTGTGGATTCCCAAGAAAAGGAAATGCCTTGTTACATACACTACTATTTTTAGTAGTCACTCCAGCTGAATTTCTGATTTGTTAAAAGATAAATAAACAACAAAATGAATGATGAGTATTAAGACAAATGAAGGAAAGAAGAAGGAGCTACATGCAACATGCTTAATTTCACTTATCAGCATGTTCATTAATCATATACAAAACCATCAGTTAGAGGTAAGTCATATTCCCCCTCTTCAACTATAGGAAAAACAAGGTTCATCTGCTCAAGTTTTTTGCAGGCACTGAGTGTTATCCTCAGTATCCCTGCGAGACAAAACCAGTTACAGACTGCAGCTGCAATCTCCCTAATCATGAACGTGCAGTGCTGACACAAAGTTCATTTACACTGGCCTACTAAGGTTTTGCAACTCCTGGGTTTTCACACTTGATAGGTACCTAAAATCATGTAAATATGACAGAATTAACTATAATTAGATAGTACTAACATTTTGCCAGTGAATTTATATCCACTAGTATACAGTGTTAGCTCTGCATGGCAGCATATTCAGACATAGGAAAACAGATTACCAAAAAGTGAGTGATAATAACTCAGAAATAACACAGACATCCTTCCTGATGCACCTCCAGACTACACCTAGAGAACTGTTCACAAACTGCTGTGTGCCACAAAACATGGCCATGATTTAATGGAGCAGTTCAGCAAGCAAGAGTAGATCCACTTGGTAGACAGCAGAAGAAACTAATTCTCAGAAGCCTCGTTTCTTGGAAGGCTCTCTTAAAGACAGAAATGAGTCTTCCTAGGTCTTGTATAAAGGTAAATAAATCAACAACCTCCTCCAGATACCATCCAGACACTAGAGGGCAACAATTGGCAACAGATAGGCAACGGTTACACTGAGGGTCTCCCTATTCTGTAAACTTTACAGAAAAAATGCAATACAGACAAAGAAAGCCATCAGGAAGCTTTATTTTACCACTACCAGAAAGAAGTTGATAGACTTCTTTGAATTAGTTTGCCCCTAGCTCTCCAGATCAGTAAACAGTAGAAGCACTTGGGTTTCATGGAGCACAGTTTTCCTTTGGAGCAAGACCTGTCTACTTTGGTTCCTTTATGTCCCTCCTCCCCTAATCTAACCCAAATAAATAAATAAATAAAACCCAGTGTCTCCAAAGGTTATAGTAGTAAGAGAGATTCTACACTAATCATGAAAAAACAAAAATGAAGAGGACTGTAATTATTTGGGAGACACTGACCATCTTTTTTTTTTTTAATTATTCTCTCAGACACAGAGCACAAGATGGTGCATGCAGTCACCAGCAAAGGGAGGACCATTGCCTGCAGCAACAGCCTCCAGGTGCTGGAGAATCAGGGGGAATAACGTTACACCACGCAAAAAGACCGAATGACATACAGTTCATGCTTTAAGCCACCCGTCTGGAAGTTTTAAAAATTATGAAATATTTTTCCAACTCAAAAGTAATAGCTTTGTACTTGAGTGTCTGATGAAATTTGCCCAAGCTGATGCAAAGCTGATGCACTGTAAGAGTTCATCACCTGGTGGGAACGGATCATAGAATTTAAAAGTAGGTTTGAGTTATATTTGCCATTGTTATACATAGTATAATAATGGCACAAACATGCAATTGCAGATGAAGACTACTAACACTTCCCCACAACAGCTCCTTGAGGAAAATCCTACCTGAAATCAATTGTGACTGATGTATTAAGAGAGAAAATCATACTCGTCTCTTAAAATGACAGATGGAAACTATGCATGACCACTTAAATAACATTCTAAAAATCATAATTCCACAATTAAGAGAAGATAGAGTTGTTTTTAAAAAGTAATGAAAATTGTATTCAGATATATCATTTTGAGGGAAAACAGGAATTTACAAATAGAAGAATAGCAATACCAGTGACATACAACTGGAAGACAAATGTCACAGTAACAAGAATAAAAGCAAGAGCACACTAAAAGAAAGCCACAGTCAAGGGCAAAAGGCAGACGTTTTTACTGTGTACATGAGGAATCATAACATGGGATTTACCTTTTACCAGACCAAATGGTCAAGTAGTTGACACTAAGGCAAAAAACACAGAACTGTTTGGTGAGCGTTTTCTGCCAAGCAGCAGAAGCAGTATTAAACACAGTTAAAACGTGGATAATAAATAACATAAGTTACAAGTTACAGAGTTTAGAAGATTGATGAGAAAGCTAAACGCAGTTCATCCCTGCACTGTGTCTGGCAGGATTTAGTCACTGAATCAAACACATTAGGAACAATAGAAATTCTAATCTTACTATTTTAAAGGCACTGTGAGCTAGAGACAAAAAAAATTATGAGTGAGAAACAAAATAACAACAAGACAAAAAAAACCCACAACAGTATTTCTTTTAAATAATTTTTTTCTTTTACAAGTCAGGATGATGATAATTGTGTCAAATGTACTCTGGGCTATTAATAAGCTAACCATTATTAAAAAAAGAAACACCCCAAAACTCTACTGAAAACAAGTATTTAACAAAGTGTAGATAGCTTGTGTTTACCTTCCTTAGTACTGTTGGACTGTATAAATATTTAACTTCCAACATACCTTCAAATAGCATGGCAATTCCCAAGAACAAGTTCATTTTCAAAAAGAATGAGCAGCACTGAGGACTCTGACATTAAGCTATCTGCCCAAGCTAGTATTAAACATTATTACTAAAGAACAAAAGACAGGAATTATGTAAAACTCAATCAAGATTTTAACAGAAGTTAATCAAACAATTCTGATCTACATTTTACAACATTACAGGTTATAACAATAATCATAGGTTGCTAAGCTGGTTGTTTGTAACACATGCTGCCCCAGGCTGCTTTGATGATGTTACCCAGTTCTGGCTGGCAGCAACACCAGCACGTACTTACTGACAGCTACCTGCAGACTGCATGAACTCCCATTTCTTGAGGTTGACAGAATGGGTTGGAAGGGACCTCTGGAGGTTATACTGGCCAGCCTCCCAGCTCTAGCATGGCCAACTGATCTTGGGCTAAACTCATTTCTGATAGAGAAGCTTAAGCAAACACAAGTTATTTTCTCAACACCATACAAAACCAAGTGAATTTGAAAGTCTTTTATCTTGGTACATCTCCAGAAGGTTAACTGGTTAACCTGGACCCAGTAAAGCTAATGAATAGTGGAAAGCAAGCTGACCCGAAAGAAATAATTTCTTTTACATTTTCTTCAGAATGAATAAAAATAATTTGAATCCAAATAAGTTTCCACAAAGTACTGAATTTTTAAGAACTACTTTAATTAAACTGCAAAGATAAATAGCTGGAAATTTTCAAATATATACTTAGTCCTTGAACAACAAATATATATATATATATATTTTTTTAAACAAATTGCATTTATTACACCAGGAAAATGAATCACTTCTGGAATGCAAAACTCTGGCTAAAAGATGCTACCATTCGGTTACTGCTACCATACAGAACTGAAAATCTCCATCATAACGCTTCAGTGCTGTCACAGAAAACAGCATTATCACAGAAAAAACAACAATAATCTCACAATTCAAAGTCTTAGAAAAGCTTAAGAATTCCTCCTCATAAACTACACACATTTTAGCAGGGTGGTATTTCTTTAAGAAGGAAAACTCATGAGGAAGATTTGCTTGCACAAATCTCTGCTGTCAAGTCACAGAACACAGCCCAAAGACCTCCATACCTATATTCATTTCTAGTAAAAAGATTTGTTTCTGCACAATCAAAAGCATAATGTTACAAACACAATTAAATGGTAAAAATCAACAACTGCCTCAAAGGGTTCCCGGCTCATTAGAATGGAAGCAATTTCAACACCACTTTTAAATTCCAATGCAATAATATTTGTGGAGAAGCATAACCTATGAAAGCGGTTAAAGTAACACTTAATGAGTTGGGAGAGAGGCACTGTAGTGTTACTGATACCTGCACCTTGAAACCTTGCCAAGCAAAGACTCGAGCAGTTGGTTCATATGTCCTCTGAAATACGATTCTTACATTGACCATTCAAGGTTATTGACACTCAATAAAGCCACAAAATCAAAATTCAAGTTATGGTTTCAGGAACATTGCCTAATGATGAACAGTTTCAGCTTTTTCAATGGATGGCCTTCGGGATGCCTGGCAAGACATGAAGTACCAAGGCAAACATGAATAATCATTCGAAACAGTAGCACTGAAGCAGGCCGAGTATACCTACACCTAGCAGTTTACTCTTACGATCTCCCTCTCCATCTGGAGTAGACATCACATTACCACTACATTATTCCCTCTGTTTCTAAAAGCTACAAGGTTACCTTTTTTTTGGCTGTTATTTAAGTGATGAGTGACTATCTGTTTTAAATCACTTCATGCTATCAGATGCTTTGAATCAGAAAACAGAGATACCTGATCTGTTTTCTGGTTTTATTGAAAAACAAACTAAATTCAGGTTTGATTCAGAACAGTTGGTAACTGTTATATGGGCTGACATTACAAATCATTCCATTCAATGTAGCATTTCCTGTTACCAAACAGGTGGACTGGAGGGTTATGCACTTACTTGACCCTGTAGGCTCTGCTCAGCTAATTTAACAAAGCAAACACGCCAAACCAACACCACCACCGAGTTAGTTTGCATAAAGGTGTAAGGGCAGCCTTGCTCCAGATCCAAATATCATTTCCCAGCCAGCACATTCAGCCAGCATCATCCAACCTGGTTAGCATTTACATCCTCTGCCTGTGCTGTCCCCTCAGCCCCACTGAATGCCCAGGCTGGCACGTCTGCCCCACAGCATCTCCACCTCAGTTCTCCCGAGGTCATACACTTCACAGTTCCATGTTAGAAAATGGTCAACTACTAGTTTCAACCTGTTCCTAAATACAACACATGGAGCAAAAAATAAGGCATACTTCCAGTTTATCAAATTAAGTAAGTTAGCCCTTCAGCTGATGTTCTTCTAAGCCAAGGAATGCTTTTCCAACCACATTTTGGAGAAGTAAATCCAGAAATTCTCTGCCTAAAGAAGAACAAGTATGGCAATTACAGATTGCATTTCGCAGCCAATCTTTCCAGCAATTCCCAATCTTTTAATGAGGGAGAAGGGCAATCAACCCACCAAATCCAAAGTAAGCTGTTTCACCTGTTGTTGGCTAGAGAGTAGACATCCCACCCCATAACAAACGCACAAAATATTCACTTAAGTGACAAAATATTTTGTCATTCCAACTTGAAACTCAATTTGCAAGCGTCTCAAATTAAATAAACCCAAGATACTCACAGTACAAGGACTGTTATTTAGGAAACCTTACCCCAGAGGGAACACCTGAATCAACTTATCAAACCTAAGTATAAAAACTAACCTAATAATCATTGTTCTGCCATTGGTCACATAGTATTCAGTTCCTGCTCAGATGATTAAAACCCACAAATACTGAGAATTTCTCAACAGCACTAATGTGTCAAGAACTGTGACAAGCTTAATGAGTTCCCTCATGACTACACTGACATACATCTACCAAACTGTTTTGTCTCACTCTCGTCCTCCTTCCAATCTTATGTTCCCACTGTCCCATCCCACACCTAGCACTGGTCTCTCTTCCAAAGATACTTGAAATGCCAAATAAATCTGTGTTCTATTTAGAATGATACCAAAGGTTCAATTTATTTTTTTCCATTTCTCAAGAAGTAAACTATGAACAAGTTTCAGCTATTGCCTGCTTGTGCTTTCACATCAGTCTAGGTTGAGTAGTCTCAGCTGCTGATAGCAGCAGTCATCACAAAGATGCTGAATCTTTCAGCAGCTTAACTGTTGAGCTAATGAACTTGTCTCCTACAAGTCTGCCTATCTGCCCACCCTCTGCATAATCACCTTACCTCCCCTGTGACTCCTGCATCCTCCTGTGTCACCCCCTCACGTTTGGCTGGACTACATCTCCAGTGAAACCCACAAGTGACTCCACCTCAGCTGTTCCTCCCCTCTCTTCCCCATCGCTTCCCTCCCAGCAAGACACAGCATGCACTTGCACTGCTAGCTACCAAAGCAGAAAGAATGGCAAATAAAGCTGCAGCCCTGCCACCACTGAGGACACCAATACGCAACACTCCTTAGAGGTGTCAATTTTCTCAAGATCAGTCAATATTTAAAAAATACTTCTAAAGATCTCTCTCTCTCTTCTGTCAAATCCAGGCAAAACTGCTAGAAAGTTAAAAGGTGGAAGGACTGAAAAAAAAAGTGAGGATGGACTGGTGATAACACTCATAACCTCACGTCCTTTTATTTGTCTGCTACATCCAATTGGACAGCTAGTGTGCCATTTAACTGCATTCAGTGAATAATTTGGTCAAAAATACACTGAGATATAAATAGAAAGAGACGAGCTGCTCCAGCAATGAGGCAGGATAGAAAAAGAATTTATTTCCTTTTTCTGCTCAGATTTGGATTTTTATGTACAGTCCCATACCTTGGCACCAGCCTCTCTTCCAAAGACTCTTGAAATGCCAAATCCACCATTGTAAAACACATACCAAGTATTTCCTGAAATCTAAATAGAACACCACTTTTGATTAAAAAAAAAAAAAAAAAAAAAGCCAAAGAAAGGCATACTTCTTTGTGGAAAGCTGAAATATCATAGAAACAAAAGGTCTCAATAAGGACCGCAAATGCACAAGAAATACTGGATGTAGAATTCTCTTAAACCAGATGAATCTATATACAGAATTGAATGCATTTATGCTTCAGAAATATTTTCTGACTTCCAAGACAACTGAAATTTCAATAAAAGTTTAAAAGTTACCTTCCAAAAAATTAACAAAACCTGCCCCCCAAAAACCAACAAAACCAAAACAATGAATAAAAAAACTCACTATATTTTCACAGGTAACTTCTTCCTCCAGTTTATACCCATGCTTTTGGTTTTTTAACCTCTTATACTGAAGTCTGTCAGAGAGAAATGCAGCACTCCCAGATGCAAGCAAAACACAACCAAACCATGCTCAAAGCCAGGGATATTTTTTGAGGAAATTGATTGAGCATTACTGTGGAGAGTACACTAAGTTTGAGATAAAAATACAAAGTAAAGTTGTAGGGCAAGATTGTTCAGATATAAGTGCTGGAACACTGATGCAAGCAATAAACAAAGCTTCAAAACACTTAAAATCTCTAAATTGTTTCATCATTAAAAAGATCTTTAACAAAGCCTGATGGGAATACACTGCTGCCTCCAAGAAAAAGTAGATGACTTCCCACATGACAGACAATTCTGCTCGTCTACTCTCAAGTTCAATTTCTATTTTGCTAAATCAACCTACTTCCATGTAATACACCAATCTCTTAATGCCACACAAACATCTTATTGAAGTGCTCCAGTGGCTGACAAACAGCCGACCATTCATGCGGTCATCAATTATTCTCTAATTACAATGACAACTGAAGACTATCCAGGGTCTGGGCATTTTCCACCAGTTAATGGATTTTGCATTCTTTTCTGCATATAAAATCCAGAAGCGTAGAAGTTACAGTTCAAAAACCGAGAGATGTATGATGCCGAAGCACTACTCCACAACATTTTGTTAAAACAATGACTGGGAGAGCACAAAATGATTTAGAAAAATTGTACATCTCCTAAAAATGGTAGCATTTATAGATAGGCCGTTACACATTAAATCCAGCTCAAGCCTATCTTCATTTACTGGTTCATTAACTTCCACAGTAAGCAGTTCTGTAGTAAAAAGATCGAATTGTGTGCCAGGCTGAACAAGACTACTATTTGTATCCCAGCTAAACACAGAACATCTCTATTTTGATGTGTGAGACAAATGGCAATATTATGAAGGATTTGCAGATTCCCTCAAGAGCAGCTGATACTTGGCTGGTTAGAACCACACAAAGTATGAGACTGCTTTTAATTTCTTCACATAAGGAAGAAAAAATAATGTTTTGCTCAACCGTAGCAAAATATAAAAGCCTTTATGAAGTTTGGTTTTGTTTTTAATTTACTTTAAGCCATGTTCTTCAATTAATCCTGAAATAAAGTATTATTCACAGAGCTGGGGACAAACACCACCATGCAACTTAAACTGGTTAACGCTGCAAATCAAACAGACCTATGGAAGTGAATAGTAGCTGTATTATCTTTTTGGGTTATCAGAACTACAGAGTTTCTAAGGATCATAAATCGTTACAGACCTTAGTCATAGTGCTATTCAAGGTTTTGAGGACAAAGTTTGATACAGTCAGAGGTAAAGATAGCTGAAGACGCCAATTTGGAAATGAGTGTTTGTTTTACCAACAGAAAGTTTCAGGATTACAAATGTCAAACTGTACTCTGTCATTACATCTGTGTTAATTAAAGCCTTTCAAGGTGATCACGTAATTGAGAACGAGTTTAATCTCTACATTACAAAAGCATACTGAAGTATAAAGGGATGACAGCACAGTTACCTGACACTATTTGCACTGTTCGTATTGCTGATCACTTGTGTGGTTTATTCAGAAAACTTTAGGATGAATACAGTACCCTTGTGGATACCTGGACAGCTGAGTGTACTTTACATTCCTTATTGCCTTCAGATGTGGCAACAAGGGGCTAAAAACACAACACAAACCCAATCTGACAGTGTAGTTCTGCTAGTAACTGCACAGCATCACTCTCTTCGCAACTGCAGGAAGAACAAACCACTGAGCCACAGTGCTCCTTAAGGGCTGCAGAGATCACACATCAGCACTCATGTCACCTATGGCAAGTAAGAAACCTCCCCCAACATTTATCATCAGCTTCTACAGAACTGAAGCTTTTATTTTAAAAGTCTCATCTCCACTCATTTTCGCAGGCACAGAGCGAGTCCAAATAACACAGTATTTATGTAAGTGTTCCATCGTTCCTGAAATTATCAGTTCAAAATTACATGTTCTTAAGCCCCGCTACAGCTGTCAACAATTGCAGAGCTCCAGCACGGGTCAGACACAGGGCTCACAGTATTAGCTTCATTCCACATCCCCTGGGAGCTCCCGTCTCTTTCTTATACTCAAAAGCCCTGTCAATTTCACAGCTGAGAAGAAACTTCCCAGTACAGACATTACTCAAGCTCTCTCCATTACCTACACCATATCCCACGTTTGCATTGAGATTATCAAATGCAATGGTCACAGATCCATCATTACAGACTCAACCATTTTAAAACACACTTTTTCTTTCCCAAACATCTTCTGAATGTTTTGAATTTTCCACCTCAAACGCCTGCTGCACAGCAGCTGTAAAACACAGAGCTGGCTGCTTTATAGCTGCTACACAGCTACACCGGGAAGAGCAGCAGGATGGGCCAGACCACAGCACAGAAGGAAAACAGCCAAAAAGCCAACTCCAGCCTGGCCCCATGCAGAAGGGTCTAGGAAGGGGAGAAACACAGCCTTCTCTTCCAGGGCCGCGGAAGGCTGGAATGACACTCACATTTCAGTCATGCTTACTTGTCTAAATAAAGCTGAAGGAAGTTAGCTGGATACAGTTCTCACTATGGCACTGCTCAGAGCTGTGGCTGGGGGCCAGGAATCATCTTTTTTTTTTTTTTTTTTTTACCACTTGGGATTTTTCTCTTTCAACTTAAGATGCATTAAAATCTATCCATAAAGCCAAACAAGAAACCTATTGTACTAAAAGAGATCTGAAGAGAAATTTCACTGCTCCTACTGATATTAAATACCATTTATTCTGTCAATCCCAAAATCAGGTATTATGGCAGTAACCATGTTATCTTAACACAAAAATACTAACAGTTGCTACTAAATCCATCTTTGGCTGTGCAATTGATAACCTGGCAGAGGCTGGCTCTGGAGGCTTTCAGAGAAGCAGCTACACTCAAAAGGCACTGGTTACCAAAACCTGAGATTCGTCTACAGGAGAGCTCCCATGACAGCTGGCAGAGATTCCTATCAATTTGAGCTTTGAACTAAACCTGACACTGACATAACAGAGAATGCAGGAAAAGCCTGTTACAATCACTGCTTCTGTAGGAATTCAGCAACAACAGACCCAGCCTAGAGCAGGACAGCATGCCCCAGCAAACCAAAGAGCACTTCTAGCAGATGACTTGCTGCACTCCTCTCAGACACTGATGCACAGAAACACACAGAGAATGGATTGATGCCCTCTGGCTTTCCAGCAGCCTTCACCCCATTCCTTATGCAGCTCCCAGAAGCAGCACTGCCCCCTCTTCCCCCCAATCAGAGCTCCAGGTCACCACTGAGACAGCATCAGCCACAAGAAAGCCATATAAAGCCATCCTGCCTACAGGAGGACTATAAGAAACCACAAGTAACAAAACCTGGATTTTGCCATACACAAACATCTTCTGGGACAGCACTGGTCTACCTTTATCAAACTGGGAGCTTCATGCTGCAAGAAGTACAGGAGTCGGAGTTTTTACATCATTCTCATCAGTACAGAGAAGGCATAAAAACTGCTTTATTGAAGATGATGTTTTTTCTTCTACTATTACATGAATGAAAAAATACAGTTGAGAAAGCCGGGACAGCTTCCCACTCCATCTTGTTCCTCATCTCCCAGTCCTCTCAAATTTCAGATGGGATGAGAGTAACCACAGTCAGCAACAAGACTACAGGTACACAGGATTTGCACTACGGAACAACTTCATTCATTCTGTAGGTGTTTTTGGTGACTGAAGAACAGAACCCTACATCTTCTCAATTTGTTAGCACTCTAACTTGCAGTGCTTCTCATTATTAAGTCATTATATTATTAAGTCTGACTTCCACAACTTAGTGACTCGAAAATGTTCATCACGCTAAAACTCCTAGAGAACATTCACCCTGCCAATATAAATATTATACACATTACTTGTATTTTAATAAATATTTTGTATATAGGTAATACTGCAAAAAGTCTATAATCTTAAATAATAGGAACAAATAATTTGGTATTTTTCCACACCAAAGTCAAAAAATATTTGAAATTGTATCTGAAGATTATTTAAAAAAATTCTTACAAAAAGTAAAACTGAAACAGTCCTTTCCAGTGCAACACCACAATTTTAAACAAATGAAATCAAGCACCAAGGGCCAGGTGTCTGCATTTGTTTCTAAAAGGTAGTGTTCCTGAAGATATCCATTAAGCAAGTGAAATCTCATGTGCTCTACTTCATGAAGCTGCTGTGATTTAGAAATCACTTGTGACAACTTCCACTTCTCTCTTTTTCAGAATACCAAGAAGTTTAGAGTAAAAGCCACATAGTTACACTATCAAAAGGACTTTTACAGGTTTGAAAACAAAACAAAACATGAAACGCTTCCAAAATTTATTTCCTGGGTATTTTGGATTGCAAAACAGAAAAACAAAACAAATCTAGGAAGAAAATTCAAATGTACGTACCTTGATAGGAGCTGTTGAGAACTTGACTTTTCGGTCTGGTGCAGGATCTTCCTCTTCAGAAAGTCCAGGAAATTCCTCGTACTCACTGTCATACATATATTCCTCCTCTTCCTCCAAAATTTCGTTGTCTTCGGGGTCTTGGTTCTCTGTATCCCTATAATCATCAAAAGCTGCATTTTCAATTCCAAAAGCACAGAAGCCGTCCCTCTGCTTTTCTACTTCTTGCTCCTCTTCTCCAGTATCCCCCTCTTGCTGTAGAACATCCTGAACTGGACCATCTTTCACAGATATCCCATCTCTCACTTCTTCCTGATTGGTTCCATTTCTTTCTGTAAACTCTTCTACTACATCCAAGGAATAACTGCTCCTTTTCCCTTCTTGTATTTGATATTTGAGTGGTTGATCCTCATTAACAACATGACCTTTATCCAAAGCCTCTTTTCCATGCCCTGAGGTTTCATCTTGCACAGACAGTTCCACACAAGTCTCCTCAACAGGGGAAACCTGGGAAAGAATAGTCTCTGCTCTCCACTTTGCCTCCTGACTGGATACACTGCTCATATCCTGTAGGCTTCTCTCCAGTACCGCTTTCTCTCTCTTGTCTTTTTCAAATACTTCACTCAGCCCACCTCTGTCTATCACAGGCACTTTGGTGGATGCAATCTTCTCTGGACTTCTTTCAGCAGTAGTAGATGAATCCAAACTGCAGTGGCTTCTCAAATGGTCCTGATTCAGGTCATCGTTTTTGGAAATTTCTTTGGAATCTTCAGTATCACTGTCACCTAGAAAGCTTTCCAGCCTCCTAGAAATGGGCCCAGCATTCAAGAAGGAGGTTTTGGAACCATTACTGGGATGCTGCTGCTTCAGCTCACTACCTTGATTTTCAACCTTATCCAGTGCGATTGAAGAACTTGCATCTGTATTAAAATTGAAGTGGTCTGCCACACTGCTACAATCTGAAGCTGAACCATGCCTCCTCTTATCTTCACTTCTTTCACATTTGCTGGGAGAATATCTGTCCACAGAGCTTCGTTGTTTTATATTTCTCTCAAACAGCTTCCTGGTCTCCGAAAATTTTTCTGCCAGGGCAACTTTGTCCAAGTCTGCCTCATCGTTGCTACGTATGATCTTATCAGCAGTAGAAGGCACTGATGACGAATCCACAGGACTGCTGCTGGGGCCAGTATTTGTATTAAGAAGATTGTTCTTTTGGATAATGAGGAAAGATGTGCTACCTGGAGAAGGCCCATGTTCTGCTGCTGTGGCCCGGCTGATTAATTTGGTCTCAGCAGGTGGACTACTTTCACAAGAGGGTGTGGACGCGGAGCCTCCCATTTGCAGAAACATACTTTTGATCTTGTGAACTCTATTGCCATAAGTGGCAGCTCTACCTCGACTATGCGGGTCATTTCCTCCTCCATTGGAAGAGGTGCTCAGCTTCTGCTGCAAGCCCGTTTTATTGGAAACGCTTTCGGGACTGTTCACTCCATCAAAAGAGCATTTGATAGCGTGGAAGTCAGACTTGTAGGCATTTCGGTGTGGGGAAGCACTTCTTAAAGTCCTTTCCCCTTTGCCCTCAGTTTTCATCATTGTCAGAGCGCAGCTCCCTCAGCTCCCAAGGAGCAGAAAGGAAAACTCACAGGCACCAAGCTGCCACCCTCCAACGCCGTGCAGAGCAGATCCCGCAGAAGAGCTGCCTTTTCCCCCTCAGCCGGCCTCCACGCTCACGCTCAGACGGGCTGCGCCGGTGCATAAACGGAGAGAAAGAAATCACAGCGCGTGTACGGCCACATCGGATGTTATCTCCGCTGCGGATCACAGTATCCAGAAAGCCATCTGCAAGAGGACGCAGAGTTTTAATTAACTCGGGACCTCGCCAGCGTGTGACACGAATCCCGAACTCGCGTTCCCGGGAGGGAGAGTGGCGCGAGCCCGGATAAAGCCCATTGTGTCCGCCGGGACGCGCGGCCACGGCTGGCGGCGGCCGCCCGCCCGGGCATTGGCCCCGAGGGCTCCGCGGGGTGGCGGCCGTCCCCCGCCCGGCATCCCTCCGCCCGGCGCCGGCTGCCCGGGCCGCGGGGCGGCGGGGCCGCAGCGCGGGGAGGGGGGTGAGGCCGCCGGCCCTTCCTGCCGCCCGAGGAGGCCGGGCCGAGGCGAGGCGAGGCGGAGGGACCCGGGCGCCCGCGGGCCGCCCGGAAGCGAGGGAGCCGCGAGTTTCGGCGGCGAGTCGGAGCTCCCCCCGCCGCGCCAGCGCCTCCGCACCTCGGGGGCCGCCCCGGCACCTCGCCCCAAACTTTCCGAGCCGGCCTACCTGGGGGCGGGGGTCCAGCCGGCTCCTTCCCCTCAGCGCTACCGGCCGCCCGGCGGCCGCGCGCACCGCGCCATCATTACCCGCCGCCCCGCGCTCCCCACGCCGCCTTCCGCCCGCCCCCGCGGCCCCGCTCCAAACCGCCCGCCCGCCCCGCGCCGCCTCTCACGCCGCTCAACGCCCTCCTCGGCTCGGCTCCGCGCCTCGGCCCGCCCGCGCGCCGCCTCGCTCCGCTCGCACACAAAGAGAGGGAGCGGCGGGCGCGCCCTCGTTCCTCTCCGCGCGAGGGAAGAGAGGGGCTGGGGGGGCCGAGGGCAGCGCCGGGACGTACCACGCCGCGCGGGTTGCGGGTGATACCATGTCGGTGGGACCGGCGGCCGTTAGCGCGGGGCGGGGCGGCCCGGGGCCGCGAAGGCGTCGAGGCGAGGGGCGGCGGGGAGCGGCCCGGGCTCGGCCCGCCGCACCCTCACCGAAGAACGCGGCCGAGGCGCCGTCCGGGCCGCCCCCGGGGAAGGGCCGCGCGGGATTTTCAAAGCCCGGCGCAGCGGCCGCGGTGTTGACGCCGCTCCCGGCTGAGGGCGTCCCGGCGCGGACAGCCGGAAGTAAAGGGAGCGCCGCATCCACAGACTTTTCTCCCTCCTTTTTCGAATCCGCGCTGTTTTAGCAGAAAACCCCCTAACGAGCACGTGGCGCCGGGCAGAAATTCTCCCCGCCGGTGCCGAGCGAGAGCCCGGCGGGCAGCGGCGTGTCGGGCGAGGCTCTGCGGGCCGCCGGGAGCCACGGAGCGCCTCTGCCAGCGGGACTGCGCGTGTCCAACTGCGTTAGTCCAAATTACGGCACGGGCTGTGAGCCATCCCGCGGGGCGCGCGGCTCGGGTTACTGGCCAGAAGCTGCTTTCACGTAGCATACGTACAAATCGCACACAACGATCAAGAGCGCGCCCAAAGAAACCAACAGAATGCCCGGAATCAGGAATTGACACTAAGTATTAAGAAGAAGAAATGCAAGCAGATTCTGTATTTTTGCCCTGTGGGAATTTCCAAAATTTGACGGTTTCTCATTCCAAATTCAAATAACTGAGTTTCCAGAGGAACAAAAACTTGAAAAGAGCCAAAGTGCATTTCATCTGGTAGTTACCAGACCAGTGGTGAAATTTAGACATTCTTACAGACATCCACACTGGCTTCATTTTTCTAAAACAAAGGAGGTTTGAAATTCTTGAGACTTTCTTCCGTGTTTTCAAATGTTGTTGGGACAGCAGCGTCCACCAAGGCCTGCCTCTAGCAGCCTAAGGTACAACCTGAAGCACTGCTTTAAGTAATGTTCTACAATAAATAGTTTCAATCCCAAGAGCAACAAATGTTTCACATGTTGAGAATATGTAGTTCTTACCTAGAACAAAGTAGCAGTGACCTCCCTCCCACATCTCCTGAGACAGTTTTCCCTGGTGCTCCCAGGCTGGGCTGAAGCTGCAAGGCTTCTGCAGCATTTCCAATGCACAGAGCTGTAAGAGAACACAAAGGAAACCTCCTTACACAAAACAAAGTAAATACAGGGTTGTTCTGCAGTTTGAACACTGGGCAAAGACCATTCTGTGAACTGTTTCGGGAGCCTGCCAGCACGTAGGAGGCAGTTCAAAGGAAAACAAAGGCAGAGCTCAGGAACAACGTAATAACAGAGCTCAGCTCCAACCTGCGCCCAGGAAAGTGAGAGGCCTTTGCACAAGGTGCCTAAATGAGGCTGCAGCAGGAAGGTACTCTCCTGTTTTGGATTCCTCTGTGCTTCAGGAAGGTGGGATTACAGAGCATAAACATAAATTTAAGTGCACCAAAGATATCTTTACAAGGAGGGAAAAAAAAAAAAAAAAAAAAAAAAAAAAAAAGTCTTATTCTACCCAGGATAAGATATATAGGTTATTTAGGCTAACCATGCTGGCTAGAAGGGACAAAATTATCAGGATGGACTGGTTTCTAGTGAGGAAAGACCAAACTGTACTCTAGGTGAACTGATATGAAGGAAATAATAGAACTAGTTACAGAAACAATGACTAACAAGATTAGATGAATTCAAGATAAGTACATCTGGAATTTGAGCAAGAAATGCGGGAAGATGAAGTAGCTTGAGATTTCACCATAGCTAAAACTGCAGTGAAACCCAGGAAGAGCACCCTAGAGATTCAGTCTGTGGAGGTAAAACTGGCAAATAAGCAAGTGGTTTGCACTGAGTATTTTGTCAATGGAGTGTAGTCAGGAAGGACCTTGGCTGCTCAAAATCTTGGGGAAAAGGAACATGTTGTGGTACATGAATTCATGAACCCAATGAAAACAGACAAAAAGGAAATGGTTTCCAAGAAAAAGAAGATCCTGTAAACTCAGTTGCTCAAACTGCACTGAGATGAGGTTTGTTTCAGCATTCACTTTGATTCCAAACGTATAGAGATGGAAAATGAATCCAGTGGTCATTAGAGAGTGACGATGCCTTCTGAATGGAAGAATGTTCTTGTGACTACTCCTGTCCTGGAGCTGAAGAAGCCTGTCTGAGACAAAACCCTGTCTTCAGCAGTCATTGTAAAACTCGGTTCTCCGAACTCTTACTCTTAAAAACTGTCTGCTTTATCCTCATTTTAGTTTTATCATGTGATTTAAACTGCAGATCCACCAGATATGCATTTAATCTGTATAACGTGAGTTTCATCAGCAGTTTTAAGCAGAACAAGTGTTTATTTTATGTTTGCAAAACAAATGGGAATATAAGGATTAAGTGAACATTCAGAAGTATTTCTTGTGGATTTTTAAAACTGTTTTTGAAAGAAAATATTTTTCTGTCATAATTAGCATGATATGGAAGTGTTTTAATCATAGTCAGTGTAAGTTGAACAGTAATTCTGAATTTGAATGAGAGCACATTCTAAAAGCCTGAAGGACAGTTTTGCAATGTCTGTCACTTGAAGTAAGAAAATAATTTGCAGTTTTAGGAGATTATTATGTGAAATACAAAACTAAAATAATAAATTAGTTTTAAACCTATTACTTCGTATCTCTTCTTCACAAAAATAAAACACAAAGTCCAAAATGACATTTAAGGGTAAATACCATCTGGTCAATGACAGGAGAAGCAAAAAAAGGAATTCAGAGCAGATGAAAAAGACAAGTGATTTGGTGAAGGCAGTGCAGCAGTGACTGCAGACAGCTACAGGATGAAATCTGCAAGAAAGAAGCTCAGGGTATAAAATATGATCAGATCCAAGAAGGGCATTTCCAGTTAAGGGGACAGGCCAGCTAGGCTGTCATACAGTACCATGTAAAGTAAGGATGTAATGAGTTCCTGGAAGAAAGCAAAGAGCAAAAAACAGACCACCACTAATACAAGAATTACAGTATGTGATGGTAAACTAGACCAGATTTTGGAATGGGATTCCCCTAGCAGCTTGCATTTTCTGTAGAACATTACAGTTGCACAGCAGGACCCCAAAGATTACAAGTGTTGTGGATGAAGAAATGCTTGAAAGACAGGAGCTAATTAAGTTTCACTCAGTTCCATTCAAATTGTGCTGGATAACTTGGTAATTACTCTGCTGCGTGCCAACAGCACCACAGAGGAAGCCCGAAACATCACTGTGTTTGTCTTTGCTATTGTATATGATGATATAGATGTTCAATAATTCTTTTCATTTCTAAAACTGCAGCCCCAGTTTTTGGGGTAAGTTACTGCCTGTTCTGTGTTTTGCTTCTTCTTCCTCAAGTTGAAATGGAGCTGAAATGGCGAACAGCAATGCTGTAATCTGGATAGTTTATTCTTGGTTTTTCCTGCTATTGTCACCTCTGAGCGTTCCCCATTCTCCCATTCCTTTGTTTTCAGCTGTAACTTGAGCCAAATTATAAAGAAAAAGCCTTTCTTCAGTAAGCATAAGTGTGCTTACTAAAGAATGGCATATTTGATAGGTCTGAAAGAAAAAACGAAAAAATGGGCCATTAGTACAGGCCCTAATAAGAGTTTTATTTTTAAAATTTGCAAGTACATTAAAAAAATACTTTGTTGCAAGCAAACTTCAGTTAGAAAGCTATTATGGTGATTTCTGAGTACTGACGCTATGAGCTAAGTGTCACTACTCAACACTCAAGTCCTCAGCTTTCATGGTTGTCATTTCTGCCTCATAGCAGGGCTGACCTCTCCAATTCCCAAACGTGTCTGTTGTGCTGAGCTTCAAGGAGAGGCAATTCTGTTCAATAATATACATCAATGCCTATCTAATGTATTAATTTTCATAAATCAGTACTTCATTTGCCGCTTGCTGACTAAGAGCTGGGCCCTTTAGGGACAGGGTTGTCTGCAGAATGGTAAATCCATTTAGTAACTAGTTCTGTCTTCCTCCTACAGCCCACCCAGCATGTTGTTTCTCAGAAATCCTGTGAATTAATACCCTGACTAATATTCTGGCCACAGAACCACAAACGGTAAATGAAGGTTGATGGAACAGCACTGAAACCTGCATTGAGCACTACTGGCCTGCCAGCACATTACTAATGATTTCTGCAAGCTAACATTACTTTACCTCAGAGCTCCAAAGCACGTTGGAGAAAATGCTAGAAGAATCTCCTGAGTCTACAGAGCCTCCTACACCCTTAAGGTAAAATAGCAGCAGTTGAATTTCACAGCTGCTTTAAAAAAAAAAAAAAAAAAAAACACACACAAAAAAACACTGACTAGAAAATGCTTGTGATTTTGTGATTTTCCTCACCTTACAAACCACATTCCTGAGGCATCCAAACTCTCAGAGCCACTTGCCACGCTGGCAAACTCGTGAAAAAAAAAAAAAAAAAAAAAGCAGGGAAGCAGGGATGTGAAGAAACGATGCCATTGTAGAATTCTCTGAACACTGGTTTGAGAACATACCAGGTTTCTCAAGCACAGTAAGCAAATGTTAGCGTGACAAGGAGGCAGGGGGTCTTAATAAGAGCCAACCCACTGAATGCTTTTCGAGCAGAAAAATCCCTCAGTGCATTTTTTGGCTTGATAACTGGAGTGCTGATGACATGGTTTAATTGAATTTACAGGAATTTAGCAAATAAAGTTCATGACTATTGTCTATTTCACCAATTTCCAAAGCAACAAAGCACATGCTGTCACATTACCTGCATGTTTCTGAGTATCTCCTACTCTGCGAAAACTTTTGAAAAATGGCCAGCTGGTTCAACCAGATTTGACACTGGCTAAGACTTTCCAACAATAATTATGTTCCAACAAGTTTTGTAAAAACAGGCAGCCAGAGAGAGGAGGAAGAGTAAGACCTGGTAAAATCAGTCAATGGAAAGGTAAGAGATCGCTCCTTACAAGCCACTGGAGAATCCTGCACAAGTCACCCAGGAGGAAAACCTGATGAACGTATCAGTCATAAGAAAAGCCTCATTTTGAAGTTGTACCTTTTAAAAGTGGAAGTCAGTCAACCAAGAGACACACAGTGGGAGGATAAGCGATATCTTTAATTCTGGACTTCACAGCACAATTTCTTATTCAGAAGCATTAGTTTCTGTTTGGCCAAGCAGTTTTTATACAAAAACCAAAGTGTTTCTGTAAAATCTCTTATTTTAATAATAATCAAGAAAGCTATGAGAATGATTTGAAAGAAGTCCTGCTCACACAGTTACACGCATTTAAAAAAGAATAAAGAACATCTATGTTGTTTCATAGGAACTCGTTCTGTTAAAACGTCTACCCAGAAGACATACATGCTTATGTATACCTAAAAAGGCACTTAAAAATGTATTTCTGAGTTATAAGATAACCTCATACACTTTGACAGGCTCTCCTTACAAAGTATCTTAATTTTAACCTTCATATTTCCCAGTCCATCTAAAAAACAGACACATGTATGCAGAGATTATGTTTAGATTATAATTTAAAGCCAAACCAACGTAGCTTGAAAGCAAACTAGAAACTTTATAACTGCTTAGTTTTTAAATTAAACTAGCACTTATGTCAGAAAGTGAAAAAGGAAGAAGTACAATCTCACAGATTAGTAAATTGTTTCCTTGAGTTACTTTCAGTTTCAAATAAATAAGGCAGTATTTTGAAATTCTGTCAGTACAGGAACCCCTTAACATTTCCTAGACTTCAATATTGAAAAAAGAACAAACCAACTTACCATCGACTAATAATGTCACAAAAGCAGGAGAAAAGTGAATTCAGGTTCAAAAATTCAGTTAGTTTCTTTAATAAGTAAGGCTGAGTTATGTGAGCGATAATTGTGGAAAATAACACAAAAATGAAAGGTGGAGATAAAAACAGAAGGTACAATTTAGATATATACTATACATAACAGAAACAAAATAATGTAGATCTGTTATGTACCAGGAAAATTTTTTAGTATGATGCAAGGAACTATCAAGAAAACATGCCATTTCCAAGCTTTCTCTAGACAGAAAAGAGGAATCAGATGCCCACTGCAAGATATATCTGCAATTATGCTAGATGAGTAAGCATTATAAGATGGCATTATAAGAAAAAAAGAAAGAGAAGCATTTTATGTAAATGCTAAATTCTCATCAACATTTTCAGAGAAATTATTATTATCAGAGAATCTGTAAAATAGCTTTAAGGGTGTATATATATGTGTGTGTCTACACAAACAACAGTAGTTAGAGATAATTTTGGAAAGTTCAACTACAAACATTCAGTTTTTCCTTGGAAAATAAGTCCTCATTTAAAAAAAATTTAGAGGACAAAATAACTGTAAAGAACATTCTTTACATTAAGACAGATTTTTTTTTTTTTTTTTTAAAGAAAAATGTGAGAAAACCTATTTCACTTAAGCTGGTTTTTTTTTCTCATTTCTAATTTAGCTTTTGAATCCAATCTCACATTGTCCAGATCTAGCAAGAAATAACTATCTTACGACTGAAGTCTTTCCTACTATAACCCCTAAAGTATGAGGCAAAAAGAAACCAACACCCTCCAAATTCAAGCAAAAAAGTAATCTCTCAGAAGCAATCACCAAGGTTTGCACTACCGTTATGAATTATGACTGAAAAAATACATTGTGGGAGAGCAATTTCCTCTTCAGTGCCTGGTGAATAGCAGGCACTACCGCTTTCTGAACTGCAGAGATGTGCCAGCCACCTGTTCGAAGGTATTATCTAATTTGAAAATTTCTGTCAGATGTTTGTATTCAAGTGTCACTCAGAATCGTTCAAAGAACTTCATTATCTGCTGGCAGGTTATCACTGTTTCAATGCTACTACTAAGGGACTCATCTTGACAGCTGACTGACTGATTAAATTAGACACATTTAAGATGTATATCAGTACCCTGTGGAAAGATAAACAAAATGCCCATTCCTTTTATTGGTAGGTGGAAGTTCCTAGTTTAAGGGGAGCTGAAACCAGCCTGGCTGATTTCCTAGATTTCACAGCTGGAGCTACTTCAGAATTACATTCCTAGGCTTTCTGACTGTAAAGCTGCTGGCTTATTTTGTGCTTATTTTTGGAGCAGAAGAATGAGAGGCTATTCACAATGGCTTTTTAATTTAGGAAATACCATTAACAGGTTACTACACTAAGGGACTTTCAAATAAGTGCGCTCTGGAAACAAACTTAAAAGATTGCTCCTGTAACATTATTTACATTATTTTCTAAATATACAGGCCATATTCTTGTAGTAAAAGCCAATGCAGACATGCCCACATAAGGGATGAAACATTTGTTTCTGTATCTTTATTTAAAAAGCACTGTAGTACTACTAGTGGCCATAAAAAAAATTATCCCTTCAAAAGATTCTGTCCTGGCCTTCAATGCCCCTTTACATCCCTATCCTTAATATTTCCCATTATCATTTTAAATAAGGAAAGCATCTCAGGGATTAATCTGAAGCACACTCAAATCACTGAAAAATCACTTTCCTCTTGAAATAAGTGTGCTTTTGGTGAGGTCTGGGTCTGTTGAACAACAAATGCATACTCAGTTGGCATATCTTTGCCTCCAAGCCAGCACTGGACAAGCGGTTATCCATCACTGATGCAATCTAGAACAATGAGCTGGAGAAGTAGCAGCAATCTGCTGGCACTCAGAGGGCAAGTCCCAAACATAACATCAAGGGAAGAAAAGCTGGGTGGCTATCAAGCATGCTGAATCACAGGAAATTAAAGAGAGCTTCAATTTTGTTATAGACTTTCCCCACACTGGAGTTTAAGCCTCTAATCATGGAGCTAAATCAAGGCTGAGCATGGAAAGTAATACTTTAATATGGTCATAACAACTACAGTTAAGGTTACAGAAAAGCTGATTACAGCGACTTGTTTTAAACATGAAAATAAAACCACAGAGCTGCTCACATGGATGTCTTATGGGATGAATATGTGAGTACAGAAAACATCACAAGATATAACAGGAAGGACAGTAGAATCAACTAGAATCAATTGTGCCTCGAGGCACAATCTAGCTCTGATGTTTTTGTTAAACCTCTAGCTCTGGGTATGTATTCACACCCCAAACACCAGACAGCTGGTGATCAGAGCCCTGTGGTGAAGCATGCTAGCAAAATAAATTATACTGTTTGTAATCACATCTTTCCAAGGAGTGGTATTTAATGAGACTTTGGAGGTGTCTGTCTCAAAACTTAGACCTACCAGTAAAGAGCAAGTCCTAGTGTGCTGCTCATCTATCCTATTTCCATGTCAAAGAACAACCTAATGTGCCTTTGCAAAGGCTGCTTTAACGATAGGGATGTGCACTGGAGGATTTTGGCAGGGAATCTTTCCAAGAGTCTTTCCCCAGTACTTGGGCTGACATACCATACTACTGAGCTTATTTAAGCAGCTGCCAATTTCTTAATATCAGAAATAGAAAAAAATTCCTCATTCCAAAGCTTGTAAGTTTTTTTTTCCCCAAAATTACCTCTGTCTGAGAGGCAACCAGGCAACATTCAGCTTTGCAGTAATAACAGCTCAATAACTTGTCTACTCATGCTTTAATTCTTTGAGAAATAAGGAACTATTTTTCATACTGTTTTCAACATTTATTTTCTGTCCTGAAAAGCATTTGAAGACAGTCTAAAATTAGAATTTTAAATGAATAAAAAGTACGTTGGGAAATGCACGGATCATTTCACATTCATTGGTTTGATTTTTTTTTTTTCCTGCATTGTGAGAGCTTTGCACACAAGGATCCAAGTCCCAAGTTGTCAGGAAGGATAAAAAAATCAGTTCCAGAAAACTAGCATAACCCGTAAAATCTATTCCAAAAACAGTATCTTTGAGGCCTGTGGAAAAGAAGTTGCACTGAAATAAATAGCAATATGCCATACTCTATAACAAATGAAGCTGCTTTTACTTAACATTCAGATGTTCAAAATGTTCACTCTGCTAGAATTAGACTCTCCACATTTGGCCTCACCGTGTAATTGGGCTCCTCTGTGAGCCACTAAGACATTCTGCAAACTGTTTACATTCTGAAACTAAAAAAAATGGCACAGAAATTCTTTAAGTCACCGCCCCTTCGAAATAAGACACTGTGACTCAAAACTCCTTCAGATCAGTGCAAATATACTTAGTCACATATTTGTGGTGATGAGATTCATGAGAAGAAGCTATAATCAACCACGGCTGTGGCCCTTGCTGCATTTCCTGCATCTTGTAGCCTGTTCACTAACCTTGCCTTTCTGTAAGTTGCTTCTGGTGCTTCTAACACTGACCAAGGCATCAGGATAAAAAATAATCAGATCACTCTTTTCTTCTCACTTTAAAATTAATTGAATTAGATACACAAAATAAGAAAACCTCAATTCAGAACCAGATGATTCCTTTTTTTAATGGTTAATTAATAAGGAAAACTTCAATCACTGAAAAACTACCAGCTTCCCATGACAGTTATTTCTGCCTCTGATGCCGTTATGCAGGGGAAAAGCAGTTTTGGAATATATCCCTGCAAAGGAGCACTTAGATGCAGATTTGGTTTAAAGTCAATATGTACATCTGGATTGTCTTTCTTGGGTTTACAGAGTCTCTGGTCTAAGGAGCAGATTTTCATATTTATATTTTCATATAGAAAATCTACTCAAACACTACTTTATCCAGCAGCTGCAGCCACCGAATTGGCCTCATCACATCTAAATGAAAACTGTCATTCCATAGAACACATTCCAATATACTTTCTAAATTTTCTATGTGTCACATAGCTTCATTTTTTATCTTCATCAAAACCTGTATTTTACCCAATTTTGGAGGCTTCTTTCTGTTATGCAGTCATTTCATTAGCCTGTCTAGACAACAATATGAGGTCATCACCATACCATCTGTTAAACTTGTTTGGCTTTGTGTGTTCACAACTCGTTTCAGTTCAGATGTTACTAGAACATCCTTACAAATGAGGGCAAACCAGACTAAATCATATTTCCCAAGCAAACTACAGGTAATAGATCTACTATTGTAGAGAACAGTACTATTTAATGGCATACTGTTTAATCATAGCTTTATTACAGATGTATTTAGAATCCATTTCAAGCTGATCTTACAATAATTTCATTTTCATCAAATCAACATACAATGGATGAAATGAAAAATGATCTTCCTGTTTCTTCCTGTTTCTACATTGCTTCTGTACTAAATTTTGCAACCTTAATACTTTTAAAGTAAGACGGATTACTTTGCACAAAGTATCAAATATGTAGTCACCTCTCTTTGATCTGATTAGTGCCGAGACATCTCATCCCACATACATTAGAAATAAGATTATCTAGATAGAAATGCTGGCATTCTATTTCTTGACCTTCTGAGCTAAGTTGCAACAATAACAAAAAGAAAAAAAGCAACTACAATTTGAAGTGCTCTGCACTAAGGAGACCAATAGGTATTTCCTGTTTACGATTTCATCCAGGTTCACCCTTCTGCAGGTGCATTTGAAATATTTATTCACCCACCACTGGCAGATAATTCAGCAACAGAAGTGGAAACTTCTTCTGCACTTGTTACTACTGCTCTATTCTGGAATAACAATTTGTAACATGAGTTCATTTCCCATTCTCATTTGGGCTTTTTAAAAATCTCTTAAAAATCTGATCTAATATCACGGAGCATGAGAGAAGACGGTTTTGGATAACGCAATGAAATATACTCATTAGCCTCTTAGAAGTACATTAGTGGTTGCACTAAGACCACTGAAGTATTTTCAAGACTAGACATGAGCCAAATAACAACTTCAATTTTTCAGAGGAATTTCCTGGGCCTAGAGATGAGAAGACTTTATTATGTATAAAGAGGTATTTAGCACTACTCTTCACAGAGAATGAAAAAGCCACTGCTGTTTTCTCTATTCTCTTTAACATTTGTAATTTGTAACCACCAGTGACACAAGAATCTGTCTTATGATCTATGGAGTTCTCATTCCTCTTGCATTTGCATAGAATGATGCAGAAATAGTCTTTGCAATGACATACCTATTGCTACGTGCCCACTGTCCTCTTACACTATTCCCCAGGCATCTGCTGTTGGCTACCGTCAGAAACAGGATACTGATCATCTGCTACTGGCTATTGTTGGAGTCAGGATCCTGAGATGATCTCATGAAGTTATTCTGGTGTTTCGCCATTCCCTGGGTTTTTGAAAGGTTGTTCTTCAAATATAAAATATATGCTGGGTTAGCAAAACAAGCTGGGATGAGAGGGAATGACTTGAGGTAGAACTCACCCTATGTTGATTTTGAGTGAACACTTAGGCAAAGTTTTTAAGACCTACAACTAGAAGTGCACGAAGGTGCAAGTATAGAGCCAGACCAATACACAGGAGTCAAATAATGTATAGGTGGATATTCTTAGCTAACCTAAGTGAATCCATAGATGTACACTCCAACAGGAAATAATCTGTTCAGATTGTAGACTGTTCAGATAGAGATTAAGATGAGAAAAAGGAGTGAATTCACATAAAAGTCAGCATGTTTGAGTGACAAGGAATTATTTAATTTGCAGTACTGGTTATAGTACTGGTACTGCAAATGAGGAGAAATGCTTGTAATCTGAGAAGAGATTACAGAAGAAAAAGCTAGATTTTGACATTCTTATCGACTTTGAATTGTAACTTGCACATGCCAGTTCATAATCTCACTCAGACGAGGTGAGAGGGAAGGCATTGCTTAGTGCATGTTGTAAAGGCATCAGTTCTGAGGGCCACTCTGTTCTCAGGGCCAGTATGAACTGATACTGTTTTTAGGAGGCTGTGATTTTCAACTGGCAGGAAATGAATGAAATGAGGGGGAAAAAAATTGATTTTATGCCAGTGTCTGGGATATCAGTTCTGCCAACTGACTGTCATCTACTAGTAGCAGATGTGCTATAAAAAGAGATGAAATTTATTGTTAGCATGTTGCTTGACAGCCAAAGCCAATTACAGAATGAAGAATTGAGCCTTTTTAATAAAAGAATTTGCATATGGAAATTACATGTATTTCCATATAGTGATAAGTATTTTCAAGCTGCTTAAAAGAAGGCTTGACTACACTCATTCTATGTTAGTATGCATTAGCATAACTCCCTACTTCATGCACAGTGTAGAATTTTTCAGTACAATGTTTGAGTCTGATAGTTTATTTCTCACTGGTCATATATTACGCTTCACAAATGTTTTCCAAGAGAGAATACATTTTTATACCTCATATTAAAAGCGTGCAATTATTGTCAGAGAGAGATTTTTTAGCATTACAAAAAGTGCTGGCATTTCTTGTTTGAAAAATACCTAACATCTTGTTTGAAAAACAGGCCTTGAAAATACGAGTAAAAAAAAAAACAACAAACTAAAATGAATCCTTAAGTCTGGTGAAGAGAAGACTGAAGGAAGGCATAATAACTGTTTTCAAGGATAGCATTACACTACTTATTTCCTGTCCTCCTCTTAGTGGGTATGATAACATGCTAAAAGCAGCAAGGGAGACTTGGATTATATGCCATGGAAAGCTTTCCAATAGGCAGAAATTGCGGAGCACACGAATAGAATGTCTAGGGAAATGATGGCAACTTCATTGCTGAAGTTTTTTTTTTTTTTTTTTTTTTTTTTTTAAGAACTTGCAATATAAGCATCTTTTAGAGTGCTTTAGGGAAAACCAATTATATCTGGGACAGCAGATCAAACACGTGACTTCTCTTGGTCTCTCCAGCATTGATTTTCTGGAACCCTTTGAGGAGTCCCAGTAGCTCCCCACCAGAGTAACTGTGAACTGCTAACTGCAAACAAAACGCAGAGTATACTTTGGCTGTTTTGTTGCAGCCTCCCAGGCAAAACACTCCTATGTCTGACCTCACCAGGCAGGTGAGCCAAAGTCAGTGCAGCTGCAGTACATTCTTCTTTCCCAAACGAGTCTAAGATACTCTGAATTCATTGCTAAAAGCCACAGACCCAATCTGATCATCTCACTCTCCTGTTACTGCCAAATCCTGTACTCCAGCTTCACAAATGCAGGTTTGCCACACTCAACGTGTTCTGAAAGCCACTGCGAGGGCCACTTTCCCAGCCTGCTGCTTTGACTGTGGCCCTCAGTCACTGCTTCTACGTGATGACCCTGTTTGTTTCAGCCAGCAAAGTAACCATAAACCCCAAGGCAGAGATCGTCTCTATTCTGTGACCACTTGTCATGTTGAGGCTCTGAAGTGTGCATATAATTAACAAAACAAGAGTGGAATAATAATATTAGATAGTAGTGCATGAAGTTTTTTCTTTTGTTTTTGTTATTCATTTACTCTGGGGCAATATGTTTTTAGGTAAGAACTATTCAATATTCACGCATTTTTTCAACTACTTGTTCAATAAATAAGAAATTCACTGCAAACTGATGAAAAAATAAGAAATGAAAAGGAAAATATTTGTTAGATAACCTCTGCCTTTAGGCAGGTTCTTGTGATGCATTTTCAACCAGAATTAATTTCCAACAAAGGTTTCTATTTGTAAATAACTCCTAAGACTGGCTGGGGAGTGGTATAAGAGGAGAGGAGTAGGCATGAACAAAAGAGGCTTTTATTTTCAGAGAAAATTTTGGATGTTTTTCAACTTTTACTTAAAACCTTTTTTTTTCTTTTTTTTTTTTTTTAATAATGAAAACTCAGCTTTCAAAAGATGAGAGATACATTTTAGAAAAAAATAAAATACTAATGAGAGTAGACTGCCACTGAAGAGCAGATTTGATAGCTAATATTGGACCCCACATTTCAGGACAATCTCTGAGGAAATTTTTTCCATTTTCAGCACACGTTGCCTTTGCCCACTAGCATGGACTAGAAACACAACACTGCACTTGTGTCTTCCCCAAGGTGCTCAGCCTCTGGTGTGCTTTGAGTAGCTGAAATGTGGCAGCACTGCACTGAAATAGCAGTCACATATGACTTTTTGAATTTCCAAAATATAACTCTGCTTTTGCTCCCTAACATAAGTATTGTAACACTAAAATAATATGTTCCAAAAGAGACTCCAGAAAAAGCTACTCTGCCAAATAACTGTGAGATTATTTTTTCCAGGGTAACATCATTGTTTGCAGGTCTATGAGACCTATGCTTATCACTTGGAGAGTATCACTCAACTCTCTCCCCTGCTATCCCTACGCAGTAGCCCCTCCTATGGAAACATATAATTTTACTACCTCTCACTGATTTAGCTGGATACAGCTTCAACATGAATTGCAGGCTGACTGTAACACTCTGCTCCAGCTGATTCATTCTGTTTTGCATGAAAAGCACTGGAAAAATCACTAACACTGAAGCCTTCATGTAGTACGCAGACATCTTTGTTCACGTCACAAATTTGATTTGAAGTGGAAGCAAATGAAAAGCAAGGAAAATGGGTGGATATGTAGGTTAGAGCAAACAAAACAGTCACAAACTGACTGAAGTTATAGTCTGTCTTACTGCTCCATTCACACTGACTTTTAGGGTAAGGAGCGCAATATTTGGTCCAATTTGAGAAGGCTGGGCTTCCAACCTCCTGATGTGTGGATAGTAACAAGCTACCATTACTTTTTACATTTGAAAAGAAAAAGTGAATAATACCTGGAAGGCGGGAGGTAGAGAGGAAGTATTCCATTATTCAGGTTGCCCTTAGCTGCTGTAAAAATGCTAGGTCAAAGAACAACGTGAAAAAAATACTCTTATTAAATGCCAAACAAGCTTTCAAATTAAGAGGTGTGTGAACTTAATTAGTGAGAAAGCTCAGTGGATGCCTTGGGAAGAAAATGCACCAAAATGGCCGATTGCTTGGTGTTTTGACCAAAGTGCTGAAAGTTTCTGGAGTGACTTACACCCTTTCTGACCTGAGTAAACTTATCTTGCTTTTTGGGATACGTTTATGTTACTAAACAACTGTAAATTGTATAATATAAAAGAAGTTTTGTTGCAGTTGTTGGAAAAGTGAACATTTGTGGGTTTTGTTTTGTTTTACTAGCAAGTCAGCATAATACATAGTCAAGGGGGGAGAAGATTCCCCTCTCCAGTCCAAAACCAGAGCAAGTTGTCATAGCATACTCCTTATGTGGCAATGGATTTTAAAATCAATTATTTGTGTGAATAATTAAAAAGAATTTAAGATGGCTACAGTTTAACATAGATTTAAGCAGGCCTTTGTGGCTAACAAACAATGTGAGTATTCAACACACACAGAACACAAGTATGCATGCCCAATTACAGAACTAACTTTGAATAGAAATTTCCAAACATAATACACATTAGCAAAATTAAACCATTTTATAACCAATTTCTGACTGTGACGCAAATTTTCATAATGAAAAGGAAAAGGGGGGTGAAATGCAAGACTCAGAAGAATGAGTCAGAATCTGATCTGGTGCTGGCAAATATCCAGAATGCTATAATTGATTTTGGTATAACTGAGGTTAGAAACTCTCCCACGTAGTACAATAAATTGGCCCAGAAGATGAGAAATATAATTCCAAGTCATTTTGCGATGGCTGTGTGATAACACTGGTGAGCTGTGCAAAAAGCTTGGTAAGCATTATGCTGTGCACAACCATATAAAAATAAATCCTCAGAGCAGCTGACATTTGATGAAGGAGATTGAATTCAACAAAGTATCTTTACATCTGAGTAGGAGGCAACAGGCACAGTCTCTTTTCCAAACAGCTCCAGGATGCTAAACAACACTGATGGGACGCAAAGACACCGAGCATGGAAGAAAGATTTCTGTGTTCTTTTTGTGGAATGCGAAGTGCAACCAAGCCAGTCATTTCATTTTGTATTATCTTAAGTCAAACGTGTTAATTTCTTTTGAGACACCCACTGGCAGTGAAAAATGCACAGTGGATCTCTGAGTTGGGTGGTAGGAAGAGTGAGGCTTATTAACATTTAAATAGACCTATCTGAGCAGTAAAATGGATATGCTAAGTAAATGGGTGTGCCAAAGAAACTGATTCTACCAAGTGGACTAAGACAACAAAGGATCACCTGATGAAGATGATGAGAGTCAGCTTTCAAAAACAATTAGAGCTTATAGAAGGAAGTGTCACCCGTTATTTTGGGTAAAAGATGCAGCACTAGTAATTTATATGATAGACAGCAATTGTAACTGTCAAAAAAAAAAAAAAGAAACAACAGAATGAGGAGATAAAAAGCAAAATCAGGAAGGAGGAATTCCAACAAATTAAAAAAAAATGCTCAAGAGTACCAAGAAAACGGGAACATAAAATTTGGAATATGCTTTCAGTTGTTTCACCAAGGTCTGCAGACCTGCACTAGCTGAAATGTCTGGAATCTGCACAGGTTTTGCAGCTACCATGTCCCTGAGGAGGGAAACTGAGTGAAGAGCACGTAAAGAGATGAAGATCTGAAGAACCTATGTTTGCTGCAATCATGAAGAAGGAATAGCACGTACATCCTATCCTGTGGCTCTGAGTCAGCTCCCGTTTTGGTTCCCTTTCTGCAGAAAGAGTTGTGATAAAGTTGATGACACTGGAGTCCTCTAAGATCCAAGAGCAACAGCTGAGGAGCCTCTGTAGGATGCATCAACAGGGATAGGAACAGATGCACCTGTTGTAGTGAATTTGGAACTGATTACCTTCCTATCATATAAGAGCCATCTAGAAGTCTAGCACCATACAGGTTAAAGCAAGGATGTGCTAGAGTAAAAGTCCTTACTTCTAAAGGGGTATTTTCCCCTTTAAAGCAGGTACAGCAGATGCTTATGGGCACAGTTAGCAACAGGGTACAGCAAAACTGGGAAGCCTCAGGGAAAGGCTTAAACTAGAAGCAAATGCAAGGAAACACTTCCAATGAAGAGAGAAGAGACAACTATTCTAGCAGGCATAGAAGATTGCCAAGCAGAGATCTGCTGCAACAGGCATTGGAAGTCTTCAAATGAAAAGGGAAAGCATTGCAATTACTGTGCCTTGGTTCACCTCACATGCTGCACAGTTCAGAAAACTAAATGTCTATCACGTGTTTCTTGAATAGCACAATTCATCACAGAGTTCCAAAACTGTTTCTAATAAGAAAGTTCAGAAATAGACTCATAAGTATTAGCAAATCATCAACTCTGCTTTATTGCAAACAAAACAAAAGCCCCTGACACTTCTAGCACATGCAGTATTTTTATGAACTAAAACTCATAAGGTCCACAATTCAGAAATTAAGTCTCATTTTAGCTTTTTTTAGGTCAATATTTTAAGAGCTTTACTTTAGTAAGCCAGTGGCATTTAACTGTATTAACATATTTCTTTTCTGACTTTTAGATTCACTTAATAATGAACATATAGCAATATCAGAAGTTTAACTGCTAAAGGCTCAACAACTGATACCAGTAGTAAAAAAGGGTACACAACAAAAAGTAATTTACAAACTACAACTTCAAAGATAGAAAGCAACACTCAATTAGAACATCCTATAAAGAGATCTTCCTGAGAACTCCTTTATCAAAAATTGCCCATAGAATTGCTCAGAAAATATGGGCGACTTTCCTTTTTAACTTATCGCTCAGTATTCAATTATAGTATATACAAGGGCTGCTCTGAAAGTAATGCCTCCTATATATATATTTTTTTTTTATGTTGGCCCACAATGTTAGAGGTGGATGTATGGCAGTAAAGGCTGAACCTGTCTGTGAATATTCCATTGCATGGTGTTGCCATGTGACAGATGGCAGCAGAGGGGCACCCTGACAAAATGGCATCCAACATGGAAGTGCATATGGAGAAAAAGTGTGCAGCTGAATTCCTCCATGTGGAAAAATTGGCATCCACTGACATTCATTGATGCTTGCTGAATGTTTACAAAGACCAAACTGTGGATGTGAACACAGTGAGGCCGTGGGTGGTGTGCTTCACACCACCAGTGGAAATAGCGATGTGAATGACAAGCTACATTACGGACAGCCACTTAGACTTACAAGCGTGGCATGCAGGCTCTTATTCATCACTGCCAAAAATGCATCGCTAATGGTGGTGACTGTATTGAAAAACAGTGTTTTGTAGCTGAGAATTTGTTCTATCAGCTAGTGTTATTGTGCTCTTTGTATCTGTTGAAGTTTCTGCAGAAATAAGAGCTTTACTTTTGTAGTGATCTATGTATTTAGAACACTTACATTATGAAAACTATTTTTTAATCTTCCAAAATTATATTTGTTCCTTGGAAAACAACGTTTTGTGAACTAGAGAATACTTGAATGCTTCTGTAAGGAAAGATGAGGATTTAAGACATTTTGATCATTTTTACCATGCAAAGTTCTGATACAATAATATGAATGCTTTCTTCCTTGAACAATGAATATATTAAACTATTATCTATTCTAGTGTTCTTTAACAGAAGATTTCAAAATATTTCTCATCAAGAGGAAACAGTTTAAGACGAAAGTGTAGTAAGATAACTGGACTGTCTTATGAAACCTACCTGTTTCCCTAGGAATCACAACTAAAAGGAGGACTGGCTTTGAGTACAGTTTTAGAACAGCTCATTGTCATTGTGCAGACTGCCAGCATTTCACTTGCTAAATAAACAAACAAAGCTCACAGTTGAATTATTGTACTATACCATATGCTTGTTGATCCTTTGGAAAAGTTGAAGGATCTAGATACTTCAGTATCAGTCACCTACCATTATGAAATCTTTCTGGTATTCCTCAGTGTCTTTCTGGATTTATCTATACTAAACAATGTTGTTTTTTGTCATGTTTCTCTTTTCTGAATCTTGAGTGTACACAGAACTATTGGCCTTGCCCCATGCTGCTATCTGGAGCATCAACGTATACATGCTCTGCTTATTGTGTTATTAATATTCATAAACGGGTAAAACATTCCCAGATCCTGACAGATATTTGGTCAAAAGATTACTATTCTCATACATAACCTATAAGCTGATTTCTGCGCAGCCTCTACTTTTAAAGGCAGATGAGAGACAAACACGTGATCTGTGGTTTGTGGTTGGAAGAATGCTAACCATTCTGTCAGTTCATTACAGCTACAGATGTCGAACACCGAGGTGCTTACAGGTTATTTCCAACTTAAAGTGTACAGTGAGTGATTTAAAATACTGCTATACTTAAAACTACAAGCAGTTTGACTACGATCTGTATCACAAAAAAAAATGCCATTCTTCAGTTTTCCATTTGCAGAAAGATCTAATTATACTTGTGAGGCTCAGATGTTTTCAGAAGCCAAAAACATTTCCAGCTATGTTTCTGGATTCTTGGCTGTGCTGCAGCTGTTTACACAGCTCCACTGTTGCATACCTATAAGCCAACAGAGCTAAACATGGAGAAACTATCTGTGACCAATACTGGTGCAGGGCTGATTTTCTAAATGAGTCAGCCTTGCTTTTACTCTATAGGCCTCTGTAGATTCTGAAATACGGAGCGTCTGTCCTGGTCTAGAGACATTACAGGACCCTGCAACATCTTGCGTTTATTCTTGCAGGAATCAAGTAACCTCCACCTTGAAAAAGTGTAAAGTGGAATACATTTTTACAGTTCCTATGGCATACATGACACCAGTGCCTGGACGGCTTGCTTCATGTCATATCCAAGCACGGTACAGCAACACATTAATTTTATATGTCAATAGGATTCTGAAAGAAATTCCTGAGACTAAACTGAACTTTTATTCTTGTGGTTTGCAGTTCTAGAAACAAAATCACTGTTTTCTGTTGTCTCTGGTTCAGCAGAGTAGGGATTGATGTGGTTTTGTGGTTTTCTTAATTGTACTAGGAACTAACCAAAATACCCACTTGGTCCTCTTGCTGTGTCATTCTCACCATTACTTTTGTTGAGTCATTACTGTACATTACAATGTGAAAAGGAGACCTCCTAGACACTCTGTTGTTGTTGTTCTTACTTTCATTATAGCTAACTTCTCTTTTACAGCAGACTTCAAGCTTGCACTGTATATTCAAATGTCATTATTAAGTCTAAATACATCATAGAATTATAAAAATGTTGAAGATTAATTTCAGTGCACAGTTTGACAAGATAAAAGCATTAGTTCTTAAACATTCTTACCTCTATACATGTTGCTTTGAATTTATTGGTGATTATGCCTCTTCACAGCATCCTCCTCATGCAAGCAGGACATCTGAAACAAAAGAAAGGGAACTAAATTAAATGTTGCTCCCAAAACTTAGTTAAGTATAACATATTTCCAGATATTTCATCAAAATGAAAAAGCAAACTGTAAGTAAATTGGAAATTACTAAATCTTTAAAATACTCCTGGTTCATAGAAGGGTATTCTAGGAAAGCACCATTGCTTTATTTTCCCCAGATATTTGCTACTCCACACAAACAGTGACAGGATAATGGGCTAAGATAAACTTTTGATCTGAACTAATATAGCTTTTGGAAAGGTGAAAGAAAACTCTAGTGTTAAACCAGAAGAAAGAGAAGCCTTATGAAGGGGTGTTTGAACTAAAAGCAATTCAAACACGACTGACTTTGGAAGAAAAATCTCAGAAGCTCCAGAAAGAAACAGTCTGTAAATCAGTCCAATACTAAAGAATTTGAGACAAGACAAAGCCAAGGCACTGTATCTATGATGATCTCACAGATATAGACAAACATCATATGGATAACATCTCTGGCTAGGCTAAAGTTCGGCAGATTGGACCTTCTTAAAAATACTGAGTATGAGTTTGTCATGGATGTAACCAGTCAGCAATATCAAGTGCATGCTGCAAAACCTAAGACAACCTGCTGTTGGAAGATATATATGTTGCCATGTGAGATCAAGAGCATAATTTCCAATAACACAGGAAAGAGAACACAATGGAAACTTTAAGATTCCCACTTGTTCTCAGTCCAAAGTTAATATAACTCTACTCATAGCAGACAGAAACACATACCTTGTAGCACTGGAGTAAAACTTATGTCAATATCTGTACTAGCTACTAACTATTAATATCACATCAGCAATCAAATAACTGTCACTGCAGGGTGGACATGATTTAATATGTTCTGACAACTCACAAGTGTCCCATTCTCGCCCTTTGATTTCAAGCCCACCATTTCACACTTGATTATGAAGAGTTAATGGAAGAGGACATACCAATGACAAATAGTTGATATAGGCTATATGAGATTAAATGAAGTCATACTGAACATTGAAGAAAAGTTGAACATACTTCACAAAGCTACAGCAGTATAATCTGATCAGAAATTCTGTGGTATGAAAGATAAAAACCTAAATTTGAGATGTTCTGTGAACTGAAGAAAATAATCTGACAACTTTTGGTGAAGTAAATAGAGAAAAAGCTACAAGAATGCCAAAAGGCTGGTTTCATAGCAAGTGGAAAGGAAAACTTCCCAACAAAAGGAAGCCAGCAGTCTCTAAGGTGCAAGATCATACCAACATAATTTGTCACACCCAGTCTTAGAACTTTAGAAAGAAAAGCTATTGAACAAAACCACAGTGGGCCTTAATTCTCTTTAAGGGTGACGGATGCAGAATGTGTTATGCAATCATAAAAAACAACAGGTGCAACAGGTTCCAGTCATCAATCCATCTCAGTGATGAAAGAAATACCTTTCCCCTAAAATTTCCTTCTGCACACATTAGACACCAAAGTTCTAGAGAACACAGCTGTTGAGGAAAAGAAAAGTAATTTCCAAGATAAAGTTAGGAGAGAATATTCAGTCTTGCTTGTAGTAAATTCTTGCCATTCTGTTGAGATGCTTCAGCCATCTATATTTTGAAGCAAGATTGGAAAGAGGGTAAGAAGCTCTGCCACTTCAGACAAGAAATGACCATTGTTGTTCTTGTATGGATCTGCCTACTTGCAGTACAGCTGGAGGCCGGTGTTGAAGCTCTCTGACCACTCCAGCTTTTGTCAGGAGGGTAGGGCCCTGCAGTGCTGGGCCAGAAGCTGTGCATTTTCCAACTTCTGATGCCCAGGCAGCATAAAAGAGAAGTGGTACAAAAAAAAAAAAATGAAGCAGAGGGAGAAAGGAGTGGGTAGGACTTGATAGGACAGGCTGTAGACAGGAGGCATCTTGCATGATATGAATAAGGGAATAATACTGCACAAAGCAGGAGTAGAATGTGACTCTTAAAGAAACCTCACTTCCCAAAATTCACAGGAGAACCCAGAGCATCTGTGCAGGGGTTTACAGACACAGCAAATATCTTTGAAACCCTCTGGCAAAGTAGGTGGTCCAAACTGGAGAAAATTAGACTTCTCTAGTTTTCTGCTGTTCTTTGAACTCAACTAATAAAGGCTTAAAAAAGTAGATATAAAGGCCTAGTATTCTTGATGATCCTTTGCGAGCACATAAGCCACAATCATACTTCCAAAGGTTAAAATCTATCCTCATCCAGCAGAGCTTTTGTAAGAGCAGGAAGTTTCATGTGAATGTTATATTTCATGTGAATGTTAAAGTGAAATTAAATTGATTGTAAAAACGAAGCACTTAAAAATTATAAGTAGTCAGAATTAGAGCTGTCTATGCAACATTAATGCATTCAATTTCAGTATTACCTGGATTATAATGTAATTTATAATTGCAGGATCATATATTTTCCCCTTAATTTAATTCCCTTGGTCTGGATTAAGTCAGGAAAAAAAAAGACTGTGAACACCAACATGAACCACATATTTACTAAACCCATGAATCAGCTGTGCAGACAGAACCAGGATTAGACATAATAAAATCTTAGAAGATTATGAATTTTGCTTAAGGAGAGATTGCTGTTTCCTTAAGGATCAGAATCTAGTTTTAGACATGCATACATAATTTCTCATTATTATTCAGGGATAGGGAACAACCATTCAAACTTCTTTCTGCGTCCTCCACAGGGATTTGTTAGGGCTGAAATAACAACTCATATCAGTATGAAAGATCATGTTTCTAAAGTTCTTATTTTGCTCTTTCTACCAATAGTACAACCTAAGTTTGCTTCAATGTAGATTTTGTAATTGCAGTAGTACCCATCTGTCCCCAGTACCATCTCCTAGATCACTTGCTCCACTATCAGACTCAGCCCTTCTTTGTGGGACCCACGCAGTCCTGCCAAGTGCTGTAACTACACTGCTTTTTCCATCCTCTCTGCCACCAAGAGAAGTAGTAGAGACATAATTTTGTGAACTCAGCTTTCATCAGAAACAAACCAGGACTGCAGGTGCCTTTACTAGGATATGGAAAATGGCCATCAGCACTGCTCCTCCAACGAAGGAGCAGCTGTGTGGCTATGGAGACACATTACTTGGCCAAAGCTGGATCCTGCTCTACCCTCCCAAGAGCAGTATCCTCTTTAAGTGACAGAGGTTTGGTGAGTTTGCAGTAATAGAACATTTCCATGAAAACAATTATCTTCTTTATAGTCTAGTCAGCACATAACAGCTCAGGCAGAGTACTAGGCTAGAGCTGCTGCACTCTTCTGAACAGCAGATTTACACCTCACCAGCCTGGACCGGAGGCTGAACAAAACACGTTTGCCTGACAGTGCTGCTCCTCACCAATCTGCTGTGTCTCCTGCTGTGTCAGGAGTGCTGAGCACTGATTTCTGTGCATGTCACCAGGTGTGTGGTGAAACGTCCTGGCTTTTTTGAAACTGCAACCAACACAAGCTCTAATTTGTGTTTTTTGCTCCTAAGGAAGTTTCTATCTCCCCTTCAGAGGATGAAACAAACAGTACCTTTTGGCAGCTAGGTACTTGTTCCAGTAGTGTATGAAAAATATTTTTCTTCCTTACACTGAATTTAATATCAAATTCCCAGTATTGAAAAATCAACTCCCTCTCACTTAATTTGTATTTAAGGTTTTGCTTTGCCTTTTTAACCTTTTAAAGCTGTCATTAGGATGTTTACCCAGTTCTCTAATTTATGTCTGCTCATTTGTATTTGTCTATATAAAATATTGAGGCAACTTTAATAAATGAGCAACAAATGAAATTCATAAATGAACAACCTCTTTTATGAAGTTAATATAAGTTCTTATGTCGTTGTCCAATACAAAATCCAACTGACTCAAGTGGGAAGTATTTTCCACTTACCTTCTTTCATATATCCATACTCTTTACTTACTATTTAAAACTAGATCCTTCACAACTTTATCAGGTTCATAAACTTTTATTTGTAAAATTAAATGACTATATTGGATTTTTTAATCCTTTCATGTGGCTTTCTCCACCCTGAAAATGTACAGAACCTTCCTTTTTTTTAATGTTTGTCCTTTCATCCACTTAAACAATTTTTTTTAAAGCTCATTTCAGCCCCACCTCTGTTTTCACCTGCTTCTCAGCAATGCCTGGTTCTTGTAATTGCCTGTTTCCATCCCAGGTGCACCTCCATGTGCCTGCCTGGCTCAGACATGTGTGGGTAATTGGCCATGCAGGTGTCCTTGTTCAGAGTTGCCCACTGCTCCCCCTTAGCAGCCTTGTTTAAAGGTCACACAAATCAGTTTCAAAGAGAAAATGTATTTCAGAAGCAGCCATTATAGAAGTATATTTGGGATACAGTGCTTTGATGGAATTGTTCAAGTACTAGTTTTGAATGACCACGTGCAGGTTTTGTGACCTGACTCCTGATCCTTCAAATGCTGAAGCATTCCAAGTACTCTGTAGCACCATATCTATGTGAACAAATTTCATATAATTCCAGTTGTGAATGTTTCTATCAGCTGGTGTGCAGATGTTTCAGACTGGCTAACACAAAGCAAAATAACTGCAACTAGAGTTTTCACATCCATGTGACAAGCAATTTGCAACAGAAATCTACTGCCTGCTCTAGATGGTTAGGCCACATGAAAACTTTATTTGCATAATCCTTTGTTCTGAACTTCATCCCTTAATTCCTAAAGACAAAAAAAAAAAAAAAAAATTTCAAGCTCAATTAAACTGAATTGTAGTGTATGTACACATCCCTGTTCCTTGCTGCTTTCTCAGTTGTTTTTCTTTTCTTTGTAAAACACGCAGGAGAGGAGCTGAAGGACTATCAAGTCATGGTGGCGATGTAAACAAATCAGAAGAGCAATTTATTGTTTTGCTTTGCATGGGTACAATACCCCATACACATGCAGGAAAGGAAAGTCTGCCTTTCATGTTTTACATAAGGGTTTGACATGTCAATACATGCCAAGACAACTGTATAGTATATGCAGCATAAGGGTAAACAGCAAATAAAAAAAAGCAGGTAAACTTGCTTGTTTGGTATGTGTGTGAATACCATAAACACCACATTGCTCACATTAGACATGCTTATACTCTGCTTATTTGCATTTGTTTTCATCTAGATCACTCCATACAGATGTGGCTGTAAAAAGTAGAGTTAATAATGCCTAAACAGTATAATTCAAACAACCCCTCTGTAGACAAACACCTAAAAAGGCACTTACCAGGTAACACACTGCTGTTTCCTAGGATTATTCCTGTAACTGAATATATCTGCAGAAGTCCAAAGACTAGTAAAACATTAGGAAAGTTGGATAATGAAATCAGTCAACTGCTGCCCTCCCTTCTGAATCATAAACCTCTGGCTCTAGTCAGAACAAATGCATGGAATTGATTGCCACTAAAGAGAATCTGTGAGAAGTTTCAGGCTTGCCCCTCTTGAACACAAGAGTGAGTACTTCAGCAGTGGGGCTAAGGAGGGCTGCTGTCAGTCCTTCTCAGAGACAGCTGCTGCTCAGTATTGTCACAGGGGTGGCTGGGAACAGGGCCTCTAAATACCCACAGGGATGGCCCTGCTCTTAAGTGTTTGTGTGCATGCATTTAAAGATAATGCAGGCTTAGGTAAATAGTAAAATATATGTTCTAACTTACATTAGCATTCATTATATAACCAAATATATATATATATCTTTATTCAGTCTGGTCTTTAGCAATTGGACAGGTCAGTACAATGAGAAAGATGTTACAACAGAGGTGTGATGATGGATGGACCAACACAATAGAAAGGTGCTATAAAATAAAGGAAAAAGATTGCTCACCCATATCAGAAAATCCTAGGCTTGCATAGAAAAGCTTCACCAAGAAGAGATCTCCAGAAAAAAAACAGTCCATAGGGGCAGTCAGCCCTTAAATGAGGTCTAAGAGAGGTGCAGTCGGGTTCTACTGGTGGCACACCTGAATTGCCTTCACCTGTGCTCCCAGGGCTGACCAGTCCTTTCCCCAGGTGCCCAATCAGTGGTTCAGGCTGTGACTCAACTATTCTCATACACTGGCTGTTGTCTACTAGTATCTTCTGTTTTGATGATCTGTCCTCTTAAGCATTGTTAAAAGTCTGCTCACTTTGGGAACTAATTACCACTGGTGTATATTTTGTGAAGAGAGAAGGTGCACCTTTCAATAGGCTTTTTCTCTTCAGTACATGCCTTGTTTTGAATAAATACGGTATAATTTTTTAAAAGAAATGGAGCATTTCTCACAACACAATGCAATCAAAAGAGGTAGTAGGGAATATTATCCTAAATGATTTACAATATTTTTAAGGTAAGTCTTAATTCCAAACTGATTTCAATTAATGGGAATAAGTTATTTCAGCTAGCTTTGGGTTGAGCCTCAAAGATTTAATTTACTAACACACACACACACATCTGGCAGGACTTGGCAAGTGGGATTCCTGTAAGTTCCTCACCTATGCTGAGGTGGTACTTGTACTTCTGGTACTTGTTCTGTGTCACTGGATGCACTGGAATGTTTTTTTTTTTTTATTGAAGAAAGTAGTATAACTACAAGAGATGTCTTTTTTTTTTTCTTTCAACTAGAAGGAACAAATTAAATGCTGGATTGTAAACCACCTCCCTTTGACTTCCTTCTGTGACTGTGTTTCTGACCTTGACAGGCACTTTATCATTGCACTGCAATAACGAAAGAATGAGCAGTGTTCTGCTCTTGTCTCCTCTACAGGAGTTGAAAGATTAACCAATTGCCTACGTCATGAGTGGGGAAAAAAAAGTATTCTCATTAAATAAACAAGGAAAGGAAAATATTGAGCCCATTATCTTGGAAGGTGCATACTATAAAAACTGTCTTAGTCAATGCAGTTCTCAGTTTCAATGTTTTGTGTATAAAACCTGTATGCCTGCCTGAAGCACGGTGAGTGAAACTGAAGGAATAATTTAACCACTCTTGTCTTCTGCTCCAGTGACACTGAGAGTGGATGAGTGTGTTCTCTGCAGCCTTAGTGAAGCCCAATAGTTCAGGTACAAGAAAATGCAAAGCTTCTACACAGATATTTGAGGATTGTGGAACATGGCCTCTCATTGCATTTTAAGACATACCCAGTATTTGATGAAAATTCAGACATCTTCTGTTGTGTGGTATGCATGAGTCCAATAACAGGACAGCACACACAAGGAGTCTTGATGAGCGATCCAGAATGCTTATGAGTTCTAACATTAACAGCCCCTGTTACTGGCCTAGAAACTTGTTTTAATCATGAGAATGATGCTTACCACACTATATGATACGAAGGGCTGTGGCTTCCTCAGGAAGTGGAGGAAAGCAAGGAAATAAGCAATATACCCTGAGTCATCACCTGTCTGTATTTATGAAGGACAACAAGGGCATGGTGCAAGCTGCATTGACATCACTGGTTGCATACGGATAAAAGACTCCCTTCTTAACTCCATCAGTGATAACTGCAGAAGACAGCCAATTAGATGTGCTTTGAAGAAGTGTTCTAAGGTTAGTTCTATCGATAGCATTTTAATTTTTTTTCTGGTATATATTTGTATATCAGAATTTATAATCAGTGTATTCGTAAATGGTGTGGAATAATACTTTGTTCCAGTTTTTTTGCAAAGTTGCTGCTGGGTAATGGACGATGCATTCTTTTGGAAGTTGAAGATCAATGGTGTTTCTGTTCCGAATAAAGAGTTGGACTGGAATTTTGTAAGAGAAAGGTACTTAGTCTAGAAAGACATTGAAGCAAACACCTTGTTAATCTTCACTGTACACATTTTTCAAAAAAGATTTGCTGTGAGAAGACTCAGAAGTAAGCATTTTACAAAATGACTAAAAGCAAACTCCACTTCTCAACATCCAGTTTATAATTCTTCTGTGATTCATAGGTTCTATTCATATTACTAGTTTGATTTCCTTACTAGCTTTTCTGACTCAATTGTTCTTTATTTTCCAGTCTTCCTGTTCTCACCTTAATTTGCAAATCTCTGGTGCACTTCCTTATAGAAGGCTCCAGGGAGATGAAACAAAAAGTAAAAGTAGAAGCCCAAATCCTGTTGTGTGGCCTACAGTAACTCATGTATACTATAAACAGTGGTGACTCCTATAAAAGATTTCAGAAGAAAGGCACACATCTTTGTTAATGACTAACATATTGGAGGGCAGGAATTGTGCACTACACTGGCATGTGATATTTTTTGTTGCATTTATTGTTGTATTTATCTTGTATTTTACTCAGGGAAGATAACAATAAGTGTACAGGAAGACACGTTTCCTGACATGGAACTTGACACAGTGAGGCCAGACAGTCCCAGATAGAGAAGAAGGGGGTCTGTTGTCCCAGCTGTCCCCTTGAGACTAAATAATTCTCATGGTTTTTATGTGTGACCTCTGAAACCATTTGGTGCTATAGAATCCAATCTGTGATTAAAATTCATGTATTGTAGTTAAATATATGTAACTAATGTAAAGAAACATGCTATTCTTAGATAAATTAGTCAATTTGGAGTTACAGATTTAAATTAGAAGGCATAGAATTAGGGAGTGTATGTTTTGATCCAGCAGTGTTTGAGAGGGTTTGAAAAATTCTTGTTTCTGGAAACAATGAGATAGAAAACCTGCTTGCAGGTTTTGCAGTCGATCTCCAGCCAGAAAGGATTCCTGTCAAGTGAAATATTAACCGAAAGGAATGCAGTTTTCTTAGGGCAGTGAGCTCTTGGCTTCAGGCAAACTTCAGTGCAGAGTGAAAGTGACCATTTAAAAACATATATGCATCCAGAGGATTGGATGGCTGTCAGAGCAGAACAGGATTATTCTATCTTTCAGCTATAGTTTACTTATTTGCAACTAGTCTGGTTCTGCAGTGCTGAAAGGTAGTTTCCAGCTGTACGGTGGCCAAATGTCTATGGCTTTGTTTGTGTCATTGCAGCAGGCAGGTGTTTATATTACGCAAACTATCACAGCAGTTGATAGCTTTATCAGTAATCTGAACGTTTCAGGATAGAAAGAGCTCAAGGAATATTTCCTTCAATTTTCTTCTCCTGGGGAGTGGAATCTCTTCTGCAAGTTATGTTCTTCATAAGCAGGCTCAGATTTACACTGGGTCCACAACAGAAAAGGCAGCCTGCTGGGTGATGGGTATATGGTCCCCAGTCCCATTTCTTCAGAGCACGTGCTAAATCTGCCAGCAAGTGCCAAGTTCAAGCTACATCCATTGAACAAACGCATCAGATACTTGTTACTACAGGAAACGGTTTTTAGGCCCCAGGAGGCATTTGTGTTAGAATGCCAAAAAACCAGCAGAACAACTCATTCCTCCTGACAAGTGAGAAATGCTAAGCCTCTTAACTACAATCCAAACCATTATGTTCAAGCAAAACTGGGTGTTTCCCTGATTTATTTATTTTTTTGTTCACACGGAGATCCATATACCAAATATAACTTTCTGTCCTTGGGCTCTGATTAACTCTGATGTGTTTTGCAGGTGTTCCTATGTACAAATGGAGGAGACTCATGTGCTGGAAGTCACATCTATGGATAATTAAAACAAACAAACAAACAAACAAACTTTTATTTGTCTGCAGAGTATGTTTCTTTATCTTAGCACCCTTTCCTCCCCAGTAGCTCAGTAACACAGCCTAAGTATAGCCGCACAATACTGTTTTAAGTGTCCCTCTCTTATCCAATCAAATCCATTCTTGGATCTAATCTGAACCTTAAAACCAAACAGTCTTCAAATAAAATTGAGCAAACAAATGAGTTCCTCTCCAGGGAGCCCTGCTGTAGTTCCAGATCCTCTTCAGAAAAAAAAGGAAATCAAATCAAACAAACAAGTGGGGATATCTCAGGCCTCTGGCACAGCCAGCAGACCCAACTTCCTGTAGAAGTTTTCTTGGCTTGAAGAAAGGCATTGAGATTCTTTTCCCTTTTCTACTGTGCCTTTTCTGGAGGCAATGGGCTAAAATGCAACAGCACTGAGGCTCCTTTTTGGAGCACGCGCTTGAGCCCAGTGTCGCTTACTCTGAACTTTTCCACAGTAATATCCTCTCTCCTTGTCAGCTCAAAACAAAACATTGTCCTCCTGAACATCTTGTTTCATTAATACATCAGTATTCTTTTTTTTTTTTTTTTTTAATTTCATTTTAATAAGTGTACTTTTAAAGAAGTATAGATATAGAATCACTCAGGACTCTTTGTCTTTCATTCCAGTGGACCAGCACTCCACTGATAGAAGCTGATATGCAAAGCATATTCCTTGTTGCAATATTCCTTGTCAGGAGGAAACTGCTTGTGTTTTCCTTGAAGTAATTGAACTTTCAGAACCCCCATGAAAGCACACTGAAATCTTCATCAGAGAATAACAATTCCACTTACAAGTTCTTGTCTTTGTATATAAACATATGAAATAGAGGAGAGAAACTGTCAGGAATGCTGTAGAGGAGAAGGTGGTACTTTAAAGCTCTTTGGACACATGAGTTTTTGGCTTTGGAACAGTTAAACTTGAGCACAATTCATAGTTAGCTATGGAGATATTAACAGTAGATGGATTTGCTGCTTTTTGTGATGGGTTTCTGTCCACTCATAGGCTCCTGCGATTCGTTAAGACTAATATCTTCTTGACTAGGAAGTTAAGCAGAAGGAGATGGGAGGAAGTGAGCATTACATCTCAAATCTTATCCACTCGTGGCACTGAAATGTCTTTCCAGTCTAAATGATTCTATGTCTGAATATCTGAATAACCAATCTTCTATTTTTTTTTTTCCCTCCAAAGAAAGGCTGTTCTTGCCTAGCTAGTTCTGCTTTGATGTTGGTGTAAAAACACACACAGACACACCCCAAAAAGCAACACAGTGGAGGTGACTGGTGGATAAATTAACTAATTGGACTTTGCTTTGCTTAGATATAGGAGATAACCCAGAACTTGTAACTGGGAGCAGTAAATATATCTGCAATAAACAAATAAGAGAATCTAAATTTCAAAGAGATTCTGTCACCTCCAAATTTATGGAAATGCATCCTGTTGTTTTGTCTTCATGATGAACTGTTTATCTTTTATCATACTTTTTGTGATCTGAATAGAAACACATTCTGGCATCTGTTCTATGCCAATAGTTACTCTTGCTATGAACATGCTTACATTTTATTGCATTGGGCTATTTGCCACTTTATGTAAGCTACACCAGCTGCTCTTTCTATTGCACAACAGATTACTGTATGCAGCATTCTGCTTTCCCTTAAGCATATAACGCTTTGTGAAATCCAGATAACTAAGTCTCTAGGAAGTGATTGTAAGTTATATTAAAACTATGATAACTGAGAACAGAAACAGCCTTCAAGAATATACCGCAAAGCTGCTACTCTAAAGGAAGATTGTGATTGTGGGCAGCTATTTTTTTTACAGTGAGTGATCTATATTCTTACCTTCTTTTCCTACTACATTTTCCTAGCACTTGCTGTTTTCCTTAAAACTTGACCTATAGCAAACCATGGTGAGAAATATTAATGATAAGCTTAAACACAAAGCAAATTTCTATTTTGATTTTTATGGCACTGAAATACACTGAAATCAGTTCAAATCTACTTGACAATAAATCCCCTGAATCCTCTTTGTTGCATTTCTGTGGCAGGTTTCATACTCTGTTTTCTTGGCAATCTTCTGACAGGAAAGAAGCATTATGCAAGTAAAAATTCCAAATAGTACTCATAGTGGGAAATTGTAACACAAATTTTCATGATGTCTTGGGTGATATAGGTCAGAGCATGCTATCAAAGAACTAAAATGTGTTCCCTTCCAAAGGTGGAAACTTTTTTTCAGCTACTTAAAAAAAAAAAAATTGCCTGTGATTTGGATTCAGCATGGCTGCAATGTCATATTAATTGAAAATTTAAGCACTTTCATTGCTTAACAGTAGTTGATCTTTGCTGTTTTTGACTAGATATTGGTTGTTAGCATGGTCACGGGTATAAGGCTGTATAGGCAATGATGCTGCTGCTGCAGGAAAAAGTCGAAGTATAATTGTTCTGATGGTGTGCAGAAAAGTAGCAGGGATTGCTGGTAGGGATAGTAAAAGCTCAACAGTATTACAGAAACCTGCCAAATCTCCATTCTCACTGCAGGGAGCTCCTGTGGCTGCCAGTGAGTAAGAAAAACAGATGGCTGTTGCTTTTGAAGCCACTAACACATTCAATTCTCTGTCTTTTGTGTATTTCTTTCTCTTTCCCCTCAAGTTTCCAACTCCTGCAGTAGCTCTGGGAGCAACCAGGCATTGGTAGACATGTTGGAAGGCAGCCACACAGGCGGGTGAGTTTCAGCTGAAGTTGATGGCTGCTTTGTTTTGTTTTTCCTTTTCCCCAAACTGCCCCTACTATTTGGCAAAGGGATGTCAGGATTAGAAATAGTGGGACTGGAGAATCTGCCAGAATCTATTAGAGGGAAAGAGGCAGAGCTATAATAAATGGGAGATGGAGCAGTGCCAGCAGGATTGTGGGCGTTGGGCTTTGGCTGCAATTAGCATGGCTGGCCAAACATACCCTAGCATGGACACTCACAGTTACATGCTGAACAGCCTTCTGTGCTTATTTTCAGTGGGGTATAGCTCTTACCTGTAAGTGGGGGCCTTGATTTTTCCTCAAAATCAGCAATGATGTGGGTCCTGGTATGCATATAGCATGTGTCAGGTAAAAGTGGGTGCCCAGCATGCTCCAAATCAAATCTCTGAGTGTGAAACAGAAGAGCATGGAGGGAAAAGAAATTAAAGTTTGTTTTAAGTTTATGTTTCCGTTGGATTTCAGCTACTCCAAAGGACTGTGGGCCTTTTTTTTTCCCTTAACTTTCGGCAGCTCCTATTATGTTTGTGTGCTGGTAAGAAGAAGGACAAAACACCAGTTTGAAAGATGACAGAAATGTGTAGTATGTTTAATTTTACTTTTAAAACAAGCTTACTATGGGAGCTTGAAGAAAGATTCAGGCTTGGACCGAGTTAGCAATTCAGTGGAATATGTATGCATGTTGACATGCAGAGTAATAATGGCATATGACTGATTTGCCACCCAAGTGAGGAGAAAAAATCTGCCATTGTGCAGGTTTTTCTGACTGTTGATCTCAATCAATGAGTGATTCATGCTCCTGACAGATGTTTCTGATTTAGGCCAGTGAAAGCTTATGGGAGCTTTTTCTGAGGCTTTGAGGGAAGAACGCCAAGCCAATCAAACAAGCAAATTTGGAGTTTGGCTTCAAAATTGACTGGCAAAGCTGGATGATTTCCTCTTGCAAAAGTTGTGTGCCATCATTATTCTATGACAATCTAGAAATTTGATAATAAGTACTGACTTGCTATTTTCACCATCTCCCACACTTAATCATTTATTCACTGTTGCTCTCTACCGAGTAAGATACTAAAGCCACTTATTCAAAAGGCCTCTCTGGCTTGCCCAAAATATTACAGAATTCCCAAACCAGCAAAATAAGATGCATACAGCTGCCCCAGCTACGTGAGTAATTGTAGCAAACATTTCTAGACACAGACACTAAACAAACTCAAAATGACTGTGCTAGCTGATATTTGCCTTTCTACAATTCTTGTTATTGTCATTAACATCATAAAGACAAAGTAATGGGACTCACTAACACAGGCCAAACACAGCTGAAAGGACCTAGGTCAGTTAACATAATGTAACAATAAGATCAAATCCATGGGTTTGTCATCAGAAACTAGACCCTGATTTTTGTCAGCAATGTCGCTGCTAACACTGCATACTCACTGCAAATTTTCATCAAATTTCATCTGCTCGATGCTCAAGTCCAGTATTTGACAGATTTTTAGATAGGCAAAAGCATAATATCTAATTTGTTTAACTTCTTCCTTGTAAAATAGTAAAAGTTCAGGATGATGCAAAGTTTTGCAATTTCAAAAAATGTATCGAGGAACCAACATTCTTCTCTTGTTACAATCCTCAAAAATGATTTGACAGCAAATGTTTGGCATAGAGCTAGTGGCAGTCCAAAGGGATTTGGTGCATCTCTCCACCACACTGCACAACAGTGCTCCCAGCTCATAGGATGGGAAAGCAGCCTGCTCCATTTCCTCTACCCTGCAGTTGCATCTAGCCTTGAATTTATCAATTCAAGATTTCAGAAACTTTTAAGAAGCTAAGCGTAAAATGTAGAAAATATTTCATGAATTTCACCAATGCATCCATGAACAATGCTCTGGGTGTATGAGTATGTGGAACTTAAGCTTTAAGTTGGATTGCCAAATTAAGAGAGTGGATTAATGAGGAGATTGTGGAGAACAGTTGCTGCTATGGAGTCATGGATCTCCAACAGAAGCAATTAAATCTTTGAGAAGGACGAGTCTTTTTCATTTATTCCTAATGGCATGGTTTTTCATCATTCTTTTGTATGCTCTCTGGTTAATGAGACTCGTGGGAAAGATAAATTTAGCATAAAATAGACATAATGCATTAAATCACAGAAAGAAACAAATCACATTAATACATCCCATTGAAGTGGTATTTATGACTCAATGTTAAGGTAATTTAGAGCTACAGATCAATATTTTTTATTGGTTCTGTAGATCATGGTCCATCAAAGTATCACTATGTATATACCAAGACAATTAGAACACCTATAGACAGTGATAAAGTCTACTTAGAATTGAAATTATCATTCTGTAAAATACATAACATTTCTCAAGAAAGGTTGTAATATAGATGTAGAAGTTTAATTCATAGCTTCTACTTAGGGATGGTCTGTGATTAAAGCACTATGTTATTGCTTTGCTAGCAGCTCCAATTACTGACGCTCCTTTGCAGTCTTTGAAACTTCAGGTTGCTGAAGGATCTGATGCAGGGTGCAGAACATAAATGAACATTTGAAAATGAGTGGCAAGGGTTTTCTTGGTTCATTAATAATACCATTGCCTAGTGGAATTTGAAATAAGACAGGTGTTGCTTTGTTACTCTCGGCTCTCAATGGCCTTGAAACTTTATTTTTTATGTTCTGTAGACACTAGCTTTATTCCATTGCATAGAGAAATGATATTCTCTCCAAGCCCTCTGCTTACACTACTGCAGAGTGGTATGTGCCATATGAGATACCGGACCTCCTAAAGCATCTCTGGACCTTTCTCATGCTGCTGCTGATTATTTTAATCTCTCACAGCCTCTGTTTTGAGAGATGAGCTCATGATTCAGATCCCATTTTCTGCAAGCATATTTGCAAATGTGCTCAGGTTTTTTTTGTGGTGGAATGAGATATACAACCTTATTGCTGACATGTGGTTGCAGTACTTGGTGATATTTCTGTGCAAGAACATTATCATTTGTTTGTGTGACTGCTCCTTTAACTTTCTCATGTGTCCAAGTGTAATTTTTATATGAATTAATATCTTACAGAGGGTGAAAAATTCTGTCAAGAAGTGCTGTCCCTGCAAAGCATTATTAGCTGGGTCGACAGTGAGGCGTAAAAAAATTTGGGAATACTGAAATGGGGTGGAAAGCCTCATCTTTTTTAAAAAAATTTTTTCCATAGTCTCCCACTACTGTCTTTTACTCAGCATCTGAGGAATGTAAAACCTCATGGTGGTGGGCTTGGGGTGTGAGGGGAAGTCATTTTGCCAATCTGAGAGTATGGGGTAAATTATCTGACACCGACATAAAATGGAAGGTAGAGGAGCTGATTGTTTCCTCACTGGTTTGACTTTGGGATGGGAGGATTTCTAACAGCTTGGGGATTTGGTAATCTCCCAGCTGCAGGCTTTGAACAGAAAATGCACACCACTGTCAGAGCGAAGTTTCTCAGGTCTAATGTAGGATTATGGTGATAACTGCATGCTTTAATGAAATCTCATAGCTGGGATTTGAGAAGGAGTTGCTCAGAGCATGCCAGCGCTGGCTGCAATGATGAGATGTGCAGCTCTCAGCACTGCTCAGAGCAGAAGGCAGAAGGCCAGCAAGCAGGCAAAGCTTCTAAGCGCTGCAGATATTTTACAGCTTGGAGATGTTTATAACTAGATCATTATAAATGCTGACATGGTAAGGTCATCTGGATTTATCTCACAAGCTGCACTGCGTATAGTAGTGAGGGACTTTGTGTAGACACGGAAACCTATTTCAGTGCCTGGGGAGGAAAGAAAAATCAAATGCTTAATAGGGGCAGTGTTCAAATTCACAGTGAGTGTGAAGGAGGAAAACTTGCTTGAAAACACTTCTAGAGGTAGTGAGTGAAAATCTGCAACAGTTACTTTGAGGGAATGAGAAACATTCAGTCATCTCCCATAGTTTTTTGCTTTCATTTCCCATTCAGAGCTAGAAATGAAGGAGATAAATACATCTCATGGATTTCCCCTGTCACTCAAGTTGTGATCTAACATAACCTCTACTCAGAAAGTCCAAAAAGCTTTTGCTTGTTTTGGTCACAAAGAAAACCTTTGAACTGTGACGTCCTCAGGGAGAAATGTGTTCAAACGATGCCAGGAAACAGCCTGCACTGTCTGTCCTCTTTCCTGCGCTGCAGCCCACCTTTAGGCTGGACTTGGCTACCAAAGCAGTCCCTGCATACTTGCCTCTGAGTGCTGCCAAAGTGAAATGTTTTCAAGATAATGTGCTAAAATCCAAGAATGTACTAGTTTTCCCAGTGAACAAACACCCCTGTGCTCAACCAAGTGTTGTTTGGAAATGTTTCTTCTGAAATGTTGGAAACGTCTTGTTGCTATAACAGGAAGCTACTAGTGCACTTCTAATGGATCCCTCTTCAGTTTTAGTGTATGTTTATTATTAAAAACAAGCTGTTGAGATTCAGAGAATCCTCCCTTCCGTGAAGCCCTGAAAGGTCTGCTGATGTGGTGTAAATCTAACCAATACAAATTCTTTTTTCCAGAGGAACATATAGATAAAGGACTGAAATCATCATGTGTACACAGGACTGCATGAGATTTTTAGCTGAATATCTGCTAGTTGCTACTCTTTCTGGATAAATTCCAACAGGTAACAGAAAAATGATTGACCCTTGTACCTTTTCATAAATCTCACTTCAGTCATTCTGTGCAACATGTGTTTAAAGAATGAACATAGACTTAATTAGAATATAAACATCAACACTAAAACTATTTTTTTCTATAGCATTCATTAAACAACTCCTTCTTTTACTTCTGTACTACTGCACCATATTTCTACACAGCATCTGGGAAAATAATTGCACTGGTTGCTTTCTGAGACTCTGATAAATACCATGAACATTAACATATAATCAGTAGAAATAATAATCACATAGTTCTGTTGGTTTTGGTCAGTGTCTTTTTCATGCACATAATCTTATTTTTTGGAGTGTACAGCCCTTACACAAAGTGAATGGTCTATTTTCTTTTGCCCTGGGTTTCATTGCTTAGGCAACAGTAATTACGCCTTACTGGTCTTCTTTTACTTACATTACAATTACTGTTGTCACTATAAAAATATAACCATGTATGGTTTCTTAAATGTTATTATTTGAAAGATCCATTCTTAGGCAGCAGCCAAGCTTGCAATGAAGGGACTATTTTGATTACAGCATTTTAGCATCTGGCTCAGCTCATTAGGTCTTTTGGGATAGTTCAACATAGCTGCTTAAATCTACAACTGATAGCATAGCTATTGCAGACTCCTGCAGTAGATACACAAAGTGACCACAAAGATGGTACTCTCTGAGAATTTTTTCTTTGAGAAAAAAACAGATGAATGTCTTTCAAAGAGCATACTTTATATTGAAGTTATCTATCTCGTTGCCTACTCAAGAACTGTTTAAACTGGTGCTGCAAAGGAGCTTAGCAATTGCTTGTAGCTGATGTGGAATTCCTGGTCAGTCAGGATAAGGGCCACCTTTCACTTTATTATGGTTTTGAAATTCCATATAATGATATGAATATGTCTTTGAAGTACAGATTTAACACTGCTAGACAATAATACCTTATGGAGATTTGTAACAATTTCCACAACACCACTGAAGAAATGTTTACAGAGATTATGCTTTGTACTAGCTGAAATCATGCTGATGAGGGTTTGGTAACAGAACATTAAGAGAACTATTAAGTGATATATATCATACAGGCTTTGTTGTCTGTCTAGCTGGTGAACAATGAAGAAAGAGGAGGAGGTGTGTGTCGATGAGGATGGCTACTTTGCCCAGTAGCTAAGCTGATAGTGGTTTCAGAAAGAACACATCTAATTTTCTCTGAGGGGCCTCCCTGAATTTGCACTTGTGGTTCATGTAAAAAGAATGTCTTTCTATATGCTGAAAATTGTAATGGAGTTCATAGTTTTTCCATACATTTTTGTGTGGACCGTACCTTTCCATTCTAACAGGCACAGGGTTCTCAGAAGCGGCAGAAATGCTGCTGGAAGTGAAGCTCCAGATAAGCTATTGGCTTTATTTTTACAGAGTTCTGAGTTTCAAGAAAATTAAGCAATGGATAAATGGGTCACATCCTTGCCTGGCCTTAGGGCCAGCTGCCACTCTGCATACATGAATGCACATGAGTCATCTCAATGCCTAGGGGAGGAGGTAGCTCCATCAGTGAGGGTAACATGACAGCTTGCCAGAAATTAGAATGGAGAGAGGGGCTCTGCAGAAGTTTATGAGCAGAACAGGTGGCAGAAAGTAAGGGGTAATCACACATTTTAAATTAAAAAGAGAAAATACTCTCTTGGGGCTGCAAAGCCCCAAAATCTTCTGCTAGGTGCAGGAAGGCTCCTGTGAGATACAACACATTGGCCACTTAGCAGCCGTCTTCTGGCAGTCTGCCTCTGTAACTAGAAATACTACTTATTTAGGTTACCGTGGGGGTAATACATGCTTCACTGAATGTCCACCTGCTGCAAGTATATGTCAGCAGTCAGATCCAGAGGAGCCATTGCAGGTGCAGTGGGTTTGGGTTTTTCTTGTTGCTGTTAATCTTTGTGATAGACTTTTGGAATATATGCTGTATTTTCTTGGCAGCATATACAAAACAAGCTGCATAGTCTTGCTGCTTCTGATAAGAAGGGATTTAAGAATGCAGGTTCTCAATGCCATGATGCAATGTTCTCAGATCTTTTTTTCATAGAATTATAGAATGGTTTGGACTGTAAGAGATCTTAAAGATCATTTAATTTCAACTCCACTGTTATGGACGGGGACAACTTCCACTATGTGCTCAGGGCCCTATTTAACCTGCCCCTGAATGCCTCCAGGGATGGGACATCCACAGCTTCTCTGGGCAGTCTCTTCCCGTGCTTCATCACCCTCTACAGTGAATAATTTCTTCCTAGTATTTTCTTCCTAATAGCTAATCTAAATTAATCTTTCAGTTTAATGTCATTACCCCTTGTCCTATCACACTGTGCTACCCGACCTTCCTCTCCAGCTTTCTTATTGAACCCCTTTAAGTACTGGAAGGCCACTGTAACATCTTCCCAGAGCCTCCTCATCTACTGACTGAACAAGCCCTGCTCCCTCAGCTTTTCTTCATAGGAGAGGTACTCCAGTCCTCTGAACATCCTCATGACCTCCTTTGAACCTACTCCAGCAGGTCCAGGTTCTTATGCTGGGGACTCCAGGGCTGACTGCAGTTCTCTAGGTGAAGTCTCATGAGAGTTTCCAAAAATATTCACCTTTAAACTTTTGCTACTAGATGGATTAATTGGCCCGGGGAAACAGATTAACATGCTATTTATTAAAATAGCAGTGATCATGAGCAGCTCTGGTAAGTCCAGAAAGCAACAGAACTTCTATTTCTTACATGCATATTATTTGTGTAAGGGAAAAAGAATGAAAATATGGGAAAGGAAAAAAGTCATTTTCCTGCATCATAAAAAAGTCTCTTCATGTCTCACATACAGGATGTCTATGTGGTAGACCCATTGTTGCAGAGAAGATTTTATCCTTTCAGGCAACTTATTTAGGTGCTAAATAGGAAGGCAAAGAAAGAAATTTATCAAAAGCCTTGATTTCATTTACAGTATTTCATCATTTGTCTTTGCTTCCAATTCGCCATTGTAATTGTGCTCTTTCTACTTGCCTTATATGAACAGTTACAAAAATCTTCTCTGTACTTTTCCATTTTTCTTCATTTTTTTCACTGCTTTCTTTTATCTTCCGTGCTTCCTGTTCATAGTGCCTGACCACTCAACTTTTGAAATACTGCTGACATTCTTATTTTCCTTTTCACTATGTGCCTCCAGCACTCCAGCGCTGAAAGTCGAAAAGCCAAGGCTCATGTGGCAGGTGGGCAAGCGCTTCTTTTGCAAATATATTAATTTGCATGTGAATGTGCTCATTTACACACAAATGCTTTCATTCATACCAATAAAAAGTTACTCTCCCTGTGCACCATTTGTGCAAACAAAAACTAGATCCATAAAAGCATCCAGAAAAGTAGGGGAGAGGTCGGTTCTTTTACCATTTTGAGTTTGGAAGTAAGGCTCACTTTAGATACAGTGTTCGCTTCTAGTAAGTTCACCTCTGATAATATAACCAAAACCCTATTTTCAAGTACCGTAGATTTTAAAACTAATTACTGCACAAGGTAAGAGTTTTCTTTCCATGAAGTACTACATAGTGTAGATCTAAAGTTGTTCTGATGCAAACTGTGACCACTGAGAACTACCATAAATTAATGAAACAATAACTAGATATTCATAAGGTCAAGTACAATTTCCTCCTAAAAATGTTTAACATAGACCAGAAACTCTGAAGGCCTTTTACTATGTTTACCAAGGTAGATTATAGATTAAGAAAGCATATGTACCAATGAGCTTTTCTGAAAAAATACTTTTTTTTTTTAAATCTGGAGCCAGCAAACATATTTTTCTTATACTTATGGCAGATAAATTGTACCTACGGTTGTGTCTTTGTAGTATCCTTTTCTCAAGATAATGTGTAGCATATACACTCCTCCTTCCTTACTTATATCAGGAATTACCAGTCAAATGCAGGAAACCCAAACAGCATTATGTATCTGTAGAATTTGGGTGTTGCCATCAGCAAAGAAGAGGGTAACCTAAGAGGTGAGGTCAGCCAATGCTTCATAACAGACTACGGGCAACTTCTTTTTAAAGTGGTTTGTATTTTTCGAAGTGGATTTTGGGTGCGAGGGAATGGGAGGAAGAATTACCAGAGAGAATACTTGCTTAAGTTTTGGAAGCTTCCTCTATGTAATAAGTGCTGAGCCATTCAAAAATCTTTCAGATAATCTAGTATACTGATCTTTGTCATAAGAAATCCCAGGGCCTGGGATCTGTCGCAGAAGGTCTTCTCTGGATGCTTAAAGGCTTCCATTTATAATGTTTGTCGTGGTTCTGCTTGTCTCAAGATGACCTGCTTCAAAGAAGATCTTGAGACATTTTTGGTGGCTTTTATGACATTTCATCCAGGATCTTAATTTTGTTCCTGTGTTGTTTTAGAAGAAAGAAAAGATAATGGTGGGACAATGTAATTTTGCAGCACCAGTTTACTTCTGTCATGTAGCACCTCAGGGCACTCAATTATGTTCTTCAAGACAGGAGCAACAGATGAGTAGTCAGTACAGTACAAATGACCATAAATACATTACAGTTGGTTCTTTCACAGAAGCAGATTATAATAGAATTCAGTAAAACCCTGTGTCTCAAACTTAAAAGCCCTCAATTAGAGAAGATTAGCAGTCAGAAGTTGAGTATCAGGATGGTGACTATAGGTAGACATCTTATAGAAAGACATCTGGCAACACCAATGTAGGTTAGCGATCTACTATTACTTCTGATAAAGACTGAGCTAACAGCACATCAGGTAGAGAGTGATGTCATGAGATTGTACTAAAATCCACTTAATGTACGTAATTTTCAGCAGTTATATATTTGGAGTGGTCTAAAGTAGAAGCAGGCATGGAAAAAGTAAGATCCTGCTGCCTAATGCTTTGCACCTTCTCAAAGACACCTGGTAGCAGCATAGTGGAGCTCTAACACTTCCATAAATCTAGCACATTAGCCAGAAAATATAAAGTCATTACAGTCAATATGCGTTTCAAAAACTCAAGGAAAGAATAGGATGGGGTTATTCCCGGCCAGTGTTTGGAAAGATGAAAAAGAAATAACAGGAAGATGTTTCAGAGCTTTTTCAGAACCACAACTCAAAGGAATCATTATAAAGTGAAGAAGTAAAGGCCAGTGTCGCCGCCTTGCACAGAAGGATCTAAAAAGTTTTTGTATTTTCTATCTGTGATTTCATTACTCCTAATAACTCGTTTGCTGATGGAAGGTAAAGAGACACCTGAAATATGGATTTGAGTCCTTTTACTTAAACCTTTATCCCTTTGTCATAGTAGTTTTTTTCTTCTGTAGCCCCATTCATCTGCTCTACTGGAACTTTCAGTCGCACGGTGTTAAAATATGGCTGTTCTAAGCTAATATGCATTAACTTTTAAAAACCTGTTATATACATAACCTATTGTATTAATATAAAACGTTAAGGCCATTTTTTCATTTTCTGGGAATGGCCCATTACATTGTGAGCAATCTACTCTTGCTTTTTTAGAAAAGACTTTGAACTCAACACAAAAGGAAAATATAATCATGTACAACTATAAAGACTGCTTTTTTCCCTTTTGTGCAGCGTAACAGAGGTGGATAAGTAGCATGGTAATGAAGAGATGGACCGTCTTTATTAGCACACTCGGTGAAAGGGTTCTTTTCAGAACTTCAACTTTTCTTATCTTCTTAGTTTTCATGATCTCTATTTGGACTCTTTCCTTTTCTTGACTTTCTTTTAAATATGTCTAACAGACTGGCAAAGCCAAGCCAGTTCATCCTTCTTTCCAAAGAACACTAGATACAAAGTCTAGTGGTTTAGATGCTTCCATAAAAGTTTTTCATATATTTAGAGAAGTACTGCTGCTTGCATTTTTAGAAACTAGTCACATGCATATCTCAAAGTCATTCTTCAATTTCTCCATAAACAAACAACTAAACCTTTGCTATGATGTTTTAATACTGTAGTTAAAGGAAGCTAATGAGATAGGAAGTTTCTTTGAGTAACAAAATAGAACTAGAAATACCACTTAACCCTCCACCCTAGAAATTGGTTAATATAGTAGATTTGTAGAAGACTGTTTGATGATCCCTTGCCCTCTTCTACAATGTGATCTACAACCCTTTTTTTTTTTTTTTTTTTATGTTTCTGTGTTCCTCCTCATGCTCCCTATTTTCTGGTGTTCCTCCTACCCCTTCTAGCTTCAGTATTGTTATATAGGCAGTTCACTTTTAATCTGGCTCAAGTTAAGAAACATCAATAGACTAAAACGAAATGGCCATATGATTGCAAAAAGAAAAAAAAACACCCCTCCAGGCAGTAGAATAAATGAAAACTACCTTTCCTACTGCCATTCTGATGTAGGGGCAAGTATTTCACCATCACCATGTTGAGCTCTTTGCACAGATTTGATGTTGAAAAATATTTCTCCAAAACAGAATTACAAAGTAGACATTTTTGCCAAATCTTACGATTTTTTAAAGAAGTTTTCTTCATTGTTTAAAGTGCTCCTTAGATACAAGCACTACACGCAGTTAAAATAGACTTTTCCCCATAAATTTGAAAAAAAAAAGGAAAACATCTGTTTTCTTTCAAATATACTGTGTTGATTTTTTGGACATTTGAATTCAGGACACACATCTAGAGGTGCTCTATAGTTCCTTTGGAGTCTTCAGCTATATTTGACCAGGTCAGAGAAGTAAAACTATTCTACACTTGATAGTGGTTGGGAAACAACAAGCTGTAACTTGTACACAAATAACACATGTTCAGAACAGTGTAACAAGTCCTGACACGTGGTTATTTCAAACTGCCTGCAAGATGCATAAAATCTTTTGTTAGCTGTCAATTCCTACTGTACTCTTACTAATTAAGCATAGAAGTACATTACTGTGTTGAAGGGATTCACTTTTTGATACAAATACTTACCCAGTATGAGGCTTTCCAAATTATTGTGAAAATTTTTGAAATAATTTATTATATTGTTAAGACCATCATGTCATTTCAAAATAACATATGCATTTGGTTTGCTTCTTCAAAGTTCCAAATTACCAGTCTCTCACTGAGATGCAGGTGTATTGATTAAGAATTATCCAGAAGGTAAAGCAAAACCTTGTCAATTCTCTGCACAGAATCCCTGTTGCTCTTAGAGTTTTCACTTACTGGCTGCAGCCTATGCCAAACAGGTATCAACCTTTTTTGTTAATATTTCAGTTGGTTGGAGGTAAGGCATAAAAGTTAGCATCACTTCTCCACAGGCTGTAGTATCTTTTCTGAGGGTTCAATGAGAAGAAAATTTTCTCAGCCTTACTGTATGTACTACATCTTTTCTGTGTCAAGTGGCAGGAGTTTCTTCCTACAGAAATGAATTTGAAACTGGCAGTTGAGCAAGAAAAGTAACCATAAGAATGTTGATATATTATAGTGCATACGAAAACTATCTTGTTTTTGTCTTGTGAACTGGTGAATTGAGCCTGTACTATCCAAAATTAAACATGTCAATACACTGTGTGTTACATCTATTCACTTACATTTAGAACCCATAACTCTCTCAATTCAAATAAACTTCAGTACTTGCTGCTCAGGCCTTGGCAGCTCAACAATTGGGTCAACAATATCAGCTTCTGTGGCAATCAGCCAGCTTCAGATCCATCTGTCTTTTGCTCCTCATAGTAAGCTTCGCTAACCCAATAAGAAAGCACCGTATATCCTATACTAGTCTAAGCAAGACCTGCGACCCTATGACAAGTACACTGAACATTCAGAAAGTAAGGTGATTGAAAGCAAAGCATGTGGGTATGTTCCCCTTGCTCAGAAGCTTCTGGGAATATGCAATTAGCATGCTACAAAATCTTTAGCACAGCCATACCTGTTGGAACACTGCAATACACATCCCAGGAACAGCAGAGATAACATAGGAACTTTTACAAAGTCTCGTCAGTCATCATATGTCACAGTGTCTGTCTTTGAAATCTCACGTCCAGTTACTTGTCAGAGGAAAATTGATCTCCCTATTGAAGCACAATATGTATAGACTACCTATGTTTTAATTTTTATAGCTAAGAAAACAGATTTTCCTGTGTCTTCAATGCAATAAAAGCACTCCATGTTTAACAATGAGACAAGGCTGAGTGCATCACCAGATCTGAGCTCATATAGTTTCTAGTTCTTGCCTACGATTGGCTGCACAGGTCCTTTCTGGCTATCCTGAGAAAATGGCAAGGATAAAGCAATTAACCCTTAAACCCACTGCTAAACAGACTGAGTGAAGCTGTCACAATGTACTGCGCATTACTTATACAGATGGCTCATTACCAATCTGACTCAGGCACCAGCTCAACATCAGTGCTTTCTGAACGCATCCGACCTCAGTGCTCAGGGTCTAGACCAACAGGTGAGAGATCCCAAGACAGTAGGTTCTCATCTGCCATTGAGCACGCCTTGCATACTGCTCAGATGCTGTGCAGCTGATTTGTTTTGCTAAATTGCTCATGTGCAAACACTTCAGATTTTCCTTCTCTCTGAAACATTTCATTTACATTTTGAGCATCTATTCACAAAAATACAGGACAGTAAGAAAAGGGTTCAAATACAAAGCAAATCACACAGATTTCCAAATGAGAAGGGCTGAAAAGCTTGTAGTTATGTTCCTTTATGAAGATCAGAAAATAGATGATACAGAACTACAAAAAGTAGGTAGACAGATTTGCTACTTTCAATTACTAGTTCCCACAATTTAAGAGCAGAGATGAAACAGAGGAGCTCCATATATTTAAAGGCTAAGTTTAAAACTCATGAAATGTATTTTAGATGCAATATGTAGATAAATTGAAACAATCACTAGAAGGAGATATCTGCAAGACCAATAGATTAGTAGAACTGAAGAAAAAAGAATAAATCATTTGTAAAGGATAATAATAGCCACAAGTACCAAACCAACCATCAGTGCAAATATTAACTGATTGGGCCATAAATCAAAACCCACCTATGTCCTCTTTAAGGTTCCTTTGTATTTTCTCAGAACTACCTACTACTTGCCATTTTAGAGGCTGAATAATGGGCTGGACAAAGCAATGATTTGATGAAGACTGACAAATGCAACATTTCTGTTCCAGAAGAGTCACTAAACAGGCCGATTCCTACATTCATGCTACTTTAGCTTTTCCCCTGAGACTACTGACAAAAGTTATTCTTCCTGGCAAATTTGTTTATTTATTGTGCAGCTTTCAAGATCTTACAGAGAAATGGACTGACTACGTGTATTTTCTTCAACCACAAATAGTAACTCTCATAGACTACAAATGAAAATGGCTACTATCCAGGCTAGGTTAGGCTTTGTAACACTCTGATACAGAGTGAGAAGAGATGAATCAGACTAAATTGTACAGCTAGTTGAACTGCCAAATTCATGCACTGTGCCTCATATTTTTATAGTTGAGAAAAACACCAAGACTTCTCTCATAGTGATTTGTTTAATTTTCTTTATCTCAGTTACAGTGGTAAGTATCCAAATAGGGAAATGAGGTTAAATTTGGCTCAGCTTCTGAAAATTTGAATTTGAATTTATGCTTCAAAGTGCAGCTGCAGTGTTGCTGTGAAATATGCTGCTATAACTGTACATCCACAAAGACAGAAAGAAGTATTTTACATTTTAGTGAAAGATAAAGCTGCTGGCTGAAAGATGACAGGCTGCTATAGCAATGTTGTTTTTTATTGTGCTAAGTATTTACTGTAAAGTAGTCTGTTCACAGCATTTAAATACAGAAATGTTTCATTTGAAATATAAGCTTAGGTAAGCCTTGGATTTAATCATTATAATGACAGGATTTTGCAACTAATTTGGATTTTCATTTTCAGCTGAATGTAATACTATCTTACGAACATGTATTTTATGCAGATTCCCACAGACACTTGTGATACACTCATTTATACTTACTAACTTCTATACAACAAGTAATCTACTTGCTTATTTCTGCGGAGACTATATACAAATTTTGTATAACATTGAACAGTAGCAACAGATTTTTAAAAAGCAACTGAAAAAGTGAATGCGATGTATTTTTATTCCCTTTCTTAAACCTTGTTCTCATTGTCAAGTTATTTTAGTCCATGTAAAGTCTAAGTCAAGTCTGGATGAACACACTAGGCTTGATGCTTGTTTAATATGAAGTCTACTGCAGATGGCATTACATTATACATATAAAGGTAACTTTCTTTTCTTAAACATTCCAATTCTTGGGCCACAAAATAATGTGGTGCAATATGCTCAGCGTAAAAAGTTTTAGATCCCCAAAATTCTGGATAACCAGAAATCCTGTTCTTACTACTGACATGGTTAAATTTTCTACATCACATATGTTAATCAAATCATACAGGAGTATAACTGGGATTAATAGTATAGTTTTTGCTTACTGCAGTGATGACTCTTCGCTAATCCTGGTTGAAATGAAGAAACTGTGCAATAATTTACTAAGCATAAAAATTATTGTTACTGCTGCTTCTTGTAAAGAACATGAAAAAACATCTGGATTTCAAAGCACATAAGTGTGTTAATTTGATATTCTATACCTACTTGTCTGTAAGTAGTTTTCTATGAGTGGGAAAGTAAGTTAAACCTCATATACTTAGTATTTGGAGTTCTTCCTATCTTTTACACACCCACAGAACTGGAAGTATTCCATAACTTAAAAATCAGTCTGAGGTTAAGAAAATAGCAGTTTTACTATTAATATGTCCTGGTTCCAACAGCTCTATATCATCACTGCTTGCTTTAAAATTATATACTTGCGGAGGCAATGCACTATTCTTGAACTCTTTGTTGTTGTTGACTTTGAAATCAAGCTTATTAAGTCTGGAGGTGCAGGAAAAGCCTAGAGAAAGGATTAAAGAAAAAAAGAATAGGGAAAGAAAAAGGAAATATCTACAGGCCATACCGATAACATGAACCCACTGGTGACCATCAACTCGTGCACATACTGTTAGTAAATGATGGAGTACATCAGTACAAAATACCACTATGACAAAACTGTTATTATATTTTATTATAATATTATTATGTATTAAACTCAATATCTGATCCAACTTCCAACCCTAAGTTATTAATTCATAATAAAATAGTTTTTAGTATGTTAAAAGATCTATATGAAAAACTTTGTATATGATTATCAGAAAGAGATGCCTACCTAAACTGAAAACTTGTGCTGAAAGGAAACAAATAGAAACTGAACATGAACAGAACCAGAATCTATCCTTTCAGACACCATACACCCAGGAAATTTCACAACTTACAAGAAAGTTCATGTCTTGGCAAGTTAGGACTCTTCTCAATGAATCATGGAACTGCAGATCTGGAAGAAACCTCCAGAAGCAATTTAGCCCATCCTCCATCCCAGTAGTGGGTTCAGTTTCATCTCTGTCAATACTGACAGGCACTTTGATTATGAACAACCCACAATCTTTCCAGGCAATCTATTCCAGTCTTGCAATATGTATACTATTAGATTTTCTACCTCTTAATATCCAATTTTAAACTTTGTTCCAGTTTATTATTTCTTGCCTTGTGCAAAATAAACAGGGAAAACAAAATACTATTCTCCTTTTTACAATGGCTTTTTTTTTTAATCTTCAAAGACTGTTATCATGTCGCCCCTGGTCCTCTCACATTGAAACCTTCCCAAAGTACAGTGCCCAAAATCAGATTGGTGCTTTAGCTGTGGCCTACACGATGTAAGAGAAAGCAGAAATATTATTTCTTGTGCCCTGCAGCTTACTCTCCTGCTTATGTCTTGCAATTATGTGGCCTTTTTGCTTCTCTTCCCCCCCCTTGTTAAAAGCTTTTCTTTTCTGTTTTGCTACAGTACTTAAATGTAGACTTTCACTAATGCGTGCTAGATATTGTACACTCCCAGGACAAATGTCAGTTATTTTTAAAATGTCAAAAAACAAGTTCTGACTCTAATTTTAACTTTCTACATACTGATTGTTAGCAGCACCACACATGTTGCCAAAGACTCCAGCTGCCTTCTTTTAGTCATTTTCCAAGCAACACATACACTCAAAATGTTCTGATTTGGCAGCCAGACCCTGAATGCTAATATGTAGAACAAAGTGTATTATATATTTATTGTAAAGAACTGTGTTCACACATCTATGGACATGCATATAGGCTTCTGCATGGATGCACATACACAAACAAATCTTATATTCCATCCAGCTGGAAAGTAGAACATATTACATTGTAGAGAATACCAGAGTAGATACACAAGGACTGGAACTTGGCTAGTCTGTCTTATGAAGCCTGCATAGAATCCATTTTCCATTTGTTTTGGTGCAATCTCCTTAGTGCATTTTAAGCAGCTGGAAGTCAACACTACATATTTTGTTCAGCTAGAAGCAAATCTGAATTTAAGTCTTTGAACTCTAACCTCTTAGTTGGATGGTTCTAAAAATACCTGAGTGTGCTATTGGTATATGGGTCCACCGAAACAGCTTTACACAATGTTTTTATATGGAGTTCCCTTAAAAAAAATCTTACTTTACCTGTAACTCAAAAGAAAGAGGTACTGCTTCATTTAAAAATATCATAAATTTGTTACTGATTTTTAAATTACAAAATGGTGTTTATAACTTGAACTGTTAAGTTCTGTGAGCGCTGTCAATAGATTTAAATAACTTTTCCCTTGAACATGAAACGGGTAGATGTGACTCAAAGGTCCAGACTCAAAGAGAAGTGAATTACAGGCAGCTGAGTCCTACATTTGATGGAAGAACTCTTCAAATTCAGAGGCTTAAAAATGCCTGTATTATATACATAGATATTAATATCTAAACTCTTGAAATCAATGGGACTCCAGAAGGAAAAACCATACTTGCTTGGAATAGATTAGTGTAGTAGAGATTAATCAATTTATCTAAACATAACCTTCCATCAGGTGCTACAAAAGTAGACATAACTTCTCTTCAAGGATTTTCTAAAGATGTCTGTATACAAACATTCTGACAGACCTGCGATCAACTGTCACATCTTTAACATTTGATGCATTCTTGAGTATTTCTGGAAGCAGAGAATGGATAGCACTGTTTTAGGCCTCTAGAAGTCACCTAGAGCTATACAACGGGAATACATTACCTAAAAGAAATCCAGATAATCTCTTACGAAAACATTCTTCCAGGATGCAAATCAAAGAAGACTACAAGTGGGTTTAGAAATCTATTAGCCTTATCTGCTGGGAAACTTGGCTATTCAGTCTCTTTTATACTTCTGGTTCTGAGTAATGCTTTCACTTCTGGTCGTCTGAAAACAAATACCCCTGTATATTTCCATGAGATCAGTACAGATGCATTCTCATAGTTCAGTGCAGATTGCCTGACATTCTGCTGAAAGTGTAATTGCTGTATCATCACTGCACGTTCATTGTGACTAAATCCCTATTACCTTTTGAAAAACATGACTCATTTTGAAGGACACAAAAGGTATTTATTGTTGTAACAGCTTCTTGGCCTATGTGGTTATCTCATATCTGAGATTCTGCAGACTGTTTCTGTTGGAAAAGAAGCTAATGATAAGAGCAGAGGATCTCTGAAGAGAATGTATGAAGATCTGATTTTGAGCTTCTAGGAGTATCTGAAACAACAACACTGACCGCTTTTACTTGTAGCTTCACTAGGTTTCAGTTCTAAATGTATGGATTTTTCTTCTAGCTATCATTCTGAAATAGCTGTTGCTATTTCAGGCTGTATTTCATGTTTTCCTACTCTTTTTTTTCCCTCCATTTCTTATGTTTCTCTTGTTCCTCCCTTACACAAAGGTAGATATTTCCAGAAATCATTTCCTCCAGGTGTTTAAAATCACTGCTCACATGTAACTTTGAGTGATTACACAAGTTTGCACTGTTAATTCAAGTCTCTCTTTTTTTAATTTACCTAGAAAATATTTGTTTCAGTAGCCTAATTTAACTTGACAAATGTATGTTACATATTCTGTTGCAGGTTGGAAGAAAAAAGCACCATCTGGACCACCAGCTCAAATCACAAAAATTCAGTCTTCTGTTTCTGTTTCAGATGTTATGCCTCACCCCTCTGTCCAGACCAGAAACCTTGCTATAACATCAGATTCTTTTTGTCCTATATGCAGGTTTCAGATCTGTCTGACAAGTCTATGAATCATCTCTTCTCTGTGCACTGACCACCCATCTGCATAAAACCTTACAAGATATACCTTCAAAAGCATATAAATTCTGGACTCCAAAAGAAAGTGTGGAAAGGAGAAAAATTATGCTTGGGAATTCTCAAGTTACATGACTGAGGAGGGTTTGTGTGAGGCCAAAAATTAGACAGCAATATCTGCAAACCAAGCAGGTTATGCAGATCTAACGTAGGCAAGATCTCTGCTTTATGTCTGTTCTGACCTTTGCATTGGCTTAGGTGTTTCATTGTCATACTGCTTGCTGATGAATACATTCAGAAGGAGTTAAGATGTTTCTTCAGTATTCTTAGATAAGAAACCAAATTTGTGTTTGAGTCCCTTGAGTGAACACCTGAAAGCCCCAAGAGACAACTTCCAGGCAGCTTTCCCTATTTCCCTAGCCATCTCTCAAAGATTTTTCCCTCCATGTTTTTGCTTACACCACTATTCACCTCTTTCTTCTTCTCTATTCCCTTTGCTTAGATCTCACCTGAGTTGGAAACAAATGCTTTAACTCCAAATGTAATCTGGCCTATCTCCTTCCCAAACTCCCACTAAGCTCTAATTACCAGTCCAGTCTCTGGCTCTATCCTTAAATAATCTATAAAGCATCCAAAGCATCTCTTGATCTTTTCTTCTTACCCTGCTTCACACAACTGCCACTAGCATATGCTTCAACACTTGCTGTGCATGCCTTTGTTTCACTTATAGGGAGGCAGAAAGCTGTTCCAAAGATGACCAAGTTTAGATACCCATGCTTTTGTTCCCCAGTGGGCTGAGAGGCTAGGACTTGACTGTGGGAATCACAAAGCAGAAAAATACATTGTACTGATATTTTAAAATGAGACAGTTCAGCCAGACAGTGGCAGTTTCCTCTTTTTTTTCTGGCCATGACTCAGACTAAGCCAGAATTGCAGGATGTGTAATGGAAATTGCAAATTCAATGGCTATAGGCCAGTTAAATTTGTAACATGGTCAGTGAGAACACCCCACTCGTCTACGGGAGATCTATTCTTTGCAAAGCCTTTCTGTGTTTTGCATGACAATAAGAATAAAAACCAGAAAAATAAAAGCTTTTCTAAATGACCCCAAAACCACAACTTTCCAGCATAGTTGAGATCCTGCTGGACAGTGGTAATACTTTTGGGCAACGTGATATTGAAGCTAACACAATGTTGTTGGTTGCTCTCTTCCTTCCCCCTTCATGTCCCCAGTTCAGCAGCCTGTAATTCTAGCACAGATAAATCCCATTCTCAGTGGGATTTTCACCTGAGGATTTCATAACAGTGGTTTTGCAAGGCACATTTGTAGCAAACAAGTGCCAACCGTTCCTCCTCTCCACTGCAGGGTAATTGTGTTACAGTGAAAAGCTTTTAACTGTGAATCTGACTAGATTGCTCAACCCCCCTAGGAGACATTCCTGAAACATGAATTTCAGTCTGGCATGCTGAACACACTGTTCCTACAGCTGCTGCAACTGCTGACCAGAGCCTCTGTAGTAAGAGAGCACTATAAGACAGCAGCAGCAAGGTGAGCCTGAGAGGGTGTGGGAGAAAATGGTGATGTTAAGTGACATTGGTTAAAACCTTCAGCATAGATTTAAGAAGTGCTATAAGATGTAGCAATCCTATATACAAAAACACATTTATTGACTGTCAGTCTGCTGACTACAACTTCCTAACTGCATCACCATTCTGTTAATCAGAAAAATAGAATAAAAAGGACCTTTTCCAGGTTACTTCAAAATATAAAAAAAAATCAATTAAGTTCCATCCTGTCCTATAACATTTTCAGTGATGATCAACTTGGCATTAAAGATTGCCTTTTCTGAACTGTCTGGTTCATACATTTACTTAATGAATATAAGTATGAGAAGGTGCTTATTATGGAGTTAGAAGGTGCTTATTATGGAGTCGCTGTCATAATTTTTATTCATTCTCATAGAATCACAGTGTTGGCACTAAGCTCCTGAAATCTTCTACTTTTTAATCTCGATTCCCTGTCCAATGGAGTTGAAGAGTCCTTAAGTCCTAGTTTTCTTCTGGAAAATAACATCATTCTCTAATTTGAGTGTATAAGGTAGGACACAAAACTCAGATTCTTTTGATGGATATTGATTCCGACCAGCTTTTTATCTGATGCCAATTATTAAGTTCCCATTGTTCTTTCCCCAAACTGAATACACTATCTGGAAATTAGCATTTTAAATGCTATTAGCACAAGTTATGATGCCCTGTGTTCAGAACTCCTCCCTCCCTGCCTTTCTAAGAAAGCAGTTCTAGCAAACCACAGCAAACTTTCTTATTCTATCACCTGTGTACCAGAACATCTGTATGATCAACCTTTACTTCTCTTCAGAAAGAGGTAGGTGCAAATCTAAACAAGCTAATGGGAGACAGGATACATAATAAGGTGATTCATCTCTCTTTGCTCAGCAGACTGAAAAGAAAAACCAAAGATTTCCAAAGCCTTATGACACACAGTCTATACCCTTCACTTCTGGGAATATTTCAAGCAACAGCAATACTTGAGAAAAATCCCTAGAACTGTTTAGCAGCATTTTTCTTGTAATCAATTACAAGGATACTCAGGACTGAATATTGTTCAGACAAGCAAAGCATTCTAAAGCACAGGATTTTGAAGCTGTACTGGAAATTAATGAATAGATAGGAACAGGTCCAATGCACTTACCCATCATTGTAATGTCACAGACTACTAGAAAGTGTTCATCCAAGCTCAGAGGAACACAGGAGTCCCAACAAGCTGAAAGAGAAGATGAGGAAAATGACAATTTGAAACTGGAGTCTACAAAAACAGAAATAGATTATAATAAGGGATCGAGTAATGGAGTCAAAAGCATGGGAAATACTCCAAAATAAAATCCCATGTGAAAGAAATATATTCTTCATAGCTAGACTGGAATCAACTTAGATTGCTATAGCTTTAGGAAGCTATTAAAAGCATGCTGGGTTTTGCCTTGGTACTGTAACTCAAGGAGTACTCCCACCTATCATCCTTGCAAAGAAACAGTAACACTGCATGTGTTTAGAAATGCACGTAGTCTGCCATGGCATTTTTATTTCATACTTTTCTCTGAAAATAAAATCTCACTTTATTTGCTATTTATTTCAAAAGACCTTCCAAGAATACAGTGTAGGTCCCATGACAGGCTCATTTTGCGCTGTTTGTTTTGCACCGTCCTAAACAGCTGTCGTCTCTGGGGCACTGAATGTGATCTGAAGGTGTTTAACTGCATCCTCACCCAACTCAGCTGTGAGATTGAGCAGCACTTCTCCTCAGAGCTCTAACTACCACGAACAAGACATCCTTCACATGTGGGCCAAAAAGTAGCACACAGTGCTCCAAATCTAGATGCAGGGACTCAGGCTATGTGAGGTGTTGCAGTATATAACTGCTAAGGTCTGTATTTCTTCAGAAACCACTTAGGGCATTAGAGTACATGTCAACACAGCAAGAGCCCCAGAATTTAAAAAACAATCTCTTTAAAGCTTTACACATAAAAGACAATTGGCTTTAGAAATTAGATTTTTCTTTTAAGAAATGGGAACTTCTGAAACTTCTTACTGGATGGTCTGAAAGACATGAGAAATTGAAAAATGTGTTTCTTCACCTCCCTCCCTCTTTTCAAATAGGCTTAGGATATCAAGTACCTAAGTTCCAGGCTGTATCAGGAAATCTGCCAGAGCTCATGTTTCTGCTGTTTTCAAGCCTAGCAGGAGAGCCACCCACTTTTCCTCAAGACTGTTAATGGTCACAGGTACAGGCTGAGGGACACGAGCACACCCTGTCAGATGCAACTGCTGCTGACCAGAAATGTAACTTTTGGTTCAATAAGGAAGAGAACCTTCACTGGCCTGAAAATAAGTCTCTGAAAAGCTGCTGGACTGCAACCAAAGGGGAGGACGACAGCTTGGAGAACACTACGCTTATAATTCTCGTATTTCTCATTTGCACAGTTTACAGTTCTTAAAGTTCTGTGTCCTGTTGGCAGGCCTCTCTCCACACTCAACCAAGAAGCAGTCCATTTACTTTGCTTTTATTGAAGCCCTTTTTGCTTATGGGAACATTTAGCTAATAAAGGTAGCTGTTTCTAGTAACCATCATGTTATGTACCTATACGATACCATAGACAAAAAATAGGAAAGAGTTACCCTCACCCACATGTAAAAAAACAATACTGTGAATGGGAAGAGTTATGGTGATAAACTGTACCCTCCATACAAATGTGATTAATACATAATAAGGGAAAGACCTGTGTAAGGTTAATTACAATGCCTCTGGAACATGCATTATTCCAAAAGAAAACAGAATAGCCAAATGCCACTGAGTGAGAGCTGATCAAAATACATGTAGGTCAGCACTAATGCTGTGAGATTGTTCCCAGAAGCCAGGCTAGATCAGGTATCTCATTCTACTGTGTCTCTTAATTAGGTACTTAAAATATTAATTATTTAAATCCCTTTCTAACCAATAGTTGTAACAATTTTTTTTTTTTTTCAGTGAAGCACAAAATGATACCTTTGTGTGATGGGTTTGAGTGACTCATTCAAGTGACGGGTTACTAAGTTATGCACAGATATAAGCCTGTATTTCTGGGATAGTGGTATTGCTTATGAAGCTGTCCTTCTAAACTTCTAAGTAAAAAAACACTCAATTTTATGGCAAAAAAAATGTAATCACTGTAAAAACTTTTTTTTTTTAAAGTTGTTCCTCATCTTGCTCTCCAAATTGTCACACAGCTATCAAACAGTTCTACTAATTTTTGTTGCGAAGATGAACCAATTTCATATTAGCTCTTCTCATTTTGATATATAACATACTGCAGATCAGTGAAATAAAGCAGGCCAAGTAAACCTGGACAGTTAAAGTGGTGGGTGATGGAGAAGCAGATACCAGGTAAATTATATTTCCAAGTCATGAATAACTGAAGCACCATTTGTGGTGCTTGGATACAGTTTGTTTAGTTAGTAATAGAATTCACTGAAAATATTTTAACTTCTACTCCTGACACCTACAAACATGTGTTCACATGTGATCTTATAAACTCAGTAGTATTAAATTCATACCTGATATACCTCTTCACAAGTGAGCAACAAATAGCAATGCCAAGTTGCAGAGTCAACTCTAAACAATGCAATCATGTACAACTAATTGCAAGAAGTTCTCACTGATTATCCCATTTCTTCCTGTTAACACTGCTCTGCCATACACAGAGAAAACACAGCCAATATGCTTGTCAGGCTGGCAGTCAGTCAGGTGGTACTAATGGCCTCACAAGGCTGGTGCTGACTTGAGACCAGTTCTAAATCTCTGCTCAGCCATCCCAGCTTACCGAAAAAGCAACTTTTCCTTCCAACCATACCAATGAGGGCAAACGTGCAGAAGCCTGGCAGATGACTAATGCTCACCAAGTGTTGCAAGGTCTGAACTGAAGGAAATATGAAACCCTGTGACCCTTACTCAGAATAGTCAAACTGCATCTGCTCTGGAGCCCTGTATGGTAAGAATGCCTCCATTTTGTGCTGTGAACGTGTCAGGAGGAAAGGTATGGATAAGATGACTTCAGTCTTGTTCATCTTGAGCTGCAAAATTGGCATGGAAAGATATCTATTCTTAATTCTACTGAGAAGAGTTAAGAGATGAAGATAATGTTGGAATTAGATTGAGTTGAAGTAGCTGGTACACAGAAGATTTGTTTATACTGCCAGCTGAAGTAACTTACTAATTCAGAGTATTTGCAAGAACTCAAAATCTAAATGGAATGAACAGATCCATTGACAGCACACAGGCAAAAATGTATTATCAAAAGGGGTTGAATGACATATCATCTATCACACATTGGCAGTACTCAAATATCTCCGACATTTTAAAAGTTCTGATACTATTTCACAATTCAAAGAGTTGCATTCAGCACAGCAGAGTTCTGTGAGATCATATTTTGAAAATCAAAAAGGGCCTAACCATCATGTTTAAAATTAGTTGTAGCTTATCTTCAAAGGTCACATTTACATTTTTATCTGTAAGCAGAAACAGTGAGATTTACTTAAATAGTTAGTGAACTTGTGACTTAAACAAACAATTGCAAAAACATTCTCAAGCCTTCTTGGACTATGAGTCGAGTTCCACATAGTTTTGCATAATGAAATTATGACCTTATAAGCCATGATAAATTCAGTATATTTACTTAAAAATATTTTAGCCAGCAGTGGAAGCTCAGAAACTGGAACTACCACTATAGGTAACAGCGGATTAATCAGTGGCTGGTAGAATCTTCTACAGCTAAATTTGTTATATTCACCCTGGGAAACCATTATTAAAGATACATTAAAAACACCAGTGAAGATCACCAACAATTGCTCCTTTCACAAAGCGAGTCATTCCAAATCAGTCAGTACTCCTGAAGCCACATATCTATACTCACAATGCAGGATGCATGAAATCTCACATACATTTCTTATCCTTAAATATCAGTATGTTTTTTCTACTCTTCTGAATACACAAGTAGTTCTATAAAGAAAATTGTTAAAGAGCAAGTATGCAGTATAGAGAATACCAAGAATTCACCATGATTTTTCAGTCTTAGTAGTTTCACCATTTCTTAACCTGATAGTTGACAATTTTTTTTTGTTGGCATGGAAGTGATAATCATTACATGCCACCTTTACAAGAAGGGTGCTTTTGGCTGTAGTTAGAGATGACTGTTAAGCAGTTTTTTGGGGAAAATTTTGATCTCTACTAATATGCTTGCAATCATTGACAAGAAGTTAGTTTACTATCTCTACCTTTTAGGTCTGGCTCTTATAAATTGGATAATAACAACAGACTTCTCATTGCTATTTTCATAGCGATAATACAATACCAACTGGAAATAGATTACAGAAAGTCTAAGGGAAAATCCATGATCACATAAAGACTGCAGCATATGCACACTTGATTATCCTATTCCACTGAAATCCAAGGAATTCTACAAGACTCTAATGCTACAAATGTGTAGGAATTTTCAGAAATGAACACTAAATGTAAACTGGTTTGTCTTGTTTTAAAATGGTGTTAGATCTTTCTCGACACTTTAGAATAATAAAGTAACAGTGTCTGGCTTTCAATAATCTATCAGTGTTCTCCATTTTTCTTGTTTTCCTCTTATCTGCAGAAGCCTCATATCGAAAGACTTTCTAATCCTGCTTCTGGAGGTGGGAGGGAAGGTTGTTATTTATTCTTTCCTCTGGTAATTACCAACTCATTTTCCCAGTGACAGCCAAATCTCCCATACCTCCAGCAAGCTATTGTTCAGTGACTTGTGAGCCAATAGCTGTATTTGTCTTCAAAAAACTCTGATTTAATTTTGTCTAATTTCTCCAGTCTAAGAAGATTTGCTATTTTTCTTAGAAACTGAAAAAGCCTGGTTTCACAAATGAAGGGAGCTATTTTCAGATACTTTGTTTTGAAGAGGATTTCTGGAATTCTCAACTTAAGCTTTCCAACACATTTCCCAGTCAGATGGTCTTTTCATTTCTGTTTTGATACTTCTAAATGAACTGCACAGCTATGTATTTATTCATCAGTCTAAAGCCAAATTTAATTATATTCATAGAGTGAAGAATAAAGGCCTGGACCATGTGCACTGGTGAATTCAATTCACTTTGCAAATTGTTTTTATGGTAATGTTGGAGAAGGTAGTACATACTTTGCAGTAGTAGGGACAGGGAAAACAATTCTGTCTCTTGCAGTGGAATGTTAAATAGCAAAAACATTCAAAAAAATAATACAATATTTCTACGAAGCAGCACTAGGGTCACTTAACTGATTAGGTCACTTGGCTACACCCGTGAACTAATTCACGTTCAGATCCCTTTTTACTTGAGATACAAGAAACCTGAAAAGCTGTTTTTAAGACTGCACATAAACCCTACTTTGTATACCATGAGAAAATGAAATTAGAACAATAAGAATGCCTAAAACAAAAGGTGATAACAAATTTCTAAACCAAGACACAGTTAAGAGTTAAGATTCATACTACACATAGGGCTACAGCTTGATACATCCTCACTAGATAAAAAGGAGAGGAGGGGGGGGCAGCGGCTGCTCCCAACTCCTCACAGAAAAGTATTAGAAGACATACAAATCTCATAAGCTTCTTGCACTACAAATGAATCATGAAAACAGTACTTCCAAATCCCTTTTATATAGCATTTTACAATTGCAGTGTCTGCTAAGGCATAAAATATTCTTCTGCCAGAAAATGAGCATAATTTTCATAGATTGTGCTTTCAAAATAATTGAAAATGTGGAGTACATTAGAGCATAATACTAGTTAAACTGATTTCACGTTTTAGCAGTTGCAAGTGCAAAAGCTTCATGCAACTGTACAATTCATATCTAGGACATCAACTATCTTCTAGAGATTTTTAGTAGTACAAAAGTGCTGGTAGCTTCCGTACCTGCAAAGTAGATGTGTTCATATTTCTTGTATTTAGCAGCCCCAGGGTGCTGATTTACAGATTCCATTTCACTTTCTCCAAAGCCTTTAAATAATATCCTATGATTACACTTACTTGATCAAAATTAAGAATTTTGTACTTGTGCCTGCTAGGAATATATAGCAGGTATGTGAAGTAAAAAAAAAGGCTGATTACTTGCTGGAGATTTTTTAATACTGAGTCTACTGTGCTAGTAAAGTACACAGCTTATAGAGGTGGAAGTTTCTCAATAACTGTGTGAGAGATATTGTCTTTTAGACTCACTACCTTATAAGTAATTAAGGTCACTATTCCAGACCTGAGACAGGAATTCATACGTGCATGAAGCACTAATACCAGAACTCCAACATCTCTCCAAAATAAGCCACTATCATAACGTCTGTGGAGGAATACATCTTGATCAATTGTGATATTAAATTTTTTTTGTAAAAAAACACCATAAAATAAGCTAATGCCTGAAAATACATAGGTGAGAAACAAGTGCAACACTGCAGCATTTTTGTACAGATTTCATCCTGCATTGTAGTGTGCCTCCTTTCCTTCTTGCTCAGCACCTTTAAGCAGCATTCAGCATTTTAAAAAGATCAGGCAAGAAATCCAGGGCTAGGATTCTATTTCCATAGCACTCATAAATGGCAGCTGTAAGGCAAACAAGAAATATCAAGTTACCACAAGTAGTGCCTTTTTTCTTACTGAAAAGACTCCTTCCATATTCTCATACAGTAAACTTTAAGGAAAAGCACATAAAAGAATTTTTTTTGCAGTATTCCTTTGGCATGGCTAAGAAGTACTTAAAGTACAGCAGATGTGCTTCTCCTGTACAATGAAAATGAAATCTTTTCTAACATCTGTTTAAATATTTTTATTTCAATACATTTATTGCTGTAATTGGATTGTGGTATGTTATCCTTAGTCTTTTCTCCCAGAGAAAAAGTAGCCCTATGCAAATTCCAAATACTGAAATGTTTTACAAGATTATAATTAGATTACATGCTATTTCTTGGCTTATGGAGAGCAAAACCAAAAAAGTCTTCAAAAAATAAAAATTGTTACAATTCACATATTTCACTAGTTTGTCTGCTAGGAAATAGCTCCAGTGTTTTTGGTGGATTTGCATAATGCATTCTCAATAGAAGGACACTATAACTTCATCACTTTGAGAGAAGCTAGAGTAAATCCACTCCTCTGCCAAGTTAAAATGAGAAGGGTTGGTGAGAGGCAGCGCACGCTTATGCGGCGTACATACTTCACTTCTGAGAAACCTTATCTTAAAATCTAAAATATTTTACAAGAGCTGCTCCAAAAGTAATGCCTGCTATTTTATTACATTGACCTGTGAAGGCAGAGACAGATGTTAGTGGCATGGCAGTAAAGGTTGAAGCTTCCTGCCAATATTCTGTTGCATTTTGTTGCTGTGTGACAGATTGCAGCAGAATAGCACATTGACAAGGAAAAATGCAATACCTGTACTCTTACCCACACTGGATTCACCCTAGAGAAGACTTATTACGCTGTGTCAAAGGCACCAAGACTAAAAAAAAGTCTCCAAACTTTTTAAAGATGCTGTTCAGGAAGCATGGTTTGGCAAAGGCTGGCTAACAAACTAGTAAGAGTTTGAGGGTCTAACTTGCTAAGGAAATGCAGCTTTAGTCAACGAAAGCAGAACAAGAAAGCTAAAAATCAAAGTGTCAGAAAATGTTAGAATGGAAAAAAAACCCTGACATTTCAGAGTTAAGTTGTGGATGTGGAAGGATAATACAGGCTGTCAGTAACTGTATAATTTTATCACATCTTTCCCTCTACAGGAACAAGTCCAAATACCTTACTATTGATGAGGCATAAGGTCAGTGAGATGGTGCTTCCTCACTGTGTTTCTTGGGTATTCCTTGAAGCCTTACTTCTGCTTGATGTCTAAGACAACTTTGTCCCCATTACTTCCCCAGTAGTAACTTCATTTTTCTTTATCTGCGTGGAATTTTCTAAATGAGATTCTGCTCTATCGTCCTTGAGAAATTCAGATCCTGTATAAACTCGGATTCAGTGAACTTCTGACCCAGCAATCTCTCTTCCTTCCAGTCTAGTGCTCACCTCTTACTCTTTTTGCGCTAGTCTCTCATTTGCTTTCTGTCTTAGCTTTTGTTTGTCTACTCTTCCCATCTTTCCCCTATGAAAGCAGCGTTAGAAAAAATAGGCACTTCAAGATGATTTAAAAGCTGCTGTCAAGCATGAATGTTGCTTATTTCAGGAGACAAGGCAGAATCTGAAAAGGGAAATCTTTCTCCCATCAGGAAAATCAGAACACTGAAGACAACAGAAAACTCTCGTAAAGATTTGCTCTATGTTATCCACTTAAAGCTTTCAGATTTTTGTAATTTTTCTTTAGAGCCACTATGATTTACATGTGAAAAAACATTCTTCAAAATATTTATTATATTTATGCTTGCGCAGTGTAATCATCATTTTTCATCTACTCAGATTCTTTGTACACAGGTGGCACCTCATCATCGCTGTTTGACCACAGGGCTGCTATGGCTGGGATTCCTGTTACTCAGCTCAACATTACATTTTTTAAGCTACCAAGTGCCAACTGTTTGTACCAGCCAGAACTCAGCCTGCAGCCATGGCAGTTTCTCTTCCCACTTACCAAATGGCTCACTTTTGTTTCTTAGCCAGAATACATTATTACATTACATTGTCTATGATGTATTCACCCATTCTTCAGCCATTTGTTCTGACTTATTTGCAACCAGATTTATTGTAAGGAGCATTTAGGAAACTCTGAAAAGACAACTCTAAACATTACATAAATCTGAGGAGAACTGTGTCACTCCTACCACATAAATAATTGTATTTGTCTTTCTTTTACTTGCCTAATTTCATTGTTTGTTTTCATGGATGTGTGTTGGTGCCCCCATCTGGATCTTAGAAAAACTAAGTTCGCAGCTGTGTGAGCCAAACCTCGCAGAAACATGTTTACTGTAAGGAAAGTACAGATGCATGGAAGTGACTCAGAAAATAATGTATACATGTGTACTGTCACATCCAGAGACTAAGCTCTTTACCTATAACAGGTTAGGCTGCACTGTACAAGTAAATATAGAATAGTGAATGCTTTCATTAGACTAGTCATGTGATACTAATTACACTCCTGTCCATAGAGTTGTGAAGAACGCTGATGTAAATGAAAAAGCTTTGACAGCAATTACCTGAGAAGTACAGCCTCAGACTTGCAGAACATTCTTAACTTCCACTGAAAGAATTTATGAAATCAGTGCTTGCACCAAAATAACTGACAAGTTTTATCTGAGCTCACTTTACAGAACTGGACCCACACTCATCTATCTTCTTGACAGAAAGAGCTCATAGAAAACTAGAACTTACAGAATATATTAAAGATTTATTTATTTTTAAACACAGCAGATCATGTCATTATTTCATGTAAAGGCTAGTTCAGTGCTCCCATTCTGTAGAACTTTTCAATAAAGCTTGTTAGGAGTGTTTATTTCATGCTGCTGATAACATTTTACACATCTTGATTTCACAAGCAAGGAATCAATAGGACATGGAAGACTGCTTGCTTCTGTCTAGAAAACAGCAGGCATTGAAAGAAATACAACTAGAGAGGGAAGATTATACAAATCCTCCGTGAAACACAGGTAGGAACTTTATTTGCTAAGAATTTTAGTACTGTGTCCCTTCTTCTCTTGAAAAGCTCTTAATTCTAAGGAGAGGTGTGGCAGATTTTCTGTGTGGCCACTCAGCTAGATAGAGTATTACTGAGATTTTGTCTAAAAATTATCATGGAGGAGCCCATAGAGACTGCAGTCAACTGATTTTATATCACATCTTATGACTAATACAGAAATAAACAGACAAATCTGAACACTGCGTCAAATAATGCTTAAGTACTTCTGCTTTAATTTAACTACAGTTGTGAAAAGAGTATTTTTAATTTCTGGAACTGACCGCTAGGAAAAAATGAGGAATAGATTTCAGATAAAATAGATTTCCTACAGTTATCAAGTAAGGCAAGATTAAATTTAAATCTAATTAATTTAGCCTGAAAAGAACAATATTATTAAAATAAAGCAACTAAGGATCATCTATACATTAGAAATTTTTTTGAGCTGTCATCTATAAGACAGTAAGCACTAGAAAGTTAAATGCACTACTTTACTCCTAGGAATTCTCAGGCTCTCTCTCAAATTCTACCCAGTAAAATGATAGAAACTAGTTACTCAACAACTCACAATAGCTTGATGACTGTAGCAGCAGTTGCAGTGAATTTAGGGGCAGGCCATGAATTAATGCTCTCCTTGCTCAGGAGTGTATTCATGCCTGTGTAGCCAAGAGCACTGACATTAAATTGTGAAGAGAGAACTCAGACTAAACACTTATAATTGCATTCTCTTGGGCAAAGTATCTTACTGATACTTATCAGGAAATTCCTTATGTTGTCCTGAGCTGTGCATACAAAGTTCAGGTTAAAGCCACTATGTTAGTATGTGTGTAGACCTAAACACTAATAAGTTAAAGGAACATTTTTCGCAAAGCATCACATCTTCAGAGCACTGTTCTTCATCAGCTAATTAATCTTTACAATACTTTTGTGAGGAAGTTAGAATATCAGTAGGCTTTTTCCCCCTGTGAAATAAGAACATCAGATTCCGCCTTGTATTCCCAGCCCAACTATATAGATCTTGCCATAAGGAGGGAAGTGCACTAAGCAGAACAGACCCATTAATTCCCCTGCTTACCCAGTTATATAAGACTAGAACAATTCAACAAAAAACAATAAAGATCCCTATTCAAAGAAAGTAGTAAAGTAAAAAATAGGAAAGTTATACATATCCATAATCATGTCAACATTAATAATTTGAAGCACTTGTCTTACTGTGTGGTTTCTCCAAATCTTTTTGGTGGTGTTCATCTCAGGATATGTGCTCAGATTTCAAGCGCCAAATCAAATGAGCATCTGGTAAAAATACCCATCTACAAAACAGGCTTTAATATCAGCCATCAAACAAGAATGTTTATACCATTTTTGTGCAACATGCTGGTAAAAATGTGCAAGGCAATGACTGCTGCATCGTGTTTTGTTAATGAGAAATGGTATCACAAGCTTTCTGTAATTCATGCTACAAGTTTTAGCTAGTGTTATTTAAAGAGGTATAAAACAAATGCAGCCCTCCCTGTGCTGGACCTTACTATACTACAAATAATACATCTTACAATCACTAGGAAGCACAATACCAAATTAGCACAGTAAAATGATGCATAAGCATCACTAATTTAGCGATCTTTTATTTAAAAAGTAAGGTATTTACAAACTTGTACATATACCACAAGCCCAGCAACCTCTTTAAAGAAATCAGAAAACAGTTCTGGCCCTGCTAAAGACAACTGCAAATTGCCAATCAGCTTTGAATAGCCATGAAAATGTACATCATCATTTCACTTAAACATCATCTCAGCTCTGCTTTCTCTACCTTGAACCTGTGTTTGAGCTACACCTTCTATACAGGACATTATTTTCTTCCTGGTACATATATATCTCACATATCTGTTTTGTTGCTGCTACACTGAGACCTTTTCCGGAATACCATAGAGCTATCATGAGAAGCATGGCAGCAGGGGCTCCTGAACGATAGGTGAAGGGGAAACGTGCCCCGGTATTTACGAAGAAGGAAACTGAATAGCTGTCCTAAGTCAGCGAAGAAGATAGATGCAAGAGAGACAGATAATAACACAGGAAATTCACTTGGAAAGGAAGTCCTTACTTATGGGGAAAAAAAAGCCTTTGCTCTATCATTGCGTGGTTTGTTGAAGGATTGGCACAGAGAAAAGAAACAGTTTGTTGACTTGACAACAATCTTTAATATACGTGCCAGTTTTGATTTTGTACATCATGTCTTATGCAGCATCATAGGATACAAATACCTGAAGAAATCATACATAGGTATCTGTTTCTAGCCCACTAAATGCTGATTACTTCTTTGAAGTCAATACATGTAACATTTTTACAAATAAGAATATATTTTTGTTCTCACAACCTTAACTATACAGAACGTGGCACTATTGGATTCTAAATCTGCATGTAGTTCTGTTAGCTACATTAATTTTACATCCTGGTCTTGTTTGATACATTTAACTTAAACACTGTTTGATGTAGAATTTACATGCTTACTTTTAGCTTACGTAAATTAATTCAGCTTCTGAAGAGAAACATAAAACATGCTTACAATTAGCTTAGGCAACCAACTTGAGATTCCTCCAGAGAAAGCAATACTTGACTATTTTAAAACTGGTAGAGCCAGCTTTATCTTCCCATTTCCCAGCTGTATTTTAAGAACAAAAATTGCAGTCAATACCTCATGTTATCAGTTAAATTCACTTGACTTGGACAGGCCAATTAGAAGAGCCCTGAAGTCAGGCAATATTTTGTCAGACACCAGAATCAGGAGAGTAGCAGGAAGCCTGTTCTTTCCCATAGGTTCTCATCTAAGCATATATGAAAACGCAATACCAGATAACCACTTCTAACTAATCCCCTCCAAAAATCAACCATCACAATCTAGTCAAACAAACAAAAAAAAGATTTGCTTACTTGACCCAAGGAACACAGCCCCTTGAATACTCCAAAAGAAGGGATCTTGAGGCAAAGACCCTTCCTTTGTGGCAGCCAGCCCTTAAATGAGGCTTAGGGAGGGGTGGAACCTGGTTCCATCCCTTCCGGTTGCACAGGTGAATTGCTTTCACCTGTGATCCCAGGGATGGCTCTGCCTCTTCACCAGGTGCTCAATGATTGGTTCAGGCCATGACTTAGTAATTCCCAAATAGAAGACAAATGGCCAGAACTAAGGATTGAGCTTTAGGAGATTCTGTGAGAGTTTTCTCTGAAATGACGTTGTTCTGGTTTGCTAGTTGCTGTGATGCTAATTGGTAGCTTATGGATTCTTATTCTATTAAAACAATAGTTTCATTATTATATGTATAATCCCAAGCTACTATAGAAAACAAGACAAATCTTACTGTTCTTAGTTTTAACAATGTTACTGCAGTTGCTTGAAAGTTCCTAAAGTTCTTGATAGAATCTGTAGCGTACAGAGTTCAATCTTCAATTTTAATCCTTTTCTGTACTGTTACTGTGTAATGCACGTCTTAACAAGTAAATACATTTAGCTGTTTATTTTGTTTTATTTTTCCAAGTTCTAATGACTATCGCTTAATCTTTTGGATCAGGTTTTTCATAGCAGGTTCCTGTTTAGGAGAGTTTATTTTTTTTAGTTAAGATTTTAACACGAGCTCTTTGGCCATATTCAAGTAAAACAGAAAAAAGCAAGAGAATGAGTATTTGTATTGGCGAGTAAGAGCAAAGAAATAGTCAAGGTATGAACTGCCTTATGTATCATAATGCACAAAACAGTTTGAGCCCCATGTTTTCTGATTCTCGGTATTGAAGACAGCTTGAAGACTGGCTGATTTCTGGTTTTCTGTGTGGTTCCTTGTAAAATGTGGAAAGGTAAGAAGTTAAAAGGCCATTTCATCTTTCAGATGGCAAATTTCCATTTCTCAGCAGCAATCTGCTTCAGAAGCAGCTGCCATCCCAAATATTTGGCTACGTAATCAAGCCTAAAAAATTAGATTGCATAAAGTCCCATTAGCCTTCTGTTCCATCAGGAGAAATTAAATCTGAAACTTTATTTTGGAGTTCTATTACTGCTAAAAAGAAGGATCTATTTCTGAGAAATGTATTTTCATACCAGCGGTCATTTTAATGATGTACAGTCCTTCATGTTTTCTGGAGTGAAATTTTGCACAACACATAGGGAGATATAGGTGAGACTGAGCATGAGTGCGTTTTTGGACATTAACAATATTGGATCTCAAATACTTTTGGGGAGATAATTTCTATTTCCCGTGAATGTGTAGCTTAGAAATGTAATGAAGAATGGGCATCATGAAGCACCCAGAGGAGTTATGGGCCTTAAACTAATGAACCACGCTTCAGCATTTTACTTCTAGCATATGCTCTTATTCACAGGTGAATGGGCACTTGACCTCATTAGCATCAGGCCAGTACTCTCAGATATGTTTCCTAGGGTTGTTATGGTCTGAGTTTTTCAAAGTCACAGAATATTCTGCACTATTTGACTTGTCATTATACACACACACACACTGCTTATTTGGTACTTTGTGTACAGAACATGTACTGAGCTGCGGTCAGGTTTCAGTAGTCAGGAGGTCCTAATGTTTCTGTGCAGATGGTTTGATCAACAAAGGCTAATATTTGAATCAATAAAATATTTATTACCTGTTTCATAAGTTTCTGTCATCTTAATCAGAAAAGCACATAATCCAAGTACCAGAGGTATATTTAGGCTGACTGCTCTAATTGCTCTCCAACTGAAACACTTCCAAATGGAGTACGGATATACTCAAAATTCCTTGCGAACTCTGAGCCTGTCTAGCTTGCACAATCCACAGAACACTAAAGTCTTCTATGACAATTATTCCACAAAATGGTAAAAGTCTGAGCAGTGTCTGCATACTGCCTGCCCACCCAGGTAGACAGCTGAGCAGTACCTTCTTCCTGTCTACATGCACTCCATTCTTGAACCCAAAGAATTAGCAACTGCAGGGGACTATCCCAGGGCAGGAAGGTTGCTTGGTCAAAGGTACATTCGTGAGCACAGATTTTACTGGTTTCAACCTAGGAGAATATTCCAAAGGACTTGCACTGCCACACTCACACTGTTTTCATCCAGCCATACGTTTACCTAGGAAATATCCCTCCTTGATGCTTTTTATGGAGGCCTAGCCTGTCCTCTAGCGGTTGGGTCATTAATCATTATGCACACATGAAAGTACTTTACAGAGGTGGCTTAAAGGAACACTAAATAGTTGCAGCATCTGTGGTGAGCTTGCTGTTGCCATGCACAAAACTGCTGGTACTGGTATGTGTTACGCTGTTTGTCAGTGAAACATTATCCATGAGAAAAGATAAAAAGGCCTTTAGCTAGGAGTGATTGCTGTGCTCTTTCAAAGGCCTGACGTCATTTAAGAGAACTAGCATCTACTGCAGTTTAAGCTGGGTTGAGGGGGAAAAGAGCAGTAAGGGCTGCCCTGTGTGATTGTTCTGGAAGGAAAACCATAATTATGCGGAATAACGTGATGAATATTTTATAATGGAAGTACAAAACTAGTGATTCACTTTATTGATTCACCTGTAATGAATGTATCAATTTTCCACCAGTAGATTGATTGCTCAGATGCAAGAATTTCTCATATTTTCCCCAGGGACTATCACAAAGTAAGAGCTGCAGCTTTGATCTCAAGAACTGGCAGTCTCCTCTATTCCTCTGGCATGCATTCACCTCAATTATTTTAAGACAAAATTGGCTTTTGTGGTATTCTCTGTGCTCTGCCAATTTCTTAGCCATGTCCTTTCAGCACAAGAGATTTCTAGGTATGTTTCCATAGATTTTTTTCATCATTTTGTTCAGTTTGCAGACAGTAACATTTATCCCTGTTAAAATGCTGAAGGAGCTGTGGCAGAAATGAGATTATTAAAGGCACATGTGAAATGTAAAGTATTGCATGTATGCAAGAAAATGACACTTGGTTCAGCAGAACAGAGGGCAGAGAAAATAGCCCATGGAGAACTGTGGAAATCACTAATATCAGTATCTGAATTAATCATTTGTGTCCCCACTGTACAACAGAGAGGAGCTATCAGCCTGCAGGAAGGCACTGTTTGAGTGTTACTTTCCTGTCATCTGCATGTAACTCAAAACATCCTGCTGAGATTCATGTGGCTTCCTATCCTTCTCCCACACTGCTCAAGGCAGGTTGTGTTGACTGTAAGCTCAAGCTTATGGTTATACACAAATTACATGGGAAGATACAATCTATATCCTGAAATATTTTGCAGAAAATATTTCACATAGAGCTTTGCAAAACCTGGCAGCCAGGGAGACCTGCAGCTCTGCATTCCTTCCTCTGCTGATCATTCTTTAAGTCACACGTGCACTTCACCATCCTCAAAACACCTCTGTCTTGGAGGCCACAGGAACACAACTGAAGGGAGTGGATGGCTTTCACTGTACACTACACTCACCTTTCTCCTGCCGTGCGCCACGTTTCTTCTAGCTGTTAAATCCTATTTGGATCGTATTCACCCTGATCCTTTTTCACCTGCAATAAACCAGAGCCTTTATTTTCATGGCAAATGACTGGATGAGCACCACAGGCTGGAAGAAGGCTTCAAGAGAAAAAAAAAACCTGAAGCGTGGACTGCACCTTCTTTCCAGCTAGTGTGGGTTTACCACCGGGGAGAAGTCTGGAGAGCAGCTGAAATATGCTTGAGCAGCTTATTTTAACTAAAAGCCGTATGTTTTCCCACTAACCCTGTCAAGGGCACCTCTGGTGAGGCAAAGGCGAGTTGCCGGTAAATCGGGCTCAAGCGTGCCTACCGGGGAGCTCATAGAGGCTCCTCCGTTCACACCTGGCTTTCCCCTCCAGCTCCGGCCCGAGGGTCCCGCCGGGAGCCGCTGCCCGGCCCGCTACCTGCCGCGCTGAGGCGGCGGGCCCTGGGCGAGCCCATCGCGCGGAGGAAGGGAGGGAGGGAGGGAGCTTGGGAGCGGCGGAGGACGGACCGAGCGACCGGCGGGGAGGGGGGAGCCGCCGCCGCCAGCCGGGTGCGCGGCGACCCGATCCCTGTCCAACATGGTCGCCGCTCACACCTCCCATTCCGCGTCCTCTGGCGAGTGGATCGCGTGCCTGGATAAAAGGTATCGGGCGCGTTCACGGGAGCGGCTGCAGGGGGATGCTGCGTGCGTGCATCCTGCCCCTGTCTGCGTGTATGTATGTGTGTGTGTGTGTGTGCGCGATGGTCCTCCCTGCTCCCCATCAGGAGCTGCCTTACATAAGGAACGGGCAGGTGGGAAGCAAAATGCCCGGAGGAAGACGAGCCGGGTAGGGGGGGAAAAGCAGAACGAAGGGCTCGGAACGCTCCCGGCAGCGAACGGGATGGGCAGCCCCCGGGGGAGCCGCTCCGCGCCAATGCCCGGAAAACGGTGCACGTGGCGCAGGAGAGGGAACGCCAGGGCGGGGAAGGGACACCGGGGACTGGGGCTGCCGGGCGAAGATGTGCCATGCCCGCCATGGCGGGCCCGCCGTGCTCGCGGCTCCGCGCAGCGCCTCACCTCGCAGCCCGGCGCATCACCGCACAGCTCCGCGCCTCTCCTCAGCGCGGTGCCTGTCCCAGGCGCCTCACGATCGGGCGGGAAGGGCTGGGCGCCCCGTGGCGCGGGGCTGCCGGCCGTAGGAGGATGTGAAGGGAGCACGTCCGCCCCGAAAGCTCCTGCAGGGGTAGCCGCCTCCGGTATAGAGGCCAGTGGCCATCCCGCACGGCTGAGCCAGCTCCAGGCTGTCAGCCACCACCATCACCAGGTGCATGCAGTTTAAAACTACTGGTAAATAATTTTATTTTTAAGAGAAATCCTTGCTTTCCCTGAGTGCAGAGGAAGAAAGTGACTCCCACAGCACACAGGTGTACAGTGGGTGGCTTGAATGCCCCATGCTGTATTGTTACCGTTAACACTTACTGGGTAAGTTCAGAATGAAGCCATTGCATTTCCGGACACTCACCGCATAGCCTAGCAGAACATAAGAGAAATGCAGGCCACAGCCACACGGTGCAACTCAGAGCTCTAGAGTTGGCTGGGTGCCGAGGCAACCAACCTCTGGCACCAGGTGTAAACAGCCCCTATGCGCACAGAAAGAAACATCCTTGCATCAGTTCTGCTTTTCCAGGTGACTTCCTGGTGTTCTCAGGACTGCACCACCAGGAACGTTCTCCTTACTCCCAGCAGCAAGCTGTGAGGGGCTGAAACTCGCTGCTACTGAAACACTCTCCAGTCAGCCTCCCCAGCCCCCACCTTTGATGCATAACTTAAAAATAGCCACAAACCTCTTAGAGCTTAAGCAATGCATGTAAGTGTTGAAAGCACTCCAGATGTCAGCACAAACAGAAGTGATAATGGCAACCCAGCCACAAATAAACAGTGAAGTGGAGGGCCTGATTCTTCATTCTAAACTGACACTGCTCAGGTGTGAAGAAGCAGAGTGTAAACCCCAGCACTTCAGCAGTACCGTCACATTTCTCAGGACAGTTAAATGCAACACATGGTAACTCAATTGTGAAATGAAATTCAGGGGCTCACGCTTAATGAAAAGTGTAGCGTTGGGTTGGGAGTGTTATTTCTAGGAAGTATAAATGAGGATCTTGTTTAGGAATCTGCTGATTTGATGTTGAAAGTCTTTTTCAACCTAAATGATTCTGTGATTCTCTATATATGTATATGTAAAATGTTATACTGACTTTTGTAACCTCATTGGAGCTGTTAAGATGAAACTTTTCTTTCCTTTCTGTGAGTTCGTATAATCTGGTAGCACCTGATAAGTGGAAAGAATCAAATCCAATTGTCCTGAAGGATTATTTATTACAGTCCATCTTTACAGAAGGCAACCTAGATGCAGAAGAAACCCATGGTGGGAGACAGTGCAGGATTCTTCCTAGACCCTGCTGTACTTTGTTTTGTAATCATAAATTACATATGCATACTTTCTGTTTTTCCATTAAAAAAAATATTGTTAAAATTACATTGGAAAAGTACTGTAGGCATCTAAGCACTATTAGATAACGCACTTTAAATTAATTCACACATCTGTATTTTTTTCCTATAGATGATCAACTTACTCATTTGAGTTATACAATTTCTACCTGTTTAAAAAATCTTGAAGCTTCTCTAAGCCAGGTGTGGATTCTGCAAATACAGGATCATTTAAGGAGTCAATCCTCTGCAGGAAACCACGTGTTTTTATTTAATACTTAGGGTACTTTTAATGTGTTTCAATTAATGAATTTATACAAATGTATTTCAAAAACTGAGGTACTTTACATGTATTTGCTGAGGCGTTCATAAAATTAATGTATCTGTATGTCATATACATGTATATGTAATGTGGATTATCCAACTTCATTCTTTAAGAAAAAGGACAATTCAGCTATAAATGGAAATAGCAAAATGCATAATGAATGGTTATGATGCAGTAAGTTTTTCATGTACAGTACTGATGTATTTTGTATACATTCTTCATGTTTTTCCAAAGTCACATACTGAACTTGACCTACTATCATCTAAAATGAGAGCACACGCATAACAAATCAAGAACTTCCAAAACGTTTCAGGCAGAATGTTATTACTGTGTAGGGTACTGTATATAGGCTAGAAACTCTGGTGCTTCAACCATGCAACTTCCATATGTTATTACTGACATCAAAGCCAAAGATCAGCACTTAAACATCAAATACATTGCACAGGATGAAGTCACAAGTGAAGACATAAGGGAATACCAAAAGATCAGAAAACTGTGCACTGTCTATATTTGCAGGACAAAGAGATGATTTGCAGTGAGCAACCATGCATCTTGCTTGTTCCTGGAGATTAACTAATATTTATTTTCAGGAAACCAGTCTTTGTATCCTTGAAGTAAGGAGTTGCCTTGTCACTGATTTCCTAGGGAGCAGAAGCACACCTACTGACTTCAAGTTCTTCTCTGTGTCCAAACCGTGCACATGCAAAAGGTGGTTGCTGATTTATGCAAGTGCTTATTACATTTAGCTTAGGAACAATGCCTAACCTACTCTCATGGTTTCTTTCACACTAAAGATTGCCTAACCAGAACATTTCAATGTCAACATATAATTACTGTATGTTAAATAAAGTGTTTGTTACGTAGCTCTTATTTCTCTAAGCCTGATCAGAGTTTTGAATTCAAACAAGGGTTTTAATTTAATTCAGATACAAACTTCTTAAACAGTGCACAGCATTCACAAGTCAGATTCCAGGATCTCATAGCTACCTGCAACATCCTGTTTTTATCTTATTAAATACAACCTTCAATGCCTTAGCAGACTGGAGGAGCAGATCACAGAGCAAAGCATGCAGCTGTTGTGCTATGAATGTTATGATCTTTGCTCAGTTGCTTATAAATTATTTAAATATGAATAGGTGTTTCAAAGACATGTTATACCCACTGAGCTTTTGTGACTAAGGTAGACCTCAGGCTTGTGTGGATTTACTTTTAACAGAACCACAATACATACAGGATAATAGCTAAGATTTGTACCTTAAGCCAAGCTCCTATAGATTTGAATGTAGGTTCAGACTGAAGCTATGTAACAGGAACAGATTCGAATTCGAGTTCGTCTCATAGCTCATCATAACATATCTTTGAGTTGTAAGTTACACACTTAAGTCAGTATTTTCTTCTACATGTGCAGATGGACCAGAATAAAGAAATGATATTCTGAAAGAATTGTAAAAATAAGGACAATTATTTTGTCCACAACTTGTAATTATCTCAGAGATAACAGGATATAGGCTTACAATCAGGCAATACAGTGAATATTTTAGACTTATAGACAAAATTTTAACTTACTCTTAAAATGTATTTTTTAAGACTGATAAAAATACACTGTTTGTATACACTTTAAGCTGTATACATTTCAATGTATGCATTTAAATGTATGAGTTTAATTTAAATAATGAGGCCATAGAAACACCACCATGATTTTTCTTAGTTTGGGACAAAATCACAGGCATACACTGCAGCTCCTGTTGGCTTATGCACTGTGCATTTCCTGTGCCATGTGGCTGAGCAGGTGCATGCTTAGCTCGTGCCTGCCTTCCACTGTATCTACAGCAAGCATCAGGATGTAGAAACCAAGAGAAAGAACAATCTAGGTGTAGCCTAAGTGCTTGCTAGCACTCACACAAAGGTGCAAACTTCTGAGAGTGATGAATAACAACAAGTTCATATTTCCACATAACACAACTCGTTTTCTAGTCCAGTACAAAGGTGCCTTTGATGAATAAAAAAGTGCTTTTTCTTTCTGCATCTCCTTAGAGACTAAAATAACTGTTAACATAGCCTGCCATAAACCTGTTGCTCTCTCCATTTTCTTGAATATGCAGTATCAAAATAGCTCATAATAAAAGAAGAAGTTATATTCTGAACAAATTCTAGCTGTTTCATTCCCTTCCATCAGAGGTTTAGTACCTGTAGTACCAGCTTCTATTACTTACATTTGGTTGTACCAAGTTATTTACTTGTTCTATGCATGTATGTTGTGACACAGAAGAAACAATAACCCTAATATTAATGAACATTATCATGGCTCACTAGAACAGACTAGTACATACATAGATCTACTAGAACATGATATCCACAGCTTGAATTGGAGCCTTTCGGAGCAGTGTAGTAATTAGATTGGTACAATAAGAAAGACATTACAGCAAAGGAGTGATGACAAAAGGACTAGCACAATAGAGAGATGAAATAAAGGAAAGGAAAAAAGATTGCTCAGCCATATCAGAAGATTCGAGGCTCACAGGAAAAAGCTTCACCAAAGAGAGACCCCCTGGAAGAAATCCTTTTCCCCAGTGGCAGTCAGCCCTTAAATGCCTAAGGGCAAAGAGAGGTGCAGCCAGGCTCCACCCCTTCTGGTCACACACCTGAATTGCCTTCACCTGTGCTCCCAGAGCTGACCAGGCCCTTTTCCCAGGTGCTCAATCAGTGCTTCAGACCATAACTCAGCAGTCCCCATATAAGTGGCAACAGGATTGGTGCACTACTCTTGCAACTATAGATGTTGCCTGCTACAAGTCAAAACTAGAAAACTATATAAACTGCTTTTGCTAGAATTATTTACTGTTAGGATTTTCTCTCTAAAGTCTTGATTTTGAGCAGAATACTGTATAGCATTAATTATATTACATGTTCTTTGTCTGCTTTCATTGAAAGGTGCTTTGTTTTCTGTTGGTAAAAGTAAGATAGTTGTTGATGAAAAAAAAATTCACAAGTGAACTGGTTTCGATGTTTTTACATATTCTATAAATAAGTATCTTGCAGGCTGTATAATCAATGACTATAAAGATGTTATAATTATGAAATAAACCAGAGAGTTTAGAGAAGCAGATTACAATAACAAAAAAGAGAATAGATAGGATGCTTACCCATATCCTGGGCTTACTGCAAAACTCCCAAGGAGACATCTCCAGGAGAGATCCTTTCCTACTCGTAGTCAGCTCTTAAATGGGGTCTAGGAGAGGTGCAGCCAGGCTCCACCCCTTCCAGCAGCACAGGTGAATTGCCTTCACCTGTGCTCCCAGGGCTGACTCATTGCTCACCTCAGGTGATCAATCAGAGGTTCAGGCCATGATTCAGCAGTTCCCATACACAGGCTAAGTGTCTTTTATAACAAAAGCTCATATTCCAGAAGAGGAATAAAGCATCAACAAACCTGAGCACTGAAACTGTGTTCTCTAAGTCAGGCAACTACTAGACGTTTATCAAATATTAGTGTATGGGAGCTGTTGAGTTATGGCCTGAAGCACTGATTGAGCACCTGGGGAAAGGGCCTGGTCAGCTCCGGGAGCACAGGTGAAGGCAATTCAGGTGTGTGACCAGAAGGGGTGGAGCCTGGCTGCACCTCTCTTTGCCCTTAGGCATTTAAGGGCTGACTGCCACTGGGGAAAAGAACTTCTTCCAGGGGGTCTCTCTTTGGTGAAGCTTTTTCCTGTGAGCCTCGAATCTTCTGATGTGGCTGAGTAATTTTTTTCCTTTCCTTTATTTCATCTCTCTATTGTGCTCGTCCTTTTGTTATTACTCCTTTGCTGCGTTGTACTTTTCCCAATGTATTGCTCTGTTTAATTGCTGTAATTAGTATGTCTTTTATTCAGCATGGTGCTGTTTTTATTTGTGTTTTATGTTTTCCTATATTGTCATGGTATTGTTCTCTTTTAGTATTTTCTGTGCCATATTTGAGTGTGCCTTTTACTGCTCCTACTGCTTTATCCTATTCTTAGTGAATATTTCCTGAATTGAATTTCCACTTCATGTTTGAATTCAGCAGCTCTCAAAATGTATGCAGGTCAATTTAAACATGTTGATGTTATTTCTTAGTAGTTAAATATCTGTTTTCTTTAATAATGCAGGCTGAAATGAACAAAAGTGCATTTAGCGTAGTGTATTTTGTGAATACGCAGTTTAAATTTCAAATGAAAATGTATCATCACTTGTGTGTGTTGTTCAATTCTGAACTATGTTTGCATTGTATCTTGGAGTTTGTCTTCATCTTAAAATACTTTTACTGGCTATTATGTAGCTGCAGTGCTGGTTAATGTAATTTCATCCATCTCTACTCCCATCAAATGGTAGGTTACTAGTGCTGGGCTATGAAAGCTGAAGTCTTAATTCAATCAAAGTTAGTTATGCCTTAGTTGTAGAGAATGCGTCATACATAACACTTCCTAAGAAATGAAAGGTGAAAACTTGTTGCGGTTTCTTTTTCCCTTGAAGTATTTTGCCCTTTCTAACAAGGGTGCAAAGGTGGAAAAAAAAAAATCACTATTCTTGCTTCCTATTATCGGTGTATTGTTCAAACAATTCATTTTTAACTTGAATCTTCCTGAATATAATTGCTTAATAAATACATTGTTTGCCATTGTACTGCTTATCCAGTTTTAAAAACTGATTTGTTGGAAGGTTGCATAATTTGTAGAGCAGGAAAGAAATAAAGCGTAGTTGATTGCTTTGTCTTTCTAATAGTTATTCAGTGCTTTGACCAAATAGAATTGAAGGTGCAAGTATGATTAAATGAGTGATACAATACAATGAAATGAGTGTGTAGATGAAGGGGAAACTCATGTATTTGCACTGCCTGTCATGAGGAAGACAGAAGAAATTCAGTCTGACAGAAGCTGATAGAAGTCAGTCTGCATTTAATGGAGTAGTCAATCAGTGCCCACATAGGTCAGGATTATCTATGGCATTTCTTGGACTCTGCATAGCAGAGCATCAGAGATTTATTCTGATTTGTTGGAAACCAAGTTTTGCTTGTGTTGTTTTGTTGATTTGTTAACTTAGATTTTATCTTTGGAAGGATCTGTATACATAAGAATCCTAGGAAAAAGCATTTAACTAAATTTTGACTACCTGTGTTATAGAGGAAATATTAAAAAAAAAAATCCTGAAGTCACACAAAATGGCAAGCAAAGAAAATGAACTGTCACTTGATTTTCTGAAAGCTTCATTATGAGAGAACAACAGAATGTTGAAGTGAATATTGAAAACATGGATTTGGTAGTATTACCATCACGTGTTAAGTGCCTCTTGAGAAATTGATTGCTTTCTGCCCCATGGAAGTAAGCCCTTATGTGGACATTGCTTCATGTTAAAAGTGGCTTTGCTTATAGTTAAGACCTCAGTCTTACTGGAAGTCTAAAGTATTTTGATAGTTTGCTCGTATCCCTCTCTTAGACTTCTCTTTCTCAATGAGAATTTAACTCATAAATTAACTCATAACCCTGCAGCACTGCACAAAGGATAGGGGTGCTGTAGTGTTGAGAGGCAATTAATTGGCACTACAGTATTTTATTATTGCTGTTCTATTCCCAGGTAAAACATTGTTCATTAAAACTATCCTGTTGAAATAAGTCTCGTTGTTACAGATTATAAGCTCTTAAAAGAAATGAGTTTGAATATTACTATTGCAATGCAATCTGAAGTTTTTACACCTGCAAAATTCCATGTTCTAATAAAGACTAAGGGCTACCTCAACTTAGGACACGTAGTGTAAGGTAATTCCTTACTCCTAAGTGCTGAGGATTTCTTCAAGGAAAGATAGTATTCGAAGTGACCATTTAATGGAGGGTGTGCAGACATACTCTGGACAGAAAGAGGAATCCAGCATAGTTGCAATCCAAGTGGAAGTAACATCTGGGCAAGGCACTGTGGCTAAACTTCTTGCTGAAGTTAGCTGCTAGGAACATGTTACTTTATTTTTCTCAGTAAATATGGAATTTAGTCTCTCACTGCTATGCTGGTGTTGAAAATTCTGGGAATCATGGCTTAGCCACATGTGAGGATACTCATCCTCATGTTACCAGAGCCAAGAAGCAGTTTTGTCAAAAGGGCAAGCTTTTGCTATGCTTGCTCTGTTTAAGATGGGACGTTCCACATCTAGGGAAGTGAGCCCTACTGTCATCTTATTCTGAACTAGATGGAAACCCTGTCCCTTCAGCAACTCTCAGAATAAAAAAGCTATGTGTTCTGTGCATATGATAAACCCCCCAGTCTTGTTCTTCTGGCAGTCCTGAAATTAGAAGGGATTGCTGTACTCATATTTCAGGAAGAACATGGGATGATGTTGATTAAGTTGATAAAACCTGATGTGTCTATTTTGCTAATTCTGTTTGACTTTTCCCCCTGTCCAATGGCATCAAGCAATTAAGGAATGCTAAGTGCTAAGACCCTACACTCAATTCTATGCGAACAAACTGGTGAACTTGTTCAATCTTCTAAGAGCAGTTGTATGAGTGAAACAGCCTCAAGGGGTTTTCTAGGAAAAGAGGATATATGGAGAATGACTTCCTTTTTTCCTTTCTGGGTTTTGCTATTCATTTTGAGTCCAAAAAGGATTATGGTGTTCCAGGTGCTACTGTAGTTTGGATAGGGATCTTGTAAAAATGGATTTTAATTCTATTTGCTGGCTGCGCGTTCTTATTTTCTTAAAAAGGTTTTGACAAGAGAATTATGTTTATTAGTACCTGCCAGCTAAAAAAGATAAAGGTGAAAATCTTCCTGGAGAGATTTCAAAAAGGAGCTGCTGTAGTTTGAAGTGGTAAGAGGATATCACTGTGCTGTAGAAGCAACTGTATATACCAGAGAGTTATTCAGATCTGTAGTTAATAAGGGTAAGTTGGAGTATAAATGAAGATAGACATTTAATCCGTGCCAGACTTAATTTAATAAGAGAGGTAAGAGCCGGAGACTTAATGTGAAGAGCATCTGGGATTCTTTCATGAGACAAAGATTTGGATTCCTGAAGTCATTCCAAAAAGAAGTCACTAAATTCCTGCTGGAATGAGTGCTTGGACTGAATTTGAATCCTCAAGATTTTATTTTACCCAGACAGAAAGCATGCGTTTTTGGAACTGATTCTGGAGACTTCTTGTGTGTTTGTACATCTATGCATCTGTTCCCTTAGATTTTACTCTCTCTATATATAATATAGTATATATATTTTACTATATATAATTCTAAGCTCATCAGGATGTAGACTGTACCATCATATGGACTTTCATAGATAGTGCTACAGCATGATTTTGTGCTCAGTGGGACTTCTTTGTTGAGATAATAACAATCATGCTTAAGTTGATAACTGAAAGTAAGATGTCTTGGAAGGACTTTGTATTGTGCCTGTAAAATGATTTTAGTTGATTTATATTATGGTTTGACTTTTAATGTCAATATTTGTGAATTTAGTATGTGCAGATGGGTATGTTCCTCCAATAAAGCCATTGAAAACTGTTTCCTTTTGTTGTTTTGCAGACCTTTGGAACGTTCCAGTGAAGATGTAGATATAATATTCACACGACTGAAAGAAGTGAAAGCCTTTGAGAAATTTCATCCAAACCTTCTCCAGCAGATATGTCTGTGTGGATATTATGAAAATCTGGAAAAGGGGATCACATGTAAGAAAGTTTCATGTAATGATTTATTTTAAGTAGGTAAAGTTGATGTTTAGGTAAGAATTGTTTCTAGGAGATTGTTGAGAGAGCACAGTCAGTAGAATGGCTGTAAAAATGTTTACAGTCTTAGTGATGGAAGAAGGCAGGACTAAGTGCTGCTTGCTCAACAAATACAATATGTGGTGAATCTATGGTAACAAGAGCATTATTGGGTTTAGGACTCTGCCACCATTTTGTTGAAAGATTAGAAGCAGTTGTTGCACTTAAGCCTTCTTCTTCCACTGTAAATGTATCATTGATCTCCTTAGTGTAAGTACTCTGTGGTGTCAGGAACACTTATATCACTGAGGCATATCACTAATTCCATGTACTTTCCAATCACAACATGTTTGCAGAACTACATAGTGCTGTAGGGTGCAACAGCTCTGTGCTTGCTTGGGTGGTCAAAGTGCCAGATAAAGCTGGACAGTTGTGCTCATATGTGAAGCTGAAGTGGAAGTAAGTGACTGCCCTGTCATAGAAATGGAAGAGTTGCCAGAGTTACACTAGGGGTGTAGCTAGTAGAGAACTTCTGTAAGTGATGTTTGGTAAATTGAGACCCCCTCAGATAAATCTGATGTTCTTTAGGTACACAGCACTGAGACTTGCATAGAGTAATAGGAATTCTGATGCTCTGTAACCACACTGATGGAATATCTGAGTATCAAAGTCTTGCAGTTGTTTCTCAGCCAGAACTCTTACTGAGGGCAGTTCAATGCAGATAGCATTTGAAGATTCTAAATTTCAAGGGTACATTTTTCAGAAAATCTTTGTTATTGTTCATTTGTTAACTAAATAACAGTAAAAAAAAAAAAAGCAAACTGGGAGAGAACAAAGTTCTGTGTGATTTCACTGGTTCAGTAGTCTCTTGATCAGTTTACTAAAATGTGTGCTTTCTGATGTCACTGGAAATAAAATTGGACAAGTAAATAGTCTGATATGGCAAATATTTTACTGCCAGCAGTGACTATAGCAGTACAGCAATACGAGGGGAAAATATTTGATAATGTTGCTGTACTTAAGGGGATACCTCTTATTTACATTATTTCTTCTTTCCAGTATTCCGTCAAGGCGATATTGGGTCAAACTGGTATGCTGTTCTGACAGGATCACTGGATGTGAAGGTTTCTGATACAAGCAACCACCAGGTAAAACATTGTTCATTAAAACCATCCAATTGATAGAACAACAAAAGCTTAGGAGTTATATCAAGGTAGATAACAATGGGATGTATTGTACAGATTTTTTTCTCAGTGCTCATTTTCTCTATGGAGGCAAATCATACCATTGATTTTAAGAAAGCTGAAATGCAATGCTCTGAAAAGGAATCTGCACGTGAATATGAAACAGGAGTCCTAGTATTTTCTCAAAGTGCTGTAGTCAGTTAAACTAAAGATGTGTGAGTTGTTAATTGATTCCCAAGAAACATAATTCAGTTCTGGTTTAAAGTTAAAAACAAACCCACCAACAGTGCAGTCTGATAACAGCATACTGCAGTCTCTCCTGAAGGAAGGGAAAGATGTGATAGTAATAATGGAGTATCAGAACTGCTATGTTAAACCTGGAAGAAATATATATTCAGTGTAAAGAAATACAAGAAAAAGTAAAATACCAGCAATTTGCAAGTGATTACTCAATATCTTGATACTCCTGTTTTGCAGAAGTTGGAGTTTTGAATAGTTACCAATAAAAGGATGAGAATAATTTTAAAAAATCAATTACCCAAATTATAGTTATGCTATTATATCCCAGAGTGTGTGTGTGTGAGAAATTATAGTTAGGGTTTAGACCTATTTTGATTGAAGGGGGTTTAATCAATGTAGCTGCGGAATAGAGATTTATACACGTAAATGTGCATGTATTTTCTTCCAAGTAGCTTGATGTGCCACATCACTTTTTAACATTGGATAAAGCAGTAAAAATGTTTTCTCAAAAAAAAAAAACAGTTGTATGAAGAATATCTGCAGTAATCTCAGTGGTGATTGCTGTACCCCTTTTGTTTTTGTTCGTACCACTGGATCAGTCTGGCTTAGGAACTGGTGCTTCTCACAGCACTAAAATCTGCCCTCAACTGTTCAGGGAGATCTTGGATCGGTAGTGTTGCCTATCTTAGAGTTGTCATAGGGTTCAGAGCTCAGGAGGGGCTTAGAAACCTTAGAAATGGATTGTTCCATCATATGACATGACTCAGTGTGCCTTCATGTTAGTGGTATAGCTTAGCTACCAGGCACATGAAGTGTAACACTACCTCCTCAAATATAGTGTGCACCTGTCTGTACATACAGTTGTAATTCTTTGCCTGAAGTTCAATTGACTGGGGAAGGCTTCTTTCTGATGGTGGACTGGTGGAAACTGGAGTTTCCACTTAGCTGAGTGCAGCATTACTAGTGAATGTGGATTAGAATGCAAATCAGGGTTTTTCAACTTCATGCAGTAAAATGATATAAAAAAGGAGTTTCTTTCATATCACTTTTTTTAGCAACATCTTCATTATATTACCTAGAGACTAGTAGAGGGTAATTAGCCCAGTTTGACCAATTCTCCACGTCACCTTGTTTTCATTGATATTTGGACTTTAAGACATTTCTGTGCAAGTCAGAAGCAATAAGGAATATTTTCTGGTGTTTGCCGAGAGATGGCACTGCACCATTGTTAAGACAAATACTCTTTACTGAATGAGAAATGTATCCCCATGAGCATTCTGAATATGAAAGTTAAGAATCTGGAGTGTTGATTTGTTGCATTAGGTGGAGGATTGAATAGTTCAGCCTATTAAGAAATGTAAATATTTTTTCTGCTCATTCAGGTTCACTGCATTTTCCTGCCAACAGGGAACTACAGAAATACAGTTCATGTAGTTCTAGTTATAGAAATTATATTGTGCAGTAATTTCTAAACTGTTCATTTCCTTCTCACAGGAACAATGAACTGAATTCTACCACTGTCTAGTTGCCATAGGATACAGCCTCACTGCTAGAAGAAGCACCTCATACATTTACCATTCTAATGCTGGAGAGGCTTTATTGGTGGGGACCCCTGAATAATATCTGAGCCCAATATTTTCTCTGGCTTTGCTCCCATTTTCTGTTTATGCCATGTCCTTCCTGTTCCTTGCTTTTCTGCTCCTTGTCCTGACTTTAGCTCCAGTGTGTCCTGTTCTGGTGATACCTTAGCTCCCTTGCTGGGATAGTGCTAGTCCTTCTTGAGCTTGAAATTCTTATTACCACTCCTTCCTACTGTGCTTTTTGCAAACCCAGATGATGGAGGCAATATGCTGCAGCTCCATGGACTCAGCACTGACAGACTGAGTTGCTAGCATTGTTCTTCTAGCTAGGAATGGATGACCAGTGCTCAAATGCCTATAATCTGTCCTGGAGCACACTTTCTAACAGCAGCTCCAAGGAGCCAAAGCTACCTTGGCCAAGTTGTGTTTGTGATTAATTGCTCTGTTCTTTGCTCTTGTGCCATAAATAGCACTAATGCTGATGGAAAATAATTCCTAATATTTGAAGGGAGTTCATTTATGACACTATTCCTTACTGTTCTTTTAACCTGTGCGCATACCTGGACAGGCTGTTACCACCAAGAAGAGAAAGTGTTCTTGGGAAGCAGCTGCTTGTGACAAAGGCTGTTTGCTGCTTTGTGTATCCATGGAATCGGTGATTGGTGGTACTGCAAAACAAATAATTTCATCCTGTTTTTGGAATATACAGCAGAGCCAATAATCAACTCTCCCAGCAAGTTCCATCTTCTGTTTCACACCTGTTGAAGATGAGCTAAATCTAACCATTTGTCAGTACCAGAAATGATATCTCACCAGTCATATGTGGACAATGAACAATTTGTATTGATTCTAGAGCTCTGAATAGTCTCACTGGCAGAGTCTTGACCAAGGAATAGGAGGTTTCCACTTTGCTCACAGGTTCTCAATCATCTTGTGTTCAAAAGCACACCTTCCAAGTGGAGGTTTAAGGCTGCCTATAGGGACTGTGTGTTGTTCTAGTTCATACATGCTGTTTTCTTGCTAGAAAATAAATAGCTGTCCTCACAGAAGCATTCTGGGAAAGAAAATAAAACTCAAATCTGCTTTACTTCCATGATTATTTCCATAGTCTGGTTATGGTCTCTTAACTGGCAACAATTAACCAAATTTCAACAGGAGCTTCTCATTTGTTATGCCTGTTTGTCATACTGGCTTGTAGCTGTAGAAGTGACCGAGTGCCTCCTGGAAATCATTAATTTCACATCCAGAGCCAAGAAACAAGTTTGGCTCTTGTCCCTTCATAGTTGTGGTTGACAGTCTTTCTGAGATTCTGAGCTCTTCTTTGGGGCTTGAGTCTTGAAAGTTCTCTCTAATCTGTATACCTGTAGGACTTAGAAGCTTCATTCTGCTATTTCCCAGGACATGGAAATGTTGTTCTCCTGAGCCTAGAAATCCAAGCCCTATGCTTTTCCTGTGGTGTTTGTTTGTATTTAGCAATGCTCTGACAAGGTCTTATTTTTTATTTTTAAATATTTTCTTCAGTGGATGTCTTGCTCATAACAAAATGTCCTTGTTCAAGGGTAGCCTTCATTCCCTATTTAGTGCATGTCTTGCTCTGTCTCTTAAACCTTAATCTGCCTTTGTTGCTTGCTACCAAGTTTCCTTCGCATCTTCTTCAACTTCTTGGGCCATTTTTTAGTTTTCTGCACTTATTAGTGTTACAGAAATCTGTCTAGGCTTATGTGTTTATGAAGTAGAATTGTAGAAATACTATTTTGTATCCCTGAGGAAGAGATAAGCTGTTCTTATTAATTAGCTTAAATTCTTATTAGTTAAAAAGTTATTTGTGATCTATAACTTTTAATGTTTGAGTTTGTGGAAAGTTAAAGTAGATGACCTGAGTGTTTTCAGCTTGATTATCCTGTAATTGTATGACAATGAGTATAGTGTTAATGTAAATATGACAGTGGTATTTTTCATTAAAAATGAGATATTAGTTCCTCTTTTAATTGGTGTATGTTTACCTAGAGAGCTTGTCTTTCATTGAGCTTAAGAATAAATGTTGTATCTGCTAATATGTTCTAACTCCTTATGAACCTATGTTTGGAGATTGGTTGCTTTCTTTTGTTGAAAGCATAGTCAGTTATTGTGCACTGTATCCTTACTAGGAATATCTCAATGGCTTTTATTCTTACCAAGGCATGTAGTTACATCTTGCCTGGGAAAATGTATCTAAACGTGTGAATGTATCAAGTATCCAGTGAAGCTAATAAAGTATAACTTCACAGAAGTTCTTGGTGCACATAAGCTCATTCAGACACCTGTGATTATTTGCAGAAAATGTTAGTAATGTTGCTAAGGACCAACTTGAAAAATCATGTAAACAGTGTTAATATTTACATTACCTAGAATTTTCTAATATAATAGGAGGCATTTTTCCATTTACTAATTCAAGTGTTATAATAAACATTTGGGATCACATAGATAAATTCTGAATTTCATCTCACTTTGGAAAAACTTTGACTCCTTGCAGAGCTATGTTATATCACAAGAGGGCAGTGTTAGAATATATAATGAACAGTACGGGTGCTGTTTAGCACTGAAATGGCTGGTTTGAAAATCAGATCAAACTATTTACTGAATGCATTAAAGAATTCAACTAGTTCAGATTTCTCTATTACTGTTATTTCTGTTCCACTGAGGCAGTAAAATATGCTAGCTGCTGATGATTGTGGCAGTAATTTCATTTGTCATTGAAATGGGGTGATACTGTATTTACTATATATGATACTATGATAGATTTGACAATCACCCACCCAGTATATCCTGAGTTGTGGTTGGTCTGCTTTCTATACGAACTATTTCTGAATTTTCTTGGTGTTGAATAGTCAAGAGACTGAAGAGGAGGATGTGGGTTTTTGATTTTTCAAGGTAGTAGCATGCTACCAGGTGTAGAGGTAAGTGTAATGAACTGCTTGGTCTTACCTCATTTTACTTGTAACAAATAACCTGATAGATACTAAATCTTTATGAAACTTTTGAATATAGTAAGTACCCTGCAAAATAAACAGAATTGGCAGCCTGTTTCTATTTAGAGATACTGCCCTCAGTTGTGAACAGATTCTGAATGTAGTTCTCACTTGGCACTATTATCCACCAAAATATGTAGCAGTGTAAGTTCCTTTTAGAGGTATTTCTAGTTCAATGTTATCTTAAATGCTGTCAAATGCCTCATCTTTGCTTAGGTTTTGAAGTCTACTTTGAAAATGAACAGGTTATGAAGGATGACTGTGAGTAATGTCTCAGAATAAAGCTGGGAACAAATGCATGACAAAAGGATCAGTATGACATCTCTGCCAGATTCCTCAGTGTTGTTTCACTGGATTAGATTCAGAGACTTTTACTCTAAATGATAAAGATTTATATGCCTGTCTGATACAAGAAGAAATTTCTTCTGGGAACAAATGAAAAGAACAAAGATCAAACAGCATTTTAATGTGTGGTTTTGCTGTAGTCTGCCAGCTGATTCAGTGCATACTGATGGCCATGGGTAATTTTTCTGTGTTTGGTAGAGACTTTTTTAAATGACAAGATTTTAGATTTTAGAAACAGACCAAACTGCTAAACACAGGGTACTGACTCCACAAACAATTAGCCTTCTTTAGCAAAGCTTTGAAGGAGGAGCTATGAGTGCTTGGGTAGTATGGCACTGTCAGCTGTAGGAAAATGCAGAGGGCTGAGGATCAAAAGCAAAACAAGTTAGTGGCGTTGCTGGAAAAAATGACCATGAAGAAAGAGATACAAGTGTCCGTGTAAGAAAGGGAAGAACTTCCTGCATGTCTGAAGCTGAGAATTAAGGAGGTATGTGATAAGATGAAGTGGAAATGAGGGAAGGGATTTCAAGATAACAGTCCTTGCAGTACTGTGTTGTGAATGTAAATGTACAATGCCATTATGAATTTTGGGAATAACTTACAAGAAGCTGAGATGTAGGTTTTTACTGCAGTCTATAGTGAAGCTTAAATATGCTGGAGCAGACTTAATTGTTTAAGCATGGTAACTGCTCTACCTTCTGTAATACAGGGATTGGATGGACAGACAGACTTAAGTGAGAAGCCAGGTGTTTTAGTCTGCACTGAGCTCTACAGCATTGTAGTTATCTTGATTTAATTTAGCTTATGTAAAGAAAATATAGGAAAAAAACTTGATTCTGTCTGCCAGACACCCTAGGAAGAAGACTGAGTTGTTGCAGATACATTCATAGGATTAGATGGGAATGTATGGAAATAATGTTATTACAGTACAGTTAATCTGATCTGCAAATACTTAAGTTAGGAGCTAGAGGAGAACTTGCTCCCAGTCTTTCTAGGAGTGTAATGATTCCTTTAAACAACACTTTGTTGTTGATTAAGAGGATGGCCTAGTGTGTGTTGTCAAACTGTAGTTCTACTGTGGAAGGATATTGCTGTGTTACCATTAAAAGTAGTGGATAATAAAGATTTCCTTTCTGAATCAGGTCTGAAGCACATCACAGTGGAGGCTATAGAGATCACTTCATAGAAAATTTACTTTCACATATATCCTTTGGCTTCTCTGTTATGAAGGGAGAACTTTTGCTGAAGACAGGCTGAGCTGTGTTAAAGTAGTAATAAGCAAGTTTCCAAAATACTGGCTTTTGCAAATTTCTAGTTAAACATCAAGATAGTATGGAGTCCTGGAGGGACACGTGCAGAAGTGAGATAAAAGAAAGTATGGGAAAATGATGAAATTTAAAACAAAAAACAAAAACACAACACAAAAACACCACAACAAGTATAGTGGAAATGTGGAGTCACAGCTTGAATTAGTGACTGAGCACCTGGTGGGAAGGCAGGGCCAACTCAGGGGAGTTCAGGTGCATGCAGTGCCCCTGACTGGGAGGGGTGGAGCCAGGATCCACCCCTTCCCAGACCTCATCTGAAGGTTGGGTGGAGGCAAGGGAATCTTGCTGGAGATTCCTGTGTACCTGTGGCCTTCCTAAGGTAGCTTCTTTATTTTTGTGCCCACAATGGCTGCATTTGAGTAAATACTAACTTCCTGCAGTCTGGGATCTTGCTGCCCTGTTGTCACTGCTGTGCTTTCCATCTCATTACGACCAGATCCATCAGTTTCCTTTTAAATGCAGAATATTAATATTAACTTAAATTTCATTAAAAAAAATCCCACTACAGCAGAAACCCTCACCCTGTTTCTTCCTAACATCAGTCAATTGTAAAATTTTCTTTGTTTTTGTCTTATACCATGACTTTGTTCAGAATGCAAAAGCTTTGTATGTTGGGTTGGAAAGTAGAGAGTCACGAGTCAGGAGAAGAGTATGCAGGGATGTGTCTTATGACTGGGGAGGGAATTGTGCAGAACATTAAATTACTAATTCTTAGCTGTAGAATGCTTGGGCAAAATCTTTGTTTTAGATTGGTTTGGGGTGAGATGGGGAGATGGCTGACATGAACTCTTTCACCATGTATCTTATCTGCTAGTGATAAGGAAACTGAATGTACACTCAGCCTGTGCTTTGAATGGTACCATTTTTACAGTGTATTCAGAGAACAGAAAGCAATGGAAACAATCTCATCTTTTAGAGTTTTTAATACTGCCTTTTAAAGAACTGTATGAATTTTAGCTGGCTACCAGAAGCTAGAACTCCCTGCTGCTTCTGAGATTGAGGAGGGGAACAGTGAACTGAGTTTTGAGCTGCCAGCAATCCTCCTGAAGTCTACACTGAACAGCAGGAGATTCTTGAGTGTAATGTTAACAGGTGTAATAGGAAATGCGCACCTGATTCCCTAGGAGGCTGGAGATGTATAAGTTGAGGGCAGAGAGAAGACAGATCTCTGAAGCCTTCAGGAAGGCAGATGGGCTTGCTCCTTAGTTGTTGAGGGACTGCATCTCTGTGGAAAGGGAGATGGGTAGGGGAGAAAAAAAACAAAAAAACTTTCACTTGATAGAAGCCTGAACTTTTCTTTAATGAAGATGGCAGGACTGTTCTACTTCCTTCACCTAATGCTTCTCAATGTTAATTTGTTTCTAAGGCTTAACAGCTGCCTAATCAGATGTTCTCTCAGAAAGTGATTCCTTAACCAGTGTCTCTCCTTTTTTCTTTCTCTATTCTGTATATATATTCTCTAAAGTTGTAAAGAAACAAAAAAGTGAAGGTTTTCTGTGGAGCTACTTGGGGGGTGGAGGCAGGGGAAAGGAAGAAGGATGAGAAAGAAGTTTAGAGATATAAACATGACTTACAATCCACCTGATAGAAACTGATCATTATTCTGCTTTGAACAAATATCTTTTATCTGAACTTTCTCAATAAAGTTGAGCATAATTTTAGTGCTCCGCCTGCATTGTAGGCTATTTGTAGGGGCACCCTTTTCTTATGTACTCATTGCGAATATTCTTTCTTCAGACAGTGCCTGTTCATATTTGCCTTCCTTGAAAGTGTGTTTCTGATAGCCAGTAAATTCTTCCCGGATCTTCTCTAAAACAGACTCGATTTTGTTTTCTTGATCAGATAATTTTGTATGGTAATATCTGTGCAAAAGCAAGTTGATGTGGTTCAGGGAACTGGACTATTATGGACATTTGTCTTAGAAATGCAATTATAAAGCTACAAACTTGATCTTAGTAACATTTGCCTATTGCTACTTATTAGATACTTGAAAGGAAAACAATGCAATTCTTAAACACAGAAAATGATGCTGAAATATGCTTATGTATCTCTCCTGAATTATCATCCAAGCTGAAGGAATAGATGGAATGACAACATTTTCTCCTTCTCTTTTTGTAGCCATTATGTGAATCTTACGCTTTAGAATTAATCTACATTTTTAATGATGTATCAAGTAAAATTAGCATGTTTTTGTTTATGCATTTGTCTAAACACATGTACTGCTTCCTTAGAAAAACGCAGCTTACTTCTGTTTAGGTTTTTAATACTGCTTTTATTTTTGTTTCTAAACTACTGAGAAGGCAGTCAGAGTCCAACTTAGAAAGATTTGTGCTCATCTACACTGTGGTGCTCAGGAACAAAGCCGGTTGTAAGCATAGAATAGGGTGTGTAACTAAAGACCTTTATTCAGTAAGGGATTTAATTTCTAGTAGTCTAATGCTTTTGCCTGCAGGACCTCTTGATTTATACTGGAATAGTCACATAGGAGTTCCTGGCCAATAGATCTGAAGTAGATATTTTTCCATCATGTGAATGGCGTGTGCTCTTAAATCTTTTGAAGTGGCCTTTATTGTGTGCTTAGGATCATCCCAATTACTCTAGATTTACTCCAGGATGTTTTCAAGCTTAATAGTTTTCTTGAAATACCTGAATTATGTGAAATTGATTTTGTTTTTAATCAACAGGCAAATCATTGTGAATGGAAGAGTGTATTGTAATACAAATTATTACTAAGAAAATGTAAGTCAAATTTTCTTTTTGATGAAGGTAAACTATATAGGGCAGGAATTTTTGTTCCAAGAGTGCCTTATTGATACTAGTTACCTTCTGATCACTCTGATATTTCTAAAGGATTCTGTCATCACAGCAGTCTTTACAGAATATTTATAGATAAACAGATCATAACTTTGTTCCAAAGGTGAAGGTTGTTGCTTGCAGCCAGGTATTTCTCATCCAACTGGTGGTCATAGGAAACAGAAGTTCTTGCTTCCACACTAAAACTTTGTGTGCTACCAAGCGGCATATTGTGAGCTTTTTTAGTTTGCTTGGTACTTCAGTTTTTTTTAAAAGAAAACTGCTAAGAAATGTTAAGGGGTGCTGTTAGCAAATGTGATGTTAATTTTCCAGGATTTAAGAGTCTTTAATGCGTCCTTTTCTTTTTAATTCAAAGGATGCTGTAACAATATGCACTCTGGGAATAGGAACTGCTTTTGGGGAGTCCATTCTGGATAACACTCCTCGCCATGCTACCATCGTTACCAGAGAATATAGTGAGCTCCTTCGAATTGAGCAGAAGGACTTCAAAGCACTTTGGGAGGTAAGTTCAGATTTATTTGCAGTTTATGCAGAACAGGGATTTAATGTTTTAAGTGTTTATGATGAAATACAAGCACACTTGTAGACTAAGCATAGGAATAATGCTTTAAAGTTAGTTTGGACAAAAAGGAAAGAATTTTATTTTGACTGCATGACTACATGCTACTGTATTGCTTTCTTATGAGCTTCAAAATTAATTTATTTCATTTCTTCTAATGAAGTAACTTAGGTGGAGTTTCCACTGGAATGTGTATACATGTTGCAGGTGTTGCTGTCTTACACTCAAACTTGCTGTTATTGCCTGCATTTGCAAAGAGTGTACCCATACTATGCACTGGTTTTAAATTATTCTGCTTTACTCCGGTCTCGTTAGCAGTTAGGAGTTTAAAATAGGCAGATGGATAAAATCACTTTAAGTAATCAATTACGTCTGAATTCCCTTAAAAACTTTTCCTTCTGGAGAACATACAGCTGAAGTTCTTTATTCTTTACTCTGTGTACGTTGGTATTCATGCTGAGAGAACTCCATTAACACATTGCTGTGCAAGATTTCAATATGTTTGTGTTTTTGTAAGCAAAACTGGGAAAATATTCTGGGGATTTCAAGGTATGCTGTTGGCTTGGCCTGTGCTGTACTGCACTTGTATTGCCCGTTTTAAATGGCAACTGCACAAGTTTAGGTGTTCCATAGAACTGTCAGATGGTAAAATGGTGTCCAGAAGGTGCAGCTCTAGTGGCACTAATTCTATTTAAGAAATAGATACTGACTGTGGCACTTCCTCTGCAGAAACTGAGTTACAGTTCTGTGCCCTGGCTTTATGAGTTTAAATATGCTATTTTATTTATTCATCAATTTTAACATGTTATAGAAATCTTTCATGTAGGTGCTTTACAAAGTTCTGGTGTAGGGTACTAAATCCAATCAGATTTCTTACGGGGAAAAAAAAGGTTTTTTCTTTAAATTCACTTTTAGGTGATAAAAGCAAAGTTCTTTCTGTTATGCACATGGTTTTCTTGCAAAGCGTTTAGAAGTGGTTAGTGTCCTATCAGAAATACTGGGGGAGTAGCGGGTAACTTCCTGTATTTAAAATCTTGAATTTAAAAGTATGCTGAAAGCTGTTTTAAAACAAAAATGCCTACATCATTTGCTTTTTGATCACTAATATAATGTTTCTAATTTTACTGATTTGATGAGTTTTTGATGCTCTTGAAAAGGCCACATGTTGAAAGTGTGGGGAGCTTTAGCAAAAATTTTTCAAATGTCAAATTTTATGAAATTGTAGAATGTGTCACAAATACTGCAGGTGTCAGTCAGAGACCACAGTAAGGCTTCATGTGCTTTTTTTTTTTGCAGTGAAATGTTCCATGTTTGGTGTGGTTTATTTCAGGGAGACTGGAACTTTGCTTTTAGTGAGAATGCGAAATCGCGCACACAAAATAACTCTACTGGTTAGTCTGAGGCAAAAGTGTAATTCACTTTTTTTGTTTTCAACGTAATATTACCTTGGCAACTACTAATCCCAAGTCTCCCTAAAGTGCAGTTCAGGTATAATGAACAGTATATTCAAAACAGACAATTATTTGAGAAAATTCCTCTGAAAATATATTAACAATGCAAGTAGTAGCAATAGTATGTTCTTATTCCCTTGTAGTATCTCTAAAGCAAATATTTTTTCTCTAGGGAAGCTTTTATGTTATGTACTGTTGTGTTGTTCAGTGTGACTTATCCTGAAATTCATATATCTTTGATTTGTTAAAGCCCATATGGGGAAATGATTAGTGATACCATTCTGATAACTTAAATATATTTTAATGAAAATCCCTACGCAATGAAGAATGGACTACAGACACTTATTATCAGTGATACAATAGAAAAAATGGGGCAAGGCAATGTCAGTATCATCACAGTATTGATAAAGCAGAAACTGAACCCTTGTACATACACATTTCAGCTCTCGTATGATGAGAATTTAATTCCAGAAAAAAAGTAGTTTCTCCAAAACCAAACCAAAATAATGTAGTACTGCAGTTTAAGAACAACCTAAATTGTGGGTCTGTAATTCTTCCATTGTTACTTATGAATGTAGGATTTCTATGATTAATAATAAAAACTGCAAAAATTGTGATTAAGGGTGGTTGTTTTTTGTTTTTTTGTTCTATGATACTTCCTTTTAGTTAAGAGAGAAGGAAAATTATTTGCAGACTTCTGGAAAATCATAACTGCATGTGAGTTATGAGGCTGCAATTAAAATATATTAGAAGGTGAATATAAGCTTGGAAAATGATCAAATATATACTGAATTCAGTTATGTGGAGCTGACCAGAGATGATAGGACTAGGAGCTATGAGCTACTTTCCTTCACAGTAAAAATATCTTAATGCTGAAGCCTATTGAATCCCACTTGCGAGAAATGGGTTTTTGCTATTGCAAATCTAGGCAGCTCCTTTGAAGATAAACTTACATTCATACTGTTTGAGGCTTTTGGCATAAGTTCCAAAGCTATATTGTAAGAGGGAGAGATCTATTTTCATTTTTATACATTTAAAATTTTTCAATATCTCTACAACATTGTTGTATGAATTTTCAGATTTTTCTGTTTTTTTCTTAAGTAGAAAAGCAATCCTTTTCTGTATTTGCTGTACTGCTTTAAGAAACTGTACTTGTATTCATGAGTTTAATAGACCAGATGTGGCTTATTAACATATTTAATTTACAAAATGCAGCAGGATGTAGTGATTTCTTACTTTGAATGCAATTACAATTGGGTTTTATCTGGAAGATTGCTGAAAGATTTCTAGGTGACTTTTCTTTATTGTTTTCCTTTTGTCAATTTGACAAACTTAAATACTCTTTGTGGAAAAGATAGGATATTCTTTATCAGAAACATGATTAGCTGCCTTCTGTGATACACAGAGCCACATACTCAGCTCTTTACGGAAAGATTTTTCTACAATCTCCATCTTTAACATTCAGGGAATGCCAGTCTAAACAAATAATACTGTCCCATTAACAGCAGTTAGCACTTAAAATGGCCTAGTCTTGTCTCTGGTGGCTATATCCATTTAAGTAGCATTCTGTTCAGGAACATCTGCTGAACTTCTGAGCTTACTCATCCTTAGAGACTTATTTTTCTATCCACAGCTGCTAGAACAGATTGGAGATCTGTGGTTAGGTTTTCACACAGGCAAACACTGTTCTGAGGAAAAGAGCGTTAGGAGATTGTGGGAATCACGGGTGTCAGATCTTGGTGTGCCACCTGCCCCGGTGTTCATTTCTGAGGATCTGTAGCAACTGCTATAAGCACTGTAGACTTCAGTGGTCTTCCATGAGTGTGTAAAGATAATATATTCCCTGTGGTGATAAGAATGTGCTTTCCCTCTTTAGCATCGCTGAGTACAGTATTAACTACTTTGCCCCAAACCACAAGGGTGGTTACATCCAAAAACAAACAAATGCAGAAGATTGCACACGAGCAACTCTAGTCAGTCGCACCCTGATGGGTCCGTGGCTTGCTCTACCCTCTGGTAGCTTTAATATTTCAAACAGAGTGGGAGCAAAATGATTGCATTTGAACAGTGTTATTTTTGCAGAAGTTCTCTAGTTCATCCTCAAGCTTTCCACACAAGCTTTTGTCCTTCCACACAATTGCAAAGTGATTCAAGTCCAGACAGGAAGGGAGTGAATCTGCTGAGAGGTGGCTTATTTTTAGAGGTCTTTCCTACCACAGTGAATTACTCAGGCTTCCTTGAATAACATACAAATAACCAATTTCCTTTGGTGTAGAATAAGATTCAGTTAGAAGTTACTGAATGTGCTCTGAGAAACGCTTGATCTTGAGTAAATGAAGAGCAACTACCACCTCGGTATGCCTTAACTTTGGAGAGAGGGAGTCTTGGCCCCTGGAAGGTCAGAATGAATACTTTAATTTTTTTCTTTGTAACCATCAACCCTCATGCATCTCATTATCTGGTTAACAGTAGTGTCATTTGCTTCCTCCTTTTGTCTGTCTGATAATCTGGTAGCCCTGAACAGTCTTCAGTGGTCTGAAACAACAGCTTTGGAAGAAACCGCTTTCTTAACTTTATATTCTGAACATTATAAGTGTTTGTGTTTAATGGACTCTTTTAAAACAGGTTGCCTTGCCTGTCAAAAACAAATTTTTAAAATAGCTTGAATGGAATGCTGTTTAGGAAGTAGATGGTCACTTGATACATGTGATTTAAGTGCAGCATACAGTGATACTTCTGAGTAAGTTCTGTTTATGTTCAACAGCATTGAGGGTGTAGCTCTCAGTACATATCCTTACAGTATCAGTTTGTCTTTTGAAATTATATCTAAATAATACAGTAGGAATGATAAAGGCACTGTAAAAATACATTAATGAAAATAAACATAGACAAACTTTTCATTTTTTTAAATCCAATTGTGCCATAAGTGCATTATTTACAATGTATGTTACTGAGTCACAGTGAAAGCAACACAGAAGGCAGCATTTCAGAGAAGCAGCCTTTTCTTTGCCTTAGGTTACTGAGAATGTCACATCGTTACAGGAGGGAGTTCTTACTTCTCTCTCTGTTTACTTGGGCATTTTTAAAGAGTACCAGAAATCTCATGCACCTATCACCACTTCAGTGTTCCAGATAAGAAATTATTTCCATCTCATAAATTGAGAGAATTGTTAGGATGTGAGGAGTTAGGTACTGGAAAAGAGAGGTGATGGGGTGATTGGGAGTGAATCAAAGAAATAATTGAATTAATGCCCAGCCAAACAAACTCTGATTGATTTTACTGTACTACTCTCAGTATGTTGTCTAGCAATCAGTTGCGGAAGTCTTTGCAACAATTTACTGATTTTCTGTAGGTAAGTATAGCAGGGACATAAAACTAGTTAATAAAATGAAGGCAGTTTAGCTTTACAGAATGGATGATAGTGTTATTTAAAATAGTGAAGAGTGGGGAGACCCACAAAAGTATAAGAAGGTAGTAATGGAACATCTGGCTTTCTTTGCCTGCTTCACGTCAAACTCTCCATTGACTACTCAAGCTATATCTTGATATATTTTGATTATTCATCTCTCTAATGCAGTTTTATTTGAAAAATGTGGAAGATGAGGTTGTAGTAGCTTGTCTTTAGATTATAGCTGGAATACTGTGTTCATCGAACTCTCAAATTACCATCTTGTCAGAATAGGGAAGAGCTTTTCCATGGTATTGGACAGGGAATACAACATGGAATTTAGATGTGGAAGGACTCAGGTGTGTAGAATTTCTTGTCTTGTGCTGTCTGCAAATCTTCAGCTGCTGAGAGATTCAAATTTGTATGCAAAGAAATGGAGCCAGTGTGTTAGACATAGAAATATGAAGTGATGATAGGCAATCAGTTTTCCTAGACTAACACATGGAAGGGGGGAGGAATATGTAAAATCCTTCCTTCTGACTTTAGAGTATGACAGCAAACACAGAATTGGCAAGAGATAAGCAAAAATTTGTAAGTAACTAACATTCCATCTTCATACCTTCTTTGTTAATACTGGTAAAAACATGAAGTAGGGAGAGATTCCAAAGTTGTCGGTTTATAAAGATAACTTGTGAAATCGCACCCCTAGTTTTACTGGTACAAAGTGAGTGTATTTCAAATGAAGACAGTACAATTGCTTTGATATACATGAAGCTAAGTGGGAGCAGAGCCTTGCCTTTAATACTGCTGTTTTGTTGCCTTTCATTACTGTAGTAATAAGCTCCTTGGATCTTCCCTTTTGTTTTCCTTTGTCAAACATAATATTAAGTTATTGTCTGGAAGACTAGATTTAGATGACTGTGGAATGGTATTCTATCCTTAGTAGTTAGGTTTACAACAAAACTAATGTTCGCATATCAAAACAGCGACTTCGGTACAATGATGTATATACAAAAAATTGCAGATTTTCATGATCTGTTCTCATGACTGTCTTATAAAGTAGCCTTCTGGTTTGTTGATGGTGCAGCTTCTGCAGAAGATAAAGGGATCCAGTCTGAAGCTTGTAAATTTCCCTTTCCTTGTTAGTTTATGGTGACTTAGGCACTCAGTATATTCCTTAAGAAACAGCAAATGCTGAAAAATAACAAGTTAATTGGGAAGACCTGAGTCTTCATGTTTCTCTGCAACATGCCTTCCTGGTTCTTGTTCTTCAGTGTCATCTGTTTGCACCTCAGTGTCCCTCTTTATTCCCATTTCTATTTTAGTTGCAGCATTTTGTGGCTGTTGTTAATTAACCATTTGAAGGCAAAAGCTTTGTAGAGCAGTGTTTTCTTAACCTTAATTAGCGTGGCATTTCTCACAGATACAATTGTTTCTGTAGTAATGCCCATCAGCTTGGAGCCCATGATGCCAGATAGTGTGCAAATATATGGTTACTCTTGCTTACATCCCTTGCGGATGTTTATCTTTATTAGCACTTCAGAAGAGTCTTAAATCATATTGTGAAGAGCTTGACTTTTTAGAGATTCCTCACTGGGAAAAGAGCAAATAGACTAACATGCTTGCTGGATTTCTCTCCCTGCTAAGTAATTCATTTATTGGTTGTCTCATGGTTTTTTTTTCAGTTTTATTTCTAACCACAATAAAATATGAATTCATCCAGTTTTCAAGAAAAGTGTTTTGATTAATTCCTAAAATATTTAAATTTCAGAAGAGCAAGCTGCAATGTATACACTTAAGATCTGCAGATGCTTTTGAGGCTGTGATTCTTTTTTCCTTGGAAGCATTACTGCCAAACTTTCATTTTCTATAACCAGCTTTTTTTATTAACAAAGCAACTACTTTTCATCCTCAGCAGATTGTATTAATTTGGTATCTCTAAACTTGATATGCTAAACAGGGAAAAGTCGTGTATTGCAACACACAACTGGAAGCCTATGAATATTATTTGAGGGAGTAAAGTTAGGTACTTTTTTATTATGTAACCCTGTCTTTCAGAAGAATCAGATTTGCTTATAAAATAGTTCTTAGTTCTTTCATTGTTTTTTGGTCAAATTTGCATTTTAACTATTGATCTTTTTATCATCTGTTAGAGGAAAAAGAGCTAATGCTTTGTATGTATGATACATACAATGTCTGTGTCAAATTGCCTGGAGCTTGGAACTGCACTTGTTGGCAGAGTATTTTATTGCCTTTAGAACAGGTACCAAAATGATCAACTGCACAAGACTTTGTTCATTTCTTAACTTGGGGGTTTGACACTGTTCCTTTTCTCAACCACAAGGGCAATGTGGATGAGTTGGTTTTGGAGATTGATACTTTCTGATCTTCTAGTCAGCCTTATCTCAGTCCTTCATTTCTTTACTTCCTCATGCAAAACATAAATCTATTGTCTATCCTGAGGCCGTTTGGTTCCTGCATGTTCTTGAAAATGAGAATCCCGTAGCAGCTTCTTTTTAGCAATGAACTATAGTCATTTATGGTTGCTTTACAGCAATGGATATGGTTGTGTGTTCCTCCAAGACATTTCTTTAGAATGCATGCTTGCCTGCTGCATTTTAATAGATGCTTTCTGCTTGTACTATATAGAGGGTAGGGCGAATAACGTAATGCCATTTATTAGATCAATGAATGTGTTTTAACATTGATGTTTTTAAAATCCATTTGCTTAAAGATGCTGGCACTTATTCTTAAAGGAGAAAGACAATAAGATCCGTAGTGGTAGAAGATACTTTGCGGATGAGCACATTGAAAGCAACACAGTTATATTTTAGTCCTTTTTCTGACACTTCAGTTTATAAAATACCTTGTGAAATAGTGTGTACACTTGTGCAGCAAGAGCAGTATAACCTGCAAGTTACAACATGCATTCATCTTCCCTTAAGGAAGTGCTCGCTTGAATGAGCATTCAACACCTTTGAAGTCAAAACAAGGTAAAACACAAAAACATAACTATTTATGAGTTTTAGGGTTTAATAAATGGACTCAAAAAGAAATGGACTTTTATTTGCCTTCGAATAGTTCTAATAGGTGTCTTTCATTTTTTGGATGTAATCAGAGCTGTAAGGTTCAGCATTTGCCCTTACATTTAGACTGTATCCCCCTCCCCTCCCTTTTCATCCACTACCTTACTGAAGTCAGTGAACATTATGGGACTTCAGCCCAGGTAATTACTTAATTTCTTCTTTCTCCTTGTGCAAGATGCGTCGCAGGCTACTTAAATCCTCTTTACCCTTTTTTTCTTCTGTGATTGTTTTTATCCAGTGATGTATCTGGTGTGATGTGAGAGCTTGGCATCATTGAAATGATTTGGTGGCTTGGTAGTTTGGGGTGCTTAACAAAATGGTCAACTCAATAGTTGTACTGGGTGAGCTGTATCGAAGAGTTAAAACTCTTGGTATCTTGGAGATGCACTTAAAAGTGAAAATATAAAGCACTTTGACTGAATGTGGAATATCTCCTTTGGCAGAAAATAACAATTAGAGGGCCCAGCCTTTCATTCGTGCTGGTTATGGCTGGTACCAGGTGAGGGGAAAGAGGAAATGAATAAAAAGGTCTGCTCTGAAATCAATCCTTGTTTCAGTCTGAATGCTGGAACTCAAGCAATTAGAGTTCAGAGGGTTTGTGTGTTGCTGTAATTCCATTATTTTTTCTTGTGAGCTACAAAATTCCTAGAAATATATCCAGTAGCAGTGTAGAAGTATCAAGTCTAAAACATGCTCTGATGGGGCCGCAGGTCCCTTAAATGCTTAAATCTCATGGGAATTTATGGAACAATCTGCTTGTGTGGATGTATTTATATAGTGTTTTGGTGAGTGGTTGTTTATAACAAATATTCATGAACAGCACATAAGAGGTAGGGGCCCTGTAAAGCGTATACATCCTGTATTTTTAGAATCTGTAAAGAAGTGGATGTTCACAGAATGTTTATATCTATTATTGCTGTTTTGCCCTGTTGAATTCAGGGGTTTACAAGAATGTGTAAATTTGTACCATGCTGTCGGTGATGTAGCGCTGAAAGCTCTGTTCCTTTTTCCTTCATTTCATCTTGATTACGTAATGCCACTAATGTGTATTTTCCCTGAACTCTTCTTAAAATAGTTTCTTGGTTGTATTTCAAAAGCAAAAATTAAAAAATGTGAAGTTTGCAAATAAAAGCTGATGTTCCAAGTATCTTCTGATTTTTATTTGTTCATTTTAGATTGTTAGTAATATTCTCTTGTCTTTTTACTCATGGCACTTGGCTCTAAACCAGGCTTGTATGCCATGCGTTTGCGGGTGATAAATAATCAGCATTTAAAATTAAACCTTGCCATCTTGCGTTTAGTACTTACTGATGTAATTAAACTTACATTCTAACCTCTGACCATTTCCTAAGTAATTTCTACTTAATTTTGCATTCCACCTTCCTCATGACCTTTGAAAAATGCCTTTTTTTTTTTTTTGACAACCAGCACGAAATTATTTTATTGTGGTATTAACCACTTCATTTTCCAAAAACACTCAGACAAGCTTTATTCTGTAAGTTTCCCTAGAACCTTATTCAGACACTCCCAACTACTGGTTAGTGGAAAGCAGGCGGAATATCGTGGTTCTGTTTTAGCATCATAAAAATATGCCATAATACTATTTTTGTATGACCCAGTCTTTGAGAAACTGAGTCATTCAAAGAAGTTATGCTGTTCTGAAAGGGCTGAGTTGTAAGAGAACTTGCTTGAGTTACTTTGTCTTTTATGCTTAATTCTCTCCAGGGATAATGCTGGGGACTGTCAGTACAATTAAGGAAAGATTAAAAGCTTGGTACAGGCTTGTTTTCTCCCATCTTCCCTTCTGCCAATACCTCCAAGCCTATCTCCTCTGTAAAAGCATGAAACTCTTTACAAAGGTCTCTTTTATAAATTTTAACATCATTTTTTCAGGCAGTTTTCTGGTATGCTTCCCTTCTATACATTTATCCATGTGGTCTCTTTCTGCACTTGTCACTGTTTATCCTGCTAACATTTTCGACCACAATAGTTGATTTCCGAGGAAGAGTTCATTGAGTATTTCTAGGTTTGTCTGGGTGGTTAGATAATCAGAGATCAACAAGTGGTTAGGAAGAAACTCTTGCACCACTGGTAAGAATTATACCATAACTATGTGTATTTCTTAGTACGTTCTCTCTGCGGAACTAGAAAGTAAGATGTAGTAAAAGTATGGACAATTAAGCAGACATGTCTGAATACACTGATTCGGTTGTGAAGATGATACCATTTTATGTAATGCATATTCTCCTTTAAGGAGAAGCCTAATCTGAGCAAGTAATAGCTGGAGCATTTACCTGTGCTGTTGCTGTGGTAATGGTCAAAAGTCTATATACTTTGAGGTTGCAACAGAAGTTCACAACAAAACTGATTTAGCAGGTTGTCTGATGTGTTTGCATACATCTGCCATATGGAATTTCCTTAAAGAGTGTGTTACTTCCATCTGATCTCATAAACAAAATGTACTCTGCTATTTTATTCTGAAACAGGCTTTTCCTGTTTTAACAACAGGGGGAGGATTTTTCTGCCTTCAAAACTTTCTGAAGGTTTTTAAATTATTACTTATATTTAGTCAGAAAACGATGCATGCTACCAACCAGCCCACAAGAACTGATCTTTTAGTGAACTGCTGTCAACTTTGTTCTTTCACATTATATAAAGCTGCAAGGAACAGGAAATCCTGGAAATGCATGCTTCAAGCCATAGGAATGGTAGTAATGCACATTCTATTACCATAAGAATTATAGAAGGAATGGTTGTTACAAAGGCATCCAAACTGTTAATCCAAGTATCATTATAGAATGGTAGGGAATTGCCTTTCCTGGTACAAATGTACCAGGAATCATCTCTTTGGATGAGAATTGAGTTTATCTACAATGACTAAAACATAATAACTGATAATGTTATCCAGAAACAGAACATGAGTTATATTTTCCCCCATTCTTTAACAAAATAATTCCTGCAATGAATTGTGCTTTTTAATGTTTGGGAAAACAGCGGACTCACAAAATACAATCCTTGTAAGGCTGCTCTGTTGCAAGTAGCCTTCAGAGAGTTTGAGAGGTTCTTTATACATGCCTATTCCCCTTATTGAATATATAGAGAATTATAGAATAAAGATGCAGCTCACCCTTTATGTGATTGTATGTATATGTTAGAATACTGAAATAGTATTCGGAAAGTTGACTGAAATAGATTCTTGACCATGATTGGCTATCATGATTACCTGGCTATTGCAAAGCTTTAGTATGCTTATATCCTTGCCAATTAATGTTTCTGTTGATTTTTTTCCTTTCAAGTGTGTCTTCATTGCTGGAACTTCATCCTTATTTCAGTCTATGCATTCATAACTTTATTATCTGATGAAAGTGTTGCCATATGCACAAATGAAAATGTTAATAAGCTAATGAGCTTTTATGGAAGGAAAAAGCAACTCTTACTTTCAAATCTATTAAAATAATAACAAAGCAACTCTTACTTTCAAATCTACTAAAATAATAACGAATGCTGTCTTTTATATTTAAGTGATCACTTTTGAATAGTTTCCTCTGCAAGTAGAATTTGCTATATGAGATGCCCATGTAACTCCCAAGAATCAGATAGCTCAATATGATAAAAATAAATAAGAATGTGTGGTGCCGTAGAAAGGAAAATCTCTTAAAGGGAAAATTTTTTAATCTACTGTTTTAATTGTCAAATTGTAAGTAGGGCATGCACTTCCATCCTGATCGTGAATGCGCTGCCTTTCAGCAGTTCCATAGTAGCAGCACTCTTGGCATTTTTACTTGTCCAACAGTGCTCATCTCTTTGCAGTAGGCATCAGCCACAGACTGCTCCAAAAGGGGGTTGAGGGAAATTATTCTTGTTAGATGCTCTGCATGGTGAGAGAGCAGTAGCACACATCAAGTATTTGGAGTCTTAAAACAAGATGGTGAACTTCCATTAAGTTGTACTTACTTTTAATAGGATGTAGAAAGGCACAATGTTTTAATGTCCAGTTCCAGTAATTTCAGTGCAATAAGGGACAGTAGAATTTGTCACACCTGGGGCGAAGGGCTCCACATCCTCTGGCTTCTGTCTCTTGCTGTTGTCTGTATTTTTAGAAATTGCATTTAACAACATAGCAAACTGCATAAATGAAACCTGTCATGTTTTCTCCTGGACAGTTTCAAAGAGTAGCCCCAGATCTGTCCCTTCTTTTGAAGCTAGAATGTCTTTATGCAATAAGATCTTTATTTCCATTTCTATTTTTCTATTCACTGTTTTTGCCTCCCTTCCAGGCACACATTATTCTGTTCTGTGTATTCTCTAAAGTTTTGTCTGTTCATATGTAAAGTAGCCATCCTGAGTGATTTGTGAATGGCCACAAATTATAGAGAAATATGCTGCAGTTAAGTGCATTGGGTTCTACAGACAAGGTTATTCTCATTTCCCTTCCCAATTTTAAGACTTTATTTTTTGGTTCTTCTATGTACTGCTTTCATGCATGTGAGATAATTTCTGCCTTCAGTACTTACGTTCTTATCATGTTTGCACACAGTTGTCATATCTATGTATTGGCATCACTTGAAAATTTTATTCGTAACTATTCATAATTTTTCTGGAATTCCATCATACGATTATGAATTTTCTGACTCTGTCTTTCATCTCTACCTGGACCATATTAAATTAGCAGTATTTTATGCTAGAATTTGATAATTGTTACAATTTTTGTTTGTGTTAAGAAAGACTGTTGTTGTAGTTAATCTTTTATAAGTATCTACACAGAAATGGAAATGATAGTGATAAGTAATGTGCCATGTACTTGAACTATGTTCAGGATTGTTTCCACTCACTAGCTCTACTTAAATATCTCCCTTGAACTTCTTCCAAACTGACTTTTTCCTAAGCATTTCTAATTCTTCTTCGGAGACCTATGCATCACTTTCAGATTTTGACTACTGTTTCTACCTTTTCCTTCTCTAGTGTTTTTATAATGTTATGAAGTAGTTTATTCTCTTTCTGAGACTTTATATATATATAAAAAAAAAAACCCTGCCCTGTAGTACATCTTCAGACTCCTCTTTTTTGTGTTTCATTACGGTTGGTTTGCAGTCATGTAACTTTTCTCATTTGCATGACAATGTTTCCATCCAAGGCATTTCTTTGAGCTATCACTGTTTGGTGTTATACTGATATCCAAGGATGTGACAGCTACTGCAGCTCTTTCTTCTACCACTTCAGCAATTAAAAAAAAAAAAGCTTATGATTGTTGCTGTTAATATGAAGAGTGAGCTCTGTAATCCAGTGGGAGTCATGTTTCTTCCCTTGCTTAAGAAAAATAATTTCCAAGTACTTCTGATTTTGGACAAGTTGTAAAGTGCCCCAGTATGCTAGATAAGTTCTGAACCAAAGTGAAGTTAGTGGTGTAAATTATACCACCTATGTACACTCAGTGGTAAATAGTGTAACCGTGGTTCTGATACCGGAAAGGTATACAGAATCTCTTGTGAAGTTCACTCTCAAAAGAATGAAGTGTTAGAAAATAAGGCATTCAAGAATGCAAAACTCAAATTATTTTCTTCCCAGAGCTTTATTCCTACCTGTCCAAGGGCAAAGTTCACCAATGTAACCTGGTGTAACCTTCATTGCATTATTCTTTGGCACATCTCCTAACATTTAAAGCAACCTAAGCTTTTTGACCTTTTATCATGATTATTGCTTTGTTAAATTTACCTCTCTATCAGCGTGTGTTGTTACAGAAATAAATTAACAAATCATATAGAATCTCTCAACACAGTAAATTCCATTAGTTACTCTAAGATAACCAAGTATTTTTTCATACGTTGAAGGCATGTCCTGGTGTTTGTGCAGCATTCCTTTCTGTTAATGTTGCAAGAAAGAAGAGGAGGGAAGAAGTGACCCTGTGCATTTTTGCTTTGTGAAGGTTTTTTTCTCCAGTCAAAAACTGTGTGGCTAACTGCATACTGGCAGCTGATTTAAGGGAGAAAAAGAGTAGAAATAATTAAATGTTTTATCTTGCAGAACCTGTACCATTCAATGCATGTGCTGTTGACTTCATTGACTATCAGAAGTTATGAATCCACTTTTGTGGATTCTGTCAATAGTCATGTGAAAGTATACTAAGCAACTTTGATTTATTTTCAACTCCTGCAGACAAATTTGCTTATCTGAAGCTTGGTTATAAATGTTGTGCTTGTCCTTCTGAAAAGTCAGAATCAACTCTTGTTTCTTTGCCTGCTCCAACCTGATGGTTGTTGGCTTCCTTACTCATTTATGTTCTCTAGATGGCTTTGATTTTTTCAAAATGCAGTAATGTTAAGCAATCATAACTCATTTTCCGATAACTCTTTATTTCTCTATCTCTTGTTTGGACTCTTGAATTTTTACCAGTGCATGACTGTTTCACCTTTTGCAGCCTGCTTTTCTGTGGGAAAACTACCTTATTCAGGCCTTTCTGATTGAGATGAGATGGATGTTGCTAGGAACCAGAAACCTTTGGAAGTTTTTCTGTATGGAAAAGTGAAAGTGTCTTTATCAAACTTGATAGAAAAATATAAAAAGAATCCCCTGTGGGAAAGAAACCATACACTTAGCATATCAGGATTTACTTTTTCCAAGCTTAGTTGCAGGAGGAGAACTTTATCTGCATGATATCCAATGAAAAATTCAAGGAATTGATTTCTAGACACTGTATGTAACATCATTCCTTTATCTAGGGATAGCTGTTTACCTTTGCAGAAACTATTTTTTTTCTCTTCACTCAAATTGGATGTTAACCATCTCTAATGTATTTAAACTGTGATTTAAAATGTCTTACAATGGCCTTTACTCATAAGCTACCTGAAGCTAAATGTCGATTAATGAGGGCTTGTCTGTCCATGGAACAAATGCAGCATTCCCATTCTCAGTTGAGGAATCGATTTCATCAGACCAGGTTGAAGTTTTTAAAGCTATTGAATATACATACATATGTATATATATATGAATGAAAGATTCAGCATGTCGAAGATTCCTTAAGGGAAATCAAGGGATAAAACAACTGCAATGTTAACATAGCTTTGCAGTCACTTTATAGCTGTAATCCTTTATTGTCTTCAACCTGTAGTCTGTTGTCGCTTGGTAAGTGGAAAAGAACATTTAACAACACTGCCACTAAAATGCAGGCAGAGCATTTTAAAAAAGGAATAAGAGAAACTCAACTTCATTGCAACGTTGTTGTGGAGAGAAAAAAATGAGGCTGATTGTTAGCTGTCCAGAAGGATTAAACAATGGTTTGTGTTTCCTATTAATTTGGCCTGTTCCAGTGATTCTCAATATAGTGTTTGGCAAGTGCATTTGGTAGTCCATGAGATAGCTCTTCTGTTGTGGTCTTATTCATTGCTGCAGATATAGACCAAGTTACTTGCGTGTTTTCAGTACTAGATTATAATTTGACTTTGCACTTACCTTGAGCAATTTTCTGTAGAAATACATACAATCTGTCTGCATGTTTGAAATAAGAGTGTCTTTTACGTAGCTTGTGTGAAACACTTAAGCAAACCACTGGAGCTTAAAAAGAGCAGTTGATTCTTTTCAGTGATAGCGATATGATGGCTGTTCTTTCTAGTCCCTGGTGGGGAGAAAAAAGTGTAGTCTTGAATGTTTGGGGAATTCATGTGTTGCCACTTCATGGACTGTTGTTTTGACTCTGGCTTGTAATGGTGATAGTATGTCTTGTCACTGGTAATGACATGATCCACGAAACTGCCACCTTCACCCTTGTATTGGTTCAGTGGGTCCTAGCAAACTTTACATATGGTGTTCTTTCTGTTCCTGAGTGAGCATACCTACCTGGCTCAAACTTTGCACTATTCCAATGCTGCCACCACTGTTTCCAACACCTTGACGTACATATGTAGTTCTCTGGTTGTAATCCTCTGTTCTCATGAATGAGCTGATAGGATACTCTCCACTTTGTGGTGCGACAGCTGTGCATAGCCATCCAGACTGTGAAAAATCATTCAGGTTGCTGTTGCCACTGCCAAAATGCACCACTTTCTCCCCGATAGTGCTCGCACCTGCTGTTTGGTCCCCACAAAGGTTCAGCAAGTGCCAATGAATGGGTGCAGTTTTTGGTACGTGGAGGAACTCAGTGACACATCTTTGCTTCATACACAGTTCCAGGTCAGATACCTTTTTGTCAGACTGTCCCTGTGCTGCCATCTGTCGTGTGACAATAAAATGTAACGGAATATTGGTGGGAAGGTTCAGCCTCTACTGCCATACCACCAACATCTGCCTCTGTCATCATGGACCGATGTAATAAAAGGCATTACTTTTGGAGCAGCCCTTGTAGATTTAGATTTGCTGTTAGGGTGGAATTTTTGACTCAGATGGTGATGAGGTGCTGGCAACGTGTTGCCCAGAGAAGCTGTGGATGCTGCATTCCTGGAGGTGTTCAAGGCCAGGTTGGGTGAGGCCCCAGGCAGCCTGAGCTGGTGCCTGATGTAGTGGCTGATGAGAGCCTGGCTGGGTTTTAGAGCTAGATGATATTTAAGTTCCCTTCCAACCCAAGACATTCCTTGATTCTGTATTTCCTCTTACCCATGTTTAGAAGAGAAAAACTCAAACTGGAGTAGATATGGCGAAGTGCTGCCATGGTAGGAGGAGATGGAGTGTCTATTTTATATTGTGAGACTAAAAGAGCATATCTTGTCTGTTGATGTGAAAGCTGATAGGAAATGAAGTTGCCTTGTATAAATACATAAAACCACCATTCAGGGGAAAGAAGCTGTTAAACAGTGCTGTTCAGGGACAAGTTGGCACTAATGTAGCTTGGCTATATATTAGAAGCATCTCTCTGACCATTAAGAATGAGGCTCTGAAACAACCTTCTAGTGGGATTTTGTGGGCAAAGAAAGTCCCTGGTTGGGTCTGTTTAGAGTGGAGTTGAGCATTTTTAGGCTCACTTTCTACGTACTTGGAATAGTGGTGCTGATGCTATGCTTATACACCAAATTTCAGTATTTTGGCAACATCCTTTTTTTCCTAGTACAGCGAAGACCTTCCTGAAACCATGGAGTTCAGATCTTGTATCAGTTCTTAGTGGAAAAAGCATCTGTACGACTGACCTTGACTTTCAAGTTGCCGGTACATTTCACTTTTGTTTGCCACATCGGTGTTATGCTCTGTTTTGCAGATAGAAGCCTGTCAGGAAGTTCAGCATCATTTCTTCTCTCTGATAGGGAGAATCTTGAATTTTTTATTGTTGTTGTAGCACACTTATGCACAGATGGTGCATGGATTGGAGTGCAGCTAGCAGAATAGATATATTTCTTTAGGACATTGTCCTGAGATGAGAAAGTTGGGTACTTGAATCACAGTACCAAGAGAAGGCAGTGCAGAATTACTGCTCGTTTGGTGAGTGCAGTCCTGAGAAGGATTCAAAATGAAAGAGAGGAGTGGCACTCTCCTCTGTATTTTTTTTTAAACAGACTCCTTCAGTTGTTTGAATGTGTGGTGGTAGATACTTATCATCCATAGACTTCCCAAACTCAAAACTATAGGATGCTTACTCAGCATCTGTGAGGAGCTTAGATTTGGAGGTAAATGATCTTCTCAGTGTTCACTTTGCCAGCTCCTGGCAGCTCAGCACTGGGTGTGCTTTGAAACACTTCTTGAGCTTCAGCTCTTTCCTGAGGAGATTCTCATTCTGGCTTCTGAGTGCCCTTCTGCAGTCACCCATTTCATTCCTTATCAACAATGCACAAAAAGTGGAAGAAATCTGGGAAGGCATGAAGGAGTCATGTGAAGTCCAGCAACTAGATCTAAAAATGCCTTTGTTACTCTCACAAAACTGTTTTTCTGTGATAATGAGCATGGATAAGTCTTAGATTCTATAGCCGAGGTATTGTGCTCCTGTGATAAATATATGTATATGTAAAACGCAGAAAGCACTTTGAAATGGATATTACCACATTTTGCCACAGAAGACTCTCACACTAGAACAAAAATAGTCCCTCTTTGTTTTAGGGTTTATTGTAAAGCAGTAAACTTATTCTATTTCCCTGTTTTCTGGTTTTCTGTTTAGGGTGAGATATTCCGTGTACTGTTTGTCTAAAATGGATGCTGATAATAAACAGAGGATAGGTCTTTGAGTAGGTGGGATTTGTGTGCTATTTAAATATTACCAGTTTTTGAGTGGTATGTATTTCTTGGTTAATAATCAGCTATGGCATTTGATTTTTAGAGGATTACTTATCCTCCATGGTCAGAAAGAGTAGCAGTTAAGAACAGCAGTGATGTGAATCATTTTGACAGTGAGCAAACTTGTCAGAATGTTCACATTTTCAAGACTAGATAGTCTAAGACATCCATTTTTTCCTAAATATTTTTCAAAGTCCTAATGAAAATTTAAATAGCCGTGTCTTGTGGTTTCTTGAATTGAAAAGATCATGAATTAACAATTGCTTTTTACTGCTAAAATACTTCTTGTTTACTGGAAAGTCACAATAACCATAATAAGGTTCAGTGAAGTTCTTTGTAACACCTTTAATAGCTAAATTTGACAGTCCCATAGTGTAAAATATGTCAGTTGTAGGGAGAAAAGAGAGAATTCATAATGAAAACATACACTGTAAGGCAGTGAAATATTTTTTTGGCTGAATGAATTAATATGGTAAGTACCTTTAAGCCCAAGCTTTTTTCTTTTTTTTTCTCTCTGTAAGCTCTGTTTGTATTAATTGTTCATTGACCACTTTGGTATAAATCAGAGTTTTATTGTGTGCATAAGATACCTTTGCTAGAAAGTGAAAACTTCATGTTTTTGGCTGAAATGTTTGTGTAGGAGAATTTTCTTTTAACAGTAAATCATAAAAAGATTATATCAGACTTGCTGGAACCATTCTTCTATATCCCTGACTACTGTTATTACTAAAGCTATTAAAAATGGAGGCTCAGTGGATGAAAACATGGTATTTGTGTGAGAATACCTTCTTTGCAGTTGTTTCAGAGAGGAGAAAAAAATCTGTGCTGTGTTCACTGGCTCTTTAATTCGGATTGCCAATGATAACGCAGAGTCTACTGCTAAAGAAAGGTAGGATGCAGAGGCAGAAACATTAGTGCTAATCTGCTGCAGAAGGACTAGATAAATCAGCACAGCTCTCATACATCACTAAGAGAGAAGCTGATTGCAACTTGACCATGTGCCTAAGTGGTCACATCAGCAACAAGAACGCAGCATGGATAAAAAAACTAAAATGTACCCTTAGGGCTACTTGCTGTGCAGGACACATAATAACACATCAATGTAAGTTTAAGATTTCTTTATTTTTTTCCTTCTGTAATTATTGATGTTTACAAGATTGTATTTTTTATTTTGCATAGATTTAGAGGGAATATAATGGAGTGAAGTATAATGCTAAACAGCTATTAGTTCGGTGATGTTTGTCTGTGAATAATAACGGGCTTTACTGCTGTGTCTCAACATAGCTCTTTTTTGAGGATGTTTTAATATTTAATCTTAACAGTTGTATCTCAGAAAATGAATAAGCTTTTGGGGGAGATGATAGTGAGATCTCTTCTTCATCTGTTGTCTTACATTTCAAAAGGGTTTGATAGGCAGAATGTCACAAATATATTCTCCTGGGAGATTTTTTGTGTTGTTTTACTATTTCTGTTAAGAAAAGTACTTATAAGGAGTGATTTCTTTGGATGTTTTATATTCCTGAATTATGTGCAAATGGTAATTTTCCTGCAGTTTTAAAAACCTGTGCAATTGTTTAATTTAATGTCACTTGAGCATCTGCAAAAAGGGAAGGCAAGGATAACATGGAAACTGAATAAGCATTGATTGCTAGTCTGAAAATTAAATTTTAAAAGTTTTAGCAGTAAATCTGATTCCAATTTTGTTTTTTTTACTAAATTAAATTATCATATTTAAATTCAGACTATAATATAGAAAACAAATGTGTGAGAGTATCCTAGGTAGCCCACATTTCTAGCTCTGTATACCAGACTGTAAAAATATTGTTGATTGTTGCTACCAGGAATCTCTCTGTAGCAATCAGAGCAGCATGTTTAAGTAATACGTGGAAAAACAGAATATCATGGTTCAGGTGTTAAGGTGATGCTTTGTTCAAAGAAAAAAAGTGTACAATAAAAACTGAGGTGGAATCCTATGCTTTCTCTCATGACTTTAGGAAAAGAGACAGAAAAATCCAAGACAGCTTTTGCTGTGCACTTGGAAAATGGGGAAAGTTTGGAAGTACTTTAAAATGCAAAACAACAACAAAGACACTTTAAAGATTTAGGATACATCAGTGAAAAGACACAGAAGAATACCTGTTCATTTTGTGTTTTGCAGTTGTGGACAAATATAATGAGACTTAGAAACAGACATAGCTTGCATTTAATCTACTAATCAGTTGTTTCTGTGGCAGTTTAAACTGTAGGTGTAGTTGTATGCTTTTTCCCCCCACTTCACAGAGCTAGAATTCTCAAAGTGAGCCAATTTCAGATCTTGGGCTGCAGATGCTTTTGTTTTGACTAATGCCTATGCCAAATATGTTCTTCTAGTTAGCTTACACCTATTAGTAGGTAAGAGATGAGATTGGAAAAAGGGTGAGGCTTTATGAAAAAAGGTCATTCTTCTCAGCAGGATATATAACCAGCCTGGCAAACTGGCAGATAAAAAACAGGCTCTCAGTTATACTCATTCCCTGAAGCTGCTGAGTTGCTATTGGGAATCCATAAGCTTAACATTCTCACTGGAAAAATAATGGGAAATAAGAGGAAAGCTGTATGGCAACAGGAAACATGGAGGATTGGAGGTTTCTTGGACATGGTTTCTTGTTCTCATGTACCCAATGTGGTATTAAGATGTAAACTCCATGACAGATTACTGTATTTTCCACATATGACAACAGTGCTATCAGTCTGTTCCTGGGAGTAAAATCTATTTCTGTTAGTGAAATATAGGCATCTTTTTTTTAACTGAGTTCATTGCAACAGCAGCAGATTACTCTGGTTTACAAAGATAATGAAACAAATGTGTAGTCTTCCTTCACTTGTACCTGGACAAAGTTTTTAAAGACTCATTTCAAAGTTATAGTGAACAGTTCAAAAGTGCTACATAGTCTGTAGTTGTGTCTATAGTGCGATCTTAATGCAAACATCTGGGTTCTGTATATTTCTATGAAGTTTACTGTGTAGTTGCACTTAAATTATGTGCTAAATGAATTGCATTGTATATGACAAAACTGGACTTGGGTCACGTTTTCTATTGCTTTCTTTTTAGCTGAAGAGACGAAGTCTGAGTGCATTTTGGAGGCTGAATTTGGCTTTGTATGTAGTTCAGGTTAGTCGAGAAAAGGCATGTGCTTTTGCTCTAGAGTGAAACTCTGAGTTTATTATGCTGTAGTTCATGGTTACCTTTTTAGATCTTTCACTGGACTCCAATCTGGTCTTCATTTTCACTTTCAGTTTTAGTCAAATTTATGCTAATGATATTTTCTTGTGCTTAAGGGAAAAGTATGCTAATGGATATCATTCCCTGCACTTTCAGAGCAGCAGGGGATTCACTGATGCTGACTTCAGGATATGGAATTTGCTTAGGCCTGTGATTTTCAGGTTAAAATATACACAATATTCTTGTTCACGTTGAGTTCAGTGGAAAAGCTTCTATTCACCAATATTACTAATGCAGTGCCTGAATCCTTAAAGCTTTGTGTGTCCTATGTGGTATCTTGCACAAACAAAAAGGTATCTCAAGAAAAATACCTGAGTATAATATAGGGATTCAAACTATAACAACATTTATTTTAGTTTTCTGTCTATAACATAGTACAACTTTGTTTTGAAGCTGAAAGTCTGGCCTCTTTTGTCTCAGTGCTGATCTCTTAAAGCTATTGCCCCAGGGAGAGGCCCTTCAAGCTCTGTGACACCAAAAGAGAGAATGTGCTCCTTTTTTGTACAACTTCTTTTTTGTGTTCCTGTCCCAAATCTTGCTAGTTGTGCTGACAAGGTGTGACCTGGTTGTCCTTCTTGGGCTATAGTCACCTCTGTGAAGTGATGCTGTTTCCCAGATAGCCTAAGAACTGCAGGTCTTTGAAGAATGCCAGAAAAGCTCCTGTCTTACTTCATCCACACAGACCTAAGAGCTTATTGATTTCTTCCACAAGTTCAATAATCACTTATCTATTCACTGGTTACTCCTTATCACCACCAACTTCCTGTGTGTTAACTCACAATCTGTAGTATATGAAGTAACTGCAGATCAACTTGGACTTTCACATCAGTTACCGCCTGAAGTACACCTGAAAAATTGTGTTGAACAACTTTGCCCTCAGACAGCATTGCACATTCTGTGAAGGGGATGTAAATGATAACTGTCTTAACAAAGTGAATTATTATCCAACGAATATCTGGAAGAAGCAGGAGAATTTTTGTGTGAGTTGACTAGAGTGTAAATAGTACCAGTTTCAGTTGACAGGAAAACTGGATTATTTTACACCCTGATTAGATCCTCCAACCCAATCTTGAATCTTGCATTGAAAATCACTGAATATTTCTGAACTATTATGGAAGATGATCACACATGGAAAGGAATTACCTTTATCTCTCCTACTTTTCACATTGTCCTCCCAATCTTGCTAAATGCTACCTCTGAAGTGGATTTCTTTCAGAACATCGTGCACTGCATGATACCAGACTGCTGGGACATGTAGCAATGATCTCAAACAGGTAACTCTTAAGGACAACCACTCAGATGATCTTTGAGTCTTGTTTAATGGTGGCTTATAACGAAAATATGTTCAAAGAGGGAATCATGCAGACTGATATCTATAACACTCTTATTCAGTGAAAATCCTGATTAGGATGATGGTGACTTGTGGAGCTTTATGAAGCTTTCAGCAGTTTTTGTTACCTCTCTGTTATTATCCTGGAAAGTAAATAGTTACATATTGGGTAACCATATGGATGATATGTTGGTGTATTTTAAGAAGATTGCTCAGATGGCTCAGAGCCCATAGTGACAATGCCAGGATTTTTGTGTGCTGAAAATCTAAATAAATAACTAAAAGATAGAGGGGGCAATCACTGAAAGGAAGAGGGAGCAATAAAATGTAGAGTTCACCATCAGCACTGGTGATAGGGATCAAGGCTGTGGGAGAAGTATCCTGTGGCTTCTTGTACTACAGGTGGGCTGCCTTCCAGTTAGCTTCCTTCATGAGCTGTGGGTGCAGATGGGTGACTGTTCCTTATTTCCAGCCACAGCATGAGGCTGCCAGTGCTCTTTCTTGCCTGCTTCTGCCTCTGTTTTGTGTTCCCTCAGTGACTGTAGCTGAACTTTGCAGGAGAAGGGTAAGAGGTTGAACTTTTCACTTCAGGTCAATATAAACCCCATTTCTCAATTTACCAACTTAGCCTGACAACTTTGTATAATAAGAGGGCCACTGAATAATCTAGTGTTTATTTCTCTGGAGAAATGGTGACTGGTGGAAGACAGGAGACAAAGGGAGATGTGATGAAAAATACAAAGAAAATTCTTGAGATACTGAGTAATTCTGTAAGGACAGTATCTGTCACCATTTTTGTTCAGTGCTTGAATACTGCTTATAGGTACTAGCAATCTGTCAAGTGAGGAAGGACCTTGCCTACCTGCTCTCCTCACTGCACTGTAAATGTAACCTTGCTGACGGAAAGGAACTGTTTGAAACACTGACACTTTCATCTTTTAGTCAGGATTTATCATGATCTGTAAATCACATAATTCTCGTAACAAGAAAGTTTTAGATGTTTTAAATCCTGGCAGTTCTTCATCCAGCAAGGAGATTTGAGAAACACCCAGGCAATGAGCCTTCTCTCAGACTAGACAGAGTGGGCTGTTTTATATCAGGAGCTGCATTTCCTAGTTTGCTACCTCTGCCAGAAATTGTTTTGCCTGCAACTCTGTTATTTGAGCTTTTATCTGTTTTTGTGGGGAGGGAACTTAACCATCCTAGTTACACTGCCATCACTGTAAGAATAGTTCTGCAGACTGTAAAAGGCTATGGGAAATTGATCATTGCACACAAATGTGTAATTTTCCCAGACCATAATGAATAACGGTAGAATTGCCAACTCCATTTTGCAGAGGGAGATACTTCAGTCAGATCTATGCTTTTAATACTAAAAAAACCTGTGGACAATTCTGGACAAACAGGGTGGCAAATAAAATTTTTTAAATGCCTGTTACTACTTCTGCTTCTAGATATGCTATTAACTGTCACAACTGTTTTCTGTTACTGGATCTGCATTTTTGAGGGATTGCTTGAGCACAAGTTGGATTTTTTCCAGGAACAAAAAACATCGTGTAATCAAAGTTTCTCAATGAGTTTCGTTATGAGCATCAACTCTGCCTTCTTCAATCTCAGCAGGTATACAAAAACCACACTGGCTTCAGTGGAAACACTCTTGTGTGTATTTGAGTGGAGAATTTGATCAGGAGTGGTTTGCAACATATAAAGCGAGCTAGAAGTTTCAATGCACATGAGACAGCTTATCTCTTATACCACGTGATAACTGTGTTACTGTTTGCTGAGCTCTTTATGGGTAGGCTATATGTTAGTAGGGAATATTTGAATGTCACTGTGGAGCTCAGTTGCTCAACAGTCAAAGAGATATGTTTCATTTGCTGCTTCTCATATGAAGAATTGCTACTGTGGTAAATGGCAATATTCCAGATTGCATCTTAGTCACATGGATTATTCCCTGGAGCAATGCTTTACTGGAAAAGAGAATATAAGGGGTTTGGTTTTTAAGTGGTTTTTTTTTTTTTGCAATTTTGGTGTGCTCACCCAAGAACAGTAAATACTTAGTGCAAGCATAGCTGCTGAAAGTCTGTCGCATGTTAGCTGTCCGAGGAGAGACTGTGCCAGAGATCAAAGTAAAGAATTACATATCATCTTTTTTCTCCCTCCCTTCCCCACTGAGATGTGTAATGTGCTAAGGACTGCATCACAGTGATGACTGAAATGCTTGTTGCATTTGATGTACATGTACTGTGGTCAATTTTGAAAGAGCCTAGCACCTATCCAGAAGATCCAGTGAGATCTAGGGAGCAGTGGTGATAGTAGTGGCATGGAGTGTTGTAAAAACAAGAAGGTTCAGCAGAAGTGAAGCAGACATTTCCTGAAAGAGTTGGAGCACTGGAAGGCAAACAGAAAGCTGCTAAAGCAATTTGGCTTTTCACTTCAAATATATGGAGAGCAAGTGGTCAAATGTATCCACCCATGTGTATTCTTTGTTGTTTTGAGGACATCTATTCCCACTGAGTAATCTTGAGGGCACTGATGGTTTTCAGCCACCTAATTCACTTTATTTTTATTCACATATGCATATAATCCAAATAATCTAAGCACAAAAATCCTATGCAGAAAGGATTTTATAAAAAGCCTTGGATGTTAATGCTCCAAAGGAGACTCAGTATCTCCTGGGATTAATGAGTAGGTGGGAGGAGTTCATCGCCTCAGGCAGAGCCCTGGGCCATTAATTCCAGCTAGTCATTAATCCCTGTATAATGCCCTATGCTGATGCCACAGTTCCTGTTATAACACAGAAATAGAACTGACTGACCTATGGATTCTGATGGGTTATGTTATTCTTATAATGATTGCTTATACTTCTAAATGTTCATTGCTATAGTGTTGAACAGAGTTCTTATAAGCTGCATGTCTTTCCAGTGATAATGCATTGTACATTACTCATGCGGAAGTCTGAAATGGTGTTATTAGAATTCCATTATGCCCTAGTCTTTAAATAAACATTGAGGTAGTCTTCAGAAAAGAAAAATTGATAGCAATACTCTCTAAAGTGTGTTAGCATATGTATTTTCATATCTAGAGTAAATGAAAATTGAACATACAGTTGTTTTACTTTGTGGTTGCCGAGTAAGGTGCAGTGCAGTTTAAATTGCATTCAGTTTGTTTAAAAGAAAACACAAAAAAGTTCCTGAACTACTGAAATGTTAATAAAGTTACTTCCATACCCAAATATATAATGATAAAGGACAGACTAGTATAAGCTATTTAGAAGCAACTGACATGTGCCCTGTATGTATGTGCTTGTGTACTCAGCAGTACACAATAAACATATTGCTGGGCAGATCTTAAAGTGAAGGAGAAAAAAGTGCAAGAGCAAAACAGCCTCCAGCTTAGCAGATCATGTGAATGCACATGACTCTAAGCAAGCATATTGTTTAGCTAGGAAACAGCAGCTGTAAGAAATGCCAGTATGCTAGAATTGCACCTCTGTTTAAATTCTCCCTAAAATACTTAATTGCAAGAAAAAAGTAATTAATCTGACCTTTACATAGATCCCTTCATTGTCAGGAATCCCAAAGCATTTTACAGATGCAGATACTTGGTATTGACATGCGTGTGTCAGAAGGAAAACTAACTGCACAATGATTGCACAGAGCTTTGGAAATGTAGCAGTGTCACCACAGCTGTTCTGACAACTCCATTCTCTGAAAAACTGTGCAGGAGTACTGCAGAGCAGGTCAGGAAGTGTGGGATACTTTGCTGAAAATATAGGTGAGTTAACAAAGTTAGACCGTATGGGAACAGTGGTAGACAGTTTTAAAAAGAGAATAGGTTGAGCTATCTGTAATTAGTGCTTGTGGTAAAGATGTAATTGTATTACTGAAATATGGAATTCCCGTACTACATTGGTTCCAAGAAATAGGGTATGAGTTGTATGGGGCTGATTTAGAATAAATAAATAACCACTTCCTAAAGAGAGCTGTCTGTGCTCATTATTTAGCCAGCTGGGCCTTGTTTAGTATATAAATTCAAACTTGCTCACAGCAAAGCATGTTGGGGCGTAGTAGAATAAGAAAAGAAGCTTAGGATAGACTGTCTCTTGGTATATTGAAGATGTCTGAAATGTATAGCATATATTCATAGGAGAAGTTGTATTTAAACTTTAGAAAATGTATCGTGGAAAAAAAGACTGGTGTATAATATATATTTCTTCCTCATTGTGAAGTTTTGTTGACCCTTGTGCTCATTTCATGCACTGAGTCTAGAGGCAGTGTTCTTTCGTTTTACAAAGACTAGTTGGAATTCTGTTCCATTCAGTTGTGATTGCCAGTTCTAATGCTTATAGCACCTTTCTGTAAAAAAAACAGTGTTTTGAAAGCAATTGAGTTTGGTGATGTGTCATTTCTTTTCCTTGCTTTAGCGTTCTTTGCTGTTACAGTTCAGCTTGCTGCTGTGCAGGAGGAGGAGAGATGGATGGAGAAGGAGGCAGCAGCCCTCTTTGCTCACTGCCTACTCTCCCTACTTTCCACTGGTTGTATTCTATACTGTTTCCAGGACTGTTAGAGGAATAAGTAGGGTGGGAGGAAGGAAGAGGAGGGGAGGACAAACTGAGACTAGGAGGAAACCTTTGCCCTCTGGGTCATTGTAAGGCAAACATACATCCATTCAACCCTTTGAGAATCACTTGTGTAAATTAGACCATTTTAGGGCATGATGAGGATTTCCCCTTTCATAAACAGAGATTGATAACATACTGAACATATTCCTTGGTGAACTAAAAATTTGTGAAGACTTAAGAAGATAGAACTAAAAAACTGAAAAGTAGTCCATTGGAGACTGCATTTACGTGGTGGATGGGAAGCTGAGATGATCCTGATGTTCCTCAAAGATGTGAGTGAGGCTTTATCAAGTACTCAGCATTGGCCTTAGCAAAACCAGAGGAGGATGGTTCTAGCAGGCAGCACATGCAAGGTTCTACAAACTTCATATGGAAATAAGAGACCGTGCCTTTATCCCAGGAACCTGAATGCAGTTTGCTTCCTTCTTCTTAGCAAGTTCAACGCCTGCTTGCTTCTATCGTTCCCAGTCTTCTGTTTCATAGGCTGTTTTATGGATGGGAATGTTTGAAACTGAAGGGAGGATGTATTGGAACTCTGTGCAGATGCGATTTGGAGTTTAATTTGTGTTGGACGCAAATAGTTAGCTGAAGTATCAGCATATACAGGAACAACTGGAAACCCCTGAGTTAAACCCTTCCAAAGATAACAATGACTTCCTGCGATGTCTGAAGTGTTCCAGAGAGGCACCAGCAGTACTGATGTACTGTTTCCAAAGAGATGTATTACTGCAATTTGGTGCTGACTTATTATTATTTTAATACATCTAGTCTGTTTCCTTTTTCTTTGAAATGACTTTTTTCCAAATATTTTTAAACTTCCTTCCTGAAGTTTGTCTTTTTTTTCCAGATCCCAAAATTAGATCGTCACATTTCCTCATGAAGCTTCTTGTACAAGGAGGCATTGAGGTTTTGCAGTCTGAAGTTCCAGTAGATGATCAGTGCTGTCATGCACACACTATCCCAAACCAGTTGGACAGTGGCAAACTTTAAAAAGTCAATGCTCGTCTTAACGACTGTCCTGTGCCCCTCAGTCTGTGCATTCTGACACTTGCTTGATTTTGCTGGGTCCTATTTGTTTAAGGTACCACTTAATCCATGACTTGCGTGCTGCATTCTTGTTTGAACTTAATAGCTGTTGAACCAAAAAAGTTATTTTAAGAATGGGCGTGTCAAAGAGAGCATATCTTCTCTCTTCAAAGACTTCTGAGATATTTTTGATTAAAACGTGACTGCAGCATTTAAATGGATGACTAGTGAACTTGTGGACTGTCTAGCTTTTAATTGGCAGATTATTCACTGAGTGCTTCATGGGGAATTGTAGGAGAGGGTGAGGAGTTAGTTGATTTTTAGATAAATTCATTACTGCTTTTATTTCTAGTGATAGTTTGAAGTTGATTAAATCCCCCAGATAGATCCACGGATTCATTTTTAAATTTTCTCCTGTGAAATATGAAAGATGGTATCTTAAAAACATGTAGTAAAACCCCGGGCTTGAGCTGGGCAACCCCACATCCAAAACAGGATGTTAGGCTTGTGGTCATCTCAGCTGTGGCTGTGCTCATGACCTGTACAGCTGCTGCACCAGCCTTTTCCTTTATTTGTCTGCTTCTTTCTTTATGAGCTCCAGTGAACGACTGCTAATAAAATCTGCTCTCAAAAGGGCTTGGAGTCCAAATGCCTGCCTGTTTTTATAATCTGATGGATCATAAGCACAGCCAAATCTGTAGGAATGCTTATGTTCTCTATGGGAGGCTCTAGGACAGTTAGTGCAGGGAGGAAAAAGAGTGGACAGACATACCGTGAACTTAACCTAATGCACTACTGGAACTCTTCAGTGCTGTATCAGTCTACGGGAAAAGACCGTGGCATCAGGGTATTAGAACAAGGAAAGAAGCACTGTTTGAATTAATGGAATTTTATTTTGAGTTTGAAAGTTGTGATAGTGCTCAATGGGCTACCCCGTTTGGTGTTTATGAGTTTGGTGTTGCTGTTTTTGTTTATCTAAGTAATGTAATCTAATGTTACAGTGCATGACTGGTTATGATTCTAAGGCCTCTGGAAATATACCCGCATGTGTATGTCTGATCCTTGGTCATTTTGGGGCTCCTCCTAAGGTCTTGGACTGATATTCTTTTTCAGTAATTGTCTGCCATCCACTTGTTTATAGAAACAGAATGACTCATAACTAAACAGCAAAGACAAAAGTACATTTTCAAATCAGAGATGTTGGTAAAAGTGTGATATGCGGATAACCTTCAGGACTTAGGCACTCCTTGTCCTGTGAACAGGCCAAAGGGTAGCAGTGATGGCTCATCAGAGATTCCTTAACCTGCTTTGTTATTTGGAAGACAAACAATTGGAAGTGTCTGACCAATCTGGGTATTCATCTTTGTACAGTCAGAGACAACGAGGTGGAGCATGCAAGTTCAGGGCAGACAGGAGAATTAGCTACTGTTTTAGTTTTTCTTTTGGTGGTAAATTGACATTATTTTAATGAGAAGATTATACAACTAGATTGTGAATCATGTTGTGCTAGATGAATAAATTTTTATTTTCTAGTGTTAATTAAATTGCTTCAATAAGATACTCTAAATGCAGTATGGAGGAGTAATGTAGGCAGTATGTACATGTGTGTACATCATCTTCTTTTGCATTGAATTATTACTGAGATTTTATAAGATTAATAAATATATATTAGCATTGGAAAGTCAAACCAAGTGATCTGTTCTTATGTTAGCGTTTTGCATTGCTTTGATTTCCCCTGCAAATGCCTAACCGGAGATGGTATTGTGCAGGAAAAAATGTGGTTGTTTTCTTGGTTTTTGAAGGGGTTGATTACAATGTTGTCTCAAGATTTGCATCACCCCTTTTTGGCTATTCTTTTTCTGTCTGCAGCAATTTCCAAAACGTATTCATTCATTCCTGTTCACAGTAGAACCCCCTCACACCTTTGCAGACCTGGCCAATAAGTTGACATGTTCGGCACGGGAGCAGGAACCAAAAGCTGGCAAACTGTTGGTTGCTGTTCTGTTTAATGCTTTCTATTGTAGAACAAACGGAAATACGTGAAAAGTTGAATATAATCTGCATTTACACGGGTTATTCAGGAAAGGAATTTCAAGAAATGAGATTTATAGACAGTAACATCATGTTGCCACTCAGTCCCATCAGTGTCTATGAAGTTGAAAAGCTGGATGTGTAGATAATCATATACCAATGTATGTGCAAAAGTTTCAAGAAGATGATGTTGAATGGTTGCATCTGTTACTGGCATGAATTACTTGAAGTGTAAACTAGATACAGTTATACCTGAATGAAAGCTTAGCATTTGTGATCTTTGACACAGGCCTTACTACGTTAGAGGAAGAACTTTTTCAAAATACTTTGTTAAAAAGTTTTGTGGTGGTTTTTTTTTTGTGTGTGGATCTCAACTCTAACTGTGATGATTTCTGTGGCTAACATAACAGTCCTTGATTTTAGCATGCTGCTTGGGCTTTACTAAATTAATTAATGTTCTGTCATCTCCTGAGGTGACAGAAGAGCCAGGAAGCAGTTTCCAGCAATGTGAAAGATGTATTTTTAAACCTAGCACAGGGTTATCAGAGGTTTTGAATCTTGCCTGACCTCATCATTGGATAGCAATGTCCCAGCCACGGCAGTCTGGCTGTCATCATCACTATAGGTCTGCTCCCTGTGGAAATTCCTAGGATTGGTCATATGACCTGGTAATGAGACATGCAATGGTACCTCACTCACTTAAACAATTCATAGTCAGTGTCAGCTATTTGTATAATGTACCTTTGTAATTTAAATTAAAATGGCCTGCAACAGCAGCAATAGATAAGTGAAAAATAATTTAGAAATGCATATGATAGATTAAATTATTGGTCTAACCTAAATATCTGAGCTGCAGGTATGCTATATTGAATTCAGTCAGAGTGGAGACCTGGGAGGAATATATAGTCTCCACTGCTGGACAGGAATTATTTCAGTCATAAAGAAATTGTAATTAAAATTACTGCTGATGTCTCACTGACATCCTTGACCTTCCTTCTGAAATGTAGTTTATCATAACAGAGTTTCTCTTGCTTCTCTCTAGCTTGATCACACTGGGAAAATGCTTTCCTGTTAGCTGGGATAGTCTTGTAATTTGCAAGTTGCCTTTGTGCCCAGGGTCAGATTTCTGTGCCACCTTAGCTCTATTCATCCTCGGGGAGTTGGTGCTGACTTGCTAGACCGGACCTGTCCTCAACAGCCAGCATAATGATTCACAGTAGGGCTGCTCTTTTCAGAAGCTGCCTTTGAGATTAACGGAAACAGAACTGGCCTAGTGCTTACCACGCTGGAAAAGCCATCCTGTTTGGAAAAAGCATTTTAATTCTGAATAAAACATTGGGCTGGCTTTTAGCTCATGAATAGCGCTTTATTCCACTTCAATAAATATCAGAAACGACAAGTAACCACATCATGTCATGACCTTACGTAAGTGTCTGGCAAAGTTCCAAGTTATTTCCACAGATGCACAGTGCAGGTTGCTGTGGGTGTCTGAGTTAGGCAGTAGTCTGCAGACGGGGCCCATAAAATAACCTGGAAAATATCCAAGATCCGTGGACTAGTCCTGGCTTGGCGGATACTGCTGTATCTCACGTACTTCATTCCTGGGCTCCTTAGCATGGTTGAATGTTAGCAGAAAACTGAAGAGGATTTTGTACAAAGATTTGGAAAGCAACATTGCTTTGTGAACAGGGAAAGTTCAAGAGACTACAGGTCACTGGAAGACTCATGCCCTCTCATCCTACTTGTCTGCCTGTGTGCGATGACGAGTCTGCTCTGTTTGAACAGCCTTAATCAAACACAAAATGTCTCCTGCAGCTTTGAAAGCTTCTAGTGCTGCTGTGAGATCACTCCCTGCACAGTCTCACCCAGCAACTGCACGCCTTGGTGTATGCTGTCATTGTGAAGGTGAACTTCACGGTTTCCTTGTATTATATTTTTATAGGGGATTATTCTTATTTGATAAACCTTTTTTGATTTGGTGGCTTGATAAAGATTCTTCATGTGGAAACCCCAACCTGTTATTTGTGAGATTATTAAAAGAGTCAGTGCTTAGGTAACTGTTTCTGAATGCTTAAATATATTTAAATTCTGTCCCTTGTGTCATTGAATGTCAGCACTGTATAGCTTCTGATATGTCTAAGTCATTGCTATAAATGGAGATGGTTAAGTCATTCTGGTGTTTTGGCAAATTCTGTAGCCACAGTTTGTTTGCGAGTTAGGTAGAGAAGGTTATTTTGTTGCAGATGCTTTGTGTAGGCTATCACTCAAAATATTAACATTAAGAAGTGTAGACTCCTGCCAGATTTCTCTTGATGTTTTTTTATTTAGAGCAGAGAAAATCAGATTGAAGTTCTGTCATTTAGTGTTGGATGGAAGGCTCGCTCTCTTTCAGTGCTCTGTTTCTATACAGCAATCAAATCCCACATACTGTACTATGCCAGGAAATCTGCTAACCTTTCATATAATATGTAATAGATTTTGTAGCTGGTGCTGCAGAGCCATTTTCCATGCAGGAGGATTTTCAGCTATTTTTTTCTGCTGCCTTGGTAAGATTTGCAGTGGTTCTTTCTGCAGTGCCAGATGCTGTATGTAAAACAGCAAATTATATACTGTTCTCTTGCTTGTTGAGCAGGAGAGAAGAATCTAGTTTCAAACCTTTCTGGGAGAGGTTGCTAGAAACGCTGAGTTTAAGAAGGCAGATCAAGTGTGGGAGATGAGAAAGCAAGGCAAAACTTCCAGAATGTGATGACAAATGCTGAAGCTCAATAGAAGCACAGTTGATGTACTGACATTAAAGGGAATATACTGAATATATAATCATTCTGGATATATGCATAGGGTTTTGCATTGTAAGATAATCAAATGAGTAGCTCTTTGTACGTACATTTACTGACACTGAGAGGAATCGCACTGGAACTCTAATGATCTATATTTAAAGAGAGATCAGCCCAATTACATTCTATAGTGTATGTCTGTGTATTCCTGTAGGAATGCAGTGTCAGAATAATTATTTTGGCTGGCACTTCTGTGGTATCCTTAATCTATGTATCTTGAAGCATTTTACAAATACTAAACACTTCATTCAGCAGCATCTCACTGGGCTGTGTTCATCAGCTTGGTGATGAATTGATACAGACTGGGAATTAAAGAGTCCCACATGAATAGCCTTGGTGCCCTGTGGGTCATGTTTGGCCTGTAGGTTCCTTTACTTGTCCTGCTGCTTTCTTTCCTGTCAGGCACTGGGTTAGCAGATGTTAGGCTAGTGTGTTTACCTAGTTGACAAGTGTCCCTTGCTGTCCCTTCTGCTGATGCAATGCAAGCAAGCTGAATTCTACTACAGTCTATGAAGAGGGGGATATGGTCTGGGTGGTGTTGCAAGGAACCATCTCAAAATGGGACTCTGGATGTTGTAGGTGCAGAGGTTTGGCTGCCCTGCTGTAAGGCATGAGAGAAGAGCCAAAAAGGAGCATATCAAACATGGGACAGATTCTCATTAGTGAACAAAGCCTAACTTGTGACACTGAGAATTATAGTTCTAAATGGATACATCTTTTATCTTTCAGTGACTTTAAAAACATAGTGATAAATTCAGAGATGATTTGGCTCAGCCTGTTTGAAGACTTTTCCAGATAGAGCCACTTGAGGTTTTTTTTTTGTATGCATGTGTGCTACTGTTCTTTGTACTGTTTGGAGTGATGATGATAGATCTAAGTAAAATGTAGTTCTGCAAGTTAGAGAAAAGGCAATCTTTTTTCTCTTTAGTGAGACTGCTGCTCCAGTAAAGAAAGTGACAGTTGAATCCAGAGTCTTGTCACTTCAACCTTGCATCATCTGGTAGTTTGAAACAGCTTTTTTGACCATCATCATCTTTCTACTACTTATACACTCTGGATACATCAGCTTAATCACATCTCTCACTCTAAGTGACCTATATGAGCATTATTTGAATTTTTTGTCCCTTTGGAAAAATGTTAAACTGGTATGTAATGGGAGTAACGTTGATGTACGAGGTGCTTAACTTCCATCTTACGGCAGAGCAGAGCAACAGATCTGTTCAGGCAGTGTTGGCTGTGCTTGGCAACTTTACATTGGCCCTTCTTTACTTCTTTATTGAAGTGGTACTTCTGGACATTTGTAGAAGTGCTAAGCTTGCAGGAAGGATTAGCCCCATCTGAAGCTAGCACTACTGGCCCTCACTGGGGAGTGCAGTCATTCAGTAGTAGGTCTGCAAGCCTACTTACACTACTCTTTTTAATCGTGTCAGATCAGTTATACCTGTTAAGTTTTTTTAAACTTAAGTGATACTGATGATATGAAAATTTTGTGATTTTTGCTGTGGGAAATCACCACCAGCTGTTTTCAAGATAGCGACAAGAGTAAGTAATAGTCATTTCATTTTGTTTTTTGCTTACTACTTTTAGGAAGTCACGGTAGATTCTAAGTTTTGGATATAAAAACAATTTCTGAAATGGATTCTTTAGCATAAAGACTGGGTGGGGACCTTCTAAGTTCTGTGCTCATCCATGTGTCACTTGGTAAGGCAGTGCAAAGCCTGTGACTAAAAAAGGGCCCAGATCTTGAAGCATAGGCTGTCTGTATGTGTCCCTTCCCTGAGAGAAAACTTCTTACTTCAGGAATAAGCAAATCTCCTTAAGGCTGCAGTGTGGTCAAACATAGTACTTCTCAGCTGTCTGTGTCTAATAGTTTTAGATCAAGAATCAGTCATGATGACTTGGGAATACAGCAGAGATCTCCTGAGTTCTTGTCAGTACATTACCAGACATAATGCCTTCCTACAAGAAGACTACTGATCTTTAGTGTCTTTGGGACAAATGAGTTGATATAAATTTGTTTTACTGCAGCTAGTGAAACTGTTAGTTTTTTGTCATCTGAGTATCCTTTCCAACACAGTTGTATGCAATGGACTCCTTAGGAATTATACAGATATAAGCTCATATAGAGAAAACAGAAGTCATCTTACCTAGGAGCTATCAAAATTTTTACGGAATTAAGTTCATTAAGTTGAAAGGATAGAATAATGCTAATAAGATTAGATTGTCTGATATGCCCTAAACATGTCAGACATGTGTACAGCTTCCTTATTTATAAAACTGAATTTCCTTCAGTATGATCAAAGGAAGACAGACCAGATAAACAGCAATTATCACATTTTAAAAATTATACGGAAAAAGAAAGTTTCTGTATTTCTAATGTTTGATTTTTATTGTATTATACTTCTGAGTACTTTTTCATAATATGATTTTAGAGTTGCAAAGTTAGCAAAATTATATGAAATGGAGTTACCTATGAACGCATCTTTTTCTCTCAGTTAATGAAACCTTCCTTCAGTGCTGTTTTGTAATTATACTTGTGGTTTAGAGGATAATGTCTCTTTTCATATGTAGGGCATTGGATTCCTCTGGTATCTAATAATGCTCAGAAGTATAGACTCCTGCAATGTAGCTCAAGCTGTAGCTTGTTTTTACAGCTTTTTCTATTATGAAGACTTTATTTGAATGGTGAGTAGATAGACAGTATCAAAGGGCAATAATAAGCTTTGTCTGTATTACTTCACAATAGAGAAAAAACCCTACAAGAATGGACAGGAGTATAGGTCGTTGCAAATTAGGTAGCCCTTCAGTTAAGAAGCGCTCAACTCTAATATTGCCAGTGACTTCTGTTTTCTAGAAGTACTGAAAGTCTCATCTCAGTACACCAATTCACTTCAAGAATTAATGATTTCTTGCTGTTGGAAGAAGGGTAAAGTATATCGCATTACTTCTCAATAAAACCTGTTTCACTTCTGTTAGGAGTGCATGAGAATGCCCATGTACATGTGTTATCACTGCAGTGCAGAACCACCTGCTTCAAATACTTAATGCTTTTGATACTGATATCCCACAAAACAAAAAAGTTGCAACTTCAGTATATTGGTGCATAGCCATAAGTGATAGCACTTGTGAGATCTGCAAATAATAGGAACTGAAATTGAGAAATGAATTTGGAATACAGAAATAATCATATCCAATGAAAATAATGGAAGCTTTTCTGCAGGTGGAATTAATGAAAAAGTTTTTCCTTTCCATTTGGACTCCTTCCTGTTACAGATATTGTAAGTCCCATGATGTACCTACTTGATGAGAAACAATGTGTGTGGTGCCATGTCTGGGGTAATACCCATGGCCATTAGCCAGCCAGAGCGTGCACAGGCTCTCAGCTGGCTGCCACCCAGTGAAGTAAATGAGAGAGAGAACTGGAACTGATTTGCTCTGCTCTCTGTGTAAAAAGAGCGTGTAAATTTTGTAGCATTGCTGCTTGCTTTGTGAAGGTCTTAGCCCTTGTAGTGCCTTTCTTCTAGTGGGGTTGGAGCAAGAATGACCAGGGTTCATGAGAATTAGGAGTTGTGGTATATTTATTACTACCTTTTTGTCATCTTTTAAACAAAATGTGATTCCATTTAAAAAGGATCAAGATACAAAGATATTTAAGAATTAAACAACTGAGTGAAGGACTAGAAAGATGTTTACTTTGGCAATGATAACCAACTCTATCTTGGCTGTTTTAACCTATCTGTCTACATGGGATAGGTTGAGATATCGGTATGCTACTGAAATTATTTTAGCTGTGTGCAATATGGGTACAAAGAAGAAATGGTTGTTTGCTCAAGTGGAATGGCTACATAAAAGTTCAGAAAACCAGTTTGTTTCCCAGTGAGTTTGCCTTTAGGTATATCGTTTTTATAACCAAACATAAGTGTTAGAGTATCCTTTTAAAAGCCAGGTCTTACAGAATGACGAACTAAATGTTACAAATGTTTCACAGAGAGCACTTTTAGTCAGTTTAATAGAAGCGTTCCTTCCCCTGAGATGCCAGTCCTTGCGATGACTCATCTGTTTGGTGAACTATGGAGGGTCCCTCCAGAGAGTTATCCTCAATTTTCTGTTTATCTTAAGATTTTCTGTTGTTTCTGAAACAATAGTGTCTAATTATTTTGAGACAGGTCTTATGTTCATTGCCATGACTTCTGAATTTTCTCCTTTCTAATTAAACGAGTTCTATTTTGGCTGTGTTGCACTTTGCTCCTACCCATGACCCATTCATACTCCTCCTCCTTACTAACTTTTCTTTCTTTTTATGATTCAACTTCCAGTGTTTTTCCTTCTTTCCTATCCCCGTGTATTTCTCTTTCTTACTGTCCTCTCTTGTCATAAGGTTTGAAAATGGTTCTTGTTATGTGTGATTTTCTGTGCATGAGGGAGATTATCCTCTCCTTCTATTCTGCCTTGGTGAGGCCAACTCTGGAGTACGGTGTCCAGTTTTGGGCTTCCCAGTTCAAGAAAGGCAGGAAACTTTCTAGATAGAAAGTCCAGTAGAAGGCCACAATGATAATTAGGGCCCTGGAGTATCTCCCTTATGAGGAAAGGCTGAGAGACCTAGGACTGTTCAGCCTGGAGAAGACTGGGGAGGGATCTTATCAGTGCTTATAGAAGGGCACTTGTTTAGCGGCTGGGGTCATGTTGGTGCCCGATGACAGGACAAGGGGCAAGAGGCACAAACTGGAACACAGGAAGTTCCATACTGACATGAGGAAAAGCTTCTTTACTTGGAAGGTGATAGAGCCCTGGAACAAACTGCCCAGGGAGGTGGTGGAGTCTCCTTAGAATCACAGAATCATGGAATGGCTTGGATTGGAAGAAACCCAAAGAATCACCAAGTTTCAGCCTCTCTGCCACAACATACGGATCTGGTACTCTTCTATGGAGGTACTTGAAACCCACCTGAATACTTTGCTGTGTAACCGTGCTTCAGCAGGAGGGATCCAGAGATCACTTCCAACCCCTATGATTCTGTGATTCTTTGCTGGAATATGCTTGTTTCCATGCACTAGAAAAAGTAGGCTATGTTCAGTCATAGTCTCTGAATTATAATTATGTAGTTTGCCTTCAGATTTTCCCCCTAATTATTTAGTATTATACATGTTTTGATTCCACAGCAGTGTTGCTGAGAGAGCTGCACAAGCTGCTTTTAAAGCAACTCACACTGTAATCAAAATAATATTTTTTTTAAAGCATTGAAGTAAGACTGATGTTATAAAGAAAATTTCCCTGTATGTTTGTTTATTTGCATTTACAAAATATCCTTACTATTGTTAGGCACAACTGTAGTGGAAACAGGCACGTTGGAAGTTGATGTTTGCTTGTTTCTGTGAGAAGCAAAGGTGGAGAAGGTGGAGTATTAGGCTGATCCCACTGAACTTGTTAAGAGGTTTATATTGGTTTAAGAGGAATTAATATTTAACCCAGACTTTCTTTCCAGATCAAAACAAATTTGTAGACCAACGTGCTTCTGTGCTTGGAGGTTGTAAACATGAAAGCAGAATTAAAAACCAGCTCACCAGTTTGCTTTCTTTTTTTTGTTTCAAATCTCCTTGTGAAATCTGTGAGAGTAGAGAAGAAAATGTACTGTTGATGTGCAATGGATAAAGCCACTGCTGCGCAGTGTCAGTTCCAGGCCATTTAAGTGTCATTTAAGTTGTACTTAAAACCTATTTTTAGACTTAAGTACTGCACAGACCTTCTGCTGACCTTACAGAATTTCACTAGAGGAGTGTGACTTCAGCCTGCTGTTGGAGCCTCGCCTGCCCTGGAAGCTTTGCAGTTTTCCTGTCTCAGTGATACATAGCTAGTTCCACATATTCTTCTTCAGATACAGCCTTTATCATAGCAGTCTTGCAAAGATGCATTGGTTGTGTGCATTGGAACTTCATAATTTGGAAGGTGGTGGTTTCAGGCTGGAGCAGTAACTTGGTTTAAAGGCTCTTGCTAATTCTGACTTTTTTAGCACATAAATTTGCTATGCAGCTTACTGTATGTGATCAGATAAAAGGTATGCACATTACTGCAATTAAATAGAATTTACTGCTAAAGCTATTTAAAAACAAAAGCCTCTTTCTGGTGTGACCTTCTGTCTGAGCTGAAGCTTTGCTCCAGAAGAATGGAAGAGATCGGTTCAGAAGCACCTTATGAAGGGCATGATGTGGAAAGCAGCCCATAGCTACCCAGACAAGGAGCTGAGCATTACCAGCCTTATCTTCTTGTAAGTCTGTTAGTACCTGCATCCAGTATCTCTTTCAGGCTGTCTTCTTGCATAGTGTACCCAGACAGAGCCCTCCTGAAATAACATCTTTGGTTCTCCTCTCCTTGAAGGAGTATGTCTGAAAATAGAAGATGTCACTGAAAATGAAAGGTCTTCTGCCTCCAGAACTTTCAGAAATTATTCTTGGAGAAGGTTTGCCCTATACACAACTCATGAGATGACACCAGACTTAATATAAGTACAGTAGGTTTTTAAAGGTTGGCTGTAGTGGTAGGAAAACTTGTATTGAAATAGTGTCTTCTCATTGTAGCTCAGCACTTTGTTTTCAAGTGATTTCTGTTGGTTTTGCTAATCAAGATGCAGATTTAAAATTCTTTGCAGAACATTTTCAAGAGGAGTGAGATTACATTCTGCATCATTCAGAAAATTCCAGCTAAGGTGTGATTTGCTCCATCTCTCTACCAGCGATAATGAAAAAGGAAGAAAGAAGAGCACAGCTTGATTTTTCAGATCTGGTATTGAGTTTGAAGTGCTATCACTGACAGATACCGTCATATCATTTCAATGTGAACAAATAACACCGACATAATTGTAAAAAAGTAAATACAGAATTGCATGATGCTCTTTTTCAGATGCATTTGAAAACATGAACTTCATGTTGAGGGCGGTTGAATTGTTATATAGTTGTTTTTTTTTGCCGTAAGTGCATTATTCTATGGTTACACAAAAGCAATGAAAGAAAATGTGTAATTCAGATGGTCTTTTTTTTCTTCTTTATATATTTCCTTTGTCCTTTTCTATATACGTTATCTTTCCGCCCCTCCCAAACAAGTCCTATCTCCACCCAATTGCATTTCCTGAGTGGATTCCTCTAGGAGACAGAATCAGAGGGCTGCATGACGTCATTTCTATCTTTAAATTAGTTGGAGCAGAATAGGCTGTGTAATTTGTTTAATGATTGCTCATGCTCTAATTTCCTTGGATTTGATTTTTTGCAGTGCAGTCTTATCTTTGGATTTCTATCTGGTAGCCAAGTCTGCTATTTGGCATGATTTCAGTGAGCAGGGTACATTTTTCTGTTCAACTAAAACTCAAGGGGATTCTGCGATCAAATTCTGCATACAGAGCTTTTCAAGCACGATAAATTGATTTAAGCAGGAATGTGACAGAAAAATATATGTCTCCAAAACAAAGAGATCAAATAAAGTCTAGAGCACAGTTGATTAGAGCTGTATAGAAACATTCAGAAGATGGTAAGTAGGCAAATAGATAGAAAAGATGCAGATTCATCTGCTCTTACATAATCTGTACTAATTCTGGTTCAGCAAGTACAGGCATTTCCTGTATTTATTTTATCTCAATACAACTAAATGGTACTTCAGTTCTGCTATTTCAAGTCTTGTGTATCTTGTTTTAATGACTTGAGTAAACTGACGTACATAGAAGTCTTTGTTCAGTGAATCATGTGGTAGAATCTTCTTTTTCTTTTTCCACTATACATCAAGATATGCTTTCTCTATTTTGATGCTGTTTGTTTTTTTTCTTATTTGTCTTTACCCTTTCCTTTAGAAATATTTCAATTCTGTTCCATTACCTATAACTTGGGTGATGTCTTGGAAATCACAAATGCTAGTATTTAGCAATATTCAGGATTCTTGGTATTATCCATTCTAGTATGGAGAGTTAGACAGTTTCCACGTGAAATTCCCCTTTGTACCAAGATAAAAAACACCCCTCAATATCCTGTTGTGCTGTATATGTGCCTAATGAACTGAAACTGATTTCAAGTGCAAAGATGCACAGTGAGGTGCATGCAAACTGTGCAACATTACTCATGAAGCACATCTTAGCATGCAGAAGGAGGTGGATGACTGACTACCCCTGCTAGAGGTGAGAAAGACCTGTCTGCTGTAGCCATCCTGCTGGGCAGCAGAGATGAGGATGCCAGCAACATCCTGTATGAGGAGGTCAAGGCTACAGCCCTGAGAGGGAGGGAGCCTTGAGTTCTGCAAGCTCTCTCAGCCCAAATGGACCTTGCTTGTAGATGGGGCCAGAGCTATTCTTACATGTGGCCCAAACTTGGAGCACATTGTGCCAGAGTCCAGTTGTTTCTTGTTTGAGAAGCTGCCAGAGCCCTGTCACGCTATTCAGTCAGTTTTCTACTTCTAAACAAGCATTTTTCCTTTGTTCTGATTACTTGAGATTTTACCTGTCTGTTAGTTCAGTTGAGTTATTTCATTTAAGAGTGATGTTTGCAGGGAGGAGCATCGGATCTAAAGACAAAGATCTAGACTTTGAGATATCAATCTGTGCTTGCTTTGGGAATTGTAAAGGGGAGCTAGAGATCTTTTGGACTCCTTCACATCTCTTCTTGTTCTTCTAGAGGAAAGAGAAGAGACAGAGCACCATGCTGAGCTCACAAGGGAGTTGATTTATTTCCAAAATGATATAACTGGCACAACCAACTCAGAGGAAGAACAGAACTGCACTGAGAGCATCAGTGATCAATTATTTATTATTAAAAGAAAATAGAGGAGCTGGCCTACAGTGAATAGCTACATATCGTATCCCCTTGGAGGAACAGTAACAGGAGTTCTGGCAGATAGCAGTGAGGATTACAGAACTCAGGTAACAGTCAAAGGAACGTCATCTAATAGAATAGTTACATGAAGTTTTGAAGAATGAGTGGAAAGGTCACCTTGATATTTGAACTAAGATTTCTAGAACTGAAATGAATTACGATGTATTTTGTCTCACAGACAAGTCTGCACGTAATGCATACTCTGCCTTATCTTCTGTGCAACTGGCGGTAGGCAGAGTTGGAGGCAACAGGAGTGCACCTGATAATACAGGGTCTTGAGGTTACACTGATCCAACAGCTTCAGAAGAGGATTTACCACCAGTGTTAAATGGCCATGGGACAGGGCAGTGCACAGTGGCATTGTGTTTTGAGGCTGAGAGTGGCGATATTATGGAGAAAGAGAAGATAGTGTGTGTTGTGGTCTGCATAACCTCTTTCAGTGTTAAAGACTGTTACTTCCAGTTATGCATATGTTCACCTGGGCATGGGGAACCTTTAGAAGCTGGGCTTGGCACCCTGGTGCTTTGCAAGTGAAGTTCTTACTGAACAGCCCATTAGTTACTCCTTTCTGACCAGAGGACTGCTGGACTTAGGAGTGTATCTGGAGTGGAGCTTGCCCAGGTGGGCATAAATCTGTGAGCTGGTCCTGTTAATATCAATGCTTTGCTATGCAGCATATGTGGAAGACAACAGAGACACCTCAATTTTCTTCGCATCTTCCTGTTTTGGCTTGTTTTGGAATGTTTGTATTAGATCTCTTCTTTTGGTCTTTCTTTCCCTTTAAACAGAGATTAGATCTTCAATACTTGCAGTAGACAAGAACTAATGCTGTTTTATACAACTTGTGTACAATAGGAGAATGCGTAAGGGGTTCAGACAGAGTTTGCGCTGGAATTATAGTAATGGCCTTTCTAAACATTATCATATAAAAATTTTACCAAAGTGCTTTTGTGGTGTAGAAGAAAATCCAACGAAGTCATGAAGGCAGCTGAGACTCATCACCAGCTAACCAAGAAGTGCCTTGAAAAACTGTTAGCATGAAAATTCACCTCCAGCACCTGTGAGGAAAGCGTGCTACTTGTTTTTCCTCTTCTTTTCTCCCATCCCCTACTGCTGCTCACCAATGCTCTTCTGTGCTTTAGGCTATAGCAGTGACTGGAAAGGTCATGTTAATTTTTACTACTGTGAGGATGTGGAATAGTCACTAACTGGAAGAAAAAATATGGTCTTTATTACTTGTGCTGTCAGATTAGCTGCAAGAAGTGTCTGATCTTTAAGCTATTGCGTGATAGAGTTTGTAAATTGGTAGAAATCTGAAGACTGAGTGAATAGGTCACTGAGAGTAGTTCTAAAATCTACTGTCACGTTGGGTTTACAGAATGTGACGACTTCTAATAAACAAGCTTATATGATAGCTGTTGTTGTTTTTCACAATGAAACCCTTTCCAGAGGACACTCCAACAGTGGAATACATTTTCAGAAGCCTTCTGTAAAAATTTAGTCTGCTAATTTTCAGGATTATTTTAAATGTCATCTACCAGAAAAATTTTACTGATTGCATTTCTTTTCATTTACAGACATTACACACTCAATGTTGTGTTCTCCTGATTGTCTCAGCTTCGAGAGAGCTCAGCCTGATACTGTGAATTTTTATGCAATTATTTTCATTTTTGCATATTTGTGTTTCCCAGTGGACAGCATTTACCATACTTCTTGACTAGTGTTCTTTGACATTTAACTTGGCTGATAAGCTGACAAAATTTTAGGTGTAAATTGTCCCTCCCTCCCTCCAGCAAGGTATCTTATGGACTCCATGTGTAGGCAGTCCTGTCAGCCTTCCCTCAAGGTACCTGGGTACAGAAGATAGCTTAATTTATACTAAAATCTGCTGAACAGATGAGCCTTCTGAGGGCATGTCCTGAACTGGTGCCTCTTCTGGTATGTTGCCTGACTTCCTTCACAGGCAGCACTATGCTGTGCTTGCTCCTTCAGTCTCCTTGGTAGACTTACCCAGGATAGGTTAGGGCCTTGGTGTGGAAGATGGCAAAGTGCACGTCCTCAGCAGCCTATGCTTATGTTCTTTTTGGGCTTTGCCATCCTGAGGGTCAGGTGGGGCTCAGTATGTTTAGGGGCCTCCATAAGCAAGAAATCTTCTAGTGTTCCTAAAACTTACACGAGTGTAAATAATGCAGCAAATAATACAGTAGAGTGCAAAACTATATCTATCTGTCTTCCCTCCCTATTTGGTGAAAATCAGACCTCCACCCAAAGACAGATTTTTTTTTTCTCTGAAAGATGCATTGTGTTCCAAAACCTGCAAAGTGACAGCTTCTTAAAATATCTTTGGATACCACTGCTTCATAGCAAATGACTGCGTGTTTTTTTCCCAGCTTATGTTGTACAGGGCAGTTGCATAAGAAAGTCAGAGGAATTATCCCTAAGCAGAAATTATGCACATTTGGTACTCAGTAGCAAGAGATTCTATAGTCTTAATATGTTATATGCAATTCTGGCTTATTCTACCTGCAAAACTTGTGCAGGTAGCTAGGCTTCAAAATTTCGTGACAATTGCATGGTTTGTTCTGTGTTTTATTTCATAAGAAGAACAAGCAGGAGAAATATTAGAGAATTAATGAAAGAAAACTGCTCTGCAGTGTATGATGATTGCGAATGTGGTATAGGGGATGCATACATTTGAAAAGTAAAAAGAGAAAATTATTATTATCCTACTATTGAAGTTCTTTATCAAGGTGCATTAAAAGTGGACTAGTGATGTATTTCTGGAAAAATGCTATCTTGGATAAAGCAAAACAAAGAACAGAATATCATCTGAATGGAAGAACAGAAAAAATGTTACATAAATTTGATTTTTTCTTATTCCCAATGAAACATTCCAGCTTTCCATTTCTAAACCGAATTCCAAGATGAAATTAAGTAGAAAAATAGAACAAAACATTTATCTACTCTGTGAATAAAATGTGATTTCAGCCCCTTATAACATTTTCTCCTTTCTTTCATTTTGTCAACCAAAATGAGTTTTTCCCTTGTTTTACATGTATGGCTTACTTACTGAACTGAGAATATAGTTACTACTTGTGTTATTCCTCTTGTTAAGTTTCAGGCGCAGGGCTGGAAACAAAGCATGGGGAAGTGAATGGCTTGGGAAAGAAAATAGGAGAGTTTTATCCTCAAATTAAATAGTAGATTGTATTTTGTGTGACTGACCTGGAATAAAACATAATTTAACTCTTGTGAGTTTTCAGCTGGATTACGGGTGAGATTTAAATAATATGTTACTAAGCTTTAGGATGTAATCGCACGTCTAAAAATAGGATTGGATTATTAGGATTAATGTAATCTTTGTAGCTTTTGTTATTATTTGGAATGCAAGACATTCATTCTTCAGTATTAGAACAGATGAGATTTTCATATGCATCTCTAGGAAAAAACGTTAAAAGAAGAATTCAAGCATTTGTGAATACATACATCCCAACAGCTCCATAATGCAAAGGATAAATCTTTTTCATTAAAATTGGTCTATCAGGAAAGCTTTCTAACTCAGTTGTTATGTGTGTTTACTTGAAACCTACGTGTATTTCTACTGACTGTTTGTTCATGTTCAGCTCACTGCACAACCTATCGACCACATGATACGTTCTGTTTATGCTGATCAGCAGCATCCTTGTTGCACAAGCTTGCTTTGTGGCTGTTCCAAAAAAGGGAATTATTATTGTTTGTCCTTAACTATGACAGTAGCATAGCATGATTGAAAACCAGAATGTATCAGTTATTCTTTGAATGATTTGTATGTGACAAGGAAGTTTTGGATTTTTCCCCCTTAGTGTTATACTTGTGAATTTCTTAAGCCTCAGACAGAGCTTTGAACCTTTTTTATCTTGTCACTGACATTCACTGAAGAAAAATATCAGTTACTGACATCAATTACAATTATGTAGTTTACAGTTGTACAAAGGACATTATTTTTACTGCTACAAAATTTTATTTGACTGTCTGGTTTATGTGAACGTATACATAGATTTGATGCTGTGTTTGTGTGTTGTGTAACCTGCAGTTTTGAAAACCAAACTTTTGCTTCCGTTTGGATTCTTAGTAGTAAATCCTGTCTGTTTCAAATCTGCTACCAAAATTATAGTGGTATGTGAGTCATAAATTCTTATTTCACAGCTTTGTCTCCATCCTTACAATAAAGTAGCTTTCTAGCTTAAGTTTAGTAGAGCAGTGTAATTCCAAACAAGCTTTTAAGCAGACAACTTAACAGACAACAGGAAATCACACAACTAAGGGCGATATTAATTTATTAGAACCCTCCAAGGCATGCTTTGGGGAAATCAAGGAGGGAACAGTCTTAGCACAGCTTTTGATAAAATAAAGACAGTGTGCTCAAATCAGGAATGCTAGTCTTGTAGCACTAAGAGGAAAGACATGTCTGACTGTCTCTGTCACAGACTGCTTGTGGGTATGTGAAGCACAAAGCAATGGGCACATGGGTATAAATACTACAGCATCCATCTGTACTCATACATCTGTACTGACTTATACACCTGTAACTGACTGAATTTGCCATTGCTGTCTTTCAGAAATACCGACAGTATATGTCTGGACTTCTTACTCCTCCTTATGGTGTTATGGAAACTGGCTCCAACAATGACAGTAAGTATGAGAAACTAGAAATCAAATGTTATGGAAATTAGAGGGAAGAAGAAAAAGGTTGATGAACATCCTCTTGTTTGTGATGTGAGAATTTAAATGTTAAGTTCAATTCAGATATTTAACATATATTTCTGTTCTGCATAGGAGAAAATAGTTTGGAACTTTCTTGATTGCATCCTTAACTGTATACAGCTGCATACAGAACTGTGCACAGATCTGTGCACTGATTGTATTATGTCACATAGCATTTAACTAGTTGTAGATGCTACATAAATTCTGTGGAATGCAACTATGAGTCTTGCTAGTAAAATGAATTTTACAGACTGGCTGACTTGTTGTTATTATTCTCTAGTTATGGTATGCTACACAACTTATTTGACAACATGGGTTAGTATTTGGACATAGAGCCTGCAGCAGACATGCTGCTCTCTGACTCTAGTTATACAGGTAAATAAGTTTCGGTATGGTTCTGCCTTGTGAGAATCTGTCAGACTGTGGGATGATGGTTTAAACATGAATCCAAGGGCAGTCTTTGGAATGTACCACTTCTGTAATTCAAGGTACTTACACTGAATTGCCAGAGGATTACTTAGATGCCAACCAGGATGATATTTGATGGCCTATACTTGCATCAGTAAATTTTGGGCAATATGTTTTGTGATCAGTACATTGTACAATGCACAGTGTAGCATAACTGTCCTAGATAGTACAAACACAGTGCTCCATCTGACTTCCAGATATTAAAACACAGATAACATTAAATGAAGAAGTATAACTAATTCCTGTATATGTACTTCAAATATAAGTTGTACAATTTCTAGCAACCTTGTACTCAGGAGCTAACTTTTTGTCTTTTCCTTTCTTCTAATGGAAGAGTTTTGCCTGAATAAATGTTTTGTTTTTTTAATCTAAAAATTGTAGATGAATATATTTGTTATCAAAGTTTTAAAGATGTCAAATTCCTTATTAATAAATATCTTTTTTGTTACATAAAGAATATGCAGTGTTTATTTATTGTGTTCTTTTTTTTTTCAGGAATGCCAGATAAAGATAGTATGTCAAGCGGTGCTCTTTGCCAAGTTTCTAAAAACTGTAATAAGGTAAACAGCTCTTATTTTTGCCTTTGGATTTTGATGGGAGGCTTTTGGTAATGGCATTGAATTGAAAAGACCAGGGTAAAAATGCAAAGCATGTGGCTGACGCATGTGATTACAATATACAACTTATAAGGATGTTTTAGATGTATTATAAAACTGGAGAAAGCAAAGGGAACATCTGTGAAAGTTTGTGTCACATTCTGATTTTCATCTCCCTGTAAAGAAGGTAGGTGGTGAAGGCAAGGAAGAAAGATATCTTGGTGATAAGACCAGAGCATAGCCAACTGATCATAAAATTCATAGTTAAGTTCTGTTTTAAGGCTATACTGAGTCTAACTGATGCATGGACACAGTTCTAGCCCTTTGCACAGGGTGAATCATCTATTGTGTTCAGAGTGCTTCTGTATTTCCCAGTTCCCTTTATAAACAGTTCTGTGCCTTTGGTCTCACCAGATCAGGACTCCCATGAAAAAACTTGTGGATATTACCATGCTGACATTCTGTAATTATAGTAGTGGGAAGAAATAGTATTGGACATTGCTGTGAAGATTCTAAATTTTTAGGGTTTATTTTTTAGAGAGAATAGGAAGGTTATAGGAATACACAGTTCCTTGGATACCTCTTTTCTGGATAAAGGAGTTTAATTGGTTTCATTTGTGTAATGTCTATAAAAGGTAAAAGGATTTTTTGTTATATAAAACGCGTCTCGACAGCAGATAAAGACAATATTTTAGCATGTTTCCCTCATGTGAAAATAACTACTTCCACCTCTCCGTCTGTCTGTCCTGCTTCCTTGAGGGTACTGACCTTTCTTAATTGTCACATTTAGCCTTTAATAAATGTATAAATGAAACAGTATGCAGTTCCTTTTGCTTGTCTTATTCATTAATGTTGTACCACTTCCTGACACAACCTTACCCTTTATGAAAATAAATATTCTTCCATGCTTTAAGTAATAATTCATAGATACTTCTGTATCTCTTACTCTGTAAGCGTCTTACAAAGATTTGAAATGCCAGTGTCGTAGAGGAGCACTTGCAACGCTGTACATGAGAGTTAAGACTCCTCAACAAAAGCATCAAGAGTAGTATCCAAACTGAAAGATGCGTTATTTTCTGAAGTGGGTAGAGCTAAGAAGTTAAATACATCCTGGTCCTTCCTAGGTCGTATTCCCCCAGTAATGAGCAGTAATACTTGGCTAAGGAGCATATGCACTTTCAGGTTCAGAATATTTTAGAAACGGAGCAAAGTATTGTGATTGTCACTGCTGCTGGTAGCTGTGCTTTGCTAGCAGAAGTGGACTCTTCACGTACAAAGTAATGTTCAATTGTGTTGGAGACAGAACTTGACTGGGGCACCTTAAATTGTTCAATCACTTTTACAGGAATAAGGTCCTTAGCAAACTTAGCTTCTCTTCCAAGACACATAAAACAGCCATCCTTCTCCCTCCCACGCTCTGTAGACATTTCAGTGGAGAGGAGCTGAGAGAGTAAATATTTGGCAGATGCTTGTCACCTTGTTTCGGCCTGGAGGAGCTCAGACAGTCCCATGACAAATGTAGCAGTACCTACACAGCATAGAAATAGTTCATGAATCCTAGTTCTATGTTTTTGCCATATGTCCATAGTTCTCTCTAATGCTGTTAAATGAAAGGTAAGTACAACAGAAGTAAATACTTCGGTATTTTATTTACTGCATGCAAGCTTCTTCCCTGCAACTTTAAAATAGTACAACTGTTACAGCATTACACATGTAGATGATTGTGTCCTGCTGTCGGTTTTGAATGATCGGAGAAAAACTGCAATTGCAGGGCCAAATTCCCAGAAGTGTTGCCAGCTATTTGAAATACAAAGCAACAGGCTATCAGAACACAGTCTGTGTTTGTATGTTTCATATATTTTGTATGTTTCACTGTGATATGTGGCTACAGAAATTGCTAATGCATCAGGGACAGGCATTCAGTCAGGGAAATTGGAGCGTTTGCAGAATATCTTTGAATTACTTTATTTTATTATTGCTGGAATGATGCTTGTAAGACTGACAGCCAAGGGTTAGGCCTGCAAGCTGCTCCATAATGGCCTGACAGACTGAGCAAAGGACTTTCTGAAATTCAGAGAAAGTTTCTCAAAGTCTTTCATTTTGCAAGAAGACATTACACGCTTAGAAGGGGAGAACATCATTTCTTCAGTAGTTCTAATCTTAATGATACATTTATACCTGTTTCTCTGGTTTAGTTTTGCAGGGAAATTAATAACTATAAATAATTTAATTCAAATAAAATCAAATACATTCCACTCTTGATATAGAAAAATGCATGTTTTTCTGTTTTAGCTTGTACTGAGCCATTTTCAAGGGCTATAATAGTTTATTTTCCATGTTTGCTAATTATCTGGGTTTCATCTTCATAGCTTAATTTTTTTCTCTTATCACATCTCTTATTTTTTGATGAGTAATGCAAGATTTTTCTTTTAATGTATGCCTTGAAATTTTCTCACCATATGGGCATGTTTGCTTTTGCTAGTTCATTAAAATCTATTAAAAAGAATTCTGTTTGGAGAAGACAGCAAAGACATTTTCTAACACCAAACAAGAATTAATTTGCATTTAGGATTACATTATTGAGCATCAGTTAATACAATGTAGCAGTTAAATTGAGCATAAAAAACATGGAATATGTTACACTCTCCAGTTACATTTTGAGAAATGGAAACAAAATCAAATTTAAGCCATCTTAAATAAGGAAAAATAACACAGCATCTGTCTTTTTAACTAGTCAGTCTCATATCAGTGCAATGGTCTCACTAGCTCCAGTTTTTGAACCTTCTGATGAAATAGATCGGGATGTAACTGGATCTGCTACGTGATTATAACCATAAAGCCAAAATGACAAAATCAATAATAATTTCAAATACATTTTTGGAAAAGATACAGAAGAATGCTTAAAAGACAGGGGAGGTCGGGCTCCAGTGAGCAGACAGAATAGGTAGTGGATCTGTCTCCATATATTACCAGCAGAGCTGGCAGCAGGGTTGCATGGTGGTTCCCACTACAACATCTTGTTTTTACAATTTGGCCAGTTTCTCACTGCTTCGGCTGAATTTTTCATGCTGAGAGTTAGCTCTGGCTGATTTTTAAGTAGATATATATCAAACCTCTCTGACATTGAGGCTGGGGGGAAATGCATGCTGCAGGTTAAATAGTTTTTCCCAATCCTATCCTGTCGACTAGGAGTTTGACATTTAGGGCTTGTTTTGACAGGAAGGAGTGCTATTGGTGACTCTACAAAATAAGCCATCTTATTATGCCTTGAAAGACATCTTTTGAAACAGACTAATTAGGGGCGCATAAAAGTTTTTGCATGCAGGCTGTGTGCCTTGCATGCAGAATTCCCAAACTAGCCTTTGGTCCTGCACTGCTTGGGAATTACTGTGTCCATGATGAACAGTATGTTTTTTGTTGCAGTGACTGGTTCTAGTTGCTAGAGTAACATTTTGAGTTACAACCAGAGACTGTAACCGAGAATGATCCTTGTCTCCTCTGTACTTTTACACCCTCTACTGGTGCCCAACTGGGAAAGGAGTAGAGAAGGAGCTCATTCTTCTCTGGAGACATGAGATATATGATGGTTTTAAAGTAGAAATCAGCATGTCACAGAACAGAGCTGTACACACACAGGAATGAATGTGGATAAGAAGAAAGGACAGTCCAACTGAGAGCATGAATCTTCACTCTACTGTGGTGTTTGGTGCTGAGTGTGTTTTTCTGCTGTCAGAAAATGTCTAAAACTCCTTTGTATACTCAGCCCAAGAGATGATGGGAACAATCCACAAGAAGGATAGAACTCTGTGATTAATGATAATTATTCTATTTAATCGAGTAGTTGATAGAAAGTTCTAACTGGGGTAATACTCCCAGTTGAAGTTTTATGTTCTTTTCTCTGTAGAGCAGTTTGCTAAAAGAGCCCCCAAATTCTCAAGAAATGATGCCAAAAACAAAGAAAAAGCCTAACAAAAAAAGTCTGCATGAAAGGGAGGCTGAAAACTCAAGTGCTTGAAAGCAGAGCTTCAAGAGTGAAGGTTGACTGAGCAGTGTTAATGAAGTCCTCTTATCCGTGTTTGTTATGGTGCAGACTTAATTTCTTCATGTTTATTATGGTACAGACTTTGATTACCTACTCATATACATTTTTCCTGTGGCACACTCAATTAAAACAACATCTCACCTCAAAAAATCAGACCAGTTTTCTTTTTTATACAACTTAATCTCTACGATTGCTTTGAATAAATAAATAACCTTCAGAAATTTGTATCCTTTGTATTAAAGCCTACCTTCTTAAAGAATGAAAGTGCTTCTTCATATCCTGGAGAAGGCATACTAAACACATAAGATGTAAGGAGATTAATTGTATGAATTAGCACAACTTAGTTTTGATCTCAGGTGAGGAATATATATATATTTTTCTTTCTGAATTTTCTTATGTTTTGTTGCCATTATCTTCTCTGTGTTGTCCTTACGTTTCTGTTGTGATAAAGAGCTGCAGGAGCTCCCTCTAGTGCATGAAGTAATATTCAGACACAATATTCAAGACAAACTAAGTCTGCTAAATTTACAGGCTGAAAAGTCTCCTTTGTGTTTTTGATGTAATTGCTTGAAATCCTTTAGACTGGATGTTTATTGAAAGTGATTTCTTTGAAGATATTTTGTAAAGCAAGCCTTATTTCTGTAGGATGTGCAGAAACTCATCTGAAAGTTACCTTTTTACCCATCTTCTTCCCTGATTAATTTTGACATCAAAAGATGTAGATCAGTTTTCCTTACTGAACTTTCAATAAGACTTAGATGCCATACTGATTGGTATGCATTTAAATAATTGGAATGATTGTGAAAATATAATTTGCTATTTTATCAACTCTAACTGCATTTTATAAAAGCATACTTAAGAGATCTTTCAGCTGACAGAAAAGGACATACTGTAAGTGTTAATTCCCAAAATACTGACATTTTCAACATTACCAGGCAAATGAATATTTGCTTATTTCAATTTTCAAGCACTTAACTATGTCTCCAGGCATTTTGAAGTATATTGTTTGTGAAGATGACAACACAACTCACTACATGCAGCCTTGAAGAGCCTGTGCAAGATACAAGTAATAACCATGTTCATCCACCAAATTAGCTACTCTAGCAAAAACCACAATAATTTCACTTCCGCTTTCCCTATAGTTCAATTTTCGTTTCCCAGATGATGGAGAAGAAAGCTTATCTTTTAACAATTCAGTAGACTATCAGATGTGAAGTTCGATAGACAATTAGCAGAATACTAAGGGAAATTTTTCACATGTTCATGAAATTCAGAGCCTTACAAGGCTGAATTGAAGAAAGAGAAAGCAGAAAAGCTAGCAGTGAGTTTATAGATGGGATGACAAGATATTTATTTGCAAGTGGTAACCTCTCTAACATTTACATAAAACCTGTTGTAAAAGAGTTGTTTTGTGTGAATGTTTTATATAACTGTCCAGTAATAAGCATACATTAATTCCTAACCTTGCCTGGGTTCTATGCCAGAGTCTGTTGTCCAGTAAAATGTTAGCACAGGATTAAAAAAAAAATCCCTTTCATTTTCTGTTTTAAAGTGGTTGCATAAAAGCACTCTATGCAACTATTTCTAAATAATGTCTTCATGCAGTCCTAACTACTAGTTACTTTTATGTGAAGGTAATATGCTTAGAGGTCTGTTCTTAATTTTGCACTGAGTAGAGGTGCTTAGGGTTCAATCATCATCACAGCCTGTAACGATTTGGCTAGTGCAGGGGCTGTGCATATAGTTCCTGGCAATGAGTCACATGGTGACAGCATATGGCAGGAGATATAACAAAGACAGAAGTGTGATGTGAGTAGGAGTCTGTGACAAATACATTTTTCATATGTTAGTGATGAACTTCATCATGAAAAATGTGAAGGTCTATATGTCATCAGAGCTCTTTAATGTAAACAGAATTGTTAGTAGGGCTGCAGGTTTACAAAAGTAAGTTTTGCATAAGATAAATTTTTGCAGAACCATCAGGGAAGTTTTTGGGGCATCACTGTGTCTAGTTCTAGCCATGTGGAGATGATGTACAGTTGTAGGCCTTCCTTCCAGACACCGGTGTGAATAGCAATGCCTTAAAGAAATGCTTGCAGCACTTCATCTTCTTTTATCCAATGCAGCTGTCTATGATGATCTGTAAAATATCTGTGATCCATGATTTTATTGTGTCTCCTGAATTCTGGAGACCATAAGATCAGTTTCTATTGGAACATACTTATTCTAATCATATAACAAAGCTTCAGTCTGACCAAGAGAGAGCTAGCTGAAGTCGTCTCAAAATGGAATTTGTAGTTGCAATCAGTGATTCTCCTTTGATCTTTTATAATACCAGAAGGAATAATATTGTAGGGGGAAACATAACCAAAAAAAAAAGTCCTTGGTTCAAATTGCTGCTTATCAACTAGCGTACATATCAAAATAACTTAATTTCACTTCATAACATTCTTGATCCAATTCAGGGATCCCTATTCCTTGAAGCCTTCCATGAATTTGAAAGAAAAAAATATGATCCCTTCTTCTGACATGAGGACTTCTCATTGTTGTGACTCAGGACAGCATGAGGGATAAATAGAGTATTCTATAATGATAATGAGATTGATGAGAGAGGCAAGACTTCTCTCGGTAACTTTTGAACCTTTTACAACGAAGGGTAGAATTTTGCAACCTACAGGTCCTAAAGAAATAGTTTTATCTTGAATTTTGATCTCTTTTTCTAAGAATCATAACAACACTGGACTGGGATGAAATATATCTACATGTATTTATGTTTTAAAATTTAAGCAAATGGCCACATTTATCTTGGGAGATGATAATGAGAAAAATAGTGAATAATACCCGATAACGCAACACAGTTGTATTGTGAGCAACGAAAACAGTGCATCCCTTTTCTATCCCAAGTGCAAAATATCTCTGGAACAACCATTGCCCGTTTCTCAGAAATAGAAAACCAAACATGAAAGAATGTGCCTATATCCATAGGTAAGTGTTGCATGAGTTTTTTGAGGTATTGTGAAGCTACCAGAAAGACCCAGGTCAGGATAGTGTGGGTTTTATCATGAGGAAGAAGTGAAAAGATGAAGAATTGAGGGGTGGGAGAGAGACCTTCCATCTCCAACATAACAAGCCACATTCTAAACTAAACGTTAGAGCTAAGCAATGCAAGTTTTTAGTTCCTTGACTTCTATATCTGAGAATTGCATAACATGTAAGATGTACTCTGCATTTGTCTGAGCCAAGAGTCTCCTCAAGCAATTGTTATTTTTGTGCTCCCACTCCTCTTATTGTTTGTTTTCCATGTCAGTCTTTATAGCAATTTGTTTGTATCCTAATCCCATGTAATTCTCATTTGTACTGGCTGCTATGATACAAAGGGGCACTACTCCAAGCAGCTCGAAGCCACAGAAAAGGTGGACTGTCTGTCAGGCAGAAAGGTGCTTCAGAACCTTGTAAGGCACACAACTTACGTGTGTACCTACATTTTAAATGAATTTTTTTTTTCTGATTTTTTTTTCTTCTGTGATCAGTCCTTGATGTGATCATCCTGGAACACACTGGGAGCGGGAGAAAGAAGTTCAGAAATCAACAGACAAATGAAAAACTAAGTGATACATATTTCTTTATTGATTTTGTCATTTGAAAGGAATCCCCCTCACAGTTTCCATTTGTTAGATTAGGAATGCTGAGTAAGAGCAGTAACTTGACTGCTCCCTGTGTAACCTCCCCAGAACTGGATTGCAGAGGTGCTTGGGGCGATCTAGGGAAAGCAATTTGGAAACTGAGATGTTTCCCCTTTGTGGGAATAAAGTGCATTTTCGCATTGTTGCCTAATTGAATGAGTATTGTTGTCATAGTTTAGATAAATACACTGAATAAAAGAAAAATAAGAAATTTCAAGAAGATGCTAGAAATTGTAGAACATTCATTATAGCGAAGCAGCTGTGGAAAGTTATTTGGATATGAAAATCAGTCTTACTTTCAGTTGTGTGCAGCAACATAGCATACAGCTTTACCTGCCAGTGCTGGCAAGGGCAGTCTGACAATATGTACTATGGAGTCACATTTAATGACTCTTGTTCTCTGGCTGTGTCTTTTGTGTGATTCTGTCCCAACCCGTAAAAACATGCACGTATGCTCCATTTATCTCTTGCAGTTGAAAGGCAGAAAGAGTGGGTAATTACAGTGAAAAAAAAAAAAAAAAAAAGATGGTCCTTTTCAAGGTTCATGTCTTCAGGCAAGTCAAGCGTATACAAGTAGCATTTGGCACTTATATTTGAAACAGCAAAGTGAATTTTTTGAATCTTATAATTATTTTTTCAAGTTTGGCAGACGAATTAGGTCAAGGATCTTAAAATCAGATTCCATTTAGTTACTCATTTCATCTCTGAGAGCACTTTGACTTCTTGCCCTACAGTGCATGCAGGAAATTGAAATTCCACAAAGTCGAATATAGTTCTGAAGTAATCAATGTGTCTGACTTAGCAACATCTTTTCTTTAGCTATGTACAGATGACAAAAATTTGAGAGGTTAATAAATAGTGTGGAAAAGCAAGCTGTCCAGCGACTTTTGTTTTTTCTTAGTGTTGCCTAGATGTAAGCCAGGAACCTCCTGTACTGACAACACCACCAAAACTATGGAGCTCAATTACAGCCATTTGGAATGAGAAGAGCTGAGGCAAAAATGTCAGATAGCTACAAAAGAGCTGAAAATGTAATTGGACTGGTATTTCCAGTGATGTTAGGGGCAAGTGCAGTTTGGGTATTTAAAGATTTATGATTTTTCATTATTTATTCTTTTTGTAAATTTCCTTCTGGAAGAAGACTTGGCACAAGAGTGTGAATGTTTGATCTCTGCATGCTTTATCATCAGTGATGCAGCTGTCTTAAAATTAAAGATTGCAGTTAGTGAGGAAATACAAATACATATCGCTGAGTTGGCTAGCAGAGAAATGAAAAGAATACATAATTTAGATTCTGAAGTAAAAAAAACTTCCACTACGAGTTATTATATTGCTGTTAATTAGGGTTACCCAGTCACATTTCTTTTCATCTTAGGAAATAAGCACATATAAACAATTTGTATACTAACCTTAAATATAAACTGGATGGAGAAGGAGCCAGTAACTTAATGGGGGAGCATTATGGTTAAGTCTCTGTAAACTTCTCAGTACTGCTTTGTTCAATCTCACTGTTTAAGGTCACTGACTTCAAATGCCTGAATCTGAGGGGTCTTAAAGGAACATCTCTCATGCCACGCTCTTCCCTTGTAGCATTTTGCACAGTGGTTCCGCTGGTTACTTCTCACCTGAACCCATTAACTAATTCATTCCATCTGAGAGCCCCACAGGTGTCAGCAGTGTCCTCAGGCAAAGAAGCAGAAATGGGTGACTGGGCAGTAAGCCATGGTGGGAGCAGACCTTACGGTAAGAGAGCAGAACTGTCGGAAGAACATTAACCTTTTCTTCTGAGCTTAATTTTCTGCTCTTCTAGCTGAAATTTAACTTCCTGACCAGGGGTGGAACATAGCAGACTTGCTTCAGGCTGCTGTGAACTATCTGGGGTGTTAAATATCTGACCTCTGCACAAAGCATTGCTGGGCTTGTCAGCTGTGGGCTGTGAGAATCTCTCCAGCCCAAACCCGGTATCTCTGCAGCCTTCTTCAGCTGCTGGGGGGGCAGAGGAGTAGCAGACTGGGCAACTTTTCATCAGGCCTTCTTGCAGTGCTGTTGCAGCTCACTGCAAAGTCACCCACAAATCTGTATGATTTCAGTCTCAAGTGCCTAAGCACAGATTTGTATGATGTATTTCTGTTACGGCTGTAATACTCATACAGAAACAGGCAAACAATTGTTCCTCTCTGTCTTCCCCTCCATATTCTTGAGTTGTCTTAATTGTATTCAGAGACAGCCTAAATTAGGGACTGTGCTCTGCTAACTGCTGGATTCTGGCACCTGGTCCAAATGAGTCTGGGAAATGGGCCCAGGAAAAGCCTTTTGTCACTAGCTGCACAAGGTTCCTCATCTTGCCTGGCAAAACTCTAGGGGTCCACAAGATAAAGTGGACTCACCCTTCTTTCTTTATTTTTCCTTTGTCGTCTTTTTTTTCCCCCTTTTTCTGTTTCCTCCCCTTACCCCCTCCCTCCATTTCAGTTTGCACTCACCAAATGGTAGTGCATTTCTGCAGATTACAGGGGAATGTTGCAAAAAGAGTCTTGACAAATCTGTAAAAGTAAGTTTTGCCACGTTTCTTCTGCTGTAAATGTATATCTGCTGCTCCACAGTGGGCCTGGGTCTCTCTGTGTAGCAGAGTGGCTCCCCCATCTTTCTGGGATAGTAGTCCAAGCTGGGAAGTGAGGAGGGAGAAGGAAACCAGGAGGCTACCTGAATGCTACTCCATCTGTTCAATTTCTTCAGTGTTACAGTCAGTGTTCTTGAAAGACTGCCTTTTGTTTGGCTTTTCTGCTGTGAAGTTTGGGGTGGAGAGCATGGACTGCTGCCTAGAAAGTGCTGCATGACCTTGTGGCGCTACAGATACACGGCAATCTGCAACAATACTTATTGGCCTTCACTGTTCCAGAAGCTCTTCTGGGGACGATGTACTACCCTTTCCCCAAGGTAGTCTCTTTGAGTGTAAGGGAGAAGCTGCATATTTTTACATTTTTTTCAGAAACATTTGGTATTTTAGACAAACAAGTCAGCTGTGAGTATTCTGTGTGATCAGTGTCTCCAGACTGGTTTGGATTACAGTAATTAAACTTCTTGCAGCAGTAAGCATTAACTGTTCATCTTCATGCTGTGATTTACTTAACCTAATACAGTAGTAGCTATATTTTATACAGCCTACAGAGGTTCTCTCTAAGGAGTCAGTTAAGCCAAAGAAGATTTGGAGTTTATGTTTAAAAAGGAGGTGAGCAGTTGAGAGATGGCAGGGACAGAATTTCAGATGAAGGAAGCAATGTTTTTAGTACTGATGTGAAAATTAACAGCAACATTAAGGAGAAATAGGAGAAAGGAGATAAATTACAAAATACATACAATAGGTCCCTTTCCGTTTCACAAGGACAGGGTTGGTTCTGTGATATCCCTAAAAGCCAGACATCACAGAATTTACAGAACTTGAGCTACATACTGAGAGAGGTAAAAAGAGGTCATTTATTTCAGAAACGTACTGTGGTGAATTCGGATGTAAAGAGATGTGGCTAGCTAGGGAAAATGTCAGGTAGAGTAATTTTACCTTTCTGTATCTATCCTGAATTAATTATTCCAGTGTTCTGTGAGCATTTCAGGAGTTGGGTTTTTTCTTTCTTTTTTTTTTTTTTTTTTCCCCATGTTGCAGTAGAGATCCATGTAGCAACAGAAGATGCTTACATTATAAGTGTCTGAGCCCAACTGGTTATTGAGGAAGGTGACTTGAAATTAAAAACAATAAAAACAAATGTGAACAGGTTGATTTAAATGGCAGCAAACTGGGCAGTTGCAAGCTCTGTAGGAAGGTGGGAGGGGGTAAGAAGCAAATCTACAAAAACAAAATCTTTATTATTCAATGCTAATTATGTTTAGTTCAGATCAGCCCAGGATTTGCTAGTATTGTTCTTTTACTATTTTCCTGAGGAATGCTGACTATTCACACAGATGTGTATTAGCTCATTTGTATTTTATTTACTGATTATTCCAATTGTATTATGGAATTAATATGAAAAACAGGGCATGTTGATCCATATTTTTCAGATCTAATAATTTGATTCCAAGTACCCTTGTGTGTTTTTAATCAGTACAATTACTTCCAATGAGGTATCAAAACAACACTGAATTAACTGGTTGTATGTACATCAGTTACGAGATTTATTTTATGCTGGTTAAATCTGTGGATCACAGTTAGGTTTTATTGTGAAAGAGAAGTTCCTACCCTTTATAGCCATTATTTGTTCCCTGAATTTATAAAGTTGGATTTCTCCCGTCCTGATGTCTATTGATGTTGGAAGGGGGATTTGATGCTCCTGAGTTGTCCTCAGAAGACGCATGTTGCCTCCTGTGACTTGGTTCTGAGCTGTGAGGGCTGGTGTGTCCCAGGCAGGAACAGAACCTGTCTGATATCAAAACCACTAGGAAGAAGGGTGTTAGCATAAGGAGATAAAATCCAGTATTCAGACGAAAGCACCCAATAAACTGCACAGTGTTTGGTATAGATGGGTCTGGACAGTTAACAGGTTCAGCATATCAGCACCGTAGACTTTGATGAGGTTTTTGAAGTCAGGGGGAAAGAGAAGTTTTGAGGAAGATAAGAAGATTGTTTTGTGGATATTTGCCAAGAGCAGAATGCTTGTCTTTTTCACTGATGCACAAATAGGTAAATTAAATAGAAGTGCTTGAATGGTTTTTATGTTTATGACAGAAGACTTGTAAGCTGTTGAAGTAATACTGGGCTGAAAGAAAAATGTTTGTGCTTCTTAAACATGTGTTCTGGTCTAGCATTTGTTGTGGGATTTCTTCTGTTTACTTTCATATGCTACAGAAACAGCCATTGACTTGTATTATGAAGTATATTCTATGTAGATGGAAAAGATCTATGTAGATCATTAAAAAATCATGTGATTTCCTTCTGTGAAGTAGCATAATGGATGATGTTGCATTGGATATTGTTAGATTATTCCTTCTCAGTTTCGTTTTTATAAATAATTCATTTCTGAAAAGGATGACAGAAAGAATGAGGAGTAGATAGAGCAGTTGGAATCTGACACAGCCGTGCTTCCCTCCTTCAATGTTTCTTCATTTCACGTATGTTCACACAGTACATCATCCTGAACTGAGATGAAGGAACCTGGAATTGCCAGAAGAGACACAAAATAGGTTTAAATTAACATCCCTTTTCTGCTTGCCAGAGATGTTATCCTGTTGCTGCCCTCCCCAAGGAATTCAGGATGTAACCTTCAAACCCCATGAGCCCCATGTCACTTTGATGACTTCCTTTTTTTGTTAAAAATCATTATTAAATACTCAGGATGAAATTGTAGTCACTTGACTTCCAGGATTTTGTTTGCATCATTCTTTAGTGTTTTCAGTTGCTCGTTCTCATTACTTGTCTGTGATGTGAATAGACACTGTCATCCCCATTTTACAGACGGAGAAGTTGAAACACTTGGAGGCAGAACAACTATATGGGGTCCCGTGATAAACTGGTATCACTCAGGTGACAGTAGGGCTCTTGGCTCATTTGGGTGTTGTTTTCACTACACTGAAGAGTTTTAACAGGGTCACAGTTTCACCCCTTCATTCACACTCTATCCAGTTTTTGCACTTAAGACTTCATCACATATTTCTCAGAGGGCTATTCTGGTGATGGGTTTGCTTAAAGCACAGGTGAGTCCATATAGCCACATTGTCTACAGGCATGGCTCCAGGGAGCTTTGGAGCTTGTGTGTGCAAAAGTTACAAAGAAATCTGGAAAGAAGTGAAATAAATCCTCCAGAGCTCATCAGTCTTTAGCTTCTCTTTGGTTTGCTTTTGAATTGCTTATCTAAAGGATGTATTGTGGCAAGTCTTAACTTTGCTGTCTAATATTTATTTTAATTTTTCATCTTCAGCATTATAGTTTGTTTTTCAATATGTATTTCAAGTAAACATACTGTTAAAGCCATAGATAATAAGAAAACAGTAGTTCTCAGATGATAAAAAAAAGTTCGTTATTCTTCTGTAGATTAATAAAATCAGCAGCAGAGCAACCTATAACAATATTGGATTGAAATTCCTTATGACATCTGTAGCCACACCTCTACCAGAATATCAGGAATGCTCACAGTGGTGTTAACATTTTCTGACATTTTATTCAATGCATGCAATGTAGTTGTAACAGCTGCTTCATTGTAGTAGGGAAGTAGAAAAATGACAGGAAAATAAGAGATCATTAGGCATGTTCTGGCTTTTTTTGTGCACTGGTCATAGTCTATTTCAATATTCTTTTTCTCTTTGACATTCACAGTGAGGTATCATTTTTGGTAATGGCTGAATCATTTTGTGCTAAGAGGATAGACATTTACAGTTTGTCAAAGAAACATTGTAGAAGTGCTAAATAATGCAATTTCAATTTAACTTTCTAAAGTAAATTTACTACACTAAAAGTATTTGAGAATGTAAAGGAACACATTTTCCTGTTTATGCTATTAATACATTTAGATTGCTAAAGAAAAGCAATTTTGGAATGGGTTTTAAAATATAGCTTAATCTTTACATTGCATTACATTTAAACAATGTAGATTTTAAAAGTTAATATTACTCTGAATATTTTGAGAGTAGGCCATTTACTGATAGTATTCAAAGCATTTGACAAAGAAATTACTAGCATTCCTTTCTCCAAAGAGGAAAAAGTGAGACACAGTTCAATTATGTAACTTGCTCAAGGTCATGCAGTCAATTAATTCTAAAAATGAATGAATAAAACTGAGCTGTCTTAACTAATATTCTTGATGATTTATACTAGTTTGTTTAGTTTAGTTAGCTTGTACTTAGTTAAATCTCTGGGTGTTTAGATTACAGTTGCTGTTGTTTTTTGAAGCTCATACGGTGTGAAACAATTTTCCTGTTTCTGTGGAGGTTCCATGGTTTTATAGACAATCTTTGTGTCTCTGTTTTCCTCCATCCATACTTTGTTCTGCTTTCCACTTTTACTGCTTATAGATGTTTCTTAAGAAAGTATGATCATCTTTTGTGAGCATGGGTAACTTGAAGGTGCTTCAGTAATACTGATTTAGAGTGTTTAGAAACTAGCTACAGGTCAATTGAATTCCCACAGTGTTAGGTATACATAAATGAAGGGAAGAAGCAAATGCTTTTTCTGTGTAATTTGTCCTTTGCTAATTGCAAAGCGTTGCTGAGTCAGTGACAGAGATGGCAGGAGGTTGGTCGTCGTCAGGTTTGGATTTTTCCAGTTATGAGACCTGAGGAAGCACTTTGTCCTTTGACGATGGATGCTGTTTTGTGGAGAGGAGGCAGTGGAGAGTGCAGATTGGTTCTCCAGCTGCTTACATGCCTTTGTGGAGAGATACTATAGTGTCCAAAATGTTTCCAGCCTGGTAATAGTGTCTGTGTTTCTATTTCCACTTCTGTATTCCAGAGCGGGGTGAGGTCTCCCTGGAGCTGTGACCGCAGTCTGCTGAGGCTGGGGCTCAGCCCTGGTGCTGTGTCTCACAGTCCTGCAGGGCTGAGGAGGATCTGTCAGAAATGCCCAGAGCTGGGCACATGTGTCAAGGCTTATCATTGATCAGTGTATCAGCAGGTTATACATAGGTCTGCTCCCAAGATCCAGCAGAGGCTGACTTCAGGAATTCCTACAGTGTTAGTTATATATTCTGTAAGACTTAGACAAAAATGCTTTTCAAACAATCTTTTATGACTGAATCTTTCACCAGCTGCCTCTCTGATGTTTTTCAGCAAGCTGCGTTCTCCACATGGATTGTTTTACCAAAAACGTATTAGCAGACATTGATGCAGGCTGTACAGATGCACTATTTCTGCAGATAAGACAGCTGACTTAGGGTTCTGTATCCAAGACTACTTTCCATCTGGAAATGTACTCTCATTGCTATGTTACTGTATGCTCAGTTGTATACCTGATATATAGACTGTTTACTCTCTACTGGTGGAAATACTGGTTTGTTCTGGGAAAAGAGACATATTTGGATTTCTTATCTATATTCTGGGTATGAAGTAGCTCACATAGGTAACGTTACAAAATAGGCAACTTTTTGAAAAGGATTTTATGGACTTGAGAAAGACTGAAAAGAATAAAAGGGGAAAGTATTGCATAGGAGTGCTGTGGGGACTTCTATTAGCTTTCAGCTCTGTCATACTGACTGTCTGTACTTTCACCGCTGTTGTGGGAATGGTTTTCGTATATTTTATTTCTTCATTGGTAAATCAGGAAGGGCATTGTTAACCTTTCAGGATGCTCATACAGGGATAGTCAGGCACCGTTCTAAATTACAGGCACCAGAGGACAGTTGGAACCAGTAAGAGCTAAAGATGCTCTACTTCCTGAAGTAATCCTAAAGAGAATCAAATGCTGTGAGCCTGACTTGAAACCCATTAAGTCAATTACTTCCCAGTGATTTCAGTGGGTTTGGGTTGGACTCTAAATCACCAAGAGCATTAACCTCCAGTGGTGTAAAACAAGGAAACGTCTTAGTGATGCTGTTGTTGCTGCTGCTGTTGCTGCTGCCACCTTTCAACTTGTGTGGCTTTTGTCCTTTGTTTTCTCTGGAACTTGTGCCAGCCAGCAGTAAAACAGATGTCACTTGCAGTTCTTTTCAATGCCCCACTTGGAAATAAGGGATCAACGGTCCTGTGCAGGTTTATCTGATCACCTAGTAACCTCACGCACCTTATTTAACTCCAGTAAATACAGAAACTTGTTCTCTGCTTAAGATGATCCATACTGAGGTCATGGGAAAGAAACGTGATTCACTGTCTTTTATTTTCTTTCTTCTTTGTTCTTTGCAATACACATTTCCTACCTTAACATTTGAGAGTAATAAGATCCATGTTGCTGCAAATCTAAGATACTAATTCATATTTCAAGGCCAGATTGGATGGGGCCCTGGGCAGCCTGGTCTCATATTAAATGGGGAGGTTGGTGGCCCTGCATATGGCAGGGGGGTTGGAGATTCATGATCCTTGAGGCCCCTTCCAACCCTGGCCATTCTGTGATTCTGATTCTGTGATATGTAAAGTCTCAGAAGAAACATCTCTTTACAGGTATTTCAAGAGAATGGAAAAAGGTATTTTTATATGAGATGTCCTTGGATTTTATTCAGGAACAACAAATACAGATGTCATGTTAAGTCTCTATTATTGTTATTCACTGTATTATTTATTTGTTTATGCGTGGTTTGCTCATTGATGTAGGAAGCACAGAAATAAAGGTAACTCATGCCTTATAGTTTGCAATCTAAGGCTCTTTTCTTCAGAGGTTAAATGTGTGCATAATGTTAAACATTGGAATAGTGCTATTTAGATCTATGATATTGCCCTCATGCATAAATATTTGAATCTTCAGAGGACTGCAAGCTAAGATTTTTACTTCCTCTGCTTCAACCTAATTTAAAGAGAGTTTCAGTGACTGGCTTCATGAATGGTTTGCTTGAACGTGAATTCATAAATGTACAGAGATTTTCTGTCAGCATTAAACTGAAAACCATTTTGCTTTCTCTTTCCGCTTCCCACTTCTGACACCTGCAGCCCCTTCTTCTCTACCCTCCAGATCCATCTACGTCTTCTTTACAGCGGCAACAGCAGATCATAGTAAACTGTCTGAGGGCACTAATTGGAAAAGGGCATGAAGTAGCTAAAGCTTGTCACTACTGTGGCCAAGAGATGGGCAGTAATTTGTTAAACTATTATATCTGGCTTGCAAATTAGAGGTCTTCGCCTCATAACTTTTCCCCTGATTCAGGAGTCCTGGAAAATGTGATCAAGAAGACACATGTAGGTGCTTCACTCGCATTATTTCTTCAAGAATACAAGAATGTGTCAAAAAGGTGATTAAACACACTGTACTCTGCAGTTTTATGGGGAAAGCTCCCTCATTATTTCTTAGTGCTTTCTAATTATCCCTTAATGGAGGATCCAAATTGGTAAAGACTTGTAAAACTTGGACTTTAACCAAGTTGTGATAATTATTATATGGTTCCTTGCAAAATCCAGTTTTTCTGATGGGAAGTTTTATAGGAGTATTGTATCTGCTATTAATTAATTGATATTACGCTTCTCTGTGTTTGTAGTATGACTTGTCTTTCTATTCCAAACCCAGCCCATCCCGTGGTTGGTGCAACCAAAACTCAATGCAGTGTCTTTGAGAAGCTGCAGCTTGGGCAGCCAAGTGGTTCCTCAGTGGCTGCCTTGCTTTCTTGAGACCAGTGTAGTTGCCTGGGGGTTGTGTTATTGATCATCTCTTTCAGCATCACCTTGTGGCTGAAGTACTTTTAGACACATAAAGGTTTCCTTGAAAATTGCATAGTGCCACAGAGTGTAAAAGATTTTTAGGAAATCATCTAGTCCATCCATGAGCCACATGCACAACTGTACCTGTCACTCCTGCCAGGCACCCTGTGTATTGTCTCAAGCCTCCAAAGATGGAGGAACCATACCTCCCTGCCAGTATTGCTGTCTGTTCTGTTAGAAAAGCTTCACTGATGTCTAATCTGAATTCTTTCTCACAGCATTTTAAACTCTATTTTCTGATCTCTATTCAATGGACTAGGTCAGTTCTTTTTTTTTTTTAAAAGACCTTTTAAATCTGAAGAGTTTGGTTTTTTTTATCACGCTCTAAGACTTGTCTTTTCTGTAGCTGAACAACTTTGATTGTTTTTTGTTTGTGTTGTGCTTTCTCATTATTCTTGTTGCTGTTCTCTAAATTCAGTTGGCTTAGTTGCTTTTGAAGTTACGTATCCAGACAAGACACAGTGCTTTGGCTTACGTCTTATCTAGATTGACTAAAGCAGAACTGCATTATGTATCTAATCAGCCACTGCATCCTCATACTGCATTTGTCACTTTCAGAGTAGTATGGCATTGGTTAATCAGCTCTGTTTAATATCTGTTATCAACCTTGTTTTTCTTAGAAATTACTGCAAAGACACTTGTTCCCTACTCTGTCTTTCTGTGGCAGATTATGCCTACTTCAGAAAAGTAGTCAGTATTATCTGTGTTGCATAATAACATCATATATTTTCAGGCCAGTATCAAAACTGTAACAAATTTATAAACTTGTTCTCCAGTGAGTGCGCAGTCCACTCCATCCTGAAGTTCCCTGCAAAATCAATCAGTGTACATTCTGCTTCATCCCAGCTATGTCAGATATATCAGATATATGATATGTTTTTGAGAACCCTTTTCAAAACAGACTGTTAGTATCACGCCTGCTGGGAAGTGCTTCACTGGGAATTGCTTTTAAAATGGAGTTCTCCAACTGGCTTTGCACCTATTTTGTAAGAATTTAATCTGCCTTTTGTAGAAGAGAAGATCATATGAGCCGACATCAGAAGTTTTGCTAAAGTAATAAAGCTGAAAATCTACTGGTTCTTTCCAATCTGTTAACATTGCTGGATGGAAATTAGATCAGTTTGGCATGATTTGTTCTTGATTAATGTATATCATGTGTTATTCAGCTCCCCATTCTTTTCCAGCTGTTTACAAATGAACGTTTTTTTCTGGGAAGACAAGTTAGGCTGACATGTCTGTAATGCTTCAGTTCTTCTCCCAGTTTTCTATCTTCTGCTGCTTAGTCTGCAAGAACTGTTAGAAATGAGTGCCAATAGTTCTGAGATGGCTGCAGCTGTCTTCAGTTCGTCAAACTTTTCAGATTTCCTGCATGTAATTCTCCAAAGCCAGCCAATTTGAAATTACCTACTTGACATAAATTTTCTCATCCGTTCTTTTCATTTTTTCAGGCTGACATTTTCCTCTCTAACTGTGCTACTAAGGATTCTAGCCATCTCTCTGCTGCTTATCTGTTTAATGAAGACTACAAAAAAAAAAAAAAAAAAATCAACTGCTTTTGGACTTTCTGAGTTATCTGACAACAGATTTCCTTCTGTTGAGCAAGCAGATCAATACTTTTCCTTTACTATTAGTGTACTTCTGGAACATGTTTAGTAACTCCTTAAGTCCTTTTAGTTTAAACTTGCTCCCCCCTCTCCTTCCCCAGGCATCCACTGCAGGCATTTTTTCTTCCCAACCCATTGTTTCTATTTTGATGTTTATGTTTCCTTCAGAAAGGTACTGACACTGGATCATTTCATGAAATCACCTTCATCCAAGACACTTTGTGCTTTTTCAGTTGGTCCTTCTGAATTAGTCAGGATCTAATGCAGAAGAACAACAGATTCTCGTGTTCTGACTTAGCTTTTACTTTAGTTTTTACCTTGTTTTTTTTTTTTTTACTTTTTTCTTTTTTTTTTTCATGTTGCATGCTTTCAGCTTGAATCTGATCTCTTCATAAGTTCTCTCATATTCTGTTTCAATGTTTATTGATAGTTCTTCATTAATCTTTGATTTTCTTTTCAACAACTGGTTTTATGCATTTTTGTTGTGACTTAATGAAAACTCTACAGAGTAAAAAGTGCATTCATTTTCACTAGTCTAGTGAGAGAGTCTTTTATATAGCCACTATTCTAGAAGAGTCTTGCATTTTTCGTGTTACATATTTTATTTCTCCTCTGAAGTATATTCATATCTGGAAGCTGGATTTTAGTATATTGTGCTTTGTTGATTAAAAAAAATATCTTTTACGTATATAGAATTTTAAAATAATTTTTACACGACTTCAGAGCCTTTTTAACCAGCTTATTAAGCATGTATTTCATTCAGTCTCTTTGAAATTGAACAGAATATCAAAACATTTTAAAATAAAATGGAAGCAAAAATTATTAATGCTCAGAGTGATGTCTCTAAATTTGTCATTCTTATTTACATGTTTGAAACCTTTACTTGATGGTTTTGTTTGCATCAGAGGCAAATTACAAAAGATTCTTGCTTATTTTAGCATATTTTAACCCTAAATATAGACCGACTAAAGAATGCTCTGCACAGGTTCAGAACAAATACCAATGTTCCACCCCCTTTTTGGTGGCAGAAATGATAATAACTTAACTGAATCTTAAAAAAAATCTTTAGATTTAGTATTAAGAAAAAACGTAAGTCCTAACTTGTTTATATTGATCTGTCTTTTCATGGTCTTCTTGTAAGGCGTGAGTAGAAAGGAAAACCGTTTGCATAGTTTTTCATCTACAGGCCTCTCCATTCCATGCCTCTTATCTTTATTGATTTCTGTCACATGTTTTCCTCATCTTCCCCTTCTCAGCTGACCTCTAGTCTCCTGCTGCACTCCTAGCTCTAGCACTATCTGATTTCCACAAGGCCTTTGTTACAGCATTAAAATCCTGGGAGTTAGGTGGGAATTAGCAAACAGATGCCCATCTTATGGACACCAGTTACTGGCAGTTCAGCAGTGCTTAGCTTGTGTTCTGCCTGGCTTTGGGCCAGCCATCCCACCTTTGCTGCAGAGGTGCAAGGTGTGCTGGCACAGCTCCTCTGTGCCACAATGCACAGTCCTGCCCTGGCGGGAGACTTCCGTGTTTGGTGCAGACTGATGTTGGCGAGCCCAGGGCACCAAATTCAGCCCTTGTGTTGTGTCGCACTGGAAACACATTTTGTACTGTTAACTAGTATTTGCAACATAGCTAAACATTTTCCCAACAAGTCTGAGGTGGCTGCTGAAATTATTTTTGTTTTCCCTTCTCATCTTGACCCTTCTAGAGTCCTGGCCTTTCACTCCTCCTCTTGAAGATTTAAGTCACCTGCTCTGCTCTTACTTTTCCTTCCTCATTATTCCTTCTCCATTGTGAAAGTCTCTACCCAGGCCTCTGTGAGTGGTCTGTGGGCTCTTGCATTTCAGAGGGCTCTGGTAAGCAGCTGTGAAAGTGTTGCTGACAGTGTGAGATAGTTTAGGAAAGACACAGTGGGAGCAGAGCTTTTCCTTCATTCCTGTTCATGTGTTATGCCAGGAGGAGAGAGTAAATAGAAATAGGTGCTATAGAAGGTAAGAGTTTCTGAGGTGGGGGGACTGATGGTAGAGACAGTCACCTGCAGAGAAATGCTGTTGTGCCCACAGGGGACTGAGAGCAGCAGGCAGAGGAGCTAGCCATGCCTTCACAGCCTCAGCTCTGGTGCGGTGTTTGGCCATTGGAACGTTCATTAGCACTTTGGAAAGCTTAGAGTTTGTTTATTCATCTTTACTCATATCTTTGGTTTTACAGCTTTTTTTTTTGTTCATTTTGTGGTTTTTTTTTTTTAATGTCTTTGTTTTACCTTACTGTTCAAGCTTTAAAATATATTTAATTTTATTTTATTTTTCAGACACCTCTTATTGATTCTCACATCCCACATCGTCCCTCTAAAACCATTACACAGGTAATAGGACATAGATGTGCTGTAGAGACAGGCTGCTAGATAAATGGAATCAGCTGACCTCATGCCTTTCTTAATGTGCTAAGTACGAGAGACTTAATGTATACAATATATTGCATTGCTCTGCATAAGTAAGCATTTACACAAGAACTTTTAATTTAGGGGGAAGAGAATTTGTATTTTGTTTTGCAGAAGTCAGTGCAGAGACTGTGGAAAGATTTAAATGTGTGTGTCTTGGTCCCTTTTTTTTCCTCCATGATCACCAAGGTTCCTTCAGAAAAGATCCTCAGAGCTGGAAAGATTTTGCGGAATACAATTCTGTCCCGAGCCCCTCACATGATAAGAGATCGTAAATATCATCTGAAGACTTACAGGTGTGTGAGCTGATTGTATAGAGGTCTCTGAATTTTTATGCCTGCCATCCTCTGATTTGTGATTTAAGCCTTACCATACTCTCAGGTCTCAAAAGGCCTGAAATTATCCTGTGATGCTATTTGAATTTGTATGTTATGAGTCTTTAATGAACCAGGTAAATCCTTTCTGAAGTGATCTGACTGGAAATTGAGTCCACAATTCTGAACAGATCATTCACTTAAAAAAAGTCTTCCAAAGTTAATAGCATAGTTAGCTGGGATATTCTGTGCAAAATGTAGATTCTCTTTTCTTTGTACGTTTGTGAGATGTAATAGGAAAGCTCAGTTAAATTGTTAGTGTACTGATTGCTCCAACGAAGTTGCTCATTGTGGAACCTGAAAATTCACCTAGTGAGATTTGTTCCTTATGTAGATTTTCTGCCCTATTCAGCCACCTTTTTCAGTGTATCGTCAGGCTTTCTTATCTTCCTGCTGGTGGCAGCACTGTCTTGTTGAAGTGGGATAACAATGGCACTTTCAGAATAGCAACCTGACTTTAGGGAGTCAGGTTTTATCTACAGTTGGCTTAGGAAATAATCAGTTCATTCTAGTGTCTAAGGTTTGAATAGAATACCTTATGCATTATTTGGTAAATATTTAAATAAAAATTGGTTTTAAACCTCTGTGTATGGCCTTTTCTAAATAGTAAATCAATATGCTGCTGATTCACTTTTAAAATAAGTGCATTGATTTTCCATATTATTGTCCAAAATGTATTTAATATTATATAAGGCAGTTGAAGCTTGTGTGGTGATCTGTCATGACGTGGCATTGGCTCATTGTTTTAGGACAACAAAAGAGCAAGTGTGATATATGAAGACCAATTTTGATCCAAATAACTGCAGCATTTTATCTTGTATAGAACACGGGAAAACTTTTACACTGTTATCCTTGTTTTTTTCTAAATATGGAATTTCAAAGGTTAGATTGTGTCAAGGTGAGGAAAAGTTTTGTCATCAAAATGGGATGTGAATTGCAAAAGCATTATTTAAGCTACATTACAGTAGTTTCTGTAGTATTTACTTCGTTGGTCTCAGAAAGTGAAGCATGAACTGCAGAACCAGGCTGTTCTACATGTCATCAGTTACAGATTTGTACAGTTTTGATGACTTTGCACATTTGCTTCTGTTCTGCTGCGTTAGGGTGTGTTAAGACAGAGAATTTTACATAGTGACAACAGGTCCCCTCCCCCCCCTTTTTTTTCTTCCTCCCCAACTCCACTTTGGGCACTCTGCAGAACTTGAGGCCTGTTGCTGTTCATCTCCAGGTCAGTAAGGAGCTGCAAGGTGACCAGAACCTGGTGTGAGAGAGACTCAGAATGTCAGACTTTGTATGTAGACATACAAACAAGTGCCCTTAAGTGCAGTCTAACCAGAGCTTGGTTACAAATTGAGGAAAATCCACATAATACTCACTCTCCCTATAATAGGCAGAGCTATTATAGTGTTAAATGTTTTCATGCAGAATGCTGAAAAATTTGAGGCTTTCGCTATCCCGTTATATACATGGCAGATTTCCTCTGAAATATGGGTTGAAGGTTGTGGCATCAATGCTGTGGGTTTTGATCAGCTGTTAGAGGCTCACTCTGATGCTCTGGATGTTGCATTTCCCTAAACATTTGCTGGTCTTTGCAGCAGATTCTCTCAAAACTTAAGTGCTTTCACTGGTATTTCAGACATACAGGCAGAGGCAGTGTAATTGTCTTCTACAATGAGATCTGACTAAAACAGAGTTTGAGATAGCACTGTTATTAGTAGATACTGTTTGTGATCTCTCTCTTGATTAGCACCCTTTTCATTCCTTTCTGTTCATTTGTCCTTCAGGCAATGCTGTGTGGGGACTGAACTTGTTGACTGGATGATGCAGCAAAGTACTTGTGTCCATTCACGAAGTCAGGCTGTTGGCATGTGGCAAGTATTGCTGGAAGAAGGTGTTCTTAACCATGGTAAGTTGAAGAAATTCAGAGCCTCGACCAAAATTTTGTGAATGTGTCCCATCAGTGTTTCTGTGAATTTCTTTCATGAAAAATAAAGGGATCATGAGCCCAAATGAAAAACTACAAATAAACCTCTTCAAAAGTTTGATTTGTGTGCAATATACAGATGATAATAATTGAATCTTGCTACCAATATACATTTATAATTTATGAAAATATTGAAAAGTCAGTGAAATTGCAATATAAGAGAAGCAACTCTAATTAGACTTATTATTACACTGATTTGTGATTATGTTCCAAAAGCTGGATATCACCTGAACCAAAACCAAGATATATATTGCCATACATAAAATTGATCTTCACTTCCAAATGCTGCAAATTTTTAACTTGACTGTAAGCATTTCAGTTTGCTCATATCCATAATTTTGGGATGATTTTCAGTGGTTTTTGAATGGTTCCCAAATTCGGCACTCCAAATATCCCAGTGCAGAGATCTGGGAATTTATGTTAGTTTTCTGATTGTATTTTACACTGCCTCCTGGGTTCCACTTGGCAGGATTTACTAGGTAGCAGAATGTTACAGCCCTCCAAAGTGCAGCTTTCTAGAGCAGCATTCATATCTGAGGCTATGCTTGTACAGTTTTATGAAGTTCAGAACAGCAGCATATTAAATATGCTTCTAGTCATTGTCTGTTGTGCTTCCCACATCTCAGGGAGAACTTTCCATTCTGAGAAGACAGATTGTTTCCACCATTTCCTTTCATAAAAGGCTGTGGCTTCCTGCCTAACACTGTCTTGAATTCCTAGGGTCAAGCTGCTGCAACTGCATCACACTGTCCACCTCAACACTTGACTTGCTTGGAAGAGCAAGAGTTTGTCTTTTGCTGTGTCACAGCCTCTCTTTAGCAGTCTTCCAAGAGAAGACTTACTATTACACTCTCCACTAAGATACAGGTCAATGATCTTCACTCTGGTATTACATATTGATGATACGTATTACTGGAACATGATTTTAGCTGCCTCTTGGTTTGTTACTTTTCAGACCTGTCTGAAACAGTTAGAGTAAGATGTTCATGCTAGAGTACAACCCTTAGAAATTCTTGATGCAAATATTCTCCAAGTATGAATTGTTTGCTTAAATAAAATGGTTTGAAACAATAAGAACTGAAAAAGATCTAGTAAGAAAAATGTGTGCACGCACATATATATACACCCACAGTGCACATATATAGAAGTATTTTGGAAAGTATTTGTTGTACACAGTTTAGAAATGTACCATCCAAATTGTATAATTTAGACATATGTGAGAAATAAGGGTTTTTCATGCTCTTGAAGTTTCTAGTAGTTTTCTTTCCCTTCTTCACAAATATATCTGCAGCACATGCAGTGCTGTGCAGATTTCTACAAGGTTAATTTTAGAGAGTAGAGTGAAGTGTCTGATATGTTCTGTTGTTTTCAGTGGACCAGGAACACCACTTTCAGGACAAATACTTATTTTATCGATTTTTGGATGATGAGCGTGAAGATGCCCCTTTGCCATCAGAGGAAGAGAAGAAGGAGTGTGATGAGGAGCTACAGGACACTATGCTGCTTCTGTCTCAGATTGGGCCAGATGCTCATATGAGGATGATTCTCAGAAAACCGTAAGCAGATTAGCAAAATTAACACTGAACATAGGCCTTTCTTGTTACACTGGAAGATGGGAAGGCTACATATATTACCAGGCATCCTTTAGCTAGTTATTTCATTTCAGTGCAAGTTTACTCAGCCTCCTAAGTTTGTTAGTCAATGTTAAGTAATTTCCAGTCCTTATTCATAAATTAGAACATGTATTTTATGAATGTTATCATATCCTGTAGAAAATGCAGTACATGAGTTTTTATTTCATTTCTGAATATCCCTAAAAGTAAGGTGCAAGTTCCATTAACATTTTCAGTGCTGGCATCCATTCAGTTAACTACACCACTTTCAGTTGTTACCAGTGCTTGAAAGGAAAGGTTGTCAGTACAGTAGGTGTCTTTCAATTAGTCATCAGTGGGAGCCCTTAATTAATTTGATATTTGGTAGAAGTTTATTGAATTGAGAGAGTCTGGACTTTGCTTGTTGTACTTCACTAGCAAGGTGTGAAATATGGCTCTGTGGGTTTATTTTCGTTGCTTGTTTTTTTTTTTTTTTTTAATATATAAATGTTTTCTATACCTAGGCTACAGAGGATGTCTGTCTAACCTTTTCATAGTTATCAGATTATGTCTTCTCACTCACCAGTTGGCTAACCATCCTTTCACACTGAATACTCTGCAGAGCCCTTTCTTTACAGGCAGCTTTATAGTGACTTCAAAGCAACCAATATAATCTCTGTTTGACCTTCCATTGAAAGCAATCTCCTTATTATGCAGGTAGTGTTTAGGGGCCACTGAAGACATACTTTACTGCTAATTAAGTGCACTGAGAATGATGATTTACTTAAGGTCATCCTCACAAATGATTTACTTGTAAGGGTCAGATCAAGAAAGGTAAGTATATAAAGCTGGATCCTACTCCTTTTGAGGCCAGTGGCTTGGGCCATGGCTACTGTGTAGGAGAAATCTTATGCTAAAAATGTCTTGAATCCATCTAACACAACTGCTTGTTCTTGTTCTGTTTCTATTTGTATCCTTTCCCTGCTCTATCCTTGTCCCAGTGTTGTCTATTTAGATCATAAGCTTATTTGCACAGTGAATCAACGTACTCCAGGAATACAGGTTAGGTGGCACCTTGATGAAGGCATTGAATTTCAGAAAGTTCAACCAAATATTTGTGCTCATAAAAGTGGGTAACACTACTGTGCCAGAATAGTTTCTCTCTCCTCCATTTGGTAGAAGTCTAGTCCAGGACAATCCCTATCACACAAAACACATAGACAAGCTGGTCTGGGAGCGTGGTGTATATGTAAACTATTATAGTATCAGCGAAAGTGAAGTATTTTCTCCTAACAAAAATATCCTGTGCACTTTCCACTGAGGAGCGAAAGAGGGCTGTGAGTAGATGCCGGTCATCAGGATACTATGAGCAGCATCCTGCATGCTGTGACCCTGCATCTCTGCACTGTCTCCTTTGCCTCAGGCAGAGTGCAGGTTGGATCTTAGAGAATTGCCCCCTTAGGTCACTGTGCTTTCAGTTGCCTACTACGTTCTCTTTCCATCGTGACTTTCTGATCAGCCAGTGTAAGTTTACACTGGCAAGATCAGTGTTGATTATCATCCACACGCCTTGCAGAGTTGAAAGGTCGGTATGATGCTGTGAAAAGTATCGCTCTCCCCCCTGTGTTGTTACTTGCACAGCATCACCTGAAAGAATATTCATAGGAGATTTTTCATGCAGTATACTGAGGGTAATAGTGTTTTCCCAAGACTGACAGTCATCTGACATTTTTCCCTTTCTCTGTCCCAGTAAGTGCTTATTTTTGCTGCCCTTTGCTCACAAGAGCAAGTTTGTACTGTCAGGCACCATATTAACTACTCTTCTGGTATTCAGTTTACATACGTTATGACCCTGTTAGTTAAGAATCTAGTCTGTGCTGAGGTGCATCAAAGCTGCTGAAATCTCTGTGAATCCTCAAAGTCCTGCTAGTTTTGACTAGACACCATTACAGCTGCCAAAAGTTCAAGGAATGGTCAGGTCTTCAGAGATTCTAGCTGCAGGTGACCTGAACAGGACCACACTTTTTAAACTGACACAGCTGCCTTTTGTAGCAGTTACCATTTCCGGAGAGGTTGCAGAACTTTGATAATTACCATGAAGGAAATAAGACAATATTCTTTGATGAGAAGATTACTTTGAGAATTTGATTGTATAATGAAGATGTTGCTTTGAAAGGTACTTTCTATTGTTCAAAATCTGAAAATCTCTAGAAAAAAGTGTCACTTGTTTTGACAGCCGACTTAAAAAATTCTCTGTTTATTACATTAACTGCAGCATTTTAACTGTCAAAGAATGTGAAAGAATGTTCTATAGTTTAAAAAACAGAATAGAGCTCAGGGAATTTTTTTTGGCAGGCTCTTGTTGCTATTGAGGGATTTTTTTTTTCCCTTTTTTTGAAACACATACACTGTGAATGTGAAAACAGCTTTTTGTGAAGCAGCAAACACAGCTCTCTGTTCCCTTGAGCAAGGTGCAGACCTTGTGCAAGTCACTGTAGAATTAACACAGCTCTTCCTCACAAGCTTTTCAATCCTCCAGTGTGAAAATACAGGCTGAAAATATATTCTTAGCGATTTTAATAACATTCAGGTATAGCTAACCACATGGTTACTCCTAATTAAATAGCATACTATCGTACAAAGCTGAACATGGTGATAAGAGAAGTCTTTAAGGAGAGTGTGATGTTCATTAGAAAATGATATTTAACTAAGATGGATTATATGTTGTGTTTTAATACAGTCTACAGTAAATTAACAGTGTGGCGGAACAGTAATTCTCTGTCATATGTTCTTGGTGATTTCACTCAGCAAATTTTATCCTCAGTACAAAGATTTTGATTCCACATTTGATTTGCGAATTTTAGTGTCACTTGCAGAGTAAAACTGAACAAGATGCTAGGGAGATCTGAACTTAGTAATGAATGACATAAACACATACATAGTAACAACTTAATTACTGTTAGTAATATGTAGTTTTTTGAAGATGCTCTTAAAAATAAACAAGATCTATTCTCCTGTCTTGAAGAATTTTTATTTAGACATCGTTTTACACAGCTGTCAGTAATAACGATACTGAATTTCTCCATAACAACTGTATTATATTCCATAGTCCTCGATGGGGTTTTCTGACAATGGCATTTAATAAACCAAATGTTATTTGTGGTGCAGGTAATACAGTCTTTCCACATATCAGTTCAATGATATTTGCTGGTATTATTTGTGACAAGTGGTATTTATGGAGTTAATCAAAGGGTACTGATTCAAGTACAAAGATTATGTAATTAGCTTTCATGCTAGAGTAAGTGAACGTGCATTCACTTCCACGTTCAGATGCAGGTAGTGGGCAAAATTATTCTTGTCTCCTATATAGGCTTCGTAGTACTTGCAGGCAAAACTTGTACTCTGAAAAGATATGCTTATTTGGCATACAATATTATGGGGCCTCTGATCTTTTCTATTGTTCTTATAATCTGAGAATTTTATGGTTAACAGTATAATAAGAAATAATCAATGGTAATGATATTTTTTGTATGTACATAGTTTATCAATGGCAAAATGCTATGTTGTTGTCAACGTCGTAGTCACAGAGAAGCTCAGTGTCTCTGACCTTGATAAATTCTCCAAACAGTGAACTGTTTTTATTGATCACTTAATACCACCTGAGTTCTGCTGTCCATTAACGTGTAGCCTTGTTCTCTATCTATGCTGTTTATTATCCTGTCTATAACCAGCTATTGCTGTTGAAATATATCCCCTGCTGAAACTAGGCCTTTACACAGCAGGATCTTACAAATCAACATCAGTGGGTCACCACACAGGTTTTACAGAAGCAGTGATGCCTAATATCTCTCCGTGTGACATCTGCAGAAGCAGATGTAAAGAGTGGGTACATCCAGTATAGATTGTCAGTCTTCCCAATGTGCTAACACAGGGCACAAGTGGACGTACTGAAAGAAGAGCGTACTCTTTTGTCTTGATAGAGATCTGATGTAGTTAGACATCATCCATTCATATGCTAATCTCATGCAGGAATTTGTTAATTCAACACACTATCTTTTCTGTTTTTCAAGACACGCTGGTTTTGCAAGGGTGCAATAAAATTCATGTTGTTACTTCCCCTGGAGAGAACTTTTTATTAAAATCTTTATCTTCAGTTTCTTACATTTCCAAGGAGAAGTGAATGGTGCTAACTTATCTTTCTTTATTTTATACTTAATTAAGCTGTTACTGCCCCACATAAATCACTAGGAGTGGCAGCCTTGTAATTTCAAGCCAGATTTAGAAATAGAAAAGAATAATATGAGTCACTAGAGGGCATAGCAGTACCGGATCAGATTCTATTTCTCCCTAAACATATTCCATTCTGTATGAAGAGAGGACAACGTGAATTAGACCAAAACATTTTGTTACAAATTGGTCTTTCATCTGGCAATAATAAGTGTGTGTCATTGGTAAATGAAGAATAGATAAAAAATGCAGCTTTCTTGGCAGAGAAGAGGTCAGTTGTCCTTATATTTTCTATAACTTGTCAGTATTTCTTTCTTCCAAAAGCAGTCTCCGTCAAACTTATTTTATAGAAAAATGAAATAGAGCTGCAAAGTGGCATGACTACCGGATGCTTTCTCTACTTCTCACGTGATTTAGACTGTTGAACCAAGCAGGGTTTACACAGAAAAACTGTGGACCACTATATCCAGGATGATTCTCCCGATCCTTTAGGTGTTGGACTCTCCTGTAATATTCTGTGAGGAAGATTTTTTGTTTCAGATCCTTTAGGACTGTCCAGAGATTCATCTGTCCTATTAATTTGTTGCAGTCCTCAGAGCATTTGTTCTTCTTCTTAGCAATCAGTAAATCTGCTAGTGTATGGCTCTGCAGAAATGCAGTAACTTAAACCACACTGAGAGCCTCATTCCTTGTTATCCTATGGGAGGGATATTCCTTTGTTGATGCATGTGTTTTATTCATGGCAGCATCTTGTGTTTTTCAGTGAAAGAAGGTGGAAAAACTGAGTGGTCCTTACTTACCTTTGTGGCTGAACAACAGCACTCAGCATTAACTCTGGAGCAGTCATTTGATGTCCGCTGGGATGCACTGCTTACTACTGGAATTTGTGCAGCAGAAATTCAGATACTCCTTTACAAAGCACTACAATTGTCCATTTGCTACACCTAATTAGTGCCTCATGAAAAATAGTACAGGTCTCACCCAGGGCTTTGGAGTCCTTTTGAAAGGAACAGATCTTTATATATTATTTCTGATTTATCTGACCATTTTACATACAGAATGTTTTATTTCATCAAGAAAGCTGACAAATCAGGTCTCTGTAAGATGGTTGCCATGGCTGCTGCTTGGTGTCATTCAGGGGTTTCTTAGTGCTTCTTCCCTCTTTGAGTTTCAGTCTTCCATCCAGAACCATCACCTGTTCCTGCAACCATGGTGAATGAAGTAAAGGTGCTCTGGGTCTGTATTGTTTTCTATAGCCACATGGTGCACACCATGTTTGTGACAGAAATGGATGTCATGTCCTGGTGAGGAGTAGGCAGCAGTCAGAGTCTAGTACTCAGTGGCAGTGAGCTTCAACAGCCCTGCTGCTGCGGGAAAGGAACGTGTGCTTCTGTGACTTGGTACAACTGGTAAAGCTGCTGCTCTTTAGACCTAGTAAAAGGATGCTAGGTTGTATAGCAGAGGCTGGGCACACACCGCTGCAGAGCAGAGTGCTGGAGGTGGCTCTGGACTCAGAATGGCCTATACATGCTCCTGCGTAGCCTTTTTTTCCTATACTGAAAGGAGATGAGTTCAGTGTTACTCTACACCAGTTTGGGCAGTAGTATTAAAACTCAATATAGATTTTTTTTTTAGCAAAAAATCTGCCTTTTATGAAGATGTAAAAATGCTTAAACAAGTTCCTGTTCTTATCTTGGCTCGATGTGATACTTATTCTTTTTCTCTGCTTCTGCAAAGTGTATGGTTTAATTGAGTCATATCCAGCATACAATTATGTTTTACCTACAAACGTAACTGACGTATTCAGTAGAGTATACAGTAGCATTATGGGTTATTTTGTACTTCTCTGAAGTTTTTATTTTGGGGGTTTATTGCATTTTGATGTTTTTTTGTCTTCTGCCTACAGGCCTGGCCAGAGAAGTATAGATGATTTAGAAATTATATATGAAGAACTACTTCACATTAAAGCCTTATCTCATCTTTCTACCACAGTAAGTGATTTTAAACACATAGCTTATTTCCAATAGGAAGTTTGAATGTGGGGATTCAAATAGGAGCTTTTACCACCCTTCCCATTTATATTTTTTCCATGCGATGATGGTATTCCCACCTGTGTGTACCACAGATCTAGATTGTGTTCGGTTATCAGCTAAAATGATCTTTGTATGTTTCTGCACAGCCCAGAGCTCACTCACCTGTCACAGGTGCCTCTGTCTGGGTCCATATGCGAGTTTAAATTGAGATGTGTGGTATCTGACTTCACACCTGGGGTTGTGATGCTACTGAATTTCAGCAGAACAGTTGTCTGATTTTTGAACTTTAAGAAGTCTTTCTTGAACTGGTTAGGAGAAGGAATTACACGGTACAGAATGGTATTTGGTGAAGTGCTGGCTGTTGGAGTCTGGTCTTAGATTGAAGGAAACCTCATCACATGCATTCCCTCTGAGCGGGCAATAACAGTACAGAGAAGCAAGAATGAATTACCTGAAGAAAATACCTGGAGGAGAGAATGCAAATGGTGAAAGTCTCACCAGCAGTATTGTAGGCAACTGAAACAAGCTAAACAACACTTGGTAGCAAGCTTTAAGTGCTTTCAGAAAAAGAAAACCAGTCAAAAAGTAGATTTATTTTCGATAATGGCCTCTTTGGAAGCTCTCAATGATTGTTATAAATTTCTGCTAACTTGGACTGATGGAGATAATTATGGAACTGCATTATAGATAGTACTCTGTGCAAAAATATAATATATGGGCAATGTTTTTCAAACCGAATATACACCCAGAATTGGTAACTGAGCTAAGAGGGAACAGCCAGCCAAAATCCTTAAGCATCTTTGGGATGTGGAAGAAAAGGTAATTAAAGAAAGATATCAGTAAGAGCTAAAAATGTCTCATTTTAAATCAAACAAAAGAAGCTGTTCTAGGCAGGATACAGGGAGTGGAGAACACTATTGATACTACAGATATAACCAAGGCAAAAAAAATCTTAAACAACATATTTTCCCACATCAGAAGAAACTCAGATTTGAGGTTAGAATTCAAAGCAAGAAATATGGCAAATGATATGGACCTCAAGAAATACTTGGCATTTTGAGGAAATGCAAAAAATGTGGTTCTTGTATGTTTCTATTAAGAATTTGGAAATGGTGGCTTATTTTTTTGTCTCATGAAGTAAAGCAGAGGATGGAAATCACTTCTAGATTGGAGAAATTCTTTAGAGGATCAATAGGCAACATTGCTCCCATGAACAGGAAGATTAATGATCAGTCAGCTTGAAAGCAAATTAAATGCTTATTCATTTTAAGCAAGGCATAATTCCTAAAATAATAACTTTTCTAGGTAAGTTACAGGCAGCAGGAAGTAAAATGGATAAAACTCAAGTTGCATGATAGTGAACTAATCCCTGCTAGAGAAGTCTGTGAATGCGTATGAATGAAAAATAATTATGTAACACAGTGTTAAAAACAAATCAAATTCTTGGCTTCATCAAGAGGATTCATTCACTGCAGAGACAAGTGACTGAAACAACTGAGAAGACATCTGGGGATATATATGGGATGTGAAAGCTCTCTACAATGTACAGAACAGTGCTAATGGTGGCATACTTCTGACCTTATTAAAGCTTCTTTACCTTCGGGCACAGGATATAAGAGAGTTGTTGGCTTAATTGTTACAGAAATAACAGGCCTGCAGGTGTGTTCATTTGTCAGTGCTCTAATAAGGAATGTCCAAACTCTCTCTATCCCTCTTCTTACACATAGTGCAAACAAGGAGTGCTCTGCACAGTCTATCAGGAAGGAGCTCTGGGAGAAATAGCTGGTGTGAAATGTTTCTGCTTGGCACTCAAGCAAGGGTTTGGTGCATGCTGTTAGGATATCAAACCCTGAATTTGTCTACTCATTTTAAGAGATACAGCCACCATCTAGTTATGTGCATTGTGTCCAGAATTTGAAGGTTTTTGCCCAAATTTTACTTAATGGCCTAAAGATTATCCATCTTGAAATACAACTGTTCTCAGATTAAATGTATGGGAGAATGGTGTGAAAACACTGCTATTTAAGTAGATGTTGGAGCCAGCTTTTGATTTGTATTTGGCACTTTGAAGTTACCTAGTAGTCCCTCTGAAACTGCCTAACACCAGCTGATATTCTCTGAAAATAAGAATTCTTCTGCCTGGTAATTGGCCTCAAAGTCAGTGGAGACTTGTGGTTATGTGGGGAGAGAGATTAAGCACACAGAAACACTCGGGATAATGTGAGCTTTGCAGTGCTGCTGTTACTTTGTGAAAATAACGCCAAAAGTATTTACAATGAGAAAAAGCAGTTTTAAACAGCAGCTTTCTCACTAGAAATAACTTCTCTGTTAATCAGAGTCAATCACACCAGAACAATAAAAACCCAAAGAAGAACAGGTGGATGTCAAGTGCAGTGTCACGTTCTGCAGTTCTTGGAGGAGGTGGTGAACTGGACATTTTGTCTGTTTGGGCCAAGAGGGGTCTCAGCATGTCCTGGGTGGCTGTGCCTCACAGCTTGACACAGCAGAAGTGGCCAAATTAAATCTATAGGGGGAAGATACTGATTTCTCAGGGAAGAACAGGTGTACCACAGAGCCCCATGGAGTAACTGGCAATTGCTAGCAATCTTCTTTAATAGATTAGCTATTATGGTTATATTTTTCCATCATATTAATTGTTAATATGGTTTCATTTGTATTTATATGAAGAAAGATGTGGATAACTATCTAAAGGGTGCCCTTTCCTGAGTCATTTGCAGGGGGTAAACACAGAGCTTGTGAAATGAAGCCCATCAGTTGGGAACAGGAGCCTGAGAGAAGCAGGCCATCATCTGACTGCATGACTGTATGAGTGCTGAACGGCACAGAGAAAAGACGAAGAGTGGTTGGGTTATACTATATATATAACATGGAAGGATAAAATACATCTGAAAGCTATAATTTCTCTCTATTTCAAGGTAAAGCGAGAATTAGCAGGTGTCCTCATTTTTGAGTCGCATCCCAAAGCTGGAACAGTCTGTAAGTAAAAAGAGTCCTGTCAGATCTTCTTTCTTATCTGTGGCACAAGTGTTTGCACTCTTAATGTTTAAATGACAAGAGAATAAACTTACATGCACTCCTCAAACTTGACTGGCAGTCGATGTTCAAAACCTGGGTATTAGGTGCTAATTTAGTCTGCTACCCATTGCAGGGGTAGTAGCAAAATTAAGTCTATATTCAGGTTGGATGTATATGATTTGGATGAGATTGTATCTGGAATTTTGGTTTAGTCCAATCTTTATTTAAAATGTAATTTAATATTTTCTTTATATTAAGAAGCCATCTTACAGCCCAAAATAAAGAACTTAAAATCTATGATATTTATTTTTAGTATAAATTTAGTATAAATATTATAAATATTTTTAGTATTTTTAGTATAAATAGCATAGTATATTTTTAGTATAAGTAGCTGCTAGACAATTGGGTTAGAACACTGTGCTTCTAGTGGGATCCAAGTCTGTGTGTTGACTAGAAATTGACAGTCTCATATATTATGGTAGAGTAGTTGTTGCAATTGTCATACAAAATAAAAGTAATTTTCATGTGCAATAAAATAATTACTACATGGGTATGTTTTTTTTTCCGTAAAATCACAATTTGACCTTTTTCAAGGTAATCATGAATATGACTGCAATAGTTACCTTGAATTTTATTGAATGCAGCTTCTGGCCCATTTGTGTTTTGAATAACTATATTCTCACTGTAAAACTTTTCTCTCTTTTATAGTATTTAATCAGGGAGAAGAAGGTACTTCTTGGTACATTATCCTAAAGGGATCAGTAAATGTAGTCATTTATGGCAAGGTACTTCTTTCAGAATTCTTTTTTATATAATTCTTATTATTGAAATTGTAAGAATAAACGATGAAGGAATGTGCTTTAATTTAAAATAGAATTATTTACCTGATGAAACAAATCAAATGTAGTTTTGTTAAGCAATGATCCAGTGTTTTATTGATTATGCTTCCAGTTGATTGCTATATGATTTTGGTATATATTACACACATTCTGAGTATAATTCAACACAGTCACATCAGTATCTTTAGAACAGTGTCATTTGCTGGGATTTGGGGAATTAGCAGATTTGCATCTCATAGGGGTTTTTGTCCTGTAACTTTTACCACCATCTCCTCTTAAATTTGTACCACTGACTCTTACCACAGATGTCAGGTATGTCTGACAAGAGCTGCTCTGTGGCTAGAGGTTCTCAAGCTGAATGTGACCCTGCCAAATTTATGTCACCTCTTCATTTTGATTAAATTTCAGTCTGAAAAGTATCTCTACTGAACTTCCTGTTTATGAGTGTTTTATCAAGGACTTAGGTACTCAGCAATCCCTCGAGTCTTTAACAATCCCTGTTTCTCTACTGATTTCTCATTCTGTGAATGAGAGTCTGCACCAAGCATTTCACCAAAATCCTGCACAAGGACTAGTGAATTTCACAGAGGGCGAGCCAGATCGCCCATTACTGTAAATTCAAGTAAATGGCTTTGCACTATCTGAAGATATGATGTTATGTGCTGCAAATTTGATTTTCTTTTTCAATGTCTCCTTAAACAAAGCAAAGAATATCTTTCTGTCTTGAGAAGAGCTAGAAGAGTCCTTCATGCTGAATGTAATTTCAGAGAACAAGCCCATTCTTTTCTATTCTTGTCTTTCTTTAGTAATAGTAATAACCAGCTATCAAGTATTGTTTCCTAGTCATTATTTTGGCTGTTGATTTCCTGCCAAATACATTTGTTTTGGTATCTGATTGTGAAGTCCGGTGTTTGTATAAGGTTTTTCAATAGAATCCACAGTAATGATGGGTTTCTGCATATAAATGTTTTGCTCTGTGCAGGGTGTGGTATGTACTCTACATGAAGGAGATGATTTTGGCAAGCTAGCACTTGTGAATGATGCTCCCAGAGCAGCATCTATCGTTCTACGTGAAGACAACTGCCACTTCTTGAGAGTAGACAAAGAGGACTTCAACAGAATCCTTAGGGTGGGTGTGGGAAGTCTGCTCTGGCAGCGTGATGTCAGAACTTGTAAATCTTTCTCGCTTTTATCTTATTTGTATGGATATATTCATATCAACAACCAACTTTGAAGTGTTGTTCTCTAATTACAGACCAGAGATGAGACAATCTAGAAGATCAAGTAAAGAATAATAATTTTTCCTGCTTTTCGGTTCCTATCAGCCATGAAAACAGAAGCAATTGGACTCTTTGTCTTTCACATGCCTGTATTCTAGAATTTGCTTAGTGCTCAGTTTGTCCTTGATTCCAAAGTGATCTCCCATCCAAATAGTGAATAAAACAAGATCTTATATCCCAGATAGGTCAGTGGCATGTGCCTTAGACTCTATAGGTTCAAGGCAGAATCAAGTGGTAAATGTAGTAACTTACAGATAGATGTACAGATGTTTTTACCATAGGTCTCTAAAAAGATATTCCCAGCTTAATTTTACAGTTATTAAAGTCAGAGCAAATATATTCCAAAATTCAGCTGTAATTCTGTAATTAAAACCTGCAACCAAATACAAGCTGTTTTATGATCATTCATTGTATAGAAAGTAAAATACAGTATCATCCTGTATTGGAATTAAAGCATGCTTAGTAATTCAGCAATTAAATCAGCCCAGACAGAGTACTGTGCTAGAAAAATGATACATTATTGTGTTTGAGTCGTGCAATTTTTCAGAGTAACTAATCAGCCGAATCGGTGCAATTGCTTTTTTAATATTAACTTGTCTTGCAGGATGTGGAAGCAAATACTGTAAGGCTCAAAGAACATGACCAGGATGTCTTGGTGTTGGAGAAGATCCCAGCAGGAAACAGAGTTTCTAATCAAGGAAGTTCACAGCCTCAGCACAAGTATGTTACCATTCACTATTTCAGGCAATGATTCACTTTTTCTTCTGTATTATTAACCAAACAATAGCATATTCTCCCTATCTGTGGAAGAGTGCAGAATATATAAAATTTTCTTTTATTTTTTTAATCATAAGCCGATCACTTGTCCCACAGTGCATAATACATCCATTTCCAGCCGCACACCAATTCTATGACTTTACACAATAATTCTGTAAGGATCTCACTGTAAATACTTATCTCATATAATAGCTTTTAAATAGACTGCACATGGAGAATGCTGAAACCCTATTAACCAGAGCTGTTGTGTAAATGACATGAGGAAATACATTGTTTTATTGTTAAGTGCAGATATTTTCATTCTGGATTTTAAATTCTGGATTATAAGAAGTGTTTTATACATACTGTTTATAAACAAATGATGATTTCATGCAATGAAAATCGCACAGCTTATCTTACAGAATAGGTTTCCGCTGTAATAACAATACTCCTTATAGTTTCTTTACTTTCTTACTGAAAGGGGAAAAGGACATTTGTGTTTGGATGCTACTGTGATAAGAATGGACTGAGGCTATTATGATTCCAAATGTTGGTTAAACCCCCAAAGGCTTTGTAAATGCCTTATTTACAAGTGGATGGACAATTTCCTGTCACATAATCACTTTCTTTAGAAAAGAAATTTGAATCCTTTACTTTTTTTCTCAAAAAAAAAAAAAAAAAAAAAAAAGAGCAAATTTACTGGGTGATGTTTTGGATATAGATTTTATCTGATCTGGGATTTCACATAAGTATTTTATGTGCAAAATTGAATATAAAGTTCTGTAAAGACTTTTAAACAGTTAAATAAACCATTCTTTATATTTCACACCTTTCATGTATTTCAGAAACTGCTATTTCATTTTTCACTTGATGTATTAGAAAAAAGATCAAAGAAATTATATACTCTTAGGGCTAATTTTTCCTCTGTCTAAACTAGGGAAACTTGACTGCAGTCAATGGATTTGCTTCCGCAGCTGATGTGCACAGTAACTTGATCATAAACTTGAATCCTTTGATCAAATACATTTTTTAATACTTTCAAAAGTGACAATTTTATTTAAACATATTTTAAATGGAACTTTGTTTGCACCAGCATTACTTCTATTACTTAACATTTTCTTGTTCAGCATTTGATAAAAATAGCTGGGGACAGTTATGGTGCCAGGTTATTTTACAACTTATATTTCAGGAGCATTTGCAGGTAAGAAGAATTCTATAAATATTTTATGCACTTGGTCAGCATTTGGGTCCCATCTATGTGCCAGTGAGGGGACTTTAGCTGATAACTATGACAATGGACACAAGCAACATGAGAGAGGAAGTTACTTTTAAAGTTCACTGGCTGCTTTTCAGCAGGCTTTGTTAACTGTGCACGACATCTTTTTGTTTAAAATCTTTCAAAGTGAGTTAACTGGACTTGAAGATGATTTTTTCTTTTCTTCTTAATAGGTAGAGTAAATGGCTAGCTACTCTTATGCTTGAGAGTCCAAATCAAATTTACTGCTGTATTTGGATTTCTAGAATGTGGTTACTGGAGTGTCTGTTGAGTGCTCAGTACTTTGGAAAATCACTGGGCCTCAAAGAGAAGCTTCTTAAAGGCTTACTGTTTTGCCTTTAAGCGGATAGTTCTCATCTCTGATGGTGTCTCTAAAGATGAACTGCTCTTTGGGCTTTGTTCACTAAACTGGTGCATAGCATTTGAACTGGAGAAATGTTCTACAATCCAGAATTGTTCCCCAACACATTCAGTCAAACAAGAAACTCATTTTCTCCATCTTAGTCTTGGCGAAAACTTCATTTTGTGGGCAAATCCTCTGAGTGTAGTTTGGATTCTACTGCCTCCTCTCCTGAGGAGATGTATCTCCCGGAGCCATGGTTTCATACAGTGACAATTTTGCTTCAAAGCTCTGAAGTTCTCACTCCCAAGATCTAACTTCTCTCTTTATGGGTGATCACACTCATGCAGGATAAATCCAGCAGCCCTGCAAGTCACTTCACTGTTCATTTTCGCTTTCATATTCAGAGTACAGCAACCTGTGATTTCTCTGCTTCACTCACTTAGGTACTTGGTTAGTATCTCTGTGAGAATGTGCACTGGCTTAACAAGTGTTTGTGTTCTTGGGACATCAATACAGTTCTTCCAAAGGGGTTGGCAGGTAAAAGAACTGTGACGGTCAGCGCTCAAAGTGAGGAGGAGCTCCCAGGAGCTCAGCTCCACCACTTATTTCTCAGCAGGAGCAGAGTATCTTCACTTCTCGGGGTTTTTTCTTTCTTTCTTTCTTTCATTTTTTTTTAAAGTTTCATACTTTATCATTTGGATTCCAAAAAAAAAAAAAAAAAAGAAAGAAAAAGAAAAAAAAAAGAGATGCAAAGATTGGAAGAGAGGAGGGAAAGATTAAAAAAAAAAATCTGATCTGCAAGGAGAGTCAAAAAAAAAAAGATGGCAGGACAAGTGTGGCAATATCCTGTGACATTCTGCTGGTTCTTAAAATGTTGCCTGTATTCCTACATTGGACAGGGTAACCCAACTACTGCACTAGTCTAATCACCTCCTTCATTTTAGTCCTGGAAATGGTACAATAATAAGTTTATCTTCTTGCGAAAGCTTACTTTCCTCAACTATCTAAGGTGTTATGCAAATCTGAAGGTTCAGCGTGGTATTTCATTATCTGCTCCCATCTTCTCATACCAGACCCTATCAGTGATACTGGAGAAAATTGTTTGCTTGCTCTGACAGTGATACAAACCAGTTCTCATTTCATGCCCATAGTAAGTCTGTTAAGACCCTCTAATGACTACGAATTGCTGTCATTACTGAGATATTCATTCTCTGTGGAGAAGCATTTCTGATTGCGCTTCCCTGGGTTTGCACCAGTGCAGTTCTGTTGATTGCAGCGTAACTGTGGTGATGTTACAGCAGAGTACTTGTGCAGGAAGGGGGCTGTCTGTCATCTCGCGCTCCCTGGGAAGGGTAAAGAGCGTTATTGCATGCATTACACAGAGGGCAACAAAGACTGTGTGTGGTCTCATCCTAAGACACTCAGAAATTCTGGTCAGAGCAGGTTTTTGCACTTAGCACTCTTTATTTTCTTGCTTAGCATGCAAATGTTTCTTGATTTGTTGTTTTGCCTATGAGACACTAACTGCTCTTTTCCCTCTCCCAGATATATTGTGATGTCAGGAACTCCAGAGAAAATTTTAGAGCACTTTCTAGAAACTATGCGCCTTGAAGCAACTTTAAATGAAGCAACAGGTGTGTGACAAAAACTGTATTGTTATTACCGCATAAAGTCTTGCTGGCAGTGTGCTGTAACATGATGTTTTGAAAAGCAGCTGGTAGAAGTTTTTCCCAGAATAAAAACTATGCAATGAAACAACCTCAAGAAAACATAGACAGGATTAAAGACAACAATTCACTCTTTCTGCTCTATTGTATTTATACTTTCAGTTCTGAGTAGAACAGCAGAATCTCAAAAGATGCCAGACCACTAGTCAGAACTTTAGATAAGCACAGCTATAATGCCAGAAAAGAGCATGCATTACCACCAGAAGATAATGATGCTCAAACTTATTATTTTGGTTGTCACCTGATACTGTGAACTAGCTTGATCCCTCCAGCCATTTTGCTGCATACGAGGATAAGCTTACTCACACTTTTATATCCTTATCACATTACTTTTAAATTGCTTCTTTGTGATACTTTCCCATGTGCAGGGAAAGAAGAATTTGTACGTAAAGGAGAAGAACTCAACACACCATGGGCTGAGTACCAAGAATGCAGGTTGCTGCAGCTGCACTTACTAGGATGCTTTTCATTAGAGTAAAGAGAATAGCGAATTTACAGCTAAGGATAGAAATATTCACTGCTTTACTATCAGTAAGTAGTCTAATTTAGGAGAAAAAAAGGGAGATTCAGACACAAAAATAATCCTTATTATGATAAAGTGATGCAGAGACTTTTATGTTAAGCTACAGGATATTGCTTTAGCAAGTTTTTTGACATTGCGGATGTCTAAAAAATATATATTGAAAGCTGTTAATCCTCAGCTAGTCTGTCACTGACCTCAGAGTACTGGAGAAATGTGTATAGTGGGCCATAAGTAGTGGAAGAATTGAAAGATTACAGAAATCCTTCTACACTGTATGTTTTAATCACTTTTAAGATTAAAAATGATACTTCTCATAGATACCTAATTATTAGGATTACAGGCAGAATGTTCCTCTTTAAACCCAAAAGTATATAATAGCAACTTCACTGTTCAGACTATGCCTGTATTTTATACGTTTTTCTAAACTAAATTGTTTTTCAAATCCTTTCAAACTTTGACTCTTATAATCCAGTGACAAGATTATACACACATCCCCATGGGACAAAAATGTCACATTTCACAAGCCCGGATATTTTTAGGTTATAGGAGTTCAGACAGCTAGAAAATCTCAGTTTTGATTTCTGCAGTCCCTTATTTTAAGAACAGTTAAAATTCACATTGTCCTGCATATTATGCAAGAAAAAGTCCTACCATTCTGGAGGTGCTTTGTCAACTGAAAGATTTTCAAATATGAATTACAGTGAGGCAATGTTGCAATGTCAGGCTCCAGTTATTTCACCATATTTTCTCTGACATCACTTGCTTACAGCATTTTGAAGTCTTTTTTTTACCTGAAAAGTTGCACTGTGTAAGTGGTTCCTCTAGATCTCTACACTCTTGAGGAGGAGTATACCCAAATGTTTCATTTTTGTACAGACTACTCTGGTTTGTTTTCTTCATGCTGTGCCAAACTTTCTTTTGACACAGGCAAAAACCTCTTAACATAAATGCGATTAAATCCAAACAGACGAGTAAAAGATTAATATTTTAGCACATATTGATTCATTTATATTTTCATACTTAATGTCTACAAAGTGCAAAATGACACCTTTATTATCTACCAAGGAGTAATAAGATCTTTTCACTTAGAGAAGCCTCATCCTTGTGTTCCCCAGAATGCTCAATTTGCTGTTTTCTTTTTTTTCTTTTCACAGATTCTGTTTTAAATGATTTTATTATGATGCACTGTGTTTTTATGCCAAATAGTCAGCTCTGCCCAGCCTTGATGGCACAATATCCTTTTGTAACAGATAAGTTATTTTCCTTTTACAGCTTTCCATGCCATTGATAGAACATAAGCTTTTCTCTCTCAAGAATTAAATTGCATTTCATGGAGGCTGTGCCTTGTTGCCTTGTTGGTAGGTTCTCAGTGTCTGACTGACGGCTTGTCTTATAGTTCAACAAGTGAAATGGGTAGTGTACAGCCATGATGAGATGCAGGCCTGGAGCATTGTGATTGTATCTTTTCTGGGATTGTTGTTATACCAAGGAAAAAAAACCTACTTTCCCTTCACCGGATAGCTGTTCAAGGCCAGGTTTCTCTTTCTGCTTTTCTTGATTTTTGCAAAACCACCACACTAAGATTTAAACTAAGATTACTATGTTTTAGTGATTTCTGTGGCCTGCTTTATAGGTTGCAAGCCACAAACTGTCTCAAGCAAAAGAGTGCCTGAACTATTAGAACAATGAGTAAGTGGTTCCTAGGCACTGTCATAATATGGTTATGAACACTAATATATGGTAGTTTATAGGAAGCTTTAACAAACTACAAAAAATCTGAATTGAATGTGAATACTTAGTAGAAAACACAGTTATATAGCATCAGGAGTTGAAAGTCATTCTCATACTACCTGTGTCTTATGTAGAAGGCATCTGTAGAATTTCCATCGATGAGCAAGTCATGTCATTCAGAGAGCTGCTGGACACTGAAAAGTTTTCCTTGTGTGTCATGACTTGAAGTAATCAAGTGATGGCAAGCATTAAATAAACATAAAATGTTTTCTGTTTTATAGATTTTTGACAAGAGGTATAACTTCAATTTGCCGGATTTTTATTTATTTATTTATTTATTTTTAATCAGATTGGTGTGAAAGTATGCACTTTTTGAAGCTCAGCAAGGCAAGTGACAGGTGGAAAAGCTAACATACTGAAACCACAAAATAGAGCATCGTGTCCTTGTCTGGCAAGCTAGAGAATTAATTTGTGTTACTACTAGCAAGGACAGTAATTGCTTTGAAAACCTTTGGACCTACAAAACTGGTCTATAGAAATTGTTCATACACCTGCAACAAACACATTTTCCAAAACTCCATAGTTTTAGATAGCAAAAATATTATGAAATGCTGTTGCTGACAGCTTTAAGAAGAGGTAAAAGAAAAGGAAAGCAGTTTAGATTTTCTATTTTTTTTTTTTTAGATTTGTCTAGGTTGTCTGTTAGTCAGTCAGTCCATTTGGGATTCAAGCTTGTCTGTCCTTCATTGTAATAGCATACCGCTGATATCCAGTAACTAGGAAAATAAGATGCATAAGAAAATGCACCTCATTGTTTATAGGGGAAAGGCTTTTCTGAAGATAGGCATTCACTTATTATGAAATCTATTCCAGGGGAGCTAAGACCAGTATGCTATTTAGTGGGTCATGGCAGGCATCATGCTAATTCCTTTTCAAGTAGGAGGAAGAGAAGGGCTGAAAGTAGCTAGTGTCCCACTGCTTTAGTGTCAGCTTTTCCTGGTGCTGAATTATTGTTTATTTTGGTCCATTCTGAATGTGGAAAATCAAACTGTGCTCTGTTGATTGTACCATTGAAATTTATTGTTAGAGTTGAAAGGTTGCTAACAAAGCTCATCTTTTTTAAGCAAAATCACGGTACAAAAATGTTTTCTGGCACTGTGAGACTAAAGAGAGGTTAGTTATGCTCAGTGAGGAAATTAAAATAGTAAAAGAGAAAAAAGAAAAGTGATTCAGTCAGAGACACTGTTTTTGCTACAACTCCCAATTTTGAATCAATGAAAGACTATTTTCTTACACCCACGTTGGCTACTATTTTAGCTGGCAGCATGCAGGTATGAGTGGAGCTAAAGCACTGTAGTGCTTTCAAGCATAGTACAAGGTATACATTTTGGGTTTTTTTTCTTCCTTTTCAGCAGTGTTTGGTTGTCTGTATGTTCTTCAAGACTGAAAGGAATGAATGGGTGCACCATTTTGTTTAATTAGCAATATAGGTTGCTCATAACTCAGTGTCTGTGCTGTGTTGCCCCTTGGTACAGCTCATTTTTAATCACTAATGTATATAGATGCTTCAATATTAAAGAATCACATACTTCTTTAATTGGGAAGCAAAGAAAATGCTCCTTTGGTCCTGGATTATGTAATAAGCATGCATCCTGTCAGTTAGATCAAGACTCCTTCCCTCTCTACTTCACAGAAATGGAAATGGAAAATTGTCAGAGCTACAGCTTGTCAGAAGGAAGGAGGATAAGTCTCAAAATAAAACTTGATATGGAGTAACACTTCCAAAAGTACATTTCAAAAGTACATTTAGGGTAGTGCTCTTGGGGTAGTACAAGCCTGTGAGCACCTGTGTAAGTTTTCATCTTTTAACGGCCATTGTCTAAATACTTTTAAATACTCTTTTACTCTTTGTAGGCAATAGTCCTTTAGCATGTTTCCTTATGAAAGTTTAGTGAATTTCCTTTACCACCATGCCAGCAAAATAGCTTGCGTTCCACTGTAGTAACTGGTGCTGATTTTACAGAGCTTCCAGTCTAGCTAAATGTTCCCACACTGAGAGGAACAGATTTGAAAATTGATTCAATTTTCTACTATGTGTTAGACAGAATTAGGTATATGTGTATAAAAATATGTTGGTGTTGATAAATATTTTACAATTATCTGACACTGCAAGAATACATCATATTTTACTTCTGATTGTAATCTGCATTGAATCTGTGTCCTGTAGGTCCCATAAAAATGGGAGAACCCTTCACTGACTTTCCCTGTGATAATGTTAATAAAAGAGCAATTAATATAAATGAGCAGTAAAAATACAGAAAAGTTACCAGTGCCTGTGGTGAGTCAGTTAATAAAAAAGTAAAAATACATGAAATAATTGCAGTGTTTGAAAAGTAAAAATGGCATGAGAGAAATGACTCAGTGGAATATTAAACTTGCTCCCTGAGACATTAGAGCACATAGCTTACAATATACTATTTACTTATGACCCTTCAGCTTACTTACTCCCATAAATACATTGACATGTTTAGTTCTCTAGTCATTTGAAGCCTTTCTGAATGAAATTAAAATGCAAATGTCTGAAAGTTTGTCAGTCAAGTGAGTGCCCCAGTAACCCCTGTATCATGTCAAATCCCTGCAGGGATTTGGGGCTGGAAGATCATTTGGAAAGTGTGAGTTAATAGATACTTTTTCCCATAGCATTTTATTAGTACAATGTATGTTAACATTTGTTAGAGAAAAACAGCAGAAATCTTGTTATAATTATAAATAAGAAGCTTAAAATATGTCTTAGATCATTTTTTTTCTAATTAATATTTACATTTTCTAATTAATATTTTAAAAATCTTTTGTTTGAGCATTGAAATTGCAGCTTGAAAGGATACTGAACCTCACAATTTTTGTAATGCTGACTCTTCGGCATGAAAAAGATCAGTGAAGTGTTTCCCACCTTTTCTTACTGTCCCTTACAAAATAACTGTCACAAGGTGTTGTTTCCCAAATATCCTGTAATTGTTGTTAGAATGGAAACTTCTGATTTCCTCATATATAAGGGAAGCTGCTACAAAATTTATTCTCTTACACCATGTCTGTGGGCAGCTTAGCCTGTGAACTAGGTTCTCTTGCCATAATGGGGTTGAGGTTCACCCTGCTTTGTGGTAGCTTCTGTAAATAAAAGATATGGCATTGGTGCTTCACTCCAGAATCATACTGGAATTGTGTATAAACACAAAGTGACATTTTTCTGCCATAGTCTCCAGAGAAGAGCAGGGAAGAATATCCTTCTTCTGTCTTAACCATTAATTCTACTCACTGTTATTGCAAATGTCATTTCTGTTCTGCTCCTCCACAGCAACTTTCTCTGTGGCAGCATTGTTCGTTTCTGCTTTCTTTAGTGACCTCACTGTCTTTTTACTTCTTAGTACGAGTATTAAAATTTCACAAATCTTTATGCTAGCAACAGTCAAAAATCAAAAGTATATAGTGGAAAGTTACATTTGAAAACCCTGAAAATGGGTTCTTGGAAGTCACTTGTTTGTAAAATCATACCGGTTCTGATACTTTCAATCACTGATCATTTTCCTTGACACCATAGCACTTATCATGCCCAGCCTTCCCAGGGTACAGAGCAAGAGAAAATGGATTATTCTCTCAACAATAAAAGGCGAGTCATTCGACTGGTTCTTCAGTGGGCTGCTTTATATGGAGATTTGCTACAAGAGGATGAAGCAGCAATGGCCTTTTTGGAGGTAGGAGGTGTACTGGAAAGTGTCTACCTAGCAAGATAAGTTGAAAGCCTGTTCAGAACATGTTCAACTCTGGTACAAAGTAAAGAGAAGTGGATCACTTCAGAGTGTAAACTCATAACTATGTTTAATTGGTTTTAGCTGCAGTCAGTATACACAGAACAGCAGCATTTGAGCCATTTTCAGGCTCTGGATCTCTGAAATTATCGGCTGGAGTTGCACATCTCATTCAAAGTTTTGCACGGGTAGGCTGTTGAATAAGAATACATTAAGTTGCTTTTTTTGGTGGGCATTGTTTAAGCTACAGTGAGCTTTGTTTAATGTTTAAATTCTTCTACAGATTTATATTGAACTAAACCAAACAGATCTGGGGCACAAAGGCAGATTATTGGTTGCCACCATGGGGATGATAGTTTAATTAACACAGAAGAGCAATTAATCAACAACAGTCTTCAAGAAAGGGAGAAGTAAAACATGGGTGGAGATAAGTCTTCCCAAAATATGGATCTGAATGAAAATAATTCTCTGAATTAAGATATTGAAAGCAGTATCAAAAGCAGGAAGACAGTAAAGGGAAGACAAGGTCACAGAGGTCAACTGTGGAAAAGATTTTAAGTAGAAATAGGTTTCAAGTGCTCCATATCATGAAGAATGTGTGTGGTACAGTGGTTCCAAGTTTTGCCTAAGAAGAGATCACTGAGCACCTCAGAAAAAAAGTGGAATACAAAGTATAGAAGCTAGAATCCAAGATAGTGCTGGAAGAGAGCAATTAAAAGCTATGACTGAAAATAGTACATTAATAGAAATTGAAGATTAGATGGGAGATGGGCTTATGCTAGTAAGCATGGTCAAGACTGTTGGGTGATTTTATGTTTTGGTTTTTAACAAAAAGAAAAGAAATTGTTTTTACTATCAATAATAGTGATAAGGGAAGAACGGTTTTTAAACAAAATCACTAGCCTACAAAAAGCAAAACAAAACCAAAACAAAACAAAAAACAAAAAAAACAACCCAACACCAGTTGTTGTGCCACATTAATTGTGAATCCTCTTGCTTTTCTCCCTGATAATCTGAAAATGCAGTATTTGCACAAGCAGTCAGTGGTTGCACAGTAGTATAAGTAAACACTTATGTCTTCCACCTCTCATCAGACTTCCCTTCTGCATGTGTAACTCTTGCTTTAAATCAGCTGGAGATAAACAAGTAGAAGTAATGGAGGGTTGAGCCCAGCGTGTGTTCATCCATGTAGATTAGCATTCTTTATAATCATTAAACTATCAGATGTCATCTCATAAGCCTCTATCCTTAGTACTGCTCATTTACCCCTATAGTTATTTAAAGAGTATTCTGTGTCATTTACAGGAATTTTATGTGTCTGTGTCAGATGATACTAGAATGATTGCAGCACTAAAGGAGCAACTTCCAGAGCTAGAGAAAATTGTAAAGCAAGTGTAAGCAAAAATTATGCTTCCTTCTTTCTTGTTCTTAGCTCTTTTTACCAGTAAATAGATGAAGAAAATTATTTCTTATATCTTTTAAAAGTGTGTTTTGTGAATGGCACTCAGTTACTGCAGACTGAATGGTTTCATGCAGACTTGTTTGTATGAATGCCTATGACCCTGTCTTTCCATGTAATTCTTGCATACACTGAAATGCCTCATAGAAGGGTTGACAGAAGGAATAAGAAATTATGTATACACCATTGAAACTATACTGCGTGCTTGCGTGAACTTCGTGTAGTATTTTCTGTACCTTTGTTGTGATATAGCTTACCTGTAGTATCATCTAGTCTTCTTTTCCTAAATACAAACAAGAAGGTGTTGATACTGTAGTTTGACAAGTGGTCTGTGCTCTTTAGGTTGCTTTGTGCACAAAATCTTTTAGGCAATATCTAATGATATGTGCTGTGTTTTAAATTTTATAGAACTGAGGAACCTAAGGCACCACAAAAGAAGGTAAGGTAATTTATTTCTGTTTTCTAAATAAAAGCTTTAGGATGGCAAACTTGTAAGCATCTTCTCTTTAGTCATTATTAAAACAAGACATTCAGATATAACTTTTAACTTTGTGTCAGATTTTGCATTGCTACCCTTTTTCCTGCCATTGATCTTTTTAAAATTCAGATCTATACCCTAATGTTTATTCTTATAATGTGAATCCTGATGATTAATTTTCAGCACAAAGTTCTTCTGCAGCTGTTTAATACAAGTGATGACAGAGCACAGAAACGCCAACCTATCAGGGGTAGCGATGAAGGTGAGTTCCTTCTCTGAAGAGTTTTCTTGAGCCACCGGGATATGCAGTAAAGTTGTCTCTCTGAAAGCAAAGGGTCTGAAAATAAACAAAAGTACTAACAGTTTGGAAGCCTGGCCTGAAGCAAACTTTGCATTTTCTGAACCAACATTCTCCATCATTGCCTTGAAATACTCCTGATCTTTTCCCTCTGTGCTATAAAGCACTGTGCTTCCTCAGAGGAAGAATGTAGCAAACAGGGAACGGACAAAGCAGGCAAGAACCAGTACAGACAGTGTCCATGCAGATAGTGTCAGTGCAATAAATATTCAGTGCTGAAGGTCATGTTTGAGTCCCTTTCTCTTCTGCATAGTTTGAGCTTATATGTATAGCTGTTTCACCAGAAATGCTCCTTTGTGAGATGTGAGTGGAGCAGATAATCATTCCCTGGAACTCTGCCGTGTGGCACACAGCCTAGAAAACAGAATCTGCTCTTTTACCCTATTGGTATTGTTTGACTCTGTGGAGAGATCAAGGTAAAATTTATGGCAGTGTGTTAGACTATCATTTTCAGTTGAACTGGCTTTTCATGTTGTCATTCACTTTAGGCAGGAAAAAGCTCTTCACATATATATTACATATATATCACATATATATATAACAACATCCTGAGATCTGTTCAAACCAAAATATACATGCTTTAAAACTAATATATCTTGGGATTTCTTTGCAACTGCCTGGGCCAGTCCCTCAATGGTTCTGGTGCATCTTCATCACAAAAAATACCTTCTGCTTCAGAACGTTGGAACTTAAGGGATAGCTCTTGCTACTGCACAATGGTAAAAATAAGGGAACAAAATGCAAAGTCATTTATCTGAGAAAGCCAGTGGCATTTCAAAAGCAGGAGGTAAATATATTTGAGCAGAAGACATCCTGCCTTGCATCCAGTTCCTGTTGTTCATCTCAGTGTTTCTTCTATGTCTACAAAGAGCAAAACAATTGCTACAGCTCTCACAGTACTACTTCTCCTGTCTGTATGGACAGAAATTAACTGCTGCTTTCATATGACTGTATCTTTCTCATTCGTAGTGCTGGCAGCAAACTGAGCCTTGAAAATATGTAGACAACCATAACCCCTGAGACTGCTTAGCTTGCCTTGACAGCTCAGCTGAGGGAGTATTTTGCTAACTTCTTCTGTCTTAAATTCATGTCACGGCATTCTGCCTTGCTTTTTTCAGCCTAATGTTCTATTGTATTGATTCCTAGGTTTGTGTATAAGCATGTGAGCCAATGTGTGTTGTACACTCAAATTTTAGGGAATTTTTCTTCATTGTCTACAGTATTCCTGAGTCAGCAACATACTTGCCTGTAAAAAAATGACTGCAGTACAGTTTTAGTTCTGATTGTAACCTGGACTTTATTTTCAAGCCTATTTCATGAAATGAAAAGTATTTTCCTGTAAGTAAGAGAGTTTGCAGCCAGTTTTTCTGACTCCTGAAAGCAACTGTTTGGGTTTTTTTTTTTAAACTATTATAATATCTGGGACATAATAAAGTACCGGATGAAAATGGCATCCATAAATAGCATAGCAGTACTAAAATAGTAGTACTTCATGTTTTACTAAAAGCATTGGGAAGTCAGAGACTTCTAGGCTAGGAATTGTAGAACATTTGAAGAATGGGAAATTATCAAAACAGTAATGACTTTTTTTGCTTTTGTTCTTTCATTTGTGAGCAGTGGTTAATGAAGTGAAAGTAGTTTGCAGAATAACATCTCTGTGGTTGTTACATGTGGCATACATAGCGGAATGTTTTTTCTCTAGTTCTTTTTAAGGTGTACTGCATAGACCAAACCTATACCACTATCCGCGTGCCGGTGTCTTCGTCTGTGAAGGAAGTGATCAGCGCAGTAGCAGATAAGCTGGGTTCTGGAGAAGGCCTTATCATAGTAAAGATGAGTTCAGGAGGAGGTACTGTATTTCTATAATGTTAAATATTTCTCATAGTGAAAGAGAAGGTCAGGAGGGATTGAAAAGCAAGACTAATTCAGTCGTGGCTTTATTACCATATGCACGTTCAGCTAGTACAAGCTATGTCAGAGGCAAGTTCTTTTCGCACTGCAGGCACAGACTGGAGCTCACATGGCATACAGGGAAAACAAACAGCTTGTGTATCTGCATGTATCTGAATAGAGCTACACCAAGTTCCCTGTAGTGTAGGACTTTCAGTTTTTTTAACAGCAGAAATATGAGGTAAACATGGATAATGTCAGTTTAGATGTAAGAATCAGAAGCAGCAAAAAATGCTACAGTACTGACATTGCCGTATTGGTCCCTGCCAGTCTGACCTCCATTCAGCATCTTGGTGCCAAGCCCACTGACCTGGTGTTAGCAAACGGTCAGGAGTAATCCCCCTACTGTAGGCTGTAGAAATGGGAGAGTGACCTCAGGGTGGGTTCTGCTGGAGAATTAGTCTTGCTGAAGTGCTCTGGTTGAGTATGATTGTGAGGACACACAGCGCTAATGAGAGCTGTTTCGGAAGGCATTTTTGCAGACAGTGATGCCTGCCAAAAACATTCACTTCCTGAGGACTGACACCAGGCAGCTCTTGTTTTTGCAGTTGCAGCAATTTTTTATTGTCAGATTTGCTGACAGCCAAATCTCTCTCTCTGACAGAGATTTTTGTAAGTTACCTCATTATCTTTTCTTTACCTGCAATGTGATGTTCTTTTAGAACTGCTGTAACGGGATTTGAATAGTTACATTTCATCACCTTCTTATGCAGTTGTCTTCCAGGGAAATTTCTAGCAAGAACAGCTCTCCACATGCTTAAAGCTCAGACAAAAATGAAGAGTCTCTAATGATGGCTAGATTTTTGCAAGTAGTTTCTCGAGATGGCAGTGCAGACTTCTCTTAAACTGCCTGTGCAGATTGAGGCTGAGATTTTGGTTCTTGATGCCACTTCCGAATGCGACTCGCTGGGGCTGAGCTTCTCATGTTTCTTCAACAAAGAGGACCTTATTTCCATCTATTTCTGTCCTGGACATACATTGGTTGACAGTAAAATTTGTTCCCAGAATGCTGATTTTTGCAGCTGGGTCAGTCCTGCTGTCAATACTGCAAATATTTAATGAAGTCCTCTGTTTCATGTTTACAGAAAAAGTCGTGCTCAAGCCTCATGATGTTTCAGTGTTTACAACTCTCAGTGTTAATGGACGACTCTTTGCTTGCCCACGTGACCAGTTTGATTCACTGGTACGTATGTATGCAGTGCTCAGAAAGTTCAGTTCCTCAGTTAATTTGAATGCTTGATATTTTTTGTATTATGAATGCTTTAGGTAGAAACTAGTGGAAATACTCACAATGAAGGACAATAGTTCTATGGGACAAGCCCTGAAATGAAAATGGAGTCATGTCATCACTTCCTAAACCAGAGCAGATATCCACTTGATCCACTTGACAGAACTTTTTTCCAGTATTCTCTGTGTCATGCTGAGCATGTAGGAAGAGCTGAATATTATCACTAAGACAAACAGTAATTCCTGATTACAAAATTACCTCCTCATGGCCACAAGGATATATTAGAGAAGACAGATGTTGGCAATTGCAGCATTATGAAGAGTTGGTTCTGACAGTAAATTCCTTAGAATTTTTTCTATCTGAGCCCCAGTAAATACTGTGTCAAGATCTCCGATTCTAACTAGAATCACAGAACATATTCCTCCTAGAACGTCTTTTTTTTTTTTTTTTAAGTAAAATTGCTTGTAAGTACTTACAGTTTATACAGTTATTCTAACAATCTCCATGGGGTCTGCTTTTATAGGGTTTGATTTGACTGTACTTTTTGTTCCTTTTATTTCATTAAAAAACAAATGTCATTGCCAAGTCATGTCAGCATGAACTCTGTTACTCCTACCCTTGTTTCAGCCTCCTGTATGCCTTTAACAAGCCACTTACTATGTAGGCCTGATTTCTTTTATAGATATGGTAAAATCTGTGCTTTGCTGCTGCGTTCAATTTAGTAACCAGGGAATGCACATACAGCATACTGTAGTTCCATGCAGGGATATATCTTGTTCAGTTTATTAAATTCTGATGCTCCCTTGAGGTTAATTAATCCTGCTAAATAGATACCTGTGTGAGGCATGCTACTGTAAAGTGAGGTTGCTTTAGTATAATATTGAGTACTTTTATATGGTTTTGCATGTCTGTGCAGACATACCTTTGGCAGCAAATTGCCTTGGCTTTCTTTGCCTTTTCTCCTCTGCTGCCTATCTACCTTGGATCAAGGCTTCAATATGTACCTCAACTGAAAAAGGAAAATCCAGGCAATCTCCAATAGTGTGCAGTACAGGCATTCTAGTAACAACGAACTAGGAGAAGGCTGAGGTACTGAAGAGCTTTTTTTGCCTCAGTCTTCACTAGTGACTGCTCTACACACAGCCCTTGAGCAGATTGTTCAGAAGGTGAGCGCTGGAGGAGTGATGCCCCTCTTGCTGTAAGTGAAGATTAGGTTCATGACCACCTCAGGAACCTGAATATCCCTAAGTCTATGAGTCTGGATGAGGTGCATCCCAGAGTCCTGGGGGAAGTGGCTGACATAGTCATGGTGATCAGGTGAAGTCCCTGGTCACTGGAAAAAAGGCAGAGTTACACCCATTTTTAAGAAGGGTAGAAAAGATGTCCAGCCAACCTGTTAGCTTTACCTCAGTGCTGGGGAAGATCATGGAGCAGATCCTCCAGGAAGCTAAGACACATGGAAGAGAGGCAGGTCCTGCCTGACCAACCTTGTCACTGTTTATGATGGTGTAGCTGTGTCAGTGGACAAGGGAAGAGACACTGATGTAATCTATCTGGACTTCAGGAAGGCCTTTTACATGGTCTCCCATAATATCCTTCTCTCCAAATTGGAATGAAATGGATTTGATGGATGGACTGTTCAGAGGATGAGGAACTGGTTGTTAGATCATACCCAAAGAGTGGTAGTCAATGCTCAATGTCCAGATGGAGATCAGTGACAAGTGGTGTCCCTCAGGGATCAGTAATGGGACCTTTACTCTTTAACGTGCTCTTTAGCGTCTTCATCAATGATATCAACAGTGGGATTGAGTGCACCCTCAGTAAGTTTGTGGATGACACCAAGCTGTGGAGTGCGGTCAACACACCAGAGAGATGGGATGCCGTTCAGCTAGATCTAGATGGACTTGAGCAGAGAGACCAGGAGAGCCCCATGAATCTCAACAAATCCAAGTGCAGGGTCTTGCACCTGGGTCATGGCAACCCAGACTCTCAGTGCAAGCTGGAGGGTGTAATGTAAGGACAGAGCGCAGCCCTGCCAAAAAGGACTTTGGGGTTCTAGTCGATGGTAAGCTGGGCATGAGCCAGCAACATTCCCTTGCAGCCCAGAAGGACAATTGTATCTCGGTCTGCATCAAAAGAAAGGTGGCCAGCAGGGCAAGGGAGGTGATCTTGCCCCTCTGCTCTGTGTTGGCGAGACCTCACCTGGGGTACTATGTCCAGATGTGAAGTCCTCAGTACAGGGGAGACGTGGACCTGTTGGAGCCGGTCCAGAGGAGGGACACAAAAACAATCCGAGGGATGGAACATGTCCCCTCTGAGGCTGAGAGAGCTGGGACTGTTCAGCCTGGAGAAGAGAAGGCTCTGGGGAGAACTGAGAGCAGCTTTTTAGTATCTAAAGAGAATTTGTAAGAAAGAAGGGAACAGACTCTTTAGCAGGGTCTGTTGTGATAGGACAATGGAAAATGGATTCAAAGTAACGGAGGGGATATTTAGATTGGACATATGGAAGTTTTTTCAATAGGAGTGGTGAGGCACTGGCACAGGTTGCCCAGAGAGGTGGTAGATGCTCTGGCCTTGGAGACGTTCAAGGTCAGACTGAACAGGGCTCTGAACAACCTGATCTAGCTGTAGGTGTCCCTGCAGGAGAGTTGGACCAGATTGACTTTGAAGGTCTCTTCCAACTCAAACAAGTCTAAGTGCTCCAAATGCTACAATGAGCTCTGAGCAGCTACAGGGCTGCAGTGTGCTAGTTTTTGTCAATTGGACAGGCTTCGATAGGAACTAGGGGGTGAACACACTCAGCACCTTGTATGAGGCTCTCAGCACTGCACAACAAAATTCATCTCCTTATCAACTGCATTTTTTCAAAGAGGTCTAAGCAACTTCAAAAATCTTATGACCTTCCTCCCTCCCAGTTTAATCCTTTTACGTTCTGGTTTCTAGCTGCTGCCTATGTGGGTACATTTATTCATATTGCACTTGACAGTTCCCATGTGAATATTGTTCTGGGTCAGACAAATTTGCAAGTATACAATGAGTTTACATATAAGTGTTTCTTTCCTAGCCTTAGAAAATATGTGTTTGTTATGGTAACAGCTATGTTGTATTTGTCTCCAAACAGGGGAAAAAAGCCCTAAGTCTTTTTCCAGAAATTTCCACACAATAGGATTTTTTACACATAACTGTATTTTTCATTCATACTCTGTCTTCAACTGAAGAAACTTTTGTGTTTGTGCAAATCCCAGGCTGAGGAATCTGCGGGCTGTTATAAGGCTGATGGCTGTCCTGAGTTTTTTTTTTTTAAGATAATATTATACTTAAATACTTTATTTAAAAAATTGTAGATGGATATTCAAAGGTAATAATGTCTGTGGGTAAGTTTAATTATTTTTGATGATATGTATATTTAAATAATGTCAAATTTGTATATGATGGTATTTGATATACAGGCTTTCCCTAGCAAGAACTCAAACAGAAATAAAGCTGTGTATTGTTGATGTATTAATCCAGCCGCTCCTTTTTCTATAGGTAATAGAATATTCCTTTATAGAAGACAGTTGATTTAATAAACTCAATTTTAGTGTTACAGTATGTAAATATGGCCTGCTAATCTTCCAGACTATTCAGTTGCTACTTAGAAAGGAGCCTGTTGACAATTCCCTGCTCTGCAATTAACTAACAAAGACCTTGTAAGACATAGAGAAACTTGTGAGTGAACTCTACTGCCCTCTCCTGGAAACAAAACAATTAAAACGTGGGTTTGCAAGAAGCTTTACAGATGTTTTCCCAATGGAAATTTCAGAATGCATGTGAACTTGCAAGAAGATTGTTTGTTAGTGTTTAGCCAGGGCTGGCTCAAATGTGTTGACCTAAATATATACAGCAGGTTACTTCAAAAGTGCCTTGATCTCATGCCATGTTTTAAATCTCTTCAGTGTAAGATCTAGTTATATGCAACACTGTAGATCACATTTCTTTTATTGAATGGTATGGAATTGTCTTTCAGAAATACTTTATACTTGAATGGTATAAAGAATTATTTCTTATAAGACTGAGTGTTTATAATTTTCATTATCATAATGAGGAGTTTTGCAATCAATTAATACTGCATCACGGTACTGACAAAGAGAAAGTACGAGGCATGTTTTAAATGCCTCATGTAAATGAGCAGAAGATCTGGCAATCACTGCAGAATTCTGAAATACGGTGGGTGTAATAATTCTCATTTTTAGGGTTTCAGTAATTTACAAAAGTATCTGGCTTGTGCTTTGTGACTCAGTTGTTTGTGTATGTGCAAGAGGAAATTGATAACGCAACAGTGAACAGACCTACGCTCCTAAACAAATAAGCATGCTTAAGGAACACAACGCACATTATTTCTGGCTTCGAATTATAGAACAATGCTAAGAATAACATACTGACAACAGTCTCTCTTACTTCCTTACAGTATCTCTGAAGTAATTTTAGAATCTCACTCAGCATCCTCTGCGTAGTGGATACTGATTTTTGCATAGGACTTCTCTTTTCCTAATGCCAGCCTGTGCGAAACAGCAAATTTCAGCTTTCCTATTAGAAGCAGGTGCAGGGAAATGGTCACACTGGAAACAAACAAACAAACAGAAACATTATGGAAGAAAAGCTCCGATCACAAAATTTAGCATTTCTAAAATATTTTTTCTATTTGTAGGCACCGTTACCAGAACAAGAAGGACCATCAGCTGGTACGGTTGGAACATTTGAACTGATGAGCTCCAAAGACCTCGCACATCAGATGACAATTTATGACTGGGAGCTCTTCAACTGTGTGCATGAGGTAAAAAAACATCCATCTATTCAGCAGATTAGAATCTGTTAGGAAATGTTTAATTGGTGTTTTGTACGGTAGGTATGTTCAGTACCTGTAAATCTCTGATCTTGATTTTCAAAAATACTGCCTATAAGTTTTGAAAGCATGAGGCATTCTTTGTCTGATTTTATCTTTGCATCTTGTCTGTAAAACTTCTCACAAACACATGCTGTTTAAGTAAATTTTATTCAAGATATTAAGCATATAGTTATGCTTTTAGTATGCTTCAGCTATTGACTGTTGGATTGAAACCAAAATTCTTGTCATCGGTACAGCAATAAATGTAAACTGCAGAGCAAGTTTCAGGCTAGTGTAGGAAGTAGATACTTATCTAGTTATTGTTTTCACCTTCTTTCCTGTGTCCAAAGTATAAGATTTCTAAGAAAAAAAACTAATGCCAAACATTTTTCTTTTTCCTAGCTGGAATTGATCTATCACACTTTTGGAAGGCACAATTTCAAAAAGACCACAGCAAATCTGGATTTATTTTTAAGAAGATTTAATGAAATTCAGTTCTGGGTAGTCACTGAGATTTGTCTTTGCTCTCAACTCAGCAAGCGTGTGCAGCTACTGAAGAAATATATTAAGATAGCTGCCCAGTAAGTATACAATCATATGAACTGGAAATGAGGCTGAATATAGTAAATTTGTTGCTACTGTCCTTTTTCTGTTTGTTTTTGTTTCCAAGGAGCCACACATTTAGAGGTTAAAATGTTTTTATTTAGTAATTCTGTCTGTTTCCTTACAGTGTGGTATAGAAGTTTGTTAATACATATTTCTGTCTTACTCTTCATTGATTCTTGATTTATGAAAATCTCCGGACTTTTAGGGCTATGCTTTCAGATCAAGTTTGTGAGTAAATATATACTTCAGCTCCCTAAGAGAATTCATCATTTACCCTTAAGCACATTAGGAAAAACTAATTTTAACAGAAGATGTGGTATTGAGGTGATGAGGTTTGTGTTTCCTTCAGTCTGCTTGTGACAATTTCCTAATACTTTTGTTTAAAAGCACAACAATATGAATATTCTCTATCTCTTAGCACCTTCTGAGTTTGAGGTTGGATAGCAGGCAATTACTGCTCTCTTCTTTTATTCGTATAAGAACTGAAGCTCTTTTGAGCCTTGGTGTTAAAGAGTTAGGCCTCAGCTCCTTGCCATCCATGGAAGCCCAGAATGAGGACTTGAAGGGGAGGGATGCTTTGGAGGGAGCAGGGCATGCTCCTGCCCCGCACAGCTGAGATGGTGATCACTGTTACCTTCTTCCTTTGCATTTTGCAGTATGTTTATTACGCTTCTCACCTGTCACTCATTGTCTGAACTAAGTTCACTGAGGCATTCGGTGAGGAGCTGCTGTTCTTAGCATCTGTCTCAGACTTTGGGTGTTGTGAGTAGAGACTTTAAGCAGTGTTACAGAACAAAGCAGTCCTTATTTGCTGGTAAACCGTGAATTTTGATATATGTTGCACCTGCTTGGTGAAGCTGTGTGAAGAAATTACAGCTGTGATGTCTCTGTCCTCACAGTTCATGATTCCACATGGCTGACATCTGTGTTCACAGCAGAACTGTGCCTCAGCATCCTGCTCTGCTGTGGGCTGGGCCCTGCTCCCTAGTGCCGCTTCCTTCCTGGGTGCTGCTTCGGGCCCTCTGGAGGCTGGGGGTTCCACGAAGCTGAAGACTTTCAAAATCTGGTAGTGTGCATGCAGGATTGGGTTTCTGTGCAGAACAGTGAACAGCATTTACCTCTTTAGTTTCTAAAAATAAGCGTGCTGCATATTCCATGATCTTATGGCCGGGAGAGGGCAGTGGCAGCCGCACACAGCACAGGGAGCTGGGGCCTTTGCTGAGCTCAGAGGCGTGTAGCGGGGGAATGTTGAAATATGGGAAATTGAGATACAATAGTCATTTCCATAAACACTTGAAATCAAGTACCTGAAAAATACAGCTAAATATCTCCTTAATAAGCCTCCCTAGCCAGTGGGTTCTTCAGTGTCATGAGTTTAGCCCTATGCTATTTACAACAGCTTGACAACCTCCTGTTTACTTCCATGTTTCTGGTATCACTACAATGCTAAAAATAAATAGCTAAAAGTGGCTTGCTCTGCCGAGTCCTCTTTGTCTCCTGGGTGCAGAGAAAGCCAAAGCACAAGATCTGCCGAAGCACAGACGGAGCAGGCAGGACTGATTGCAGGGTGGGAAAGGCACTGGGAAGTTTTGCTAGGCTGCTGCCCCCGGCGCAGGGCTGATGTAGTAACAAGTGCTATAGCACGCCTAAAACAAACACTGCACTCGAGTCTGAGGGGAGAGAAAGCCAAGAAACTGAATCAGCAGCTGGGGGCCTAGGCCTCCAGGCAACATCTGTAAGGAAGCTGTGGTTGTGAAGACGCTTGAGACCTTTACCCTACCTGGAACTAAAAGGCTCATGAGAAAAGTGCCTAGTGCAGTTCAGTGCTGCACAATTCATCTCACATGGCAGGTGGTAACAAGATGCCTTGCGTATACCAATTTTCAAAGATAGCAGTTGTTGAGAGCCCTGTTTCAATTCTTTGACAGGGGGCCCAGATACCATTGCAGGAGGCACATTGCTCTACATCTGCCCCCAGCACACCCTGTGCTGTGTACTGCCTGGTGCCAAGCCCTGGCTCTCAGTGCCGTGCACACGTGCTGTCAGTTCCAGAAGCTGTTGTTGCCTTTGCATCTGCTGGGAAAGGATGTGGAGGTTACCAGGTTCATCTTTTCCCTTCAGCCATTGTAGGATCAAACTTTGAAACAATAAGAAGAAGCAAACTGTGTTTCCTGTAGTGAGTTCTTCCCACAGTAATTGCATTTGAAAGGCCTTCTAGGAAGTACTTGCACAAACTTTTATGGATAGCCACAGACACTGTATGCATTTCCTCTTTGCAGATACACCCACAGGCTATTTAGAAACTTTCCTGTGCAACACTACACTCAGACACTTTCAACTCCTTTTTGAAAATTTGAAAATTCTTTCCCTACACATGCATGTGTTATAAGCCCAAGGAGCCTCTAAGAAATTTTTGAAGAGTATGTGTGCGTGCAGAGACATTAAGATAAATCTGCTCATGTAAGTACTGAGAGGTTTTAACCATGTTTGTGTTGGAGACAAGAGTGCATGTTTATATACATGTTGACAATTTGTAGTAATGCAAAGATGTTTCCAATACAGTCCTTTCTAGGAGGCTGAGGAACCTCTGCTCCAAACACACCTTGGTGCTTTGGAGAATCCACTTACTGACATTTTGCAGGCAGAACACATGCACTGCTGCCAGTGGTGCCACACTGTTTCTCATTACAGTGTTCCTCTATTTGGAACAAAACTATTCAGTGTAGAGCCCGCAGAGTTTACAGAACGTTTGTTACACAGAATCTTAAACCTAGATTGATTCTAGGATCTTAGTCAAATGGCATTGACTAAGGATATTTAGCAAACTTTTCCTTTTTAAAATGAAAGATAAATTCAAGTTATATATTGCAGACAGATTTGCAGCTGTCTGTATTTGAGCACTACTGAGGCGTGCTACTAATTATTTTTACTATGCTGGAATTTCTTCTCAGTGTCACAAACTGCAGACAGATCTCTCTTTCTGGATTTAGTTGTGCTTAGGGAAGAGCTTATCACCAACAACTTATCCTGTTGCTTTTCATCCATATTTCCCCTCAGATCCACTCCCTAACCTGCTCTAGTCACAATAAGTTGGAGTATCTTTAGCATTTCAGCTTATCTTCACCAATCTTACTTGGCTGTCCCTAATCTGAAGTGGGAGAATTTGTATGAGCAGCTCTGCCAGATGACCTGGGGGTGCAGCAGTCTCCTACAGGCAGACCATAGGTGTGGAGAGATTTTTTCATATGCCCAGTGCTCACACAGGGCAGACACAAGTGAGGCCAGATCTAAAGGACTCACCTCTTCAATACGTCAAGTCTGGTGAAATAGAGGGACAGAAAGAGCAGAGCTCATGTGGCATTTACAGAGTCAGACAGTAGCATGTGATGATTATACTAATTTTATGTGGAGCTGAGGATGCCTCAGAGGAGCTAAGAGTGTCAGTAGTTAATTAAAATTCTCAAACCATCTGAGAAATGTAGTTTAAATCTTGTGGAAGCTTTCTTGGAAAACAGCAAAAGAAGCAGAGACTGAGATTCTGAAATCAGATTTTGGGAATTAGTTGCGGAAAACAGCAAGTTATTTGCAGGAACCTTGCAAGATGCGGATTTGTGTCACTTAATTCTCTGTCTTCTGTCCCCATTGAGCCATGCAGTGCAGTCACAGTCAAGGAACTGTATGAGCTGCTCCTGTCAGAGCTTGACTGTGCCGACTCCTGTGTGTGGCGTATTGAATCTTCCATAATTACATAATACATAATTACATAAGTTACATTTTCCAGCTTTTCTGGCTGGTAACAACATTTCTCCATTGCATTACGGATGAAGGTTGACCTAGAGCTCCTACTGCCCCTAACCTCATTAATGATGCTGGTAGCAAATAGCTGGTAGTTCTTTGCCTGAAGCATCCTATAAAGTTCCAGAATATACAAGTACTACTTAGAAGCCATACACAGCAAGAAATCATTGACACACAGGCATCTCTAGACAGCTGGTCTTCTCTTTAAAAAGACACAGTGCCCTTGTAAACTGCAAGGAAGATCTTGTAGGGACAGCCTCCAGCATTCATAGCTGTTTTCGGAAGCTGTCAGCAAGTTCTTCTGCAAATGGGATTCTAAAGCAGTTGCTTCCACTGGTATTTCTGGGATCTGAATTGAGCCCAGATCCGATACTGTCCTTCTGGATGGGAAGGAACTTCAAAGACTCCTTTAATGCCTTGCAGATGCTGGCACATAGTGAAGTAGGAGCAGAAGGTTGTTTTAAGAGGGAGAGGAAAGGAGCCTCAAAGTGAATTAATCCCACAGCAGAGTAGTGGTGCGTTGCTGGTCAGGGCTGCAAGGCTCCTGTCAGATTATGTTGGGTTTCTGGCTCAGCTCCCTTCAGGTTGTATCGTGTACTTCTGTTCCCACTGATGCTTACAACTTAAAACTTTGTGTTTCAGCTGTAAAGAATACAAAAATCTGAATTCCTTTTTCGCTATTATTATGGGACTGAGTAATGTTGCCGTGAGCCGTCTTACACTGACGTGGGAGGTAAGTCCTAGCTACAGCCCAGTTCCAAGAAGTTTGACTGGTATTTCTGTTTTTAGTTAGCAAAAACATGTTAGGCCTTTATTATTGGAAACACTAGATCTAATAATTCAGGTTCTGAGCAGAAGCCTTTAACTTAGGGTGATAATTTTTACTGATAAGACAGTATACCTGTTGGTGTGCTCAGTGCTTACAAGCAGTTAACAGGTGTGACAGCACCAGCTTTATTAACTAAATTGTCCAACAGGATAAGCAGTGCAGCCTCTTACATCAGCCCATGCCCTCATTGATTTAACTAGCCATTTGTTGAGATCACTCACATGTTGTTCTCTAAAATCCATCCGCTATCTGCACGTATTATTTTCTGATCTTTATATGGACTCTGTTACCCTAATAACATATGGCTTCTGTTTTTTTTCTCTGGTATGTCCCCTTGATTACTGTCAATTTGATCTTCACTCTCAGAGCTTCCACTTGTTTCTGTGGCTTTGTTCTTTTCTTTGTGAGCATCTAGAAAGGGCAGTGTCCAGCAGGATGAGACAGTAAGCATGTGTAATCACTACGAACATTCTGGTTGTCAAAAGCAGTGCAGATTTGAATGTGCATGTACTTCCTTCATTAGAAATGGAAATAGTTGGCATGATGCAACTGAAACTAGAATTTGAACACCTAAAAAAGGAGTTCAAAGTAACACGTCTGAGAAGGCACCAGCTCAATCTGCAGTAGTACATGTTGAAAGTAGTATATGCAATCAGTGCTGAAATCAAGGATTTGCAGATCAGTTTCACAAAATAATAATTGACCTTTCATTTGTGGGTAGAGAGAGGAGTAGTTGGGTGAGCTAAGGCAGTACAGACACTGTATGAAGACAAAAGAAGTACCTGGAGTTACCTCAGCAGTATGAAGCAGACACACGTCTGCTTGTGGGGGACACACGTCATCTGTTAGCGTTAGTGAACCTGAGATCAGGAAATGTTGTCACGCTGGTTGTGTAGGGCAGTCAGTCAGTTTGCCAGGAGAATCTCTGCAGCTTGATGTTTAAACCTTATATGTGTACAGATTATGCTAAAAACCAAACGTATAAAACCCTGATTTTTGCTGTATTGTCATGCATTTACATTAGTTGCACGCACAAATTAGATATTTGCAGGTGCAAATGTCCAATTATACCACTTATTTCACAAATACCTAATCTGCATGCATATGCAAACGAGGCAGACAGTTGTTCACACACATCATTAAAAATTAGGCCCTTGCTGTGGCACACTGTAAATATCTTGCTAGGGCACACACTCCAAATGTAGAAAGTATTGAAAAAAAATCATCTCCGCACTGTAAAGTCTCTTAATTTTTAATGTTGCTCACTGCCAATATTAGTTTATCAAAACAAGAAAGCTGACATTGTCTGAATGTGCATAAAAAGTCACTCTGATCTCTGAATAATTCGTAACACATCCTATTGTCTTTATAGAAAAATATCATTTAATATGTCTAAAATAGTATGAGAGGGAGAAATATTTACTAACACCCATTTCATCCTATTTGCTGTGCAACCAACCGGCCATGTTTACTAGTGTAGGTCTTGTGGGCTGAAATCTATTCATTAATTTATAGCCTAGAAAGCACTAGAGGCTGCTCGGCACATTGAGAATGCTGATGTGTTGTCATGACCAGAAAACCTTCTGGAATTGCCTAAGGATGGACTTGAATGTTGTGAGGGCAGTTTCTCGTAGGTATGAATGATGAAGCTGAGCCACCCTTCACAAGCTGTGCTTAATTCATATTTTGAGATATACTATAGTGGGGAATATCCTGAAGCCACTCACTAAACTTTCACTTCCATTCTGAATTCAGTGATTGCAATGTAAATCAAACAAAAATCTGAATCTAAACATCCCATAGGAGTACATTCAAGTTGGGATTTAGATCAGGATGCAGGTTTCATGGCTGGTCCCGTCTCTATTTATAATCCGGTTGCTAGGAGACATGTTGTATTTTAGATTAGCACATTGTTAGAAATATCTGGCAAAAAGAGCACTTTCCTGACTTAGGGCGTTGTAGAAGGAACTAGCATTTACAGTAAAATTACTGTACAAATTGGATTTAATTAAGGTTTGCTATTTTTGTTTTTATTAACAGAAACTTCCAAGCAAGTTCAAGAAGATCTATGCAGAATTTGAAAGCTTAATGGTGAATAGCAATAGATCCCTTATTCTGTGCACAATCTGAGCTAATTCAGTTTCTGAGTAACTGATTTGAATTCCTTGATTCAGAACATTTTATATGCCCTTGTTTGACTTTAAGAAGTTTATGATCCCATTTTAGAGCTGCTAAAACAAGTATGTATGACTAATAAATTATACTCTTAGGAACCTACTCTGAGAGAATGTATGTATCACTCAAAGTTAAACTGAGAAACTCTGAAAAGCTTTATCGCATGTTTTCCGATAGCACATATGGGAAATTATATTTTACAACCTGGATTTTTCCAGGCAATACATTTAATGTTACAGCATATGCAATACTGGCTCTGCAGCTGCAATGGAGGAGGTAAAATGTTCGGTCCTTTTATAAACAATTTTTTCATAATCACCTCTTACCTTGCTATTTGGCATGAAAAATGTTTGTGTTCAGCATGTAAATGGAATGGGAAAATGATAAAAGGCTTAGCTTGCAGATGCACTTTTAAAGCTGCACGAGAAAATGATGATTTTAATAAATGCCATGGCATCTAAATGAATGCATACAGTGTCTTAATACACGTAATAATACATATTACTAATTATTTTTTTCTTAAGGATCCATCAAGAAACCATAGGGCCTACAGACTAACTGTAGCTAAATTGGATCCTCCAATAATTCCTTTCATGCCTCTACTTATAAAAGGTAAGCTTGTATGCTACCAAAATTATTAACTTGAAAGCTATTTGTCAAATATTTGAAGAGTCAGAGTAAAAAGCAGCAAGAAAAAGCAAAAATCAATCTCAGTGTGGGGTATGATCTTTTTCCATTATAAAAAGTGTGACACAGAGTCAGGAAAAAGTGCTTTGGTGTATCTGAATATTATACCTCAATTTTACTAGCCTCAGAAATGCTGTAAATGAAAGCCTAAATGTTTTACTTTTATAGGTGCTTTGATTGTTGTAAGGAATAGATAAAATGTTCTGTTGTTTTGTATGCCATGATTCGGTTATGGGCTTTAATGCATCTTTTATTCCCATACAGACATGACGTTTACTCATGAGGGAAATAAGACACTCACTGACAATCTGGTAAACTTTGAAAAGATGGTATGTATTACATTTTTGAAATGGTGGTTGTGGGATGAAAATTTAAAAAAAAAAAAAAAAAGCCTTCTTATTCTCCTCTTCAAGAGTGAATTTTGCAGCAATGACTTCTAGAGCCAGAGGGAGGGAAGGCAGCACCTAGAGCTGGCAACAATAGTGCATTGTGCACAGAGCCTGCACCCTCTGCATTTCTGGAAAACCTCATGGTAGTAGAAAAGAAACTGCCCACTGAGCCGTGCACAGCCAGAATGTTTCCTAGGAGAGGCAGCAGCGGTGACGGGAAGCAGAGCTGTTAGAGGCGGCTTTTAACAGCCTGTTTGAGACCATGCTGTGATTTAACTGCTGTTCCTTCAAACAAGACTGAACTGCCTCAGGCTGGGGCAGTGCTGCATTGCTCCTCCGAGAGTGAAATGAGCTTTAATACGGAACATGTACATCTAATTTCCACCTTAACAAGTGGAAAGAGTCTTCTATGACTTGTTTGCTTTCCTATTGGAAAGAGATCAGTGACAATAGGTTTTATTTTATTTTATTTTATTTATTTTAAATTCTGCACCCAAGCTCTCATCATTTCAAACACTATCAAAAACTGCAGGCAGGCAAGTTCCCATAGGAGAGATCTTGACTGAAACTCAAGTTTCTCAATAGTGAGAAGAAATTTTCTTGGCTACTAAGGCCACGTTCTCAATTAATGTGATTAATGGTACATAGATTTGAGTCCCAGGGTTGGCGATTCTCAACTGTGAGCAACCAAACTTTGCAAAACCAAAGCTTGACTTTCTGTGTCTGCAGTTAAACTCCATTCAGCAGTGCTAGACCGTATCTACGGTGGCACCTGCATCTACTTGTTCTAAGTACTACAGTAACCACATCCACTGCACTCCAGAGGAGTGTTGTGAGCTGTGATCTTTTTCTGAATGGAAAAAAATGAGAACTTTCAGCTCTTTAGAAAGCTTCATAGAAAAGTGATTATCAATGAGTAAATTCTTCTCATAAGATATTGCTCTCTAGTTCCAGAACAGTCCTAGGGTGGAAATGCCATTCTACTTAGCTGAGACTCTCATGTGTGTAAATGGTTGTACTAATGCCTGCATAAGGGCCTGACCTCACTTTTCAGTAATGAAATATGTAATTGCATATACAGACACTGTTAATAATTCCTTCCGAAGGCCCTGAGCTTTTCTGCCTGGGGCAAATGACTTTTTCCTAGACTGCCTGTTCTTGTTAGGCAGATAAATGTAAATAAGTGTAGATACAAAGGGATCTCAGACTTGACTGAAGCCCCGCCAAACTATAGGGATGGTAACGGTGTTGTTATAGCCATTTAAGTCACTGGCCCTCTACCTTGCTTGGCCTACTTACATGTCCCAGGGCCAAGAGTGAAACTTGTAAGCTTAAACTGAGCTATATGTAGGCTGCTACAGATCTGCCCTTTTCGCCCATATCTGCACATACCTTTATCTTCAAAGTAGAACCAGAAACAAATCAGAACATGGATTTACTACTAGCACCCTAAGGTTTGAAACAAAATTTTATACTGAATGAATATAGTATTACCTGTTTTGATCAGTAATCTGAGCTTCAACTATTTTATTTAGGAGAGGAAACTGAAGTTCAGTTGTTTTATTTTTGATGCCATTTATTTTTCAAAGAATTAAAATATCTCATGTTCCTCCACACATGATGGCAAAGAATGTTCTCCTTGCTCAGACCTCTAAGCCTTTCTTTAGTTAGTACTGTACCTAAAGGCTCTTTCTTCTTTTACTCTAGGCCTTACTACAGGTGTATATTGTGCTATTTTACTGCTTTTTACTGGCTATTCTGCATGTGTCTACTGCTTCTCTTAGCTCTTCAAAACAGCATGTATTTGGATTCCACTAACATAACTCATTCAAATCCTAATGTGAGCCTGGCAGTTTTTTGATTTTTGCGTGTGCCATCAGGTCAAGAAAAAAAAGACCTACTGTTAAAACTCAGTCACTACTCCCTACTTATGTTAAGCTTATAACAATCATATCCACAAATAATTGCCAGATATTAACTAGTGAAAACAAGACAAGACCATTCAGTCAGATAACTCGCAGATAAAGTGTGCTCTCTTTAGCAAGTATAAAATCAAAGTAGTTCTGTGATGTTGTTCTACTCTTTTCAGGAGAAAAGTAGAATCCAGATTTCATCATAGGAATTATGACCTGCTATTTGTCATTTCTGCATGTTTGTTCTAGTGCATGCTATTCTGTTCCAAACGGAGATATCTCTAAATATTACTAGGAACCATTCTATTACTGATCTGTCTAAAACATCTTCATTCTTTGCAAAATGATTTCCCTCAAACTTAACTTTGACGCTTGCTTAAATTTATGAATAAAAATGTCCAGGTATTTCCCACTGGTGGTGCCATTTTCTGCTGTAGGAGATTGGTCTCTCCATTTCTCTTGTAAGCAGTGATGAAACTGAGAACAGCTGCTGGCATTGTATCTGCATTCTCACCACAGAGCTCTGATCCCGACAGCTGATGTGCTGCTGACAACTTTATTCCTGTAACTGGCAGCCAAAAGCAGAAGTTTGATCTGGTGGCATCCTTCAGCTGAAACTGAAGCTTCCCTTAAATCTTTTATGTTTCCTGATGTTCCTGCTGTTGTTTATATTAAACGATGCATCTTGAAACACGCAGGAGCTGTCAGGCAGTGTCTGAGCCAGGAATTCCATGAGTGCCAGAAACTGTGAGGCTTAGTTTCCTCAGAGTTTTTGTACCATGGCTGCATAAGTTCTGCTCAGAGTTTTCCTCGTGGCTGGGGCTTGTGTGCTTTCTTCATGGCTGGGGAATTCTGCACGAATAGGCTTTTGTCATAACATAGGAACTTACAGCCTTTTCCCTAAAGGGGACAGAAGAGGCCCTTTATGTGATCCTTCCTCACAGCTATATGTTTTCACAGAAAATTGGTAGGAATTTCCTTAGCATTGAAACTTTGGGCTTCTTCTCAAATTTGACAAAATTACTCAGAGGAAAAGGGGAAAACTGATAGATGTTAACACATTAGCCTAATTTGTTTGCTTATTTTCAGAAAGTCAGACTAGAAGGGAAAGAAACCAAGTCCAATTTTTTCTGCTGCAGTTCTCTGTGAATCAGTCTTTTCAGAGGTGCAGTGGCGTAACTGTGGTATTGACAACAGTGAGGGGACATTGCTCCACAGAGCATCACCAACTTTTACCTGCTGCTATCTTTGTGACTACCTGCTCCTTCTTCCCCTTCCCCATCTCCTGATCCCCATGGAAGTCTCCTATCTGGGGGAAGCTGTGAGGAACAGGATATAGGGAAAGTAAACCAGGGAAGAGAAAGCAATGTGTGACAGAGCCATAGTTATGTGCAAACAGGGAAGTCTGTAAGCTGATCCAGGTAGTCTGTATATGATGTGGGCAAGCAATATTTAATGCGTCAAAAATATGAACACTCTTTATATTTGCTATGCTTTTTGCCATGTCACTTTGTTTCATGAAGTAAGGAGGCAGGGAGATGGAAGAAATGAGAATTTGCCCTTAAAATCCAGTCTGAAACTGGCTTTTGTAAGTAAGTAGACAGAATAAACTACTGCTATTAATAGTATAAGTGTTTTGTAAAAGATTTGTCTTCAGTACCGAAAAAGACATTGTTTTAGAGCAATACTGAAGTTCTTCTCCTTATCTCACTGTAAAAAGCTGATATCGACAAGTGTTGCTTAGATGTGCCTTCCACATTCTCTTTGACCTTGTATGGTAAAAACTACCTGTATCTTTTCCACGCTTAGTAATAAGTGGTGCTTTATAAGACCTGTATCTGTACAAACTGAAAGATCTGTTGTCATAGAGGACTGAGGAATGAATAGGCTTGTAAAATTTTCTGAATGCTGTAGTTGTAGTTTGGCAGATTTAAGGGTATTTTGAGATCTGTAAGCAGGTGAAAGATATCCATGGATAGCAAACAATTTATGATCTGGAATACACATTTGTCTTTTAGTTCCAGGAATGACCCACTTTTCACATGAAGAAGAACCCCCCCAGAAAAACTGTCAGTTGTTTTAGTTCCTATAAACTGTATAATATCAATAAAAGTGGAACAACTTGCAACCTGTAAGGCACTAATATGGACATAGTAATATATCTGTGATCCCCCTTAAAGACAGGCAATACTTCGTACAATTTTTCTTTATCTTCTTGACTACACACTTTTTTCCCCATCTTGGTTGTACAATCCTGCACTCTAACTGCCACTACTGAATTCTGTATTCATAGAGAGAAGGAAGATGCAGTTATTTAGGAACTTTACTGATGTCATTTCTCAAATCATCAGCCTGAACTTTCCCTGGCACAATCTCCACGTAGCATGACTGCGCAGCATCTCAGAAATGGCACCTGTAGAGGGAGCAGAAGTCACAAAAGATCTCTGAAACCACTGACCTGCCATGACAGCACAAAGGCAGTGCCATGATGCTGGTCACTGATTCTTCTTTTTGTCAAACTTCTTCACCCTTCAGGTGTGAAATGAGGATTAGAGAATCCGTGCATATTGGTTTTCGGGTTTTGTGGAGATGAACAAAAGGGAATTCTCACTCTGATCCTTATGCAAAAAAGGGCAAACATTCTTTCATTTTTGGAACATAAAGATTATGCAAAAAGTGTGTGACTAAAGCCCTTACTAGTTTTCTATGGCATGTATGAATATGTATAACATTTAAAAACCTTGGTTTGGAATGGATTAGAAGATAATGTGCTGGCCTGCTGCCACTATTCCAGATTGCATAAAACTTGAAAGGGTATTGTTGTGTATATATAGCATGTTGGTAGTTGCAGTTGCTTGTTATATTATGCAGTTGATTCATTTCAGAAAGACACATATTTAGTCTTGTATGGCTTTCTGATAATGGTCTTTCTTAGCACAGTGAGTAAACAGAGGTTTATTTTTGCAGCCATTGACTAGAGGTAATCCTCTGAAGAGAAAAAAATGGAGCTGGCAATTAAACTTCTATCTGACCATTTTCTCTGTATGTTTCCAGTTTTCTTGCCTCAAAAGAAGAGAATCCAATTTATCTGCATGATTCAGAAAGGAAAATTCACTTCATGTGTTGTTTTTCTGTCCAATTAAAACCTTCCAAAGAGGAAAGGGTTTGGGTTTATATTAGATAGTGAAAAGCTCTTGCAAAAAGCGTGAAAAGAGATCGTGAAGGATATATAATGCTCCAGAATCTCTCTGTTTGGCTACAGTGTTCTTTTCTGGCCAGAGTTCCTCTGTTTTTTTTTTCTGCAATAACACCCACTTCTTTACTCCTTTGTGTTTCGTCATTGCCAGGATAGTTCTGAATGCACAGATTGAATAAGATTATCCCCACGAACAAGCAAACTAACTCCTTAAAATTAAAACTTTCAGCCAACTGAAGGAGACCAGGCAGTTCAACCCTTAACCAGAAGTCAGAGGAGTTCATTGTCATTTCTGTTTTCCTTGCTAGTAACTATTATGAATGTTTCTCGCATAAAGGAAACAAAGAGTAAAATTACTTCACAGAACAGTCTTTTTGATAAGTGCAAGTTTTCAACGAAGAAACTTAATGCTAAACTAATAAAAAACTGAGCATGCAGTGTAGCTTCAAAGCCCGTCATTAATTGAAGCTTCAAAACCTAAAACTTCACCAATATTAACAATTAGGGTATATATTGACAACCCAAACTAGAAAGCACATCAAGCAACACCGGAAATCTTCATGAGAATGAACTGTACTTATGAAAGCTCCCCGTTTAAGTTAGACACTCTTGACACTTTATCAGGTTGGCAGGTCCAATCCAACTTCACGATCTTTCCTTTAAGCTTAAGTTATTTTGGAGAAGAGCTTGAAACAATACATGTCGAAATAACAGCAACACCTAAGAGTCAGAGACAAATATGAAAGCACAGAGTTATGAAACATTCATGTTTTCATGTTCATGTTGTTTTGATTTTTTTTTGATTGGGTTAGACTTGAAGAACCAACACAGTAATACACAGTGCTTTCTGTCTCAATCCACTGTTATAATGGGTGCTTATCCTTGAGTATTTAAGAGGTTCCATCAAAGTCAGTGGGGCTTATCCACATGCTTAATGCTAAGCATATATGAGAATGTTTGCAAGATAAGTGCCTTAGAAAATCTGTTTAGTAATAATGGCTTGAAGAATTATGAAAATTAACATACTATGAAAGTGGCTTTTACTTGAAATCTACCTATTTTCCACATGTAAATCCGTATGACTTTAGAAGCAAAGTAAGCAGACTCAACCAAATTCCCATGATCTTCCGTAAATTTGTGTTACAAAGTATTTTTTCCATCAGCTTGAGAGTGATGGCATTTCATTTGATTACAAAATGTGTAACCCACAAAAATGTAATATGTATCAGTAAGCATTTCTTATGGTGACCACCAGCCATAACATTTTGGATCTTGACAATGCATTAAAATGTCAAAAATTATTCATCTGATGTGTGTGGAAAGAATGTTTTACATTAGTGCTTCCCATTCTTGGAATGATACTGATATTTATTTAACCACTTTCACTTAAGATTATAATTATGAATTTTGAGGAATATACAGGTTTAACTGCTTGCTAGTAACAAATATATCATTTTGATGTGTAAGAACTTGTGAATCTCACACAAAATTTCAAGTAGATATGAAGCAGCCTTGTGAGAGTGTGCTATGTTAAAATATTAAACTATGTTGTGATTATTGGATGATTTTAAAGTGCTGGAGCAAACACTAGACTCTGCTTAGCTTTTCCCTGTTCTGCTAAACTTTATTTAAGCAAAAGAAACTGACATAAAGGTTCAAAAAAATAAGTGAATGAATAAAACTTTCTTGCGTAGGGAATTTAGTGCTGAAGTTTCAATTTATTTAATATTGTGGAGAATAATTCTAGCCAGCACTGGTGGATAGTGCTGTTAATAACAAAAGTTGGTTAAGATCTTGCAGTCCAGAATTAAAGCTGAAATGTTTTGCTTTATGACTTAGCATCATTTCTTCTTAAAAACTTTTGCAAAATAGCATCTGATTCAGAGCAAAATATATTGAACAACAGTTTCTTACTTAAGTGAAATGATGCATACTGAAGAGCAAGCACAGCCAAAGAGAACTGAAGTGAATTCTGCTTTTTTGTGAATTGCCAGTAGGAGTATCCATCAAAATGAATCTGCTTCTCATTTGGATCAGATACACTTGTGCAAGATAACACTAACATGATTGTTTGATGAAACCTGCCCAGGACCACAATGCTAACCATGTCCATTCCCACCTGTGAGTTCAACATGCTTGAGAATTGGTGAAAGTAGCTCTCATCTAATCATTTTTTATTGTCATTTCCAAGGAGGGCTCCATTTCAAACTCAAACAGATATGAGACATGAAAGCTGCTTAGCTGCTGACTGTGTTCTGGAAATGTCTTTGCTGTTAGGAGCTGATGGTCTGAAAATGAAAAAGTGTACATACTCCAAGCCATTGTACGTGATATTCCTTTTGCTTTTTAACATGGAAGGATGGTATCAAATAAATGTATATTGAAGGAGATGATTTTCATCCTTAGTTAAAGCATTTTGCAGCATCCAAGTAAGGGAAAGGGCTTTCTGAGCGCATGTAAATTACATTCATGCTCATTTAAAGCCTGTGTAAATGCAAATCAGACCCTACGTATGAGAATATCAGCCTTAAAATTATATTTTCATTCACAAGACTTCTTTTATTGGCATATATCTTCACACACAGGCACAATTAGGTGCTTCGTTTAAATGATGATGAAATACAGTGCTTGTTTCCTGATTGCATCCCATCTTTTCTTTCCAGCGTATGATTGCCAACACTGTCAGGACGGTGAAGTTCTGCCGAAGTCAATCTTTCAGTAAGTGTATTACAACATCTGCACAGTCAGCATTACCATCAGTAGCTACAGGAATTACAGTTTGTGTGTAACAGAATTGAAAAAGCCTGGTTTCCAATGAATCTTCCCTATTTGGATCCTCTAATGTTTCTCAGGGTGAACTATTCTTGTGAAAGTTCAGTAAGCTCGTTCTCCTCCATCTCTTTTTCAAAGAATGCAAAGGAGCTAAGTTTCTGTGAGGTGTCTACAAAACCCTCAAATTAGAATAGGTTCAAATTAGCCACTGTGCTCAGAAGCAGTTGAGGTGAGATCAGCAGACAGAAGCACGTTGATAGATGCTTGCTTGCATAAATCCTGCTTTTGTAGGAAACCAGGCCAGAAAGATGACATTATGGGTGACATAACTGCCTAAGGTGATGTATTTAAAACTTGTTTGTCAGTATAATTATCTGAACCTATGTGGGGCCAGGTAAGATGATGGCGCTGCGTGATAGCAAGGCTTGCTCTGCTGGCCTTGTCCCAACTTGGACTCATTGGCACTGCATTTCTCAGTGCTTCATTTGCTTTTGCCTCATAGCAGCCCTTCTCTTTCTCAACAGAACAAATAGTCTAAACAATATATTTTTATTCTTTCTATCTGCATCAAAGCATAACTCTTGAATATCAAGGGAGCTTTTTTTCCAGCCCAAGTCTTTTTGGACCACGTGTCTTTTAATTTCCATATATTAAGCACTGTGAGACCTCCACATATGAGTTATTGAGAAATTGAAATGGATTTTCACTATACGTGATATAACAAAATGACAGTAGTTAGATGTACCATATCTAAGTCCTGAGCTTGGCATGTGTTTATATGGTGGATGCGTCAGTATCTTTCTATTGGAGAAGTTTGTTAAGTTACCTACCACATATTTCATTAAATTGTAAGCTGTACACTGTGAAGCTGAAGATACTCAAATTGGGAGTTAGTGGTATTTCGTAATTGTTGTAGGAGTACTTACAATGCAGTTATACTAAGTACTGTAAATAGGTGGTAAACTTTGAGTCTTGAATGGGACAGCCACTAAGCACTGTGTTACACAGTGTTGCAGAGATTTAATACTGAGACAGAAATGCGAATTTTTCATGAAAAGAGGCTTAAATCTATTATATATTTTTGAACCAGTGGGAACACTGCTGGTTCAAAAGCAAATAAGAAGCTTTAAATCATGCTAGTTAGTTATTGAATTTATAGTTATTGACAGGTAAGGTGATGTATAAAACCATAACCAAGAGCCATCAATTCCAGTAAATGTAGCTACAGATATCTGGGAGGAAAAGTTAATTTGTAGGGGCAGTAACCAGAAAGACTGTCAGATATGAAGGAAAGGTTTCAAAGAGAGAGATTTCTAAATATTTTCTTTTTAACTCACCAGGATCTGGTGCTTCCTGTGACAGCTTGTAATGAGTTATGCATTCTGTTCAGGCATTTGTTCATTTAAGTGTATCAATCCTACATCATTTCTCTTTCACTAGATCCTGACGCAGCCCTAGCTAATAAGAACCATCAGGATGTTCGGAGCTATGTGAGGCAATTAAATGTGATTGACAACCAGAGAACTTTATCACAGATGTCTCACCGACTAGAGCCGCGTCGGGCATAAACATTTGAGGAAATGATGAGAAATGATCTTTTATCCTGTCAAGGTCACTTGTTAAGAACTTCACTTTCTCTGCGACTGCACTGCCACTACAAAAATAAGCAAAAACATATTGTAAGGTCTTAGGCAACGCACAACCTGTCAGAGAACTTTGGCTGAGAAAGAATTTATGCACTGTAGCTGTAAGGGTGGCCATGTTGTGTACTATTAACTCATTTTAAAGTGCAGTAAATGATTTTTGTATGAATTTTAAAAAGAGGGAAGAAGAAAAATAGTTTAAAATGCACAAAAAAAAAATGCTCCTAACACTTCTAAGGGAGCTAGTGTTTTTCTCTCTAACTAAAAATATATGTTTTATAATTTCTTGCCTAGGTCAGGAAAGAACTGACAGTTTTGCTTTCCCAGCTACTGTTGATCTCAATACGAGATGTATGTAAGCATCTGATGAAAGAGCAGAGGTTTGGGAGAATTGTCCAAGGTATAATTCCATTCAGGGAATACTTAAAAATTTCCCTTTGAAATACAGCAGATACTAAGAAAAAATTGTACTACTGCCTACTACTTCAAGCAGCGTGGCCACTTCAGAAAACTGACAGGACTGAAAACATTTTGAACGATAGCTAGATTAATCTGTGTTTACATTTTATTTCTTTTTTTAAACTATCAGGTTTTTACAAAATTCCACTATGAATTAGTAAGGCTGTCAAAATCATCAATAGCATAAAGGTAGCAAAAGACTGATTCGAAATGAGCACAATATGCACAAACAGATTTCATGAGAATAGTTTCCTGGACATCAAAACCTTCAGCTATGATTAATACTGGCTGGCTAACAAGTATTTTCTGGTCTTAAGCATTTACAAATATCTAAATTTTCAGCCAATTGTTTTGCACTTTCAACAGACTGTAAATAAATATTAATTCATTATGTTCTAGAATATTTATTTATGTAATAGCCATTGTGCAAAAATAATTCTGTTTTATTTATTTTGTTTAGCATGTTCTCAAGTGCAGCTTTTGTCTTTATACTTTGTGTGCATCTCATGTGTAGGAATTGTGTGACGTGTTTCTGTAAATAACACTCAGTACCTTATTAAACGTAATTGCCGGAAAGGTTTGGTCACTGGCCTTATTTGCACATTCAGCTTCGTTCCTGCGTAAGTCCTAGTGCTGCTTATTGGCAGTTACAGTAAATTCACTTGTATTTTGCTGGGCCTTGAGACTACACGTAGCCCACATCTACGCTGGTGGAGATGACCACCATAAACCCAGTGCGATGCGCCCCTGCCATGGCAGAGCAGCAGCACTGCAGTTCAACACCAGCTCATTCAGGCTAAGAAGGGCCCTGACACTCCCACATAAAGACAGAAACCATTTGTAGTGGAAAGGTTTAAATAAAGAAGTGATGAATTCTTAATTTTAGTTAACTCAGAAGTTTGTCATCCTCACTCACAAATGTGAACATTCCAACCTACTGACCTCAGACAAGATTTTACCTCAAGTAAGACTTGGGACCTGGGAGGCCCCTGGCTCCTGCCCTCCAGAAGACCCAGAACCACAAAGTGATCTGGTCGGGCCCCATTCCCATCAGGATCAGTAGTGAGCATCTGAACGCTCCTGGGATGGCTGTGCTACTGCAAGCAAGCACATGTGGGGTCTGGCAGGTGTCAAGGAAATGATAATGTTTACATGGCCAAAATCTTTCCTATTGGATTCACACCAGCTCTGCTCAGGGAAGTTGAATGTCATAAAATCAATTAAGCCCCATATTAGAAGCTACAGGTATTTTCTCATAATTAAGTTTCAGAGATTACCTCATTGATACAGCCTACCTCTCAGACACAGAGTATACTTTCCTTGGAGTTGACCAGGATGCTGTACTGTCAGCGTAGACATAAACATTATATTTTTTAATATCTAAAAAATAATTTCAACCTTTTAGTTAAAACAAAGTCTGCAAAAGCTGAGGATCACCAGGGAAATACTGACATGCTAGACTACTAGCTGTCCGTACCTGCATTCTGCAAAGGAAAGAATTACACGGTTAAGAAATATTCTGCAGCATGATGACATAATTTATTTTAACTTTGCTGTCTGACTAGAAGTTCAAGATGATTCAGAGGAAAACCAGCTAAAACCATAGAGATGAGTTTCTGTCTTGTTATTTCAAGTGATAAATATTTCTTATTTTCCTTTGTACTGCTCTATGAGTATACTTCGTATAGCTTTTTCAGATGCAGAATCTTCCCAGAAGCAAAGCATGCATTAGAGTAAACTTCAGGGACAGAATTAATTCGTAAGATGTTTTTATCTTTACAATCAATTCATAGCTTTTCTGAGTTCGTGATTTTATTTGTTCCAGATTTATTCCTATTGTTTGGACTTTCATTTATTACTGTGTTAACTGGTTTATAAAGCTGCCAAGTTTCAACTTGGCTCAGCACAAAGGCTGATTCTTCATCCATTTAATGTGTTTTTATCCCCTTTATTTATTCTTTTATTCCTTAGAACCTCTAACTGCCTCGCTTATTTGTTGCCAAACAGCCCCTATCACATAGATACATCCCAGTGATTCAGAGATTTTATGGCACCTCTGTATCAACAAATAAATGCAGTTTACCTGTCTCAATGAAACTGGTGTCTGGCATTTTTAAATTTTCCAATAAGGGGTGCTGTGTAAATAACAGCTCGCTATCTGTGCATCTAACTCATTCGAGTGGTTCAGATAGTTGCTATGACACTGATCACAGCCTACATACCTAGAGATTAAATGAATTAAGCTACCTTCTGGCTCTAGGATCTGTATGGGGCTCCTCTCCTGTTGTTGACTTTACAACTGGAAAGCAGCTGTTGATCTATTGCTTTTGCTGCCTGAAGCCTCAGTGTCACAATAGCACAAAGAATGATAGGAACTCCAGAAACATTGAAATATTAATACCCCTATCACCTTCACCCTGTGTCTGCAGCCATGAGTCACAACTCCCTGTGTGGGAGCGCTCTGCTGGGTCCATGCTGGGTGAGCTGCAGCACGCTGCTTGGCCTGATTTTGGCATGTACCAACACGCAGCATGGGAGTGCCCAGGCATGATCTGGAGGGGCCATTCTCATTGAAAATGGGGAGACATTTGGCCTGTCTGCATTTTCCCCTTGCAGCCCTCATGGGACCTGGAGGTTTCACACCCCATCCCACACTGCTTGAGAAGGTACTTATGTCAGCACTTCAGACTGCACAAATGTAAATCTGTTCAAAACAAGGATTATACCTTAAGGTCTCGGGGACCCAAGAGGATTTAAAGCCAGCTCATGGCCCAGAGCTCCTGTCCCTGTTTTCTTCTGGCAAAGTCACAGAGGTGCTTTTGAGATGAGAGGCGGTCTGAGGCAGCATCTATGATCCTGTTGCTGGGGACAAGTGAGGTTGCAGATCCCAGAGTCCGTATGGTAACACCTTGGGCATTTTGGAAAACATCTAATAGAATCCCACAACTGATAAAGCTTCTTGCAGTAAGTATGGAGCGTAAACAACTCTACTAAGAACTACAGAGTCAAAAGAGTTACAAGATTGTGCTCTCCCCTCCACAGCACGTGTTGTGCTTTGTTAGGATTTGTTGTTTTTCTCCATGCTTAGCCCTTGTGCTGGTCAGCACTATGTAGAGCCATGGAACAAAAGCTATATCCAGGGAGGCCGAGTCCAGAGTACCAGAAGGCTATTGCTGTTTGGTAAAGGCAGGATCCAGACACTTTGTTTTAACCTGATCAATTGTAAAGACAAGTTACTGCCAGACAAAAGAGTTCAGATGTGTTTGCAGGACTCTTAGAGGATTTTGCATTTTTTCCTCCTAAGGAAAGTGCTGTGAAGGTGCATGGCCTCAGCAGACAAGAATACAAAGACACAGAGACAGAAAAAAATCCCTCTTTTCAAAGACGCGGTGGCAAAACAATCTTTTAGGTACAAGAAGTTTAAATATAATTTAAAAATCTTACAAAATAAGCCAGAAAGAAATCAAAGGGTTTAAGCTGCAGGGATTCCAAAAGAGATAATGAATGTTGCTTGAAAAAAAAAAAAAAGAAAAAAAAATTAACAAAATGTAACGGCAGAAAATTATAAGTCTAAATTGTTAACGTAGCTTCTTAGTAAGGTCAACTGCATAATATACAGCACCTTAACCTTTTCCAGCAATTTTTAAACACCATGCAGCTTAAATAGACTACTTCTGAATTCAGCAGTATTTCTTCTGGGAGCTCTGAATGCAAATCAAGAGGTAATAGTGGTAGAAAATTAAAAGATGTGCTATTCCCATTTCATTTTTTGTACTGATAATAAGGAAAGCAGCATAGAGAATGATACGGCAAAGTGAAGCTCTAACTTGAATAGCCTTTCTTTCACTGTTAATCTGAAATGCATTACACCGTGCCTTTTCAAATAATCATAATGTTCTTTACTTTATCCTGCATTAAAGTTTAGCGGGCACAAGCAGCAGCTGTCACCAGAGGTCAATGTATTAGCAATCAAAGAAAATAATGACCAGATTAAAAAGTTATCGTTAAAATCACTAAGCCAGAAACTTCTCTGGTTGCCTATGTTCAACTAGAGCTCAAACACACAGAGCAGCCCCATGTCCCACCAGGCCACAGCTGCCTCTCCTGCCCTTAGTCAAGCTGAGGGAGACCGGGGAGGGCCAGGGATACACCAGGCATGGCAGGGGCATTCCTGACCAACTCAGGCTGCACTGCTGCTGGGCAAGGGGCACCCTGACACTGTTAGTGGCTAAAACCTGATTTTTAGCTTCTCCCCATGGTGAGAAGCCATAGTCCAGCTTTGCCATCTCACAGCAGGAAAGACTCACTCTCATTTCTTCCGCTCTGAGCGCTGTATTAGCAAGAAAATACTCCTCTCTAACTAAGGAAATACCTTGCAAGATCCCAATGGAATGTAATCCATCCATGGTCTTCAGGTCTTGGTAGCTTATGGCTCAAGTGATGAAGGGAGTACTGTAAAAAGGAAAATTCTTATAATATGTACAGCAACAAAATCTATAACATGCACTTAACTGCTGGGGGATATTTCATAAAAGGGTGGATTTTAACAAGCTTGGCACTCAAAGATAATTTTTTAATTCAAAATAAACTCAGAAAACGATATGAAATTACATGAAGAACACATAATTACTGACGCAAATTGGAATATTTTTCTTGGAAACTCCATGTTACAAAAATGTGACACACAGGGGTACTGCTAGAGACTGACCTTTATTTCCTGGCCCTAATCCATTTGGGTCAGTGACAAAAAGCTTAGCCTTTATCACATGGCAGGGGTCAGCGAGTTATGCTTCATTTTTTTTCCCTTTTTGCTTTCAAATGCAAATAAAGCACATTACCAATGAAAATAATGATTGTAAATGAATACTTCAATTAGAAGAAATTAACATAAGGATACGCAGGTTAGTGGTGACAGTAGATACTCCACCATTCTACCAGACAATAATCCATTTCTTAATCAACTTCTGTCAATAATCATAAGCTTCCTGCTCTCCATGGTTTCCTCATTATAACACCACCTCTTGTGTTTTTAAATAGTTCTTTCTTCAGATGCTGTACGAGCCAGCAAGTGAATCTGCTCGCTGCGTTTGCCGACTCTTTGTGGGTTTTCACAGGTGTACATTATTTCCGTGCAGGAGTACTATCAGCAGCATTGTGGCTGTTCTCAGATAACAGAAAGCCAGTGTTGCCTCAGGTTTTCTTTAGATGTCCTCATTCTCTGTTGGACTGACCCTTGAGGGCTGCAGTACTGGCAGGTTGCTGCCGAGCATCTGTTTGAAATCCAGCATTTCCTTCCATTTGAAGTTCCTGCCCTAATGTTTCTCCTGTTCTAGCTGTCTGGCATGCAACTCTTTTGTGATGCTCCCGAGTGGCTAGCAGAGTTTCCAGAAACTAGTTAGAGGTTTGCATGGATTTTTTCCCTTCCTGTCACAACTTGCTGTTGCTCATACTTTGCTAGTGTTTGGGGGGCGTTGGTCACATTTCTTGGAAATACTGGCAAAGGGACCGAGATGGTATAGCTAAACAGATCTATCTAGAAATTGTGTTTTTCTGAGGCAGCCTAATGTTATGGACATTTTCGAGACTTACTTCATTTCTAAACACAAAAAGATGTGATATCTGCAATATATGGATTTGTTTCTAATTAATGAACTCCGGATTAAACAAGCAGCAAAAAATGTAAGCTTGTAGTAACATATAATTACAAAGGAGCTAATGCTTACTGTCGGTGGTGGCCAAAGCTTTCAAGCTTTTCAGGCTTGAGGGACGTGGTTTAGTGGGCAGGGTGGTGATGGGTTGATGGTTGGATTAAATGACCTTAGTGGTCTTTTCCAACCTTAATGATTCCACGGTTCTATTACTCCAGTCACTACCTTTACATTTCAAGAAAGGTAAGTTAGTGTACTAAATATGGATATTAATTAGTGTTAACAAAGAAAGCTGACCAGCTGTTGAACCTTCTATGTTGCCATGTTCCTTTGTTGGTCCTTTCTGGTAGAACTGTCCTGGCCTCTGCCCAGGCTCACCGTGACCAAGCATTGGAAAACATCATGAGGAAATTGAGGCTCTGCTGCTCCTACGGAGCCTGCTGCAGCATGAGCTGTGAAACACAAATGGGCACAGCGGCAATGAATTTAGGATAGCTTTAAAACAATGGAAATTGTGCTAAACTGCATGATAATTTAGAGGAAAAAAAAGTGCAGAAATTAGAGCAACAAATTAAATCTACTGGACCACAAAATTTAATAATAAGAATGAGTACAAGCAATATATGTAATTAAAAATATGTAATGAAATGGTAACTGAGCAAAGTCCTAATGGTTGAATAACAGCCAAGTACAATGATTAGCTGAAAATGGTAGCGGCAGTAAAAGCCGAATCAATCGTTCTCACAAAACAATCAGGAAATGTAGTTCTTGATAATACTTTGCCATCTCATTTCTATCTCATTGTTAATGATATTGACATTTTTGTGGAAATTCCACGTGCTCTCATACTGCACACATGCTGGCCCAAAAGACACACAGAGTACAAGTTGCCACCTGCCCCTTCTGAAAACAGAGCATACAGCATTGGCTCATGGAAGCCAGTCCTGAAGCATTAGCAATACCCAGACATACAGGCCTCCACAACCACAGGAATGCCTATATTTAGAATCACATATGCAATCATTTTAAGTATTATTTTTCATTTAAAATTAGTATTCTATCATTGCATATTTATAATTTCATATTAAATGTACAACATGGGCACTTTCACATATCCCTTACTTTTCTCTGACACAAAGACCAGATGAGAGAACAACTGCAGAACAAAGCAGCAGCCAGAAGGGACCGCAAGGTGTGTGCTGGTTTCTGCAGGCTCTGCCATTCTCTGTGCTGCAGCAACAGCTGATGACCAGGCTGCTGAGGCAGATGGGAGGCACAGTGCTCGTTGCATGGGCATGGGGTGTGTCTGTGGGCAAACTGCAATTGTGCCATTTGCTGCAGGAAGGAGACCTGCCTTCAAGCCCAAGCTAAAGGCAATCCCTTCGATTTTCCACTACTGGAGCTCTCTGACTCCATCTAAAAGAAGGACTGGATGGAGCTCCTGTGGGCTGTGAGCACCACACAAGCTACCCTTTGATCATGAAAAAGAGCTGTGGATTGTGTTTGGCACCAGAGATGTGGCAGGGCACCCTGAGCAGGCAAGCCATTAGTGTGCCTGTTTCTGGCACAAACCTAATGGTACCAATCACAGACATTTCATGCCACCACCACTTCACTGCCACCAAGGCTTAGGCTGGCAGGATCAATCCCAGCACATGGTTCTGCTTCCACTGCAGTGTGTGCACAGCTCTGCAGGCAGTGCATCTCAGCCAAGCATGAACCCATGTTTTCAGGCCAACGTTTTTGAGCTCAAAGCTCATTAAGCCATAGCAGCCTGAGAAACGCACATAGCACTTCAGAGAAATCTCAGAACTGGGAACAGAGGAACACTGAGCACTGAGCTGAACTCTGAACTAGTCTTAAAGGAGAACTGAAAAATACAGAGCAGGTGTCCTCCTCCAAATGATCCGTGTCTCGAGTTTCAAGTGCCTCAGGCTGGCAGAACTCCCTGCCACTACTTGAAGAGCACTGCCATACTGTCCCCTTCCAATCGCCCTCCACCTGCGTGCTGGCACAGAGTTGTGCGACTGCCCACTGACACACACGCAGGCACCGAGCTGGAGAAAGCCACGTTATTTGTCCCAAGATCTTGTCAGCCCATTTCAGCAGGCACCTCGCAGCACTCTGCTGGGCAGGGCATTGATGGGCGTGGGGTTGGTGGGGCAGAGGAGGCTGTTTTTGGCAGCCAGGGCGACTCAACCTGCCTAGATGCATGCATGAAGTTCAATTTTCCATGCTGGGAGGCGGGAGACGTCTCTGCACGCCCAGTGTGGCAATGAGTTGTGAAGAGGTATTTGACATGAAACTAAAATTTAGTCAAAAGTTGCTCGAGCTGCCCTTTTCTTACATGATCGTCATAGCTTTACAGTAACTTTTGTTTACTGTTAAGTATTTTATTTTTCTGTGTTCTGCGTGTACACCGAAGAGATTAAGGTTAGTATAACTCATGTTTTCTCAGTTTGAATTTTCTGCCTCACAAAGAAGAAAAACCCTGCCACAGGCTGCCCACTGCTTTAGAGGTGTTGAACACGTACAAGAAATGTGACTGCCCAGATTTCTGTTCCTTTCTAGTCCATTTTTCAGTTCTTACGATACTGGAAAAAAGCTTGAAAATATCTGAACACTCATTAACAGAAAGCACAAAGAATACAAACCCAAAATACACACTTAAGGCCTAGTTATCGTAATTAAAAGTTTTATGGTAGTTTACCATGTAGGTCTGACAATACCCATGCAGCACAGCATAGGCTCAGGCTCCTGCTTCTGTGATCCACTGTCCTCTAATAGAGGAAGTGCGTTGGGTTCATTTGCACAGCCCTTGGCGCAGACTCTGCTCTCCTACTCCTGGAGCAGGAAATATTCGCCACCACTGTGAATGATGGTTTATCTCATGCTCTGCTGCAGTAATTGATTTATTTCTACAGCCAGGGCCTAAAGGTAGACATGATATATCCTAATTCTGCACGGCTTCATGGACAAAATACCTGAGGCAGGAGACGTCGGAGTGCAAGCACACTGCTGCCTGAAACAGATGCCTATGGATTGAGCGATTTAACATTTAAATAGATTTTGAAGCCATTTGACTAATAGGCAATTGTCTCAGACTGAGGGATAAATACCTTAGTCACAGCATTGATGAGACTGAGTGGCAACTCTCCTCCTCCATAGGGTGAGCTTCCTTTTGCTGTTTGTCTTTGGTACCTGTGCTTTCCTCTACAAAGCTGCACCTTTGGCTTTGCCTGGAGACTGGCCCAGGCACAAAGCCACCCCTTGGTACTGCACAGGCACAGCTCAGACAGAAAATGCCTGAGGTGGGTGCCCAGGCAAAGCCAGCTTGTGTTCTACTGCTTTAACTTTTGGCAGCCTCCCCTCCCCTGTGGCAGAATAACATGCCTGGGGGAAAACCCTCTAATGTTCATGAAATCACTGTACTGGATTCACCAGTAAGTTCCATGATTCACCTCGATACCATACATCTCAGGGATTTACAGTTAATGCGTGTGATTCAGAGCGATGCTGCCCACCTCTTCATAATTCATTGTGCAGCACAGCTGATTTTTATATGCTATATCAACACATGGATGTAACAATGGATGAGGGATGCCATGAGGGATACCAAGGGCCGGAGGTCTTCCAGCAGCACAGGCACTGCTGGCAGAGCTGGGAGCGCGGCGCGGGGCAGTGATGGGCCGTACAGCCTTCACGATGCCAATACCAAAGCCATAGCATCACATCCGAGTGATGTGTTTACCTCAGCAGAAAGATCCTGCTTGCCCCCGAGTCTTCTGAGTCACTTCCTCCGAATATGACAGCTTATTTTCAAGTTGCAAAAGCTCTTCCGTAACAGCAGTGTATGGCAATGCCAGCGGAACGCTTGGATGAGGGCCACGCGCCCTGTGAGGATGCGGCGTGCCCTGTGAGGAGAGAGGTGCCGCCATTTTGCCACCTGACCTAAGGTGATCTTCTGAAGGCTGGGGTTGTGCTGTCAGTGCCGTCCCCTTTTCCCCCAGACCCTCTCACTATGAGCTGCCATCACCTCGGCATTTCGGCGGTAACTCATAATAACTGTATTGCCTTATAGCCCCTTCTGGTATCTTGGCGTCGCCTCTCACTGCTCAGCGCACCCCAGGACAGCCCGCTGGTCAACCGCCGCTTTTGTGCGTGGTTGGGAACGCGGCCCGGCGCCGGCCCGAGGGGCGCGAAGCCCCCCCGGCCCCTCACGCAGGCATCCGCCTGCGTGAGGGGCCGGGGGGGCTTCGCGCCCCTCGGGCCGGCGCCCGCAGCGCCTCCTCGCGCCCTCAGGCGGCGGGCCGGCTCCCCGCAGCGCGGGGTGGTGCCGCGGGCAGGCGGCGCGGGGGCGGCGGCGGCGGCTCCCCGGCATGAACCGGAAGCGCGGGGGACGGAGCGCGGAGAAGCGCTAGCGCCGGTCGCAGCCTCCAGCAGCGGCGAGCGGGCCGCGGCTTCGGGGTCGGCCGCCAGCCCGGAGTCCTCGGGAAAGGTGAGGAGGGACGGGAGGGCTGCCGGGACGAGTTTGGAAGCGCTCGGAGAGCGCTGCGGGGGCCGCGTGTCCCGACATGTCGCGGACGGAGGGAGGGAAAGAGGGAGAGGCGCCCGCCGAGTCGCTGTGTGCTGTGGTCATAAGATCCCTCAGGTTGGGCTTTAAGGTGCGACGTCCTTCTCTTCCCCCCCTTTTTTTTTTTCTTTCTTCTTTCCCGCTCCTCATTCCCGTAGCGCGCTGCCAGCCTTTCCCTCCGTCCTCTCCCCCACTTCGCACTGCCTGCCCAAGTTGGCCGCTGTCCGCGCACACGTGAGCGGCGCTCCGCCGTGCGGCGCTGCGCCTCGAGGTCCCGCGCCGCTTCCCCTGCCGAGTCCCGGGGCGGAGGGATTGAGAAGCGCCGGATCCGCGGGGTCACCGCCTGAGAGCATCGCGGCTTTCTGCTGGAGGCGTGCGGTTCGGCGTTGTCAGGACTTTGCCCTTGAAGCCCTCGGAAGCCGGCCCGCGTTACCTGCCGGGAGCGAGCCCGGCTTGCGGGTGGCACGGTGCGAGCGATGGCGGTGCCGGGTTAGCCGCGAGGACGGTACCGGGCCAGAGCTCCAGCCTGTGCCCGACAGCCTTGTGCGGTGCTGGCAGCGGCCCCGCACTCCCCGCTCAGGTGCGGCCGCGCTGCTGCCATCAGTGCGGGGTGGCAGGGCGAGCCCTAAGGGTTGTGCAGTGTGACGGTCTCTGCTGCTGGTGCGGCTCCGGGTGACGATAGAGCAGCTTGTTTTCTGAAGTACTCAACTTATTTCGGCTGAGTTTGTTTTTTTTTTCTTTTTTTTTTTTTTTCAGTAGTGCCAGAGCTTGTATAAATTCAAATGAAGTTAGAAACGTTATTAATGGACGTTGGGCAGAATTCCTGTTCTCTGACACAAGGCGTGCGGGTGCTGCTGTTCATGTAACCAAGGCACTGCCTGGAGTGCTGACACCTGCACTGCTGCTGCTGGGTCTGGTCAGGGGAGGTTGGTGTTACTGTAACTTTGGATTTGGATACATTTAGTTTGGAGGTGTGCGTGGAATTTGTCTGCACCTGAGCCATCGGCAGTTCACAACCTGATTATAGGGTCTCTCACAGAAACTCCTTCTGCAGTACCTCCTGTAGCTCAGTATTGCTATAGCTCCTTCTCTGTTTTCTGCTCACATTAAGTGACAGGTAGCCATACTTCAGGACATTTCTGTTTTTTGCATTTTTGTGGCTTTCTGTTTTTTCTTTTTCCTTTTTTTTTTTTTTTGTTAAATTCCAAATAAAGCTGCAGCTGCAGCAGCCCAGGTTGGTGTTTCCACAGCCTGTAGGCCCTGGTGGATACAAAGGATGATTGAGATCTAAAAATGGGTGGTCAAAGATCCTGGAAGCAAAAGGGCTGTTTTGCCAAATAAGGAAACTTGGCACATTCTGCTGTGTATTTTAAGATAGCACAAGTGTAGTGTGCTACTTCTTTATTGGCAATTTGTTGGCAGGATGCCTTCCCAAAAGAAGCACTGAATCCGGCTCTGAGGAGAGGGAGTGAATTACAGAGGGGTTTCCTTGTGTAGACATAAAGGTGATGATTGCATTTTGATTTGGGGAATTTTTTTTGTGGTTTTGGAGCCGTCAAATATCTGAAGCATCCAGGTGCATGTGCAGGTTGTGAGATGTGGTTTAAAGTCTGCAGACATGTGCTGAGCTGCAGTCACAGTGCAGCTTGTGCTGGACTCTCCCTTCCCGCTGCTCGTGGCTCACAGGCCACGAAGGGGAAGCTGTCAGTGCCGGGGAGCAGCAGTGATGAACAGCAGGGCCCTGGCTCTGTGTGAGGAATGAGGCAGCGTGCTGCTCCCTGGCCATCCCCCTGCTGCTCAGCCCCTTCTGGGGCACAGGAGGGAGCGCCGGTGGCCACGCTGGGTTTTTCCTATTTTGGTACTCTGAGATGCAGGCAGCGCTCCCCCAAAATGCTTACTGCCAAAAACCAGCCCCAGGCCTGCAAGCCAGTGGCAGGGCTGTTCTCCTGGCCTGGAAATGCGTGGTCTGCAAACATGCTGTGCGTGGGTGGAGTGATGCACTTGCTTTGGATAGACATAAGAATCTGGAGTTTAAGGAAACACCAGATATTTCTCTTAACCAATGGTGTAAACTCAGATGTTAAGTATTTTTTAGAACAGGATGACAAGTTAATAACTGTGTGTGTAATTGTCACATGCAGCTGTTGCTCTAAACACTTGTTTTCTCTAACATAACAAAGGGATTGATCTGTCTAATTGAGGATTAACTGCCTTGCATCCAGAAACATGGGGTAATACTGAAACAGGTTTGTTCTTTCATCTAGAAGAAAACCCTGCGCCTACCTTAGGCTGTCATTAATTACAAATCTCTAAATGAAGGATGTCCCAGCTGTGACTCTTTTCCACTTTCTCTGGAAAAAAACATATTGGATAACCTAATAAAAACCCACAAATTGTTCTTTAAATTGAATTACTTTATTGTATGCTGGTGACTGTAGCGCTGGCAGCTGACTGTTGTAGATAAATCTGAAAAGGTGCTAAAGGGATGAACAATAGCTTCTGGAAATGCTTGTGTGCTGGGCATCGCGTTGTCATTGCAGAAAGGTTTGGGAATTGGTGGACTTTTAAGCAGCAGGGAGGATGCACAGGTGGGTGCTCACTTGTATTTAACAAATGTCTGTTGTGGATGTTGTTGCGTATTAGTAAATGTTGAGGTCTGTTCTTTAGTGAAATCTCAGAATAACAGCTTGTTCTAACTTTAAGAAGTCAAATCATTTAATAAAATTGATAACCTTCTTTTTGAAAGAGAGTAATTTGAAATAATTGACAGCTTTTCAGAGTAATCAAATTCCTAAAGTAAAGGCCAGAAATGTTTGTTTCCTTTGATGCATTTTTCCTTTCACTTGGCCTTCTGCTTCTTCTGCCGTCTCCAACACAACCACCTGCTGTCAGCTGCTTGCACTGTTCAATGGATGGTCCCACTGTGCTGCTTAAGCTTTTGCCTGTGAGTGGTGTTACCCTTCTGAATAATTCTGCTGTCAGTAGGGAGGTTGTTCTCTTCGCCATTGTTACCCACCTGCGTAAGTGTATGCAGGGCCATGCCTTAAGTTCTTCAGATTGGGAAGTTCACCTGTTTTATTTGCCTGCAAGGTGCTATATATTCTGAGGCACAGGTACACACTGTTGGTGTGGGTGGATGGCTGAATTAGAAATGAAGAATGGGCTTTTGTTTCTGAAGAGCAGGTGATTAAGCAGCACTGACAAAGAAGCGTAAAGTCAGAGCTGCCTTCATTATGCTCCTAGCTTGCAGGAGTGACCGATTTCCTTCCCTTTGAGCTTTTCCTCAGAGAAAGTGTGTGCTTGGGCAGTGCAGAAGATGACCCCGATCTTTCATAGGAATGCAGGAGATGAAAGGAAAACCAACAACAACACAGCAAGGTTGAAACAAGAATGAAAGGTCAGCAGAAGGGTCCGGGCACTTCTACCAGCAGAGAAGCTGATAGATAATGGAAGAGCAGCCTTCATTTCCTGCTGCAGGGATTGCTGCAGCCAGCGCTGGGCCTCCTGTGGGCTCCTTGTCGCAGCCCAGCAGCTGCTGCCTGCAGCCTTGTGGGCAGTGAAGAGATTTACAGCACACCAGGCAGTTCCAGAAAAGACTGTATGCTCTTTTATACAACATGGAAAAAAATCTGAGTGTCTTCATGGCTTGTTTGGACGGAGTGACAAATTTATGGTCAAATGATACCTCAAATTGTTAATCAACTTACGCACACGTTCTGGAGAACTGGGAGGGGAAAATTGTGCGTTTGTGTTGCAAAAGGGCTGTTGGTTGTGTGGTGAGCAGAGGTAGGCAGTACGTGAGGTGTGCAGCTCCCAGCCCCAGACAGCACATGAAGCCTGGTGCCATCCCCAGGAACCTCTGACCTGCAGGGCTTTCTGGCACAAAGTAGATAGATGGGTATAACTGCAGATGTGGTTTTCACCAGCAAAACCAGACCTCTATTTGTTTGCTCTATTCAGACCCATCTCTCCTTCATCAGATGCTGTACGCTCACTCTTCTTGCTTGTCTGTGCAGTAACTCAGTGGTGATTGTGGCAGGTTTGTGGAAGCAGATGAAGATTTCTCCCACAGTCTCATGGTTCAGGTTCTGTAGAACCTTGCCTGCTCTGCTCTCTTCTGGAGACCTTACAGCTTGCCAATCCATGACCAGTGAAAAAGGATCCTAAAATTACATGCTGTCCACTCACTTAGGTGATAGCGTTGCTTGAAGTCTGCAGCAGGCACGTGGCTTACTTACTGCTTTGAGATCTATGAGAAGGACGTTCTGTTCTGGCAGCCAAAATGGATCGTCTCTCAGAACTGCTGAAGCCGTTCTTGGCACATGCTGCACAATTTCGCATATTGTAGCTTAGATAAATTACTGTGAACTCGCACTGCGCTGTAACATGTGCACAGAACTGACTCACTTGGAAGGCGACATTTGTTGTGGCCGGGCTTTTGGGTGTCCCAGCGCAGTGCTTGTACCTGGCTGGCAGCGGGCACTCTGTGTGCCGTGCGTGTGCTTGGCGTGCCCGAGCTGCTGTGTGAGCTGGGAGCTGAAAGCACTGCTCTGTTCACCAGCAAGCTCGGTGCTGGCAACACGGGGACATGTGTGCTTTCTGCGCGGCTCCTTCCAAGGTGCTTGGGAGGAGTATTTTTAGTCTCTTCTGTCTCCCAGCTGTTCCTAGTAGCTTGTGCAAATAATGTAAACATTTGCACAGCCTGTTAGGCGGCAAGCTTGTAGACTTTTTCTTCTTATGCTCAGTAGATTTTTGCTGCAGCGTGCTTGTTGCAACAGGTTCTTGATTTGGGGTGTCTGAACATAGGTAAGAACGTCCATAAATCTGTGGTGAGTGTGTAGTAATTACAGCTTTTCTCTTTGCAGGTTTCGCTGTGGTATATTTTGTCATTATGAGATGTCGTCTACCAGTGCTTCATTTGTGCAAATTAGATTTGATGACTTGCAGTTTTTTGAAAACTGCGGTGGAGGGAGTTTTGGGAGCGTCTATCGAGCCCGATGGATTTCTCAGGACAAGGAGGTGGCTGTAAAGAAGCTGCTCAAAATAGAAAAGGAGGTAAGAGTTTACTTCTAGTTTCTTTGCTGTGAAAACAAGGACGTAAGTGCCTTTTGTCTTCTGTTAATTGAAGCAATCTACCCTGGTTTTTATTTGTTTCATTACGTAAGTGCATGTTGTTACAGCAAATACCTACCGATGGGGCTCTGTCTGCATTTGTCTCTGATTTAAGGTGCTTCTGTTTTTTTTTGTTTTTTTTTTTTTGCCACCCTCCTCTGCCTTCCTGGTGCAGCAACTCCTCTCTGTTCTGACCCAGAGGAGGAGGAAAACTCCTGCACCCACAGACCAAGTAATTCTCATTTGATGACACTGACCATGTAATTAGGTGGAAGTATCTAGTGTTTCCTGTCTCTGCCTGCGTTGGTTTTCTCCTCCGTACGTGTGGTCACAAGCACTGTGGCTGGTGTCTGTACGTTCACTACAGGTCCTGCACGCGCTGCCAGGCTCTGCTTCTGCCCTGCTGCTGCAGGAGCTCCCACACAGCTCTGTGGGCTCCAAGCTGCCCACAGCTGCGCTTGTCTCGCAGTGTGATTTAAGGCTAACCAGCACACCAGTCACCTTCTCCAGTGGCTTCCTGTGGACCTGCGAAGACAGACGGTCCTTCAGCAATTCTGTGGGAAAAGGCAGAATGACTGCTTACTGCAGCTTAGCCGTCTGTAAGAGGTTTACCTGGAAATCCTCTTGACCCTTAGCTCTGCACAGCCCCTGCAGAGATGCGGTGCCTGCCGTCCTCGCAGAACCCTGGACTGTGTGCAGGTCACTACTGGGGCTGCGTCAGGCAGCAATGGACAGCACCAGACTGTATAATCTTACATTTATACAGGATATCACTTTATACAATATCATTAGAGCGTTTTAGAAAGATAATTGCAAGTGGAAGGACTTTACAGCAAAGCGGCTGTAAAGATGATATGCTCAGGAAATAACCAGACACCCGAATTCACCTACTGTTTCAGTTACTGAGTTAGCTTAGTGATGTGATAAGCGTGTTTGATCATGATTAAGCAAGTTACTGTCTAAAATTGTTGGAAGGATCTCGTGTTTCTTCCTGTTGATGATGGTGAAAGCTGTATGCATTCTGTCCAGTGTCAATTTGCACTGCTCTCTGTGTACTTTTTGATATTAACAAATATTAAAAATAGAAAGATAAGTAAAATCAGTGCTAGGCAGCGTCAGTAAAGCACTGCTTCAAACTCAGACCACTGGCAGATCTCAGTAGCAATCAGTAAAGCATCTTTATTGAATAGATTTGTCTGTTTTAGATGTGTTGTTATGTACTACAAGCACTTTTGAAAGACTACTTTAGAACAGTATTACTGCACTTATGATGTCATAAACTGTAACAAAATGGGAGATAACGAAGAAAGTAGGACAGCCACTTATCTATCACTTGTGTATCACCTGATACAGTTGGGACTATTCAAATAACATATTTTCTGTAAACACCCAAATGGAAAGTTTGGCTTGTAATGAGGGACACAGGTTGGGAAAAGGAAACTGTATGCTGGAAAGAATTTAGTATCATTTGAGGATTTGTTTAGATATTAATGAAGGCCTGCACCTTTTTCATGGTGGTGTTACAAGTGAAGTTAATGCCCTTGCATAAATGGATGAGGACCAACTCTTGTTTTTCAGAACTGGTTTATGTCTGAGTAAATGGCACCGGGAGAGGATGTTAAGCAGTAGGTGCAGTCCTGGCTGTGCTGTTCCTGCAAGAATGCTGACAAACTGGAGAGGTAGCCCTGGAAAATTGCAACACGCAGAGAGTGGAAAGTATAGGGATGCAAGGGTGTGAGGGGGACATGATAGTTAGGAGTGTTGACAGAAGGAGGCAAGTGCCTTCAAGAACAAGATCTGTGTGTTTTCCTTCAGACTGGTTACCGTTTGCAACTTAAACAGAAGGCTGAGTTAGAAGCAGCTGGTGTGGACACCTTTTCTTGGGAATTCTCAGGAGAGGCAGGATACAGGCAACTGGTGATACCTTAAATATGCCTAGAAAGCTTTGTGAGAATCAGTCTGTCAGAAACCTTAGAGAATGAATTAAAAAACACAAGAGGTTGCTTACAACAATTGCATTTTCATAAAAGAGAATGCTGGGCTCGTTTAATCTAGTAAAAAGTAAAGTAAAGTAAAAAGCTATTATAAGAACTAAAGGTTGGGATCTGAAGCCAGACAAATTAGAATGGGAAATAAAGCACAAATTATAAGGAGTGAGGATGAGTAACACTTGGAACAGACTACAGAGAGAAGGAACAGAGTTGAGAATCCTTCCCATCTCTTCATGCCTTTACACTGAAATGAGATGTTTGTTTGGACAACTACTTGTGTCAGGTTGTGGAGCTCAGCAGAAGAGAGCCCGGTGAGGTGTCCTGCCCTGTGAAATGCTGGAAGCCAGCCTCGGTGGTCTAAAAGTCTTTTCTGACCTTAATGGCTGTCCATCTGTTTACATACGGAGTATGCAGTGTTTGTCTGTAGTATGTTTATCTGTAGTTATGACAATATTGAATGTCAGTGACTTCATTGTGCTGAAAGTCATGGTGAGGCAATGACTCTTGTGATAGCAGTAGGAAAATAACTTGCTCTAACTGTATGTAGATGTTTGGAAAGCTTGCATTTAGTCCAGAAAACTAATTGTTGCCCTTTCTGACTTCTTTGAAAGGAAATGTCCTTTTTAACTCCATGACTGATTGTTCTTTATTTCTCTTAACTGCTGCCAATAATCCATAACAACTGAATAAAGAGAAAACAGAGCAGAGTTGGGAAAAGCTTGCTCAGAGGAATTTCATGCTTACCGAGTCTGAGGGGCACAAGCCAAGTCAATAGAGCTGTGATGTCATTCTGCAAATATGTTGTATCTGTGCTTCATTTTATTAAACAAACTCAGCTAAACCAGGCTTTGTGTTAGCCAAATGGCTAGTAAGTTCCAACATGTAAAACAAAGCATTTTTGTTCCAGTATGTAGCGGCATCTTGGACACATTTCAGAAAAGCTGATAGTTGAAAGAGTGTAGCTCAATCAGTTCTCTTCAAAAGTCTTTCAAATGTGGAAAGTCCTCTGCAAGGCATTGCCTCTTTATGGATGAGTTGTAAAGTCTGAGTGCGCAGGAAGAGGTTCTTGTTGCTGTGGATGAGTACAGCTGGATAGGTGCATGGAAAGAGCAACCCTCTGCGAGGCCCTGATTAGAGTATCAGGCCCAAAACTTGGGGCAGAACTTGTGCTGATTAAGCAAACCTTAAGCGTGTCTTGAGTGATTAAGTAACAGCAAAAACAAATTTAAGTTGCAGTTTTGCTGTCCTGTATGAGCACTTGGGTAGCGTTTGGTTTTAAAGGGATTGTTTTATGGGAAATCAGACTGCCGGCTTGATGTTTATGATGCATACAGGGCAAGAAGAAATGCCTCTGCTGATCAGGACTGTGCTTCTTCGCTGTGAGCTTTGTGCTACTGGAGTTTTACCTGAAACTTGCACTTAATTGTAATGTGTTCTCTCTCTAGGAATGCTCCGTGGCCTGTGAACTCTGTGCTATCATTGAGCAGTAGTGTTACATCTGGTTTGCTTACTTCAGCTGTTGAAACTGTAGCACTTGTGTGTAGGTTTGCTGGGTTCCATGCAGTATGGCTGCTCCTGGAGCCCTTCCCAGGGCTGGCAGTGGCCTTGACAAGCTGCGGGGGGAGGTGGGGACACCAGTAGAATGCAATTGAGATCTTACTGGAAAGTGCTGCTGCTGAGCTAACAGCCACTCGTGCAGAAAACATGTTAACAGGGTCTGATGAACAGCGCCTGCCTTGTTCAGTCATGTCTGTGCGATGCAAATGGATTTTATGAGGCTCGGGAATAAAAGCATGTTTTTGCTGGTTTTGGTGCCCTATTGCTGGAAGTTTGGCTGTAAGATTTTCTTGCATGTAATACACTTGTACAATAAGCTTTAAGGGATCTTTTCAACTACTCTATAAACTACTCTATATTATTTTTCATATGAAAAATAATGCAGCTGGTTTCTTCTTTTTATTTTATGATCCACTTTTGGAAGGGACTGTCCAGAAGATGTTGGTTGTGCCTATGACTTTCAAGCTGCATGAATTAAGTTTAATCATCAGCATGTCGCTGGCCTTACCTCACTCATGTTTGTACTCATAGCAGAGTATGTGGTAATTTTAATGTGGGTCATAAGAGTAGGACTGGGAATGGCTTTCAGGAGTAACAAGAGAAAAACAACAGAGTAATATAGAGCAAAACAAACAAAACCAAACTGAAATTGATACAAAGCCCAGACAAAACTTAAAATAGTAGATGTTTTTGTTTGCAGTTTATAGCTATTAAGGGTGCTTGGGTGCCAGTCTTGAATGATGACTTCTTTCTGGAATCTAACTGTAATGAAGGGCAATATTGATGCTTTTTAAATATTTTATTAGCTCTTTCCAAGAGCTTCTGCTCCCATTAGCCCTTTCAGCTCTGAATTGGTCAGTTTGTAAAGTGATTCAAGAGAACATCTTGAGAGGGCGACAAACCCAGGACTCCCTACATGTGCTTCCTGCATGCACATAGCATTTGCAAACGGGCTGTGAAAGGTGACCCAGAGTATTTCCTATAAGCATAGGAGTCAAACTTCCAAGAGGTCTGCACCTATGCTGGAAAATTACAGAGTTCACAATTTATTGGTTTTTTATAAAGGTCGAATATCCCCAGTCTAAGGATCTCATGGGTACATTTCCAGCCCCATAGTTTCTAAAGGAATGCTGCTGTATTTTGTCAAAAGTTCTATTTCTTTTCAGCTGTACTTATTATATTGAAGGCAGGTCTTAAAATGGCTTTTTTTTCTTTTCAATACTGTGATTATTTTGTAGGCGTTTTTTTGTTTCTTTTTTATATTTAGTTAAAGGAAATGGCTTAGAGCGCTTCTCTTAGTGCTATGGTATTCCCAGAAGGATATCAGAAGGATACTTGGTGCCCTTGCGTGTTCTGTGGCAGCTGTGAGGATGGGTTCAGGTGCTCCTAATGTCCTATACTCTGCATCTCACAAAATAAACCACTGTGGATAGGACAGACTTCTGCAAAACATCTCTGGCTGTGTCTGTTTTTGGTTTTACCATACTTTTGGCCTTCATTCAAGAGAGATTTTCTTGAGAACTATTTTTTTTTGTAAAGGAATGTCATGTTCTCAGGTCTCAGGAAAGTCAGTGCATTAAGAGATTTTCTTAGTGGATATTTTGGGTAAGAATGTTGTAAGTATGAAGCAGAATATGCGTTAAACCCAAAATGAATTCAAAGCCCCGCTGGTATTTGGGAGATACCAGTCTAATGAAAAAAGCATTCAACGTTGCCTGTTTTTCATTCATTTTGCCTGTTTTAAAGAGATTGTATTTTGCTACGTTTTATTGTAGTGATTTTATTATTATTATTTATTTGTGTGTTTAAACATTTTATGGCAAGGTTTTCATTAGATGACTAACATCTTTCGGAGTTACTTCATGTGAATAATGAGTATTTGTAGTACAAGCTGTGTGGCTTACTGAGATTTTTTGACCAGCTTAATTTGAGCTTCTTACTGGCTGGCGTATACATAGTTGTTCTAAATCGAGCCAATTATGGCTTAATTTGATTTAGACATCAACTTCAATGAAACTGGCATGGAAGTCTCAGACTGGCACTCAGTGTTTTCAGAAGTTATTTTGGTTCGTTTGAGACACAGTGACCGTCAGTGTTGTCATCCGAGCTTGCAATAAATGGAAAACACTTTTGCAAGCACTGGTGAATCTCTCTATAGACTCATGTTAAGAAGTTATCCTATATATGTTTATCAGCTAAAATACCAGATTTTGTGTACTTCACTCTTTACAATTTCAGTACATTTTCTCCTGTTGACGGTTAGACATCTGTGAACAGTAACTTCACAAACTTGATGAACAGCTAAATAAATAAAAATGCATTGGATTTTTTTGTGTTGCTGTCTTTCTCTTGATTCTTTTGAATTATCCTGAAATTTGCCAGGGTAAAGAAAAGCTACTGTGTGTGTGCTGTTGGCCAGGCAAACACAGGCTGTTTTCATAGCTCAGTTAATGCACGTGCATTGTCCAAGAGTATCTGTGAGGGGTCTGGGACCCTTTCAATTTGGTTGTCTTTACATTTGCATTTTCAGAAGGTGCAACATCTGCAGGCAAGTGTTAACACCAGTTTCCTACAAACTGTCAGTAAATAGTCACTTTCCCTTTTTCTGTAAGGGAAAAAATGTGTTTGTGTTGATTATTTGAATAGCAGTCTTCCTTTTCGTTTTTGTACTCACAATATCCAGCCTGTCTTGTTATTCTTAAATGTTCTTCCAATTTGAAATTAATTCCATTATATAATCTCTCAAAAATAATTCTGCCGCAAACTTTTGTTACTGCTGGTGTTGCCAGTAGATACTTGGTCTCTATTAAGGCTGGCTTGTTTGTTTTTCTCTAGATACATTTCTACTTTTTCTGTCATCTTTTTGCATGGGCTCAGTTATTATTTGCAATTTGGAGGAGAGGTTGTGCTGCTTATTTCTCCATGCCAGTAACCTTTGACATCAAATTGGTGCTCTTCTATGTCCCCTCCCACGACATTCGCTGACCCTGGGCTTCTGTTGAAGTGAACAACAACTGTGGAGTGGTATTTTGGATGCTGAATCTGTAGTGAAGCGTCAGTGTAGGAATCTCACAGATGAAGAAGAGCTCCTTTTCTCTCAGTGTGCTAGTTTAGGCTCTTTGCTAACTAGAATCAAACAATTGAGAGTTAGTTCAGATTAGTCTTATCTCTACATTTATCTAGCTCTTATTTTCTTAAAGCAAAGTTAAGATAATGAAATCACCCTACAAGCGGTGTCTATTAATAACTTTATGGTGAGTGCTTGTGTTTGAGGGACAGGTGACAATCAAATATCTGTGACCAGCTCTGGAGTCCACTGGTGTTGCAGTCCCCGGGAGCTCTCATTAAATAATCCACATGCATTGCCACATGTGGAATGGCATGTTACTGTTTCTGATGATACCAGAGTTGCTGCTGAGGTATATGAAAGTATTTTAAATTTCTAGTAACTTTTCTCGCTTGCTGTGTGTAAGCATGTGGTTGATGAAATGCAGTTCAGAGCTGTGCTGTGCCTTGCACTGTGGAGCCAGCAGCCCATTCCCACTCTTTGTTACTCAAAGCTGAGCAGAGCAGCTGTAGTCTTGACTGGACTACCCCAAAATACCCGCTACATGCATTGTGGCAGTGCCATTCTGAACTGCTGGGTTTTGTCCCCTGCCACTAAGAGTCTTGATAAAACTAAGTATGCACTCCTTCTCTTGCCTTGTTTTTTTTTTGTCTTTAATTTTTCCCTGCTGCACATGAGTTGCGTGAAGGGGTAAGGTACAAGATTTCATTGAAAGCAAAGTTGAAGAGTACGTGGATTCTAACTTTGTGTGAAGCATCAAAATCAGTCTGGTTTTAATTGTAAATGATGCAGCTCTGCCTGTAAAGCTTATTGCGTGCTTACCTATTGCCACTTATTAAGGTGCTGATAGAGAAAGTTTCCTTTTTAAGAGGACATATAAACAGTGAAAGGGAGCACTGCAGCCTGTTTATTTTAGCGGGCGGCTGCTGAAGAGCCCAGGGAACAGCTCCGCGGTTAACCCTTCTCACACTCAATTGATCACACAAGCATACAGGGAGATCGGGCCAACAGGGCAAGCAAGGAGCTGCTGTCCTGGTCCAGCTGCTTCCAGACTGCCCTGTGTGCCATCTTCTGTGTGTTTTGTGGTCCGCAGGTGAAGTGCTGGGGAGAAATCGTGTTTGCAATCATTCTGCATAATTTTCTGTTTCTGAAAGCCACTGGGAAGCCAGGTAGCAAAAGTGACAGCGACCATTTCTATGCCACCTTGGTCCTCTCCACGGGGCTCAGAGCATCTGGGTCCAGAGGATGTGGTGGCACTGGTCCTCACTGTGAGGGGATTGTGCCATGTGTGTTCCCTTCCTGCTCTGTCTGTATTTGTGTTCTACTCTCAGACTCCCAAGACTTGAGGCTTGTGATGGCTGTATGTTTTAAGGAAAGGAGAGAAAGAAACATGTGAGGCACACTGTGATTACATTTTCTGTGTCTGTGCTGGGCATGTGATTTTCTAGTAGGTATATTAAAAACAAGCATAGTTTGTTAAAACAAAAGACTGAAAACTAACCTTTGAGTTTCTGCAGGAGAGGCAAGGAAGCTGTTGGTGGACAGAGGATTCAGTTGTCTGATATTGAGTTCATGTTTGGAATGTGAGGGAAAAAACATGCAGACTGTGCAGTCATCAGCTTTTATGTGAGAACAGAGTTCTTTGTGGATTTTTATTTGGCAGAGGCAGAAGATGAGATGTGTGTAGGTTGTTCTGGAAACTTGCTAAGATAATCTAATTGCTGCACCTTCTGGTGAGTGATTGGCATTTTCCAATATAATATCTTTTCCTTTGTAGAGTCACAGAACAATGAAAATGTAATGCGTGCCAATGTGCAGTTAGAGGGCAGAAGTATCGTGAAATTACTTTTTGTCCAATCATATAATAACCTTTGTTTTAGTAATGCTAGGTGTGTTTGAGATGATCCTATCAGCCATGGTTGCTTATGAATAGTTGTTGCTGTTTTTCCAGTGAACTGTGCACCTTTAATCTTCTAAACCGAGGAGGAGACTTTTTACTTTGATTTCTTGGCAATGTGTCTGTGTGCGCTGGATAAAGTATGTAGCAACAGATGGATAAAATCCAGAGCTGTTGAACTAATTTTGCTCTGGTCACATTGCAAACCACTTCCCTGTTGGTGCTGTATTTCTGGATGGAGGACTATAATTTTTCACTGACGGGGAGTAAGGCTCAGTCCACCCAAGATAAACAAGCATACCACTGTTACTTAATAAACTTAAAATGTGTGGTGTGAAACCTCCTGCCTTTTTATTCTTGTGTTATCTGGAATGTAGTAAAAAGGGAGAGATTCCTTGCTTGTTCCAGGCCGTTACTGAGAGGAACATTGAGTAATGGCACTAACGGGGTGCCTGCCTTAATAAATTCTTTCAGGGTAAGTGACACTTGATTCTGTGACAACACTGGCATCGGCTGTTAACACGAGTGACATGTTCATTGCCTTGAAACTGTGACCCAAGTTTCCTTTTTGGGAAAGAAAAAACCCATACACCCCTTCAAAGACTAGGGCAGTTGCTTTGTTTGTCTTTTAAAATCTCTGTTTCTGCCTTTTTGCTTGGTCAGTGTTTAGAACCATTAAAAAAGTAAACGTGACATGAGGACCGAGATCCTGCAGCTAGAGCTCCTCTATAATTACATATTCGGCCACAACAGTACAAAGGAAAATGAGAGTCCCTTTTTCTTTATGTACCACATTTCAGTTTTCCCTTAGGTTTAAATTGGCATTTTGGACTATGTTCACTGGAGCCACTGAAGAGCTTATCAGGAAAAGAAGGAAACAGAGGGAGGGAAAGAAAGATAGATTTCCAAATGACAACCTTTTGAATAGTCCAAGTTCAATCCCTAAAACAAAAAGTGGAATCTTTTTTTTTCTAAATAATGTGCTCTACAGTCTCACCTCTCATCTTGAGAAACATGAAAGAGCAAGTAAAAGAGATGACCCAAATCACAGAGTTCCTTTGAAAGAAGAAATTCAGCTGTTTTGAACACTTACAATCAAAGGAAGTGGTTTCCCTAATTACATGAACTATGTGAAATCTCTCAGAATAGCTCTTCCACCCCAGGATTCCTTGCACTTTAGAAGTTTGCATAAAAGCTCACATGGAGAATCAGATGCAAAGTGTTTGATTCAAATTTTATTAGACAGAAGTGAGCATACGTTCATATCTCTGGGTTTGACGGCTGGTTGGGTTTGGACCACAATCCTGGTTTTGATGGATTTCAGTCCCACACTTTAAAATCTTTCACTCTTCAGGTTCTCTGGTGAGATGCCCCTTTCAAGAGAAAAGTGGAAATGAAAAAATGGAGAAGGGATAGAGGGGTGCTTTTGTGAGCTTTCGGTTGAGGTTTCTTCACCCTGATTAGGCTATTCATTGTTGCAAAAATCCATCCCTGTATACAGCTTTTAAAAGAATGAAGAATTCCCTCAGAATTTAAAGAAGCCATCCATCTTAAAATACATATTTTGAAGAACTGGAATCTGAACTATACAATTTCAGTATACTTCTGGTATCACCATTTACTTCAACCTGTCAAAATGCTGAATTCAGTACGGCCTTACAGCAAAAAATGGATCTGTTCAGAAGGCTGTTACACCTTCTATTTTCTTTTTGTACACACAAAATGATAAAGGTACATTAGTCTGAACTAAATAGTGGTTACATACAGAAACATGCAGGATACTTCTAAAGGCTTAGCATCTGTTCATCAAGATTTCCTTTTCAGAAGAACGGTTTTGGTTTTTTGGTGGTTTGGCAGTAATGGGAACAAAGCGTATCATTAATGAAGATCTTGAAGCAATATCACGGTAATTTTAAAATATAAGCTAAAGTTAGATGCACCATTTACCCAACCGAAATGCTTAGTTGTATTAAAACTCCAAATTTTGCCAAATAGGAGTGCATTTTTATTTCTTTCCCCCCCCCCAGGAAATGTCTTCACTTTCCTAACAGGTTTATTACCTACTGACATAGTTAGATTTTAATGAAAGTTATGAGATTTAATCAGAAAACTGTTGATCCTCTAAATGCCAGGGATAGGTATCTAATCTTTATCCATTTAAGACAGAAAGTGTTGCTTCCTTGCCAAACAGCCCCTGAAACTGATAACACAAGGCAGTTCCTGAAGACCCGATATTAAAATTCACTCACTAGTGACTGCATAAGTTATATTTTCCAGGTTTGTAGTAATACCATCATACTTGCTCTTTACAGCAGTAATTTCCAAATGGTCTTCTATTTTCCCCTCAGAGTCAACTACGGGAATTTTACCCAGATTTGATAAAGACAAAGATAGTTGATGAGACTGTCTGAAGGGAGGCCTCACAGCCCTCTAAATTGCAACAATTCAAACACAAGGGGAAAAGTCAGAGGATTCTGAGTGCCTTCTGGGTGCACAGGATCAGCCAAACCCTCTTTATGGTAACACTTCAACTGATAGCAAGATGTCACTGACTGTTTGAAGAGGAGATGTTTCCTTGTGTTTTTTTTTCCTACCCAGACAGCATCTTTTCTGTAAGAAGTAAGCATCCTGAGCTCTAATTCTTACTTTTCTGTGCAGAAGAGAGAACTATTCGTGGAATCAGGGACGCATGTCCTAGAAGTGAACACCAGAGCAGTTGTGCTGCCAGTACAGTGCGCAGCATGTTTGCAGCACGTACTGCAAAGGTGAAGAAATTCTTGTAGCTGTACAGCACTCTGGCAGGCTGACGGTGCGGTCAAAAGAGCTCTGCCTGTGCCATCTGGAGAGCCGTGTCTTGTGATCAGCTTTGCTGAAGCATGGTTTTCTTGGTTGAAGAAGAATCTTTAAGGTTTTAAATGTTGTCTGTCTTGAAAGGGGCGTGGAGAATTGCACATGCTCATGTTCTTCCTTGCTGGGGGGTTGATTTCCCTCCACTTGTAAATTAAAGCAGTCCTCAGAGGAGGAGTTATTTACCTCTGGTACTGGAAAGTGGGAAGCAGTGGTATGTGCGATGCTTTTATTATTCTACCCCAGAAGACATGCTCCAGGTTTGAATGAGCTCTTTATCAGTGAAGCAGCACATAGCTCCTGAACCCTGGACCTGTAGTCCTTGTGGTACTCCAAGCGGAAACAAAACAGCAAGCATGTGGGGACAGATGAAGGAAATGTCACACAGTGAGAGCTGTCTGACTGAACCAGAGGAGGGACAGTTTTTTTGGAGATGCAGGTTGATTTTGCTGCATTTGTTTACATGGCTGCAGCATGTTGCGTCCTCCTCGGCTTTTCAGGTACAGCCCATGTGAGAGAGGGGTTTCATTATTACAATGCACACTGTGACCCTGGTCCTGAAGTTCCCATGGGTTCATGAAATACCACATTGCAGCTTCCTTTTTACTGTTTCATTTGTTAGAAGACCTCAGAAAGCCCAGGGCAGAATGGCAGAGGAAGTAGTGTAAGTGAAATGTTTTGTAACCACAAAACAGATTATCTGAATTTTCTCACTGGCTTTTTAAATATTCTTATTTCCCATTGGGTATGTATGCATCATTTATTTCTGATTTCTGGATTTTTTTCTAATAAAACGATGAAAGATGAAATTCAAATGAAGTCTGGAGGAGCAGATTACTGGAAGTAGAAACAAATGGAGAAAAGGCAAAGCTGACTGCAGGATGTTCTTTCCCATTGCATGTTTAAACCCAGAATATACTGTGGTTACCTAGTGGAGTATTACTGCAGTACTGTTATTTTTGTGTTATGGACTGTTTGTCTATGCAAGTTAAAACAGTTCTCAAAAACATTTGGTACACCCATAGTGTCAGAGAGTGAAAAGTAATGGCAGATGTGATGCTGTGATTCTTCTTAAGATTTCCTTTCTCTTAAGAGGAAATTCATCTGGTTTGCATGCATTCTCATTCATCAAGCCATCACAAAGGTACTGGCACTGGACTTGGGCTTCATGTTTGGAATACACTAAGTTGTGTAATTTCACTGCACCTTGTACATCTGCTGCATATAAAACTTAGAGCCACTGCCTACACAGGATACAGGATCACTCTGTAAATAGTAATTGTCACTCTTCTAGGTAGAATATTTTAGATTTTCGGTTTCTGCAGAGTTCAAAGATACTAGTATTTAGGTTACATTTTTTAAAACTATTTTGAAACTTGTAGTAACATAGAAATGCAAATTAAAAAAAAAACAGACAAACAAGAAATAAAGGTTTATTTTCTGAAAACAAATTTTGTATAACAAAGAATAGAAATGGAATGGTTTTTAATGACATGTCTTTGTAAATAGGTGGCTATGACAAAGTCTAGATAAGATAAGGAATGAATCAAAGAGAAGGGAAAAACTTAACCTACGTGAGAAATACAACAGTGTTGTTAAAAATGTGCTTTTATGATATTAAGCCGATTTATAAATATTGCCAGTTTTTCCTTACAGTGTTTATTTTGGGCATTGTTCTGTTTGAATATTTTTAGTCTTAATGGCAAAATATTGAAATTTCATGAAAGCAGCATGAAGTAAAATAAAAATGAATCTACTTTACATAATGCTGAGAGCTTCAGATTTCAGGATTTTTGTCTTGGCTTTTTTTTTTTTTTTTTGGTCTGTCACTACCAAGTAGGGGTAGCATTTGAGCTAAGTTTCTAAGTAAAATGTAATTTTCAAATTTTCAATCTTATATAAAGAAGAGTGACTTTTCTGGAAAGCACTTGAAGAATTTTTCCTGAAGCCTTCATTTTGTGGGGAATGGTGTCTGGGTGCAGGCATAGCTGGAGAGCTGCAGAGAGGGCTGTGGCTCTGGCTGTTGCTTGCTGGGAAGGCACTGACTGAAGGGCAGTGATGCTCACTGGAGAAGGAGCGAGTGATGTTTTTGTGGAGTTTGGTGTTGTGTCCCCCCAGAAGCTGTTCTTAATCTAAGCAAGGTGAAAGGGAGATAGCTCTGTCTGTAACCTGAGGTGGGATGCTTACTGCTTAAGTAGAGGAAAACACTTGGGAAGTCACAGAGACTGTTTGTTCCTCTGAACTTGGGAGGAAAGTTGATTTGTTGTTCTTATGTGATAAAACCGAAACTGGAAGCAGAGTCACAGGGAAGACTTATATATGAGAAATTTGTACAGTTGCAGATAAAACTGCTGATGTGTGTTATTCCAATAATGCATTAAAGGAATGTACAGCAGTCAGAGGTCCAGATTATAAAGGAGGCTTGTTCTCTTGAGATACTGTGAACTTGTGCTGTGACGTAAGTAAATGTGTCATGAGCAACGCATCTTGTCTGTGAAGGAGCTTCTGATGCTTTGTCTGAAACTGGAGACTACTTTCTCTTTTTCATTTTGTGTCAGCTGGTCACTGCTAGAATTTCTGTGCTGGAAGTTTTGTGTCTTCAAAGTAGGTGGTCCCTCGGTAGGGTGTGATTCTTTGGTTTTCTGTAGTCTCTGAGGGGATATAGTTTTTGAGTGATAACTGGGGGGGTGCTTTCTACAAAGCTCTCTGCCCCTTTGGAAAGCAAAACCTCACATGGCTCCCCAGCAATTGCTGTTAAAACGTAATGGGAAAGTATCATATATTCTCTGTTCTCATTAATGTGAGCTCAGCCTGTCCTGTTTGGGAAACTTGTCTGGAATTTTAACAGTCACTAGGGTTCTAGAAAGCTGGGATTGTTTAATCTGGAGGAGGCTCAGTGGAGACCTCATGACTCTCTACAACTCCCTTAAATGAGGCTGTGGCGAGGTGAGTGTCTGCTTCTTTTCCCGAGCAACAGTGATAGGACGAGAGGGAATGGCCTTAAGTTACACCAGGGAGGCTTCGGTTCTGATGTGAAGAATTTCTTCTCAGAAAAACTGGCGAGGTATTGGAATAGGCTGCCTAGAGAGGCAGTGGAGACATTATCCCTGGAGGTGTTTAAGGAAAGGACAGATGTGTAGTACTTAGGAACACGGTTTAGCAGGCAGTGTTGGTGCTAGGGGGATGATTGGACTTAGATTATCTTACAGGTCTTTTCCAACCTTTATGATTCAGTGAGTCTAAGCACTGTTGCTATCTAACTACAGTAGGTTGGCCTTAAATAACTCTAAGGCAGGAGTAAAGTGAGTGCTTATTAAGAGCTTGACATTGTTTTTCTTGGTCAAAATACAATTTTTGAAATTGTTTGAGAAAATTCTTGAGTGTAAATACAACTGGTTCAGAAGAGTTGAGCAGGATCCATGACTACAGCTGCTGCAATCTTTGTTGTAGTCCTAGTGCTAGCTATGCAGCAGATGCTGTGTGGAGATCAGACTTGCTCTTTTAAACTGTCTCATCCAGATCGCTTACTAATACTCTGTAATCTCAGGCTGAAAATCAGTGCTCTAGTTAGATAAATATGGACTTTATCCAGACATCTCTTTGATACTATCTTCTCTTCTGATGCTTCTAAGCACTGCCAGAATTTCCTTGAGAGGGGCTTGGTTCTGCCCATCACTGTTGTACCAGAACATTTTCCCACAAGGCTTGTATAAGATTTGTAGTGACTTTGATCTTGTAAATAATTTCTGCTGATATTTTTTCATTTGTTGAGTCTGAAAAGCTTATGTTGCATATTAGCCATGATAACCATGATATTTCTGGCTGAGGAAGGAGAGTTGAGATGAAGTGAGCAGGAGGCCAGAAAGTTTTTGTATTTCATTATTCCTTAGTATGTTAGAAATGTTATGGAGTTTGTTGCAGGCTTACGTTCAGAATGTTTGAGAGTAAATGCCAAAATTTCCTGACATTGGGAAACTACTGGAAAGCAAGTGCTCTATGGGAGCTCAGGTATTTCAGAGGCACCATTGAGTCCGCTAATTGATTACTTCTACTCAATTGCCAGTGTTGTGTTGCAGTTGGAGACAGCTTCTTACTGTAAATTGGCCTGAATGAAATATTTATACTCATTTCTAAACTTTTAGACCACTACAGATACATTGTTTATGAAGGTTCTAAGGACTGTGAATTACTGTGAAAACTACTCTTGCTCCCGGCAGGTCTTTATCAGGTGCCTTAATAGTACTGAATGCTGATGCTACTCAAACTGTGTGCCGTTCCTGTGGGCTGTGTCTGGGCATAATGAATTTTTAGTTGAAATCTATGTGGAAATTAGTTGTTTGCTCATGATCTCTGTGCTATTTTTGTAAATTGCAGGGTAGCTGTACCTCAGAATGCAGTTTTCAAGCTTATTAAGCCTTTTGTAAGGATATCCTGCAGACAGTGCACTTGCTTAATTTTATCTTAAATGCTGCAGCTTTTGTCTCTTCTCTGACTGATAGCAGAGTTTTTAACCCTTGTCACAAAGAAGACTAACAGTGTGATTCTGTGATTCCTTGGTAACTGCTGGATGGGCTCTGTGAGTGTGCTGTACTTGGCTGCTGTATGGCAGTGGCAGCACCAAGCTGGTTAGCTTCATCAGAGTCCCTTGTACTGCATAAGGCAGAGGGTCTGCTGCCATGTTGCTAGGAAAAAGATCTCCCTGTGATTTTGGGAGGGCTCAACCTGCTTTCCATACACTGAACAAACCTTTATTTTATATATTAGTTTGAAGGACATGTTCCACATTTACTCGGTAGTATTTCTAATGTTGTAATATTCGAATTATCCTTGAAACTGCCGAATTTAATGCAAATAAACTGCAAAGGTTTGTGTAAAAAGTTACAGGAGACTATAAAACTCAGTTTTCTTTTTGAGAGGCTCGTATACATTTTCTAATACACGGTAGAAATGAAATGTTTTAAAATAAATTACATAAGATTATGTGAGCCTGGAATACCACATAATAAATTTATGTCCACATCATTTCAGCGCATTATGCTATGACAGTTTAACAGACTTGGTAATGTGCTTTTTCTTTTTTTCCCCCTCTGAGGCTGCAACCTCAAAGTCAGGGCAAGCTATATTAAATTAAGTATCTGTTTCTGCCTCACTATTTAAAAAAAAAAAAAAAAGAGAATAAAAATTGTGTGATGATAAAACAGATATACTATAAGATGAGTATTACTTTCCTTTATATTTCTACTTCTAGTTCTGGGACTTGTAACAGTGTAGGACATGATTTTGGATGCAAATTTGAGGCTTTCAAACATTCGCTCAGTCAAAATGCTTTTAAATATGTGTTTTGTATGTCATAATAGATGTACTTAGGAGAATGTAATTCTGCTGTTGATAACATTGCTGGTGGTATCGCTCTGAGAACATAATTTTATCCTTGTTTTCTATGATTTACAAAAGAATATCTCAGCAGCACTGCATATATGACTTTCTTCTAAGAACAAATGCTGATAGAATTTAAACTTCTTGTTAATAAGCTGTAGGAAATAGCTTTTAACTGGGATAAGTGATCCTACAAATGAACATGAAAAGATCCCCAGCCTCACACAGCTGTAATACATGAGAATTGCTTTAAGTAATGAGAGTGCTTTTCGAAACGGGATAACTCTGTTCAGTTGGGAGAACGCCCACACTCATCAGAACATGTGATGACTTTTATTTGCACTTAGAAGATCTCACTGAGGATTCTTTGACTCTGCCATGTTGATGTAATTTTCCTCTTGCTCTCTTGTTATCAGTGACAGTTTAATAGGTCTAACAAAATTTCCCTAGATGGGATTATGAGTGTATTTTGCTTATTAAGAACATTCTTCTTGGGGGGGTCCTAAAGTGCAAAACTTTCATATTTGTTTCTTAGAAAAGTTTATGAGATAGCAGTCTAAACTGTAGGCAAATTCATAAATGTGTAGCTTGTATCTACTTGGATTTTCTACTTAGTGTTCAAAACTGTAGTAATTGCATAATATCCCTACTGTGTGATTCTTCTTAAGAATTTCGTATTTCTGAAATTCTTCAGGTATCCCTTTATTAATTTCTTATTTTGACTTGAAAATTTGTTTCCAGTAATAGATAGCTGTCCAAGACTGTGGCATGATAATTATCCAAAATAGTTAAGCTACACAAACTCTGTATGTATCCTGCTCATTAAGATTTGTATTAAGTTTAGCTTTTTAGAAAGAACAGAAAGAATGAGGTAATAAAAATTATTACTTGGCTCCTGGCAAAAGTATTCCCATGTGATTGTATAATGTATGTGTCAAAGCATGTAAAACTTAAACATTGTGTGGAAAAGTATTCTTTTTTTGGCTGGATGATTTGTCAGCATTGCATAAAAGAAATTGGAAGCCTGTAGGATTATAAGATGCATGTTTTATTTGTATTTTGTATTTGAACTGTAGCATTAGATGCTGATTGTCTTAGTATTGTGCATGTAAAACAAATTTGGGCTCCTTTATGTAGAGAAATGAGTGTCATGATCACTCCTTCTCCATCATTTCAATAACTTTTGAGTTGATTTACTCTCTCATTGTCAACTGTTTTTTAACAAAGGACTGAGTAATGCTTTGTTCTCACCTTGCTTACGAAAACAAAAGCTTTCACAGAGGAAAGAGGGGATCCTCTTCCACCTAAGAGGTAAACAGTCTTGTAAGGAACAGCTTCACGTACTATATACATCAGTCATTTCACAGAAATGCATTCCTGAGGTACTGGGAAGTTGCAATTCTAATGTGCACTGAATGAATGTATCTTTCATTAGAGATCTGTAAATAAATGTTTAGGATTAATTTGTGCTAGCATTCTTTTTTAAAAATTTGATTGTCAGTAAATAGAACGATTTTAATGAAGCATCATCTCTTCTAGATGCCCTTTTATTAGACTGTAAAGACATGAGAGTAGCTATATTGCAAATCTCCCAAGAACATGACAGAGGTCAAAGCCTTTAAACTGCTAAAGACTTAAAAAATGTTCTCAGAGCTGCCTTAAGTGTGTCTAAATACCTTCTTAATAAATGTGACAAACATTTATTTGGAAAAGTAAATAACCAAACTATTGCTCAATGTAATAATAAATATTAGAAGGCTCTTAAGGATTGTTGTATTAATCAGATTCCTTGAGTGGCTAACCATTTCTAACCCTGTAATTTTGCAGAGAATGATGGTGCCTCTTACTGTGCAATTAACTGATTTATTAGCAGCAGAGCTGGTTGGCGGCTGGCTACCCTGATGGTCCCGCATTTATTTATCATGTTAATCCTAAACCACAGTGCTTGGACCAGGGTGGAAGGCAGGCAGTACTTAGTCCTCTCCAGCCAGCCACTCTGCAGGTACCCGGCAGAAACAGTAATTAAGTTGCTGTGGGACCAGTTTGTCCAGACTTGAACAAAAAAAGTCTTTTGATGCTGAGAAAACACTGTTGACAGATGTTCTTTTGCAGATCAAGCTGTGCTGGTGGAATGGGTTCCTAGCCCAAGTTTTCAATCAATTGTCTTGACTAAAAGTGCGAGTTAAACAACTTCCTAGCCTACTTTCAGGACAAAGCAGAGTAACTCCAGCAGAGAGAGAAGTTTGGTCTTTGCTAACTTCAGCTGAATCAGGACCAGGAACTCTGACGAGAGCAGCTGGTGCAAGGAGCTGCAGGCGACAACACAGCTGTATGCAGAGTGCCTTGGTCTGCATCCTCTCACACATGGCTGCAATTAAAGATCTGACGATATGGCCTTTTCTGCATTCCGGGGTAGTGCCAAATCAGCACTGGATGGCCATTGCCTGCACCTGCAGTCAGCACGACCTTGGAGATGCTGTCAGAGCTGAGCTGTGTGCTGCTCCTTCTGCCCTTGTCAGCATTGTAGTTTTACCTGCAGAAAACATTGAAGTTGCAAGTGTTTCTGCATAGCTATTTGTACTAACAACGTGAGAGCAGTGCTAGCAGGTCTCGAGGCAGCTGTAGTGGCATGTCAGCTGTAGATGAGGTAATTGACACTTTCACATACGTCAATAAGCAGAGATTTAACAGGCATAAAAATAAATTATCCGTTAAGCACTACAGTGTGTAATCCAGACTGGTTCATAGGACACAATTAGTTTGTACACTTAGAGTTTATCTTAATTCATACTTATACTGTAGGTTTTCGTGAATATCTGGTGGGTTTGATTTACAGTAATACTACAGGAGCCAGTAAGTGAGTATTCAGTCAGAATGTTTTTGATGTCTTTTGTTCTGACCTTGACTTTCTCTTGATAGTGGTTGAATTTTATAAATAGTGGATTAGGTTTGTTTAGACCCTTGAATACATATGCCTTTGAGAAATGGCATCAAGTTTGTCATAAGGGAAGTCTGTCAGCAGCATTCAGGAGAAGCATATAATTTTACCTGTACTTGTGGTGTAAATACAAGGCAGGTAGTTTTAGCATGGTTTGTTGATCAGTACCAGATTGTGACTAAGTTTATCATGAGACTAAGAACAATATTCAGCTCCGTTGCAATCAGCTTGTATGCTTAAAGAAATCTGAGAAGTTTGCATTGGCATATTTAGGTTCTACTTTTCCTTCAGCTGAGCCTCCTGTAGTTCTATTTCAATCCAACATTTAAAGAAATTAAATTCTTTCACACCAAAAAGTAATATAACGAAGTAACTAGAAACTTGCTACTTGTCATCAGGGTGGCTTTAGGAAGGAATTTGTTGCTCACTTGTATAAGATAGATAGCAGCTTTACCAAAGGAAGTGAGCACGTGATATCCAAGCCAGTGAGAGCCCCATTCTTAAATGGCCTCTGGAGAGATATATGCTTGGCAGGATTTTATTCCAAACATCTAGGCATTTAGGATTTAAGTATGAGTCTGATGCTTAAAGGTGATTCCAGATATTCTTCTAAGTGCCTTTGAAACACCAGTCTTTAACCAGTACTTTGTAATTTGCTATGTGAAGGTTACAGTCTTTCACTGAAATATGCTACTTTCTCAAAAAGTACAAAAGCTTCAAAGATGTGGATTGACTTGCATCTGGTTCTCACTGCAAGGAGAAAGCGTCCTTAAATTGCCTAATACATTTCACAGCTGATCTACAGCAACTGAAAAGAACAGAACATGAAAGGGATAGCCTAGAATGATTAGAAGTGTTTAGAAAGGATTTATTTTAAAAGTAACGGTCCTTAGGAAAAGTTGGCAATTTTTCTTCCTATGATTCTTAATTTGAGATATCTGTGTGCAATTAGTAGGTGCTTTTCCTCATGCTTAGATGGAAGCTTGCTTTGGCATCTGTTAAATCCCAGTTTAGAATCTGGACATCATTTTTAATATGATTATAATAGCTGCAGTCGACACAACATTTCTTCAAACTCCTAGAATGTGACCTTAGTGTGCAATACACTGTAAATAAAATAATCTTTGAAAATAGTTCTTTCGGAATCTTCAAGGAATAAGAGCAGTGCAAGCCCCTCCTGTTGCCCTGTGGCTCCAGTGAGGCCTTTGGAAGCCCAGCAGCCCATCCAGGCAATCTGTGCCCAGGGGGTCTGGTACCTCGTTGCATGTGCTCGTCGTGTGGCGGTGCAATCCTTCTCCAAAAGATTTGTCTGGTGCTGCTTCTAAATGCATAATGCTGCAGGAATGTTACAGGTGGGGCCAGTCATTTGATTTTCTAACAGCCTATTTTGGTAGCAGGTGGTGTGCACAGTGTATTGAATTCATGGATTTTATGTACTATACAAGAAGATAGTTTTAATCTATTCTTGTTAATAATCTATTCTTGTTAACCCACATATTCAAGAAAATACAGCATAAATAGCTTGTCCAAGGGTGTGCCTGTCTTATAGCAGTATTTGGGTAGATAGTCAAGGAGTACTGGGTCTTCTGATTATCTAGTGGGAATGCTGGTAGGAATTGGAGGACATTCCTCAGTTTAGTATTTCTTGAAGTAAATTTAAGCATAATACAAAAGTTTTTGAAGCACAGAGGCCTTGGGTCTGCTAGCATGTGGAGATGGAGTTTTGAATGAGTAGGCTGTCATCTCCATTCCAGCGGATGCTACCAAAGAGATTGGAGGGCACAGCTGGTAAAATAGGCATTGCCACTGCTGCAGAGGTCAGCTGTCCAGGAAGGCTGGTGGGAGGCAGCTTGGAGGGCAGAGCTGTCAGCTGCCCTGGCTGGCCCTACAGATCCTCAGTCACATCCTGCCACTGCCTGTGGGAGTGTTCATCTGCAAGTGAGGCTTCCCACGTTTGCTTAGACAGCTGCCAGTTCTGTTCTTTTGTTGCCTTGTGGATGAGTTGTGTCCTATGGCCTAGTACAGTATGATTTGCTGAAAAACACCATCTGTTTTGAAAATGATTTTTCTGATACTGTGAGAGATCTCTTGTTTCATAGTAGCACCATTTCACTAGCTTGCAGAAGAGCTGGTGCAACCCAAGTTCAAAGCTATAGTTTGAGATTTAAATGAGTATGCATAAATGTTCATGCATTAGCTGGAGGTATGAATTCAAAATTGTTGAAGTTACTCAGAAGAGGCTTTAAACAGCAATTTGAAACAACAGTTAAAAATATTTGAACCATTTGAAGCTTGTATCTGTAGTCGTTTACTTACCCATGTATCACTGTTCCACCTATAAAACATAGGTAAAAAATTATGTTGTTTTGCAGTGTCTTTACATTTATTACAGTAGCACTAGCTACTTTAACATACTTTGCTGCAGCAAAGCTGTTAGTCTTTCTGTTTTCAACAAATCTACACGAAGTGAAAGCCACAAAGTAGCGTAATTGGCAGCTCTCTATGCAGATTTGCAAAGACTCACCTGCAGATAAACAGCAACACTCTTACAGTCAGTCAAGGGGATCTGAGAAGGGCTCTGGCAGAAGGGATACTTGCTAAGTTCAGAGTAACTGACAGTAATGTTTTCCTTCTTAAATGCGTGACTGGTTTGAAGTTAGCATACTCTTGACCTATTAGTCTGTAAGTAATGCTCCAGCTTTGGAGATTCTGTGATTATCTCCATTTGTGCAATACACGCTTTGGTTTTAAAATGTGTTTGCAAAATCTTTTGAGTGTTTATTTTAATATACTATGAAAGCAAAACCACTGTAAGATCTCAAAGATCTCAAATAATATCCGTTAGTTTCCCTCATAAAGCCAGGTGGTAGACTATGTGATTTAATTGCTGTGGATACATTTTCAGTCTCCTTCGGTCTTTATCAAACCTAAAAACATTTTTCAAGTGGAATTCAAAGATTCTGTATATTTATCCAGAATTTCTAAACATCTTCTAATCATCAGAGTCTGCACTGAAAAACAGTTTCAACTGCACTGCTGGCTATTTGGCAATCTCAAGCATGCTTGCTGTGCCTGTTTGATTAGACCTGCAATGCATGCGTAGCAAACTCCATGTCTCCAGTAAACATCAGATTGAGCTGTATGGTGCACAGTATGCTTTCAACTGCCTGGAGCTCTGGGCTCACTGATCTCACAGTGCTCTGTACACAAACACAATTTTTGGGTTAAACTTCTACAACCCTGCCAAATATTGCAGATCTGTCTTTGAACTGCATTTTCTAGGGCCTTCAGATTTTTACAGACACCTAGCATTTACATCTGTGCCTTGATTGTGAAGGAATAGTATGATCTTTTTTTCTGAACATTCTAAGCATTCATCTACCAAACTTGCACATGAGGTTTCTAAGTACCAGCTGTTTGTGGGTAGTCTTTCCTAGATGTGTGTATGTATGTGCGTACGTATATATGTTAAATATTTGTGTATTTCCATTGGAGTCTAAAATACTACAGTAAAGGCACCATTCTTAATTGTCTGCCTTTTTTGTTTTCAACAGGCAGAAATACTCAGTGTGCTCAGTCACAAAAACATCATTCAGTTCTATGGAGCTGTCATCGAACCTCCGAATTATGGCATAGTTACAGGTAAGGATTCTTGTTTGATTTTTCATTATGACTCTGTAAAACTCTGGTCTTACGAGTACACCCAATTTCAGTATTCTGCTGGCCTTGAAAGAGGTAACAACATTTGATGCTACGGTTCTGTTTATTGGATGGCATCAGATGCAGAATAGATGCAGTTGCCAGAACAAGGCACCCTCTACCTCAAAGATAACAAATTGGGTATAGCTGTAATCTTTCATCTGCTGGGCATATATGAAGATATCCAGAACCTGTTTTTTATGTGTGTAGGTATCTCCAAACTGTAGGCAATATCTTCTGCTTGTCAGCCTTTGCAAGTGCTGTCCTAGCCAAGGTTCCATTTTGGTGTAAGCTATCTTCAGGGGCATCTGCTGGAGGGGATCCACACCAGATTGTGTGCTGGAAAAAACACAGCTTCTAATCAGCTGTAGAAATTCCTCCAGTGGTGCACAAAACCTGTGGAAATTCTCTTACTTCTGCCTGTCTCTTAGACCTAATGTCAACACCACAGATGGCAGTATAATCCTGTGGTAGCACTTCTGAGATGCACAACTGCTTCACTGCCTATTGGATGTGGCGGTTTTGAAACCAGTACCACCAGTACTCCAGAGATGATCTTAGTCTATACTGCTCAGAGATTAGACTGCTGATATCATATCAGACAGGAAACTAAGTATCTTCTTTATGTAAAAAAAATCATAATAAATCACGTAATATAGCTATAATTTCTAATACAAAGGTAATAAGTGCAAACTAGAGAGCAGACTAACAAAACAAATGTGTGATCACCAGATCATCCAGAATGATGTCTGGATCAGAAAGTCCTCAGTTGCTCTTACAGAAGGTCAGTGTTTGGAGAAGGTCATCTGACATGCTTGCTGATCACTGGACAGAGAACAGCTGAAATAGTTCATTATGTCATTGGGAATGGGGACCATCTGTGTGAAGGAGACTATTCTGTAGTCCTACCTCTTTGTTACTGGAAGAGCTCTGAATCTATTCTGGTTAAAGAAAAAAAAAAGCATTCTGATTTTAAACTGCATTGGCTTCTCCCAGCAACTTCCAGACTTGAGTTCCTCGGGCTGAAAGTGAAGTAAGGCTTGATTTCTCCAGCTGTTTTCAAGTGAGAGAATGGCTGCTTAGAAAAATGCTAATTGTGCTTGACATATCTTTGAGAGAGGTTTTTACTCCTTGATCTTCTGGGTAGTTTTCAGTGCAGCAGTCTTAATCCTGTGGTTTATTCAGAGATCCATATCTTGCCAGGGAAAAACCCAAATGAGAAAAAAAGCTCAAGAACCTAATGATTCTTCAGAATAATGGAGATGAGGGCATTCAGCCAAGCATGTACTGAGTATTGGCTGTACATAACATCTTATGTGGGATTGTCAGAGAGTTCGCTGGGACTGCTCTGTCCAAATGAGAAAAGCTACATCTGCAGTCAAAACATGTATGGGAATGTATGTAGGTCACTCCAAAAGTAATTCTTCCTATTTATTTCCATGGAAACCACTACAACAGATAGAAAGAGCACAATAGCACTAATTGATGGAGTAAATTCTCAAATACAAAACACTATTTTTCAATACTGTCATCATCGCTAGCTATGCATTTTTGCCTGCAATGAACAAGAGCCTGTATGCCACGCTTGTAAAATCTGTGTGACTGTCTGGAACATACCTTCTCTGTCACCACTGCTGAAATGTATCACTCACTGCCTCACTGTGCTCACATCCACCATTTGGTCTCTATAAAAGTTCAGCAAGCGTCTATGAATGTCAGTGGGTGCCGCTTTTTCCGCATAGAGGAATTCGTTAACAAACCATTGCTCCATACGCCCTTCCATGTCAAAGGCCATTTTGTCAAATTGCTCCTCTGCTGCCATCTACCACATGGCAACACAACATAATGGAATATTGGCAGGAAAGTTCAACCTCTACCACCAACGTCTGCCTCTGACGTTGAGGGCCAACATAGTTAAAACATTTCTGGAGCAGCTTTTGTATCAGTGTTACAACTGGTTGTTGAGCCCATTGAGCTGCTATTGTGAATCACATTGTTTTAGATGTTGCAGACTGCAAACAGCAGTCTCAGTGTGTAGCTTTCAAGTCTAGGTTTTGATCGCTGCTGCTGCCTACTAAAAGATTTTTAGTGCAAATGTGTCCCATCTGTGCAGATGTATACGATGTATCCTGGTCAGTGGTAGAGTGAGTCCAATTCTGCATTCACAACATAACTTTCTAAAGCAAATACCTCTTTTCTATCACTGAAAGAAATTACCATGACAATGTAATTTCCAAATCAATAATTTCATGGTAGAATCCTGTGGCACAATATATACTAGGAGAAATACTGAAGAATCAAGCTATATCGCTTGAAGATTTCTTGCCTCTGTTCATACAGAGCAGCAAAGGGCTTGGGGATCTCAGTTATCCCTGACTCTGGTGGATCGAATTATGCATTGTAAAGGCATGCAAAGCATGCAGGCAGACTATTCCTGAAGAATCCATTTATAAGACACATGATGACTTCATGGGTAAAAAAAGCTGATGTTTTAATTGAGGAAATGTGCAGGTCAGCATCTTAGTCCTCTTTCAGTGACATCAGAAATAACATGCCTGTCTTCTGCAGAGCCTCCTTGCAGCAGGAGGTCCTGCAGCAATGAACCAAAACTAACTTGCAACTAGAGCGTTTACTTTCAAGGGACTTTGTATTTACTCCCTCATTCCTTTCATTTAGCAATAGAATCTTCTCATATGATGTACCATATTCTAGGATGCAGATTCTGTCTCGACCCACACTGTACTCTCCCAGTGATTTTGATTTCATTGATGAGGAGCAATGTTTACTTTTTATGCATTTAGCCTATGATGTATTGTTCTTTAATATTATTATGAACAACAATTTGGATATATTTTATGTAGTCTGAGAGGAGAATGATTTTGTTGCTGCTTTGAAATGGCAAATATGAAGCATTTCAATTGTAAACCAGCTGGTTTGCATCATGGCCTGCTGCTCATGGAAATTTGCCCCACTTTCTTCAAAGTTAGACCTGTAGTTTCTTCCTTCCTTCCTGTGGTTTTTTTTTTTTTTTTAATGAATAAGTGATTTGATCTTCTCTGCTTCTGCATGAAGAGGTAGAAAAATAAAACTTTGTCTTCAGTTACTACTTGCAAGCCCTTTTTTCTTAACAGAATATCATATATTTAATACTTGATTTTACTATATAAAAAATAAAATAATTGTCTTTTGTTATGGGGCATAATTTAAATGCAGTATTCCTCACCACTGATGACTGCCCTCTTTGGAAACAGTACCTGAGATCTGGTACCACCAGTCTCTCATCTCTTAACTGCTGTTGTGACTGGGAGAGGCAAACTTCAGTGTTTAAATATGGAAGAATTTCAAGTTATATGAAAGTAGTGCTGTGGGGTTTCAGTTGTTTCCAGTTTCCCAATTAAACAAGTCTAAGTGTAATGAGCTTGGTATTCCAGCTCATAGTCCTGTGAGCTCTGGAAGTCAGATTGTGTTCTGTCTGTCATACTTGCAAACACTGACGGGCAGAAAAAGCCTTTGCTTCTGCCTGCAGGATCCTGCTGCAGGTTTCTGTAGGTGTAAGAGGAAAAAGTTAAGAAAAACAACTGTTGGTGCTGAACAAGGAGCATAAGAAAACATCTTGCTTTCTTAGCTGTGCGGACTTGTCCTGGACTGAGAGAATGTAAAGCACTGAAAGCATGCCTCCATTTGCATACAGTCTGTAAAGTCGCAAGTGGACAGAATTGCTCAGCGGCGCGTTACCATTTTTACAGCGTTCTCTTTCTGAACACAAATGACCCTCATAAATCTTAAAAAAGAAAATAATCACCAGAACCTTTCACTCTGGAATTGGAACTGCCTTGCCTGAGCTCTCTTTATATCAGAGCTTTCTGATGCCTTTTCATTTTAAATCCTGTCGTTATAGATGATTTCACGTTTCTTTTCCCTTAGCAGCAGGTATGTCTGTGTTGGGACAGTCAGAACGGACTATTATTCTCCTATTACGTTACTAATAGTGTTAGTTGCTGAACCCAAATTCTTTTTCATTAAGCTTCAAAGAGCTGCTTTTTGGAACTGGCAGAGTTTCCATTAAGGTTTTTAGTTTTGGTGCAGTGTTTTAAAATGTCATGTGCGTTTATTTTATTTATTTTATTTTTCTAATAGAGTATGCTTCGGCTGGCTCACTGTTTGATTACATTAATAGTAACAAAAGTGAAGAGATGGATATGGATCATATCATGACCTGGGCAACTGACATAGCTAAAGGTAAGTGAGACCAGACCAGTGATGTCTTCTATCTTACACAGCAAAATGTACAAGTGGAGATACTTTCCCTGTTAGATCAGGAAAGCTTTCCTAAACTTCTTTTTTCAAGTTGTCAAAAAAAAAAAAAAAAGGCAAAAAAAGAAAAAGCAAAACAAATGAAAACAACTGTAATTAAAAGCAACAACAAACAAACCCATTCACTGTTCTTTTCAATGTTTCTTTGTTATTCTGAATCCAAAATCATTTTGGGAGTGAAAATGCCTTCTATGAGCTAGTTTTATACTTCTGGTTTGCTCCTAAACCCCAAGAGGATAATTTTGATGTAGTGTAGTTATAAGGCATAATTATCCTTACATTTTATTTGAATTGGTATATTTAAGGAAGCTGGTTCTTCACAAACATGCTGACATTCTTCACAGAATAATGCAGAGCCTTTGTGCTCTTGTGACCATACAGGAAATAGTGTAAACTAATGAACAGTACATTCTTATCTTAGCTTCTCCATGCAGAAAATACATTAGAGAAAATAATTAAATACGAAGTTAAAAATCATTAGCATACCCGTATAGGTGTTTTGAGCGTAGCTTAGTTCTTTTTACTCAAAGTAGTTTATGGGGACCTTTGCTTCTCCTGCAACTGGCCTTCATGTATGTATGCCAGCCTGTAATGGGGACAAGAAATGGGAACTAAAAAACATGACTGCTGATAAGTGATGGCTACCTTCAGCCTGCCTAACTAGACTGTTGCTTGTTTTGTGTAGGCATGCACTACTTACACATGGAAGCTCCAGTCAAAGTAATCCACAGAGATCTGAAGTCCAGGAACGGTAAAGTAGCAATAAAAACAATAAAACGTTCTGTATTTCCTTTTAGTTGTTATTGCTGCAATCAAGTCTGTACCTGAGCTTTGTGAATGTGCAGAACTAACACCTTGTCTGTCATCAAGCTACACTGGCCTTTGCTAAGGCACAGAAAAGGCTGTTCGAGTGTCACTCCTCCTCTACATCTTGACTGTTGGCTCTGTTACTGTCCTGGCATCATTTAGTGCACTGTGGAGGGCTCTTTTCAAGTTGTATCTGGCTGACCACGATAGTGTCCATCTTATCAGCTGTCAGACATTGCCTGGACATTCCTCACTTGGTTTTTCTATTTGAAAATATTGAGTGCCATGAAGGACTGTTATTCACTGGACATAATAGACTGGATAAGGCCTGTAATTTCTAATTTGAAAATCTTGTCTCTATCATGGCCTGCTTTTGTTCAGTGACTACTCAGTGTGGAGCTGCACTGTTTTAGACTGTACCTGGCAGTTGACAACCATTAATGAAACTTGTGAAATACTGATTTGAAATGAAGCATGAACTAGTAATGGGACAGGAGAAGTACAGATATTAATAATGCATGCAGAGTGATAATAGTCACAAAAAACCCTATTTGTATAGTACTATTTATTTTTTTTTTTAACTTTTTTCTCCTTTTTTCCTTTTTTTTTTTTTAAATTGTTGTTAAGCCTAACTGCTTCCTTGGGATAATGGAGCTTATCTACATTTTAGTTATAGTCGCCTTTCTACCTTTGAGCTCAGTAGGACCTGAAAAGTTTTGAAGTTGTTCAGAGGCTTGCATGGATTCAGCAGGTGTTCTTCAAAGATGCTCAAAGAAACCAGGACAATCATGCATATTTGTGCATCCTGTGCCGACTGGATCATTTTTCTTATAAAGTGGATTTCTTTTTGCTGTGAAAATGTATTGTGTTTTGCTGTGAAAATATATTGCGTTCGTTTTTAATAGCATTCCTGTAACTTGTTGTTTTTTCATTTGTAGTTGTTATAGCTGCTGATGGCGTGTTAAAGGTATGAACACTTCAATTATATTAATTATGTGAGATCCTGCTGCGTGACTTGATATTTTGATGACTAGTAAATGAGGTTCATGCTCTATCTGTTTATCTTTGCCAGATCTGTGATTTTGGTGCCTCAAGGTTCCATTCACATACAACACACATGTCGTTAGTGGGTACTTTTCCATGGATGGCCCCAGAAGTTATTCAAAGTCTCCCAGTGTCTGAGACGTGTGACACGTACTCATACGGAGTGGTGAGTGCCTTTTATTTCTCTATGCATAGAAGCAGAACTCCAGTGTGACAGAAGTCATGGGATGCAAGAACAACAATTCTGAATAAGGACAACAACAAAAATCAGACTTTTTCAAGACTGACCCATAATTCATAATTATGTGCTTGAAAATGATAGGAAGAGCATGTTTAATAAGACACTTATCTGATTAGATTAGCAGCATGCCAGTGTGGGAATTGCAAACTTTACCGCAAGTATTTAGCATATGTCAGAAGGCTTGCAGGAGCTACTGAGCAATCTGCATCATTAATCTCTGCTTATGTTTTAGTGAAATAAGAGGGAAAAGTTGAAATAGCTGTATACCAGGGCTTTCCATAAAACAGGGTGTCACTGAGTTAAGATGAAAAAGGAGGCCACTTTTCCATGCTCCCGTGTTTAAAAGACTACGCTGTCGTTAGTGGGTAGCTGAGAGAACCTTCACCTCTAGTGGAGGTAAAGGCCCAATCTAAAAATACAGCATGGGTCTGTCTTTTATGCAAAGGGGCAATAATCAGTTACAATGCATCAGAATGTCACATTTGCAGGTACAATTGTAAATTATTTCACTGTGTCTGCAGTGTAAAATAGTCTAGAAATTACTCTCCTGGTCAGACAAGTTCTAAGCCAGGCCCCAAAGCCTTTCTATTTATTACAACAGTACTTTAGGGGAAAAGAGATAGGAAGCAGGGTCCTACTCTGCGTATGGATCTGCATACATAGCTTTTTGATTTTGGATCAGCAGTGAGGAGTTGTTTCAGTACCTGCAAAATATTGCCGCCTCTCTTTGAGGAGTTGATGGAGATGTAAGGTTGTTGGTTTTAAGCTAGTGTCTGTGACCATGGATAGCTAAGCTGATGGTCCCAATAGAAGGTTACATAAACTTTTTGTCAAACAGTTGTTTATAGCGTAAAAAAATAAAAAGATGATGTGAGATATCCTAGCAATGAAAGATTGAGACTTTGTAATGAGAGAGAAGCCTGCATTGGCAGATTTAAAGTCTTTGCTTGCCTTACAGAACTAGGTCACAAATAGTCATAGAACATAAGCTAACAAATGTAAACGTTAATGTAAACTGTTACTGGGAGCAATCACATATTATCCACTGAAAGATAACATTCCAATTCCAAAATAAAGAAAAAATGTTAAAGGAGAAATTTAAAAAATGATCTTACAATTCAGAACCATCTTGGTGTGATTGACTTCAAGTAATATTCTAGAACTGGGAGAAAGTAAGCAATTGTTTAATATTTTATCATGTCAAGTATTACCAGAGCCATAGGAACAGTATGTTGTACTGAACTTATTTTTCCTCCTCCAAAAAGTAAACCTCCTTTGATAGCCCTGTGCTTGTAGCAAAATTCAGCTACCCTCAGTATGAAAGCAATTCAGTGTTAGTAGAATATTTTAATGTGGTTACAGGTGTATAATGCGTAATAATATCTGACCCACATTTTTAATATGTTGTTTTTGAGCTAATGTGCTCTACTGTGGATAGAAGCCTATGAATTTTTAAGCACTTAGGAATGAATTCATCTTTGGATAACTCCATTGCCACATCTTGGAACACCACTGTTTTCAGAGGAGATGCAAGGGGAGAAATGATGAATAGCCACAGCCCAGATTCTCACTTGATAAAGTTACTGATGTTATGGAGCTGTCAGAAAGCAGAAAAGTGTCTGAAAATAACATTGAAAGCTGGAATCTCCCTATTGTAAGTGTTGGACTACCAGAGAATTTGTTAGGAGACTGAAAACAACAGCACAAAAATCTTAAAAGGAGTATTTTTTTGTCTCAGCAAGTGATTATCATCTGTAAAAACAACATTTAAAGAATCGCCTTTGGAAGTGTAACACTTGCCAGCAGCTTTTGTGTTGGAGAGACAAATCTGCATTTCTTCGGTTAAAGTCTTGTTAACAAAGAACAGAATCATTTCAAATGTAAACTAGTAAGATGCTAAGAATAGATCTTCTGTTCACAGTACTTGTTACCATACCCATAAGTTTCTTTAATTTATTTTTTTTTTCCTAACTTTGCTTTCTATAATTGAGTCTGTGATTTTAAATGTCCTGCTTAAGCTTTGTGAGCACTTTGTCCATGAAGTATTAGTCTTTCTGTCACCATATAGGTCCAAGTTGCTCTTCACCTGAATTGAACTTCCCTCATTGCAAATAGTTACATATGTGTTCGTAGGTAATGTTCATGTTAGTTTGTCCTGCTCTTCGTGGGTGGATGAACAGTTTCATTTATTCTCTTTGAGATAAATAGTGATTAATTTATAATGCAGTATAGTAAATGCTAAATCTAAATGTTCCAGATTTATTATGATACAAACATGAATCTTGAACTTTATTTCAGCCATGCTCTGATTCTCTTTTCTAATCCATTTCAAAATGCATACTCTAAACAGATACCAAGTGCTGGAAATGATCAAACCACAAATCCATTCAGATCAGTAACAGTCTCATGTCATTGTGTGCAGAGCTCAAAAATGATCCTTTGCTCCTCTTCCACATATGAAAGTGTATGTGGAATTATAATGTTCCCCCTAAAAACTGTTCTGAAATCATGAAGATAAATGCTTGGGATATTTTAACCTGGAAAAAGTGTTTGTAGTGGACTGCAGTATGTTTGTGTATCTAAGTGTATTTAATCATAGAAGGCTGTGTAGCTGAATATTTTTAAATGCAAGAACAAAAAATTAAAAGCATTAATTGACTATTGGTACACTGAGACTGAAGTTCAATGTAGCAGCTGTTGTGCTCCTAGCAATAGTTCATGCATTGCTTTAGCTATGAGGACATAGGTTATTTATAGAGGGAATGTTGGCCAGCTCCAGGGGCTATCCCTTACTCTTTTTGAAAAGAATTATGAGATCTTTAACTTCCACTTGGATCAATCCAGAGGAGACTGACCTAATTTTCAAGGGCAGTACCTCTAAGAGAACAACACTTTCTGCTTATGCCATACTTCTGATAATTGTAGCTCCTGAGACTCATCTGTGTGCACTTTCCTGCCAAGAGGAAGCATTTTCAGATTTTCAGAATGGGAGGATCTTTTTTTTTTTTTTTTTGCTTGTTAGTTAGTTTTTTCTTCTTCAAATCACTCATTTGGATGTTCCCTGTCTTTTGTGGCTTTTGTTGGTTTTGAATTGGGGTTGAGGGGTAGGACTATATTTTTCCTTTTTTCTTTAGATCATTGTCACATAGTTGACAGGATGAGAACTGAAATGCACAGCTCAGCTGATAGAACTGAAGACGTATCAATCTTATTCTCAGCTTTATGGATGGAATGAACATTCATATCTTTGAGTCTCACTCTGTTTCTCTGCATGCAAAGAGCCTAACATCTTCAGAGGCCACAGCTTACAAACCATTGCATTAAATGATCTTGCTTTGTTTTCCATCATTGTGTCTGGCATGGCTATTTCACTGTGAACACCTGCTGTCTGTCGTCATAGGGATGTTATGTGATCAGGAAAGCTGGTGATCCTTACCATCAAAGATGGGAGGGGAAGTGAATCATGTCAGTGTCCCAATTAAATTATACCAGAAATGGAAGACAGATTAATTTCCATATAAGGTGAGCTGAGAATTTAGTTCTGAAAATGATCAGTGTGTATCTTGCAAAAAAAAATAAATCAGGGTAAGTCAGACTCAGGAGCACTTTTTGTGGCTGTATGAACCTAGGGACAGGAAGCATCAAATGGTAACGCAGAAGATACGATTTGCTGTGTTTGTAAGACTGATGATGCTTACATGTCACCCTCATAAGAAAAGTCTTAATCTACAGCTTTTGCTTTGTTGTAAGAAGATTGCTTTAAACTTGCATAAATAAATGCAACGATTTGTTTTTTATCTTCTTATACTATTGCTGAAAAACAAGGCATTAAGAAAAAATTTTTGTATCTTATGAGATTGCTGCTCACTCAAACTGTGTAATCTTGAAGTGTTTCAAGTAATCACTGTTGATTTAGGAAAGTAGTGATCCACAGGCAGTGGAAATAAACACTAAAGGTGTCATGATGCAGGAATTCAGTACAAAATGTTCCACACAGACTTGCGTGCATGAATGAAACTAGACAATTCAGTCTTCTGAAAGAAAAATAGCAGAACAGTGGAGTTTTCCAGCTCAAGGTTCTTGGAGGCATTTAACGTGTACTTCATTGTGTTTTTTTTCTTGAGAGATGTATTTAGATACTTCTTTGTCTGATGTGCAAACAGGGATTTCTTTGTGGTTTCCTGTTAGAAGATGAAGTGGTTCCACAAGACTGCTCAGCTTGTGTTTAATTTGGTTCAGGCATTTTTGTTTTTGTACACCGCTTTCTGGACTGAAGTACATCAGACTGCTAAATTATTTCATGTTCTCACAGTTAAATCTCCTACCTCTACCAGTAGAGAGGTAATAATTGGAATTAGAAATAAAAATAGTTTTTTTCTTCTGAAGAGAGTGAATTGAGGAAAACAGGAGAATTGAATGTCCCCGTGAATAGCCTTCCTCATATATTTCTTATATATGGAAAACTGTTCTTTTACTTACTTTTCCCAGATGCGCTTACCTTTACTGATCAGTTTTCTGACTGAAGCAGAATTATTCAAATAGGTCTACTGATGGAACCCTGTTCACTTGATTAAAGGCCCAAATCTGCTTCTGTGCATTTTTTTCTGCTTGAGCAGCATCTGCCAATATTCTCGTGTTTTTCTTCTAATTACTTTCACAGTTGGCCAGAATCACTCAGAATGATGTAGCTGCAATGAGCCTGGGCACTAACCCAGCCGGTGAGGATATAGAGACTTGCCTAAGGATCTTAATACATTTGGTCACATGCTAAATTATTGATGTCTTTTGTTGCTGTTGTGTTTGGTATACAAATAGAAGAAGTTTCCATGTAGATATTGGTAACAAGAGATAAGTGTGAAGATTCTGATAAAAATAGAGGCAAACGCGAGTGAAGGTACAAAGTTCTTGTTAATTTAATTGAATGCCAATATGTAGTCCTTGAGGCAGAAATCAAGTTAGATTCAGTGACATGCATCATTTTAGTGGTGCCAAACTCTCTCTACAAAGTACCTAAGATTCTTACGCTAAAAAATTAGAACATCTTTCTGTATGTAAGGATAGTGTGTCTATAAGATATAGGGGGAGAACAGAATTATTGTTGATATGCTATATATTGTATGGCTTAATATAGTCATGTACTTGGAGATAGACAATTATCGTTTTACTTGCAAAATTATATTTACTGTTTTTGTAGGCATATAATAGGAGTAAAATACCTTATGGATCACATTCTGACTACAGAAAAGCACTAGTTGCAATCATATAGAAATATTTTTAAATGCGAGATGACTGCAAGGCGAAGATGTGTCTAGCTGAGGCTGAGAAGGATAGGAGGAGTTCACTGTCTTCCCAAGTCTCAACTGCCAAATATGAACTTTACAGTGTACAAAAAAAGTAAAAAAAAGCTTTTTCTTTGTCTCTCACAAAATTGCAGGCATTAGGCCCCGTACAACCCAGTTTTTATTGTAGAGGAAAAATCAGAAACATTCAAATTAATTTAGCGAGAGGATCTTGCACACAAACACTGGTCCAAGTTCCTGCAAATGGAAACCGGTTGCCTGATAATTGGGTACAGAATAGTGCTGTATCAAGGTTTAATAATGTATTTAAAATACAAAGTGCAGAAATAAAAATTCTTTTCTTTCTCTCTGTTCCAGGTTCTCTGGGAGATGCTAACAAGGGAGGTCCCCTTTAAAGGCTTGGAAGGATTACAAGTAGCTTGGCTTGTAGTGGAAAAAAACGAGGTAAGACTACGTTTCTACATTCAGGTACATAGATCAGAAAACAGTATTGGGGTTTTGCAAAAGACTTTTTCATCTTCTTCAAATTGAAAGTAAGTTCACGCGTATGGAAAGATTAGCAGTAGGAGCTAACACAAAGGGTCAAAGTGATGTTATTCCTCATGAATGGACCCTTTACATCTAATTGTTGCAGCTTCACGTCGTGATGCTGTAGATCAAAAATTGTACAAGTACTGTACTAGTTTCTCAGTCTCAATTGTAAAACCTAGGGGTTTGTTCTTAGTGATGAAAGAAGCCATTGCGTCCAAGGTAGGGGAACAGTTTAACTCCATCTCCTGCGTTTAGGACATCTTTTTACTGGCCGGGAGTTGATATATCTGTAAGAGACCTTCAGCTACTTCAACTTAACTCTCCCAGCAGGAGTCACTATAGTACAAGAAACTGCCGCTTAGATGAAAATTTCAAAAATAAAAGAAGAAAAAATAGTTTTAAAAAAAGAGAGAAATTACAGTTTTGCCACCTACGTTCAACACTACATTGAAGATGAGCTCCTCACTGGTATCGGCAAGGCTGCGGCATAGCTGCAAGCCTCCTCATGCAGAGTCTTTCCATTTCAAAAGCACTTCAGTGGTGTAAACACCGTTTGTACAGTGTCCCCAGCCTCGCTTTTCTTCTTCTCACAAATTGAGGCTTTCAGTTAGTTGGACATGTGAGCGTATATCTGAACACATAGTCCCTTGATATCAAAGAGAGTAACTACATTTAAAAAACATTTAAAGTTGTGACTGTACCACACACAGACAAGCATGGAAATCCTCCACAAAGATGAAACCTCCTCTATCTAGACACAGCGGAAGCTTGGGAAACATTACAATGGTGAGGCAGTGACTGCGTAATACAGATTTCTATTATTCTACACAAACTGTTTCTCAAAATGCTTTAGAGTTAAATAGTGGAGTTAGGTTTCCTCCTCTTAGTTTAATATTTTTTGTTGTTGACTTTTTTTGTTTCCGTTGCTTTTTTTTTGAGAACTGGATTAATTCCAGTAAGCAACACTGTGACATACTGAATAGTTGGAAATGCTACATTACCAGTCTGAAGATTATGACTGTGGTCTTCTATAGTGTTTATCAGAGCAGGAGGTACAATGGGACTCTTTCTCCTAGTTTAGGAAAAGCCCTATAAATCAGTTTGAAGAAGGTGGAACCAATGAACACCACTACGTTCTATTATGTACAGTTTTATGTAAGTGGTTTAAAGTGATGCTGATAACATTGTAAAGAGATTGTCCTATGCTGAAAGATGATAGAGATACAATGCACATTTCTCTGCAGTTTTCCAGAGCACAGAACTGTGTAAAATACAGTATGAACAAAATGTGGACATGACAACTGTTTTACTCATGGCTGGAGAAACTTAAGTGTTAAGATTTTCAAAGACAGCTATTTATGTGCCAGGTACTACTAGTCTGTTACCACCATCTTCTTTGTAATGGTGCCAGGAAGCTTTGAGAACATTAACACTTGCTTATCTAGATTTTATTTTCTCTGACCATGACTTAGGGATCATGTCCAGTGTATGCCTTGTAAGAGTTGGCATGCATTACTTTTTTTTTTTTTTCCCCATAGTTTCTATGTTCTGAAGCAAGTATGAGGATCAGGTTCTGCTCTCAGTTCTATCTACTGATATTAATAGACTTGCATGGATCCACTTCACAACAGAACTGAGTCACTGTTGAGCTAGGCCTTCATTCTTTTCACTCTAAGTCTCTTGTTAAAGACACCGTGGGACTGAGGCCAAAGCATAATTGCTTAGGTTGAAAAGTCCCACTTTGCAAATCTGGAGCGTAAGAAATAAAATGGATTTTAAGGGTTTCATATGGGTCCTTTCCAAGGCTCTGCATAATTTCACAATGTAATTTTTATTTTGGTACAATTTGTATATGAATTTATCATTTTAATTCAGAAGAGAAAAACACGTGAATTCACATTATACTAGGCATAATCCCATACAAAATTACGAATGAGAAATGTCTTTTCTATTACAATCTGAAAGCTTTGGAATCTGCTACCTCTATATTCCATGACAGATAACATTCTGCACAAGTGAGATACCTGTAAATGAGGACTACAACTTATTTTCTACCCCCTGGAACTGTGAGGGTTACAGACGAATACTGCAGAAAGATGAGGCAGCGTATTTTTAGGGTAATGACTCAACCAAAGATCAAGTGCCAGTACAGTTTGTTTATGCATTGTACAAATTTCTGTGTATTTCTTGCATAGAAAGCTTTGCACCTTATGGTATTTACATTATTAAAATAATCCCTGCAGTGTCCTGACTCTGTATGTCATATTTCTAGTTTTCACGGTATTCAAATACTTGTATAGCAGAATTTGTTAACTCTTTGGCTTGTAAGGCTTCCCAGGTCACGTTATATATATAATATAATGGTACAAAATTTGACAGAACTTGCTTTGATTTACTTCTGAAATTCCAAGAGTAGGACTGATCAAAAGGTCTTCCTGGCAGGTTGGACTGAACAGGTTCAGGTTCTCACCTGCTGTCGGACAGGGAACTCTTTTTCCAGCTTGATTTCCTCATATTTGGACTCATTTGCACTGCAGAACTGCTTATTATCTACTTTTTTTTTTTTTTTTAACTTAGCATGAAGCATCTGAAGTAAGTTAGTTGCATTTGTGAGAGCAAAGGGATCACCTTTTATGTGTTATGTTGTTGGGATACACATACAAGTAACTGGAGAGGCTTGGGTATTCATGTGTGTATTTGACAGTGGGAATTGCTTTTAGCGTTTGCAATGTGGAGGCAAAGTCTTTAAGCTATGTGTTGCTTAAGACTCACTAAACAAATACTTTTCATGGCTTAAAACTCTCTGCAAAAGAAACCAAGCCAGCTTCAAAGTAATTTTCTGTAGTTAGTGGATCTGGCTGTAACCAGCAACTCTTTGTCTTGCGTCATCAGAAAATATTTATATGAGTTCACTGTGCTCTGTGAGTGCTCTCTGAGATCTGCATGTCCTCATTAATCGTTCTGACCACAGGCTTATGAAATGTCCCTTGTGTCATGTAGAGCTTCAGTTAACTCTTTATAACTCAATGCAGTCTGTATTTCAGCCATTTGGTATATCAAAATTGACTACAGTGTTGTAGATCTGTATGAGAGAAAGGAATTAAACCAGACTGTATGTTATGCCTGTTTTGATAAGCATCTTATATATCGTGCAGTGCAGTAGTTATCTCTACAAACTATGATATTTTAGTATTAAAATCTTTGCCTCATTTTTTACCTCCTTGTCTCCTAGTTTTCTTGAGCAACTCCATCGGTTTATTTGTTCCTTTCCTTCTTTTTAAATCTATTAATTAATAGTACGTCTTACTAGTGTTAGCGTTTTTTATGTCAATCGTCAGTTTTGTATTATGTTTAAATGAAAGAAGAGTGTGTTCTGCATTCTTCTAATTGCTCTGCTCTTATAGGAAATCTATTATTAGCACCTCAAAGGGAAATGTTTCTAGTAACTGGTACGTTCTATCTCCTTTAGAGATTAACCATTCCAAGCAGTTGTCCCAGAAGTTTTGCAGAACTGATGCATCAATGTTGGGAAGCTGACTCAAAGGTAATTTAATTTCTGTTGTATTTTATATCCTCTACCTCTTATTTCTCTGTGTATGCTAAACTGTCTTTGGAGGACAGGTCTGAGCTAACAAAAATATTTGCTTCACAAAAATATTAGCTGGGTATATCTTTTCAAAATGTATATATATTTACTATTTATACTTGAATGTCTTTTTGTCCTTTTAATCAAGAGTTGTTACTCTAAATTGCCTCACTGCTGAAGACAGAGATTGTAGATAGAGTGAGATAGCAAGAATGCTGCCATTTTTTATCAAGTGAAAAATCATTTTGTTTTTGTTTCAGTAGTTAATGTTGAATGTTTGTGAATCATATGTTTCAAATAACTATTTCAAGGTCCAGTTTTGATTTCTTTCTTGTGCTGGAAATGTATAAAGAATAAATTAATCCTCAGAATATGGGTAGGAATGGCAGAAACGCATTCAAAATTAACATTTTAAAGAGTCTTTTCCCTTAGGACTTTGAATTATGAACTTTATGACAACTATACTGTAATAGTATAGTAATAGAAGTACTGTAGTATGCTGCTTAACTTTCCTCTATAAGAATAAATCAAAAGAGAAATGAAAGACTATGTTTGCTCAGTAAATACTTCTGTAGATCCTGGCAATTACCTTCCTTAAATTGGCCCTGATACCATCCTGTTGTATTTACATACTGGCTGGAAAGAACCTGCGGGCATACCAGTTCTGAAACCAAGTGTCAGGAGATATTTTGTTTTGCCTATGAGGGTACTTAGGAGAGGAAAGGACAGTTAAGGATAGGAAATTTTGCATTTTTTCTCAAGTAAACGCACCAGGAAGACCTCTTAGTTACTCTGAACTCTGAAGAAAGTGAACTGCTACTTCAGAGACTTCAAGATTAATCTCCCAAAAAGAATTATAGCACTTAAGTGATCTAACGCCAGAATTATCACTGGAAAGTAGTCAAAGGAGAGCAGTGTGAGAGAGGAGATTTTCTTTTTCTGTCGTTGTTGTTGTTAAATTTTATTTTTGAAGCAAGGAGTTGCTTCCTACAGAATGGATCTGGAATCTTGAAACCATCAGTAATATGGTTTCTAAATGAATGCCCATTTAAATGCTACTCCCTTAATAACAGTCCTCTTTCTCCTCTCCATAGAGGCGAGGGGAGAAAAATGCTTTCGATCTTTGAATCTGTAATAGGGCTGTTTAAGTTCTAGGTCAGTAATTATTGAAGAGCCCTTCCCATTGGTAACTATATGTCTTATTAATAACTACTCCTCAATTAGCATCCTACTAAAGGCCGCAGAAGAATTTTTGGAGCTTTTAGAGTGTGCATTGCTGCACATACTAGACCAGCTTGCTCTTTAGATTGCTCCAGCCAGATGTATGAGAGCCTGGAAGTCTGTTGCTGTATTTGCAGGAAAGAGAGGGATCTGCACATTGGAAACAGGGATGCCTGAGTAATTGATCTGGGTTTGAACTGAGTTTCTGGGATTGTTGTTCCCAGATACATCTCTGATGTGTGTAAAGAGCAAATACAAGGTTGGCTGAGGTTTTCTGACAGTCTGTTCTTTACTACTTTTTTTCATTCAGCTTCTCGTTTTTTAAACAGTTATAAATGCCTTGTTCACATGACTGAAATGGAGTAATCTCTGGTCACATTTTGGGCATGTGACTGACAAACTCGATCACGTGTTGGGAAAGGATCAGTTCTTATAGCTATCAGAATGCCTTGATAAAAGGCTGTGAGGCCTGCTTGAGCCAAAAGATGGAGCACATTCCTCTAAAATGCCGCATTGTGCAGCTTTCCCTTTGGCCAGGATTAGCTTAAGAAAATCAGTGGTAGATGTATGAACAACTTACTGAAGGTCAAGTGAGAGTATCAGCTGCTCAAAAGCAATTGCTCATATACGTAATTTCAGCTCACAGAAAGCCTGAGGTATCTTTGTGACTTAGCCCTGAGAAAAGAGGGATGTGCTTTTACTGTGGGGCTAAGGAGTACACTTAGCTGCTGCAAACAGCTACAGTGTCAGACATTGCACACACTGTAACCTCCTCATGGGAATGAACATGGTTATTAACTTGCTTTGAATTTCTAAAAATTTGTTTGTTCTTGGAGAAAAATGTCCATAGTGTGCTGCTCCAGGTGATATATATTTCAGGGTCTTCATGCAGTTTAAGCCGTGCAGATGGAACAGTCCCTGGTGGGTTCAAAGTGTTTTACTAAAATGCTAATTACTAATTACTTTAAATCAGTAATTATTTAATAATTTCTGTGGTAATTGAGTATCTTAAATAACTACTACCAAATGTAAAATCCCTATGAAATAAGCAACTTTTGCTTGGGTACTAGAAAACTGTACAAATGTTGCTCATCACTAATGCTTTCATTTACTGGGGACACCTGCTTTGGAAACACAGGTGAGTTCATGTTTCTAATTTCCTCTGTTCCTTCAGTTTATCCCCACTTTAACATCAGAGATGATTACAAATCACTGAATGTTTTGATGGAACTCAGAAATTTGAGAACAGAGAAGCAGCAATAAAGGAAAAGCATATGGTTTAAATATCCTGGTTTTAGGCAGATGTGTCTAATGAGAAATACCGAGTGGAAGGAAATAGTGAAAGCGTTAGCCAGAACTATTTCTGGAGAAGTATATATATTTTAAAGATTTTTTGCATGATACATCACAGATATGAAGGGAAACAATTTTCAGAGGTGACTCATGCCTTGATATTTTGAGTCTCTTACAAGGAACCATTTATGATGCCTAGCTTCCTGGGAAGTACCAAGCAGCTGTCCAGTGGAAATAAAACTTTTTTTTTTCTAAATAAAAATAAAGCTCCTCAGCTTGAGTTCCAGCTTCAGCAATCACCTCTTGCCAGTCTTATCCAGGTTATCAGTCTACACCTAGAGCGCACGTGTTAAACATGAAGTCTTCATTGCCTCTGGGGAAAGAAACTGACAAAAACGCATACCAGTGTAGGCCTGTGTCTTGCTGTTAGCTACACCTCCAGAAAAAGCTATTACCTGTATGGCTGCCGTCTGTAAAGCTGGCAGGATAGCTGACAGCTGTTCACAGAAATTGCACAGCCATTGAAGCTTTGTCAGTACTGTGACTGTACAGTTGTTCTAGCTGCAGTCCTGCAACACAACAGCTCGTTTTCAGCCTGTAAAGATTTGCTGCATACCAACTTGGTCCTGCTCTGTATGGGTCCAACAGAGTGTGTGTTGTTGCTGGCTCCCAATCAGTCTATGGTGCTTCAGCCTTCCTTGCTAAAAGCCCTAATCTCTTGTCATTGTTATTCTTAACTCCAATTTTTCTAGCCAGGCCTGATGGCAGTGCTGATTATGTTCATTTGGTGTCCTTGGGTCCAGAAGCATCATGCATGCATGGGGCTGCTGCCTTCCCTGCCCCTCTGTGAGCCCATCTCTGTGGGCAAGGGTCCCCACTGGGCTTCTGCACTGGGAGCACAGTAACAAGTGCACACTGTGCTGCTGAAAGGCTTGTTGGGTGGTGGGCTGGAGGCCAGACTGTACAGGCATGAGTAATTGGGGCAGGTGCCACAAAGAAACCTGCATAGCTCACTCCACTGCCCATTTGCCCAAATTCATGGAAGTGGACCAAAAAGCAACAGAAAAAGCCTCCAGTCACTGCAGCATTACAATATAAGAGAGCTTGTCTTTTTTTTGTTATGCATTTGACACTTTTTCATGCTGTTTGACATTTAAAATAAAGAAATTGTCTTCTTTTATAATGTGGAAATCACTTGGATCTTCCTGGGAGAGACACCTCAGCATTGTTCCTAATTGTTTTTGTGCTCCCGAATTAAAATGCACGTTTTAATTGCGGCATCTGTAATTTTAGCAGGAATGGTATAATTAGAGGCGAGATACAGAGAGAATGCGCATCATTCCCTTATTATATATCTACATTTTGTTTCAACCTTTTGTCTCAACTTTGTCTGGAGTCTGTCAAACAGACTAACAGAGTCAGCGTTCTTTCAAGAAACACGTTTTACTGTGGCTTTTTCAGTTACTCTCCCACTTCATAGCTTCATTTCGGGACTATAGGGGAAGCATAAAACGCACAGAAGCTGTGACTGCTCTCCGTAAGTGGCGAGGGTGGTTGTGCTTTATAGTTATTATTATTACTAATGTTGTTTAATGTTTTAATTGCTATCCCAGGAAGTAGCAAGTGGTTATTTAGGTAGATACAGGAGAATAAACAAAGGCTGGAGTCTTACTGGCTTATGTGACTCTTTCCAAACTGAAAATTTCTTCAGTTGAACAAATAATGAAAAAAAAAGCATACAAAAAAAAAAAATTAAAACTTTACACTCCTGATATAGATGCTCTGTCAGAAAGTAGTATCCCAATTTCAGTTGCTTGTAGTCCATCACTTTCAGCTGAACGAATGACATTGCATAGAAATAGTCATATATGAATGCAAATGCTGATTTTTATTTTATTTTTTTTTTCCTCAGAAAAGGCCATCTTTCAAGCAGATAATTTCAATTCTGGAATCCATGTCAAACGACAGCAACCTTCCAGACCAGTGCAACTCATTCCTGCATAACAAGGCGGAGTGGAGGTAAGCTTCCTGCCTCCCAGGATGAAATGACATGGTTTTCCTTTTTAGTGGCGCAAATCCGCACTGTTTTCAGATGGACATCAGGCACTGATGAGGTATTGGCAGAAAAATTTCTATTTTTAGAACACGATTTACCTTGTTGTTTTTCAGGAATGCTCAGAATGTTGTGTAACTTGTATTAGGAGCCAATACACTTAGCTGTAAACTATGTTTATTATTGCAATGGTTTTGGTTATTTATGGTTTTGCGATTCACATCTTAAAACCAGCAACATGTTTTCAGTGAATAGTGAGGGCCGAACAAGTCAGGTGTATGTACTGTTTGATGCAGGTTTGACAGGAAACATATAGACAGTATGTGTTTATTTTAGAAAAAAAAAAAGACATAAAGGAATAATTTTTCAAGTTAAGCCTTTATTTGTCTTCTCTTGTATTTTGTCATAGTTGTACCCCTGCATCCAGGCCAGCCCTGCTTTTGCAAAATGCATTTGCAGGAATGTGGAATTTTATCTATTGCCGATCATAATTTCTAGTCAAGCATGATTATAAATGGAGATGAGATTTGAGAAAATAGCAGTACAAGCCCCATTTCTACAGTAGAAGTGTCAGCCTGCTTTAGTGGTGTGCCTCAAAAAATGTCCCCAGAGCACATTTGTCAGTTGGAAAGCCTGCAGCCTCACAGTACATCCTGTGTTTGGAAAAGCAAATTGAAAACAGATCTGCACAGCCAGAAGACTTTTACCAGCCGATTGCACTCGGTCTATATTAAGCAGCTTGGCCCCCCTCCAGGTGAGCAGGGAGCAGAGCTATTAAAGGTGCCCCGCCTGCACTGTGCCGCGGCAGGAGCCCGCAGAGCACGGAAACCTTGAAGCAAAACCCGAATCCCGTATCCCATTCGCGGACTTCCCAGTAAAATCGAGACTTGTGCTTTTAATTGGAAGGAGTGGAAAAAGTGACTGGGAGCCGGGACGCTTCCCCGGTCACATGGCAGCGGTATAAATAGCCGGGACGGCTCCTGCCCTGACTCAGCAGCGCGCTGCCGCGGCCCCCGCACCGCCAGCACCGCCGCCGGCAGCGCGACACCTGCTGGCGGCCCAGCGCCCTGTGCCCGCTGCCGTCTCGGCCCCGACCTGCCGGCCCGGCCCGCTGCCTCGGTGCTTGCTCGCACTTGCACTGTCCTCGGTGTAGTGCTGAATGGTTCCGGCCTTGCCACGGCTTCTGCAGAATGTCGCTGTCTTCCCCCCAGTTCTGTATTTCAAGGCTTGCTGTCTAAACTAAGGAAGCTCATGATCTCGCAGAAGCAGCCTGTAAAATGAAATTTGCCTGAATGGGTTTGTGGAAATAAAACCTCATTTTAACGATGAGCAAGTACTCAAAATCCTTTAGCAAAAACAAGTATTTTCTTAGTTCTTACCAAGACAGCAGAATAAAAGATGTTGTAGTTGTCAGCAAACTTCATATAGTTGATTCATTTTTTAGAGTGTGGCCAAATATTCAAGTTTTCACCAAAAAAGTTATTTTGATGCACCTAAGCTGCTGCATTAGGAATGGTTGACAAGGTCTTAAAGGAAAGCAATGTAGGAACAAAAATATTTCTTCTGTGAAGTCATGCCAACATTTCTTAATCATAGAGAGTTGTGTTAATGGTAAACTTGGCAAATTTTGTTTCTGGAAGAACACATAACATGGAGACAAGGAGGTATGAGAGAGAAAAAATGAACTTGGGATTGGGCATGATTTGCCTGAAAGCAAAGATGACTTCCGAATTAAGCTAAAATGAAAACACAACTGCAAAAAGTGTACAAATTGCATGGGGACTCGTTCAGACACTGGGATAGGAGTGGTTCTTTTGTACATGAATTCTAGTAATTGAGGTGGAAGTCATGTCTGCATGGAGACACAGGAAGGTTAAAACAAATTAATAGAAATTATGCAAAAAAAAAAAACAAAAAACAAACAAACAAGTTAAAACAGATTAAAGGCTTGTATGCATAAAGTGATCCCAAGGGGGAAACCAAAACAGACTAAGACCATTTCTGAGAAGAGCTGTGCAAAAATTTATCTTCTGCATTGAAAAATCTTACCTTTTACTCGTGGCTTTATTTATTCATTTATTTACTATCTCATCATCATTTGCAAAGAAATAACAGTGGGATAAGAATTGGATATGTTACCAAGAAGTAGGAATTTTTAATAAAGCCTGGCCGTCAGAGCACTGGAAAACAATGGAGCTGGGAAAAGTAAAGGTTATGCTTAACCTCCGAATTATTAATCCAAATACTGCACTTTCATGATGCTGCTGCACTTACCAAAGTGAATCAAAGCTGGGACAAGTTGGGTCATGCTGTTTCCCAACTCCGTAATTTGTTCTTTGACCAGCTGGCAAGAAAGTAGAATGTGCTGAATCCATGCACAACTGGTGCAGGTGAAAGGTCAAAATGTAATTTATCATTTCTTTAATGTGGTCTTACTGGTAAAATGTAATGGTATTCACGTTTATGTTAATAATGATTCAATCTCCCTGTTCTATAATGTCCTTATTTTATTTCCTAACTGTTCTACACCTCACATAAGGCACTGTTGACACACTGTCCTATGACTAAGTTGCACAAATCTGCCTGATGTTTAAATTCATGTTCTGTCACATCTTTGGAGCTCTTTCCCAAGTCACTTTTATTATGGTAGGAAAAAATTGGTGTTGAAGTAGTGGTGTTCCAATTCAGTGAGAGATCGCATTTGTCTGCATTTAGCCATGTGTACTAACTGCGTTTCTTGAACTTGCATCCTCTCCCTACAAGCAACTGTTCAAATGATTAAAAGCAGTCTATTAATGATACCTATATTAGTGTATCAGTAACAATTCAAGACATATAAACAAATACCACTCATTGTTTTTAATCTGTGGCTGTTTATCATTATAATTTCTAGTAACAGTATACACATTCTTCAGTGTCACAGAATGAGATTATTCTAGAAAGCAAGCAAGCTGAAACTGTAGAAGCAAACAAATATACGCTCCCTGCAATGCATAATGTTTCAAGCTGCTTCATTTATGAAGGAAGACTCATTAACTGGGCAATGTACGGTAGCTTTCTCTTTTAATTACACAGATTTATTATACAGTGGAATTATTTTCCGGAATGCAACTGTTTTTGCAGACTGACCTTTTATTGTAAGAGAAGTTTCTAGTTAATGAAGAGAGGTAATTGCAGCACAAAATAGACTTTTGACATATAGAAAGCTATTGTTACCAAGACATTGCTAGTGCAGAATGTTATCTAAAAGAGAGCCTTAATTTACATATTTAAAAAATTACAGAGTTGCATGTACGTAGCAGTGATGTTGAGAAGACTACTAAGAAAAGTAGTGTGCAGCAATCCTGTAATGGCTCTGTAGTTGCTGCAGTAGATTGAGGCGTACATGTTGCGCTGACCAGGAAGGGTTTGTGACAAGGAAACAAATGGTAGGAAAAGAGTTGTTTTCTGACCCTCTGTGCAGTGCTTTTCAATTTCATTCCTTTAGAGAATCACAAGATTTAGTCAGAATTCTGACTAATGTATGTATCAGAAGATCTGCCTGGAACATTGCTTTCAGTATTTTCTAGGCATTTTAAAACAAATGTTGAATTTGCTGTTTATTAGGATATATGACGACTTTCCATCCATCACAGAGATCAGCCCTGACCTTTACATGCCTAAAAAAGAGAGAATTTTTCTTAAAATCTGAAGCATAATAATTGTGAGGGACGTTTGTTCTGACCACCACACTGAGCAGCTCACTCAGCATGGTTTAAGTGGGATAAATGCCCTTGCCCCAGGCGGCTGATTTTTGCAGTGGAATTAAGCGTGGTGGTAGAGTTTGCAGTAGTTTGCTACTTATTCACACTCTGTGTCTTTTCGCTGGACTTCTGTGAGCACTGCTCTCTGACAGAGATTTCTTAATAAAGTAGAGCATATGCAGAATTTAGGATATTTAAATTCTCTCATTTACCTAAGTAGGCTCTTTTGGTACGTACTTTCCCATGTTAAGAGCCTGAACTCCTTTAGTTTGATAGAGGAGAAGAGCTAAATCACTCTGTATTAAGACAGAGAAAAAAAGCACTTTATTTTTTACCAAACAGAAATGACAGCTACTGTTGTGCTAGACCTTCTATTTTTTTTTTTTTTATTGTAAATATCAGAAGGAACAGATTTTCTGCAGTATGTTAACAGAAGAAAATATTGTGAAAGTTTGAGCAGAAGTGTTTGGCATTGCCAAGTCTCCCTAGCTATCTTAAGAGCTCTCTTCAGGATCTGTCTCATTAGGAGCTTGACTCTTTTTTAGGAGCAAAACCAGGACACTGTGATGGACTGTTCTCATAATGTGAATGGGAAGTAACTGAAGTAACTGTTTGCTAAATAACTTCAATACAAATGAAGCATCTGATGGAATTTTTTTCTTTGGTTATCTTACAAGCAAAAAAATGTAGCTGCATTTACTGATGAAATTATTTTTCCGTCTGTTCTAATACACACCCATACCTTTGCAGTGCAGAACTTGTTAAATTCTTTTCCAGAAGCAGTCCAGTTCATGAACACACTTAAAAGATACTATTAGAAAGCATGTCAAAGGAAACCACTTGTTTAAAGGATGAAGTACATGCAATGCAACCCAACGGAGACCGTATCTAAGCTCCTTAGAATACAGCCTTTGCTTCCTGTCTTTCTTGTTTTTCTCACCTTTGCTTGTGTGGTAAAAAAGCAGAAAAAAATGTAAACCAAATCCTTTAATTAACTGTTCCTAACTTGAGAAGCTGGTGACCATTTGGAGGGCTGGATCATATGCTTTATATTCTTGCTCGTATTTACATGCTCTTATCTTGATCTAGAGAAACAGGAAGGTTAGGAGCAAAAATACTGAAATCTTGAGTCAAGTAAAATGTATGGCCATTTTATAAAACTAGGTAAATGAGCTTCTCCAGACTATTCGCATTGTATTGCTAATGATTGTCCCATTATCTTTACTTAATATAGCTACTTTATGGATAATATATTTCCTGGAAAAATGGCATTTTAGTTTTTAGAATTTGATTATAACATGGCATTCCTACTCTTTTTAAAATTCTGTTTTTCTTCAGTTGGAGGTATTATAGTTATTCTGAAGTACAAACATTGCCAGTTGTACTTAAAGCTCTGAAAGGCTTTGCATTTGGTAATTAAATGAACTGCTTGAGTTAGTATTGCACTTTTCAGCCTTTCACATTTAATTAACATTCAAGTGGGAATAATGAACAATTTATATCTGTCAAGAAAAGACAAGACGTAACAAATTGTCTCCGTGCAGATGTGAAATTGAGGCAACCTTAGAGAGACTAAAGAAACTGGAGCGTGATCTGAGCTTTAAAGAGCAGGAACTAAAGGAACGGGAGCGACGTCTGAAGATGTGGGAGCAGAAGTTAACTGAACAGTCCAATACTCCTGTAAGTAGACAATAATACATCCTTTCATTTTACTTCAGAAAGCATTTCGAGCTTTGCCTATGTAAATCTAGAGATACACCAAGGGACCAGTGCTCCAGTTTTCCTTGTGTTGTGTTGGGTCTATTTTGTAACATCACTGCAAATAACTATATTAGTTAAAAAAAATTCATGTAATACATTGGATATCAGATATTGCCTAGTTCATTTTGTGCCCTGGGCTTTTGAGTAGTTTCCCATTGATTTAATTACAGTTCTCAGCTTTAAAATTTGATTGCATTCAGTAAAGTCATTTTCAACTAGAAAGTTGTTGACTTTAAATGGACACAGCATTTGGTCTGAAAAGTAAGATTGTTTGTTGCAGAAGAAAGCTTGAGAGACCTATGTATTTTTTTTAAATATTCTTTTACTATGAGAAGAAGCAAATTTCCATGCCATGGAAGAAGGTCAAAATTAGAGTTGTTAATTTGGGACTTTGTACATAGTTCGAGTTAATGTGCTCATGCTGGCTGGTTGTTAGCTGTTGGGACCTCCGCATTCTTATTAATAAATTGAACAAAAAAAATCCTTTGTATCATCTTGAATTTCTTAATGAAATATGATATCCTCAGTGACTGATTGGCAGAAGGAAGACTACAGGGTTAGTGCCTGAATAAAAGCATACTATGACGGAATTGTTGTTAAGAAAAATACTGCTATCAACCCACTTGTTTTTAAAGTACTAGCCAAAAGAGGTATGAAATTGAGTTTGCAGTAGCACATTATATAGTTATGCACAATTTTATCTCACTTACATCATTGATTCTGATCAGAGCCATTTACATACAACTTGTGTTTAAGGCAGAGCTTATTCCTATTGTTTGAATGAAGTTGCATTCATGTTCCAGCTGTGACCATGTAAAGAAACAATGAAGAATGAATGTTTTCATATGTGCAGATAAACTGTGTGTTCTTAGTAGATATCCCTATGTCTGCTTTAATGCTTGCAGACTTCTAGTAACGGAGCTGCGGACTGTCGTCTGTCTTGCTCACAGCATGAGACACAGCTTTAATGAGCAAATCTTTTTGCAAGCAAGGCTGTAGGGTTTTTATGCTGTACCTGCTTATGACTTCTACTTTTTACTTGTAGCTGGCATTGCTGAAAATATAAAGCATTGTGCTATGGCCTGTTGTGCTGAGCATGAACTATCTTTTCTGCATAATATTAACCCAACTCTTCTATTGCATTTAAGTGCAATTTCTTCTAACAGAAAAATAGATATTTTTTTTTCCATAGATCTCTAGTGAACTGTTGCATGGAACAGCTTTAAAAAAGAAAAAGAAAAAAAGTCCTTTTCTTGGAAAAAAAAATTACATATTGACAAAAATTGACTTGTTCTGGCAGGATCGGTTTCTTCATAGCGAATGTATTTGTAACCAGTGCCATGTAGAATTTCAACTCTCTCTTAAATTCATAGCTATATATCATTTGGAAAACATCCCTGGGCATTCTCTCTGCAAGTTGTAATCCTTGGAGTCAGGTGTCTCCCTTCGTCCCTCAGTTCAGGGTATGTCTGCATAGCAATGCCAAACCATATGATTGCAGCAGAGAGGTGCACTGCTTGATTTTAAGCTACCTTGGCTGTAAGAACAGTTGTGAAGACATGCAACCTGGAGCTAATAACACAGCTTAGAGTGCCCACTAGGCTTGTGCTTGGTTTTTAGCCAGCTCTAGGCCCTGTTGTGTCTCAAATGGTACTGTTGTCCCTGCTGTGCACTCTGCAGTCACTTCTTCATTTTGCTCTGCAGCAAAGACAGGAGGCCAGCAGACACTTTTAAAGTGGTGTGCGGGAGGAGAAACTCAAACCAAGTGAAAGGGAAACAGGGAAGCTGACTCTGCCACAGAGTTGGTAGAAGCTTCATCCTGGAATCCCACATGGTAGGTAGTTCTGACTAGCAGAAGACTGTACCTATTCCAAAGAATAAAACATGTCTTTGTATGCATCAGCATGAGAGGAAGATAAGGCGAAGTCTTACAAACACTTCTGTGACAGTAGTATTTCTCCCTGCTCTCATTTTGACTGTTTCTGCTGTGACTTATGTAACAGAACCTCCAAGTCTTATCCCAGCAAATTTCCCTTGTGCAGAGTGTCTTGCACAAGGGAATATGGAGCCTTTTGCAGGAGTAAAATACGTCCACAGCTCTCTTGTGAAAGATGACCTGGCTCAACAAGGGAGGTCAGCGTAGCTAAGCCAAATTTGATATAGAGGAGGACAGCAAGCAAGACATGAAGTCTGAAGATTCACCTGTGGTGCTGTGCACCTGTAGGTCATCATTTAAAAACAGTGGCTTGTATGGAGATGGAGGATCCCAGCAATCTATAAAAGGCCTTGATGATGGTCACCATCATCATGTAATGTGACAACAAATACAGGTCTTGTCACAAAGAACTCCTAAGCTTTCAAAATAACTAGAGGTGGTAAAATGTGGAGGAAGCTAGGTTTTTATAACCCACAAAATGTACCACAGCTGTGGCCTACTAGCAGCTTAACCTATTGCCAAACATTCCACAGTGACACAGAAATATGTTTTAGAGGAGAGCTCTTCTGCTTTGTTGATTATGAAAGAGTTTCTCCCCACGTTTCAGGGGATGCATTTCCATGGTTCTTAAGTGATTAAAACTCTGATAGCTGATTAAAGAACTACCTGGCACTAAATCAGTGTGCTGAGCATCTTGTTTCTGTGGTTATTTCTTGTTTTTCCTCTATATTAGTAGGAGTTAATTATTTTCTCCTTCTTTAGGAGCTATTGGTGTTCTTGGTTTAAGTAGTGTTCTGGTGATCATCTTTTCCTGTACAGCCAGGTGTATGCAGGCTTAGCTGGGGATCATGTAGACAGCCATAGGACACAAGAAGAGTGTTAAGAGCTCCCCATCTCTCCAACTTGTTAATTTTACTTTCATTTCTTAAACAACAACCACTGACTTTTGCCACCACAATGCAAATGGAAAGCCTATGTAAGTAGGAAAAACCTGAAAGAAACAAAAGACAGATATTCTCCTTTTTAAATCATAGACAGTTAATGAAAGTGGTTTTGAAAAGAAATGGGCAGTCTTTGAGCAGCCTGGCCATGAAGCCTTCTGTGTGGCAGGCCATGGCACCACCATAATCCTCTCATAACCTGTTGCGATCAACTGTTGCCAATGCTTCAGTCAGTTTTCTGATTAGCTTAAGAAAGATGTAGAAAAAATGACTTTGGGGCAGGTCATTTTGGGGGCAACTTGGAAAAGAAAGGCCATTTCAGCTGTTCACATCCAGCTCCTTTGCTCTTGCTTTAGTTGGTAGCTTAATTTAGGTCCATACACCTGAGGTTTTGCTCCTTGTGAAAAATAGGCAGGCGTTTCACTGAAGTTACTTGCTGTGGCACTCTGAAGAGGCATTGTTATTTAGCTGGAAACGGTTTCAATTTGTAAAACTCTGTAATTGCAGACTGACACAAGAAAACACAATTTTATGTAGATGAAGATTTAATCAGTAGAGATTTAATATCATGTGCAACCAAATGAGAGATATCTAGAATTTTATACCACTGAAAAGATTTAGGAAAAAAAAAAAAGCCAACCAACCTGAAGAATCTGACCAAGCAGCCCCCTCTTCCCATGCCTGCTTCTCCCTGGAACAGCTTCCAGAAGCAGTGTGCTGCCAAAGGCTCAGGGTGGTTCCAGTCTCCTTTGAATTGGTGAGAGGCTTGTTTCTGACTGTAGCCGTAGCAGGATGACCCTTTCTTCTTTTGAGTATATGCTCAAAAAGAGTCTTTGCACAAATAAAACTGCTGCTGTTATTTCTAATATTTTTGAGGGCTGCTTCTTCTGCACCAAACTTCAGGAACTTTGGGTTCTCTAATCTTAATATGATTCATTCTTCAATCCTGAAAGGTTCAGTTAATCGACTAACTCAGACTTATGCTGTGACCCAGGAGTGAGTTGACCTGGCTAGAAAGCATCACAATCTGTTTTATGCTGTACAAAATGAAGGATTGAAGAGCCTGAACCTCCTTTGATCGTGAAAGCTTTGCTACCTGTGATTCTTGACATGTGATTCTGTGATTTTGCGCTTCCTTTTGAGAACAGTGAGCACAGAATTAAGCAGTTGTAATGAATTCTTGAACTCCGTGTTTAGATTCACTAATCATTATGCTCTGTTTATTGCCAACTAATCTGGTGGTGTCTTTTTCCTTGATTTTTAAATTGGTTCTAACTTTCACTTTTGCTCTGTCCTTTCCTCCTTCAAATAGTTTCTTTTACCTCTTGCTGCAAGAATGTCTGAGGAGTCTTACTTTGAATCTAAAACAGAGGAGTCAAAGAGTGCAGAGATGTCATGTCAGATCACAGCAACAAGTAACGGGGAGGTAGCTGGCATGAACCAAAGTCTGAAGGCCTTGATGATGACGGGCTTTGGGGATGTCTTCTCTCTGAACCAAGCAGGATCTGTCCTGCGTTCTGGAATGCAGATAAACATGCAAGCCAAAAAGAATTCTTCTAAAACCACCTCTATGAGAAAAGGAAAGAAAATCAACATGGCTTTGGGTTTCAGTGAATTCGACTGGTCAGATGACGATGATGATGATGATGATTTTGATGACACAGATGATAGCAGCGAATGAAATCAGTTACAGAATTAAATCTGAAATCGGTTTTAGCAAAGCAAAACAATAAAGTTTAAGAACAAGAATCCTGTCAGTTTGGTCTGTTCAAATCCTGTAAAAGAAAAAAAGTGAGACACTTTCCAGGCCGAGCATGTTTGTGTGTAGGAAGACACTGTTCTTGTTTAGATTGCGTTGACTTATTTCTGTTTTGATGAAATTTGGTACTAAACTTCCAAAGTAATTGAGATTACTATTAAGAACTATGATTATGTCTGTAATTCTTGATGCCTGATTACAGAAACTGTGGCTTGATAAACTTAAGAACTGAAAACACTGGGGGAAACTTCAATGCCTTTAATGCAATTAATGTACTGCAAATTTTTCTGGTTTTTTTTTTGTTCGTTTGTTTGTCACTATCTTTACCCCTTTAATTGTCAATCATATGAATATACTTGTGCTTTCAGATTTGCTGCTCTTTGCAATCCAATTTTTCTCACTGTTGCAGTGAAGGGGTTTGCTGTGTTTCTATTTTAAAGCTTTTTCAAGGTGAGGTTATGGGAAGTCACAAATACGTTTCTAGGAAAAGAGAAGCTTAGCTGAGAGAAATAAAAGGGTAAGCTAAATATACAGTTTAAAAACCAAATAGCAGCAGAATCCAGATAATCCCTATTAGTAGATGGTTTGTATAAATGCTTTTCCCCTTGCGTGTGTGTGCATGTGTATATAATTCACTCGAGCAAAGCGAATTGCAATCAGACTTCTGCATCCATTATCAGACATTGTGATCTACAAGCTAATTTTCAGATATGTTGATGTAAATCCAGGAAGCCTCATTAACTTTGATGTACTTACTCTGGTACCTGAGAGTAAAAGTGGGTGTTAGCAAATTTTGATTCTGTTGCATCTTTGTTTTGTGCTATCCTTTTAGCACTGTTTTGTGCTATCCTTACAAGAGGACAAGGAAAAGTCATGGTGACATTTCAGCTTGGACCCTACTTCTGTGGCTTATGTGAAATTCTCAGTGGTGGCAGTTATATGAGGAATATTTACAGGTCCCTGAGTATCTGTGTTTTTTTGCAGCTAAATCACTTTTAAAGCATTGCCACTACTGTTATGACTTTCCATAAAACTCGGCATGTAACAATCTGCTGCAATAATTGCCTGCCAGGCACTTGTGTTGAGAGCAGTGAGTATTTTTCTCCTGATGACCCCTTTAGCAGTAATGCAGGAGGAGGGAGGGAAACCGGCACAAACACAAATGCAGGTTAGGAAGGAAGCTGATGTAAAACATTTGCCCAAGGAAGAAGGACAGCACTTCAAAAGAGAAATGTTACTGTCTAGTTCAGCTACAGTGGGAATAAGTTGTCAAAATTCCATTCTCTATTACTGGAGGGGTTTCTTTTATGAAAACTTCTGTTTTTGAGTGGCTTCTTTAATTATAGGCTTGTCTGTTACGCAGCTCTAACCTATGTATTATATAAGTATTTTTGTAGATTGCTTAGAGAAAAATGGATACATTAGATAGCAGCAGGCCTGAAATCATTACATGTTCAAACAACAAAAGAGAAAGTTCTTTGAAGGAGTTTTCCCAGAGTGATGAGTGGGGCACTTCTTTGCAATGTGAGACAGAATTGTTTTATTCTGAAACCCCGGCACTGGTCTGGTAGCCTGCGAGGCAGTGAGTGCTTTGGCCAGAGCTGGCGTGCTCCACTCAGTTTTCACCAGTCTAGGCCCTCCAGAATGCTTCCTTTCAAGTAGGATATCATTCCTCGTTCCCCTTCTTCCTAACAGTTGCAGGTTCATTAGCTTGAAGTGAACCCTCATGCATCAGGAGGCTTTTTTATGTCTGAATTGTAATATACGTGATGTGATAAGCTTACTCTATATCCTGGAGGCAACATGCTCCTCAGTCACAGGTAGGGATGGCATTTTAGGTCCATCAAAGCAATCTGACTTTAGAGAGAAGAGATACTGAAAGAATAAACTGGAAATAAGAACAAATAGGCTATTTCCAGTGCAGATTTGCACTCTAAGTTTATGTCTGCTAACACCCAGAGCAGTTATATTATTTTTTTTTTAACTTCCACATTGCACACAGGAAAAATTGATCTAGTATGTACACTTAGGACGTGTGTCGTTGCGCATAGATTATTGTACCACATATGCAGTGTAGTGTTGTACAGCTTTAACTCAAAACAAAATTTTGTTCAGTATGATTAGCGTTCAGAAATTACTTGTCCCTAGCACTGATGTTTTGCACTTTTTTTAGGATCTGACACTCTCAGAGCACTTTATGCATATTTATATTTGTGTAAGTTTTAATTGAATTTTTACATTCACTCCTTAGTGTTTACAGAATTAAAAATAGTCCTTGAGTAGTACACTACAGGAATTCTTAGTTAAAAAATACCCAAATTTGTGTCTCTTTCCAAATTTTTATACTTATTACCCACGTGTGTATCTTATTTCAGCAGAATATTATCAGAATTTGGTAACATGCCCCTAGGAGTTTTGGCTATTTATTTAGTTCCAGTTCTTTTCTTGAAAAAAAAAAAAAGAAAAAAGAAAAAAAAAGTTTTATTCTTTACCTTCTCCACGCTTTGCTCCTCAAAGCAAGTTTAGCTGTATTAAGAAAAAATTTAAATTCTCTTAAAACAACTTGCTTTGTGCTTAAAGTAGCAAAGATCTCTGAATTGTTAAGAAAGTTAAGACATGACAGATAACATATGATAGGCTCTGTTGGTGCAGTTCTATCATCACAGTGTTATACTTAGGATATTGGCTATGCTTATAAGAAAAAAATGATATTGATTGAATTTTTACTTTCTGTGATGGCTTTCATAACAGATGTCTGCAGTTTACAAGCCAAAAATTGTATGTGAGAATCAGCTGTGTTGTTTCTGCCTCTGACAAACTCCTAGCTAGATAAAGATTTTGGAAGCATCTCTGGTGGGCAGGTGTGTTGTTTGGAGGAGATCATAATATTTTCATCTTCCAGACCTGATTTTGCTCTGCCATGCAATCTGGCCTGTTTTCTACCCATGTCAGCAGCACAGAAGCCCACAGCCACTTGCTGTGCCAGCTTAGGAAAGCATTAATCAAACCCCAGAGGTGTTGCTGTACTTGACAGAGGGGAAATGCAAGAACTGGGCCTCAGCTTCTCATTTTCACCAGGCTGTTGTTCTGCCAACATTTACTAGGGTGGCTCAAGAGAAGAATGGTAAGGATTGTCAGTTGGCTCGCTTAAAGATACAGAGTGAGCTGGGACCAAGACAGGATGTCCTAACTCCCAACTCTGTTTCTTTTCCTTCAGCGTTGGGGAAAAAAACAGGGGAGGAATTAATGGCATAAAACTCTTAACCTGGTCATTTTTGTGACTTAATTTGACCAGTTTTGTGACTCCCAGTAATTCCTTGGAGGTATGGGGTGTAGGTGGTGCATCCCCAGCTGGCTGGAGGCCTGGCCTGGAGTTTGTCCCATCTAGCTATGGAGGGCTTTGGGGAGGTGAGGTCTGGAGTAGCTCCTTGTCTCACAGTCGTGTTTGACTTGTCATTTCTTTATCGTTTGAGCAGTTCTGTTAGATGTTGATTCCCTCTCCTTCTAGATGTTGAAACAGTTATTAAGAATTAAATATTTGTTGAAATAACAAGTCATTTTGCTCTCAGCAGTAGTAGTAAATCTGTAGTGTGCATACTGCTACTCAGTATGTAGCAGTCACTGTGTCTTTAGTACTGTAGTTTCTTTTTCTGTAATCAGGCAGCTTTTACAGGTTTTCAATAGGACCTCTAACTTGACAGAGGTTTTGACTACAGTCCTATGTCGAATGTTCAGGTAAAAAGATAAGTTCATTTAGTAATTTTCACAGCCCTTAATATGCACTAGTAGGAATCTGGAGGAGAATCCTTTCTCCTTTTCCCCAGACTTCGACTTGGTGTACACTGTAAAATCTGCACAGAGGTTTCTGATGTGTGAAGATTTAATTTTGAAAATGTAGAACCAACAATCTTCTTTAAACATTTTGTATTGTGTGCTAACTATCCATACGCCTTTGAAAGTCAGATATAGTCCACTGCATTTCTTGCTTTTGCACTACTGAAAAAGTTTTGTACTGAATTATAGAAATTGATGCCACTTACACTTCAGGTGTGAACAGATGAAATTTGAATAGAAAATATTTTCAAAATAATCATTCTCCCTTCTGAGAAAACGGTGAGCACAGTGCCTGTGCCAAAACTCTTGTGCTGTAAACTGAATATATAATTTGTGTGGAACGTGCAATGTTACACTTCTGTGTGGTAAAACCTTGCAGCATCAGTTACTCTCTTTATTGCACTTGACATATGATGTCTTGTTTTATTCACACTGTGGATTTGATTTTCCAGTGTAAAAACATAGCATACAACCAAAAAGAAACCATGCAATGTATTCAATTTCCTCAATTGGTGTCATGAACTTTCTATTGATGTGAACTTTTTCCTTTGCTTCTCTTTGTTCCAAACTCTATTTTGCAATAAACATTTTGACAGTAAATTTTATGCATCTGTGTCCCTGTGTAAAATGCTGATGTTTGAAGAGGTTCCTTGCTGTCTGGTGGTTCAAGTCATTTTTATGTTACTCATTGTGTAACATTTCTCCTTTACTCTGCCCACCTTTTCTTTCCATTTTTTTAAATTTTGAAAGAATATGGAATATACTCTCTGGTTATACTTGAATGTGGGAAAGCCTGAAAATATCTATTATACAATCAAAAATGCAATATTGCACTTCTGCAGTGAGCGGTTTAATCATACCAATTATTCTACAAGCTCCTCACACAGCACCAGCCCTTCTGACAATAAGTACCCACAAAAGGCACGACCTGCTGCCTTCACAAGGGTCTTTGTGGTGGCCATTTGCCCTTCCTTGCGCTCAGTTGTTGCATCAGCACTACTGCCCGGGCAGCAGGTAACTGTTAGCACAAGATAAGACTGACTAGCAGCGGGTAGATTTAGAAGATTGTCTTTACAATATCATGTTTTCAGTCAAAAACTCAAGTCTTTTTCTAGCAAGCATGTTTTCCCCTCTTACATTTCACTATGATGCCTTTGGCTCTGTCCGTTTTGGGGTTGCAGTGGGCAGGAGGATAGGTGTAAAGGCCCACCAGGTCCTTCTCGCAGAGGTGCTTTCAGATCTCACGGATGATTTGTGCACAGCAGACTGTGATGGTGATGGTAGGAGGAAGAGGATCTGAAGAGTCCTCAAGCTCAAAGTGGGGTTGGATATCAAAAGCTGCAGTTATGGAGGATGCGTCAAGGAGCGTTGGGCAATCAAAATCCTCCAGTGGGAGCTTCACATGAATGTTGTGATGGGCACAACTGGAAGTTTTGGGTGGATTATACTAGAGCCTGGTCTTGGTACTGGAGATCCTGGGATGTGCTCAGGTTGGGACAGAAGGAACAGCTCTGCTGTGGGCTTTAGCTGGGCACAGACAGGGTGAGGGCCTGGCCTGTTCCTGGAGGCTGGGATGCTCACAGGCCAGCAAAGCTCACTCACTGGAGGTAAGAAAGGCCTGGAAGCCAGTGGGTAACCGAGCTGTTACTCTCCTAGGTCAGTGTTACATACATCAAGTAAGCTTACAAGTGCATCATGGCATTGAGCCGTCAGGAGATTCTGACTGTCCAAATGTGTACGTACAAATTAATATTAACTCTTTTTCTGGATAAGAATGCAAATAAGGTGAAGCCTGGGTAACATATGCTTGTGTGAGTAAAACAGCAATCAGTATTGCAATGAGGTCTTCTACTGTGTCAGCTTTTTCAAATCATTCCAGAATTTCACATCTATCCTTCATGGTTTCAAGAGCCACAACAAAGCATGCCACACGTCGGCTGCAATGCCACAGGGGCTGGGAAGTGCTGTGCTCACAGAGCCTCAGGCAAGCAGTTACAGAGCGTTGGCAGAAACCAGAGGAGAATTGTCCCAACAGGAAGACTGGCCACAGCAGCCTGACTCGAAATCCTGTCTTCGCTGCTGTCTAGTGGTGGTTTTACTTCCTTCTGCAGAAAATGCTCATCATTTTGGATGGTGTCGTAATCACAGCATTGTTTTTCCTGCAGAAATCAGATGGTATCAAATCCATAACAAAAGCAAAAGCCTTTTTGTAGTATCAAACAAGAAGCGAGATAGTTGGAGTAAGCCCACAATCGGTTTGAATCCAAAGGGTCGTTCTTTTGGTCTGGGAAGTACTCTCTGGTGCCCCATATGGGAGTCGCAGGTTAAAGTCCTCCCCTTCACTGGAGGAAAAGAACCAAATAAAGCCACCAGAGTGAGTTTTGGGTGGAGGGGAGAGCAACAGTCAGATGGTTTTTTTTTCAATTCGTATCTCTCACACAGTTGCTGCCATCCTTTGATATTTGTGCATGGACTGAAGAAGATGTGGTGAGTATCTTGTGTTAACGTGGCCAGTGCTGTGCTGCTGGAGCTCTCTGCCAGTTGCGGTGGGTATGGAGGGAATATGACCTGGATCAGAATATCTAGGTGAGATTTTACTGCTATTTGCTTGGTGGAACTTGTGTCCCAGAAGGGCTTTTAAAATGACCATACATAAGTTAAGAATTTATGTGACCCTGATAAAACAGATACTTCTGTGATGTCCGGAAAATAATTTGTGCTGTGAGTTTTCAGCAGCCAAGACTGCATTCCTCAGCAATCATTTAGGAAATGTGGAAGTGCTACAAGAAGACCTGTCTAAGCAAGGCTTTTCCTGGAGAGTTTAAAATGGGTTTGAAGGTTTTATCTTGCTGTATGCTACTGGAATGGAAATTAACTGAAAGTTAAGGGTATATTAAGGGGTCGGGCTATCTCGTAGTAAAAAAAGGCATTGAGCCTTCTTTTTGCGCTTTTATTCAATTAAAATGCTAAGCCAGTAATACCAATTATTCATCTTTAGCATGTCACTGTGTCGCAGTGATTTTCATGTCCCATTTAGCACTCTTGTGTATGGTGCAGCATGGGATTGTTTAGCTAAGGCTTATTGAAGGACTCCCTGTAAAGACAGTGCAAAAGCCAGGATAACTCTTGCTGCTTCTAAGGGCTTAACTAAAGCCCTTTTATCGTGTGGCAGGTTGCTATACTGTTTGCCTCAGTCATTTCTGTTCTTCATAATGATAAGCTAAGGAATGGACCTGCAAAGTAGAAAGCAGTTTTAAAAAGATATATAACATTGGAGAATCTTGAGTCCTTTAATGAAAGCTTATAAATATTCTTAAAATTAATTTTCTAAAAGAGTGATTATATTTGTGAGCTTGAAGTAAGTGTAATATATAATTTTGCTAATGAACTTCCAAGACTGATTCCTTTTTTTTTTTTTTTTTTGCAGTTTTTCTGGATGCAACAACTTACTAGAAAAGGTAAAACCTGTTCATATGTACCTTCATGTTCATATTAACGAATACAAATATATCTGTCTGTCTTTTTCTTCCCTCATCGAAAAGCCTTATGGATTTCTGAATAACCTCTCTTACCTTAAGGTGATGCTTCTGGTGAAATGAGTGCATATGCTAGCTTGTTCAAAGAACATCATATCACTGGAAAGCGCTTGCTTCTTCTAGAAGAAGAAGATTTAAAGGACATGGGAATCATTTCCAGAGGACACATCATCCACCTAAAGGTATCTAATAGTATATGTTGAACATCAGAATAGATTGTAGCATAGGTATTGAGAGAGATTTTACAGTTTTATAGTAGCATTAAGTATTTTTTTCTTTTAAGTTATAAAGGTAAATAGAGAGCTTGTTTGGTACAAAAAGAATCAGAGTTACAGGTTCATATGGCTCTGAAACCCAAAGAGCCCTGAACGTTCTGTGAAGCCTGAAATGTGCCATGATCTTCATTCTCCTCCTCGTCTATGAGTTTTGTTGCGGGTAGGACTGACAATACTGCTGGAGATTTGTCTAAGAGGGCATAGCCATTTATCTAGCAAAAAGCTTTGGATATCTTCAGAGTGCTGTTCCATAACATTTCTCTTTAGCTAAGAGAGGATCAGGTATGGAAAAATTACTTGAACTGAAATTTCTAAACTTCCCAACTTAGACTACTTTTAAGCTGATTGATGGCCAGGTTGCTTTGCTTGTAATGCTTTGTTTTCTGGTATTTTGAATATATAATGTTTGTTATGAATTCAGAAAATTATGGTCTGGAAAACGTGATCACAACAGCAGTAATGGTATTAATAATGTATCCACAGGAGATAGTTACATTTCCTGGCTGTCAGCTTTGGAAAATGATCTCTCTAAAAGCAGCATCTGGGATTTGTTGGGTCTCAGTGACTTTATACCACAATTTACTAGTAAAGAGATACTTGTATCCTAATTGCTAGTCCTGCAAATTTCGCTTCATCTCTGTAAGTCACAGATTTATTCCCCTTTGCTCATCAGCCATTTTTCCATAGCACACACCATTGCTGATATCTTTAATTTACATTTCCTACAGGGAAAATTATTGAAACTTAATAAAGTCAATAATACCCAAAATGAAAGATTTTGGCTTCCTGGGTTGATTGAGCATAAATAAAAACAACCCAAACAACCCCCAAGCATTTCTTTTTTTCTGATTAAGCAGCTCAGATTCTGAATGCGAAATGTGGTCGATCTACCGAGACAGTTTCCAGAGCTGAGCTGTATTTTAAACTGCAGTCACATGCCCTGATATAGCTGCAATGAAAGGCACAGCACACGCTGAACTGCTTTGCTTTTCATGCTGGTATTTGTGGTATTTGATGCTGAATAACGCTCATTTGATTTTGTTGATTTTTTTTTTTTATAGACTGCTATTGAGAAGTTAACCCATGACTACCTAAATCTGTTTCATTTTCCACCATTAATTAAGGCAAGTCTCATTGTTTATATAAGTGCTTCTTGTATTGGTATAAATACTTCACTGCTTTCATGTCTCAGCTTTATGCCATTGGCAGGAGAGTGAGGCAGCCACTTACATAGCAGGTCTGCCACTGCTTTTGATAAATGTGGAGGGTCACCAGCAGCAACGGGTTGCATGAGAACGAGTGGTATGATAATATATGTTGTTTTCATTGAGGATCCCAGATGTTGTCATGAAACCAGTGCTGGGTCCGCTCTTCTTCAACATCTTCATCAGTGACCTGCATGATGGGATAGAGTCCACCCTTCCCAAGTTTGCTGATTATACAAAGCTGGGAGGAGTGGCTGACGTGACAAGGCTGTTCTGCCATTCAGTGGGACCTGGACAGACTGGAGAGTTGAGAAAAAGGAAACTGATGAAGTTCAACAAAAACAAGTGTAGAGTGTAAAGAAATAACTGCATGCGTTAGTACAGGTTAGGGGCTGTCCTGCTGGAGAGGAGCTCTGCAAAAAAGGACCTGGGTGTCCTGGTGAACAACAGCTTGGCTGTGAGCCAGCAGTGTGCCCTTGTGGTCAAGAAGGGCAACAGTATCCTAGGATGTATTAAAACAAGCATGGCCAGCAGGTTGAGGGAAGAGATCCTTCCCCTCTACTCTGTCCTGGTGAGGCCACATCTGGAATACAGTGTCCAGTTCTAGGATCCAGTTAAAAAAAGACAGGGATCTCCTAGAAAGAGTGCAGTGGAGGGTGACAAAGATGATAAGGATCTGGAGGAAATCCCAAAAGGGAAATGAAAACCTGAACACCACTGCCGTGCTGTGATTGCAGTACTGGTGGCTGCTGCAGTGTCATGGAACTGTGGAGCAGAACCATGGCCCTCTGCTGCAGGTGACAATGTGAGCAGCAGGCTTGTGACATAGGAAAGGCAAATCCTTGTTCCCAGAAAAGGCCTTGCTTCTGCCTCCTAGAGGGCTGAAGTAGCTACAAGCTCTCACTTTTTTTTTTTTTCTTTTTTTTCTTTGTTTCAGGACTCTGCGGGTGAAGCTGGGGAAAACGTAGAGAAAGTAGTGAATCTTGAACTCGTTTTTGGCTATCACTTAAAGCTGGGAAATGGTCCAAAGGTAATCTGGGTGTGTTGTATCAGGTTGGCTATCTTTAGTCGGTACCCAGAGTGTCCTGTGTCTTCTGGATGGAAAAAAATGAACCCTCTTGTTCTGGAAACTGCAGAGCTAATTAATGTCAGGGTAGCAGGTAGGGCTGAGCAGTGATAGGCAGCCACGCCTGAGAGTGAGCATGGGAGAACACAGTGCTGCAGAAAGCTTTGAATGAAAGCTTTTGTTTCCTCACCAACAGTTTCTCTAACTGTCATTTCTGTAATTTGGGCTTTCGCTTTGTTCCCTTTATCCCAATGGGTGTGCAGTAACAAGCCGTTTATGCAGAAGAGCCTATTCAGACAGGAATAGGAGTTTGATGCTGAGAGACAGTTGGGCAGCAACATGTTCATGATATCTGTGGACATGGGTTGGTTCTGCCTCAGCAGAAAGGTGGTGTCTGGCTCTGCATCTGGGAAGAGATGGACAGCATGTGGCATGCATGGCTGGGGAGAATGGGACAGGTCCCGGTGTGGCTGTATTCCCCCAAGTGCAGTGGAGAAGTGCAGTCTACTGCAGACAGCGGGACCTCTGTGCCAGGGTGGTAACAGGACTGCCAGAGGGCCGCATGCTGGCCAAACCTTGGCTCTGCGCTGGTTCAGGTACCTCTTGGCACACCCTGTGTAGTGGGAGCGTTGATGACCCCAGATGTTCCTGCAAAGCATTTCCACCACGTTGTCTGTTCTTGAGAGCAAGGATTATCCCATGCCTTTCATTTTCTTTATCCAGCCTGCCACGGACTTTGAGTTCAAGGGTTTTAGAATTAATTATCTATGTGAAAATAGTGTGCAAAGCATTTCTGAGTTGGAGTCAGGGGTTGCGACAGCAGGATTTGTTTCTTTTTGTATTTGGCAGATCTGCATTGTGTGTCCACCCCAAACTTGTGGGTGGCTGACTTTCATCTTGTGTTATCTGACTGCTTTGCTTTCAGGGCACATTGTTTGCAGAAGTCTCTTGATTTCAGTACTTAGTGGTGCTTGCAGAGAAAGCATTTAGGTTTGTACTTAGTAGGAACTTGGACTCGTACTGAAATCATTTCATCAATTTGAAAAAAGCATTTTACTTTTTGTCTGGCGATTTCCTTTTTTGTTTGTTTGTTTCTTTTATCTTGAGCACATTTTTCCTATGAAAATCTTCTTTATCACTGTGTGAATTACTTAGACTTTCTCAGTGTTCTTGAATGCTCTTATGAGCTGTAGAGCTGCTTTTCTGTAGGCATACATCTTTCCCTGCCATGTGCAACTCCACAAGGAACTAAAAAGCTATGCAATACCTCTTGTCTCACTTGTATTTCCTGTATGATCTATGAGCCATAGCGCAGGGAGGTGGGCAGACACAGGAAATTCAGTTTGCCAGCTGAGTTTCAAGATAAGTAGATATTTTAGCTGGACAGCTGCTGTGAGCAAGTAGTTTGAGTGAGTTGTGCATAAACATAACACCAGCAAAGCATGCTCTTGTACGTAAAGCACACAAAATTTGGCTAGCTTGCTTCTTTGAAAACCCCTGGATATAATCTTCTAGCTCCCCTAGAGGCTGCCTTAGTGCAACTACTGCTGCCATCACCCACGTTTGTTGTGAAATGGAGACACTGGAGAAACAAGGATTGAAGGGTTTCAAATTTCCTTTGTTTTTGTGTAAGAGTGGCACCTGTTCCTGTAAAACTGGGTCAACTGAAGCACTCAGAGCATGCCTTCTGCCATCTTTATAGTGAAAAAGCTGGTCTACATCAGTCTAAAATTCAATTTCTTAAAGGAACTTGGCCCATATAATCCCCAGTAACAGGTTGCCTACCTAACATCTACCTGACATCTCTCCTCTTTCAGCCATGAGGAAAAAGGCATTAAGCTCAAATCAAGGTTACCCGTGTGTTCCCTGGTGGACTGCTGGAGCTGTGTGCATCAGGGGAGACTGCCAGGCTCCACAGGAGCTGGTGCAGCACAGCAGGAAGGGGCTGTGCCATGGAACTGCTAATACTAGGGGTTCGGCCCCAGCTGATTCTGCCCTGGTCTCCTGAGCTGCACATTCCTACCAGAGGTTGTAGCACATCTGCCAGGGTAGGGGTATTGGCACTTGGAAGCAAACCAGCCCTTGTGCCCAGAGGTGCTCTGCCAAAGCCTGGCATAGAGACACATGAGACAAGAGTGTGCTCCCCATCCCAGCTAAAGCACTGATGTGGCACAGCCACAGTGATTTTTAACAAGGGTCCTGCAGAATATGCTTCAGGATGGTAGCTTTATCTATACACCAGATGTTCAGTCTTGTCTCTACACTAAATGAAATGTTGACTTCCCGGTACGTGACCTTACCATCCTCAGATTTGTTATCTAATTTAAACGCGTCTTCTAGTGAGATTATGTTGCTTTCCACCAGCTGATAGATGCAGTCATTTTGTTACAGTTTCCTTCCCTTTTCAGCTGCATCTTTAGAGGTGATGAAAGCTCGGTGACCTTTGTGCTCTCCGAATGCATCAGGAGTGAGCACTGCAAAGCTAACCTGGTTTTTAGAGGTTTCTCCTCCAATTCTTTTAGTTCAAGTTATGTGGTTACTTCCATTTACTTCCTGTTAATGACCTTTCTGTACACAATTCCCACTGAGCTAAAAGGTGATAGCTTTAGACATTTTGTAAGAATTTTTATTCCACAAATTAAAAAAAGTGGGGGGACACCAATTAACTCCAGGATACCAAAGAGGGTAAAAAACAAACCCTGGCAATTGTGGCTTGAGCTGATTTGCAGAACTGCAGAGGGAATTTTCAATGGTTTTCTCATCCTAGGTGGCTCATTAAAATTTCCCAATCAGGAAAAGGTGTCTGAGCTGTGTTGGCTCCACACAGATGAATCATCCAACCCCTTAAGAAGGATGGTTCACAGTCTTTTTTGTCTCCTGTTGATGCATTCCTTAGTTTTGGTCATCAGAAAGGCAGATTTCACCATGCCTTTGAATGTTTTCATTTTTACCGTGTGGCACAGACTGTCCTACATCCAAACACAAAGCCTTGAGGGTGGCTTACCATTTTTGTTGTCTTTTCCCCCTCTCTCCATTTGACAAGGTAAGGAGCAGAGCCTTGTCAAAACCATCTGCTATCTGCATGAACTATTTTCTAGCCTCAAATATCCAGAGTGGCATATATTTTAATGCTGTTGTTTAAATGCGTAGTGTAAAATTGAATATAATATTAAGGCTACTTTGTAGAGAAATTGTGACCAGCTCTTCATGTGGAGAAACATTGGCTGGCAAAATGTGGAAATACCAGACAATACAGTGCTATAACACTCATTGTAACTGAGCTGCAGTTTCATGAGGGCTTGAGACCATTTCTACTACTTCTTCCTCTCCAGCCTCCCAATATGTTGACCCTGACAAAACCTTTCTTTGCTTTATTAAAAATAATTCCCAGTTCAGACAGATATGGCGTAGCATGTTTAGTTTACTAAGGTATTCAGCACATTACAAACATGGCAAAAATAAAGCAGTGGCCTAGGTCACAAATTAGAAATTCCAGTTTATATGTTTTTCAGTTGTATTACACTATCTTTATTCTATCATTCCTTTGCCAAGATACTTGCAAGTAGCTTGGCTTTCTAGTGTGGGGTTATCTAGCCTTACCTCAAAACCTTATTCAAAGCTTTCTCTTTAATTGCAGCTCAAAGCATGATGCTCTCAATACTAAAGTCTGAGTTAATGTGTGTAGCAGAGTGGCATTCTCATGGGTTTGGTTTGCTCAGACTTCAGTAAATAGTTGGTATAGGAGGAAATACATTGTGAAGGCAAAAAAACCCACAATACCTAAGATGTAAACTAACACCACGGCCATATTTAAATATAACCAGCAAGAGTAATTGCTGTCAGTGCAGTCCGCCAAGGTAGTGAAGTTGGTGGCAGTGCCAGACCTTCAGTGCAGATGTGTTCTTCCTAGAGGGTTTCATGGGCCATGCCCTGGCTCTGCAGGAGGACGTGCACAGAGACAGTCCCGTGTCAGCGGGGCCATGACGCCTGTGCTGCTCTGCTCCATTCTGTCATGTTTCACCAGCACTGGGTGGGAAGTGCCCTCACAGCACAGCGCTCGCCGCAGGGCCCGTGCTTTCCTTGCATCCACTGGAGAAGTGCAAGGCCGCGCGCCTGCCCAGGCTGGGTCCCAGTCAGCCACAGCCAGTGCTTAGCAGAGGAGCATGAGGGCTTTCTGGGAGACTGAGCCAGTAACACCAACACATCTCTTGCTTTGTTTTTTTTACGCTGTAAGGCCGTCTCTCTCACAAGGCCTCCCCTCCACCCGTGTTTTTCTCTTCCCCCTCGAGTGAAAGAAACTGGCAGCACAGCCACCTTGTCTTGCTGGAGCCCGGCTGGCAACAGCCTGCCCTGACCTGAGACATGAGCCATTGTTAAGGGTATAACACATTTACATATTTTGCAATAAAACATCAGTTATTTGCATTACTGTGTCAAGTTTTATTTGATTCTTTCACCTAAAAATGACTCATTTTCCTTTCTTGTATTTTAAAAACCAACTACTCTAAGCTTGTTTGAGAATAATCAAAAATTGCCCATTTAGCTAGAAGTCATTTTCTTTTCAAAAGGCAAATGTTATTTAATCTTTCAGCTGTTCATTGTGCCATCATAAATACTTTCTTTTCAGCACAGTTGTGGGGACTGAAATGAGCCCACTAATTGCCTCCCATTTCGACTGACATGTGGTGGTTTAGTGGAAAGAGAACACAGCGGGGAGAAGGAAATAGGAGGCTGAGAAAATGAGAGCTAATTATTTTCACTGCCTCATGTCAGGCTCTGTGTCAGCCTTGTTTTTACAAACTGGAAGGTTTAGCACTAAATAAAACAAACTGGCGTCATGTTTTTATATACTGGCAGTGTCATGGAAGCAGCTGCACATCTCAAAGACAATATAATGCCTGCATTCGCATGGACACCATCTGACAGCCACTGTGAGCCACTGCTAATGAGGATATCACAGTGGTGCCAAGTGAAAGGTGCTGAATTATGTATGATTCTTCATCAGTGCAGCAATAGTCCTGTACATCATTATGAGACATTGTTTTGCTGAAGAGATTAAAACATTCTTAGTTCCAGACCCTGCAACCTATACACGCTACAAGAGGTTATTAATGGAATTTTTAGGGAGAGTTTCTTGTGGATTTCTTTTTGGTTAAAAATATCTCATGGGACAAAGCCGTGGTGGGTCATGACACTATATATATAAAGAAGAGAAGCAAATTAACCGTAATTGTGTTATCTTCCTTTAAATCCAGAATAATAAAATATAGTGTAGCAGGGTGATACATAATGATAAATAACCCAAGTGCTGTCACTAGATGTTCAACTCTAATGCCTTTAAAACAGCAGGTTTCAGCAGCTGAGATAGATAATAGCTAAGAATGTAAAGGAGCTTCTGGGGACCTAAATCACCAACATGCTACTACTTTTAGTACCAGCATGACCGACATTTTTTTCATATTTGTTTCATCTCACGTTACATCTTACTTTTCTTCTAATACCCAGTTGCCTGCTACAATGGCATGGGTTTTTTTTTTCTTGAATCATAAAAAAAAAAAAGTTTATTGCAACTGCTGATTATGAAATGAATCCTGAACTTGGGCCTCCTTGGGAAAGGAGATGTCATCCCAGCAAGAGTTTGAAGCAGTTGTTGCAGGAGACATGTTTGTTGCTTAAAGCCCGTACCTGAGCTTTTTCATTTCTGTTGGTTTTTTTAAAGTACACATGGAGTTAAAGGGGCATCGTCACCACACTAAGCAGGAGCTTTAATTTTCAGAGTGTTCTTATTTTCTGTTTCGAAGCTGGGAAGTGGCTCAAAATACATTTGTGATTTGCTTTTCTGCTTCTGCTATCAGTTGCAGAGGCTGCCAATTTAGTAGCTTTGTCAAAACGTTATTCAGAAATGCTTTCCAACCAAAGTTGTACTGGTTGTGCCTCTGGTTACAAAGCCAAATTTTTTTAACATAAAGCTGAAATTATTTATATCAAAATTGAACAGGTAAATATTAAGAGAGAGTTTGATATTTGAATTGCAAGATGTCTCGGGAAATCTCTTTGATGCACCTTGCGTAAATATATTTGTCTACAAGACATTTCAAATGAACCATTTCCAAATTATTTCCCTCAGTAAGGCTGTTACTAAGTGTAGCCTCGGTCCAAGAAATCTTCTGGCTCCAATTCATCAAAGATTTGAATTACATTTTCTTGGTTTTCTAGCCACATTTTTGGTCATGCAGTTGAACATCTCTCTCTTATTACCTCTGTTATTCTTTTGAAAGTAAGAACCTAAAAATCAATTGGAAAACAGGGAAATATGTCCCTTTTTGTAATTACAAACCTAGCTTTATCTACTGTGTGTTAGAGCAGAATGGTTACAAGCTTATAAGAAAAGCAGCCAGCCACTCCTCTTAGAAATTTCCCAAGGACCTTGATTCTAAAGTCACTGAGCTGTGTGCTTTTTCCTTCCTTTTCTTCCTTTCCTTTCTTTCTTTTTTGTCTGTTATATCTTTTCTGTTTTTTTCTCTTTTTATCCCAGCCTTTCCTCACTGTTTCTCTGTTTTTCCCCCACTCTGCTGACTCCTTTACCGTAACACAAAATGAAAGTCTTTCCAAATAAGACACAGGCTTTTGAATGACCAGAGAGCGAACATTCAGTGCTGTTATTTTCTCTTTTGGTCTCTGCACAGTGTGCCTGGAGAGGACCCTGAGGAGGATGGAAGGTTTCGGGGCTGGATTTTAAGGATGGGCGAGCATGTTTCTGCCTGTAAAGCCGTGGCTCGTAGCAGGGGAAGGTGGTGTTCATGCTGGGCTTGTGCATCCACAGCTGCGTGAGGCAGCCTGATTTGTTCCTGCACAGAGCACTCCTGCGTGTGCGGCTGATCTGGCAAGGGGCTGGGTGCTGGCAAGTGCCCACCGCATGTTGGACCCCATATTGACAGGGTCTGTCAGCCTTGTAGATATGGGAGTTTGATTTACAGGATTAATTGAGACAAACTCATGCTTTTCAGATGTGGTATGTGAGGAGCAGAAAACCCTGAAGGTGCAGGAGCCCTGGCGTAGGGCAGCAGACAGCTTTGGCACTTGGCTTGGCACCAGGCTCATGACAGGAGATCCATTGAAGTAACTGGGTGCTACTGATTTTTGTCAACATGTCGGTCTTTACTTGGCTGAGGTGTTTTTGTCCTTAAGCACTTTGTCTCTAACCTCAGCTTAGGTCTGCAGCAGAGAACTCAGGTAGCACAAAATTAGGAATCCTGTTAAAAAGTCAGGCAAGGAAAACAGTGCAGGCAGCAACAGGAGCACAGGTTGTGAGGCAAGGAGGAGTCAAAGCCGACTTCCTGCACTGTTGCAGCTCAGTCCTCAGCCAACAGCCTGTGCCATGTCGTGCTGCACCCACCGGAGAAGAGGCAGCCCACAGCCCAAAGCAACAGGATAGAAAAAGGCCATGTGAAGTGATACAGCCTGTGATTAGGCAATGGAGGCACGGAGTGACTTTGTACCTTTTGTGGGTCATTCAGGAAAATGAAGCCAGGACTGGAAGCTGAGCTCAGTGCATGTGAGCCTTAGGTCAGTGCCCCGAGTGCAAGGCTATGGAAGTGCTAAAACCAACTCCCATGTCCACTGTCCTCATGAAACTCATGAGCTTTCAATGGGCACAGATGGACACACAGGGCCACGTGCTTTCATAAGCGTCATTTGTTGCTGCGATTTGGAAATGATTATACTCAGGTTTTCTTTTATCTTGGAATTGCCAATTCAATGCCTGTTTGAAAGCTTTGAGACTTCTGAGGGCTGAGCTCCTGCGTTACATTTATGAGAGATGCACGTGCGGTCACTAGCAGATAATCGTACGTACGGATGGGTATTTCTTAGGCTGCTGTACATTTGTGTGTGCAAATAACTGCTTATGCCAGCTCTTGGCTCTGAGTGGCCATCTGTGTCCCCATTGAAGGTTTTTGCATTTTTTGAGTAGCCTTGAGGAGATGACTGCCTCCTGCGAATGCCAAGATGGCAGCTGCACGGCCAGCAGCATGTGGGGACGCTCCTGATCCTCGGGCACACCTGGAAGGGCTCCTCCTTTGCCACAGGCAGTCCCCGTCCAGGCCGCACAGAGATAGAGATGCCCTGCTTGGTGCCACCTGACTTGTCCTTCAGGGAACAGACTTCTGGAGGAGCTGGACAGCATCAATTCCCAAAATCACCTGCTGTGGTCTGCAGCAAATCTGCTGTCCCCTGCAGGAGTCTCCCTGGCCATTGGCCAGCGCTCAGCCCACCTGATAGTCCTACAGAGCCACCAGCCTCTTGCAGGCTTATGCCCACACGAAGTGCTGGATTTGGTGCTAAGTTCAGCCCATGGGATTATTTAAAGATACCTTTCACTGCTTCGGTTATTAGACTTGCTGTTTCAAAGCTGAGCTCCCGTAAAATTACCAGTGCTAGTGGAGGTGAGAGGAGCTGAGGATGGTCAGTGCCTCACTGGGCACTCAGGATCTGAAGGAATTGAGCTGCACTAATCAACTTATCCTCCTGCCCATTATTAGAGCGACTGTCCTAAAAGTGTTTGCACGCGCCCTCTGGTCCTTCATTCCCAGGTTCACCAGGAAGATGTCCCGAGGGCCAGCTCTGCCCGTGGCTCCAGGTGATGGCTTCCATGGGCTGTGCCTCACCACCACTGCTCATATGGGCAGGCTGTGCTGCTGGGTGAAGTGCTGCTGGGTGAAGGTGCTGCCATCCTGGGGCCCTCCAGGGGACCACTGAGGACAGTCAGACCTGTCAAGGTGTCCTGCTGTCTCTCAGAGGGACCTGAGCGGGAAGTGAGCCAGAGAACCTGAGGGTTTTCCATTAACAACACTCGTTGCAAAATATGCATATACTAAAACATGTATATGCTCCTTGCCTTCGTCGTTGTTGCTGGTTTTATTTTTTTCCACTTACAGTGAGAACTGGGCTGGGTTTGGTTAGTCTTTGCTTTTTTATATTTTGAATTTTATTTTTTGTATTCTAACAATCCAGCATTCTTTTTTTTATTATTATTCATAGGACTGTAAATGGAAAATGTACATGGAGATGGACGGGGATGAAATTGCAATAACCTACATAAAAGATGTGACATTCAACACTAACCTACCTGATGTAGAGATTTTAAAGATGACAAAGGTATTTACAGCCTTAAAGCTTTCACGAATTCACAGATCTCAAACAAAGACATTAAAATACCACAGCAGTCGACTTTTGTGCTTGCAGAAGCTCAGTCTCTTGACAGCTTTTAAATAAAATGCACATTTTAAACAGATGTGTATCATAATAAGAGTTAGCTATTTTGGTTCTCTTTTAAGCTGACAATAATGTTAACAATAGAAAAACAAGAGAAGGAACTAATTTATGTTTTCTTGTTTTAATTCCACGTCATAGCATCTGAATTTATTTCTCCTTTTAAAGATGAGAATGTTAAAAACTTACGTTCCTTTTCAGGAGGAGAAAATTGATTTAAATGTTCCAATTTGAAACTTCACGTGATTTGTCTGGGTTTTCTCTCTCTCTCTCTCTTTTTCTTCTTTTTTGCATAGTTTTAGAACTTTTATATGCTTTTAAAAACTCCCTCTTTCATGCAACGATGGGTTCCAAAGACTGAAACCCGTCAACATGTTGATCATGGGCATACAGCCCTGCACATCTGCAGTTCAGTGCCACTGGGCATTTACCCTATTTGAGTAAACCTGCCTGTAAGTATTTACCAGCCAGCATTTAGACCATAAGAAACAGAAGGTTTGTTAAAGCACAGAATGCACTGAACATTGTTTGCTGTTATTTTAATTGATTGTTTTTATTAATAAGCTCTACTTAATAGTAGCTAACATCATAAATGAAAAAATATACATCTTCATTACCATTACATTCTCTAATGTGCACTGATTTAAATTAAAAAAAAAAAAAAAAACACAAAAAAAGCCTCCTGAATGCCTTTAACTGTATTTTTTTGCAAAATTATGGCTGGTTTTTTTTTGCTGAAGGATAAACTGAAAATCATACTTTCAACAGAATTTTAGGGAAAATATGTCTTTGACAGAAAGTATTCTTATATTTAATGTCATCGTCACGCTAAGACTATTGTTATAGCTAGGGATTTCTTCACTGTTGTAATTTTATTGTTGGTATTATGTCATTGCAAAATAGCTTTCTGTTTCATTTCCAGAAATTCCATCTTGGACATTTCCATATTTTTCATTAAAAAAAGAAAAAAGAAAAAGAAAAAAAAAAAAGAAGAGGCTTAAAGTTAAACGTAGTAGTCTCCAGATACAGTAGGATTAGCACATACTTTAGGATCTGTATTATCTATCAGGGACTGTCTCTAGGAATATTTATTGCATGTGTGTAAAACTGAAGGGCAATGCCCCCAGGAAAATATTCCATATACGTTTGTCCCATAATATTTTTATATGTTAGCAATACGAAAAAGGATGAGAAAAGGCAAAAGTTAAAAGTATTTTTAGGGTGTTCCAGAGACAAGTCAGGAGATGAAGAGCACCTTATAAACCACCACCGTGTTCTTTTCAGCCACCATTTGTCATGGAGAAGTGGATCGTGGGGATCGAAGAACACCAGTCTGTAGAATGTATTGTTACATATGAGGTAAGTTCTAAGAAACAACAACATGTTTATCTAAGATAACCTGTATGGGAGATGTGGCAATAGCATCCCACAGCTCCGCTGTATCCTGTAATCAAGTCTCAGCACCCTGTAATTAATTGTAAAATCTAAAGTTTGGAGCAAAAGCTGAATGAGATCTACAAAGATTGTGTCCTCAGGCAGCTGCCTGTGTCAGCTCTTTTTCTCAAGGATGAAAATTCTTTTTACTTGAAGTGTAATGGCCAGTGTGCTCATGTCACTTGGAGGCTGTGGTTTTTTCACCTTTTCAGTGAAGTGCTAATTAGAAGAGCTGAGGAGCAACAGGAGAAGAAAGAGAATGATAAGTCAAAAGTAAAGGAGGAAAACAAATATCAAAGACAATTTAGCCATGTAAAATGACAGAAGTTAGCCTTTGTAAAAAGAGCTTGCAGTTGCTTACAGAAGTGATTTTATGAAGACCAATGCTGTGCTTCACAGTGAGGCTAATAACTGAGATTCCAGCTCTGTCCTGAGCAAGGATTTGAGCACTGATGAAGTGATGAGGAAATCTTGCACCTTTTTGGTTTGTCTCAGAAGTGAAGAACAACAGTTTTCTGTTGCTCTAGGTTTCTTTCAGCCTTTCAGAATTGCAGGCAGCATGGCTCCTGTAACTGAAGAGCAAACAAGCAAATGTGGAGTGTTCCCTTGCAAAAATACCTACTTAGTCCTACCTCTTTTAGCAGAAGGTGCTGCCTATCTGGTGTTCACATTATATGACAAGTAAAATACTCTTTGTATTTGTAGAGGAAAGGCTTTCAGATCTTTCCTCCACATGGTACATGAATTGGAACACTTACTCACTGCCACATTTTTAGCATAATCATAAAATACCATCCAAAATTATCTACTCTAAAAATACATGAGAACTGGCTAAGTGGTTTTGCAAAACAAACTCTATTCAGAGTGCTGCTGCCACCCAGGCACTAGTGGAAGTTCCCGGGCAGGAGAGCTTAGTGGGTTGTGCGTTGCTATGTCCTCACATGCCTTGTGTCCTTATGTGTGTTGTGTCCTTCCTGAGCAGAGCGACGTTCGAGCTCCCAAATCCACCAGGCACGTCCAAGCTATCTGCTGGAGCAAGGTGAAAGCACAGGATGAGGTCAAGGCGGTGCAGCTTATGATACAGACCTCGCTCCCCAACTCAGAGGGGCATTCACGGAGCAGGTCTGACTCAAGTAAGTCGCTACATGTGAACTGCCTACCTCTATTGCTGGCGTGGGCAAAGTGTTCATTGCGGAGAACAGCAAAAAGACAGTGCTATTATTCTTGTCCAACAGCAGAGCACCATCTTGCAGCTTCAGTTGGCATTGTGGTCCCTGTGACATTTTCATGGTCACATGAGAAGCACCCTGGCATGTATGACTTAGCTTAAAGGCTAAAAGTTAGGTAGTGACACATTTTATATCACAGTGTGATTTAAGGGAGAGTGATCTGTATGCTTCTATAGAAAGTATGCTGCAAACAGTCCATGGCAATTAGCTACAAATCTGTGGTATACTGTAAATCACCTGCAGTAGCTTATCAGTAGCTTAGATCCTTCTGCTCGAAAACCCCAGTACTTCACATCTTCCAGTACTGAGCAGAACCACAAAGCTGCACCAGCGCAGGGCTGACACTGTGAGTCTGAGTCCACCAGCAAGGCGGGACTTGTCAGCAAGGATGCGGTCGTATGGCAGTGCATCTAATCAGCTTTGGGATTGGACTGAGAGCACAGGCGGGATACTGTACTTATCTGTGTAACATATCTGTGCCATAGAGGAAGATGTGTTTCTCAACCAGGATTTCAGGAAGGCATCTGCTGAGAAAGGAGACAATCTCTCACATCTCTTCCCTCCATCTGTTGGGAAATACAGTTTTCTACAGTCTTTTTGGGAACCTGGGAAGCCAGTGCTTTCAGTAGGTTTTTATGCTTTCTCTCCTTGCAATCCAAACTCACCAAAAGTGCTGTGGTCAGCTCTTTCCTCCTGCTGCTGGCTACCCAGCATGCAGACAGCTTTGCACAAATGTCTCAGATACAAGCAGACCCAAAACGCATTCTTGATGGCTGTAAAGAGGAGTGGAAATCTTCCCATTGAATTCTTCCACAGCTCTGCCTGCCCATTCTGGTCTGCCCTGACTCCAGTTCTGGCTCCTCCTGGAACAGGGCTTTGGAAAAGGTTCTTTGCATCTTAAAGAAGTTACTCTTTTTGTACAGGTGTTTGTTAGCCAAAGTGGTTTCTTTTTTGTTTTGTTTTTCTGATTCAGTTCACTGTAGCACTGTAGAAATACGTGGGTTGGAAAAAGATAACAGTCAGTGGAATTTTCTCAATCGTGTGGCACTACTGCTGCATCTGGAGCAGTGGCCTTGTGAATTGAGCACTGGTGGTTTAACAGACACGTTTAAAATGGGTGCTCATATTCCTAAGTAACCTATCAATTTGCAGAACAACTGTGTTTTATAATGCATGTGGGATGCAGCATGTCCTGAAAGACATGTATTCACTGCAGATCAGCTCTGGTGATCCAGGTCTTGGGCTGATGAGCCATACAGCCATACCCAAGTGTGGTGTTGTATCTTCACAGGTTGGCTCTGCTGCAGTAAGCCAAGCTGCTTTCATTTTTTTGTGGCAAGCGGTGGGAGAGCTTGTCTGTCCCTCTGGCACATGGAGGAGTTGCACGAAACCACTAATTATTGTCTGCACCCAAGTGAATAGGCACAGTTCAGAGGAAATGGGTTACCAGCCAGCGTGAAAGCTGCGCCTCAGCTCTAGCAAATCTCCCGGCCTGTCTTCTTTACCAGATCACCTACCCCAGGTTTAAAACAACACCAAATCCAAGCACAAAGGTAAGGGTAATAATACCTGTGTAAGAGGCTAAAATAACTGGCAGTGAAGGCGCTGCCCATGCAGGTTATTGCGTGGAGCATTTAATTCAGCATGCAGAACTGGTGGCTCAGAGACCTTATGAGGGAGAAGACTCCTGCCTACGAGGGACTGGGCCTAGGGCCCGTCCCACAGGTGGTGCTGGGTGATCCTCATTGGGCAGCTGTTCTCTAGGCTGGGCACTGGAGGGAGCTGGTCCCACAGGGTGTGTGGTTGCCACCTGAGATCTGGTGGCACACAAGGACCCAAATTCAAGTCTTGAGCCAGCTGCTTTCAGATTTATGAAGTCTTACATCCAGAGTCTTTGTAGGAAGAAATGGGGAAATGGTAAAGGAGGCTGTCTAGAAAATACATTTGAATCAGCATGCATATTTCTTTTGAAACAATGAATTTCGAGGAGGTTAGGAAGCAGAGAAGTTGATTCCCACCTTTTTGTGAAAGGAGGTTCATCTCAGAGCAGCCAGAGCTCTCTGCTGTGGCAGCATCAGACCTGCACTTTGACAGGAAAGACGATTTCCTTTTGACATATTTGACATTAAGTTGAAGTGATTGAAATCTCCTGGGACTCCAGCAAAGTCTGGGGGAAGGAGGAATGGAAGAGATCATCCATTATGTCCTAACAAGGAGCAATCCTAGCAAGGACAAAGCCACTACCAGCTCCCACAGAACTCTGCAGGCAGATGCAGCATTGCCATGGGAGAGAGGGACTTGCAGCAGAGGATCTCTCCTCTGGAGACCTTCAAAAGGTGAGAGAGGAACTGGGGTTCTCTGCTGCAGATAATAAAATCTTGTTTGTGTTTATCCTGCTGCAAACTGCTAGGGCCACACTTTTCTGTTAGAGTGACATAACCATTTTTTAAGGAAAATCATTCAGATTTCTCTAGAGCAAAATTACATAAGCTACGTTTTATGCCTGAAGCTGGATGGAGGCTCTGGGATGCAGCTGGGTCTTAGTATCGTGATTATGTGAAATGGATTGACTTCTGAATTTGTAGTGATAATAAGAAACAAAGTGGCTCTGGCTGTTGTGGTGAGAAAACTGAAAGAGAGAGAGTGAGTCTGGCTGCTGCAGCAGGGTTTGCACCACCTCCACCACTGTGAAGGGCATGGCCAGTGCTGGCTGGGAGCAACACAGGGCGCAGCTGTGGTGCTGGCACCGGGAGGTGCCCATGTTCTGCCTGCTCTGGAGGTCTGCAGGCTCTTTCGTTGTGGAAGCTGAGGAGGAATCTGCTGAGATTCTGGGGAAAGTTGTTGCTGAGTTTACCATCTTTGGGAGAAGGGGCAGACAACTCAGAAAGAGTACAGGGATGTTGCTAGGGTATAATTTTAATCAGGGGAGACCTTATCACTCTCTATAATGACCTGAAAAGAGGTTGTAGCGGGGTGGGGGTTGGCCTCTTCTCCCAGCTAACAGTGAGAGGAGGAGAGGGAATGGCCTTAAGTTGTGCCAGGGGAGTTTCAGGTTTGAAACTAGGAAAAATTTCTTCTCAGAAGGAGTGGTGAGGTACTGGAACACGCTGTCCAGGCAAGAGGTGGATTCACCTTCTCTGGAGGTGTTCAAAAAAAGAGTAGATGTGGCACTTGGGAATGTGGTTGAGTGGGCATGGTGGTGATGGATTGATGGACTAGATGACCTCAGTGGTCTTTTTCAACCGTTATGATTCTATGATTCTGCAATCTGTAGAGGCTTATCAGAGAGAGAAAACCTAACTCACCCCGTATCTGAACCAGAATGTATTTTCCCAGCAATTCACACAGCGCTCACCTTGTTTCATTTCCCTGCCAGGCATCGACAGCCAGTGGATGCAGACGCTGCGCATGCACCAGATAGCCAAAGCCATTTCCCTGCAGCACGGCCACCCGCACAGCCCCACCACCATCTCACACTACCTGCCCTACCTGCAGAGCCAGGACTCCTACGCCGCTGCCGTGAGGCGGACGCGCGGGCCCGTCAGTTACCACTACACCTCCATCAGCCACTCCAGGAACTCTTCTCCGCTCTCGCACAGTTTGGTGAGAAACCTGTCGAACCTACACCTCAACTCAAAGGGCAGCAGCACTTCCAGCACGGCATCGGACACCGCTTCAGAGAGGGACAGGTCCACGGGTAAAGCCAGGAATGCCTCACACAGCGGCAACTCCCGCAGCTCCTCTGATGGGCGGCGCAGCGGGACGAGCTCCCCGGTGCCCCCCAGGTCCTCGGGCAGGGCCGGCAGGACTGCCTCCATGCCCCCGGCCCACGAGCAACGGAGGTACCCCCGCAACTCCCCCCAGCCCAAGGCCATCCCAGGCATGCCGCTGCAGGGGGAGAGCGAGCCCAGAAGAAGCGAAGGGGAAGGCAGGGTGAGTGAGGGGGGCTGGATAAAGGTGCAGCACGTGAAGAAGCCCCACAGGCAGAGCACCGGCAAGCAGGGTAAGGAAAGGCCCAAGGGCAGCTGGCGGGGCCGGAGGACGTTCTAACGGGGGGAACAGCCGTGAGCTGCGATGGAGCCAGCTTTCCTCTTATTCCACTGAATATTCTACTGGGAGATGACACGTGCTTCTGCTCGACGTGCTCCAGCTCTCGGCGCACTGCACTGAAGCCATGACACTACCTCGCTGGGCTGGCTGCACCGCTCTGCATGCCGCTGGCTGGTGGGCAGCTGGAAGGAGCCTGCCCTCAGCAACGAGACCTCTTCCCTCCCAGTACTGATGGATTTAATATGGTTGCCTCCCCTCCCTTTGGCTGCTCGTGTTCTTAGCTGACTGGATGTGCACTAATTTGCTTAATATTTCAAAAATAAAATCAGTAATACACAGCTATGCACTGTAACAAAAACCTCTCCGTTTCATCTAAAGAGGAGTTGTGCTGCTAACTCTCCTGTCACGTCTGCTCTGAGCACTGTTTCTATACTCTTTATTCACTCTGCTTCTGCCAAGGCCATAGGAAAAGGTAATATTATGGTCAGACCATCACAATCTCAAAAAGCAGGAGCACACACGGGTTTTTCTTCAGGCCCACTCTGGTAACTTCACTTCTCCACTTCCAGCCATCCGTCCCCTATCCGGAATTTCTCACCTCTCTCTTTGTTAAAACCCAGACACCGGGTATCTGACACTGCAGAGCAGATGCTGCGACACATACAGTTGTCGTAATCAGAAGGATAAAAAAAAAATAGGCTTTATGCTTTTAGAAAAAAAAAGAAAAAGAGAGGGAGAACAAGGCATTGCCTTTATAATGGATAGATCCATCCCCTCTGAGGTCTGTGATAATGTTTATCCCTGGGCAGCAGGCATTTTTTAATTGAATTTTTAAATGTGGCCAGGCTGTGCTGCCTTTGTCTTTCAGTCTTCAGGCAGTAAAGACAAGGTCAGCAAAGTTTGTGATTAATGTGGTCTATAGCTCCACTGAGAACAAAGGCACAGTCGTAGACTCACTTGTCTTCAGAAAGTTCCTTGTTGGCCTTTTCACTCCAAGTTGATTTCACACAATTAAACAGGAAAAAAAAGTTAGGATTTCCCAAGATGCAAGAGGGAAAAAAAGAATGAAACAGATAAAGGAAGCTGAACCCAATGCAACACATGGTACCCTCTGAAAGCCAAGAAACTGTAAATTAGAGATGCCTTTGAGTGAGGTACAAGATACCATCAGTGCCAAGCGATGCTCACTGGCACGCAACTGTGAGCAATGCTGGAGGAGCTGCCAGCCCTGACGAGCCCCTGTCACCACTGCTCCTCACTGGATTGTCAAAAGGGCACATGCTAGGGCTGCTCCGAAAGTAATGCCTCTTACTTTAGTATGTTGGCCCACAACAACAGGCAGTTGAGGTTGAACCTTCCTGCGCCTGTTGTAATTTCCATGTAAATAAATCAGAGGCATTACTTTTGGAGTGACCTCCATACATCCCCTGCTCTCACAGATGCCAACCAGGGGGTATGTGCTGTTCACCATTCTCTGGTTCTCACCAGTCCCTTTTCACAACTGTGCCAGCACAAATCCTAGAAAGAAATTGTGAGAGTTCAGAAGGGTGCGTTTCTCTTGCAGGGTGATGAGGACAGCGGTGTAGTTGCACAACAGGGTCCTACCCAGCAGGCACCAAGGCGGTGGCAATTCAATATTTATTGTCTGCTTGTGGTTGATTGTCAAGATGTCCAGAAGGACTGCTCTGCTGTTTGTAAGCAATTTAATGCTGTGCCTAATTTTAATCTGCAGTGTACTGTCTGTCCACATCTGTTGTATTAAAGTGCTCATTAGCATTTAAAGGAGGAGCGGATGGTATTGATCACTCCTTTTAATATTAAACAATCACGCAATAGTGACTGATTAGGAATACTCTTGTTATTTCAGAATTGGTGGTCAAAGCAAGAGTAACTGATCTTGTGGAGAAAAAAAAATAATCTTATTATTCAGCGCATGCCCTAAACCATGGCACCAAAGCTCTTCTTGTATTAAAATAGCAATAAATACATAATTCAGTGGCAAACAATTTTTTAAATCCCTAAAAATCCTCATATTGGAATATATTTACATACAGTTCCTGCTTCAAGTGTGGAAACTTTCTTTAATTTTAATTGTAAAAAATACACTTCTTATCTTCTTCTGTATACAATCTTCCCCTTAAACTTGCTCAAGTGAAAATTTCTCAGCAAGATCTCATTTTCCATCTCATTTTTATCATTCTCACCATACCTAGTCCCTAACTTGGTAATAATTCATTATAAGGCAAATGTGTCCACGTTTTCACCCCCAGTACTTTGTGAAACTGAGGAATTTATCTCCATGTTTTACCACCGCACAGCCACTGCTGGCTGAAAGGCCACACAGCAATATGGAAAATCAGAATATCTTGGGGATATACACCCCACCAAATCTCTGCCCTTTACAAAGGAGCCATACTGGGTTTTTTAATTTATTCATTTATTTATTTATGTATCATAAATCTGTCAAAACCAAGCATATTTAAGTACTGGTAAGTCTAGAATCTCACACTAGAAATGGGACGCCCTGCCCTGAGTTTACCAGCATGGCTGACCATACAAGTGGCACAACCTATTGCTGCTATAGAGACAACCCTTGTTTTCCCGGCTCTCCTTTCCCTAGGTCTTCACATCTCTGTGTATAGATGCTGCTGTTTTCCTAATCCCCAGGAGGTACCTGCATTTTCCCTTTCCAAAGTGTAAAATGCAGTGAGTTACAAGAAGCCAGCTATGTGATTTCTTCTGGCTTGGATGATGAAAAGTAGAGAATTCATGAAGGCAAATGCAAAACTGGATGTCCAAAGTAAGTGAATACCTGTGTCCAATAGGGAGCATGTTTACTAAGTCAGATACAAATTTTCTTCTTTTTTTATTTCATGAATGTGTGAGGATGTGTCATGGGATCTGCTTCTTCACTTGGTAACATTTGACTCTGGCTTTCTTCGGAGCCACAAGAGTTGCCATCCTTGCACTCAGCAAGCCCCACGCACCCTATTTCCATGGATCTCTGCTCCTCACTTGCTTGAGTAGTAATAACACACCAAGACTGGTTCTCTAGGTCCTGGCAAATTTGGACAGGCCAACAGGATGGCTGCAGTCACAGCCAATGCCCTTTGAACCCAGCATCATCTGCTTTTTAAAGAAAATATTAGCTACTGTAATTTCACCTCTTCCTATCCTGCTCCCACTGAATGCTTTTTGTGCAGCTGGTGATGTCTGAGTGCAATGCCCCTCTCCCTGGGCACACACCACGGCCCCGTGCACTCGCCATGTGCTTGCTGAGCCCATTTAAGGAGCAAAGATTGCCCAAAGCCTCTGTGCCTCCTCCACTGCTCCCCAAACTATACTCCTCCCCAAGTGGACCCCATGCTAATGGGGTCCAAATCCCAAGCATTTTAGGACTTAACGCAAACCTTCTGCCAAGAATACTGGGCCGTGTGTCAAAGATGAGCACTTGAATATTTTGACTGTGCTAGCAAATGCACTTTGACCTAAATATTATTCTCATTACTACTTTAGGCTGGGAAAGACAGGCAGTTGCTTTTGTAATTGTGGGGGGAAAAAAAAACAAACCGGAAGACCTCCTGACATCTTGCATCACTTAAAATGGAGCCAAATAGCTGCGCTACCTCTGCAAATTACATCTGACAGCATTATTTTCTGTATATGTTTCCACCATATAAGGGTTTTTTACATAATTTTCTTATCTAATGAAGTGCCAACACTTGGCAGTTCAAGCCAGTCTGTTGTGAAAAGTGAGAGGTTATGGAGGAGAAGTCTATTATGGCAATAACGCTAATAAGGGTCTGCCAAGATCCGGTTTTTACGTAGGGCATTTGGGATGATCCTCTCAGAGGACGGCAGCAGCAGGGGGTGGCGGACAGCCCCAAGGGTCAGTGCCTCCTCTGAGAAACCCCATGGGATGGTCCTGTAGGTGACGCCGCACAACAGAGTGGCTTCACGCACCTGAGGCTCAACAAACAGATTTCTTGCCCTGCCTCAGCACGAAAGGTCAGCGCTCCTGCAGTAGAGACAGGGCATTTTCCTTGTGCTGTGAGAAAGCAGATGAAGGACATGAAACCCTGGGGGGCTTCCTGCCTGCCCCCACCCCACCTGTCCCCGCTGCCCTCCTGGAGGCTGGCAAAGGCAACACAAATCAGCCCTCACAGCAAAAATGTATATAAAAGGGCAGAAAAACAGAGTGCAGAGAGCAATTTTTATTACTTCCTGATAGCCTCCTGTTTCCCACCGTTATGCATTTGCAGAACATTTTGTAAGCAATTTCTTTATGATCTGACTTAATCTATTTTGTGTTTTCAAAGGGAAATATAAATCGAAGCCCAAGAGTGAAAGGGCTGGGATCTCGAGCTTTCAAAAGTGGCCTCTGCATATCAACAGCAGCCACTTTTTTTTTTATCAACCTTTTTTTTCAATGCATTTTGTAGAACAGCTACAGGATACTCAAACGAGTGTTGTAATTATGCTCCATAATGTGCATCACAATGCCCTGGGCTCCGAACGATCCGTTGCGATGTGTACTTGGAATAATCATTAAGATTTCTGTCAGGGCTGACCACGTTTCAGCTGTTCTCTGAGGGCACTGATGAATGCAGGCTCCTAGAGGCATTTATCAACATGTACTTTTCCTCTCGCTGGGCTGTAGTTATTCCTTTGGCTTTCTTTTCTCTTATTCTTTCTCTTTTTATGGCCTCAGCAGCCTGGGTCAAAGAAACACGCTGTCGAATAAGACCAGACGTGGCCACCTTCAATTCAGCAGGCAGGACATGTCTGCACCCAGCCTGTGCTACCAAGGAAATTGCAGCAAAGCACAAGGAGATATGAATTAAAAAGCAAAAAATATTTTTTCCTTGCAGAGAAAAAAAAAGGGGGGGAAAGACACTAAATGCACTGTGGAGGTATTTTGTGGAGCAGTAGCCTTGGCTACGAACCAATTATCCATGCTAAATTCCAGTTCAGAGCACAATGCCAAAGCGAAAAAGCACTTCATAAAAAACTACGTCCAGCAAACATGAGGAGGTCCAATTACAATGAAGTCCACAGAAGCAGCCACCCTCCTTTCTCTGGTTGGCAGCCAATGGTAGGGGAGCTGGCGGTGCACCTCACACATCCTCTACAGAGCAGTAGCCACTGCAGGGCAGCAGCTGAGCAAATGCACATGCCTGATCAGATCTTTTACAGAAACACACCTTTCACAAGAGAGGAAAACAATTAGTGCATGTTATAGGTTACCGATTTACAATTTACATCATAAATCGAGGCCTGATTATTTTAATGCAAGACGTTTTTAGCTTCATTTTGTGGCACTAACGGTTTTACTAACACACTATAATTTGCTCGGATGAAGAGGTGATTGGACAGCTCTTAGAGAAATTTTTAATTACTGTCATTAGTGGCTGCAATCTTATTCTTTTCTACAGAGCCAAGATACGTGTTATTGCTTTGTGCCACAGGTACTCTGCGGTCATGAGAATCTCTACTCTGCTTCTGCTGAAGCAGTAGAACATAAGGACCGAGAAGCTAAGGGGACAGAGGTGTCCAGCAAGCACACAGAGGTCTTGGTGTAAATCTACAAAAGCAGCCATCCTCCTGCACCCGTGTAACAGCAAGCGTCCTTTTGGGGCTGCAGGAGCTCAGCACGTCAATTTATTTCCCTGCCTCATCAAGCAGGGCTGCAGCCCCTCTGCCAAATGGCTTCCCCAGCTCCTAGCCCCACAAAGTCCCTGCTTGGGCCAATACATTTTAAAGCTGTCTGATTACATATGTGGCTTGGAGAATGCTGTTTCCGTGCAGCATTAATTGGGGAATAAGCTGCACTCCGAAGCACACGCTAGCCCCATAACATTTTACATGTTATTGACAGTTCTTTTCTAGTAAAATCCTGACTCTTCCGGCTCAGAATGTTGACAAGAGCTGCTGCCACTGAGAAACCATATGGTATTTGTGATTTTTTTTTCTGCAAGGAGCAGAGCCCGTGGTTGCTCAGGACTTGCCTCGAGCCGCTTGGATGCCGCCTGGGTGGCCACTGCGGGCAGCGCCCCCAGCTTTGTGCTCTGCGCAGGTAAGGCTGTAATTACAGGCTGACTGAAAGCGGAGCTGCTTTCACACGAGGAGACTCGCCCACAGAAAACATAGACCCTGAGCAGGCCTGGCGCCCATTGTGCCGCGGTTATTCATAGCCCGGGCCTGCGTGTGCGGGGCCGCTTCTCTCGCGCCTGACATGGGCCGTGCCTGCTGCTGGGAGGCCCCGAGCAGGATAAAGGATAAAGGCAGGATTACGGCAAGCAGCGGGGCTGCAAATCACATACAGCTTTTAGGGCCTCACCCGATCTTGGCTGCCAAATCCCGGTTGCACAGCGATCATATTGTGGCGTGTAACGGCTGTGCTTGGTTTAACGTGAGATTGCAACGTTACATAGAACAGTTTGCAGTCACTGCGGGTTTGTTTTTCTCTGGCCCAGCTTCAAGTAACTGTTTGCAGAGTAATACAGCCAGCTTCTTCCTGAAACCCCATTGCACTGCTGCACCCTCAAGGGCATGGAGGCCTCACTCCTAAGGCAACACCCCACCCGTGGGCAGCAGGGCACACAACCCCTGCGCGCTGCCGGCCGTCCCGCACGAAGCTCTCAGCCGTGGGGCAGCAAGGCCGCGGGCTCCGCGCCCCCCTGCGCGGAGATACGGGGCACGTACGAGAATCCATTCGCCCTCTCTCCCCAGCCCTTGAACACCGGCAGTTGTGTGGTGGTCTTTTATTTTTTAATTATGTTTATCTTTTCCCAGAACGGTGGGGAAAGAAGCAGCAGTTCCAAGTGGAAGCACAACGCAGCTACAGACACGCGGACACCCCGGTCCCACCCCCTGGCGCTCGCGTCCCGCCGCGTTCCGGCCGGGAGATTTTCGCGCCACACGGCCAGGTCCTAGCAGCTCCACAAACCCCACACCTCCAGGAGGAAAAAAAAAAAGAGGCCTTCGAACCGCGCCCTCTGGGGCGCTCCGGAAGAGCCTCTCCATGCTCTCTGCCGGGGCGCGCGGGAGGGGGCGCGAGGAGGGGGCGCGAGGTGCTGGGATCCGTGGGTGTCGGACTCAGCTGCCAGGACGCGGGCGGCAGCGCGGGAAAGGCGCCGCCGGGCCCCGCCCCTTTCTGCCCCCGCCGCTTTGGCGCGAACCTTCATTTCCCGCCGCCCGTCCCGCCGTCAGCATGGCTCCGCAGCGCCCGCAGGTGAACGCCGTCCCGCGGGGGCTGGGTAGAGCGGGGGGAAGCGTTGTGCCGGGCGCTCGGCGGGAGGAGCGGCCTCGGGGCGGCGGCTACGGGTATTCCCAGCCGCGGGGCTGGGGCGGAGGACCGGCTTTCTCTCCGCTTCCCGTCCCGGAGGCCGTCGGGGCTGCTGCGGGAGAGGCAGCCCGCGGTGGCGGGGCGGGGGTTCGCTGAGGAGCTCCGTTCTAGCGCGGCGGGCGGCCGGGGCGCGCTCCGTTTACTAACGGGCCCGCGGCTCGTTGGCCCCGGCCGGGCCGTGGTCCGCGGTGTGCTGCGGCTGTTCCGGCGGTGGGGCCCCGTGAGGAGGGCTGCGCCGGTCGCTGTTGGAGCGGTGTGTTTTCAGTGCTCCGTGTGCTTAATGCTTGCCTTGAGCCAAAAGTCCCTCATTAGTCAAAGCAGGTCTCGGCGCGATGCTCTCGTGCACGTTTCTGGTGCCATCTGTAAGGCGTGGGGGCACATACGATGTTTGTGTATGTTCCTGCTTCATTGCAGAGCTAAAAGAAGTATTCGTTAAGAGCAAGCTAAGCTCTCCTGTAAAAGGATGTGAAATCTACCAGACTAAAACCTGCTCCCACTTTAACTCTGGGGATGTTTTGTTCAATGGTTCTGGTTCTGCTGGGGGGAGGTGTGCTGTGTTCACACACGACGGCTATTCCGAAGTGGGTAAGCCTCACTGGCAGCAGCATAGGGATGTGCCCCAGCGCCGTGCCCTACAGCTGCTGCCCATTCGTAACGGGGTTGGCACTGTTCTTTTGCAGCGCCGTTGCTCTGGTAGGAGAACCTTCACCACGTTCCGAAATACCAAGCTGATTCCCATGGAGACGTCCTCATCCTCTGATGACAGCTGCGACAGTTTTGGTTCTGACAACTTTGCTAACACGGTGAGTATGGGGCTGGAGCAAATAAACCTGAAGGAGCAGTGCTAGCAAAGACCTGTTTGTTGGCATGTGATAAATGCTGCTTCTGTTTTGTACAGCAGTTACAGATCTGTGCTACGTACTGTGATTCCATGTCACTGCTTGCTTGTGCTCCCAGCTGGTAGGTGTTGGAAGCAGATGAGCAGCATTTGAGACGTTGCCTAAACCAACGTGCTTAGTAGCTTGCAACTGCAGTTCTGAAGCTGCCTGTAAATCCCTTAACTATTATTATTTTTTAATTAAAAAGAACCATTTGCTTGTATTTTGGTTGTAAATACAAGTTGTTTTTGCCCAATTAAAGTTAAAGGGTATTTTGTTCTTTGCAGAAATGCAAGTTGAGGTCAAATGTTAGAGAAGAACTGGCCAAAATCTTTCACGAATCCTCTGACGATGAATCCTTCTGTGGCTTTTCAGAAAAGAAAATTGAAAGTGCTTTGGTAAGATGGCTGAATCTCAGTTTGTAGCTTTAATCCTTGCACATTCTTTGGTGTAACTAAAAAATGTCAGCTTCAAATTCCAAGTCAAATGCTGTTGTCAGAAAGAAAGGTGACTTTATTTAATGTAGTAAATGTAACTAGACATAGTTTGATTTTCTTTTTGTACTCCTAAAATCCCTCTAGTTCCTAGGCTTTGCAAGATCTGAGTAAAGTCTTCGTATGGACTGGAAAATCTACTACTTGATAAAAATGCCATTGATGGTTGTTGCTCTTTGTTGGACTCTAACACTTCTGGTTTCTTTAGTACAAAATGTTAACCTGGCTTATGGACCCTAGCAAGCCCGAGGAAAATCTCTGCATACACTGATGTGCAGTTGGATGTGCACTCTCACAGTGTAACAGAATGCTGTAGCACTTGAGCAGTGTAGAAGTAATGATAGATGGTGGAATTCTGCTTTTTGTAACTGCAGTGCAAGAGCAGGTTTGTTGTTTAAAAATACAAGAATTAGTATTGAGTAGTGAGAAATGTAATGTCACCATGTTTGGTATCAGTAAGTTCCTGTCAGAACTTAAGAACCTGCTGAGGAATAACTAGGTTGGCATCTGACTGGGAGAAGATGCATGTCTGAGTTACAAAAAGCAGTAAGGAGAACAAGTAGGAGTCAGACTACTTAATTGCAGAGCAACTCATTCTGTTTTATGTGTTTTTATTGTGATTTGTTAACAGAAACTGGAATCTGATTCAGAGAACAACGTCAGTGCTGACAGAGAGGCACCTCTGAGACTGAGGAAATGCACTGTTCCTCTCAAAGTAGCCATTAAGTTTCCACCTCGAAGATCAGGAAGGAGGAAGGCTGAGGTGGAATCTCTTCCCGAAGATGTGATGCCTGCTCCAGATTCAGACTCCGATTCTGAGGAAAAGGGCTCCCTGTTTTTAGAAAAGAGAGCTTTAAACATCAAGGAAAACAAAGCGATGGCAAGTACTCAGCCTGTCCCCTGCTTTCCCTCTCTTCCCCTTAACTCTTGGTGGCTCTCGTTGATTATTCAAACTAACCCTAATGGGAGTTATGTGAATTCATTAAGAGGAATTTACATTCCGAATACTTGAATCAGATGCTTTATGTTCACTGGTATTTGAAAATCTGAGAGAAGTCTTTCAGTAAAAATTTGTGTGTTTAAGGCTATTCTTTGTTTGGGCTTGAAGTCTATTTAGTTTGAGTGTTTTCAAATTACCTGTAGTCACTAGAACATAAAAATGAGACGTAAAAGTCAAAAGTTAAAGAATGGCTGCACTTGCTGTAAGTAATTGTAATTCTAGCCAATTGCCCTAATCTAATATTCTGTAATAGCATGTAATAGCAAGAACTCCTTTTAAGGCTCTGCTTTCTTTTGCTAGCTTGCAAAACTAATGGCTGAGTTGCAAAGTGTTTCTGGTATTTTCGATGGGAGGAGATCACTGCCAACTGCCAATAATGTAAGTACAAACTTAATGTATTTGCCTTACGGTTTCTGATTCTTGAATTATTGCACTACAATACAGGACTCTTTATTACAAAGCTTATTCAACCTCATAATTCAAAGTCCAGTTCAGAATTGTGTCATTTACTGAACTGGACATCCTCATTGTGTGATTTTCTTCTGATTTTCCACTGTATAAAATGGTTCAGATTAATTCACAATGGCCTTAAGTGTCTCCACAGGCCAATAAAACTGAACGAGATGCTGTGTAAATACGTATTTATGCAGTGGCTAGAGATAAGGGAAGGCAGCCAAAGCTTTGAAGCTCAAGTCTGAAACTTCTTTGAGTTCAGAGCCTTGAAAAAGACTCTGACCTTTGAATTAGCTAGGTCCTTAAAGTAATAGGGTAGGGAATTAGCAGTGTGATGGATTTTGCTGCTGATTTACTTGTAAGCTGTGTGAGTAACAGTAAAAGCAGAAACTTGCCATAGATGTGGGTTCTGCTGCTCCGTGTGGGAATTCCTGTACTGTGAGGACAGAAGCTGTTGTGTCATTGGGTTCTCTTAAACTTTTCCAGACACCAAAACGACTTCCAAGGCGCTCACTTCCCAGAAGTGCATTGAGGAGGAACCCAGACCGAAGTTCTCGGCCTCACACGAGATCCAGGTCCCTGATTGAAGGCCCTCCTACTCCTTTACCGGAGGAGGAAGATGATGACCGATACCTCCTAGTGAGAAGGAGGAAGATGTCTGATGAAGACCTGAAGGTATGCTGAGGTTCTGGTTCTTCAGTTGCTACTGAAGATGGTTTTCTATCCCTTCAAGAAAATAAAAATTAATTCAGAGCACATTATCCTAGATGAATTCCTCTTGTACTCCAGTTGTAGGCGAGAAAAATCCAGTGGCGTTTCATTTGATCTGTCATCCTTCAGCTGCTAAAGCAGCATACGCATCGTAGGTGTTTACAAAGATTTATCTCTTGTTTAAATACAGAATGGATGTTTGAGACTTCAGCATTGATTTGAAGAGTCTTGCTTTGTGTAGAATTCTTGCTGAATCTCATCCTAACAGTGTTGTCTTAATTATCCAGCATGATGCCCAAACTCCCAGGAGAGGTCACCGTGGTGCCATGGCTCTTCCACACATCGTGCGACCGGTTGAGGAGATAACGGAGGAAGAGCTGAATAACATCTGTGGATCTGCGAGAGAGAAGGTGTATAACAGAACCATGGTAAGTGTATTCCAACTTCCTGAGATGCATGCTTTATGAAATTATTTGTTTGCTACTCTGTATTTGTGGTGTAGTGTGAAATAGAGCAGACTTGCTTGTCACTGAAAGGAGGAATGTGATTTCTGGGAGAAATATGGCTGAGGTTCTGGAACACCATCTGCCATCTTTCCCTGAGTTAACAGAGTGGCCTTTACCAAGCCAGCTGACTTGTTCTCTCCTTGGATCAACTGTAGTACCTCGGTGATACCAGTCTGTGAGAGTGGTTGTTAACAGACATGGAAAGTAGAATCTTGATTCAAATTTGTGAAGTGGCTTTCTATTTCAGGATGAGTGCTGTCAGCTGCCAGAGAGATTGCTTGTTAAATGCTGTATTTCCTCAGCTAAAGAACTACTTCTAATGTTTTGTTTCTTGAATTGCTTTTCCTGTGTTACAGGGATCTACCTGTCATCAGTGTCGTCAAAAAACCATAGACACCAAGACCAACTGTCGTAACCCTGATTGTGTAGGAGTACGGGGACAGTTCTGTGGGCCATGCCTCCGTAATAGGTATGGGGAAGATGTCAGAACAGCATTGCTGGACCCAGTAAGTCAACTTTTAATACTGACTAAATTGATTGAGTAGCAGATGCACCTCTCTGCTCATAGCTAAAGAGGCTTAGTAAGGGAACTGCTTGCCGTGTTGTAGTACATAAGGTGTACTTAAAGTCATGAAGGTTGGAGAAGACCTCCGAGATCATCTAGTCTAACCATCAACACATCACCACACCCACTAAACCATGTCTTAGTTTGAGTCAAACTGAATGATAGGATGTTGTTGTCTAGAACTCTTTGTAGTTAGTATTTCTGCAGTTTCATTTTCAGGAATAAACTGAGAGAGCAGAGCAGCTGACAGAATATTCTTGTATATTCAGAATAATATTTACTGTTTAGTTTTGCATTAGTGCTTCATGTACTCTGGATGGGAATTGTATCATGGAGAAAACAGTCTTTCTGCTGTGCACTATGGAAATGGCTCAGGAACTGAACAGAGTAGAATATTTCCTATGGTTACATGCCAAGAAGGCAAAGAAGAGTTTAATAACGGAGGAACTGGGACTTTTTTGTCCCAGCCAGACAACTTCTGCAGCACTGATGATCGCTGAGTGGAGAGTTGGATTATTTTTAGCTATGACTGAATTGTGCCTCATGCTGCAGTTCAGTTGTCTGTGTTTTTTTCTTTTGTCTAGACCTGGAGGTGCCCACCTTGCCGTGGAATATGCAACTGTAGCTTCTGCAGACAGAGAGATGGCAGATGTGCTACGGGTGTCCTGGTCTATCTGGCGAAGTACCACGGCTATGATAATGTCCATGCCTACTTGAAAGGGTAATTATGTCATTGTGTCAGTAATGTGGCTCTGCTCTGTGTGGGATAGCGGCTGAAGACTGGGAGAATAGTGCTCTCAGTTGTTGCTCAGATTTCTCAAGATCAGTCCACGTTGCCTTTTGAGTCTGTTATTCTTCCACAAGACTTCTGACTTGTTAGTTCTTAGCCAAAATAAGTGGTATACCCACTTCTTGCTTTTCAACTTGACCTCTGTTTGTTGTCATTATCTCCACTAATTTGTCTAAAGGATTCCAAAACTGTTTTGCTATAAACTAACTCGAGTTTCTGCTTGTCTTTCAGTCTGAAACAAGAACTTGGAATGGAAGACTGAAGCTGTGACTGCCTTTGACTTGCGTACTCTTTCACCGCTGCCATATTATTACCTACAATGAATTGTTTAATCAAATGAGACTACAAAGCCAGTGCCTTGGTTCCCTCCCCTTCTGGGTTTTTTAAAAAGAAAAGCATATTGCTGTGCAAATCATGCTTTGAGAAACTGTTTAATAGAGATCTTTGCCCGTGGGCCGTTGTTTTCTTTTTAAACAACTTTTGTAAAACAAAATATGAGATAGCATCAGTCCCTGCTTTTATGCCAGCAACTTTTTTTATCCTGAAAGAAGATGGGGCTTTAAGCCATCGGAGTTCTGTTCATGCGTTCATCTGTACTGCAGGTTTATTTGTGCTTTGAAGTTGGTGACAAAAAGATAAGGATGTTCTGAACATTCAGGGCATTGTTCCCCACAGAACCAAGTGGGGAAAGGTGTGTTTAACTCCTGGCCAACTTCTGCTGCAATTGACTTTTACAGAACATAAATCTTCAAACAGAAGCTAACAATCCTCCAAAGCAGCAATTCATTCATAAGTTCAAAAAGGAAGGTCTAAAGGTTGCAGTTGAACCATCTCCAAGCATTAACATTTAGGTTTATAGAGCGCTTGAAGTGCATATTGGATATTTTGAAGGAGATTCTCTATTGAGTGATTTAAATTGCAGCGGAAGTAATTAAGGGGGTAAGCTCTTGTGTTTTGTGTTTTCTCAGACAAGAGGAGGCCACTGCTGGAAGCTCCTACTGCACCAGCACTGCTGTTACATAGTGGTGACTGATGTGAGAATGCGGGTATGCCTCATGAAGTGACCTCTGTTAAACTTCTGTTGGCTTTTGGGTTCTCTTCTTAGTTGTCCTTTCCCTTCTCTTGCTGCCAACTGCAGTAATGCTTCTGTGCTGAATCAGCGTGGAGCTTAACCAAGTAGAGGAGTAGTTGATGTAGTCATTGGCCAGTGGCAAGTGGGTGAATGGTGGTGACTTGTTGAACGCTATCAGGAGAAGGGTTAGTGACAAATGGTCATTCAATTTTCTTTTCCCTGTGAGCAAAAATAGAAAGCGAAGGCTTTCTAAGCTACAATCCAGCTTAAAATGAATTATTCCTTGGCTTGCGTAGAGAAGCACAAACATAGATAATGTTCTCAGGTGACATGCCCTGACTGTGGTAACAGATGAGGAAGAACAATTGATTGAAAAGGCTTTTAAAAAATGAATAAAAAAGGAGATGTAGGAGATGTGTGCAGTTTGTGAGCACTTATAAATGTTACTGGCACTGTGGTCTCCTCTTTAACAATCCATCCATACTTCTATTCATTTGTGGTTCCGTGTGACTGTAGAAGGGTATTTTGTGTGATGTTGTTAATGGAGCATGAGTACAGCAAGAACTGAGCTGAAGAATACCTGGTGTTGTGTGGACAGCATCTTCTAAATGCTGTAGAATAGATGCTAACATGAAAACTAACTGGAGAGCTACAGTGAATACATGCGCTTAGTTTGGTCATGGAAGAATGCAATGTTATACATAATGTACAGTTGAGTAGTAGGAAGAGTCAGCTTGGATTTATTGAGCACTAGAACAAAACACAGCTTCTGATCCCTCTGCTTGCACAGTATTTGTGCTCTGTATATAACGAACCTTTTCGTAGCTTTTTATACCTTTCTGGGAATTAGAACAGTGTGGGAGAAGGAGGACCTTACAAGCAAAATATACTTGTCTCAGACTTGCAGATCTGGTTTATAAATCACCTGTGCTGTTGAGAATCTCCCATCCCCTGCTTCCATAGTGTGACTAGATGTGCAGTCTTGGGTGAAGTATGCCCTGTTCTCCAGGTTCATCTCTTAAAGAAGGAATTCTAGGAGTACATGTTTTGACAGATAAGAGTAATTCTTTTTCTAATTGCTGTGCTTCCCTTCTGATTGCTGGAGTGTGGAAGAACTGCTGAAAGCTAATTCTTGCTCTGTATCCTGAAGACTGCTGTATTTAGATTTCTTCCCATTGACAAATTTCTGTATGAAGGTTTATATTTTAAAAATAAAACTTTTTTCTTGGAATTCCTGCCTCTGAACTGTTCTTAAAAAACGTTGCTGCTTTTCAGATGAACTGTTGTGTCTGCTGCTGAGAAGCAGTGTTTGAGCTGCCCACAAAGAACTTGCTAAGTGCTCATTGCTTTACTTTTGCTAAAGGCTGTGGATGCTTGCTTTTCATCACTATGCTGGTAACATGAGAGTAAACTTGTGTTTAATTTGGGGAGTCTGTTACATTTAAGGTTTATATGATGATTTTGAGATCTCAATGCATCTCTTAACTAATCCTCTGTATTACAGTTACTTCAGTACTGTTGATATTAACCTGATGGAGAGCCTGTGGTTTATATCTGCAGCCCATGGGCAGCAATTAAGATAGTTCAGGCAGAGAAAAACCTAACTGATAGGTTGTTTGGAAAACAAAGATGCCTGGAAATAGGAAATCATATAAAAGGAAGAACAGAACAAAGCACATTTGTGAGGTAGGATGACTTAAATCACACAGCATTTTTTAAGTGGTGAATTATTTCCTCACTACTCAGCTCTAGGGCCAGGTGATCTTCATCTAGGTCTTATATCACTTTTTTTTTCCCCTAAAACCTGTTATAATATCTTATAATTGCTAGGAAGGACTAATAAGTAAATTATTGTCTTAAACTTGGATCTTTTTCCCTTGGGTGCTCTTGGGGATGGATGCAAGGGGCATTTGTACTTGTGTAACAATCTGAGAGAAGTGGTACTGGAAGAGTGATTGATAGCTTCTTTTTAATGTTAAATATGTAAATATAATCTAAAGATAGCTTATGAGTCAACTTCTTATTACAGTGATATAGTGTCTGCCAGTGAAACTGGCCAATTCTCTTCTTGCTTTAAGAAGATTCTCTTATATTAATATATATTTATTTGGTTCCTTGCAGTCTCTAGTTATGCAACTTATGATGAAATAGTAGGTCTCCTCAAAAGCAGAGAGAAGGATTGTTTGAAAGAGGCGTTTTTATCTTCCTTACCTATAGAGCAAAATGTTTTCATGATGAGTAAGCTACGGAAATAGCGCTAAAGAGTTGCTTCACAGGCTGATAAAGTAACAGACTGTACATTCCTAAGCAGGTCTGTTGCTTAACCAGTTGCATCCGTGTAGGGAAATGCAATGGAGGCTCTAAAAATAGGCATTAGCTTTGGGAACGTTGCATCTGGTTGAAGAATGGCTGTTGCTGTTGTAGGATGAGGGACTACAGCTAGCTTTGGAACCTTATCTGATGTGCAGTGTGAAGGTGTAGTTTTCTGCATGTGATGCATTTAGCAAGGGAGTCACCCACTGACCTCTGCTGGCATAAACCAGTTTGTTTCTCAGCTCTTTGCTAGTGCAGCCCTTGCACGGCTAATAGAAGCTACTATGGGGGTTTTGGAAAAAAAATAGAAGCTACTATGGGGGGGTTTGGAAAAAAAAATAGAAGTTACTATGGGGGGTTTGGAAAAAAAAAAACTCGCCCTTTTTTAAGGTTCTTGGCGTTGAAACTAAATCAATGTGAGTAAAAAGAGCTTCCTCTGTCAAGCTTAAGCTAGCTGGTCTTGTGGGATCCCAACTCCAACACCCTTGCAGTGCTGGGCAATATCATAGAAATAACACAACATGAATAACTCAGTTATCGATGCTACAAGAGAACATGAGTAGTTCTTGCTCTTGCTCCACTTGAGACTGGGACTCGTAGTTGGATGTCCAAAACAAGTGAACAGATAGAAAAACCCACCTGTGCTTTGTAGTGAGGGCTGGCAAATGAAAGGAAACTGTTTGAACCCGAAGGTGTAATGGTCAGTGGTAGTGGTAGCAGTCCTAGAATTGCAAGGTAAGGGCAGGATGGCAATGATGCCGTGGCTTGTAAGAAGCTGTAGATATTGAATTTGTTTAAAAGCATGTCTGGAGGGTAAAGCTACAATCATGCTACACAAGATCTGCTTGGCATGGGCATTCCATGGGCATTCTACTGACTGGAGTTTAATCTTCTCTAGTGGCAAGGGTGACAGATGGTTATGTTTAAAAAAAAAAAAAATCACACAATATGGTTGGAATGAGGTATGAAGGCATTGCATTGATTTTTTTTTTTTATTAGCACTACTTCAGAAGGCCTTTTTGGAGCAGAAAAGCTTCCATCAGTTGAACTGTAGATCCTGCTGGATTGAGCTCTGCTCATCTTCATCTTCCCCTTGGAGTATGTCTTCAGGTAAAACTTGGAAACAAAACATTGCTTAGATTATGGCTTTGCATTTGGGCTCATGTTAGCTTTGTATCTATATGTTAATATCATTGGAGGCAGGGAGAAGGAAGTTGTTCAAGCAGCAGAATCCTGCAGTAAGCACCTTCATATTCTTGTAATTGCATACGAAGTAACAAAGCTGTCCTACCAGCACTCCTGGTGGCCTTGCCTTGCTTCCTTTTAGTTTGAATTCCCTCATAGGCACAATATGTTTGTGAGCGTTACATAAATTGGGTGTGCACAGCTGACTGCCACCAGGGGGTGGGGATGAGAAGGCTCTGACAAATATGTAATTCAGATATTCTCTGTGAATATATAAGCACGAGCCTGTTTGGAAACAAAGTTTTACAATCAGAGTGTACTAAAAATTACCTCTAAACATCTTAGATTTCAGAGATGCATTTTCAACTTAATCACATAGGTGAGATCAAACAAGTCCAACCAGTGCCAACCATTTGATGTAGTCGCATGAAGACTCACCATCTTTAGACGTGTTCTGAAGTTCCAGAACTAGAAGCTTAGTTATGTTACCACTCAAAGGTGAATGAACATAAGAGAATCACGCAAGAGCTCTTCTCATATAGCTTATTAGCAGAACTTAGCAGTGGGAAAGATCCTATTTCATAGCATTTTTGTGGCACGGGTTTTTTTGTTGTTAGGTGTAGGGGGTGGGGTTGGTTTGGTTTTTGGGTATTTCTTTTTGAGCCTGGTTATAATGTGAACACAACTGATAACAGTGAATCATCAGGGGGAAAAAAAAAGCCTTTGGAAATAAGCCAGAGTCAAATTCTTTTCTCGTGCGCCGTTCAATCTGCTTCCTCTTTAAAAGAAAACTTTCACATTAGCAGAAAAATAAATGCTTAGCCAGAGTTCTTTTTGTGTCCCTTTCAGCAGGGAGAAGGGATGAGTGTGCTGCGCTCAATGCCCATGCTGGCTGCCTCCTGCTGCAGAGAGTTAGCACTCTAAAGGCTTTTTCTTCCCCCTTTATTTCTGGCTTCATTTAATTCTTATGGAAGAAGTTGTCATGTTATAATTTTGGCACTGGAAACAAGCACAGAGTGTTGTTGTGAGACACTGGCCTGCTTTGGTATGATCCCAGTTTTCTGTAGAAGTAATTCCAAGGTTTCAGATGGTTTTCATCAAGACATGCAGACTTCCCTACAGCAAGACTAATTCTCTTGTTGCTTCTCGCTTACCTTCTGAGCACAGATTGAAGGCACCTTTCTTCTCACAAGCAGACTATTTCTTAGTTATGATAAGTATGAAGTATATTTTCATAGACTAGGTTCTGCATTATAGCTGGAAAAAAAAAGTTGAAAGTATTGCAAGCCATCATGTGCCACTTTTTCTTACTGTTTTTTCAATTTCCCAGTTTCCAAAAGGTCCAAAATGCAATGTCTAGCAACTGTTTCTTTTGTTCTGAGGAAAAGTGACAGATGAGATGAACAGTTCCATAGATATCAGGCTTAGCTAACTTACTAAGCCTGCCTGAAGCTTAGCTTCTGGTTTTCTCTGTATAGAGGTCACACAATACTTTTAACATGCTGGACTCTTTGCCATCTAATGAAGCTGACAACCTTGCTGGAGTGCTCTTGTTTCCTTTCTGCCATGGCTCACTCTGTGATATGCAAGGAGTTGCAAGGGTTTTGTGAAAGGGATTCTCAGATTTATGAGTGACTCAACTATTCCCCATAGTTAGATGCACCAATAACCTCTTTCTGTGTCAGTTTCAGAATCAGAGCAATGTTCTCCTCGTGTTTGCTTGCTACCTAAACCACACCAACCTTATCAGTGTGGGTACCAATGGGAGTTGAAGAGCAAATGCTAGCTGTCATGATGTACGGACACTGCAGTGAAGCAGCAACAAAGGTGGACCTAATGTTAAGGTCCTGTGGAGAGTTAGTTCCCTGTGGGTTACTTGGAGGTGATGTGTAAGGGAGAGAAAGCTGCATGTTGGTGAAAGCCAGTGAGGCTGTTTTGGTGAGAAACTGTTATAAGTTTGTAACCACACTGTATTTCCATATTTATTCCAGTGAAATTTGGTGGAAGGCAGATCAGAGCTTAACCACAGCAAGGTGATAGTGGGGAAAAAATAGAGCTAACAGTCTCAGGGCTTCCCCAGCTTTTCTTAAACTAGACAATAAGCAGAGAAAATACAGCTAATTCGAAACTGTCTATTAAAAATAAAAGAATGGATCCTGTCACTTATACCAATTGGCTTCAGTGACCTTGGGTTTACTATACACCTTTTGCTCTTACCCTGAATGAAAGACTTGCTTAAAAACCAAAGCTGACTGCACAGTGCAGCACTGCTGTTTGGTAACGTAGAAAAATTTACTTGAAGGAAATGCCAGTTAAGTAACCCAGGAGCTCTGGAATTAGAGCTATATAGAATGGTACCATATAGCTGGAGGTGCAGAAAATGCTCTCAGATGATGGATATTTCAAGGCTTTTGTCCTGATGCTGAGCTCCTCTGATGTGTATCTTAAGATACTGCCAGTGTGTGCCTTTTCTTACATTTGAAAGAGGTTTATATGTTAAAACCTGCAATTGCTGAAGCAGACATAATTGATGTTGAGAAGTAAAGATAATTTACAAGTTTCCTTTGTACTGTAGGTTCATATTCAGTATGTAGTGTATATTTCTCTTTAGCTCATTTCATATAATCAACTGCTTCTAGAAGCTAATGAAACATAAGGCACTACTGTTTGTTCCCAAGTTAGTTCTCTGAGATAAAAATGCTTTGTTTTGTCCTACTAATACAGCCGAAATCTTCTTGTAGCACTGATTTGCAAACAAAGCAGAAGGACCGTAGCCTAACCCAGGATGTTTCCTTGAGGGCTGGGAAAGGGACACACATCAGCCATTTCCAGACCTGTAGACAAACCCTTCATCTTCACTAATATGCATTCTTCTACTTTTTTGCAATAGATACCTCCAATTTTTGTTTAGCCATCTGCTCTATGGCAGTTGATGCTTCAGAGGGCTGGCTATTTATTACTCACTAGACATATATAGGAATGCAGTAAATTCTTTACAAAATAAAAATCAATACTTACTGACATACCACGTATTGAAGAAAATAATTGTTTATGGCACTCAGCTTAAGCTGTTCTGGTAATCACGTTGAAAAATACAATATTTATTCATTAGATCAAATTTAATGAGGCCTCCTGGCAGTAATTATAAAAATTACTGTAGCAGTAAATTACTAATGAGTTGTGATGTGCTTCCTACCTGTGAGGAAGGACTGGGGGGTTGAAAAACCTGATATCCAGACAACATGAGGGAGGGCGAGATCTGGAGGCTAGAAGTCATGCTCACAGCGGCGCGGAAGGTGTTCACTGCACCTGAATGGCAGGAAGGGGGGGGGGAGAGAAGCTCACGATCAGGAGTTTCACTTTAAGTAGACACTAAACTCTAGGTTCATTTCCAAGCCTCTGAGCATAGGCAGGGGAACAATGTCATCAATGGGGGGAAGAGACTCCTTTGTCATATGTGCATCACCTCATCTACAAAAGCAGCTGGGGTGACCTAATTACTCAGGTAGATCTTAGGCTGGGAACATTTTCTTACTTTCTCGTTGTTACAGAATTTCATGGAAAACACAGCAAAGAGGTGATGTTTTCTTAGTGCCCTCAAATCTTCAGAACAGTCACCTAAGACGCAGAGCTAAGACAAAGGTTGAAATCCCCCACCAGCTTGCTTTGATGTGGGGAGTTTGACCCAGATTTCTTTCTTCTGAGACAAAGCTTTAAGGAATGCAAGGCTTTTGGTAGCAAATCGTCCACAGTCTGAATAGCACCAAGGCATAAAAGTGTAGAAATGGTGCTGCTTCTAGCAATGCCTGGGTTTCTGCTGAGCACAGGGTGCTGCTGCACTAGGGGAGCACAGCTAGGAAAACAGTTCTTCAGCAAAAATTAATACACGAGTGGACCGGCATGTAATTATGTTTCTATATGTAGCTTGCAAAGGTGCTGTAGAGGTGATGTGGCCTTCAGGATTGTAAAGCAGCAAATAAGCTGCTTTTGGCAGATGTCTGCTTCAAAAGATTGGTCTCCAGTTCAAACACCCATCCAAAATCAGGTAGAAAAAAAGACTGAATTTTAATCTTTCATAGCACAGAAACTGTTATTTGTATGTAATCCTTGAAGGGGTGGGTGGATAGTCAGCACAATTTCTCTTCCTTATGCTGGTCTGTTGCACAAAAAGGGATGGCTGGATGTATAGATTCTTTCAATTGTGAAGCCAAAGGGGAGAGAAATGTCTCTCTGCCCTTTAGTCACTTCCCAGCCCCCTCAGACAAGCTGAAATTTGGGTGCTCCATGCAATGTGTTGCCAGGTAATGTGCAGAGATTAGGCTTCTGTGAAGCTACGGGTTCCTCTGGCTAAGAGCTGGGCATTGCAGTGCCAGTTCTTGGGACCCTTTGTGGTAATAGCCTTGCATCTTGATAAATGAATGTGCTGAAAAATTCATACAGCTGAGTCTTAAAATTTCTCGGACGAACTGCAGAAGTGCTTTAGTTAGTTAACATCACCTAGCCTGTTATTAAAATAAGGCAAGGAGATCTTTGGCTTAAATGCAATTACGACAAGCCAGCATCTTGCTGCCAACCAGAAATTAACCTTGTCTAACTGCATCATCAGAAACCTGCAGAGCCTGCTCTGTCTGCACTGTTACATCAGCACGAAAGAGCAAATGCAGTCATGCTGCAGGGGAAAAAAAACCTCCATTTTTGGCAATGAAGGCGATATTGTGACTGCTGGGGTGCTGGGCTCTTTCCCTAGTGCTGTCACATGTCTCAGTTTCTATCTCCCTTTTTAAAGCATGGAAATCCTCCTTGGGCTTTCCCTTGCATTCTGGTCCTATCTAGAGGAGAAAAAAGTGTGTTTTTTTATTATTAGCTAAACTGAATTTGGCGATGGACAGATGTTCACTTTGCATACAGCTGTGCTGGCTGGAGATGCATATTCCTGTCTTTCTGGAGCTGTCGTGAGACTAAATTAGTGCTGGTACAAAATAACACTGGTGATCTCCAGATAGAAGACACTTTAGAAATAGAAGGTACTGTGGGCTGGATTTCTGAAAGTGCTGTCAGCCACAGCCGAAATCAGTGGGAGCTGTGGGCTGAAAATCATGATGCAGCCCTGCTCTGTAATAGTTTACATGAACATGGTAACTTCTCATGGGTGGCACAAGAATTCAAATCAATCTATTTTAAAAGCTCTCAGGTAAATGCAAAAGGTAGAGTGGTGGAACGATCCTATTTGTTTGTTTGGTGGGGGCTGTGCAATTCTGAGGACTTGGACCTGGAAAGCTACAGGCTTTCACAGGCTGGCTATTGTCTCATGATGTAAAATAGGTTTTTTAGTTGTTATTGTGAATTTTTAGAGAATCCTACAGTAGCAAAATGAAAGCAATTTGCCTACACCAATGAAATCAATTTAATATGTGTGTGGGGAGGAAATGCTGTAGAACTAAACCTAAAAACTAAGTAACAATGATGAAGCTTTTAATAGAGAACGTCTCACAATCTGACATAAGTAGTAAGATTGTTGCTGTGCACTATTACTATAATTAAATTACATTATGCTATTGCACTAAACTAATCCGTCAGTAATACTGTACTTAGCAGTAGGATTTTGTCACATAAACATTATGAGACTTTAAACTTCCGCATTTCATCTTGCAAAGTGCAGGGAAAATACAGAAATTGGAACAGCAGAATGTAACATGAAAAGCTATGGCAGTGGGAAGAGGCCAGCTGGTTCAACGTGCCCGTCCTTTTAAAGCAGGTAAGCTAAGAGTGTTAGAATACATTTACTAGAAGAGTAGAAAACGAGATGTGCGTGAGAGGTGTCTGTTAATACTTAGAAAATATTAGGTGCCAATCTAAATGTTATTTGTCAGGTTTTTGTGATCTTCAGAACGTGTAAGGTTAAATCAAGCTGCTGAAAGTACACTGTTAAGAAAAACATGCAAATAACTGACATGAAGCTGCAATCTTTTCTCTGAGCAGAGACAGAGAAAGGAGGCTGCAGATCACATAGGCTCTGATCAGTGAAACAGGGCGGCTGATCAGGGGATGCAGCCTTCAGAGCAACGTTAGCTCTGGCAGACCCAGGAGAACAGTATTTTTCAAACTGAAGACTTTACTCCCATCGTAACAGATCAAAGCATCATTCAGATGAGCAGATCCCATCCTCTCTCAGCCTGGTAAGCTGCCGAATGTTTATTTTGATGCTAGATCTCTTCCAAAAGGGTTGCTGCAGCATTCATCCACATCGTGTCATATGGCCCTTTCTCACTTTAGGAAGATAGAGACAGTCTTACCTGTTCCTTTTTATTAACAAGAACAAGCAATTACTGGATTTTAACAAAAATCATTGAGAGAAAAATGAGCAGACTTCTGCCCCTGTGCTTACATCTTTTATGTGTAGCAGAAAAATGCATACTATAAACATATGCCACTATGCTATACCACTGAGACATTTGCTGTACTTTCTCTTTTTGCCACTGCCTCTAGGTATACGCTGTACCATCTTGGTGTGCAGTGCTTGCAGTCTAATTGTGCATGCAATATCCACGCTAAATGAACAGCGCGGCAGTGGAATGGCTATGCTATTCATTAAGGATTCAGAATTTGTGCAGAGGTCCATTCTAGCTCCTGGGGGTAGGAGAAGGATGAAAGCATGATCCGTTATTAAGCCTTGTGAGAGTGTCACCCCTTGCCTCTGGCAGGCTCAGGAGTGGGACTTAGCATCTACGGGGCGGTTACCAGCCGTAATATATATTTACGCCGTGTCCATCGTGTATAAGAATGCTCTCAGTAAAACTTAGTCTAGGCTGTAATAATACTTTGCACTTCTTTGTTGCCTTTCATCCGAGAATTTCATTGTGCCTTTAAAAGCTTTCATTAACTAAAACTCACAACCCCATTGTGCAGTAACTGTGCATTAACACCTCCACTATATGTAAAATACAGTGCAGAAAGCGGGAACTGGTGTAAGTGATTTGAAAAGCTGGAAAGAATGGGGGGGAAAAATGGAATTGATTATCGCCACGTCTATGTGCTAGCCCTGTGCTTTCCATCTAAAATGTCTCAGCCTTGGATTGATGCTGTAACTGCACTTTGCTGCGTTTTTAAATGCTGATGAGCTCCAAATTTAGCGTTGTTTCAAAAATCTCAAGATATTCGTTTCCAGGTTCATTTATTATCCTTTGATAACAGGATGCAGACGCAGCAATGAGTGTGCTGTAATTGCCTGCAGAGCTAGGTGTGTGGTTTTGCTATTGTTAAGCTGCAGGGTCTTGTTTCCCCAGGATGCGTATGATTTCTGAATGCCAGTTACATACGTTCCCGAGAAGAGAATGTGCTCCTGAAGCTACAATGTCCTTCGTGCATAGCCTCCGATCCTCTACAAAGCTTACATTTCACAGGATTCAATGGTATTGGTTCTTTTGGGATCAATGAGAAACTCACCACCCATCTCCAGTATCTCTGAATTACAGAGCAGAACCAGATCAAACGCAGAAGAGTTCCCTCATTTATCCTTCCTCTGTCATACATCAGAGTGTGTGCTGCATTCATTTCGTGTAGGCGGGCTGGCGTCTAATGTACTCTGTGAACATATTTATAGAGGATTAACCTGTGTCAGGTATTCCTAAAAACTGATTTCGTTAAAGTACAAATTTTATTCTACTTGTCTCAAACACAGAAATCATCCCTGCCTGGCTTTGATATTGGTCATTTTTTTGCTGGGGTGTGACACACTGAGCGTTATCAGTAGCCCTGCTATGTGTGACAGCTTTTTTCCCCCCAGCCGACGCGTCCTGGCACATTGTATGATCTGTGCCTGAGGATGTCAGCCCGCAGTGAACGCATTCTAATAGAATGTACTGTGTAGCAAATGCTGAAACACTGCGGCTCCGGCCTTCAAAGTGCTTAGCAGCAAACTGCAAGTAGAAGGTGGGGAATGGCAGCTGCCGGGGAGGACCTGGAGGCACAGTGTGCCTGGGGATGCTGTGTGTGTGCACACTGACCCAGCACCCGCTGTTCCAGGACCCATCCAGCAACGGAAAGCTACAGGAACACAGACAACTACAGCCCTCCTTTCTTCCCCAAGTCAATAATACTTTTTAAAATATTTACTTTGGCACAGGCAACATCTAAACATTTATCTCATGTAGGAGAAGGATTAAAAGAAAATACAAAAGGGTAGCTTAGCAGTGGAGAATTCTGACCCTCATCTGCAATTTGTGAGGAAAGCTCCAAAATGCTAATGGCAACTTGAGGAGTTGCCAGCTAGGAACTTGGGCTAGAACTGAGGAAGGGCAGACTTCTGATTAGGGGCAATTTACTAAAGATCAGAGCTGCAGAGAAAATGACCTGAGCAAGCAGTGGCAAACCTATTACTTGGATGTGTGACAGCAAGATTTAAGGTTTCTTCTCACCTGGATTTTTGGCCTGGCATTCTGGGTTTTGTTGTGGTTTTTTTTTTGTTTAAATTTGTATCATCCCATACAGGGATAGAAATTGTATGACAAAGCTTATAGAGCTTTGTTTTCAGTAGCTAATGTCTTCTAGTTGAAATGAATGGTGGGAGTTGACTTAATATTTGCCACTTATCTGATTGCCTTTGAGTTCAAGGAGTTCAGCCCATTCTGAATGCTGTTCTTGATATTTGATGGTTTGTTGTTGTTGTTTTTTTCAATAACTTGTGTCAAATATTATTTGTTCTCCCATCAGTCCTTCTTATCTGGATGTAAGAAAACACAAAAATCAGTTTGGGAGGAAAGGGGGGGAGAAGGATTATGCCCAGCAGCCCATCAAGCAGTTTATTTTTTGGTTCATTCTCTTTCCCTTTGTTCAAATACCAACTCCGAAGCTTGCAAATGTTTCTTCTTGCCAAGACAGTGGTACTTTTGCCCAGCACGCATTAATGTTCTTTTTCCCCCTTTTCATGTGTTTTGAGTGCATCTGAACAACAAATTCCCCTATTTAATAAGTAACTTCCTCATGTTAAGTTTTTCCTTACCAAAGTGTCTTCTCTTGATTTTAGCACAGCTCTGCACTTGTATTCGTTGATTAAGCACTGACAAGTGTACAGCAGCAAATGCAGTAGTACTGCATGTTCGTGGGCCTTTCTCAGCCCCTCTGCAGCCCGAGCCCATGCATCTCAAGGCACCCTGGCAGCAGTTGCTTATCGAGAAGTATCCAGCAAGAGGGCAAGTGAGTATTCACAAGATGAGAGTGGCACTTTCCTGAGAAATCTGACCCCTTTTCTGCTGTCCAACAGACATTAGGCTTATGGTACTCTCAGAAAATATCATGTATGTTACATCCATTTCATACTTCTCCCTGAAGCCTAGATCATTTCAAGTTATACAATAGCAAAATAATTTGCTACCCATTTTCTGACCAATTTAAGAAGCTTTCTTTAAAAGGAAGCTGGCTTATCAGAGATGACTGGTGGACATGGACAGGGGGATCTGTGTGTGCATCTGGAGCTCCTTTGTTCTCTTGGTTAGCTTTGGTTGTTAAGACAACTGTTTTGGTAATTTCTTGGCTGGCTTTGCAAGGAAAAAATCTTGGTCTTTGCTGCTTGTGGAAGAGAGAATGTCATAATATTGCTCTCCCACTTGACTGACAGGCACCTCTGCCGAACACACAGCGTGTTTCATCTCGGAGCACTCGATGAATATCCTTCCTCCCCCCCCTCCCCAGACCAGCCCACCTCTACTCGCTATGCTCCTTGCTTTTTCTACCAGGATTGCAATCTCTGCCTTTTGTTCCTTCTTCTCGGCAGTTAATACCTCCCCACCTTACAAGTCAGTGGTGGATTCTGTCAGTTAGAAAACCCAAATAACAAACCCTCTTACCCTGAAGGCCTTCTCCTTTCATGTGTGCATTTTCCTAGCCTGCAAGGGAGTTGGTGCCATAACCCTGAGCTTTCATGGAATAGTTTCTAAGCCTGTATCTATGCATTATGAATATATTCCAGAGGGAGAATGAGCATCCCCTGTTCTGGCAGCTCACGCATGGCATGACTTCCTGCCCTTCCCCTCTCCCCCACTGCTTACAACCTTGGCACTTCTTCCCCTCTGCATGTAATGTCTCTCTTCAAATCCTCCAGCACTGTGCCATCACCTCAGCCTGCTCCAGCCACTGCCTGGCAATGCAGCAACAGCACAGAACCTGACAGATCTGCCTCTGTTAAGATACCCCACTGTTGCGCTTTTGCAGGTTTCCAAAAGCTGGATGACCTGTGATACAGGATTCCCATCCTTCTCTTCCATCCGCGCTCTTCTTCTGTGTTTGTTTCAGAAAGCTGGAGAACGATCCTGAAGGCAAACTGAAGATCTGATGTTATGAGGTGATCTGACATTGCATCCTTCATTTAATCACTCACCTGTGCTATTTCTGACATATTTTTTGAGCCCACAGTGCTTAAACTGTGCATGCATTTAGATTTTTTTTCCCCTTCACCTCTTCACTCCTTTGCCTTACTTTGAAATGGCATCTGCTTAAAAATCCAAGGCTTGTCTCTGATGTCTCAGCCAGGGGTATGCCAAATAGGTATATAAGAGACAGGGAGGGAAGGCTGTCAAGTGGCTGAGGCCACCTCGTGCTTTGCAGTCTGTGTAGCAGGGTGGTATAGAGAGGACATCCTACAAAGTGGGAAGCTCACGGCTCCTGTTACTGACAACTATTTCTTTTGTCATTTTAAGTGGACAGTAATCCAAATTTTGCTTTTTTTTTTTCTTTCATTCCCCAGGCCCACAGGATGGGTGGTCAAACAGAGCTGGCCTGTCCCCTGCCCGTGTCTGTGTGTGACCTGGTGCTTGCAGCAGACTTCCTGCCCGCCTGCTCCCCTGTCCCTCCCCATCTGCCTCCCATCCCAGTAGGGAGGCTGTCTCAGAGGCCAGCTGCAGAACACAACATCTCCTGGCAATGTTTTTGCTCCCTAGTGACTCACTGCATTTTGTACACGATGGTGCAGGATAATCTGTCACCTCAAATCCTACTAGTTCTGCAAGATGGCGTTTATGCAATCAGTGGGTACTTTCACCCTCTCTCTTCCAAACATGAATATAAGGTCCAGCTTGACTCCCCCATACGTTTTGTTTTTAGAGAAAGCAGCTGTGTTGTCCTTCATGAAAACAGCTCGTAATTTAGCATTACTGCATTATATTCCCTTGGCAACGCTTTCTGTCTTCAGGACATACATTTATCACAGACATCACAGGATCTCTATGGTGCTTTATTTTTCCATCAAGGGAAGCTAAAAGAGCATTTCGTTCCATAAAGCTTTGATTGATCTTTTCCGCAACATACCTCTGGTACTTCTCACAGTGTCTCTTCCTGCCAAATAGGATTTCTTCCTCCTTTCTTGATCTTGCACAAGTCTGAGCTGATCTCCACAGTATGAGCTTGCTCTGCCTTCTGGCAGTACCCATCTTTGTGCTAAGCAGAACAACTTCTTCAGTCAGCTCTTCAGCCCTGGTAAGCTCCAGCAGCCAGTGGCTCTTAGCCTTACCCAGAAGCTCCCAAGGTGAGCTGAATCAGTAATTTGCTGGTGATGGATGGCTTTTCAGTTTGTTCTTTAACTTTTGGTATTACAAGGCAGCTACCAAAAGTAGATAGATGGGCACATAATAAATTAAATTCCTGATGAACAGAATATGAATACCCTGTTACTTGCTGTAAAACTTCTCTCTTTGTTCCTACTGCAGGCTGCACTGTTGATGGTTCTCCTGCTGGTGCCCACTCCTGAGCTTCCAAGCTTAGCCTACTGAATAGGAGATACAGCGTGCTGCCATGCTTGCCAAACCTATTTGATCAGCACACACAGCTTGAGGAAAAAGCAAGCAAGGAAGAAGCAGGAGTGCAAATGTTAGAGAATTCTTTCAAACTCTGCAGTAATTGGTGAGGTAAATGCAAGGCTTTTTCTGCTTTTCAAAGCAATGGTATATAGTATCAGTTTATGATATTATATAAAGGTATGATATAAAGGTATAATATCAGTTTATGATATAAAGCTATTCTGGGTTACACAAGACAATAAGGTATTTTCCAAAAAAAAAAATCTTTAGTTTCTGTTCTATTTTTTATGATGGACAAGAAGCGCCATCCATACTGATTGACTGTTGGCATGCGACTTACCACTGAGCAACTGTATGTTGATGGATAAGCCAGTCTCATCCAAGTGTCAGGAAGATTATAAAAAAAAAAAGAGCTGTCTGTAGTTGCTCCATCTCTGAGGAGATTGCCAACTCACCCTAACAAAAGAAAACATTAGTGTGCTATTTGCGTCTCACAAAGAGACTGTGATAAGATGACATGATAAATGATAGAGGGCTTTTTTTTTCTCCAGTAAAAACACATAAGGTAGCTAAATTGTCAAGTGTAAAGTATATCTTGGCTCTTGCAACTGGCGTGAGTCATTTATTTTTTAAAAGGGGGAAACGGTCAGAAAAGCAAGAGTGTAGGCTCTGGGCTTTCTGTATTTCTTAATACCACTCTAATTGCATTAAGAAATTATATGATATAGTAATTGATATACACATGCACAGAAGAACCCACCTACGCATATGTTCAAGGAGAAAATGATCAAGGGCCAAATTACTGACTTGCTTTTAGATATCCCACAGAAAATTGTGCACGCAATCAAGTGACCATTCTGCTGCCTTGCCTGCACTAATGGCCATTTGAGTGCCTCTGTTTTATTACTCTGAATTAAAGATCCAAAGGAAGGTAATTTTAGGTGGCAAAAAAGGAGGTACCTCCAAAAAAAAAAAAAAAGCCCTTCAAAAAAATTTATTTTCTGTGCCTAGTCTGGAATCATATGCGCTAACCACAGCTATGCGTGCATGTGGTGTGATTGTCTGTGCAAATCACCAGTGACGTGTAGGAAGCTGTTTGCCCAATTTCATGATTGGAATGTATGTTAAATTATAGTACAGCAGTTTGAGATTTGGCTGTTTGAGATTGCTAGATACTGTGGAAATTTGGCCTTGCATGAGTACAAACTCATGCTTTACATGGCAGCAGAGAGCATCCCCATCTTACCTCCTGCTCTGCATTGAAACACCAGAGCAACAGAATGATCGGGGGCCTTGTTTTTTGCTTCCAAAGTTCTAGAGAAAGAAAGTTTCAATCTCCTAAGCACTTTCACAGTAACTTTATCCATACAAATTAAACCATTTGACACACAGAGACAAGTTACATGTTTGGAGGAGGCAATTTATGAAAACACATCTTACGTCAATGAAATAAGAAATGCCATGAGATGAGTAAAGCAAAGCACACGCATCTTCAGACACAAATTAAATTCTTGAAGAAAATGCTTTACCTGATATATTAGCAGTTCCAGTCTTGTATTCTTGCAGACAGATCGGTTTATTTCAAGTAACATTCTGCTGCTGCCTCGGTAAAATATCTGTTGTTACTATCTCCTTAATGTTTTTTTTTTCACTATATCATTTAGGTCGCTCTCACCTTGAGGACGGACCGATTGTGCACCCAGTTCTGTGCCGATGGGAAGTTTAAACTTTGTGCATCTTAACTTTATGCAGCGTAAGTAGTTTCTACTGCCTTCATGTCACAGTGTGAGAGAGATGGAGAACTGGGAGACCTCTGTGTGGGAGAAGCAAATACTGCATTGTAGTTTGCAAATAGTGGCATTTTGCAACCTGACAAAGGACACTCGGTGGCTCAGCTCTGTTAATGCATTGTAACACGCCAGCAAGAGTTTTTTTGTGCAGTGTAAAATAACGTGTGTGTTTTTGTCTCATGCATGCTAGAGATCATTTTCCCACATTACAAATTTTGAATTGAAATCACTGTAAAAAGAAAACAAAACTAAATAGGTATGAAAGTATCTAATTCAGTTGAAATCCGTGGCCACAGATGCAGACAAACAAACCCCATAAAACCAGAGATTTCGTACCATCTTGTGACAAGCGTGCCGCCTGCTCTGTGTTGTGACTGACCTTGTCTTTCTCAGCCTGGGAGACTCCTTCCCAGTGACCAAGTATCTGAATTGCAGTCTAATAGCGTATGGAGCAGGTTGTCTGCAGTTATTACTGCAGAAGCAATCTCCGCGTTGGGGTGTGGGCCGTAACGGCTGGGGCTTTGGGGAGGCAGCTTTTCATCCCTGTTCTTACGGCAACCTTTGCAATCCAGGTTTGAAAAGGCTGCAAACCCAGAAGCGAGCACTGACTTCCTATCAACCTGTCAAAGAAATAATAAAAACCCTATCACCGCGACACCAGTGGCAGTCCTCACCAGGCAGAATAGCAACCTGCTTAGGCATAAATCAGATTGTTCTGTTACGGAGTCGTTGCTGAGAACAAGACTTTTATATCACTCTGATATCCATAGAAATTAATCTAATTTGTTCCCCGTTTTAATTAACCTCTGTATGTCACACCCAAGTTCCGATGCTTGCAAGAAAAAGAATTTGCTAATAATCAGATTATTCTTCAGTCAGAAAATAGCCAAGAGAGGATTTTAATTCAAAAATAAAGAGACAGAAATGTTTTAAAAGAAAAATGTTATTTCTTCCAAATTACCGAGTGCTGCTCTCTGGTGTAACATTATTATTCTGTGTAGCAATTTATTAAATGAAGCAATTTATGGTAGCATCTCTGCAAAATGCCGTCCTTTATTGAAATGAAAGCGAGTAATAGCATAAGGACTGTAGAATAAAAAGGCAGAATATCATCTTTTAGACTATTACAAAAATATACACATTGTCTATTTGACGATCAATACGCTACCGTAAAATAAAATGGAGCTGTGGTATCATCATCATAATTTCTATTTCAAATGGTTTGCCGAGAGCCAAACTGTGCCTTTTATGGAAAAGAATGACAAATGCTTTAATTCAATATCACACGCACGTGTATATGCGAGCTGAAATTCTGTTGCAGCTCAGAGCCGTGAGGCAAATATTTTAGGATCATTGTGAGTTTAAAAACAACAGACATGTGGGAGTGCTTCCATTTATTTACACTTGTACTGACTTAAGATTCAAAATGTTATTTGATGCTTTTAAAGCGCTGCTGTGGGATGTTAAATTACTGCTGTGTTCTTGCTGCTCTGAGATACCTTTCAACCTGCCAAATGCACGAGGATGATGATGATGATAATAATAACAGCGGCAGCACGGGGATCTTTAAAATCACGCGGGGCTCCTTCCTGTAAGATAAACACCATTTTCACAACCCCCCCATTTTATGATTCAGCATTTCTGATGCAACAAAGTGAAATAATGAAAGTAAAATAACAACAGGTTTGTGCGGGATGGGAAGGGGAAAAGGAGTGCGTGCATTGTTACAATTTTTGCAGAAACTGGGGGGGAAGGAAAAAAAAAAAAAAAGCTTTTATAAAAAGCACCCTCCCCCCCAACACGGGAAAATTCCTCCTCTTGTTTTTATTATTCACCACATTTCCTTCTTTTATGCTTCTTTCTGATCTCGCTCTTTTGTTCCTTTTCCCTCCTCAGATGCTTCTCCTCTGCGCAGCGGGGGCTCCGACAGCTGGGGATGCAGGACGTGGGGCTGGCGGCAGGTGAGCTCTTGCGGGCACCGGTGGCCGAGGGCAGGCGGGTGGTTGCCCACCGGTGCTGCTGGTGGCCGAGCAGTGCAGGGCCTTCCTTCCCACCTGACTCCCTCAAGGACAGGGTGGGTACCAGACGCCCGCGTGGTATTGCGGCGTTCTGCACCTGCCTTGCTCAGGGCTGGGGGAGAGAGGGAGGAGGGACAGATGGGAGAGGAGGAGGTGGGATGGCAGATGTGTCTTCTGGTGGGGATGGGGCTGTCAGGCACCCGCAGGCCGCGCCACAAGGATGCGCGTGCTGGCTGCTGCTGACCCTGCCTCCCAGCCCCATCCAGTGTAATTCTGAATGCAGGCATGTGGCAGTGGTAGCCACGAATGGCCCCGCGGGGCTGGGAAGGAGAGGGGCTGTTTTGCCTCGTTCTTCTTGTTTTTACCAAAGTAGTTTTATCGCCTGTGGGCACTCAGTCGGTGCCGCAGCCGTGCTGGCAGCATCACACGGTGTCTCGGTGCTTTGAGGGGAGATCAGAGGTCACTGCTGCAGTGCATTAGGGGCTGATATACTGAATAGCTAAATGCATTTAAAATGTAATTTCCCAAAGAAGGTGGCGTAGCTGGGGCCACGCAAATGAGTAGGAGCACGGGCTGCTCGATGCCCCGCTGTGTTCTGCAGGCACAGAGCCCGGCTCCAGGCACGGACACGGGCTGCTGCGGCCACCTCTGGCCCCACGAATCCGTGGCTTCTCTGGGCTGGTTCCTGCCCGCGCCGCACCTGTGTCTTTTGGACGAGAAGTGTCGGTTGGGAGAAAATGGCGTTTGCTGGCATTGCTCCAACAACGTGTCCCAGCACTGGGGGAACAACCAGGGATCCCACTGCTGCCAGGCCAGGAGGGGCGAGCAGAGGCACTGCTTGAAGGTTTCCCTGCGGCACCCGGGTACTGGGCGGCGCTGGCCGAGACGAGCAGGGCCCGCGCGGAGCTCCCGGGGCTCCCCGCTGTACTCCCCCGCGGGACAGCCCAGCCGCCTTCGGGCCGGCTCGGTCCCCAGGCCGGGCGGCGCCCGCCTCGGCCCGTGACGCCGGCAGGGGGCGCTCTGGCTCCGGGAACGCGCCGCCGCCGCCGCTCGGGCCGCGTCCGCCACGGGCCTGGGACGGCCGTGCCCCCCTCCGGCGGGCGGGGACGGGACGGGGCGGGAGGCGCGGCTGCCCCGGCGGTACGGTGGTGCGGAACTGGGCTGAGGGAGCGGCCGGCAGAAGTCGGTGACAAAGGTGCCGTGCCCGTGTTCGCAGCCGGCGGGTTTCTTTGTGCGCTTAGCAGCGCGTCCCGACGCCGTCCTCGCTCAGCGCGATCGGCGGGCTGTTCTGTCCTGTGTGCGTCGCTTACAGAATTTATTCTATTGAAGAGGAAAAGCCTTCGTAATTTTGGCAGAGCTTTTCCGAACGTGGTGTTGAAATGGCAAGCGAAAAACAATTTCTTTTTTGGTAATTGGTGAGTTTCTTAAAATTCCGGTCGGTGCAGCACAGATACGTGCTCTAAAGAGCCCCTGATTCTTTCGTCTGTCGCTGTGACCTCACCTGTCATCACCGCTTCCTCCACCCATGCATATGTGTATCTTTAAGGCTCAGCAACAGAAATGGCTTTTATTAAAAGCCTTCCAAAACAAAGGTTAAAGAGGACAGAGGAAGAGTAAAAGCCCAGCAGGCAATGCATTCCTCCCTCGGTGAGATGATCCAGATATATGGGACCAGCCCTTCATACAGCAAACTGAGTACCATGACCCCATGGTTCCCCCACTGGGTCCCTCCCAGGGCACCCTCAGACCGTGTGAGCATTCCAGGGGCACAGCAGCACAGTCTTGCGTTGCAGGAAAGATCCAATTAAAACCAGCCTAACCCAAAATAAAGCCTTATTCTGTACTATAGTAATTATCTGTGATGACTGTAAATTCTTTGTTTCCTGTGCACAGAAACGTGCTTTTAACCAGAAGCTGTATTTGGGCTTTAGAACTAAAAGAACTGTTTTCTTGGTGGTTTTTTGTTTGTTTGTTTTGTTGTTTGTTTTTTTTCTTTCACTCTAAGATATGCAAACCAATCTTTAGGAAATGGAATGCATTCTGCTTTGTCATCCTGCTGCTGGCTTCACTGTTTTGAGTGGCTTTGCGGTGAGAAGTTTTAATAATCACGTTTTTGAAGTTTTATTTCTCTGCTGTGTTACTGGCCAAAGATCCACTGCAGCACGGTGGTCAGGCAGCACTTCAGGCAGCAGCTTCTCAGCTAGTTTAGCAGGAGGGCTGCAGGATGCCCTCCAGAGCGAGATGTTGTTCAGGAGAAGGGGCAGCTCCCTGCACTTGGACCGATCACACGGTGCCTTCTTTCAGTGGGCTCCTGCAGTAATTTCTGTAATGTGCCAAACCGCTTTGCTGCAAAATAAATATTCAGAGATAGGGAGGGAGGAAGGGGAGAAGGGAGGAAAAAATGGGCTTCCCAGTGAGCTATTGATTTGAAATACGAAACATTTTATTGATACAAGAAAACCCAGCCATAAGGAAGCGGCTTGATATTGCACAAAATTTGAAAAAAATCATGTGCATCTGTTTAGCACAATATACTGCATAATGACAGCAATCTTCCCTGTTTGTATCTACTCATCTGATTATACAGCGTAACAATTCTTTTTGTTACACATTTATTTACTGAGGGATTTTTTTTAATGGGTAATAAATTAGTAAATCAAATATCATCTGCTTGGGAAAATACGTTAGCGGAGTCCCTGTGCAGAAGATAGCTGCAATTCATATTTTATGTGAGATGCGGTGCTCCTCACATAAACAGCCCTCACTATGAAGTTATGTGCTTCTCTTGTGGAGAAGACAAAAGAAGTTTTAAATCACTATTTAGGACTCTTTCATCTAGGCACATATTATTTTGAAAAGCTTCAGTTTTTAACACTGCAATGCAGCACTGATGTAATGAAGAGCTTTGACTTACTTGAAGTATAACCCAGTGGCCTTCTTTTGATGCTTTTTCCATAGCTATTTCTGCTGCTGCTTCCTGTCCTTGACCCAACGATACATTGTGAACTTCTCCCCAGTCGATGGTAAATTCAAACTTGTTCCCTAAACAGAACAATATACTGTACTACTTCCAGCCAGATAATGAAGTGTTCGAACAAGCACGTATTCTACACACCGTGTGTAAGTGGTATGCAGCACATGAGACACTAAAGTTTAAAAAAAAAAAAAAAAAAAATACCCCTCAAAAACACAGTTTCAATAAACCAGCAGAGCTAGGACATTGAATCACTTTCTGGCTGGGTGTTCTGTATCAGCAAAATGCTGCTGTATCTGAAGAGAAATCCAGAAGTGGAGCAATTGATTCTTGCTAACGTGTCCCTACCTATAGCCTAGATAAATATTTCAATGCATGCAGAAATGCATATGCTGTAAATGTACAGCTGATTAATCTGAAGAGAAAATGAGATCAGTGTCTCACTGAGGTTACAGAGCATGCAGGGAGTAAACAAAGTCCTTAGGCTGACACAAAGAGGTGGTTTGCTACAAGGAGGTGTAGCAGGTTCTCAGCTTGTCTAGCAGTGGGGTCAAATCTGTTGCTCGAGCACACTTAAGCAAGGTGGATAGCTTGCTCTAGCAAAATGGAGAAGAGCAGACAGCTACCTCTTGTTTCAGAAAGCAGGCAGCATTCTCCCCAGCAGCTGTTGGAGTCAAGCACTGCAACTTTCATCAGATAGTGTGCGTTCCAGCTGTAACACCGTCTGTGCATTAACATGTGACAGCACTCAGTGGTAATGGAAAGGCCTCTCTCATTTCTCTGCTTGTGGTAGTTAGAATAAAGACCAGAAGTACTAAGTGCTACTATGTAATTTGGTAGAAATTTCTTTAATGGGCAAAGCTGTGTTTTCTTACGATTGTTAGGAATAGGGTCTGATATCATGGTTCATAGTTGACGTGGGGATCAGATCAGGAGATGCATTGCCAGGGAGCAGCATTACCCTCTTGGAAAGTTTTTGCCGATGCTGCCTTATGCCTCTTTGTGCAATATGCTCCAAACTACATTTGGACAAAAACCTCATAAATTAAGAAATACAGTTGACAGAACCTCAGGGAAAGCAACAGGTAAGGTATAAGACCTACCTCTGGGGCATGATATTTTATCATGACTGACTAACACTTGGTGAGCTGGCAGCCCCAGCCGTGCCGGCCCTTCGGCTGTCTCATGTCATTATCAGGTACAGGGATGAACTTTCTGCTTTTCATTCTTCCAGAAATTTCTTTTTTCAGGACATATTGTAACCACAGTGCTCCTGCTTCCTTATTTCTAAGAGCCTTCAGTATGTCTGTCCGAGTCACAACATTTATTCCTTGTTATCTGCAGTTGAAGAATTAATACACAGAGCCAGCACATTTCAGCACAAGTATATGGATTCTGAAAATGAGTATAAGCACAGGTCCTGATTTTTTAAAAACACTGTGTAGGATCTTCATTATAGTGATGGCTCAGTGGCTGAAGGCATGCTGCACACTAATTTTTCTCCATGCAGAGTGAGAAAATCAGCTAGCTGATGAAATAGTGGTCAACATCAATTCAGAGAGTTTATTAAGCATTCATTTCTTTTTTTCTAACTAAAGGCATTAGGACAGAATAGCCATTAAATTAATGGAAAAGAATTGTAATACTTTACTTATCTGTGTTTATTTTTGCCAAAGCTTTGGATTTTAGTTGTAGCTGATGTCCCTTTTTAATTCCCAGATGGTCAAGGTGCAAAGACCAATTAATTGAACCTCCACCAGCATAGGGAGAAATTCTGAATGTGAGGCTCTTCTGAAATATCTACTTTCACAAATTAAGTGTAGATTTTTGTGTATAAGCCTTTACTATGCCAACAAGACAGGAACCAGTAAATTGTATTTGAAAAGGATATTAACACAATATTCCAAGGTTAACTGAACTCAAATTTCTCTAGATGCGGAGTAGTTCCTATTAAGAAATTTTCAGGTCAAAGATACGTGGTGAAAGACTTAAAAATTTAGAAGACCGTAACAGCCAGATGTAAATTTTCCATTGTTGTAGAAAACAAAAAGGGAGCTCTACACCATTATTTGCTGTGTTGTAGAGGGTTGTACTGTTAGTTGATATTTAATCCAAAAGTGCATTCAGCTATATATTGGTAGCGACCACAGAGTTATAAGCCATCAGAGCAGCAAAAGATAGGAGAGAAATAAACTATTGACTGCAATTGCCCCTTTGAAAAAGAACAGGAATGTTGAGAGGGGAGAGAAGGAGTTTCCTTGTCTCTGGTGATTTATTATTCTCTGGGAGCAGGTAAACCAACCCTGGCTCATGAAGATACTTTAGAATAGGAAATGTTTTGCCTTTGAAATGCACGAGATTACATGTCATTTCAAATAGTGTTCATGGCAAAAATACCCCTGGGACCACCTTACAAGAGCTTGATTTCTTGCCTGCAAATTAGTCAGTTCAAAACATTTCTCCTCTCATCTCTGCCTTCAGCTCTTAATACCACACACACTCTTCGTAAAATGGAGGACAGGAATGAAAAGACCCTGAATACAAAAGTACAACAACAAAAAAAAATAAAAATAGAAGACTATAAAGGCAAGAACACATCGCATTTCAGAGGACAAGGAAAAGAATGAAATTTTGTTGCATTTTTGGAGGCGTTTCAATAACCCCTCCTTTTTCAGTTGCAGCAGGGTCTCATTGAAACAGCGATGTTTTCCAAGTGGCAGATAGACAATAGCATCTAAATTATTTTTAAGAAAGCACTCATAGCAGAAGAGCACACACTACTACTAAATCCATCTTAGAGGAGAAGGGTGGAGGAAAAGGAAAGGTCGACAAATGCTTCACGTTCTTTGTGTAATGCTTAACTGACATTTTCCAACTCCCTTAGCTGGCTTTTATTTTATTTTTTTAGGATTCCTGGTAAAATGCAGCAAAGGATTTAAGGTTATCATCTGTCTCTCCCTAACTTCTGACATCTCTTTATAACAAGAAAGAGTCACAGCCAACTGTAACAGGAGGGCAACACAATGAATCCCGGTAAGATGGGGAAGGGGGGAGGTTCAACTTTGCTGCCCCTTTGCCCCTGTTCCTTCCTTACAGAACAGAAGTGCCATCTGTTCCAAGCCCTAGCACACATGCATCTTATTCTCATTCAGTAATAACTAACACAGGAAAAAGATTATCAAGTGATCTAAAGCACTAACAGCATGAGCAAGTCTTCCCCATCCAGCATGTTTTGTTTGCACCTCCAAGATCTGCAGATAAAATGGATATGAGCAAGTGCCTTAATTGCCTGGAATTATTCTGCTCCCTGATAGAGGAGCGTATGGCCAAGGTGTGGAACATGACCAAAGGATATTTAGGTGCTGGGGTCAGAAAGAGAAAATCTAACAGGAGGAAGGATGTTTAGATACTCCAACTAAATTCAGTAAACCAGTCTCTATTACTTGGTGTTGTAATATATCATCAAAATAATGCAAAATCAAGTGTGCTGTGTAAGGCTAGACAGTCAGTATTAAAGTATAATGCATCTTGTGCTTCATAGTCAAATTTACTGTATTCTCTAACTTAAAGCCCAACATCAACCTCCTCCCCCAACACTTTCTAGTCCTGCAAATTCAGTTGGAGATCCAAAGAAACAGTGAAAACTTCTTTTCTTCCTAACTCCCTGCAGGTGCCAAAGAAGCTGTGGATCCCTCCGTTATGCTCAGTTATGCCTGGTTTATTACTGATGAAGGTAACGGGGTGGAGTAGCAGACATCGGTGAAGGAAAAGCAGCTACAATGCGATGTTTGCAAAGCAAGGTAATGATTAACCACTATGTTCAGTGTCTTAGCTCTTTCACCATTTCAGTGGTATTTTCTCTTGGTTTCTATACTCCATCATTTTATGTTTCTAATTTTTTCATCTTCTCATCTTCTTCTCCTTTCCTGGTGCTGCCTACCCACCATGTTACTTACTTAAAGTGCTTTCATCACCAGAACTTGTTGTCAGATCCTGGCTTGCTCCCCAAGGACTAGGGGAGGACCTCAGGCACGGGAGAAGTATGGACTGTTACAGTGTAAATAAACGCAGAAAAATGGTTTAAGAGGACAGAGTCAAGAAAATGGCTAGCAAGTAGCTTGTGTTTCAGACTAGATTTTTTTGTGCTAGTCATGCATTCCTCAAGATGTATCTGAAGTCTGGAGCAGATCTGTCTGGCAAACCTACTGATGTCTACACTGTCAAAATACATGAGACAACATTTCATTTCTCCAAATTTCCCTTCACTTCTTTGCCTTATTTTCTTTCTTTTCCTCCTACGCTGGGATGACATTTTTGAAGCATACTTTAAAGTACATAATTTGATCAAATAATCCAAGGGAACTCCCCATAGACATCCATGATTTAACACTAGATCTATTCTAAAGAATGGCATGTCTGACAATGGAAATTGGTTTAACCCCAGTTAATTTCTACATAAAAAATGTAATGTGTTTTTCCCAAGTTGGAAATGGCTGTCAGAAATACGCTAAATAAGACCAAGATGCAATCAGGTGTGGTGCTGATTATGCTGAGCATCCCGATCTGAGCAGAAGCAGAAGGGCTCAGCACTTCTTGAGGCAGCCCTCATGCATGTCCTCCTGTGCACATTTGTAGGTGACTTGTAGGCGATCACAAGGAGAGTGGGCAGGCATTCACTGGTCAGCTGATTTATGGCTTGGTATAGCTGATACTTTGTGCTCTGAAAACAAAAAAGGGCAGCAGTTGAATCTGAATTTTTGTCCTCTATTTCTCTTCTCCATTTGGGTTTTCACTTTCCACCTCACAACACATGCACTGGGCACCAAGGCAGCTTTTTTCATTGGCTTAATATTTTTCTCCTTATCCTGACTCACATCCCTGCAGGCTTTGAGCTCCTCTGCTCTGTACCCATTTGTCACTCCTTTCAAAAGGAAGATGGAAACTCTTGGTATGGATGCAAAACTCAGAAGAAGTCTGTGCCAAATAAGAGCAAGAACACAGCTGCACAAGACTCAGCACACTTCTCACAGACAAAATGCAATGAAGGAAAAGAAGGCACTTTAAGCTAAATCAGAGATCATTATAGAATACTTTTCCCATTCAGCTTGCTCTAGAAGGAATATGTACATGCGGCGGCAGCACTTGGGGTGTGAAGAGCTTCTTTGACAGCAGAAGTAGTTGCCAGTGTTTGAGGTGTGGATGGTGAGAAAATCAGCTGTTCCTGCAGAGGTGCCCCCAGCAACAGCAGCTTCTGAGAAATCCTGCTTTCATGTCCTCAATGAGAACACAGCCTGGAATGACTGAGAGCAAGCTCTGTTTGCAGGAAGCATTTCAGACCAACATCCATTGCCTATGGAGGTTTCCAGAGGCCAAGCAGAGTCAATCAGCTGTGTAAACATTTCAAGGAACAGCAAGGAGCCATAAACACAGAGCCATAAATAGAGCCTGTGCAGATCCTTGCTGTACTGGTCTGTGAAGGCATGCTTTTATCTTTCAAACAATGGTGCATGGGGATGTTAGGTAGTGGTCGGGTCCTTCACCCTTGGTGTCTTACTGTGCTTGTTTTGCCTTCCAACTCCTCCTCTTAACACCTCAAGTCTATTTCAGATACTATACTCAATGCCTTCCTGTTGGCAAAGGGGAACATACTGTATATATGAACTTATTAATTTATTGCTAGTCTAAGGTTTTCAACAGTCTAATAGTAAAAATTACTAAATTCATACAGGAAGATGTCATAAAATAGAGTTGAAATTGTTAGACAAAATTTCCTTGCTCTCTTGTGTTGTGCTTACTCCTCCAGTGTGCCTTTGGGTCTTAAGATTGACATTTTAGTATTTCTCAAAAGGAATGGGGGAGTATGGTGAGTCATCACCAGGACGAGCATGATATTCAGGGGTCGGGGGGATGGTTTTTTTCCTCAGTCTGGTGTATTCTTGAATTTTATTTTATATGTTTTCTAACACTAGAAGCTCACCATGACTGAATGACTATGATCTGCATCCTCTGTGTTTGCACTCTTGTTTCCATGACTTACTGTAGAGCCATAGGCAATTTAATCCACAAGGAAAAGCCACTTGTTTTTATTGTAAACTAAAGTTAAATTGAAACAAATCGAATTGCGTGTACCTCACAGCGACATGCAGCCAAAAGAATTTAAAATCTACTTAGGCCAAGACAGAACTGCTGAGGCCCTGTACCATCATGTCATCATAAAACAGGGTTGGCCCTGCTTTCCCACCAGGTACTCAATCACTGGTTCGAGCCCTCACTTAGCATTTCTGCTACAGAGAATCATAGAATCATAGAATCATAGATTGGCCTGGGTTGAAAAGGACCATAATGATCATCTAGTTTCAACCTCCCTCCTATGTGCAAGGTCACCAACCACTAGACCAGGCTGCCCAGAGCCACATCCAGCCAGACTTGAATGCCTCCAGGGGTAGGGAGAGACCATAGTGTAATCTGTGAGGGTATAGGATAATTAAAATCATACACTTCAATCTAAGATAGAAACCTCACACACACACAAAGAGGAATGTTTGTGAGGTAGTCCACAATTTCTGGAATTGGGAATGCATACAAACACAGCTAGATCCCACACATATGATTATAGACTGCTTAGAAACAGAAGAAGTGCCATGATCATATATAGTTAACTTTCGAGCTAAGCAATCATGTGAAGACTGGAAACTAATATCTTCACATATATATTGCATATTTCAATATTTTTTTCTGGCATTCTTCTGAAAGTCTCACTGGAATATTCCATTTTCTGTGATAGCCTGTGTTCACAGATGCACATTTTTATTACAAGAACCACTCATTGTATATATCTCCAAAATTATGTGATCACCTTCTTGGTAACAAAAAGAACTTTTCCAGCAACGTGGTATGTGATTACGTAGCTTACATATATGTAGTGTTTCCAGCATGTGCTAAGTTCAGAATGTTTTAAAAGATATCCAGTACAGTACTACACAAATTTATTTAAGAACTCTGATTTTTCCATCACAAAAATGTTTATACCTTGTTGAACCATCTTTGCTTTTATGTTCTTTAAATACATGCCCTTGTGCACCTCTGAGAAAAATTTGGCTCTGACTTCTCTATAGCTTCCCATGATGTATTTTTAGGCAGCAATAAATCCCTGCCATCCCCTCGGCCTTTGCAGGGCTGAGGAATCGCAGCTCCCTCGGCTTCTCCTGGCGTGCTGCCTGCCGCAGCCTGTGCTGCTCTAGCGCTGTATGGCAGTGTCTGTCTTCTACTGTAGGAGATACCATAATTAAATTCGTAATTTTCATTTATGGCTTCTACTTTTGCTCACATACTTCTTGACAGTGGAATGCTTTTAACTTGTTCTGCAGCTGTACCCTCTTCTCAAGTGTTATGCTGTGCCAGTTCGGTTGGATGTGCTCCTATTTCAGCTTTAAGTTTCCCTTCTGCTGCAAAGTCCAAATTTCTGCTTGCACTGCCTTTTCTACATTTTCTTCTCTTGCTGCTAACCAGCACATTATAGTCTAGGCAAGAGAAGAATTTAGACTTTGTTTTCTTTTAATTTTGGAAAAAGTTGCTTTGCTGCCTGAATAGTTTTTCAAGAAGCTGGATCCCAAGGGTATGCTCATCACTGGCTTTAGACCAGACAAGTTTAGAAAGGAGAACATTTCCAAAGCAGATTTGAAGATTAGAAGAGTAGCAGAGCTCATCTGAGTTTGCACAAGTCTGGCAGTATTTGGCTCTGCAGAGTATGGACACGGAGGGCCCCTGCAGTCAGTGAGAACAGAGGATAGTCATATTTGGCAGAAAGTATTCTCCCTTTTGCAGGATTTGACTCTTGAAGAACCCCACACTATAATGAAAAACTCTTCCTCACGTCTCCCCCGTTCCAATTCAGGAGCTTAAAATGCATTAGCATTAGAAACATTACAAAGAAATCAGTCTAAAAATCATTCTAGCAAAGGCAGTGGAGCTGCAATTGCAGGTACTATGGAATTTAGTGTGAAAGATGGTGTTTCCAAATTTGTTTCTGAAATATTTGAAAAAACTGTATAAAGAGGGGAAGCAAGCAAACTAGCATGCACTGTTTTTTCCCTCTGTGGTTTTTGTGGACTAAGAATAGAGGGAACACGTAGCAAGCATCTTGCTATTAAATTTGCCCATGACAAATAGTGCAGCTGCACACAGTGTGCAAGAACATCTGTAGACTCATGACACATGCAAAATCCCCCACACTAAGAACGTGACATTATACTGAAAACAATTCAGTTGTAAAAGCAATATAAATCCATTTTATGTAGACTTTCTCTACCTTCTCCTCCCCTTCTTTTTTCAATTATGTTAACTGAAGAATTCTGTCACTCCTACATGACATTAGTAAAAATCACAATGTAAAAGTGACTAAACATTTCAAAATTGTCCTTTTTCATTAGCAGCTGGAATGCAGATATGCCTTTCCTGGAGGGAAAGAAAGTTTAAGAAAGAATAACCAGCAGCAGAAATGCATTAGACACCAGATCCTACTCCAAGTGGATCTTGACAGGGTTTGGCAGCTGCAATTTAACTCTTCAGAAATCAAGGGGTGATTTCCTGTGTCTCTTGTGCAGTTGTTTAGTTCAAAGTGAGCAGTGGGATTGCTACCAGCCTTTACTTCACTGATATAGATGCTTGCACAAAATGTAGCAATAGGGAACAATGTGTCTAAAATGTGTAGGTTTCTAAGATAAAGGGAAATTCCTGAGCTGGGATTTTTTGAGTTCCCATATCTCCTCCGACAAATAATGCAGTTATTGTGGAATTCTTTAGAAGTTCATCTAAGCTCCACATTGTCTTAATGAATCATAGAATGTCTTAGGTTGGAAGGGACCTTAAAGATCATCTAGTGCCAAGCCCCTCCTTCTCCAATACTTTCTTTGCAATCTTTAGACTTACTAAAGTAAAAAATCTTAAAATGGCAACACAAACACTAATTTTTGTTGCAAGTCTGAGGTTGTCTAAAGACTTTGTGATGGTAATGTCATGAGAAGACAGATCTATGCATGCTGTTAGTATCTGGATCATCTTAAACTTATTTCTTTGGAAATATCTCACTTATAGTCAGAACAGTTCATAGTAACTACATGAACCTCCAAGAACGTTTCCCCATTCTTCATGTAGAGTGCAGAATGAGACTGAAGCTGGAGGGGTCATCCAGCTGGGTCATAATTTTCAGCTGTCTGCCCATTAAATTCCTCCAACCTAACTGCAAAACCATAACCTTTGAGAGAGCGATGTAATGATGTTATTGATAGCATACATTTTGAGCATACTGACTTTCTCTATTCTTTGGTCAAGTCCTTGGAATTCAGTTTCCTTTCCTAGGTGAAGAAAGCCTTGTTTTTCTATTTCAGAGAGACATAGAGCACAAATGAGAATGTTTTTAAAGCACTCTGAAGATGGAAAAAGTGTGCAAGTACCACTGATGTCACCTGACAACATTTGTTTACTATTAAGGGTATATTTATCTCTTAATTAAATTAGATTTGATTCCTTATTCAATAATGCAATGACTTCTAACATTCACTTCCTGGTTTGCATGTTCAGCAACTGTTTACACAAGATACACGATGATGTACATCACTATAGCAGGAAGGAACATCCTGCAAAGCAGGAATTGGGAAATGCCCTTTTTTTTAACCTTTTTTATGTCCCCACCTTTCATGCAGAGAAGTACACGTTCAGTGGTGAGTTGTGACAGCAGTCAGTTGTGGCCTCTCCATGCTGGCAATGACTGCCTGTTGTCCACACTGTGTGCCTGAACGTCACTGCTGTAATCCTTTTTTTGTCACTGCCCGTGCATTAGTTGGTCTCTGAGGTACATGACACAGCAGTTGCAAACAGCTCAGTGTAGTAATGGGCTCTGGCGAATAATGAAAGTAGTGATAAGATTCTTATCCATATAAGAATCTAAGCACTCTAAGGAGCTGTGGGAAAATGTAGTAAAGTTATTCTTATATGGTATGCAAAGCAGAGCACTTCAATTCCATTTTTGCAGCTTTTACTTTAAGTAAATTGAAGAGTTTTATGATGATTTTAAAAGCATCATTTTATTTTTCTCAAGGTGGAATAACTGTGACTCTTAGTGAGTAGACACACTGTTTTCCCATAGACAAGCTATTTGAAAAATACAGGTAATAAAATAAACACCAGTCTAGAAAACAAACATATTTGTTTTAGACCAGGAGACAAAATCAGCATTAAGATTATTATTATTGTAGCTGATTTACTTCTCATTTGTTTATCTTCATTTCTGTCTCTGCTGCTGTGAGTCTTGTTTATTAGCTGCCAGGAGACTATCCCATAGGAAATTACTGTCAGCAGCCAGAAAGAGTATCAGCAATTCATCCTCATGCACTGTCAACTTAATTCTAAAGTAATCTAGCTGCTTTGTAAGTTCATGCTGAAGCAGTGAGTTTACAAATTGATAAATCAAACCATATTAATAAAGAAAACATATACCTCTTTTTCAAATATTCTGCTTTCCTAAAACTTTGTTGTAAGCACAGTTTTTTTAGTAATCACATGTTCAATTTCTAGAAAAAAAGAGAAAGAAGTCAAATTATGAAGTGTATTCTGTACAAGGCTTAAAGCAGAAAAGCTATCTAACTTCTCCTTATTCAGCCCTAATAAATGCACACTGAACATCCAGAATGGTAGCATGGTATGGTACCTTTAAATGGTACCTGCTTTTACTGAGCTATTTGATTTGTTTACTAGTCCCCACCTGTGGCTGAAGGCAATGTCCTGCAGCAGCAGACCTTGAGTCCTGCTCATCCCACCAGCATGTGATGGAGGAGGCTTCAGGCCAGGAGTAGAAATTTGTTTGCACTGCTTCAGGTACCGCAGAATGCAATGGTTTCAGGCATGGGATTATGCTGGAATTGGTTGTAATTATAAAAATCATTTGTGAATTCGAAAGCTGAATGTAAGCTGATTTTGTGGTGTCCTCTCAAGTCTGCACAAGTATTGGATACCTGTCATGGGCATGCTAACATCCACTGATCTGCTGTATGTATCCACTGCTTACAGCCAGGTTTAATGGACACAGAAGACTTGCTCACTGGTGTTAGGCTGACAAATGGCCTCTGGGAACACTGAGGCACTTGCATTCTAGCTCTGCTGTAAGTCTAGAGCGATCTCCAGGGTTGTGGGGAAGTTTCCCTGTGTTGATTACGGCAGGAATGAGGTGGGGCTGTGTGTTTCTCTGAGCAGAACGCTGCAAGCCGGACGCAACCTGCTGAGCGCAGACTGCACAGTGCAGCCAGGCCCTCACAGCGGAGCTGTGTCTGTGGCCTCTATCAGGTGCTCATCTAATGTCCTTGAGCTGGTATTTCCAAATGTTTCCAAACTGACCTGCCACATCCTGAGAAACAATGAAGCTGGTTAAGGTTCTTTCGGTCTAAAAGAAGTCCCAGTTAGACAACAAGTGGGAACCTTTCTGTGGTCTATCAGCAAAACGTCTAGCAGTGCATAGACCCCCAAGAGCACAACTGTCCATACGGGCACATCCTGTGCCTGTGGCTCAGCCCTCTGCCAAAAACATGGAACACATTGCCCAGAGCACAGCTTATTGCCACAGCAGCGCGAGGCCTCAGCATGCATTCAGATTCAGAGCTGCAACCAGCAGTTACTGAATAGCAGCCACTTACCGAGTCTAGGCACACTATGAAAATCCTTCTTGAATCAAATGTCCCCGAGGGAGTCAGAAATTAAAGATGCTCTTCCACTCCAGGCTGGGGCATCCACGAGATCAATACTCAGCATAAAGAGCTTTCTGCTTGTCAGTGCAGGGTGGGTCAGCGGTCGGGGGGGGCACTCCTGGTAACAAGCAAACCAACAGGCAGCATACCGAGTAACAGGAGAAAATGAAGGTGGCAATAAAGACCAGAAAGAAGGTACGGCAGTGAGGGGCCCTGTGATGCCTGAATTGGAAAGCGTTTTGCCTCTCAGCTTGAACTATTTAATTAAGGAATTTCACAGTAATTTTGACTAAGTTTAAAGAGCAATCATTTCAGTGCTCCGGCTCACTAAATACTTCTTGCAGTCTAACTAAACAGCGAAGGTGGGAACTGAAGGAATTCAGTGACACTGCATTAACGGTCCCTGCTCTCTGCCTGTGCCGTGGGTCAGCACTGCCCTGCAGTTGCCCACATGGGTTACGTGCTGGGGGAACAGGGGATGTTCCAGGACCCTGGGACACAGATACAGGCCTGGGGGGCACAGGCTGCAGAAGATGTTTTCTGTCATGTCCTAGAGGGGACAGGGAGGGTAGGGCTGCTGGTTGCTGTAGGAGGGGCAACAGGCACAGCTGAACTAGAAGGAGGGGAAAGGCTCAGAGATATAATGAGGAGGTGGGGGAAATGACATGGGAATGAAAGGGTGAGCGAGCATGTGAGATAGCCGCTCATCCTGGCCATAATCTGTTCAAAGCAGTCCCTTGAAGGGTGGGTACAAGACTTGAACAGTGGGGATGGATGTCAAAATGTTTCCATAAAGAATATAGTGTAATAAATCAGAGAAAAGAGCAGAAAGGAGGCAAGGAGCAAACGGTAGGAGAATTATTTTTATTCTGAGTGAATGATTATGTCTCCTGGGTGATTACACATCAGGAAGGTGGTGTGTTGGGGACTATTCAGCCAGAGAGAAAGGAGTGTTCAAATTGCAGTCATTGAACTATAGTGCATGCAAGGGTGTAAATAAGAAAGGATCAAATGGAGAACATCCAGCTGGATTCAGCACATCTGGGGCACTGCAATCCTCAGGAGTTAAGCCAAATATCATGCAGGTGAAAGAGAGCTTTCATGGGAAGATAGTTTGAATTCCTGCAAGTCAGTGAGATAGCCCACAAGGTAAGCAGCAAAGCCTGTCAAAAATGACTGCGAACATGTTAACTTGCAAGTACTGGGTCAAATATAGGACTGACTGTTTCTTCTGAGAAACCAAAACAGGGCAAGAAATATCTGCTGTAGTACGTGCTCCTCTATAAATCATAGCAGTGTATGGCTGGAGAAAGACAAGGGATAAAACACCAGTGCCCTGTATCCATTTTTTTTTACTTGATGAGCTCTAAGTAAGTTGTAGTAGAGCTGTTATAGTTTCTGGAGCGTTAAGAAAACACATTGTGCAACACCCAGAACTCAGAAAAAATAGTTGTCCTGTTTCCTCGGTAGCTTGACAAATGTTTTTACTAGTGCTTTTGGCTACCAACTAGACCTTTCCCCCTTTGGCTCAAAGAATAGCTGACTTTCAAATCTGAACTTTGATGACCTGGAGCTGAAGTGTGGTCAGTATATGGCAGCAATGACAATATGTAAAGTCAGTGGTTATTTTGTGGTCTTAGACCTGCTAGGCACTGCCTTCAGTGTTCTGTTTAGCAAGCATTGTATCATCCATCATACGGGGAAAGGTTCTAGAGCTTCTGATACTGGATTGGAACCTGAAGAAATACAAGGTGGGTTTTAAATTCCTAGTGATACGTCTCAGTTTTCAAGCACTTATTTTTGTAATAATGAGCAGCATCAGTGGAAAAGCACTGTTTTTCTCACTTCACTCAAAAATCAGGTAAAAAAACATGAGGATTCCTGCATGAAATCCAAAAGCTCTGGGTTATTTTATGTATCAGCTTAGCATGCAGAGAGACGCAGAGTATGAAGGCACATGCCAATTCCCCACCTCCCCAGCCTGGTTTTCTGGTTGAAGTTAATGATTCATAAGATTCTGCACTGATTTCACTGCAAGCCTTACATTTGCATAAGTAAAAGCTTATGCAGCTTCTATGGGGAGATTCTTAGTGGAATTGCAGTACAAAACATTGATATTATATAATTATAGTAGTTCATAGCAACTTAAGTGAAATTGTTACTTTAAACTTGCTCTAAGTGGGTAGCAATGGAATTTTTGTACAACACACCTACAAAACAAATGAGTTAATCACAATATGTGTCATTTTTAATTTTTCTCTTTCATTTTTCTTTCAGTCATTCTCTTTGTAATTAGCATGAGGACTATCCTGCAGTCAAAGCTAGCCACCTGGAAAGTTTCATCTTGTAATGTGCAGCTTTTTTTGTGTATTATGAATGTGCAAAAAAGAGACCTTTCTCCCTACACCCCCTCCCTTGCACACTTCAAATATGAATGAATAAATTTTACTCAGTCTCTCTCTCTCTCAAAAACAAAACAAAAAAAATTTCAGCTGATAACAAGCATAAGAAATTTCAGATGAAAAGAATTTTTTTTTTAAAGAATATTACGAGCATGGGAGAACAGCAGGTTAAGACGGAAGGCTCAGTGAAGCCTTAGCTATAACAATTGCCAGCAAGCAAATACTATATCCAAGCACTAAATCTTGCTTTGTGCTGCCCTGGTGCACAGTAGTGGGAATAGAATAGGATAATAAAAGCCGGTCCCCTTATGCAAACAGCAGGGCATAGCTCTCAACAGAATACAAGGAGAAGGTGAGCCTGCCTACTGTTCTGGCTCGCTAACCATATTCCTGAGGTCTGTGGGTTAGTTGTCACCTCTAGCTCCAGTCAGTTAGTAAATGTACTTCAAACAATAGCAAGGGGCACATTTTGGGTCTTTCCCGAAGAATACTGTACCAATTCATTGCCTCCAAATATACTGTTCTATTAAAGTATTTGAAGGAAGTTCATATAAGCAACATGGTGGTTTAACAGGTCAAAAAGGGAGTGGAAGAGCTGCAAGAAGTTTTCTGATTAACTGTGTGTTTAAAAAAATACAGGGCTGTGAGGAAGGTATTACACGCAAGCCATTCCTTATCGCCGTGCTTTTTGAGTGAAGCATCCACAGGCTGCGGGTCATGCCAACACCACTTCAAAAGTGAGTTTTCAAAAGAATTAAAAATTGCAATCAAATACATTCCTGCATTGTGTTTTCTCTTGCTCCTAATACTGCTTTGTTGATAAGCCCGTCTCATATTTTCTACCTAGAAAATAAGGTTAAAGACACATTCACCTATTGTTAATAAAAATTGACTACTATGGCTAAAGAATAATGAACTCTTCAGCATTAGCTTATGGATCCACTCTATTATAACATCAACTGAAGGGATTTGCACGTGGCAAGCAGGACACCAAAAAAATTCTTCTATTCTGCCACGAGTTGCCTGTTGCAAGTTGAGTTTGGCAGCCAGGGACCAATATTGAGTTGTCAGCATCCTCTTGCATAGTGGAAAAAGTTGTTGCTTTCTTGTGCAAATGCGAGAGTTTCTGTGGGAAAACAGAACATAATCATGGTTCTGAATATCTCTGTGGATTGGCAATGTCTCTAATACATAGATCACTTGTGCAAATTCAGTCCCAGCTGGATGGGAAATTATTGAAAGTGGTTGTTGTTTGATTGATATAAAATGAGTTGTCAGATTGATTCAGTGCCTCCAGGGCAGATGTCCACAGTGTAATTGGCACCTGTCAGAAGCAAAGAATTCCTTGGTACGGAGTAACAACTACTCCTGCGACACCCCAAAACAGTGCTTGTGTGCCAGGGCTCAGCAGGAAGGCAGGCAAACAGAGTTTCTACTTTGGGGCAGGATCTTTTATGCCATAAAGGCAGCAAAAAATTTGGCATGACACTCGGTGCAAGGTTTTCCTGGGCTCTGGCTAGAGACTATCACTCAGTTCCTCTGCTGTTTGGGCAACGCTTTCCTTAAGAATTAGAGGAAAGCACATATATTTGGATATTTGTCAACGTTGTCATGGTATGAGTATATTCATAAAGAAATTTTGCATATTTACTTACTATAAAGAATGTTGTGAACAATTACATTTACTTACATCTTGAGCAATTCTCCTCATGACAATGACAGCCCCAAAACTAGGGAAATAGGAGAGTGTCTTCTCAGAAAAAAATTATGGCAAAGAAACCACCGCTACTGGCGGTATTAACGTGTTTGCTAATGGTAAACAGCAACCTGTTGCTTACCACAGACTGGAACAAAACAGATTTTCTCCATGAGTTCACTCTCCCATCACCAGACTGCCGAGCTGGCCACCTCCATGGGGCTGCTGCTCTGGGAGGCACCAGCTGAAGGGCTGTCCATTAAAATTCATTTTACCATCCTCATCTAGTGAATGGCTCATCTTTCCTTCTCTCCTTTCATCTCTGTTTCCTCCTTTAGATTATTTTTCATTATGCCTCCCCCCAACGTACACACACTTTCCCTTTCATCTCTATATGTATGCTATTCCAGCACTTGTCAGCCACAGCAGGAGGGACATGGTAGAACCAAACAATATGATCTGTTAGGTGGAAGAAAATATTATTATCAGCCGCCTTAGAACAATCATTTATCATCGCATTTTAAAGAGGTCTGCTATGTTATTTATTTTATTATTCTGTATTAGGTGCATGATTTAATTTTACAGGCATTATTAATCACTAAAATACATTATACTTTCAGCCAGGATGTTAACATTTTAAATGCATTCATCTTGCTTCTTAAAACAGAAACAATGGGCCTTCTGCAGTGCCCTCCCTCCCCTTCAGTCAATAAATCCTTTCTATTGATTCAGGAAATAACTCTAAGCACTGTTTTATATTTTAAGTTCTACTAGCCATGCTCAGCCATGTAATTTTGGTTAATAACAAATGGATCTTCTATTTTTGCTGGTTACAACATGTTTGGTTATCAAACTCAGCTTGGAAGGACCCGGTAGCAGAGCACACCTACCGTGGCGGAGAGGCACTGCAAGAGTTCCTAAATGAATGTTACAATAAAATAAAGTATCTTTAAAAAGTATGTGTGCATGTGTACAAAAAGCAGCCTCAATAGGAGACAAATGATAAATGAAAAATCCATCAGTGCTACAGATTCCCTTGAGCCAGCTTGGATCAACAGACAAAATGGATTTTTGATAAATCATGGCTTTGCCATTGTTTATTCTCTCCTGGAATACCCATTGCAAATCTCGGAGAGATAATTAGAGAATTATCATATTGCTTAACTAAGTAGTGCAAATTGTGTTATATTCTGTGTATCCCAACCCAGGGCAGTATCATTAGCATTGTTTAATCGTTGCAAATACAGTCATTCTATTTAATAAATTGTCTTCATTGTCAATATCTCTGATTGACTATTTCTCTTCTCATAATGTTGTTGGATAGGTTAGTTACCAGGTAATCTTACAGTTAATACATACCACAATGAGGCAAAATGTAAGAAAATGCAAAGGTCAAAAACATGTTTCTATTATGAAAAAAATGAATGATAATGACATAATTTTTTCAGCTCATCAGGTTCTTTGCTAAGTGCCTCTGTTATTGCCAGATCAGTAGTGTATAACAAAGAAGTGCTTTCTGTAGGCTGCTTCATTAGCCTGCCCTGTAGGACCTCACCTCAGACCTTTCACTAATCTGTTGGCCAGCTCAATAGCCTTGTTAGTTCTATTCACTTCTTCCTGGCAGCGGCTTTTCTCAGCTGTAGCTCTCAAAGGCAGTGGTTAAGGCAGCCAGAATTATGTCTAGTTCCTTCAAATGAAAACAGTGAGAAACAACTTGGGCATTGTAAGGACACATAAAAATATTTCTGCTGTCCCATTTTATATTTCTGGAAGTTAAATTATGCAGTGTAAGAAAGGTGTAAACATCAACCGCTCTTCGAGCTTTTGTCTAGGTCGTATTCCAAAGGCAGATTTGGGAAAAGCTCTGGAAAATCATGGCCGGTCCTCTAATGTCCCTTGCTTGTTCACAGCAGCATTAAAAATGAAACTGCAAACTTGATCTTGTATCAATCTGTAAAAAAGAAATGCCACCTTCTCCCACAGAATTTTGAAATGTAGCAAGATATATTTCTTACTACAGCTATATTTGCTGTATATAGGTGATCAAAAGCTCTCTGCAAAGATGTCTGTTTGGAAAATGAAGAGAATAGAAATTTTAAAGATGATTGATAGATGAAACACTTGCAAACGCACAAGTCAGTGTCCTTTGCTGACTTTCAATTAGACTGGTTTCCAAGTGCAGTGAGCCTTACTAAAAGCAGCCTGAAATCTCCAGACCTAGGAGCAGGCAGCTCCGCATCCACTGCATTGTGGCACTGAGGCATGCATACAGTCCCACTGGGTTACAACCCACATTGTCCCCAGGGAGGAGCATGAGGGAGTGCAGCATGGGTGGCTGGGCAGGAACGTACAGCGTGGGGCAGCTGCAAAGGCCCCCACACAGCAAATGTGTGGATATTTGTGGACATGTGTAGAGAGAGCACACAGCCAACAAATGGGTGGGAAACGGTGGCCTTCCTGAGCAGCAGGTGCCTGTGCCGCCTGACTGACCTCAGTGCTGTCCTGGGGACTCCCTGTGCTTTTCCCCAGAGTAATGCTGAGTGACCTCCTCAGAGTGCCCTGCCTTAGGGACAAGGAAGGAGCTAGGTGTTGGGGCAGACAGTTGTTTTGTTGAGGTGGTTTGGAAGAACAGTGAATGACAGAACAACCATTTCTAAGCAGCCCCAAGACAGCCTTTGCAGAAGGCTCAACTTGCATGGAGCAGGGAGGCAGGGCTTGGGCCCAGCACAGGTGTGCTGCGTCATGTTTCAGCTGCGGCCTCAGGCGGCTGTGCAGGCTGCACCATGGTCCAGCCACTTACCTGAAACTATTAAAAATGTTAGCGTGTGATAAATTACTCTGGCAAATACCTCTGCTTTGTACAGAATCACACCAGAAAGACCTCAGACAGAGAAAGATATTATAAATAATTGAATTTTAAAGGTCTCAAAAATGACCAATGTCTTCCAGGTGTTAAAGTTCAGGTCCTTGGGCCCATCAGAATCCCAGTTTCACCTAAGATCTTGGTCTTCCTCAGCAACACACTCCCACAAAACTTGCTGCTGTGTATTTACACTACCTACACACAAATGATGACTGACAAATGAACAACAAGAGAGATCAAGGGCCTGGCTCTAAACCCAAGGGAATGGAAAGAGAAAGAAGGGCAAAAAAAGTGACTTGCTTCACCAAGTGAGGCTGCTATAGCTCCTGGGCAGGCAGCAAAACCTACCTGGTGCTGCTTCAGCAGGTCCCAAGAAACCAGAAATGATTTCTCACTGTTTTGGCTTTACTGAGCCAGGCTGAAACACAGCACAGTGCCCTGCTCTCCATTCACTGTTCAACAGCTTTCTGTCTTCTAAAAGGATAAAATAAAAATTAGTTATCTGGGGTGAAATAAGTAGACAACCAAGACATAAAAACCCATATATATGTGGTTAAACAGGGAAAGAACAATTTCAGTTCATACCGGGCAAAACCATGACCTGTGGGAGCCAGTAGTGGCAGAGTGCAGCTGGACAGGAGCCATGTTGTGAGGCTGACACTGTCCGCTCCTCCATAATTATTTTCAAGGCTTTATCATATGAAACAGTGCATGCCAGGAAACACACGCTGCTCACTGCTGGGTAGCTCTCCTTCCCTCCATCTTCTTCTAGCTCATTTGCAATGTGAACACCTTGCCTCATTCCCCTCCTTTGGCATGGTATTTTGGTGGGCATAGGCCTGGGCAGGGGGGATCTGGGCTCCCTGTCCAGAAGGGAGCCCAGAGCAATTGGGCCCAGAGTGGACTGCAACCTAATGGATGAGCCACGTTTGTGACTTTCCATAAATAATGTGCTAAATGGATAAAAAGATACCATTTTTCCTTCTTTCCCCTGAGTTACTGATAAAAAGACAAGTTCCTTCCCTTACAGTTTGTGCATATAAATGTGATTAATGTGAAAAAAAATAAAATTAAAGTGCCAAAATTTCTTTCTCTCTCTCTCTTTTTTTACAGCATTGCCCTTTTCAAAACAAGGGGAAATTCAGTATAGTTTCAGTGCCACAGTGATCAAACAGTGTCACATCACTATGGCAATTGCTGCCCAGGCCAGGAATACAGATCAGCTTTAATTGTGCAACGCCTTATTGCTGGTGCATGTCAATCAGAACCTATGAATTGAGAAAAATTTGCTCTGTTCATTCTGTTAAATGATGTATCCAATTAAACCTGTTAGAATTCATGATCTTCAGTCAAGGTTAAATGAAAGTAGTTACTCCTGTCAGCTAGGTGATTAAATGCTGCCTACATCAGGCACATTTATGTGCAAAATTAAAATTTTGGTATAAAGCATGAATCTTTATGCATGCCAGTTAATTATCTTGCGGTTCCTCCATTTATTAAATGCCCACTGCATTTCTTCTTAATCATCAGCTTCCTTTCAAAACTTATTTCATACTCTATACTATACCAAATTTCAATGTTTAAAATGAAAGCTGTTTCAATGAAAACTTCCTCTTTTCAAGGGTTTGGCTGTTGCTACAATACTGAAGATGGCCATTAACAGTTTTTGAGTTCTTATACAGAAGGCTGATGTGTGTTGTTTTGTTTAATCCATAGAGCACGCAACAGGAACTCCTGAGCTGCTGCAGCCGGCCATCCCTTCTGTCCCAGAGCCACCAGGGTCTGGCTGCAGTCAGCCAACTTCAGGGTCCTGCAGGCAGTGGGGAACAGGACAGTGGCTGTGCTGCTGAGTACAGTGGCAGAAGAACCAGAAGACAGCAGGGCACAGGCACTAGGGCAAGCCCATGGACACTGTAGCCACTGTAGCCCTGATGCCCATTCCCCTGCCAGCTCTCAGCCAGCACCTGTGTTCCTTTAGGTTTGGCATAGTGCTGCGTCCTGTTTGCCCTAGGCAGCTACCACATTGCAATATCACACTTTAATTAGAAGGAAAATAATATGTTGCACGCTTAAAATTAAATTCAGTTGCATATTTATATTTATAAGACACACTATGGGCAGGATTTAAATGCCATATGAATTGAGGACAGAATATAGGTGTATTATAGTGATTTCTAGCTGAAACAGTTGCTGGAAATGCATACAAAGCAGAGCAGCACCAAATGTTAATTTAATACCCTAAGACAACGCTCCATGCTCATACAAGCACAATTTCAAATATTCTATGTGTGCATTTATCCCCTTTCATTATGAAAAGGTATTAAGAACCTTTGTGACAAACATGCAACATAAAAAATATGTCATACCACTTCATGACTACTAATGAATAATATCATTTAAAACAGACTGGGAAATAAACTAGTATAACACGTTCTACTAAACTAGTACTATAAATATGCACAAGGTTGTTATTAAAGATAAATGCACACAGTAATTTTCTACTTGTAGGTTTTACAGGTATAATTTTGAATCATACAATATTTTTTAACACACATCACAGTGATGGGAGCCAACGGGAGCCTGACTGGCAGTGGCTCCCCAAGACCGATCTCTGATGTCTCCATCTCTCCTTGAGAACCCACATTAATTATCATGGCCGCGTCAGGATGTGATGATGCTCAGGTCACAGCAGGCAGGCTCCGACCCTGCAGCAGTTCCACTTGTGGCATGGAGATCATGCTTGCAGAGCTCGCCAGATGCCCCAACCAGCAGTGCGTGACCCCCCACCAACTCCTAGGAGGTGGCTCATTTTCTCTGGCACATGCACCTTCTGCTGCAGACAACAGAGAAAAACAGGTATTGCTTTCCTTTACTGTTCAGCAACTATCAGCTCAGTCTCTCTCGATACCTCAGCAAAAGAGGAGTAAAGGAAATCTTCACAGTCACAGATAACAATTCCTCCAGGATCTGGCAGGAGTGCTGCAGCAGGAAGGCAGCTAACAGCGAGCCGCCTCACAAGCTTTGAGATGTCTGGTGCCGAACTGCTTCAGCCCACTGCTTGGAGTATCCAGAACTTTGTGCCTATTTTCCTTTCTCCATGTGTTCTTTCACTCTGGTTCTCCAGACCCAGGTGTAAGTTGTTAACCCCAGGCCCAATGTGCCTTAATGTCACCCCATGAAGTGATACTGTCAGGACAATTTCTTTTTGCTCAAAACAATTTCCCTTTCTTAAAATTGTGACTGTTAGGTTAGCATCCCATTGAGATGAGAGGAGAAAAGAGCTGCAGCTTCAGGTTGTGTCTAAAATTTTAAGGTAGGCAAGCTGCAATGATTTATCTTCAGCATGCTGTTTTATATCCGTAAGAGCAAAATATTTCTTTTTAGTGGCGATTAAATTGTGCAGAAACTGACTGACATCGATAAGGCAAACACCACAGTCTGCTTAAACAGACTGAGAGCTGCAGAATAGATGCTGCTTGACCACAAGAATTTAAGCGTACACACATACACATGCATTTATTTGATTCCATAGGCAATTTTATCTCACAGCACATATAAAGCAATGTGTGAAGATAAAACAAAATTGGCATGGAATTACCTATTTTTAGTAGATATATTTACATAGAATTTCTGGTTTGGATTACAGTCATTTTCAGGTAAAACTTACTTAGAAAGTAATTAAGCTTATTTTATCTATTAATTCATATTTTTTGTTTTGCATTCTGCTGCTAAAACAAAACTATGGAAGGATGGATTTTTTTTTTGCTGGATATGATAAATGAATAGAACAAGGGTTGTTAATGTTTGTCATTTTCCTTATCTGTACACATGAATATGTTATATGCTCATTTCCATTGCAAATGGAACATCAAAATGATCATTGCAAACTGAAACATACTCTACATTTCATTACTTCATTTCTTTGAAAATACTGACAAAAATAATCAATTGCTAGAATTCTTGTACTAAAGCTTTGCAACTCAGTGAAAATTGAATGAATAATGGTGTCCATCCAGAATAAAGCTGGCAGCATCCTCCAGAGGGTCACTGCTATCCCCTTCTGTAACGAAGTCTGCCCATGGAGCCCTGAATCACAACAGGACAACCTTGCCAGGCACTGCACAACACAACCGTGCAAAGCTCTGCACAAACACATGGTCACTTTGCTTCTGGCACACCTTTCCTCCGCTCTCATCACATTTAATGTAGCAAAATGAAGGCAGAGAGGAGATGTGACTTATTATAATCACATCAGTGAGCAAATACTGAAGAGGAAAAAGAAGTATTTGAGATAAAGAACAAACGTGTATAAAATGGCTGCAAACTGACAGTTAGGAGGTTTTTATCCATCTGAGCAGTGCAGTTTTGGAGCTGCATTCCTACAGCAGCTGTGGGAAGAAACCTCTGTAGAGCTAGGCAGAAACTCACAGCATTTGGGAAAGGGAGCTGAGGCTTTAGCTTTCAATTACTCTGTGTTTGTTGTTCAGAGTACAGCAACGTCTCATTCTCAATCGTCCCTAGAGAGTTCCAAAATGTAGTAATGAATTAAAAAATGCAGTGAGACATAGTGGGGCTTTTGTCATAGGAAACAGAATCAGAGGAAGGAAAAGATATAAAAGCAGGGATTAGCTCAGAGCCCAGAATGACATTTGAAGACACAGTTTAAAAAAAAAAAAAATTCTCAATATGGAAGGAGGACTGGGGCTCTTGACAAAATGATGAGACTCTGTCAGCCAGAAAACAAAAACAATATGGAATAAATACACAGGAATAAAAACATAGGATATATAACAGGAAGGTAAACCACATCCTTCTGAGCTGAGGGGAACCCATAACCATGTACGCCTGGTCTTACTGCTAATGGGACAACAGGTCGTACCCTGAAAACCTTTACTTATGCAAGTAATTCCACTAAAATCAATTGTAACCCATGACTGTAATGACTGCTTCCTTGTCTCTGTTAGGGATTGCAAGGTCAGGTCCATTTTCTGTGCAATATTGGATGAATGCTAGAAAATCAATAGCTCTATTGAGACTTCTTCTTTTGGAGTAAAAATAAACCTGGATCATTTTAAGTTCAAATGTTCGTTGTTCCTGGGTGTTTTTATAAATTCCTTCTGAAAGCAAAATGGCCAAATCAAAATTGAGTGAAATGCTCACCTTTTTGGTGTATATAAAGCTTGTTTTTATAACTAGCTTTGTAATGCTGTAAAAGTTAAAGGCAATTTCATCATTTCTTTGTATTTGTTCTCCATCAGTTAAAACTGACATAAACTGAAGTTTGCTGTTTAATAATTTTGCTTAAGCGATTCCCTCTGTTTAAGTGACTTAGGGATGAGTAGAGGAAAGAGAATGTCAGAGTATGTTAGTTCGGGAGTTTTGCTATATTATGGAAAATTTGTTGGTCAAATTCAAAGGAAGGTGTTTCTTTGTTTAATGAAAAGATTTTAGAACAATTGTAGAAATAAAACTGATTGTTAAGTACTGCTTTGGTACCATGGAAAAATTTACTCAATTCTGTTCACATTACAAGTTGTTTTTGTACTTTCCACAGTCATTGTGGAGCACCTCCAACTATCCTTTAGTTTAAAACACCTAAAGTTAGCTTAGTATTTATATTCTTAGTTTGTTACTAATCTACAATTAAACCTACTGTGATTGTGTCCAAATCGATTTTTATAATAAAATATGCTAAATCCCTGTTTTGTTTGCCTTACACTTCACTTATGGTGAGTGACAGGGAAATCATGATTAATTCAAGGCATACAAATAATCTATTTTTTCTAATATCTTCAAGGTTTTCTGCAGTAATGGTGAACCTTTGTTGGCTTGAATGAAAGTTTAAGACCTACTTCGTTATCATAGAGATGTGAAGTATTGTAGAGATGTGTAGTGGTCAGTTTCATGTCTGGCATGAAGAACAGACTGTGCCAGAATTCAAACAGTGGTTACAAAAGAGGAAACTTCACAGAAAATAATGGCTAATTCCTTTAACCTTGGTTATTATCAAAAGAGCTTAGAAATATAAAGTCTGCCAATTAAGAAAAGGAGCTAATGAATAGGAACAGGCGCACTTTCTGTCAGAGAGAGAGATATTTAAAATTTTGGAGAAAATAGATCCCAAATTCATTCTTCATTCACAGAACACTAGACATGAAGCACTTGGTTGATCCAGTTCAAATATTTTTTTCCCAAAAGACACTTTCCCAAGTATTATTATGGAAGATCTGTTTCTATACAGGTTGAGGGGAACTTTGGATAAGCAAGAAACAAAACTGGTTTGATGGCCAGGGTTGAGGTGAGGTGATCGTGTTGTTCCTGAGGCCCATACACAACTATGGGATTCCAGCACAGCTGGATTTACAGGTGTGCTGGCGAGCAAATCCAAGTATGTATTCATTGCTCTTCCCCTTTTACTTAACTCTTCACAGAGTGTTTTCCACATCAGCCATTACTTCTGCTCTCGCACTGCTGAACAAGTGGTTGTAGTTTGACTATGATCACTAACAACATTATTCACAAAACAACATATAACAACAAGCTGTTGTAACACATATTTTGCTGGTACTGTATACATTTCAGACACACCCTGCTTGCATTTCGTAGCTGCATAGCTCACACAACTTCACTATTAGTATGTTTGAGAATTGCTAAGTTATGGCCTGAACCTGTGATTGAGTACAAGGTGAGAAGGTGTGGCTAACCCAGGGAGCACAGGTGCAAGCAATGCACCTGAGTGACCAGAAGGGGGTGGACTTCTCACCCTCATTTATGAGATAGTAGCCAAGGCAGCAGCAGCATCTCTATTTGGAGTCAGCACCCTTCTTAAAACTTCACTAGCCTTTGGAAAGGGTAAGTGCTTTTTCTATTATTGCTTTCCAAACTAAATATTGATGAATACCTGTATAAGTGCACTCTCATCTTGGTAGGAGGTACTATTGTTGCCTTCCATTACTCCACAAACAAAAAAACTGCAAATGTAGGAGAACAGCTATGACTATTAAACCTTGCACAGCACAGTACTACACAGTGATCTTCAGTGCCCTCATTGTGTTCCTTGCTTTGCTTGGTTGCCTGATTGCTACATTATTAACACACATACGAAACAGAAAAAGAACACCACCAAACCCAAAAGAGAGGCTAATGCTATACAGACTGCTTTTTGAAACATTGCACGGGTTACCGTGCAAAAATAAAATTATTCAATTTCTTGTAACAGTATAAAAATTAGGCAACAAAACAGGTCAGATACTTACATATATCTTTCTGATGTGCTCATATGATAGTAGAGCAGATTGATAAAGGACAGAAGAAATGCTAAATATGCACCGTGACAAACAGTGAAAAATTAAGTATTGTAACTAACATTAATTACACTCTAGTAAGATGAATAGGCTCTTCATCATTAATGAGAATGTACACCTTTGTCTAAGTTTCACATCTACCTGTGATAAATGTGCTAATGGTGATAAAATACATCATAGTAACGTTTGAATTAACAGCATACTAATAGATTGACATACAAGTATGAATAAAGCATTTAATCATAAATATTGTACCACACCCAACAGCAAATTTTCTTTTATGCTTATATCAAGGGAAATGGATAAACATTACAATCTTATTTTAGTTTATACTGAGAGATTCTAACAGTATAACCCAGTGATATCCCAATGTTTGTAATCCATATTATTAGATATCTACGCAGTCTTTTGGGAGATATTCAGCCAGTTTAAATAAACAGTAAGGAGAATTTCTGAATAGAAAGGGTGGGGCTGGATCTCAGTGCACACTACCCACTGACTCTTGCCCTTGTGGTAGGGATGGAACATTCAAGCAATCTTCATGATGGGCTGAGTCCAATGCCTATTACAAGACAGACTTTAATTCATTCTTAATGAAAACCAAAGCAAACTCCCTAGTCTTCAATTCTTATCTGTATCATTAGGAGGCCTTTCTCTCCCATGTTTCCAGTGCCTTTTTCCCAGCAGAAGGGCAATGGAGCCATTGAGCCAGGCATGGAGAGTGAATGGCCAGGGCTGCCTCCTGCATCTGTGAACACAGAGCTGATGGGGCTGCAGCCTCCCCACCAAGAGTAGCTGGGATGGGCAGATGAAGAGTCTTGCCCTGAGTATCCATAGCAGCACTATGGGGCAAGTCCTGGGCTGGGAAGGTTAGACCTCTCCTAAGAGATGTTTCCTTGCTCACCCACAGGCCTGGAAGCTGCTTCTGTTGGACAGGGAGGTCACCTTGCAGCATGGCCACAGGATCTCACCTGGCACACAGATCTTTGGCAAGGCTTAAAATACTTTAATTTATTGCCAGTGCTCACTGAGGCTGCTGAGTAGGTGATGCCCAGTCTGTGCAATAACTTAGAAAATCCTGAGACAGTATCCAAGTTAGATACACAACTTAGGCACTGGCCTGGCTGGCAGAAAAGCTCTGCGGGTCAGCAGGCACATGGAGACAAGGCAAAAATTGTGCTTTCTGCAATCCTTGTAAGCTAAGACAACATGATCTAGGCTAGATTTGCACAGGGGAGGCTACAGCACTACCTTGAGGAAAAGAAGTCCCCCGTGCACAGAACTAGGCGCACATGGCCAGAATTCTCCAGGTTTCCTCTTCTGTCTAAACTGACAGATCTCTCCACAAAATCTGAAAGTCTAGAAAAGTGAACGTAGGGGTTTCAAACTGCTTATACATTTTAAGCTATTTCGCACCAGCACAGGCAAGTGTAATACAGTATGACTGCACTGGTAGCCACCCTACTCACACTGAAAGCACATATTTTATTCTTCATTACGCTAAATGGTACATCACCTTAGTAGTGTTTTCCTTCACATTCCAACTGGTAGCTCATTGATGAAGGGAACACTTCTCATAATCTTCCTTCCATATAGTAATCTTTATAATTTTGCATTTCTAAATGCTGAATGTGCACTAATGCAAGTGGGAAGATGAGTTTCCCATATCCTGGAAGATATCTTAAGAAGAAGATGTTATGGATTCATATGCTCTGCTCTGTAATTGCCTCGCGAAGGCCCTAAGTATTATTATATTCATTTTAGCAAGGAGGAAAACAGTACAAATATTGCCCAAGGTCACCCTGCAGACCAGTGAGGGAACCTGGATTAAATTCAGTCCTTCTGGATCCCTGAACTGAGACCATTTTGCTGAGCTATTTTTGGAAGGTGAGAACACTTCAGATGAAGCATAGACAGGATACACAACTCATTCTCACAGCATAAGAATAATTTATGACATTTATAACATTTTTCTCTGGTAACTTTTTCTGGTTACAAGCAAAAAGTGAGTTCTATGCATTAACAAAAGAAGAGTTGAAAGAAGCAGAAATTTAAAACTTCAAGTCGAAGAAATGTATACAGCTCTTACCTGCTGGATTCTAATGATGTTAATAACCCAAACACTGTGTCCAGCAACAGCTGAAATCTTGCTTGCACAAATTTTGAGCTGAACTCTGGGTCACTTTTACAGTTACAATACAGTTACAATAGCTGCAGAAATATATTCCTTATCCAAATTAGTAGGATTTGGGGAAAATTCATATACCTTAAGAAAAAAATAAAAATGTATGAAAAATTACTAATAATGTAATAAAGTTTGAAGCTTGTGGACATCTAAATATATGCCACAACAAACAAACAAATAAACAAAAGCTTGATAAGTTGTGGGTCAGTATGGAAAAGCATCTTCTCTGTATTCAATATTTGTAGAAGGCAGGATGACAGTATTATATTCACGTTACAGCTACAAAAACAAAGCAGATAGTATTAAGTGACAAACTTTAGAGAACTATTCAAAGGCACTTAGCAGAAATTCACAAAATGCTAGATGTGGCAGAAGATGGTTCAAATCCACTTTAATCAACCATTCAGAATGTTAACGTAAATATTTCTTCTGTCACTTAGCTGTTATTCTTTCCGAGCCTTCCTTTTACTGAAGTTCATTGAAAACACAAGTTTTGAGCAACAAGCTGCCTCTCCCTGCTTTCTTCTGTATCTCCTCTTATGACAACAATATGCTGGGGTTTAACTGGTGAGATCTAAAAATGTATTATTATGGAGAACTAAAATAAAATAAAAGTTCTCCCATACAGAGAAACCAAAATATAGTTGATATATATCCCAATTTTTTAATTCCTGCTGGAAAAAAAAAAATTACAAATTCTAAAAGACAAACTGAGGGTATACTACAGCTTTACTTCAATAAAACTGTCAATATATATAATACTCAGTTCTGGCCTTTACTTTGCACGAGCAATGCCCACTGATGTCAGTCTGTTTAGATGGACATATAGCATACTATTTTCCCATGGCTCCTACTGCTATTTTTGGATGGATAACACTACTTTTTAAAGCCCATAGTGCTGAGTATCTTTAGTATTAGGCACGACCTTTTTATGCAGTTCTTTAGGCTTGTTCTCTGATCTCAATAAGTCTCCTGGGTAATCCAGCAATTTGCTAGCAACAGCCTCGTAAAGGAAAATAATACAGAGCTTTCACTGTACATGCAAACTATGCAAATATGGTACATCTCAATAATATATTTTGCAATCACAGTTTTAAATGTCTGTGATTTGGGGGATATTCTAGCTTGTTCCAGGATATAGAAAACAATTTATCTCTGGAGATGAACATTATTTAATTTGACTAATAACTGATTTACTAACATAAACTCCACTTGAAACATGCAGTGATATTTCTCTTATTCACCAGGGACTGTTGTTTTTATGAAACAAATCAGTAAGAAACCAAAGCAACAAAAGTTTTAGATTCATTACTTTGCAGAAATGCAACTTTTAAATGTTTACTCTAATGAGGCATTAACTTCAGTGGGTCAATCATAGCTGAATTTTAACAATTTGATTTTTCTTACTCTGTTCATTGATCAATGGATCAAACTTGGTCCTGCAAGTAATGGCATGAATAATTCTCATGATATAACCAACTAGAAAACTATTAATGATTAATAAGTCAGGATAAACTAAAACTCTGCATATGCAGTAATCAAGATACGATCTTCATACAAGATTTTCTGATGTTCTTTGGCTTCCCACCTGGGACTTCTGTGGAAAGATGTGTGTGCAGCCCTACAGAGACCTTGTCTTACAGCACTCTATAAGACAGGGAGCTGAAAAAAAGTCTCTCTTTACAGCTTTCTGCAGTTTTGTAAAAGAAAAAAATAGTGAGATATGAGGACCATTTATTTTACATTTAATTTCAGCATGATGTAAATTTGTATATCCATCAACAAATTTCCAGTCACCATTTTCACTGGTAGAGTGGGTTTATATTCACCAAGATACAGAGAGTGACATGAATGACATCTGGAGAGACTGAAATCTGACAAGCTCTCCAAAGCAAAGAGAAGCGGAACTGGCATTTCCTAGCTCAGCACTAAATTCTGCAGTATAATACAATAGGAAGTCTGTCTTTCCCCTGACAAGTATTTTGAACTCTTTTTATTTAGACTTTCCAGCTATTTACCCTTAGGTAACCTGGGCTAGGCAGTACATAACTGAAAAAGAGCAGAAACCAGAGGCTGGAACACAGCCCTGACACTGCAATGCTGTGATTGCAGCATTGCTGCTGGGGTCTGACACCACTCACAATAGCTGTTCGTTCACCCACCTGAACGCATCCAGTATGTCATCTATTCTTGCTCTCAGCCCAACCTGTCTGCAGGGGTTGTGCAGTTACACTGTTGTTGGCAATTAGAAAAGAATCCAACAGTATTTTTCCTCCCATGAAAACTTCCGAAAATGTTGGCCTTCAGGGATGTGCAGCATAAAGAAAATTCTTTATCTTGTAGGAAATCTTATACCTATATTTAAAAGATCCAATTAGTGAAACACTACTTTTCTCTCTAGTGTTAACAGCTATTGACATATATTAAAACTGCAAGTCTTTGGGACCTTACTCTGATTTGTATCTCGTAGCTATTACAGACTGACTCAAGACTAGGGCCTTATATATTGAGTAGGATTCAATCCACTCCTGGTATCCTATGAAGTAAGGCAATTTTAAAAACTTGCTGGTGCTTAACTGGGCCTCAGAGCTTGCAGGAGTTGCAAAGGCTGCAAGTCTGAAGTGAAACCTTCGGTGCCTGACGCTACCAGCTACATAAAATTCATCAGCATGATAAGTGTTTCCCTCACACAGTATCAATAGCTGTCTTTCTTATGTGCTATGAAATTAATCCTTCCCTTGAAGCAGCTTTCTCTCGGTCACTATATCTTATTTCTTGGTGACAAATGGACAGGATGCGCTAAGGGGGAATCCAGCACAAAAGAGACAAGGCAGTGTAAAGAGACACGCTGCAAACCTCCTGCTACCTACCTCTTTGGGATGTCAGCACTGCTGTCACCTGCTGCTCAGCAGAATGCTGAAAGTTAATATTTCCCAAGCCTCAAGCAGAGCAAACAGGAGCTTTTTTTCTCCTTTCACACATGGGCATTATTTGGGAATTGCAGCCTCCAAGGCACAGCAAGAACAGGGCGTGCTGCTGGGCAAGTGTTAGTACTTCATCTTCTGCCTGTCTGCCTGGGGCTGTCTGATGTCATCCAGTCCAAAGAAGTCAGATAATGACAGCCCTCAAGTGCTGTCACAGCATTGCTTTAATAGTACATATCAGACTGAAATTTCTGAGGCTTCTTGGGAGAAAGATCTTCTATGGCACTCATCTGGGGAATCTAGGTTTTTGACATACATCTTGGAGCCTTTATGTTTCCTAAAAACATACTGACATTTAAGAACCACACGCTTTGGCAGTGTTTAAATACGTCACATTTTTCTGTAATAAAATGGCAAAGGGGCATGCAATTAACTTGGGAACACTTCTGGAATTTCACAAGCTCCTGCCATTTCTGTGATCTTTGATATTTTCCTGAAATATCACTAGAAAACCTATGCCTAGCAATAAAATCTCATTTAGCTGAATTGCTCAAATAAATCATATTTCTTAAATGTGTGCACACCACTAAATCAATTAGCTTTTTTTAGGTACATCTTTGTAGCTTTCCAGCCTCAGTCCTCTGGATTATTCCCCCTGGGAGACAGAAGGCCTCGTGGTGCTATGTTCCATTTGTTATAGCTTGAGCAGATTCAGGAAAGTTGTCAATTCTGTCAGGTTTACCTAAAACCCACTAGAAGATTACAAAGTTCAGTTGTTAGAAGTACAGATCCAAAACTTACAGCCTGTGGGAAAAAAAAAAAATGGAATTAAGAACAGAGTCGGCTTTGGCAAGGTCACCTGAAGATTCTTGCTGCTGTTCAGCAACTTCTGCTTGATGAGCAAAAACCCTGGAAAGTGTCACTGCTCCGTTTGTGCTCCCACTGTAGTCATGCTGCATGGCAAACTATGACTGGGAGCAAATGTATTTACAGCCCGATGAAACCAATCTACTTACAACCTAGTCCAGCTCAAGAAATCCCTCAACTTCAAATTCAATTGCACAGGTGCAAATGACAGCTTATTTAACAGTTGATTAAAATTTCAAGGTTTTACAAATTAAATAAGCTTATTATATATTCCAGACTTCCAGCTCTGAAGGATACCATTCCTACAAGATTTCTGAGTAGTCTATGCAGTTAAATAAAAACATAATTTTGACATCCTGAAATTTAAGTGTTATCACTCCAGAAAAAAATTGAGGCATATAAAGTGTCAGTCACAAATATGATGAATTTGTATATTTGCAAATGAACGGGCTATTTGTTAATTCAATCAGGCAAGTATGTGAAATCCGTAGCATATTGCATTCTTTAATATTTTGCATCTCTTATTTCCATTAACACTCAATGAATACTCAATCTCAAAGCAGAGAAGTGCTATGAGAACGGCTGTCACCAGCATCAGTAAGTAATTCTAACAAACGTCTGGCATTTCAATCAAAAGGAATGCATACACTGGATAGAATGAAGCAGAATTGGTTCCTAACCAGACACTGTGCCAAATCACTTGAATTTATGCCCAGTGGCAATTGTGCAATAGCTGGAAGTTTGGATGCTCGTCCCTCATTGTGAGTATGGTCATACTAAAAAGGGTGAATTAAATCAATGCAAAGCTGCTTTCAGTCAGATGTGAAGGCTAACAGAAATGTGTTCAAAGTTCAAAGCAGAGGAACAGACAGTGGCACTTGTTACTAAACACTAGTAGGCAAACATGACACAAAGACAAGACCTGAGACAGCAATCTCCACGTTGATAGGATCTGTATCACTGATGAAAGAAGTCAATAAGCAATCATTTTCTAGATTATTCATCTTGGTAGCTCAGGCAAAACTGGGGGAGAGCGGTGGAAAGGTGGCACCTCACTGCAGAGAAGCCATAAGATTTACTCTATGCTTTACCCTTAATGAAAGGGGAGAAGGCAATGCTGAGGTCTTTGGACAAATACATATAACAGTAATGGGTAGAGAATCTTTATTAAATTAGTTGAAAGAAATAGGCTTTCACCATGCAACGTTTGTTTTATTTACGTTGCTTACCTGGTGCTTTACTGGGAATGCAAAACCAAGCCCTCCCCTGACCTCATGCCTGTGACGTAGAAGTAGAGTTGCCATTATATCTGTTTTTAGCAGCCATGGAGAAAGAGATGATCTATTCTGGAAACTTAAAAATAAATGTGGATTCCCAGGCATCCAAACAGTAGAAAAACATGAGATGTAACCACCTCAAACACTGTATAAACCCTGTAGCCACGGACAGCTTTGAACTCAGAGCTACTCACTTTTACAGCTGTGCTGAGCCATCTTTCCTTCACAGACAGAGAACAGCTGGGCAGCAGAAATTGAGAATGAAAGCATTCGTCCCTTGAGTACCATTCCAGGAGGATACAACTTGAACAATACCAGTATGAATGAATGAATTACCACAAATACATATGTATATACAAATATTACATTTAGGTGTACATGTATGCTGATAGATTGATATTACCGTCACAAGAGATCAGCTCAGTTTCAGTTTCACATTATGTGGATGTTAATAGATGTATGTATATTACCAAGTTTTTCTATGCGTAGTCCTATTATGTCAGACTGTGCCTCGGTGTCTTTGTTTTCTGATGAAGTTCTCTCTTTCAAACAGCAAACTTAGTCCTCAGATCTTCCACCTAAATTATTACAGAAGAGAATTGATAATTAAGTTTTAACAAGATTTAAATGATATTAAAAACAGACAGTTAAAAGGAGACACTGCCTTGGGCTTTGTTGTAAATTTGTATAATTATTTTTAGTTCTCTGGAGAATGCATAATTATGCTGCTGTATTTATAAAAATACTGCCCTTGAGGCACCAAAACAAATTTTATAGTCCACTGATTTGCATATTAATGTTACTCTTGTGGTGTCAAACGTACTCTTTAGCAAATAAATGTCCATGACAATTTTCAAAATGTCTGAAGTATATGTAGTGCTCTAAACTTAGATTATTTAATTTTTTAAAAAAGATATGGTCAAATAACTAATGAAAAAAAACAGCACAGGAATGAACATATGCTATAAGAATCACTGGGGAGAAATGAAGCAGGTGAACTAAACAAAACATAACAGATTTTTAACAGTTTTTACTTAAAACAGCTTTGGTAAGCTAGTAAGTGCTAAGACTTACAGTCTAATCCAAAGTCCTTAAGAGACAATTTAGCTGAAGACTTGTAACAATTCAATTCTACATGTTTGCCTCCCTACAAAATCATAATCACTGTGGAAGATCCTTCTCTTGAACAAATGTGCTGAGATACTTTTCAGATTGAGAGTAAATCTCAGAGATAAACTTGATACAGCCTCAAATTATAATCAGAGGCTGAAACTTTAATGGCCAAAATTTGTATTACCAGTAGCAAAGACTGTTTTAATGGTGGAAGATCATGGACATAGAGCCCTCTGATGGATGTAGAGTCATCTCTTATGGGTTGCTACATACAAGACATAGTAGTTAGGTAATGACTTCCTGCTCTCATTTATGAATCTACCCTATAAAATCCTAGTAGATACAGACTTGGTTTTATTACTTATTTGTCTTGAAGTTTGTTATTTTTAAGAGGCATTTTCAAAGCAAGGAGTTCTACCTACAGTACTATGAATGCACTTTATTGTCTTTAGACAACAGCAAAATAACAACATCAAACTAAGTTAGGATTCAGTCTGATTATATACATATATTACGCAGAGAAAAATCTTACTAGCAGACATTCAAAAGACAATGAAATCAATTGGAGATTTCTTTATGCATGATTGGAAAAATTAAAATCATCATTCCATAACAAATTCCATATTGTTATCAAGATGAATCCATTGGCCTTGCAGTTTATCTCCATATGGAGCTGATGTGTTGTCAGCTGAAATACTGTGTTATTATCAGTGCAATAATGATCACTGTAATAATACTAAGCAATAATTTGGATAAGAAACTTATTTTCCAAGTTTATAATGAGAGCTGAACACAAATTTTGTGATTTTCCATGCACAGAGCAGAGATGGAATGCTTGTTGTGTGCCGAAACTTAGAAGAGAAAGTCATATCTCAGTGTCTAATAGTAGGAGGAAAGCAGAATTTTACAAAAATGGTCGTGTGTCAGTTGGCTCTTGGCAACACTTATTAAGCCATAAATGAGCTGACTGCATGTTCAGAACTACCATTTCCATGAAGTCTCATTCAAGGAGATAATAACAATTATCATTTAACTGTGACAAAATGGTATCACAGACGGAATGTGCACCTGACATTCTTCTGGTCTCTCGCAAGCCTAACTCCCAACACGTCATCTTCTGCACTACGTATCGTGTAACAATAATTTCTTAAGAAAAAGCAAAAAATATCTTAAAAAATAATGTAAAATGAAAGATGAGCTGCCAAAACTGAGTAAAATGTTTCTGTGATATTTCAAGATTGATTGCCAATCAGGTATATAATCTTGGGGATGAAATGAGGTGGTCTGAGAAAGTAAGCACAGAAAATTCTTGTGTTTCTTTTATAATGCAGAAATCCTTGGTGGGTTGTTAAGATCATTTGCACTTGGAATTTTATACCCACAATCAACTGCAGGAAATAAATTGCAGATGTGATTCACTGGAACTTGCTCTTGCAAAGTGCTAAGCACTGGGTTTAAGATAAAAGGCAGGGGTTGATAATACCCAGCTCCTTGGAATACTGAAGATGAAGAGACAAATGATGGCATTGGCAATGGATGAGATCTGAGCACACAATCATGGTATTGCTGGCAAAGTCATAGTACTTGACAGTATATTTATGCTAGGCTTATGGAATCTGTGGGAGGATAAACTGTGAAACTACCCAACCCAATATGAAGTCTGCCAGGAAAAGCTACTCTTCAAAAACCTTGTATTAAATTTGAGCCAGCAGCATGAGTAGTACTGGTACAGATCATTGTGCATACAACATTGGAATGTTTCTGACTCAGAATCGTATGCCACAAAACCACGTTTAATGTCTTGTAGTACCATGATTTATTCTGTCTGACTACAGAAAGGAAGGCACACTTACTCGCAGGGAAATACACTTCACTATTGTCTGCAGCAGAAACTTCCCATAGCTAAAGAATAAAGTTTGAGGGCAGGAACTGTTTAACTCTGGGGCTTTGCCAGTGATATAATGAGGTTTACATATGCAAATTTACAGAGTACAAAAAACAAACAAACAAAAACCACAAACAGAAGTATATGGAAGAACAACCAGAAGAGATGTACTTAACAACTTTAATAAAATCATTCTTCAGCTTTCCTCTTTTGAATCTCTTATCTTCATCCCAAGCTGACTTTGACAGATTTTGATTTGTACCAGATAGCTCTTGCATGTCGTGCGACTATAGTGATTTCATTCTGCTAGTATGTGATCCTTACTTCATTAACAGTCATACATGCCAAGGCAGTGAAGTGGTTGATGGTCCTGAGGCTAAAAGCAAATTCACAGGAAATGTTACTTTTACTCATACAAGCTTGCTTTATCAGGGAGATAGTTTGGCAGGCAAACATTTAAAATTGTTACCTGTTCCAATAATTTTATTTTACATTCAAAACTGTGGACAATTCATTGTTTGCCTTGATTCTGTGCATGGCGGAGGAAGGAGGAACAGAGAGAGGATGAAGAGATGGCCAAAGGAGACTTCCTCTCTTTCAGTCAATCCGCAAGAAAAGTCAATCACAATTGCAGTGCTCTCAGCCAGCCCATTTCGCACCCACGGGACACAATACTACCATCAAAGGCAAAGAGCATTGACAGAGATGGGCTCAGTCCACTGAAACAGCAGCATCCAAGTGGATCTAACAGTGCTCCAAACTGTGGAGGAATCCCAACTCTTTGAATCTCTTGAGACAATATTTGTGCCCTATCCTTTGTTCTGGGTTGCTTGCATTGTGTGAACTGTTTCGTTGTAAGAGAAGATAAAACTGCTGCTAGGGTTATCTTTGATCTGCACAAAAACAGAATCACAAAGAGGCACTGGAAATCAGATTACACACAACAGTGTCTGTGGGTACCCATCTAGGCACACAGTTAATGTAATACTGCAGAAAGCTGATTTATTACCAACATCTTGTTCCAGGAGTTTGCAGCCCCGCGTAGTACTTTGAATGCCTCATTATACAGAATCCACACCTCTGGACTCTTTCTTTTCTGGGTAGTGTCATTTTGAAGTAATACATTATCAGTTTCCATAGTCCAGTGATGCATTACCAGAATACATCAAAAAACAGCTGGCTCAGTCTCTCAATCCTTGGCGTCCAGCAACAGCTGACTGTGATGATGTATTACATGAACTCTTCAGTCTATCATTGCAATAGATCAAAACAAGGTACTGGTCTGAAGGTGTATTACTCAAAGGAAGGCAAAACTGAGTGAACCTGTCCAGGAGTGGGATACTGGTTTAATTATGGAACAGAAGTTACAGTACACTGCTCAGAGAAGGTTTTGTTAGCTTCAAAATTTTGGTGCGCTGGTAAAATACAATTTACATTCATATAGATGATATTGCAGGAGAAGGTCATATGGTTACTCAGTTTGGAGACAAACACTTCAACAGCCACTTTTGTCAAAATGCTGCAATATGTTGTGCAACAGAGAGATTGTATGTGTTATGTTTGGTGTTATTTGAGTTCAACTGATAGACATATGCACCAGATCTCTTGCTCCCCTCCTTCCCCCCCCCTTTCTCTATGAAAAAAAAAAAGTCAGACAAGAACCTGAGTAGTAGTGTAGTAACCAAAAGAGCATGCTACTACTAGTGAGTTCTCACTGCTGCTGAGGAACTCTCAGCAGGCTGCAGGTGATGCTGTGACTCTGAAAAAAAGCATCAGTACAGAAGAGGACCTGAAGCACTGGTGGGGAAACAGCTGGAGCTGGAAAAAAGAATTAGAAATTGAGACAATCTTCAGCAAATAAATGTAATATCTGGTGTAATTAAAGAATTTTTAAGAGCTAAATCTACTGCAGCTATTTACACTATATTTCGTGCCACTGAATGACCAAAAGCTTCCCATTGACCAGGACTGCAGACTTGCCACAGGGAGCATCTTGGTCTGTTTAACTGATGGGAAGCTCTTTCCTCCTCAGATCATAAGGAGTGCAATACATAGAGTGCCTACTTTTAAACAGGCCTTCCATTCTGTTCAAAAGACAAGAAATACCCTCAGAACATTCTCTCTGGAGATAGCATGAAGTGCATTTTCCACCTGCAAACTCAGTGATGACAGGTAGAGTACGATATGAACTACAACTAATTCAGACAGCAAAAAGCTCACTAGCCTCTAATGCCAGAAACCTTATTTCCCTGTACTGTTTCAAACACTTGACTGCCTTACCATTGTTTTGATCATCTCATATTCCAGCTTCTTTTTAATGGGGCTCAGGATAGCTCTTTCAGAGTACACTACCAACTTCACACTCTACTGTTTTCTCTATATCTTTGCAACATTAACCTCCATGATCCCTTCTTTCTCCCATCTGTCATGCTGCTATGCTTTTACACTTCCATCAATGTTCCTAGAATGAACAACTTCCTGATGATAATTATTGTAACTTTACTTCAGTTCCTCCCCATACTGTTGCCCTACCTACATGAAGTAAACTTTGTTCAGTGCAGACAAACGTATGCAAAAACTGGGGCATAACACAATGTTACTTTAATCTGTGCATTTTCACCTTTCTCTGCAACAATTCCTCTAGGAGTTGCTGAAATTTTTTTTGAGTTATAGTGCTTGAATTTACTTTATTTGTAGAAAAACATACGCTAATTTTATGGTTGTATGGGAACTGTTGATCACGGCCTGAACCTCTGATTGACCACCTGAGTCAAGCAATGAGTCAGCCCTGGGAGCACAGGTGAAGGCAATTCAGCTGTGCTACTGGAAGGGGTGGAGCCTGGCTGCACCTCTCCTAGATCCCATTTAAGTGCTGACTGCCTCTGAGGAAAGGTCTCTTTCTGGAGATTGCTCCTTGTGGAGTTTATTGTAAGGCTATAACATTGGTGAGTGTTTTTCATTTATTATCTTCCCACCTCAATAATCCTACTTAGCCTAACCTCTGTATGCCTACTGATTGTACAATGGTGAATTGGGAAACTTGGGAAATGCATTTTTCTGCCATGCGTTTCTGTCCAATAAAAGCAGGTAGTGTCTGAGAAGATGAGCTGATCTGAAATGGGGATAATGGGCAGCAGTTGATTTAGGTAATATAGCACATTATAAGCACTGTGAATCAAAGCCATGTTTGAGAACGGGCACTTTACTGGTGTGTAACATTCATTAGAACAATTTTAGCTCTGTGTTATTTACAGGAAGATCTAAATAAAAGAGACAGTTTACAATGATGAGCATGACAAGAGGTCCTGAATAAAACATGCAGAAAGAATAGAATGGACTAGTACAGGGATCTTACACTCACTTTTGTAAGCCTTGAAAATGGTTGTGTGTTACAGACTTAGATGTGAATGCAGATGATGCCCTCCACTGCAATATCTTACCATATTGGTATTGTAGAAGCGTACGAGTGAGGATTAAGGACAATAAAGATACAGGATGACACATGCAAACACTCATTACAAAACAGCAGGATGGAGAAGAACTGATTGAAGGATGACATCCCACAAAGATGCCTCTTTTGAGGGGACTGCTGAAATAAGGAGTGTCTTGGTGAAAGGAGCTTCTTTCACCAGTTGCCTGTTCTTAGAATACCCAAGTCCTGCAGAACTCACTTTTTTTTTTTTTTTTTTTTTTTTTTTAGTACAGGGAGAAAGAGCAGCTCCTTAGCAGCATAGCTGCCTGGGAATGTGAGACCACTTTGTCCCATGACACAGGAACAATGGTGACCTCCTCTGTTTCTCACACTGATACAGCAACTCTGTCTGTCCCAGTGGAGAAGAACTTGGATTCTGCAAGGAATGCAAGCATGCTGTAAGAGTCAGACAGACTGTGCCATCAGCCATTTCCTTGTGTTATCCTCCTGGTAGTAAAAACAAAAGAAAACAGACAGTAAGTGTACTGTTTAAACACATTGTTCAAGGAAAATAAGCAGATTAAGAACTTAAATTCTGGGTGCACTTGCAGTATGTATATGTTCTGTTTACAAAGAAGCAAAATTGTTTCTGACAGGTTTTCAGCAATATTAGAAGTAGTATTTGCAGAGAGGCCCATAGTCATATACAGAAAAAAGAGCTTAAATCATTGAACTGGTGAAGGGGATCTCTGGATACATAGCACACCTTCTCAGGCAGAAAACAGCCCAGGTCTAAGAGATGCACTCCCTGCAGTGACTGACTCTACCCTGGGTCCACTCCTTCTGGTCACCTGGGGAGCACAGGTGAAAACAATTTGCCTGTGCTCCCTAGGTCAAGCACACCCCTTCATTTCTGCTTGCTCACCAGTTCAAGCCATGACCTAAGAGTTCTCCTCCAGTATCTTCATTCAGTGGGAAAACAACTAAGACATATAACTATTTGTAGCTGCTGACTGAAAGGGCTGGATTTGTCTCTGATGTGCAACCCAGGACCGCCACGATGTACCTACTTGTGTCAAGCAATGCCTAGTGGAAATCTCAAAGCACAGTGCAAAGCTGGATGCACCCAGCCTTTGACCCTGCCCTTGCACTTCATATCAATTCTCAAGGGAAAAACCTGGGGAAAAAAAAAAAAAAACAAACCACCAGCTGCTGAAAAGTCAATGGCTCTTCACAATCAAATAAGGCAAAGTATGTGTAATGTTGAGGCGCTTATCCTTTCTTAGACAAGTCAGGACAGGGCAGATAGAAGACAATCCGATCTGCGCTTTAGGAAGAAAGAATTCATGACTCTACTTCTCTCTTTAGCAGATACTAGCAAGGCGTTGCCTGGAATAGGTGTTATTGGAGTATATGGAAGAAACAAGATTTTGATAAATTCTTTTTTATACTCATCAGTATTTTTAACCTGAAAGAAGCGCGCCAGACAGCTTGTAAACTCCATGGGGGACTTAACATATGACAGTTATATGAATTATATAAGAAGTTCCCCTGTATTGTGACGTTTTTGTTACACTCCTCCTCTTTCTTCTAATTGTTCTATGTGGCTTCAGGGTATAATGGTCCATTACCTGAACTGGTACATAATACTGCAATATTGCAGAATACAGATTTTGTCCTTCTAAGGACTACACCGCACCAACACAGCAATAACAACGGTAGGTACAGCGTGCACCCATTCACACATAAAGAAACCCACTCCAGTGAAATGAGTGAACTAGCCTAAGGCACACCCATACTGCAGGTCATCTTAAAGAGATCCACAGAATAAAACATGATATGAATTGAAAAATACTCATTCAACTGAATTTTGTCTAATTTACTAGCTTGCAAATTCCAGACAAAAATGAACAAATCAAGGCTGACTACCTTGTATATCTTCTTTCCTCTAGCAGCCCAGAGCAATAAACCCTTCAGAGAAGGTCACTTTTTTTTTAATCTAACCCACAAATCAGTTAGTATGGCACTTGATTCTGATACTCCCTGGAATCAGTGCTCCATTGTTATTTAGTATTTGAACAGCTGAGCTTTTATACTATTCTGTTTCTATAAAAACCATTTCTTGCATTGACTATACTGGTTCTTTTCCTTCTCATTTCTAAATTATAAATCAACTTAAGCTCATCAGGGATATTATTAGTAGCTTATTGTTACCTTTCTCAGTGTACTTTTGAATACCAGCATTCCCCAGCCACAAGGGATAGCATATTAAGTGCTGTTCAGACATTTGAACATAATATACTCCCTTTCTAATGCTTTCGTTGTATTACTAGTATGATAATTATTACAGCAAATGATAAAATACTGCAAAATTGTTTTCGCCCCCCTTAATAACATAAATAAAAGGAGCAATTAATTTCCTACAATAAAAACAGGCAATACAATAACGTACAAATGTGGAGTTTCTTCATTATTGCATCAAATTGCAAAACGGAAACATATAATTTCAAAAGGCTCATAAGCAAAAATGGAAACACAGCTGATGTTGCGTCAGCATATAGTACAAAATTGTGAAGCTTGCACAGCTCACAGCTAGTCTCCTCTAAATGAAAATGCATAACGCAAAGATCTTTTTCCTTCTCTTAGACCTTAGCTCCAGAATTCTAGATATTTTTCCAGGTTGTTACTTCTCTTTTATACATCCATCCAATACTATAAACCTATCGCATCACCACTTACTTTGAAGCCCTGCTATCATGCACAGAAAAGCTACAGCTCTATCAGTGCATCTGGTGACAGACGGCAACAGTGTTTCCGAATGGAATCAAAATACTTCTGCACTGATACACCTCCCAGTACACCCCACGTATTTGCCAGATGTGTTTTGAGCATTCTTTAGTTCACTGCTATTTTGGTTGGCTTGGTTTTACGTTGTTGAGAAAAGGCAACACATTTTCTTTGACATCTCATACAATTTTACATGTATTCAGGGCACATTCCCTGCTTTGCATGGAAAATGTATTTGCACAGTTGTCAGAATGATGGACAGGGGGAGAATGATAAGAAGGAGCGCTGATCTTTGCTTGTTATTACATACAATAGCCCAGTAGGAATCATGATGTGTTGGTGAGACAAACTGTGTCCCATTCTGGAACATATTAAGTTTGTCTCCAGGACACACATGACTTCACTAGGGTGTCTAACCTCATTCATAATAGATGCTAATCTTTTCAGGGCTGACTGATGACAGCACTTCCTGCCCTTCACGGAATTAGAGCTGGGTTTTATCAAAGGACTCAAACTGCCTGCTAATTAGACTAATTCCCTTCATCATGAATTATTTATTTCCATTGGTAACCGATCACTGTGACATTAATGGGTTCTGCTCAACTTAGTTTCATACTAATATACACTATAAGTTAAATGTTTAAAAACTCCTGATACTTCACTTCAGGTCAAGTGTGTCTTCATATAACTCTTGGTGTTTTCAGCAAAGTTTTGACAATTAAAGACTGTTGGAATAAAGTGCTCACTGCTAAGGAAGAAAAAAAGAAAAAGAACAATTTTTAAATTCTAAAATCAAAATGCTTTACCCACCTTCTCCCCAAAATTAGAGCTAATATATAGAAATTAATTTAAGATTAATAAGAAGAACCTTCTACTGAACTGATGATGGAGCTTCACTGCAATTCAAAGAACCAAATATACCCTTAACCAGAGGGTTGTGCCTCACACTGTGCAAGAAGTTTGTAGAAGATTGTAGTATTAAGATTAAATCCTAAACGTAGGTAGCAAGTATCAAATATGCAAATACAAAATAAAGAATACCTGGGCAGACAGCAGCACTGCATACCAGAATCAGATGGAGAATGCCAAAGGTAGAGAAGGGACTGTAATGGGAAAAACAAAAGGCAATCACTGTGGAATGTCTTAGCAGCAGGATCTGAGCAGGACACCAGAGGTCATCCATGCAATACCTAGAAGCATGAAAACTGATGGCCAGTTTTTGGTATCACTCTTCAGAAGCTGTACTGACCACAGCTTTTTCAGTGAGAGTGCAACAAAAACTTAGAGAAATTTAGAAGACATGATCAATGGGGAAAAATTGAAAACACTGCTTAGAAAAGAGATGAGAGTATGATTAAATCTGCATTTACACAGAAAGGTGCTGTGGTTAGACTAGGGATCTGTTTTCTCCATGTCCATCACAAGCAGAACAAGAGATAATCATTTCAGACGGAAGTCAAGAAGATTTTGCTGAGAAATTGAGAAAAGTCTTCCTACCGGTGAGGACAAAGAATCACAACTTAAACAAGCAGATGGTCAAAGGGATTTTGGCCTAGGAAGGCAGGTCACTGTCAGAGAAGGTGTATGTGAAATCACCTCTGTCACAAAAAACATTTTAGATGCCGAAACATCGGCTCAGTTACACCTTCAATTTTTGTTGTTGTTGTTGTTTGTTTCTAAAGAAAAAAACTCTAAGATGTAATCGTGAATATTTCTCAATGCCTATTTCAGGAGCATTATATACAGGACAACAATCTTTATAACTTAACTGCTGGCCTTTTCCATTGTCATCACAGACGGTGAACCCACATTACGCCTTTGATGAAATTCATGCAGCTTTTCTGATACAAGCACAGGATAGTACAGTTCAGCACGTACATTTTACAATGGCATTTACTATGCACCCAAACTTTTCAAAGATAAGCCTGAAAGAGACAAGATACTATTTGGTCACAGATTTCACCTTTGAATCTCCTCTATTTCAGCAAAACGTGAAGACTTTCTGCATGCCACAAGATTGGACTCAGACTTTCATGCATACTCATGAATAAATGATGCATACGCTTACTCATTTCAGAAAATGGGTTTTATTCCAGCTTGATAATTCTGTCTGTGAAATACAAGAAAAATGCATACAACTCAGAAGGATCAATAAAAGGCTTGTTTGTGGTATTTTTTGTAGTGATAAAGTGAGCTTAAAATAATAAACAGTGGAAGACAGCTGGATGGAATAGTCTGTATCACTTAGCCTAATGAAGTCTTGGACTACAGTATATTTGACAAATTGTCTTTCATGTGATAGCTGTAAAAGAACGCGTATCTTTCTAATCCACAGTGATAACCAAAGATGTTAGGTAAAAATGAACAGAGATGATATTCAATAAGCACATGTACATTTCTATCACAGTGTGAGATACTTTGGCTGTGAAAATAAAGGTGTTATTTCTCCACTGTTGAAATAATACAGAATCAATGAAAGGTAGCTGTGAGTCTCAATTGGAATCAAGGGGTTTCTGTTGACATTCACAAACCAAATGAGCAGAGCTCTGCTGGATTGAGATGTCATCAGAAACCCCAAGATGGCATTACAGCCTTGTTTTTCTAAGTTGTGTGGCTTTTTGCAATAAACATGTTCAACTTTTTATTGTAATTAAAAGGTCAGTTTATAATTTCTTGCCCTTTTACCTCCTTGTCTGTTTTTAGGTTATCTGCCCTGCTCCGCCTTCCTACCACTTTTTTGCTCCTTCTCCTCCCTCCTGCCCCTTCTTCTTGCCTTTCTTTTCTCATCTACTTTCTCTCTTTTCTGGTTCTCTGACTCCCCAAATCAAAACATTTCTGGAATGGGTCATTCTGCTCAGTGTGTTAGCAGCGCTCCCTAATGTCATTTCCACAGTACAAGCTGCTCCTCCAGCACTGTGGAGACCACCCTATTAAGACAAGAGCATGTCACTCATGTACCACTCTCTTATTTGTACAGAACAAGAGACTTTAAGTAGCTCCTGATACAGCAATATAAAATAGCTTTTATTTCAGAGCTAATAATACCTGATACTTGAACAGAGCCTTCCATTTGATGTTTTCAAATCATTTCATAGGCATTAATGAATTATGTCTCACAGGTATGCTCTGACAAACAGGCTATCCCCATTTCACAGATGGAGATAACGGAGGAAAAAAGACGGGTAATTTGTTTTTACAAAGTCTTTCAGGGCCTGTTCTTCACTGTTGTATTTAAAGTGTTTTTATCACTGGCTTCAAGACACTACTGAGTAAATAAAATCAAAGAACACTAAGATGTTTCAAGTCTTGGTCCTCTAATAAAGAGACATCCCTTTTCTTTATACGGCAGATTACGTTCTCCTTACAAGCTGGTGTACAGATACTTTTTGGGACATTTCATTTTGTAATTCTAATTCAGATTTAGAGTCAAATTGCTCTAGCATCATAAATCAAACTCATCTAATCCATCTTTTAAATTTTTATCAGCTTTTGGGGGGGGAGTGGTTCTTGAGGAGGAGCATTTTTAAGACTGTGACCTGAAAAGTATATTCTACTGTAAAAGAAATAGATCCTGTGATCAGAATCTTTCAGATCTTTCAGCATCCTGAACACTAGCTAAGATCACAAAATAAGAGGACAGTAGGCAGAAAGCTTACAATATATATATCAATGAATTAGCATAGATTGGTAACTAAAGTTCGCGTGCATCAACAATTAAGCATATGCAATGTTACTCAAACTGCTCCTGACTGGTGCTCATCAGAATTGGCTGGTATCATGAGATGTTATGAAAAGATGTCATTCATCCTCTATAAAGGACAGTTTTTCATAGCTAATTTTAGAGGGTTCTACTTGCTTGACAAATTGATATAAGAAAAACATCATGAAAACTTATTTAGATGAATTTTTATAGATGCAAAATGGGACCAAAGAGTTACCATGAAAAATCAAAGAAAAGCAAAATAATAGGTGAGGCCATCAAGGACCATGTTTTTAAAACAGAAGTTTTCATCCTGTTCATGTGAACAATTTAAGACAGCATTACCATTCGGGATTCTCGTAGGGAACAGGGAGCAGAAAGTGGGTCAGAAAAAATTGTGTTTGCTATTATAGAAAATGTATGTAATTAAACCTGATCTTGAGTAAAAATGAAAGCTCAGATAGTTACTCCAGCTTATGCAACTGAGCACAGTAGGAAAAAAAGAAGAATCTTGCACAGATTTTGTAAGATTTTTTGTTCTGTTTTCAAAATCCTGTTACTGAAGAGTCAAGTAAGCATAGGAATTTAGGTTTGCATAGAATGCTGAGGAAGTCATGGGGTATTGCTTGGGACTGAGAGAATAATTGTGTGGGATGCTAGGGCAGCGGAGCAGAACCAGACAGGATGTTCTGAGAGGCAAAGGCAGAAGGGGGAAGTTAGTATTGTGGGTCTGTGAAATCACAGATCTGAAGTCAGATGTGAGCAACAAAGAGAGACAAGAAAGCAGAAAAAAATAATCAGGTTGGGCAGCAACTCATCCTGATGTGCTACTGGACAGCAGAAGGGGATCACTGAAATGAGAACAAGGGAAGCTGCACTGGACTGGGTTCTCCTGACAGCTGAAGAGCGTAACTTGTTCCTTGATTCTTCACAGTGTTGTCACACTTTCGACACATAAATCAGCCTCATTTAGGAAGTGATGACTTGTTCATGGACAACAGCTTGAAGGCAATTCTGACCAAAGCACTCATATTGTGATAGTCTGCATCTTTCCCTAGCTGTATCTAGAATAAAGTTCCCTGCAGATAGAAGGTGATATGCCACCACAACATATAAAAATCATCCATCAAAGTAAAACCATTTTCTCTATTACCGTTCCACAAGCAAACCTTCATATGAACTCGTGCCCAACACAAACACACCCACTTATAAATATAAATAATATACGCATAAATAATATAAACAGAAACAGAAAAGCACAGGAAATCTTGTGTTATTTACAATGCTTTTGCATTTTCCATCTGTCTAGAGACACATTCCCACTGAAATTCCCAGCTAATGCAACCTTCCAGACCAGCTGGAGGGAAAGCAGGTATTTGATGGGAAGCATATTTGTTTTTCAACTTTTATTTTATTTTATTTTATGTTGGGAATCAATATTTGCATTTCCATTTCTTCTCACATTCACAGTTTTACCAGCCAACAACCTTCTGTGTTCTTGCCACCTGCACTTTATAAAGATATCTTGGTGAAATGGTCATTTCAGTAAAAGTATTTGTGGACCAGTCACCACATCCTCAGTGGATATAACATAATTTGTTTAGTTATTCCTGTTCCATCCTTTCATGAGGATCAAGCATAATACTGAGTTGTTCAGATCAGCATCCATGAAAAGACTATGACATTATTCTCTGATGTTATTCACACTATCTAAATGTTAATAGAAAATATCAATAGAAAATGGAGCTATACTGACTTCCTGTATTTAAGATGTGTGTGAAAGTTAAGGATACCCAAAGTTCTATTTTCCCCCAAGTTTGGCAGCTACTCATCCCTTCAGGAAAACTATTCTCCTTTTGGGAGCTGATAAGTTGGGATTTATAGACACCTGCCTAACTATAACATCCAGCTGCTGCTTTAGAAATAAAAGAACAGGTCTGTAATTTATTACAAACCACCCACATGTGTAAAAGGCACCCCCGCAAATTCTGTCGGTGCTTGATTCTTTGCAAAGCCTTGCTTTGAAATCAGCCTCTCTGCTAAAATGAACAACGAGACAGTTCCCACAAGACAAGCATCATTTTAGTCCCATTACCCATTAGAACGGAGCCCACACTTCATTGTACTTTTGGACATCATCGAAACAAGCACATTGTGCAACAGGAACAACAAAAGAGGGCTGAGACAATTAATGATGTATTCTACTGTACAGAACACTGCTAGCCACAACTATGGCTTGGAAGCAGCAACAAATTTCCAGAATTGTCTCCTTGTGGGATCATATGAGGAACAGAATCAGAAAACTTCACAGGGAATGGTGGATGGTTACAGAATCCATACATTAGCATTACATTTTAAGCACACCAGAAGTCCATTGAACATAACACTTACTACTTTAGCTTGATAACTTACACAGTGAATTTGAAAGTATGCACACATGGTTTTGGTGACAAGAGATCCTTTCTCCGGTAAAGTTATGTCCGTGACAGTCCCACAGGTACGTGAAGAATAGGCACATAATGAATACTTTCACAAATGCCCACGGGTAAATCCAGAAAATGAAAATGAAGATCTGCCTTACAGTTCCTAGAATTTTCCAATTCCAGGAAGCTAAAAGAGGAGATACCTGCTTTGTTTAATAATGTCCTCTTTTTGTATACACCTACTACTACTTCTGGAGTTACTGGCCTGCAAGAATTATTCCTTCAGTATGAGGGAGCAAACAAAAAAACACCCAAACAGTAAAACTTTGATATTTATGCATGAGAAGACTTTTGAACCACTCAGTGAGTCATTTTATGGAGCAATTAACTTTCCTTTTTATGGAGGTATTTTTAATTCGTCTGCCACCTTTTTAATAGTCCTCTGCATAAATGGGTAAAATAATTTCTCATTCCCCCAGAAACAACAGCTGCATTGTGAACTCCTGAATTGGCATGTCTCTGGAATATATTATAATAATTCAGAAACTGCTGCCATTTCTGTCAAGCTTTCATTCATACGAAGGTTGCTTCAGACATCCCACCCTCCCTCCCCCTTTCATTGCTACTGCTGATCTCAGATTGTCCAGCCACTTCCCCTGCTCTCCCAACTCCCTCTCCCGCCTCCAGTCTCAGCCCCCTCTCTCTCAAGCTCTTGACACAAATCTCCTTCCCTTGCCCCTCCCTCAGTCTGGCTCTCTGTAGCCCTCTCAGTCGAATTAGACACAAATGACTTGTCTTGACTTTCAAAGCCCTTTGTGGCCTATCCGCTCACCACTGACCCTCTCATGTTCAATATCAAAAGGTCAGCTCTTGCTCCCAATTAGTCTATGAGCCAAGGTACCTTCCTCTGACTGCAATCCTTTCAAACAAGCCCAGTTACACTTTCCTCTGTTGCCCCTCACACTTGGGGAAGGAATTGTCTATTGGTATCTGCAAAGCTTTCACGTTCTTCTTTTTCAAATCCCCCCTCAGAACTTCCCTTTCCTTCAGAAGCTGCAGCGAGGGCCAGGCTATTTGCAGCACCTCAATGGGAGAGTTCTGACTTGTAACTGGAGCTTCTAGGCCCTGCAAAGATTAAAAAAAAAAAAAAAAAGAACAAGAAGCAATAATAAGGACCCTTGGTTTCTAGGGCCCAGACTTGGCCACAGCAATTCTCAATTCAACTGAAAAATGGTACTGGATGCAAAACCCTGGTATGCAAACTACAACTTCAGGGCAGGCTTTTCAGGTTTTAGACAGAGCTGTGAAGACAGGCAAAACTATACACAGCTCATGTGGTTCTAACGTAGCTGAAGATGGGTAGAGTTTCACAGATTTGGCAAAAAAATGTGTTTTGATCAGCCCTGCTCCAACTACTAGAAATTTTTTAAAGAGTATTACGTAAGCAGTCACAAGAGTACTTTAGCTTGAGCAAATTCATGCTCCTTGCCTCAGCATTTCTGTTGAAAATAGCTGAAATATTTTGGTGGCAGTTTTCCCAAAATTTCAGGCTGAGTTAAAGATGTAGGGAAAATTCATTCGGATAAAGGTTATAAGTAAGTGAAATTCTATTAAGTATTTGAAATTCATTCATATTAATAACTGAAGACAGGGCCATTCAATGGGAAGTTTAAGGCAAACTGATAGATGATGCTCCAAGCTCCATTATTACAAATATAGTGGTTTATTGTAGAGATAATTGTAGGTTGTTCAAGTGGAGGATGGAAATGTGTGTGGGAAGTAGTAGAATGGAGGTAGCCAAGTGAGTAGAGTGCAGGTGAATAGCTGAATGGCTTAACTGTTATTTTCTTTTTCATTTTTTCTTTCTTGTTTTTTATTTTTTTCTTCTTTTTTTTCCTTTTCTTTCTCTCCAGTGATTAACATTAATATGCAGAAAAACACAGGGGCCTAATACTAAGAACTTTTTTGAGCAGAGACAAATGGGTACATACCCACATGAAATACAGAAACACTATGTACTGGATTATGTAACTTACTTTAAAGTAATAGCCTGTTGACAGAAAGGTCCTGCTGGGTTTCATAACCTGAAAAAGTAGCTTTCACGAAGCAAATTATTCTTCGAGAAATTAGTAACAATGTCATTTGCTTCATACCTCTGACACAATATTTAGTTCTGTCATTTAAATACAATTACTCTATTTTTACAGTGCTACTGGTATTGATAAATGCAGATTTCAAGGAAGAAGTAAATTCTCCTACAGTAATAAAATGATTATTTATAAAAAAAGAATTAAGAAAGCTGACACTTTTTCCACATTCTAGACGGCAAAAAAAGTTGTCATTATTATGGTAGCTTAGTTACAGAAATGATTCAAAGTTTTTGTGGTCTGGTATTTTTAATACTCCAGTGTAATCTACTCCAGTCATCCTTGACAGAGAATAAAAATGGGTTTTCAAGGATCACAGCTTTCAAGCTGTGTGGAAATGCACATTTCTTGTCTTGAGAGTAATCACACAGACTGAAAAAGACAATGATATTTTGAGTGATATTTATAAACTGAATCTAGGACAAAGTGCATGTTTCTGCCAAAAAACAGTTTTTCATGGTTAAATTCACTGCATATCCAGAAATCCCGTAGTGCTAGCAAAATTGCCATCTTTAGCGGGCATTTCATCCCTGTGTCAACAACTGCTTCCTTTTGCACTGAATGAAGCCATCACTTCATAACAAGCCCTTTTCCTGTGAATATAAAATGTATATTTTTCTACAAAGTTGCAAAACACTTTCCCTGGGAAAAAAAAAAAAAAACAAACACCAAAGAAAATCTAACCAAACAAAAAACCCTTAGATCCTGGTTCACAAGCAATATGTCAATATAAGTATTTTTAAACAGTTTTAGGAAATGAAGGCTTTTGCTTCTGCAGTTTGTATATGTTCTTACCTGAAATGCTGGATTTCAAAGTTAGCCAGAATTCAATTTGGCACCATGGTCTTGACTTCTGAGTTCTAACAATCACTCCCAATAGACTAGAAGAAAGAATCTGAGTTTAGGACATCTTAGTAAACTACACGCTCTGGAATCAGTGGTTCATGGCACTCGTTTTGTTTGCAAAGGGCAAAGGCCTGTTGAGATCAGGTAGCATAAGATTCTCTAGCAGCAGCAAGAGACCCAGAACCTCTTTTCTCTCCTCATGTGGTCCTCTTTTGTATACTACCTTCTCTGCTTCTCCCTTGAGCTCACAAGGACTCAGTTGGCATCATGTGGTTTGTTACGGTGTTGGGATACAACTTGAGTCCTATTGCTGAGAAATGAGGAAATCTTGCTGTTATCTGAGAGAAAAAGAAAGAAAATAAATTAAAAGAAATAAACACAAAGGAAAGGGAAAACAAGAAAAGAAAAAGCTAAAACTTCCAAATAATCCATTGATTCTAGGAATTAAGACGTTAAGAACCTAGATGACAAATATCACAAATTTCAGTGTCACAGAGTCCAATTAAGCTAGAAGTATTGACAACCTTGATTCATCTGGGTACGTTTGCAGGACATTATATGGGTCATGTAGTATCCATGCTGGGCACATCAAGTTTTTCCTTACTCTCTACTCTTCAGATGAAGCAGAAATAAAATTGAACCGAAGAGAAATTCTGTTTACCCAGGAATTTGATTCACAGATTGTTTTGCATTGATCCACATTATATTTAGCAACATTCAAATTATTCCGCTTTTGGTGGAAGTTCTTAATGTGTACATTTTTAGCAGGTAGTCTAAAAGAATTCAAAATAATTAAAGAAAAAAAATGTGGGAGGAAAGAAAATCACATTAATACATGAAAGAAGTAACACAAGCTTAATTAAGTAACTCTACCCTCTCTATGCTGAAGATCTCCAAGGCTTCCAGATGTCACACATGAATCATTTAATGGCTGTGTAGCTCACCAGGACCAGACACAAAATCATCCAACCAGTTGAGACTTTTGGCTGCGTTTTTTTTTTTTTTTTTTTGGTAGATATTTTTTCCACTAGCACAAGACAGTCAATTCAGGAATTTATCTTCATTTCACATAATTTTATCTGAATGAAAAATACATTCTCTTAGTCAAAATATTAAATTGTTCAGGATTCTATTTTAAAATAAAAATTAATTGTATTTAACAGCTTTAAATCCACAAATATTAGTATTTCATTTTACTAAACATTTCCTTCAACTTGAAAATTTTCTAAATTACACAAGAAAATACATATGTAAAAGCATGTGTATATTTATGTATCTACCTATATACAGAAAGTTACTCCCTTGTCAAAAAAGTACTGAATAATAAGTCCTTTCTAAACACTATCAGAGAACAGAGGAATTTTTAAAAAGTAAGCCTTGAAAGAAAAGTGTCAGGAGATGTTGCTCTCTAAAGGGAATGTTAAGAAGCCATACTGACAACATCCTTTTAAAATCTAGATCACTTCAGCAGGTCTTACAGAATCTGACACCAATGTGCATTCTCAGCTCAATTATTTTAAAGCTAAATTCAGTCATATTTATAACATCTTGATAGTCTATTTTGTGTTCACTGTATGATGCTGGTGCAATTTTATCCATCTGAGTCATAAACACTTTATGACCCTGGTATATGGACCAATCCATGATGCATCCAAGCGTGTATGTACACAGCTGGGTACATGTATACACAACGTGAAGCATACAGCAAAAGAGCAGAGATGGACAACTCTAAAAAATAATGTGAGTTAAATAGATTTAAAATTGAAACAAAACAAAACAAAACCACCACATTTTAAAAGGCAGTCCAAGAAGATATTTTAGAGACTAATCCTGGAAGTGGTATGGTGGGTTGGTGTTTATTTAAAATTACATTTTTCAAGTTTGTCATTTTCATCCTATTCAGCAACCCCCTCCTAGTTACCAGTTAGTGCATAGGCAATTCCAGCAGCCTCTCTGCTAGAAGCTGGATGCTGTTGCACTCAGATTTAGCATCATCTGATCAGTGCTCACTGACTTACAAAATGAAAATTGCTTGTTATTTCTCCTTCTTTACATTCGAAATGGCACTGTATGTTGGCTCTAACTTTAAACACAAGCACATATATTCTATCCTGCATTTTATTATGAATAACATGACTCTGCCTATATGACAGGAAACAGATCTGCTTTTATTTTTTTTCTTCTTCAGAGTAAAAAGGGGAATCATGAGGCTTTCTATAGGATTATGAAAAATTCCCCTGAAGATCTCTCTCATCTCTGACCCTGCATGAGTCACTTTGGAGCACCAGAAAACAAGCTTCAAGACTAGACTTACATTCTTCGGGAGGTAAATACCTTATTTTCTCACTTAGGTATCTCCTTTAAGTACTTAAATGCTCAGTCACATGAAACTAACCTGTTGGAAAGAGCTGGATCATACTTAAAACTAGGTCAAGTACAGATTACAGAAAAGTAGAAGTGAATCAAATGACACCCAGCTGGTGAAGTATTGTGGAGCTCTACAAGAGGTCAGTACTCAAAATGTCTCAGTTTTTGTTTTTGCTATTTTAGAAAATCTAAATGAATAACCAAAGAACCTACCAGGGCTTTCTTTAACTATTTGAAAACAGACATGGTTCTTGAATGCTGCCAGAAGAACTCCATATGAAGCCCACTGCTTGGAGATTTTGATGGTAGACGGAACAGCAAGGAAGATTACAGAGTTATCCAAAGATATACATCACCTGAAATAAGAGAAAATAGCAGTTATTGATCTCTGTATAGTTCTCTGGAGAAAGGTTGAAAGAGAGTGGGAAGGTCAAAACAGATGTTTCACTGGATCGTGGAAAGGAATTAAGATCAAATGACAAAGGCAGTACAACAAAAGCTTAATATGCTAGACACAGAATCCATATTGTAGCACAGCTGAAGGGAAATTTCATAACGTGCACATACATGCTAATATGCCACGAAAATATATGTCAAAAAGAAGAGGCATAGGAATGATAAACTATGATTTGAAACAAGGGAAAATAGGGATAATGCAACACACATAGTGGTATACAAACCAGTTATATCTGGAACCTGTTTGTTGGAGATCTCTGATTTCTATCAGTTACTGAATAGAATACAAAATGACAGAGAAAAATATCTCTGAGTGTAACACAATCTACTATGTGGGTCCTACTGCTGTAAATGAGTATTATCCGAATCAAGTGGATAAAAAAGCACTATGATGTTACAACTCAGAGAAGTAATTTGAAAGGAGACATCTAATCATATAGCAGATGGATTAAAAAAAAGACTTGAAAAAATGGCTTAAACCTAGCTGGAAATCTTGAGGAAGTACTTTGACAAAATTACAAAGTATTGCGTTATGCTTAAAACCACATTAAATAAGCTGTGCTTATGTTGTTCTTTAACTAAGCAGTATTTTAAAGAACATGTTACTCAAAAGTCCGAAAAATTTAATATGATATCATTTTTAGAAAAATATGGGAAATTCAATGCTTGCAACATTAACTAAGCTGAATTTTATTTCCCCCTATCATTAAAGGAAAATGAACCATGAAGAATCCCATTTACTTCTATGACTAATGACATTACAAACATCAAGTTTGGTCAAGTCATCTGTATCCTCACTTAAACCAACAACATAGGTGAAAAAGCCTTTGGCGGAGATTCTAGGTTACTCTATATGTGAAATTACTATTTTACAACTGACACCTACTGGGAGAATTGTAACAAATATGTCAAGCATTTTCCATTGAACACTCTCTTCAGCATCGTCTCATTGTGACTCTCACCATGATTCTAATTCACAAAATAAATCTGGTAGATGAAAATAGAGCCAACTAAAACCAAGCTAACATTCCTTTTGCTCAGTTTCCTCCTCCAGTCCAGGAAAAATAGTGCTGGGTATTTTTTCTCCATGCTGAAAGCCCAGGAAAAGACATGTGTCTGCACAAACACCATGCCAAAAGAGTTTTGTCTGCTTTCACAGTAACAGAAGTAATGAGAGACTGCATACACTTTCTGGACTGTTCCCCCACTCCAAGCTTTTCATGTTCCTTCAAATCGCCTTTATGCTTGTGTAACTCACTCCACTTCAGTACATTTATACTAAAAAAGTTAGAATGAGTCCCATCTCTTCTCACTTTCTCCTTTAAAGTGTTTCTATTTCTGCCATCACTATGGTCAGAGGTGGTTACATTCAACTCTACTTCACCCCAAATGTCAAATCTCTCATCTGACAAATCTGCCAAATTATAACCTACAACTTTCAGAAATACACTAGGGAATGCATCAGCATGACTTACTCCAGCAACGATACTGGAGTTACATTGGAACTGGGAGATGAAGAGGAATATAATTCAACTAATTTGCAGTCTTTGGGAAATATCAATAAAAATATAGAAAATAACATTCAACTCAAAGTACATAATTCTGGCATAATTTATACAAACTTTAATTCACAGTGACAAGAAAAATCTAACCTCTTCTCTTGGCGTGCAGAAGGATACCTTGTTCAGGGCAGCAGAGATTTTTAGCATTTTTGAGCTTACTAGGTGAACTATTGCAGAAAGTCAGTGGGAGTTACAGTAGGATTTACAGTGGGAAGCGAGTGGCTAGATTTGCTCACAAGAACTAGTGGTCTCAGACACTCTTTTTAGCCCAACATGAAGCTGCGGGAGCAACTCTTCAGTACACTTCAAAATCAATAGGAACACGATTTTGCCATTTCAGCCATTCAAGCATTTTCTCCGGAAGCAAAAAAGAATGAGATTTAATGGTCTGAACTGGAGTTGCCTTAATTTAGTCTTTTCCTACAGGTAATATGAAGATTAAAAAGCTGATTTTATGAGGCATCCTATAACTGAAATCTGCACATAAAAAGAATTTATCAAAACATGGATTTTTCCTCACTAACGAAGATAATAGATGCCAAACACTGTGTTTGATAAAATTCATTTTGCTGTATTTCTGCCCAGTGAAGATATTTTCAGTTGTAAAAGGAAAATAAAATCATATTCCCAATCCCATTGACCTTCCTCATGCTTGGCTGTTGAAAAATTCTATTAATAAAAAAATTGCCAGCTGTTCTCTCTTGAATCTGTCTGGTCAAACCCATGTAACTCCAAGCATGAAATGTTGCTCTCCATATTTCCATAGCAAACAATGGGGAAATCAGGGTACGGGTTAAGTTAGATCTACTTGCAGGTGAAGCAGCTCCATGCCATTCCCTTGTGCCCTGTCACTGTCACCAGAAAGCAGAAATCAGTGCCTCCCCTCTGCTCCCATGAGGGGCTGTAGGCTGTCATGAGGCCTCACCTCAGCCTCCACTGCTCTGGGCTAAATAAACTCAGACACCTCAGCCTCTCCTGACACGTCTTGTCTTCTAGACACTTCTCCATCTGTGAAGCCCTCCTTTGGAGTTTTATGGTTTTTTATGTTGTGGCACCCTCACTGCTCTCAGTGCTCCAGATGAGGTCGCACCAGGCAGAGCAGAGCAGGACAACCCCCTCCCTCGCCCGGTGCCAGTGCTGGCCCTGACGCAGCCCCGGGAGTGGTTGGCTCCTCTGGCTGCCAGGGCACACTGCTGACTCAGATGCAACTTGCTGCCAACCAGAACACCCAGATCCCTTTCCACAGGCCTGCTGTCCAGCCCCTGCCCCCCCAGCCTGTACACAGAGCCCCAGGGCTGCCCCATCCCACAGGCGGAATCTGGCACTTGCTCTTCTTCATGCACATGGTGAGCACCCTCTGATTCGTCTGGACCTTGGTGCAAGGCTTCTCTGCCCTCGAGCGAGTCAACACCCCTCCCAGTTAAGCATCACCCACAAATTCACTTAATATGACTTCAAGATCTTTATTGGAGTCATCGACAAAAACATTAAAGAGACCTGGTCCAAACACGGGGCCCAGAGAAATCCCACCAGCGGCAACTAGGGCAGCTCTCAGGCCGTGGCCTCCCCTTGCCCAACACAGCCATGTTGTGGCAGACATCTTGACATCTTGGGACATTCTGAGGGTCACACCTGGGGATGGTTGTCTGATGTCACCAGCCACCTCCCTGATGACCGCCATAAGGGTAGGGACCCCGTCAACAGAACACCAGTCGCTGACTGACCCGCGCCTTGACAGCACAGAGCTACGTTGAGGAGCAACTTACTTTGAACCTTCCCACCCACTGTTCCCAACCCCTGTGGAGAAGCATGGATCCTCCTTCACTGAAAAGGTGTCGGCTGATGGGGAGCAGCCACCAACCCGAGCCGATGGATGTCAGTCCACCTGCAGGCGACACCATTGAGCCCATGGAGGTGGACCCACCTCCAGAAGATGAGCCAATGGAGGTGGATCCACCTCGCTCAAGGCGGAGCAGGCACCACAACATCGTGCATGCTTGGAGACGGTGCTACATCCATAGGTGTGCAGGGAGCTCTCGGTTTCCATCTTGGTGTTGACCAAGTGACCATGCCAGAGAGCCCCTGCACCAGCAGCTGCTCCCCATCACTTTTCCTTCCCCGTTCCCTCTCTCATCCTTCCCCAAGACCTCTCACCTCTTCTTTCCCGAGCTCTGAGGAAATGGGAAAGACTGAGCCTGGGTCCTCTGAGCTGCTGCACCACCACAACAAGAAACCAGTGGACAGCTGTGAGCTTCTGTAGCCTCCAGGTGAGCCCTGAGGAAAAGGGCAGCATTGGGATGGGATCCTCTGAGATGTTCCATGACAACCAGAATCCAGTGGACAGCCCCGAACTCCAGGTGACCTCAAGATGAGCCCTGAGGAAGAGTGCAGGACTATGACTGCTGTTCTCTGAGCTGCTCCACTTGGGACAATGGGAGGAGTTGAGTGGATTGCCTCGAGTTCCCTGCAGCTTCCAAGTGAGTCCTGAGGGTCAGGGCAGGACTGGGACTGGTGTCCACTGAGCTGTGCTGGGACAAGAGGAAGAGTCCAGCCAATGGCCTCAGGCACCCCGCAGCCCTGCAGACGAAGTCAGAGAAGCTTCAAATGCAGCTGTTCCTTGGTTTGCATGGAAGAAGTTCTGATGGTCAGAGTGAAGGCTCATTCCAGTTGCTCCTTCAGGACTTTCTTGCACGATTGGACAATAAACCACCTTAAAAAGATGATTCAAAATCATAATGATAATAAAAAAAGCAAAACCAGTAACTGCCTCTCTGTTTTGATACATCAGCGCATGCTGGGGCTCTGCCTTTGCTCAGCATTGGGCACACAAGGCTGAGGTGTGCTGTAGGGCAGCAGAGGTGCCCATTCCACGCACTGCAGGGGCCACTGAGAGATGAAAGACGAGTGTCCAAGTACTCCTTGAGCTCCGGGAGCAGCTCAGGGCTGTGTCCCACTGCCCTGGGCAGCCTGTTCTGCACTATGGTGAAGAACATTTTCCTAATACCCACCCTGACACATTTCCATGCTGTTCCCTCGCACCCTGTCACAGTCACCAGTGAGCTTCTTCCAGCTGACTGTCATGATATGGAATGTGTGCAGACCCTTTTGAAGTAGGACAGTTATTTATTTATTTATTTGTTTATTTATTCTTTAGTCAAACAGTCATTTTTCAGTTATACTGTATACTATCTGCCCCTATTCCCAGTTTTCACTATAACATTCTGTGATATACTTGAATTTCTAACCCTTCTTTGCACGTCATTGCCAACCCTCTCACGAGATTACATCAAGCATAATTGAAAGATGGCTTTTTTTGGTAAGAAAGATCTTACCAAAACATCAAGAAAATGACGAAGGATTTTTCTTCACTTTTATATTTTTTATTTACTGTTATAAGTATAATAGTATATATATGTATAGTATAATGTTCACTAAAAGCTTTCCATCCCCTCATCCTCTTATCCTCCATTTTCCTCTTGAGGCTTGTTCTCACCTAGAACAGGCTCTTTCAATCTTCTTTCACTACTTCAATCAGACTGATGGTGGTACTGACTTGGAGTTACTCGCCTTGGCTTGCATAGCACTTAATTTCTTGCTTTTATCAAGAACATCACCACAGGTACCTCATTTGCTCAGTTCATCGTCTGTGAACTTTTTTCCAGTGATCATCACTAGCACATTCCACCTCAAATGTGAAAGTGAACAATGACCACTGAACTAGAGAGAGCACAAAAGGGGGTGAGCATTTACAATGCTGAAAAACATCAATTCTGTTTCTTTCCCAATATCTTTAACACTTACAACTGAAATGTAAAAGGTCTTGTTATCACCCACAGGCCACAGCTGGAGGCAAAACATCTCCCTCTGCAATGATAGCCATGACTGACACTTGCCTTGGGGTCAGAAAGGGATCCAAAGATTGCTTTTGTTTTAAAATGTCCTTTCATCATTTCTTTTTTCACTCAGAAATACAAAAATACAAACTAAAAAACTTCTTTGTTTCCCCTTTTGTAGAAATGTCACTTAATTTTTTTTTCATGAGCAAAATGCCATTGTGTGTATTTTAATCTATGCTTTTATTCATTTGATGACTTTTTCTTTGCAGACGCAATTCTTTCCTCCCTCTCAATTGAAGTGCACTTGTGATATATTTAGGTTTTATTCATTTCTGGAAATTTTTAGATTGTCAAAATTGTGTTTGAGTTGCTCTTTCTAGTTTTTTTTTTTGATGGTTTTTTTTTTTTTTTTTTTTTTTTTGAAGGTGGTGTAGATTTGGATTGTTAGAACGGGGGAAAAGAAGGAGTGAGGGAGTTGCAAATAAATAGAATGAAAAATGCCAGAGAAAACAAACTAGAATTTTGAAATGTAGTTGTTTCCTGAAACAAAAATGGAAATCAAAATTTCCATATGTTTTTATGAGAAATAATTTATTAAAAATAATGAAGAAAAATTACAAATTTTTACAGGGATGGAAGTATTCATCTCAAAACATGTTTGAGAGCAGTGATAAGAAACACACAGCAAATCATTTTCAAATTGTCACTGTTTGTTTGTCAGTCTCCATTTCCAGTTTGCTCCTTTTCATCTTTTCTTCATTTCCTTTCGTGCACTTTCTCCTTTTTTTTCCTTCAGAAATAGCTTTAACCTTATGCTTCTAAACTCTGAGCTTTTTTAAAACATCTCTAATATTTCCTGTTTCTCTTTGTTTTATCCCTCCTTCTTCATCCTCGTGCTAACTCCCTAATTCCCCAAACTCAACACCCAGTCTTCACCCTAGTGTCCTCTATGTGTTCAGTAGCAAACATTGATATCCACTCCTTCAGGCTTTCTTCTCTGTCACCCGTAATCCAAATCCAAATCCAAATATTTAAACCCTGGAGCTGTAGAAGGAAAAAGAGAAAAGAAAGATTTTTTTTTGTGTTTACAAGTCACTGATCTACGTCTGCTCTTTTTCTAACTCAAACCTTCTCAGACATGCTGGAGAGCAAGCAAAAAACAGAAGTGTAACACTGCTGGCAGTCGGTGGTGTGACACTGTCTAGGCTACTCAGACAGTGCATTTCCCTGCTCAGAAATCAGCACAAAGCCACCAACAACACAGAGCATAACTGAAATCATGTCAGAAGAGGTTGTTTCCCACTTTTGCTCCACTCTTGTCTAGGTGTTAAGATCCACCCTTACTACTTCCCAGCTAGGGTTCTTCAGCAGTAAGTCTGAGGTAATAATACCTGATTAGCTAAGAAGTTAATTTCCAAGACCAGGGACAGATTTGTCTGAATTACTAAAGGGAACAATATGAAGCCTTTCATTTCCATGGTCAGCATGTATGGGAAAGCAGAATGAATTAGGATGTGAGGATTTTCATTTTTCATGGTTTTCTTCCCTTCAGAGGATTTTCATTTTAACGTTTTAAGTGATAAGAGAGTCAATCTTGATGTCGATCTCAGAGTAGTAACATGGGATTCATCTCAGACAATGTCTCTAGGTACAGGACAAATAATAAGTAATGATCTTGGCAATACTCAAATTTCTAAGAGAGTTTTTGGAAATAGTATCACTAAGATTAAATGCTACTTCTAATTTTTTAATCAGTTTCTCACAGACAGCAATGCACAGGTGCCTTGACCTTAAACTTAGGTAATTATTATAATTAAGGAGCTAATACTCCATTCACAAATGTCTGCTGCACTCTCCCTATTGTCTAAAACCCATTATTCTACATGTAGCTCCTTTTCTGCTCCCTGTTTCTTTGGATCTCTTCCAAGATTTGCTTCGTTATTGTTTAAAGCCTTTCTCAGTATGTTCGCATGTTGGTATTCTGTGCTCTGCATCCTATGACTTACGGATTATTCCAGTTTTGAAGAGGTACTTTCTATATCCATTCACAGACATTATTCATCCTGTATCCAGCAAATATAATATCCTTGTAATCAATCATTGCTGCTAACTCCCCAAATAAAATAATTCTTTCCTTATTGTGTTAAGCAAATTAGTCAAATCAATGTTTTGTAAAATTTGCTGCCTTTTTCAGTCAGTCTGGCTCCCTGCCTGCCTCTCTCCTCCTCTTCCTCCTCCCCTTCTTATTTTCGTTACTAGTGAGCCTTACTCATACACCTCTGCTATATTTCCAGGACTATTTTGTCTCATTAATTTTGTCACCTGAATTAAGTCTAAGCAAACAAAAGACTTTTATAGTGTGGCTGCCAAACTGTATCCTTTTCCAATGACAAATGTCTGTCCAAATTAATTTTAAATGGTTTTGGCTCAGGGGTGAGGTACAAATACCGAGGATAATTATTTAATTTCAATTTCAGACATTTTAAAGAAAAGTAACGTGTTGATGAAAAGAAAGCAGTCACTGTCTCCTGCCTTACACAGCAGGTCATCTCAGACAGAAGAAAGATGGGTTCAACACTCTCTTCTGCCTGGGGGGTTTTGAACCACATATCCTGGAAGAATATTACTAACATATTACACAGTTTTTGTATTCTGGAATAAAGATTTCTCAATTTCTCCTGCTGGTGCTATTCCACTTGGATTAATAATTAATATAGTTAAATTTTCTGAGAGAGTGCAAATGACCCAATAATCTAAGGCTTGGGGTAGTCACGTGGAAAATGGGAATTCAGGGTTCAAGTTCTTGCTTCACCTAAATATACTTAGACAAAGCAGGATTTTAACAGGAATAAACGAAGGAAGATAAACCAAAATGTCACAGAACAGTGTCAAAGGCATTCTTGTAGACAGTGATGATTACTGAGGAGGAGAGAAAGCCCAAGGCCTTCAACAGCTAAAGCACATCACAAATGATGGAAATTCGCCTATTTTGAGAAACTAGCATGGACAACTGTTTTTCTAATTTGAAAACTGTTCAGTTCTAATACAGTGACAATGCATTTCAGTTTTAAAAAGAATTGTAGAATGTTTGTCAAGCCCTAACAAATGAAATAAATATATTTTCTTTTTTTGTAATCACAGCAGTAAAATGTTGAAACTAGATCACCTTTAAGGTTCCTTTAAACCCAAACCATTCTATGATTCCATATGCCCTTAGAGAAAAAAACAGAAACAAAAACATAAAGGAAAAAAGAGAGATTATCGCTAGTGAACCATATCCTTGGAGGTTAGAGTTTAGTAGATTTCATTACCATAGAAAATAGCTACCAGCGTGGGATAGTAGGCAGGACAAGAAATAAACAAAGATGGAGTTATGTGAGTTATAAATATAGAACTCCATATATAAGATACATCATTCTTAAACAGTGAGTATTGTTAAACATTTCTGTTGTTATTCTGTATCACAGGAAAAGGATGGATGCCCACTTTGGAGATACAAACTGAAGTTCCTGTGAAGTACAGAACCCTGGGAGAACAAACATTATTTGCATAACCCACATATATATAAAATTTGCAAAACGCCATTCTGTAGCCTTTCTGTGGAAAAACAAGAACTTGCAGAGATCTGCTTCAGCTTCACGATGGCTTAAGGACTTACTGCCATAACACACTTAAAAATACACTACTAACTTAAAACACAAATGCAGTCCACAAAGACACAAACTTGCTGAGGAATAAATGGTATGTATTACTCCATGGGAGAAACAGTGTAAATAGCATCAAATCAATCTGCTAAAAATTTACTTCTCTCATGTTCTTGGATGTTCCTCCCTCAAAACATGGGTGCCTTTTTAAAAAAGAAATCCCATACATTTTAGGAAATTATGTTTTCTTTTATTGATAAAGTGTTCATTAATTAAAGCAAGCCAATATTGTCAGCAGAGATGCATCTGTTACTCATAGGAGTCTCCAGGATAAATCCTGTTTTGGTGACGTCTGTCTTACTATTGTCCTGATGGAGCAAATGGCTAACGATTGAGTTCTTTCTGATGTATATGCGTTGTATATGCAATTAAGTCTTGCTATAGTGAAGAATCACTGTCAGCAGAGATTATTTTAATGGATGTACAGTATTACTTTAAACTAAGTCTTCACCATCTGTTCATCTTAATTATAAATGCAAAACCAACATATCTTACATTAGCATCAGAAAATGGGGAAATATCAGTGACTGAAACGTCCATATATACTCTTTGTGCAATACCGCCTGCATCTGTGCCATTTTTCATCTCCCTTTCCAAGCAACGCAAATTGGAAAGGGGGGAGAAAAGTGCTTATTCCTCATAGATAATTTCCTGGCATGGTTCAATATTTTTTCTGGCAAACAAGAATTCATTATTCAAGATTTCATTACTATTATGCCCGAGAATGCTTTCCAAAAGTATGTATTCTACTTGCACTTACACTTCATTCTAGCTTTTTCTAACTGCCATAGGAACAGGGACAATGAAATAAAGAGCCAACACACCCTAATGCCATCTAATAAATCACCAAAAAGAAGGTTAAAAAAAATATAGAAATGTTTTGAGCTTAATGGAAAGATGACATAATGAGGAAGCAAAATTTAAAAATTACAGCTTTAAATTTCTGATGTGGTATTGCTTTCTATGGTCCAGGCAGATTTCTGTTAGAGAAAACAAAAGAACAAGTGAGACTACACTCTCAATAGTAGAAATCCACTTTTATAATCTGCTGTAATTTGGTAGCTTGCTTGCAAATATTTTGTTCTACAAATATGCATCACTATTGGAAGAGTTAAGTTAGCTAATTTTGAGGTATTTTGCCACTCCATTGCTCATTTGGATTATCTGGAAATACCCCTAGCTTTGTCGGAGCCCCAGTCAAAGTCAGTAATTTGAATCTGAGGGTGCCTGCCAAACGGTCCTGACATGTATCACTGTTTGATGTATGGCTTGAGGCAAACTGATGAGCCATAGAAAAAGTGTGCACTGGCACCAGTGTGAGTGGGTTGGTTCAACATAATTTACTGCAGTATATCATGAAGTTTGCATATAAATCCCTCTTCTGGATATAGCAGCTTTTTTTCAAATTTGATTTTGTAGGTAGTACAATAATAATAATAATACACACAGACTCAGTCTGCACTGTAACACAAGGTTTGATATACAACTATATCTGAGTTTAGTCAAAATAATCCCATTGAAACCATCAGCAGTTTAACACCAAAGGAATATATATATATGTAAAAAATGATCAATAAGAACTCAGATTCATTATCCTGATTTTACAGAGCTGGAATTTGACACTATAAATTAGTTTAGTTTTCTGTTAGAAGCCTAATAATATAAACAAAATTAAGGCCAGAGCTAACACATCAGGTAACGCTCTCCCCTCTCAGTCTGTTTCCAGATACTTCACTTTCTACCTCTTGCACCCACAGAACCAGATGGCATCCAGGCATTTTCACTGAAAAATTCTGGCCCGGTTCCATTTGTAAAATACTTTCCAGTCTTGTACCGAATCTAGGAGCTTGGTTTCCCCGGCCAACTAGGCACTGCTTGGAGTGGTTGGACAAGAACACGTCTTCCCCTGATCATGGCTCAGAATAAAGGGAAAACTCGGGGAAAATTATCAACTAGGATCTTGAAAGATACTAATCTGTTCTGAAAATGATTCAAAAACCTGACAAAATTCAATTACTCCCTAATTTTCAAACTAGGTCTCATCAAATATAAGAGTCAACACATAACCCTTCTTGCAATCTGTAGATGGTCTGCATTATCAAATAAACTTGTGAGAAACAAAAATAGCGATGCAGATCTCCACTTGGTATATAAGAAAGTATGTATAGAACAGCAGAACCCCAAAAAGAAGAGATGAAATGAGCAGGCAGTCTCTTATTGCAGAGTCTTGGCACTAAGTGATAAACACTTCAAAGAGATGGCTGGTATTGTGTGGATAGGAGAAGGAGAGGCTTATGAGGCAGGATGAGTTTGTATATAAACACTGTATCATTCGCAAGCATCTCCAACTGTAGTATAAAGGAACTTCTATGCAAGTCTTTAAGTTCATTAGTGAAAACAGGTTTGGAGAGTTATTTCCTAGCCTTTTTCTTTACTTTGAAAGTTGTTAGGAAAAGCACCACAAATCATTAAGACCAATAATTTGTACTGGTGAAATGAGTATGGCCTTATATTACGCCATCTTACACAACAATATAAGATATGAAAATCAAAATCATTTTAACAATAAACAGCTTTTTTACTGATTGCACATGATTACGGTAAGCAGCTTCTTCTAACAGTGTCACAGGGGTGATTTAATAGCTCCTATAACTAATCGTCCCAGATGACCTCTCCCCTCTGCTGATGAAGCATATTCAAAACCTCCTGCCCTCTGCTCATTTTGCCATCTTGTATTTTCAAACTTGATCATAAATACATTTGGCAGTATTCTTCTCTCCTCTGATCAGATGTTCTGTGGACAACACATCTCACCTATGAATGAAGTAAAAGGAAACTTGCCTTTATCACTTTTCCTATCATTATTATTTACCTGAAACAGACACGTCATTAATAAGTATTAGAAATCACTCATCAGGTATTCAGTCTCTGCATAAATTACTGCAGTTCCCCAAATTCTTTCTTTCACACGGAAGCAAAATTTGGCTCTGAGAAGGAAATGCACACTGCTCATTTTCGTATCTGGAATGTGAGCAAAAATTAGAAAGAAAACCCATCTCCTAGAAACATCACAAGGAAGAAGAATGTTCAGAAGTGTTACCATCCTAGTCAAATAATGTAAAGAAAATACGACACATAAAACCTAGTAGGTGTGCACTCAAAATGCACAAAATGCACCAAACCACAGATATTAATAGTGAACTTAAGCCCAAACAACAAGAAAAATAAATTTGAAGGACTTAGAAAAGCAAGTAGCGTAATCATAGCTGGAAAAGAAAGAAATTCAAGGTCAAAAAAGGCAAAGAGCAGCAAAATACAAATTCCCTATGAGAAATCTAGACTGTTACAATAAACGGGTCCCGTAAGAGCTGCAAGCAGGTTGCCACAAGCAAAACACAAATCCCTAGGGGGCAGTACATAATTAACAATTTGCAGATGCAGCCATTGTCACGCAGACAGGGACTGCCACCCAAAAAACGTGAGCAAGCATTTTGTTTTCAGAGCAGCTTGCTGATTGCACTATAAACCCATATTGTTTGCCCTTATATAATAATGAACTACTCTCTACCACAAATATTTTCCTCTAGGATCATTAAGTTTTCTAGTAAAATGCAGGAATTACAGAAAGTACGGACAATAATTACGTAGAATAAAAGAAAAGCAGTAAAACAATCTTGCTGGGGGAGGGGAGAGTAGTAAGAAGAAACAAGCATCAAAATCAGCTTGATTAAAAAGGCGAAGTAACATTTGAATTTCTGCATATGTCCTAAATTGTTTTATATTTAATTTGCAAAAGAAAACTACTAATGATTTTATACATCAAAATAAATCATTGATACAGTAAGATTTCTCTGATACAACTCTAAGGCTGAATGATTTTTTTTAATACAATAGGGAGCGGAATCTGTATTTTTGTTTTAGATAAAAATAATGCATTACATGTAACATCTGTCTGCTGAAACTACCAAACAGAGAAGTACCTTTAATCTTTTAAACTGAGAGACAGCGATCAGCGGCTCAAAGAAGGCCGAGAGAATAGCTCTGTTGTTTGGGACAGCCAGCCAAGAAAGCCCTGATTTCATATTTTGAAACATGCCAGGGTACAGCCACTGTGTCAGCCAGCAACTTTAATGGGCACCTCAACGCTGAGTCTATATGCAAGTGCTGATCTTGTTTCTTTTTTCCTGGAGAATACAGTTATCAAAGGAATTCTGGGTATCCCTATCATAGAACCCACAAGAGACAAAAATATAACCCTTCCTTTATGTTTTTCAGCTGCTCTACTTCCCAAGTTACAGACGATAAATAATGTTGATGTCACTTTATATTCAATCTGTATTTTGGAGGCAAAAAAGAAAGCAAGAAAATGATTGCAGCCGGACGAGATTTTCTCTCTTCTATGCCTTTCCTTTGTTGATACTGAGGACTAATGCCTTTCTCTAATAGTTTCAACCACAGTCTTCCAATTCTGTCCTCTAAGCATGGGGTTCTGCACTCAAGTGCTATCCTGCCACGAAGATTGCCGTATTAAATGCTCTTCTGGAAACATCATGTAAATAATCAGCTTTGTGGGCATGTGAATCAAAATTTCTGAGACATGAGGACAAATGTAAACTGTTCACAGGATAGAGATTCTTTTTTTTTTTTTTTTTTTTTTTTTTTTTTTTGAGGCGGTCCATTGCAAAACAACACATAAGGAACTTGCTTTTATTAAAATGTACAAACAGTCCAGTCTTTTGATATCAAATCTTCTGTCCCACTGTAGCTGCATTTGGAAATCTGAGAATCTGGCAGTTCCGTACAAAGATGTAGTGTCTAGCATGCTTATAGATCTTCTGCAATGACACAAGGGATGCTCCAAAACTAATACCTCCTATTTCATTATGTCAGCCCACAGTATCAGAGATTATGTGGGTTGTATGGCAGTAGAAGTCGAACCTTCCCAACAGTATTCCACTACATTTTGTTGCATTGACAAATGGCAGCAGAAGGACGGTCAGACAGCATGGTGCCAGACATGGAAGTGCAGATGGAGCAGAAGTGAGAAACTGAAATTCTCCACACAGGAAAAATGGCACCCCTTGACATTTGTCGATGCTTGCTGAAACGTTTATGGAGACCAAACACTGGATGTGTACACAGTAGTGCATTTCAGCAGTGGCGACAGTGATGGTGGGTCACCTCTGCTGGTACAGATTTTGACAAGCATGCCATGTACGCTCTTATTCATCACTGAAATGATGAATTTGGTTCTCAAAATGCATTTATGAAAATGCATAATAGCGTAGCTTATGATGGTGACTATGTTGAAAAATAGTGTTTTGTAGCTGAGAATTTGCTCTACCAAATAGTGCTGTTGAGCTCTTTGTATCTGTTGTAGTTTCTACGTAGGAGGCATTACTTTTGGGTTGACCCACTATTTCAATTTTTTTCAAATTTCTGCTGTTAAGATTTTGAAGTTTTTTTTGCTTTTAAATAACCAATGATTAAAGCTCAAATGCAAGGCATGCAATTATGTCTTTGAATACATTTAGTCTTAACCCTCATTGTCACTTGCCTGAAAAAATACAGACCTGAATTCTGTCAGTTAAGCTCACAAGGGCAGTAACTTACTTAGATCAAAGCAAGGTGGAAAATCAGGGCTGCGTTTTTTTGAGAGATTCTATTCTTAGCGAAGAAAAGTTTTGCTTAAGAACAGAAATCAGACATTTTCAGTCTTCCAAGAAAAGGCAGATAGGAGGAGGAAGTTTTTCACACAGAGGGTGGTGATGCACTGGAACAGGTTGCCCAAGGAGGTTGTGGATGCCCCATCCCTGGATGCATTCAAGGCCAGGCTGGATGTGGCTCTGGGCAGTCTGGTCTGGTGGTCGGTGACCGTGCATGTAGCAGATGGGTTGAAACTGCATGATCGCTGTAGTCCTTTTCAACTCAGGCCATTCTATGATTCTAAGAAGCAGGGGAGTTAGTTTTGAGAACCAAAATATTTCAAAATTTTCAAAATGAAATCAAGGCAAGAAGCTGAGTGCTTACCAGTTCCAGAGCAGGCAGCCCAGAATCCATGGGAATCTTGGCTTGTTTTCCTTGAAATTCCTCAAAACTGACATGATAATTCAGTTGCTTTTAGTCTGTTTTATTCTGCATGAAAATTTACTTAATCTAAAGCAAAACTAAAAAAATAGGCAAATATGGTAAGAGAAAAGAAGAATCAGTCTTGTGTTCAGCATCATGCTTTGAGAGGGACCATCAACCATCAGCCTTACAGGAGTAAGGCTCTTGCTTATGCAAGTTTGCATAAGCTAAATAATTTCTCTGCAGTTTTCATTTCTGACTCCATTATATAACATTCTTTCACCATGGACTACATTTTATTATGCACAATAAATGTAAAATACTTTTATTACTTGCTGTAATTATTGGCCTTTCCTGGTAAAGGACCTGACTTTGGAGCCTTTCCACTCATGGAAAGACAAGCATTTAGAACTTTATTAATATCACTGCAGTTCTACTGACCACATAATTTGAGAAAGTTGTAATTCTGTCAGTCAAAGTGGGGGTAAATTTCACATTATTTTCAACGAATTTTCAGACTAAAATGACTAAACAATGTTAGCTACCTGTTATTACATCATGACTGAAGTTAAATTTCTCCTTAATGTAGATGCTATGGACTTTAAGATTTTGATTATGATGAACCTGCAGAGTTAATGAGAAGCAACGTTGTGTTGCTTCAGAACAAAAGCTAGTTACAAGTAACCTTGAAATATTATCTATTTCATGAAATGGTGTAAACAAGTTGATCACAACTTTTAAAGGTCAATTGGCAAGATTATATGTTTCTTTCCTAAATTACAGATAAACTGTGATAGTAGAAACTCAGTAGGAGCCAGGAGATATCGTCACTAAGCATTTAGGTTTCACCTGATCTGTTGGCTGGTATCACATTACCTCTCTATCAGACAGAAGTTTCCCAGCACATGCTGAGTTTCAGAAAGCCAAAAAACTGGGATGCGTTGCCTCTCATGGAGTGTCTTTCAGTACCACAGCCTTCATGTCCTGCCTGGGCTGCATGACATCTGATATGGACCCTGCTTTATACTGGGAAGTTGTGTCATAGGGCTCTGATGCTGGTCTAATGTTGGGGTACGTGGCCAATTTTTACAGTTCCAATATGAAGAAGAAAGTTAAGTGTACGTTCCTTGTAAAGATTCAATTCAAACAAACAAACAAAACAAAACACAACCATCAGATGAGATGATATGCACACACTTGGATGAGATACTTCCTTTTGCTTTCTGATGTTTATTATCAATGGAAAACAATCAGAAGAACAATCTTTGTGTGAAACCAGTCAATCCACAATCCAGGGTCAGAAATTATAACCTCTGTAACATCAGGGAGAAGAAACTCTACAATCTGCTGTTGAATTTTAATTCCATTCCCCACAAACTGATCAGGGTCATAGCTTGTGTCCCATTGCTGGCACTGGGTACTCAGCAATGCTATATGAAGTGTTGCAACATAAAAACAGAATACTACCACAAATAGAAATCCTTACCCTGAGCATGTCCTTATGTCTGGTGACTTGATGATCTTCCAGCGAGCTGTAAAAGACTGCTAAACAACACAGACTCTGCCTAACATTACTTTGAAGACCAGTTAAGAGAGTACTGCCATAAGGGGTATCACGAATGCAGTTAATAGGATATCTATAAAAATAAGAAAATTAGAGTATTTGCTTTTGCTTGAAGCAGGCATTCCTATGGTATTTGATCTATTAAAAGTGATGGGCTAGAAAATACTAGTAAAATCTTCCTATGTTAATTCAAGCTGCCAAGTTCTAATCTGAATTTCTGCCTTTTCTAGTTGCCTGTCTGCATATTAGATGGAAGTTCTGACCAAGTCCTGCTTCATATTTAGCGTTAATTCAAATTTTCTAAATGTAGCTTCCTAAGGGAAATCATTTGCTTCATTCTCATTCAGTCACACGTCATGTTTATTTCTTGATTTGAATGTGTAGCATTCACTGACCAGTTGCAATAACAATTGAAAGAGGATGAAGAGGGCACAAGCAAGTTTCAGAAAGTGAACCATAAGCAACAGGTAGGTATATTTAACAAGAAGATATTTATAATGCCCCTATACCAGAAAGGCTACTTTGTTAAATTACTATTCATTATATATCTTGGCATTCAGATGGGAGTGCAGCCCTGAGATGCAAATCTGTGGAAAAATCCAGAAACCCAGTTCTGCCCTTAGAACTATTCCCCCTCACTTCAGTGGTTATCCTTAGCAAAAATGCTTTGAAGGAAGAATGACTAGATTTAGACATGGAAATGTGAAATATCAGAACTATGGAGTTGAACGCTGCATCAAAAAGCCCTACTGCACAGCAAGATAGTTGTTAGCAATGTTGTGCCTATATATTAATCTAGTTAGTTCCTGCCTTTTTCTGTTGGCAAGCAATGAGACTGTTCTCCTTTCATCCTCAATAAACAGATATCAGACTACTTACACATACAGTCAGAAGATGACTTCTGATTAGTACCAGTGTTGGCTGAATTTTAACAAGACATGCAATTCCACTACCCAGTTCTTTGTTCACATACCTTTCAAGATTAAAAAAAAAAAAAAGCTACAGGTTGCTTATATAAAATAAGCTTTTATTGCCTTGGAAGGATTTCTTATGAGATTTATTGAAATTCTTTTTCAAATAATATGACAAATTCTTCTAGCTATAGTTGAGGAGGTTTTCTTCTATTTCTTCTATTTGCAGAGAAACAGTACAACAAACGTATGCTATCTCAGACTGCATGACATCTGGCCCCAGGCTCAGTTCAGTTTCTACATGCACTGCTTCCTGTCAGTGTAATTAAGTGCATTTTTCCTGATTAACAAAAATCCAAACAAGATAAAGAGCTAATTTGCTTTCTGCTTTTGGTCCCAACGGATGAAGCCTATACTTGTTTCTTGGGAGTTCTTAACTCCCAAGCATTGAGATAAACCTAATTACTTTCCTGAGAATGCTACAAACTGTAAAAAGAAAATTTTTGGATTAAACAGGTTTTGTTGTAATTAGGGATATTTATTTAAATCGTTACTAAAGTCAGTTCAAACTAAGGAGCCAATATGAAAAGAAATATTTTCTTATTTTGTCTTCCTGTGAAAAGAGAGAGGAGCAGATTTTGAGTTAACACTTGCCAGCTATTCAAAGTTACTATCAATTTAAATTTGCATGAGAAACATAGACAGGAACAATGCATACGAAACAAATCTGATCAAGGCCATTTTACCATTCAAACTATGTGGAATGCTCTACATGAATATTCAGGAAAAGCAACGACCATTTTGTTTTGACAGCGGAACTTCAAAATACTTATATGCGTGATCCTTAATTAATTAAGTCTATCCAATTTAGTAGAAGAAAAATAATTTAATAAGGAATTGAAATTACTGGAATAAAGAAAGTGATAATGGAATGACACTGAAGATAAACTTGGCACCCTGACACAAAAATAAAGTCTACCTAGAAATGGACAATAAGGCCACTTTATCAAGCACTCGTTATACTTCAGAAAACAGAATACATTCCTCAACATGTAAGGTTTGGTTTTACAGTTGCATGGGAACTGCTGGATCACAGCCTGAACCTCTGATTGACCACCTGAGGTGAGCAATGAGTCAGCCCTGGGAGCACAGGTGAAAGCAATTCTCCTGTACTATTGGAAGGAGTGGAGCCTGGCTGCACCTCTTCTAGACCCCATTTAAGAGCTGACTACCAGTGGAGAAGGATCTCTTGGAGACAGCTCCTCTTGGAGTCTTCTTGGCAAGCCTAGGATAAGGGTAAGTTTTCCATCTATTCTTCTTTAGCATGATAACCTGTTTAGCTTAACTTTCCTATATGTTTCTTAATTATAACATCTGTATATTCATTGATTACACACTTGTTGAGCCAGCAGGTCAAATATACTAAAATTTGCATCGTGTCCTTTTTATGGAATTTCTATAAGGGTCAGGAGAGAGGGTGTTACCCCCCTTACCCCCCTAGATAAAATGATCCCAGGACAGATTGTAGGGTTTGTGGGATCACCCTGTTATGAACTAGCGGTTATCATTGAAAAATGGGGTTCCTTATGTGTTATGGGAAATATCTCTCCATACTGCATGACAGACTACTTTCAGGGACTTAGCAAAAAGATATCATGAAAGAATGACAATTAGCTGTGGCATGGCCACTGTTAAAAGCTTTAAATCAGGCCAAAATGAGGAATAATACTTTAGAAAATGAAAACCAACTTTAAAGAAACAACATTGGAATGTTAGAGCAAGAACTTGGCATATTAACAGGGAAGAAACCAAATCTGCATCTTTCAATAGGTCAAGTTCACAACACTTCAATAGACAACGGTCAGACTCTTGAATCAATGGAGTTTGTTGAATAGGGAAAAAAAATAATTCTAAATTGGATTGCGAAGCTTTGATTGTGACAGAGGTCTGTCTTGTTATTTCTCAGAAAACAAAGAAAGCACAGGAGAGACCGGTAAGGGTGCCACCTGATCAGTGGCCCCCCACTCAGACTCACTTGCATGTAACAGCCCGGCCATACACATCAATAGAATTGATGGATTTAGTACAGTGATTTCAGCAGAAGCCTAGAGAAAGTATGCCAGCTTGGTTATAAGACTGTGGGGCAGAAAGCGTTACGGTGAATGGCTTGGAAGTATCCAAGTTGGACACCATGACTGTCCATCCTACCCTCAGGCAGAAGTTATATGCGGGTGTTCAATATCTTAAAGAAAACCATTCTATAATAGAATGTTTAATGGTGGCCTGCTGCATGATATGGCCAAATAAATCTGATATACCTCTACATACATGCATGTGGTCCTCTATGGAGGACCTTCAGAATTATATCTGTGAACTAGGCATAAGGGAAGCAATTTATGAAGATAAGTTTGATAGCCCTGATATGGTCAAATTCTCAGCGGGGGTGAGAGACTTGATTCTACAGCAAGCCTCTTCACATCTGTATGTCACTTTGGTCTCGATATTAAATCCCCTGGTGGCCTCAGAAGCGGTAGTCCACCAGGCTGCCCAGTTAGTGGCTGACCTAGGAGAAACAGAATGCCTGTGGACTAGGCACAACATTTGGACATTAGAAGAATCCGAGGTCCTGCCAGTGAGTAAAACCAAGAGGCCAGCTACTTGAGCTCCTCCATTGGGACCCATAAGGGTTTCCTAAAAACAATTGTTTAATGATCTAATTTGCTAAGAATGACCACCAGCCCAATGATGTCCTCCTCCAGTTTTGGTAACAACTAAAGGACAATCAAAAATTTCAGAACTACCCCCAAAAAACCTAGGGTAAGAGTTATAAATAGGCTACCAACTACAACGTGGAATTTAAAAGATTTTATAGGCCCCCTGTAGGAAGAAAGCCTCCTCAGGTGTCTCAGGTCACAGTGCCTGAGCCACAAGACACAAAAGAATGTGTCATAGCACAATTCATGGTGTGAAGAGGGATGTTAGTCCCCCTGGGGCCTCCAGATGGGACCAGAGGCCCTATGTAGTATTACATAGTCCCCAAAAAATATTCAGAGAATTATGGCATTAGTGGATACTGGAGCAGAAACATCAATTATCTACGGAGATCCAACTAAACTTGATGGAGAATGAGTGGTGATTGGTGGCTTTTGGGGACAGACTATTCCTGTCACCCAAACATGATTGAAATTGGGGGTTGGGCTCTCCCACCCTGGGAGTATAAATGTCTGTTGCCCCAGTCCAGGAATACATCCTGGGCATAGATATTCTACGGGGTCTGGCTCTCCAGACAACTGTAGGAGAGTTCAGGCTCTGATGGAGATATATTAGTGTTCAGGCAGTGCAGGCAATACTAAGAGGCCATGCGAAACATTGGGCCTATTTGCCTGCTGAAACTGTGCTGGATTACTAATGTAAGACAGTATAGACTCCTGGGCGGGCAAGATGAAATATCAAGAATGGTGCAGGAATTAGAAAAAGTGGGCATTATAAGACCTGCCCACAGCCCATATAATTCCCCCACGTGGGCCAGTGCAGAAGTTAGATGGCACGAGGAGAATGACAGTGGATTACAGAGAGTTAAATAAGGTCATGTTGCCTATTCATGCAGCCGTACCCAATATTTGTCTCCCTAATGGACACATTAAGAAGGGAGATAAAAACCTATCATCGTGTCCTAGATTTAGGAAATGTGTTCTTCAGTATCCCAATTGTGAAAGAATTGCAAGATCAGTTTATGTGGGGAGGCAGGCAGTGGACCTTCCAGGTCCTGCCACAGGGGTACATGCATTTGCCAACATATTGTCATAATCTAGTGGTGCATGACCTGGCTAATTGGGAAAATCCTGATGATGTTAATTTATATCATTATACTGATGACCTCCTGTTGACATTGCTGGAGGTGGTAGGACAGGTGGCAGATTCATAAACTGCCTATTTGCAACAGAGAGGATGGGCTATAAATCCTCAAAAGGTGCAAGGTCTGGGCCTGTCCCTAAAATTGCTAGAGGTGGTTTGGTCAGGGAAGACCAAAGTACTACTGAGTGCTGTATAGATAAGGTTCAGGTGTTCCCAGTCCCTACAACGCCGAAGCAGCTGCAAGAGTTTCTAGGTATGGAGCAGAAGAAAGTATGATTGAAAAACAGTTACTGGCTGCCTACTCTGCATTACAGGCAGTAGAGCTGATAACTCAAACAGCTGAAGTCACAGTTGAGACCACTCTGCCAATTCAGGGGTGGGTAAGGGAAAGATCTGACCCACCTTCTTAAGACAGGGGTGGCCCAAGCACAAATGGTGGCACAATGGGTTGCCTACCCCAGCCAAAGCAGTAGTCTGTCTTCTTCACCATTGAAAGAAGAACTTCAGAAGATCCTAGGCCCAGTGATGTGTCACAGTGATGCACCAAGAGAAATGTTGGTTGCTCCACCAGAGAAGAGTCCTGTTCAGGAGGGAAAATATCCTATCCCTGAAGATGCCTGGTAAAGAGATGGATCCAGCAAGGGCAACCCGAGCAAGTGGAGAGCAATAGCATACCACCCCTCCACTGAGACAGTCTGGTCTGACAAGAGGAATGGTCAGCAGCCAACGGGCAGAACTGTGAGCTGTGTGGATGGTTACAGCCGAGGAACCTGGTGATGATATCCTGAATATCTGTACAGATAGTTGGGCTGTGTACCGGGGCTTACTCTGGATTGCCCAGTGGGCTGCCCAAGAATGGACTATCCATGCCTGACCAGTCTGGGACAAAGATACATGGTTAGACACATGGAATACAGTCAAACTGTATGACTGTATGCGTCCACCACGTTTCTGGTTGCCAGCCCCTACAGTCATTGGGAAATGATGAAGCTGACCCGCTGGCCCGCGTTTGATGGATTGAGAATTCACCATCTGAGAACACAGCTTGTTGGTTACATAAGAAGCATGTGAGGTGGGACAAAAGACAACGTGGGCAGCTGCTAAAGCATGGGGACTGCCCATACAGCTACCTGACATCACCCAGGCATGCTGAGATTGCAATGCTTGCTCTAAGATGAGACAGATCGTTGCCCAAAACAACAGCCCTTTTTGCTAGAGGACACAATCCTCTCTAGCAATGGCAGGTCAATTACACTGAGCCCCTTCCTTGGTCTGAGGGGGCGAGATATGCCCTGACCTGTGTCGACACTGCAAGTGGGCTACTGAAGGCCTATCCAGTGCCGAAAGCAAACCATGCATATACCATCAAGGCACTCACTAAACTGATGCCTGCCTATGGGACACCTCAAGTCATCGAGAGCGACCAAGGGACTCATTTTACTGATGCAACAGTACAGTGCCGGGCAGAAGACAATAATATCGAATGGCAATTCCACCTGCCATATAATCAAACGGGGGCACGCCTCATTGAATGTTATAATGGCATTCTTAAAGCTGAAGACAGACTCCCGTCCCTGCAGGGGTGGATGAAAACCTATGAAACCCTGTGGGACCAGAATGAAAGGCCCCAAGATGGCAGATGCAGTGCCCTAAAATGTTACAGACAACATGGGCCTCCCTGCTTAGGATCCAAATTATGGGCACTGATCATCAGGTAAGACCCCAGATTAGTAATGTAAATTATCTTCTGCTCCCTGCCCCCTAAGAATTTAGATCCAGGTACCCATAGAATAAAATGGCCTTGGAAGGTGCAGGTAGGACCTAAGTGGTGTGGCCTACTTGCACTTGGGGGAGATTATTGGAGGTGGGAGGCTCAGTAATAGGTACATGGCCTACTGATATTGTGGTCAACTCCAATCTTCATTGCTAAAGGGACCCCCATCATGTCCCTATGGCAGATCAGGACACCTCCTTTGGTGCCTGATATAGTTATGCAGCCGCAGACATCTGGCCAGAAGGTGTGGTACAGGTAGCCGGGACATGCCCCAGTACAAGCAGAAGTGTTGACACAGGATAGAAATATGGCCTTCATCTTGCCCTGGAGGGCAGACCTTCCTCTCCTGGTACCCCTGAAACATTTGTATTACTCCCTGTGAGTCTTTGAGCCTTCAGGATCACCGGAAGAAATGAAACGCTATCAAAAGTGTTCCAGTGTCACTGTCAGATCATGTGCAACACCTGGTGATGGTCTACACGGGACTGATGGAGCATAGGACGGACCTGCACCTCATGACCATGTGCCTCCAGTAACATCATTGAGCACTGGCCCTTAAAAGAATATGAATGTTCATCTCATCATCACTTGTCATGAATTGTATTAACATACATTGTGACAGAAATTGTATAAGCGCTGTGATGTATTGGATCTCTGTATTAGAGAAAACTTACCTTTTAGTCAACTTGATCATTGGTTCATGCTGTGGAGCGGTGGAGTGTATGGGAACTGCTGAATCACAGCCTGAACCTCTGATTGACCACCTGAGGTGAGCAATGAGTCAGCCCTGGGAGCACAGGTGAAGGCAGTTCTCCTGTACTATCGGAAGGGGTGGAGCCTGGCTGCACCTCTTCTAGACCCCATTTAAGAGCTGACTACCAGGGGAAGGATCTCTTGGAGATAGCTCCTCTTGGAGTCTTTTCAGCAAGCCCAGGACAAGGGTAAGTTTTCTATCTATTCTTCTTTAGCGTGATAACCTGCTTAGTCTTTCCTATATGTTTCTTAATTATAACATCCATATATTCATTGATTACACAATGGTTGTTTTTTTTTTTTCCCCAAGTTATCCTTCATTTCCTATCCACATATAATGTAAAAACCACTGCAACACTGTAATGATAAGGTTTTTAAATACTCTGGGTCAAACCACAGTCTGCCTTGGTGTTCTACGGTGGATTTTACATGACCTGTAGCAAGTCCATGGGTCACGGTGAGAAAGAGCCAACAATTCACAGTGGTGAAAAATGCCTGCAAGCATTAGTAGAAAAAATGGTTACATTTAATATTAAAATTGCTGAGTGCCACACATTTATCACACATAACCTCACAGCTTTAGAGGTATTATTAATACTCTTGCAGGTCACCTTCAAATGAATTTGAACTTCAATGATTGTCTTAGTTAGAGTACACATTATACCTACTGAAAGTTAAAAAAAAAAAAAAAAGCTTGTACTATACAGCATCCTCAAAAAGAACAAGATTCACTGCATCATGAAGTGAAGCACACTGTAGTGCTCTAATGATTCTGTTAAAATTCTGGCTGGCTTCTCCCAGTCAGATATTGATAAGTAATGAAGTTCTCCAACACCATGGGCAAAATGGCAGTAAATTAGTGGCTTATGGATAAATATATGCTCATCAACACCCCGGTGGTAACAATATAGAGACATAAACGAGTACTCACCTAGCATATGAACCCTTTATCACAATTTTCTGTGTGTGCGTGTGCACACTTATGAGAAGCTGCTGGATTTTAGGAATGATTCTGTTAGGCACAGAACCAATATCAGATAGCGTTTAAAATTTTTCCATAAGAATTTGGCAGCATACCACTTCCAGGAGGCCAGCTACAAGACCTCTTGGATTGCATCTTCCCTCTGCAAACAGCTAAAAAGAGTGTAAAACGTAACTTGTGATAGCTTTTTATTTCATCTCATCGCTTTTTCTGGAAGGGGTTCGACCACAAACTACAAGATTATTCTTCTCAGATACCGTTCCACTTTATGCTATCTATATGCAGTTGGCGTAGTTTTGCTTGCCTTTCATTAGACTACATTCTCCTTTTTTGTATTTCCTGTTGATTCCTCATATTTCAGTGGTCTTCACCATAACGTGCAACTGTGAGACTGTAGAATCTGAACAGAAGAAAAAGATACAGTATCGTTACAAAAAATAAACTTCAGTAAGTATACTTTTTCAAAAAGGAGAGAAGATAAAATACTCTTTACGACTGCGGTGGCTTTGTTTTGTCTTTTCTAACATATGTAAATAATATCCATTTGTACTAAGAAAGGAAAAAAAAAAATGAAAACAGAGCATTTCCACAATAAATAATTCGTCTGTAAAGTACACAGTTCCAGTGTCATGAAATCGTTTTTGTTTCCCAGTGTGTAGAAAATAATACCATGAAACAGAGCCAGTACAGATTTTTCCAAGTTATCTCATGTTCCACGTTACCATGGATGAGAGATTAGTAAAAATGCTCAGTATGTTTTTTTTTCCTCCGTATGTTCACCTGAGCAAATGCAGGATGATTCACAGCTGTAACTGGACCAAGACAACAGGAACCAATATATCACTGAAGTAATGAAAGTGTTGCCTACAAACACATTTTCCGCCTCAAATATGATATGTCAATCCCTGATTAGAAACTGAAATGTTCCAGTCAGTGACAAGTGATGTGCAGTGATACAAATTCCTGGCTCATCAAAACATGAATATGTACTCCCCAAAGCATAGGTGTTTAATTAGCAACGAACGATCGGTTGTAGAAGTAGTTATATGAAGTTGCATATTTGCCTTAGGAATGGTGATCCCTTTCTCCTAGCCCTTCTTTGTATGACTTTCATCTTTGTTGTCATTCTGTTTCATTTCTCTCTTCTGTGTTCTTCCCACTTTCATTCCCAATACAGATTAACACTGAATATCAAAAGACAGCATTATAAGAAGCACATGAGACTTGAGACTAAAGATGATTTTTTCCTTTGTCTCCGATGTGTTGTTCAACTCGACCTTTTGGGGCACCCTTCGTTACTCTGCTATTCCAATTCTACATTTTTTTCATTGATTTTTACCAGTCTGTAACAAATTCTGTCCTTGGTTAAAGGCAACGAAAATGTTCCTCCTGATTTCAGGATTTCATTCAGAGAGCCAGCTCTGACATGGTTTCTACAGCAATGGTCTGTTAATTTTTAGGAGTTGGCAGATTAAAGTCTCTGTCACAAAGTGCTAGCACAAGTGCACTTTTTGCAGTGACTTTTTGATCAAGCTGTATTGTGAGATTCTAAAAACTGACATCCTGCTCTCTTTTTTGCTTCTAAGTAGATGTTAAATAAGCAACTCTCAGGAACTACGGGTAAAATTCTGACCTCAATCCAAACGTGAACATTTCCAATTGCAGTGAAAAACTGAAATTGTCTTGAAAACCTAGAGATAACACACAAAAGATCAGATACTCTTGAAGTATAGAAAAATTATACTCTCAACAGAGCAGTTGTCCTGGCAATACGTGTTACAGCTGGAAAGATTTTTACTGTCCTCTTCAGAACATTGATTTCCCATTGCCAACCCCACATGCACTCTGTTTTAGTCTTCCTGAATTGCTGCTGTCCCTCATGCCCCTGCTGCTAATGGTTTCACGCTACTGCTCACTCCTTTCCAGCTTGGTCCACAATACCAAAAATGTTCTCGTTCATCTAGAAAATGGCCGCCAAATTTGTTAAAAGCTAACCCAGATAGGTAAGCTAACAGAAACGCAAACCAGCTTGGAAGAAAATTTATCAACAGACCTGTCAGATTTCACAATCACAGAGTCACAGAATCGCAGAATGGCCAGGGTTGGAAGGGACCTCGAGGATCGTGAATCTCCAACCCCCCTGCCACTTGCAGGGTCACCAACCTCCGCATTTAATACTAGACCAGGCTGCCCAGATCTGGCCTTGAACACCAATCTTTTGGTTCAGTTGTGTTTTGCTCTGACTTATTTCTTACCTACATCCCCCTCACTTTCTGCCTCCAGCACAAAAAGAAAAGACCATGATTTGTACTAAACAGCATTTTTTTCCATAAAGATCCCTGCGAGTTTTGTGGGCACAAGGCAGCAGAATGAAATGTGCATTTGCAAAGGGCTGAGGAAGGAAGTATAGGACAGTTACCTCCAACGGGACTCACGAGGACTCCTCGGCACCCTGCCTGCTCCTCCTTCCCTGCAGCATGCTCTGCAATAAGCACAAGGTAACATGGGCCCTGAACCTGCAAGGATTTAAGCGCATGGCTGCTGTGGCATTATGAAAGTTGAAAGGAGGAGGAAACAGAAGTTATGCTTTCCCCCCCCCCCCAAAAAAAAAGTGAAAGAAGAAGCTGGCAGCTTCAACACAGAGCCCAAATCTGTCCTTTCCTATGTCAGTCTTCATCTGTTAGATGTCTCGTTCGTAGGCTAGCAGAGTGAAGAGACACAACTTCAGTTGTACATGAGCTACCTTCAATAGCAAAGCAACTTAGTTAAACGGAACCAGAGCTCTGTAGACATGTGTAGTTTACCTGGCTTCTTGGAGATGACCTGCATTTCTGCGGGGACCAAAGGGTCTGCACCATGTAAGTCATTTCTGAAAGCTGAGTCAACATATTCAGGTTTCATTCTACACAGCACAGAAACTTGCTGTGCAGACAGACACAGAATGAACGATTTTGGAAGTACTACTATTTGAAGCAACTGTTCACATTCAATTTTAGAGCAGTCTGGAATATGAATCTGATTTCTTAATCATGTGGTAGCTAGCTTGTCACGGGTGCCAAGATTTGGAGTTTTAAAAAAATACTTATTGTAGCATGCCAATATTTTTTTTCTCTCCACACTGCTGCAATTCATCTATCATCTATGCTTCTGACTAGACTAGAAGCACAACTCCTCACTTCTAAAAAAATTCTCCTGTTCCTTCTACTCCCCTTTCCAAGGAAGAATACTTTAGGAAGGCACAAGAAACAAGACTCATGAGATCTACTAGTAGATATAATCAATGCACCTAGTAAATGTATAAGTATAAGCTTCATATAATTAAAATAACTAAATAGTTAAGTGAATAAAAAATCCAAAAAACACAGACTGAATCTGGCACCGTACCTGTACTCGGCACTGATGGGGTTGCACCTCAAGTACACTGAGGCCCCAAAGCGTGTCCAGAGAAGGGCAACAGAGCTGTGACGGGTAAGAGAAGCAGCCAAGGGAGCTGGGATTGTTCAGTCTGGAGAAGATGAGTCTCAGGGGAAACCTTGTTGCTCTCTACAATGAAAGGAAGTTATGTTACGGTGGGGGCTGGCCTCTTCTCACAGCTAACAGTGATAGGATGAGAGGGAACGGCCTCAAGTTGAGCCAGGGGAGGTTCAGGTTGGATTTTAGAAAATATTTCTTCTCAGAGCGGTGAGGAACAGGTGGCCCAGGCAGGCGGTAGAGTCACCATCTCTAGAATTTTTCAAGAAAAGGGTAGATGTGGCACTGAGTGACATTGTCTAGGGCGGTCACAGATGCAGGTTGATGGTTAGGCTAGATGATCTTAGTGGTCTTTCCAACCTTAATGATTCAGTAATTCTATGAAAAGCATGTGAAAAATGGTCAAATTTGTTCTCCTGGTACCTGGTACCTTCTACCCTTTAGAGTTTGTATGACAGCTTCCAGGGAAGTTATATCTGACGAATTTATAAGCACTTCATCCTGATGACTACAACGCTCAACGGCTGAGATACTCAATTGGAAAATGTTGCATTCTTTCTGGCAGTGGGTAACATAAGAAAATGGTATCATATTGTTTAGAAAATGTTCAGGCACAGCGTTTACTTTGAGCATTACACTTTGTATGTGTGTATTTGGGGAACTCTCCACAGAGTTCAACATGAGACACTAAAAAACAAGTGTTGCATAAATCAAACAAGAACCTACGGTGTTTAGCAGAGAGAAGGGGCGATTTATACATAGAAGAACTATATGGAAAGATCTGTATTACCTGGAATATACGCAGCGAATCTCTTAAATAAAAAACATTACTGAATCCAGTCACTGTGGGTAGAAAGTTCTGGGTCATTTTCTGATGCAAACAGATTGCAGTTTCTATGAGTGAGATGACAGATTCCATGACCCAGCGAGCGCAGCTTCTATGCTGGAAAAGGATATTTATGGTCGTGCTCTGTATGGTGGTTAGAACATCCATCTCTGGGAAGCAGATGGCAAACAGAGAGAAATGTCGCTGAAAAATTAAAAAAATAAATTGTGTATGTGGGGAACAGGATAATTATTTCCTTTAAAATATATCCACATAAATAGTTTAATAACACCAAAAAATAGAAGTTGAAAGCACAAGTTGAAAAGGTTTTCACAGCCAAAGCACACAATGTTGAATATCTTATTCACTCCCTGTCTCACTCGATAGAGATCATAATTATTATCAAGTTAGTATGAAACCTGCCAAATGAGCCTGGCTTCAGGGCAGAGTGCTTCTTTGCAGCTGTTCTCCTTCCAGAACGCTTAATAAACATTGTATATTTAATCAAACTGGGATAGCTCAGAGTCTCAATGTTGCTTGAAAAAATAAAAAAGGTAGATAGCACCTTAACGGAGTACCAAGTATAGGGGAACTGTAATCAAGTTGTTAAATCTCTTAGGAAGAGTAGTATATTGATCTTCTCTCTTGGATCAATCCAATTACAATTCTATTATTAACACCTTCATGGGCTTTTTAACAATCATGTAAAAAACCAGAACTCAGAAAAATTACCTGAGGATGCTTTCCCTCCCTGCCAGACACACCATTAGAACTGCTCGAATGAGAGCAGTTCTCATCTGCAGAACACTTCTGTATGGAAGAAAGAAAGAAACCCCTTCAATGAGGAAGGTAAAAATGTCACGAAGCTAAACAGAAGTTTATAAAACTCATAAGTTTGCAAACATTTACAATTTTGTTAAGTCAGCAGTTTCAAATGATATCCTGTCACAGAACATTTGTAATCAATCTACATGTGAAATATATTAACATATGCAGTTTCAGAATCTTTGTCCTCTGCAGCGAATCCAAATCTAGTATGAGAAGCCACTTGATATTGTGCTTCTCAAATACTACCCATTAACCAAAAAAATGTTGACAAGTTATAGGTAACAACTCAAAAGCTGGGAAGATGGCTTTAGAGAGACACACAAACACACTCTTAAAAATCTATGCACTTCCAGATGTGAAAAGATGCTACAACCATGCAGAGGAAATCGCTGCTTAGAAAGAACAGGTAAAAGCTTGCTAAATATGTTTCAGAGCAAAAGGTTCAAAGCTAAGACGTATAAAAAGAATCTAACAGCACAACATGTTTTTTTTGTTGTTTTTTTTTGTTTTTTTTTTCATGGAACTGCCTATTCTAACCCCAAAGTTTCTCTTCAGCGGTAGATGCTGTTCCAGAGCTCATCAGTTTCTCACCATATAAAATAGGTTTCTTTTTTCCCCCAATATACATGCAATTTACATTGATCTACACTCAATTTCATCTGAGTAATTATATTACCAATCAATTCTGCAATTCTTCACAGCTGACCTTCATCACTGCTGCATGGAAGAACTTCACATTATCACCAAACATTGTCACCGCATTGTTCGGCCCCGTTTGCATTTTCTTATGTATATTTTCAAATCACGTGGATAATCCTGTGGAACTCTCCTGGTGACCTCTGTTCTGTGTCAAAATCCATCCATCATCCTCCGCTTCCCACTTTCTTGGCCAGTTATTAAGCCACACAGAAGCTATTCTGTGCTGTGGCAATTTAATTTTTTCATGGACAAACACTGGTACAAAGAATATAACTTCTCTGGAAAGCCTTTATCCTCCTAGAAGCTATTTCATATGCTGACCATCAGCTGTTTCTGCTTATGTGTTTAGCAGAAACTTTGAACCATTTCTTGAACACTTTTGACCAGCCTTAGAGTACTCTATTTAGTGTTCCACAGTTTACAGTCCATCCTACATTCCTCATTAGGACAAAGCTTCATCGTTCTGAATGATCCTTCCTAATTCTAGTAACTACCTTTCCTTTGCTGGGCAGACACGCTGGCGTCCTTTCGCCCTCTGCTGCCGTGTCCTCATCCCACTGGGAGCACGTTCTTGCTCCCCGGAAGGATTCAATTCTTTTAGTGGCCCACTTTACCTTCTATTTAGAAGGCTTCCTTGTGTTCTGAGTTGTTCTTTTTGAAGTTAAGCACGATCGTTGAGGATTTTTTGGCCTTTCTTGATTCTGTGGGGGAGCCGAATTGAAGTACATTACAGTCACTGTCACAGAGCAGTGATTCCATTGTGAGATTTTGAACCAGGTCCTGCACATCACTCAGCGCACAAACAAGCTGTCACTCAGGGCTGGTTGTTCAGGGAACTGACCTCAGCCCCTTCTGCTGCGCTGCTCAGTTGTTCATTCTGCTAAGATGTAGAAGCGTGGCTGTCGGAGAATCCGTGCGTGGTTCTGTCAGAAACGGTACCAAGGGAACCAAAAGTTGTTTCCTTTAAGAGATCAGGCATTTAATAAATACGGTGGAGTAGCAAGGTTGCAAAAAAATCTAGTATTCCTGGAAACGTTTGTTAAGCGAACATCTTAGCAGATACTTTTTGCTTTGGAATTCAAAGCCTGACTGCACTACAAATGGAAACCCCCAAACTGAGCACAGGCACAGGCATCGGCCAAGATTTGTCATGACAAGGGAAAACATTTCTTCTGTGAAAGTGCAATAAGCACCTTTGATCTGGCAGAGGAAACTCAGGCAACAGACCTTTCCTGAAACCCGGAAACAGATTAATCACAAATCAACTTTAACGCAAAATAAAGTTAACCCTTAAACACAGAAGTCCCCTTAGGCAGAATTTTCCTCCCTTCCTTTAACCTTTCATGAAAGACAGAACTATGAAGTTTACCAGAGACTTCCAAATCTCTCTGCATTTTGCGTGGCAGGTTGTCAGGCCTGGTCAAGGAGAGCAACGCCGTAAGTCCTTAAGACACAAAGGCGCGCAAACAGTCCTGCTGGTATGTGCAGGCTTGAAGATCTCCGCATGCTATTTCACTGTACTTCTTCGAGAGTCCAAGAACTTTTGAAGAGATTTATGCATGCTTCTTGTTTTACAACGCAGTTTTTGTTCACTTGTCTGCCCCTGACGATGCTTTGGGAAATGGCTGAACCGAGGGTTTCCCTACAAACCCTGTCTCCTTATCACCTTTTATCTGGTACTTACAACTGTGCTGCTCCACGTCTTCCGCACCGTGTGAGACAGAGCACCATCTGTCTATTGCGCAGGGCTACAACAAAACGTTGGGATGTTCATTCTCTTTAAATTAAGAGCTTGAGTGTTTCTACGGGCAAAAAGATTTTGTTAAAATACGGCATTTGGTGCAACTACCCGAAGATGCCGATTTACTGAAAAACTTCCTGCAGTGGGATTCACGCATGTGACACGCTGACAATTGTGAATTTCTTTTAAAATCAGTTTCTGTCTGTCATACCTATGTAGTTACAAAATAACAAAGGGATAATAAAGCTCAATTGTATATTCACAGTTTGAGATTTCTATTGACAGATCTTCACACTGAATGCTTCTGCAAGAAAGTGTGATTATGTAGCACTCTGTTAAAAGAACTGAAAACCTCTCCTTTGTTACAACTCTCTTACACACCATTTCTATCATTTGGAATCTTTTAAGGGATGTGTCAAAGTTGACAGGCCCAAATTTGGCCTCCTCTCACTAAATTATATTTGTAGATTTAGAATATCTTCCCTGCAGGAAAAAAATCCCAGCAGTTGGCCTCTCCAAAACAAGGCCTAACTTCTTTGGCTAACTCCAGGTCAGGCAATACGCCAGCCAACAATCTACCCTCTTGTCCTACAAAATGCATGCTTCTGCTCACGTGCTCCACCATCCCTCCCCTTATAACCTACACTTTAAGTTGGTTTGGGGCTGGAAAATCGCTCTTCTTATTCATTCGCCTATGGGTTAGATGATTTTATTAGTTCGGCTTGTTGCCTGTAGCCTTCCACTACGCTACGGGGAGCTCTATCGTATCACAGCCATGAGAGTGCCCTACCGAAGCTTTATACAAAACTTCGGCGTTCTCTTCTGTCACACATCACGTTACATGGGATTAACAGTAGCAGCTGCTTTAATTTACTGGATTGTTCCCTAATCTGAAAATAGGGTTGATAACATTTCCCAGAAGAATAAGAAGTTTTTGTGACCTGAAATTAATCTCTAAGGTACCTTTAAAAAAGCTGCATTGCTTACCTTATCCTTGTGCTCACAATACAACCCAGCAGAAATCCAGAAAGAACTCATTTGAATGTGTATGCCTAGAGTAGGCCATCAGATAATAATTGCACTTTGTCTAGACGAAGTACGTTTTTCAGTATACAAAATATTAACATCTTGATGCATGCATCCTAAGGTAATTACTTTAAACTTCTAGTCAATCTTAACCACGTTTCATTCAGAAATATAGGAGTGTTTCATAAGAAAGAACTCTAAGGGACAGACGAGGGACGTCTTCTCTGGTCCATCTCCTTTTTCCCCAGTACTCCTGGAAACTTTAACAGGGTCAGAAATGGTCATTTGGAGGTCCTGGATACGTTATGCTCCTAATCATTTCAAGCAAGTCCAGAAGTTAACGCTGCTTGGCAGTCCACTGGGTTCTTGGGAAAGAAACAGCAACGTTCATCTCCTCCTCTTCCTTGCATTCATCTTACCCCAAATTATTTTACATAATCAGATTCTGGCAAACCATTAACAACAACAAAAATATATATACGGTATTGCAGTTAGCAAATAGTGTACATAATCCTTCTACACTAAATCGGAAACATGTTGCCCTTTACTTGACAGGGGCAGGCTATACAAAGTCAGGAAAAAAATGTCTAAAAATAGATTTCCCACCCTGACACTGCATCCACAGCTTGTTTCCTTCCCTCACCCAATGCTAATGGTGCGTCTCGGCTGCACTAGTTATTGTTTTATTGTTATTGTTGTATCTTGAAACTTTTCAGCGCATTAGGAAAGCTTTCTAAAGCAAGACTGATAGAACTTAAACATTAAAAAAACATTTTGCCTGAACCACAAGAAAAAGTTGACGTTAATAACTCTTTTTGTGCGTTGCTAGCATCCCAGTGTCTCCCTAAATTAAATTTACTTTAGGTATTCTTTTTTTTTTTTTTTTAATTCCCAAAACACTATTTCCTAGTGCCAAAGTAAACTGCAAAATGACAAGGAACCCCTGGGAACCTACATTTCCTTTGAGACCATATGTCTAAATCGCAGTGCATTTTAAACTCCAGTCACGAAGTTTTTTTCCTCAGCCACAATCTGGACACACAGCAATGCGTAATCGGCCATTCTCTGTCAGTGCCCAGGGAACTTATCTCTTGAAGATTTTGTTTGTTTTCTACGGCAAGTAAGAGAACATTTCCCTCACACCAGCACAGAGGTTCCCTTCTGCATGCAGATCTGGCCATACACTTGCCTGATAAAGTTCAGTGTGGTCTTCTACTCATTTCCCACTGGTATCAGAAACTGCGTATTCCAGGAGATACGTATTTCTTTCCTGTTTACACTCATCTTCCTCGGCCACTATTTTTCCATCTAGATTAGGTTAATGTTTTGTTTCAGCAACAGCAGCGTATCCTGCACAAGAAGAATCCCTGTAATGAAGTTCACCTGGCTCAGCCCTGGGACTGCAGAACTGTGGGGTGTACACAGATTATACTTACTACATTTAAATTTGTCTTTAGCATAAAAGCAGCGAAAATAAACCTGTTTATCGTACTATTCTGTTTGTGTCTAACGATTCAAATTGAATAACCAGTGTACTAAAATCCCCTAAATACTAAAACTGCAATTGTTTCTCCCTTCCTCTTGAAATACACATCACAGAATAAATAGTTTATATCAGGAAAATAGTCATCTAACTTTTCACATTTATGACAGTGAACGATAGCTATACTCTATCAAATAACTGATTGTCTCTCCTAAATACATGCCTAGATTTGACCAAGAGTAGGTAAAGAGGATGTCAAAAACTCTAGCAGAATAGACAGTATTTTTACTAAAGAGTTACCATTCACTGTTAATCAAGGTAATTGTGTTACTCAGAGGCTGCGCACGTGGTATAAAAACTTTTGTGCCGGAGGAAATACGTTGGTCATTTAATAGTGCTCAGCAATGTCACAAAACAACTTAGGGCAGGAAAGAAAAGAACACCGTATTAAATAAAAACTGCACAAAGCAAAATTTAGGGGGAAAAAAACGCTGTAAGAGCCATCAGAATCAGAAAGAAAAGAGGCCTCGCTTTCAGTCTGTCTTCTGAAGGATGGCACCTCAAGCAGCAAAGCTCCATTAGCACCACGCCAGGCTACTGATTCAGTACCACCTAAGAAGGAAGTTCTTCTTGAGCTAAAAATGAACTGCTTTCATTGTGAAATACGGAGTTCTCATAGCAGTGTTTCCCCACTGCTGTTGGCAGAGAAAAGTATGGCTGCCAGAGATGGAATGCCTAGTTGTCCTCGAATTTTAACAGTTTGTAATTTCACTGGGCTCCTTATTAAAAGTTGCACGTTGCCATCTAGTTCTTATTCAAAAATATGGTCACTACGCATCCGAATCTTTTGTATTTATTTCTTAGCAGGACAACCCAGCTTCCCTGAGTGCACGCTAAACGATCTGTAATATCCAAATTGAGGAGTAGAGATTTAATGACTTCCCTTTTATGACTAAATACTATTAGGCACTTGCAAAAGTATCTCGTTCTGTTAAGTCTTCACAGGCAGCAGCTTCTACTGCTCTTACATATAATTCGCACCCGAGAGCCTGCGCATCCACCGATGTGCTTTCACGGGTATCTGCAGCAAGAGAGAATATTTCAGAGGAGTAGCAGCATCACTATGCAGAGCTTGTATATATGTGCTCCGCAGTTAAGGCCGAGACTGACTTTCCATCATAAACCTTATAAACATAGACCCTTCAAGGGACAGGACTCAAAATCCAAAACCTATTTAAGTGTTAAATGCTCTCCCAGTGTTTTTTTCTTCACGACTTAATCTAAAACGCGGTTCTAAAATCTTCCGTGAGGCTGAATTATAGGGGTTTAGTTTAGGGCAGCTCTGAATCGTGATGCCACCGAATGGCTGTCTGTGAGAAGTCTGTGTTGTTAGCAGAGGAAAGCTGGTACGCTCGCTTTTCCTTTGAGGGATGCTAAGACTTAATGATTATATCTGAAAATACACAGATTTTTTCAGACTTTCGTTTCTAAGGGCACAGGCAGCATCTTACAGGCTGGGCTACGAAGCATTGCCTCGGGAAAGGAGAGTCAGTGTTTCTGACTTTCCTGGGCCTTACTTTACATGCAGAAGTTTACAACGAGTCAAAATAACTTCAGAATATAACAAATACAGCCAGCACGTACCTGTAGCGTCCGAGGAAAACAGTTTTCAATTAGAAGCAGGTTGTCGGTAGTTTTTAGGTTTGCATGGGTCCTGAATAAGCGGACGCCATTAAGAACTTCTTTTTGTATAGACAGCGCGATACTGAGTGAGAGGTTTCGCTCTCTGCAAGGCAACAATTCCTGAACTCTCAGTAACTGTTGTTTAGGTCAACACAGGTACATTTCTGAGTCCTTAACTCTCGTACCTCCACAAAAAGAAACGTAAGCTTTTTAAATCAATTCTTTTCTTTATGAATATAAGATGACAGAAAGCCTTTCTCTCAATCACATAGGAATTTCACTAATTCCAGCCTTCTTAGCGATCACACGATGAACCACAAAAAGATGCACTTTAAATTTCTCATTAGACAAACAGCATACTGCATGTAGTCTTCATTAAGATCGCATATGTCACCGATTATGCAAGCGTCATTAAGCAATGAGTGAACACATCCACAGTCACAACTCTCCTTTGCCAATATCATGCAATTAAAGCGTGCGTATAGAAAGAAAAACAATGATCTGACGCTGCAGCACAGCACGTAGATGGAGATGTGCACGCGCAAGATGAGTCCGGACCCCTTCTGCATGTTGTCACTGCATTGTCAGGGTGGACCGCTGACTGCCAAGGACAAAAAGTGAGGATTGCTTCGTAGCTCTGGTTCAGGATAAAGTAGCTGGCTCGTCAGCCAGTGGGAACCCATCCCAGGCCTCCCCGGTTCTCCTCAGTACGGGGCTATCTGCGCAAGCTGAAGGAGGATGCCATAAGATCACATCTCTTTTTTCATCCTGCATTAGCACATGAAGGCCTGCAGGTCCTCTTCTGTACCTTCTGGACAGTTTGCCCATTCCGTTTCATTCACCACAGATTTTGGCGGCTTTAAATCACCCGGTGATTTGTAGGCATGAAGAGGTTCGGGAGGAACCCACCGGCCAGTTCTTTGGGCCTCTCGGTCAGATTCTATAGCCTGGGACCTCTTTCCTTTGAGCAGATGCGCCCATTCACAGACAGTGGGTTCTTATAGCAAGGGACATGTGTTTAAATAATTCATTTATAAGCCAGGAGTTGTATGTGCAAGTAACCAACCGGCATAGTTTACAGCTACGTGAACTGGAAGTGAGAAAGCACTTGTAATTGTTTAGAACAGCGGCCTATGATTGCCAACAAAACATACTGTTTGCAAAGTCTTTACAGAGTACCCGTGTCCTTAACCGGAGATACCAGAAATCTCACCGAAAGCGTTCCTACCCATTTCTGTGACACACGAACGTAATCCCGAGCAACGCCGTACAGAGCCGTTCGTAAAGCTCCCCTTCATATTTCACTAGCAAGCAATTCTCTCGTGTGCATCATTAACCCATTTGGGCATTTGTTACATCGCTACTCCCATATTTCCACTGCTGCCTTCGGTCATGTTTTCTCCATCAGGTATAAAGTTTTTACATGTTTAACAAACTTTTTTTTCCGTTTTTTTTTTTTTTTTTGGACGAGGGGAGAGGGAAAGCGGAGCAGAGACAGCACGCAGAGGGACTGGATGCCACTGGAAACTGTTAAGGCTGGGGGCGTTCTTTGGAAGGGCGTCCTGTGAGATGCAAAGTGATCCGTTTGAATTAGGCACAATTATTTAACTTATTAGTGAATCCCACAGTGAGGTGAGGAGAAGCGCATAGCAAACTTTAACTGAAAGTGCAGTTTAAGTCCCTAATTCAGATCTAGAGCCCACGTGTCTAACTGTCAGTGTCCTCGGCCGGCCCTAACGAGCCCCACCGGCGCTAACGAGGCAACGACTCCCAGGTGCCGCGGGGCCGCGGCCGCTCGGGCACAGCTGCGCCTCGTCCGCAGCGCGGGGCGGGTCCGCCCCAAAGCCTCTTAAGCTCCGTCGGAGGCCGCCGGGAGCCACAAGGGAGCTTCCCGGGTTCGTTGCTCGTGGGAGTCGCAGCGGGCTCCGTTGCGTTGTCCGGTCCTTGCGCCGCTGGGGCTGAAAAGCACCGCGATCGGCTGCTTTTAAAAGGAGGCCCTGGGGTTCTGTGTAACGTTAATTTGTGTTGTTTTGTTTCAGGCTGCGGTGAGATGTCTCTCGGTGAAGATCAGCGCGAACCGGTGAGTCGATCTGGTGGCGATGGGACCGCGGAGGCGGCTAGCGCTCGGGAGCCGTTCGGCTCCGTCCGTCCTCCGCGGCAGCTCCGTTCGGGTACCGGTGCGGGGCCGCCGCCGAGCTCCTCCGGCTTCTCGGAGCCGGTGTAACGTCGCAGCCCGGCTGCCGCTCGGTTCCGAGTCCTAGCGCGGTCCTGGGGTGCTCTCAGCCCCTCCGTGGATTTCTAGTGGGGGCTCCAGTTCCTTCTGATTTCTTCGGTGGGAGCGAGCGGGATGGGGCCGTATTCCTCTAGCCTCGGTGCTGCTGGGAATAAGAAGTGACGCGAAGGTCTGTTAAAACAAGTTTTTCTCCTGTTGCAGGCTGAGCGAAAGCTGCGGCAGAGCCTGTCGTCATCCCGAAGCGGTGAGATGGTGGAAGCGGTGAGTGGTCTGGGAGTCGCTAGGTAAGTTCTCTGTTATTGGGGTTGCGTAGGGCCGCCGCTCGGCCGCTTCTGTTTCTTTGGGATCAGCACGGCGCAGACGACGTGCTCCACGTGGCCTTACTAGAAGGGCCGGCGCGGGGCTTCAGCCTCTTCTGTTTCCAGTGGTGGGAGCGAGCAGAATGGGACCGTGTATTTTTTTCTTTTTCCCCTGCCCCTTATTTGTAATTTCAGGAGTGTGATCTCATTCCCATCACAGAGACGTGGTGGGACAGCATTGCGTGACTGGAATGCTGTTGTGGATGGCTGCGCTCCTTATAAGCGAGACAGATAGGTGAGGTGGTGGAGTTGCTCTTCCAGTGAGTGAACTGGATCGTATTGAGCCTCGCCTCCCTCCTCAGCAAGGTGATGGGACAGCTTGGTTTAGGTGACAGCTGAAAATGATCTATTGAGAAAAAATTTGTACAGAGTAGTCATGGTAGATTTGATGAGGGGGGGAAATGATGCTGGACCAAGCTGGCAGCCTTCTGTGTTGCTGAGACTGGTTAGATTGAGAGAAGGGCAGCGGATGTTGTGGGAATATCAGTGCTGACAGCAAATTGCTGAGGTGTAGGTGTCTAGTTAATGGGGATGGGCTTGTTCAGATGCTGATGGGAGGCATGCGGTGATAGAATATTCACAGACTTGAACATCAGAAGTAAGAATGCTTTTGGCGTGAGAGTGATAGAATAGGCTGCCTGAAGAGGTTAAGGAGTCCTCTTCTCTGATGATCAAGTTGCTTCCAGATGCTTTCCCGAGTAACCTGCGGTAGGGAAGCAGCTTTAGAAAGGGAGCGGGACTGGATGTTCTTGCAGGGTGAGTGCCACAACAGAGCATTTAACAGTGAGGATCTACTTGAGTATGGAGTGGTTTCATCTTCAGTGGGATGAAGGAGGTAATTGTTTGGGGGGGGGGAGGAGGGCCATGAGTGTGAACCCTGTGACCTGAGGGCTGCCCCTCCCTGCACCCCCTCAGAAGCTGTTCATGGAGCTCTGCCCGCAGGTTCAGGGCTGGAGCGGGGATCCTGCTGTGAGAGTCTATGGAGTGAGGTAAGCAGTGTCCTTTTGTCCCTGACCTGTGTGTGCTGCCCCTGGGTTGGAGTTTTTGGCTGGGAGCAGATGCCAGAAGACATAAATTCTTCTTGTTTGAGGTGATGGTGTACCGTGATTTCTTGATTTCAGCTCAAAAGGTCTGTGGCAGGCCTGCTCCTGGAGGAATGGGATTGCCTGAGTGAGAGGTGAGAAGAGCAGCCTGCAGGACTCCAGCAACTGTTATCTGGGAGAGCTTGGGGTCCTGGCGCTGTTTCTTGTAGCGGGGTGGTCTGTTGTCTTGGTTGATGAGGTCCAGCGCTGCTGAGATGTTTTTGTCCCTCAGGTCCTGGTACAGCCAGCCTCTTGAGAGGAAGGTCCTTATCCCTAGGCTGGGAGCTGTACTGCACATGTGGAAGAAACAGAGATCACCCAGGTAGGCACTGGGTGGTGGTCCTTGGGTAGATCACAGAATCACAGAATGGCCAGGGTTGGAAGGGACCTCGAGGATCAGGAATCTCCAACCCCCTGCCACCAACCAACCAATTGCAGGGCCACCAACCTCCTCACTTAATGCTAGACCAGGCTGCCCAGGGCCCCATCCAATCTGGCCTTGAACACTTCCAGGGACGGGGCATCCACAGCCTCTCTGGGCAGCCTGTTCAGTACCTCACCACTCTCTCTGTAAAGAATTTCCCCCTGACATCCAACCTAAGTCTCTCTTCCCTCAACTTAAAACCATTTCCCCTGGTCCTGCAGTTATCTACCCTTTCAAAGAGTTTATTCCCCTCCTGTTTGCAGGCTCCCTTTAGGTATTGAAATGCTGTGATGAGGTCACCCCGCAGCCTTCTTCTCTCCAGGCTGAACAAGCCCAGCTCCCTCAGCCTGTGACCAGACCCTTGGTGGCTGTATGTTGTGTACTGCCTTGGCCCTGGAGCCCCTGTTTGGACCCTTAGAGCGGGTGACTTCTGATGCTGCAGAAGAGCAGTTCCTGCAGTAGCATGACCATAAGTTGCTGAGAGATGCGGAATGAGAGTTCCAAGTCGGGATGAAGAGAGGGCTCCTCGGGGCAGTGCCTGCTGTAAGTCCTTTACAAAGTGTGATGGACAAATTGGTGGGGAAATTCTAGAACTAAGGATAAGTATAAACAGAAAATGTTTAGATATTGTGGTGGTGTATGGCCTGAACAGGCAATTGCAGGGGAAGTACTTCCACCAAAATACGCGTCTGATGAGACCGCTGACAGTGAGGGGTACTGGCTTCACTGAACTGAGCTCTGTGATTACTGCTGGTACTGAAAAAACAAAGTTCTGCCATCTTAAGAAAGAAGTGGAAGAAGGCAAAAGGGATGTTAAAAATTCTCCTCTTCCTAACTTCATTAACCCCACTAACACTTCTGCGTATCCTCTTAGGGAAGTTCCAAATGTTATCAGGAGATACAGAATACGTAAGCTCCCCACTTAATAGTGGAGAGGTGAGAAAACAGTGTCTTGAGAGGAAGGTCCTTGGACTGGGAGCTGTGCTGCACACGTGGAAGAAGCAGGGGAGATTTTCCCCCCCCCTCCAGGTAGGAAGTATTTTTATTGGTGGTTTAAAAGGGAGATCATTAATGAAAGATCGAATTGGATTAGCAGAGCAGTTTGATCGATTCTTGGTCATCTTTAGCTTATAAAATATTGGGATTTAGTTTTATTGGGGGCACCTAAAGAATAACAGGGGTATAGGGATCAGGAATAATAGTTTCACTTCTTGAGACTACTGGATTAAAACGGGAAGATAAAATAGTCACAGGGCAATTGTTTTATGAGCCAGAAGCGGGGACCAATTTACTGGGGAGGGATTTCCTAGTTAAATTAAGATTGCAGTTGAAAACTTGCAAAACAGGTGTAAAGGTGTCAATGAACTTAACAGCTGATGATGGAAAAAATACTGCTGAAGGTATGGGCAGGGGAAGGAAACTGGGGTGAACTGGATTACTCCCTTAAAAATAACTGTCCAGGGAGGGAGTGAAGGTGTAAAACTGCGACAATACCCCATACCTTTAGAAAGGATAATGGGTTTAAAGCCTTTAATACAAACATTGGTTAAGCATGGTCTTCCGGAACTCTGTATGTCAGCTTATAGCGCTGGAGCTTTGCCAGCATAAAAGGCAGGCAGTACCTATTGGCTGGTACAAGATGTGAGGAAAAGTTAATGGAATGATTCTCAAGCAATGCCCCCTAGTTCCTAGCCCCTATACTTGAATGAATCTGATCTCTCACAGATGGAGTCTAAACTCCCCAGTTTCTTGGGGAACAAGGGCTAAGGGTGTTTAAAAATAAACTGCAGTATGTGGAAAAAGTCAGATACCTTGGGTATGTGACTTCTTCCAGAATTAAATGTTTTCCCTCAGAACTTGAATTGTGCAGCTTCCTCTGCCCTGGACAAAGAGGGAGTTGTGGGAGTTCCTAGGTTTAAGTGAATACTGTAGATTATGAATAGAAGAATAGGTACAAGAAAACCAAGGAGATAGTTTGATAGACAATCTGAGGGAGAACCCAACTTCTTAAAATGGACAAAAGAGAGAAAAGAGTTAGTCGAAGTATTGAAATGGAACTTAATCACAGCTGGATTAAGTCCTGTGTTAGGACTGCCTGCCTTAAAGGAACCATTTCACCTCTTTGTAATTTTGTAACTGTCAGTGTAACTTCAAGAGTTCTAACACCAGAATGGGGAAACCAAAATAAAAAAACACAAACAAACACTGCATACTTGTCTGAGCTATTAGACCCTATATCTTGAGGATGACCCGAAGGTATCCAGGCAGTAGCATCAACTGCCTTATCAGTTGGAGCGAGTACATGTGTACCCTCTGGGGGGTGTGAGGAGCAAGTTGTTGAGTGGGGTGAAAAAAATGAGTGCGGGAGGGAATCTGCTTCTCGACCTCTTAGAAACGCACGGTGCCAAACCCTTCCCTGTGGAGTTGGAGTGGGCACAGAGTAATTGGCCTAACTTAGAGGGAGTTGCATATCATATAAAGTCTCTCCAAGTAAACTCGTATGGGGGAGGAAAAGGGAAAAACAATAATTTGTGCAGTTCTCGGAGCTGCTCTTATTGCTGTTGTAGAGATATGTATTGAACAGCATGTGGCAGAAACCCAAATTATTCCATCCTTGCAGGACCAAGTAGAAGATATTAGGGGACAGTCAGAAAAAGACGAACGCTTAAAAGCCTTCCTTCAGCAAGCCCTCGGAGAGCAGTTAGTAAATGAGAGAGAGATTAATGCTAGTTTTCCAGGTAAAGATGTTCCTCCAGGAGAAAATTTGGAGGCTGCGAGAGCCTAAAAAGACAAATTGGAAAACCTGGTGACCCTTGTCTGCCCTCCGGTAGAAACTGGGCATGCGTATGAAGAGAGCGAAGGTGGGTACTCTGATGTTAGTATCGAGGAGGTCCCCTATTATGGAAGGATTTTGGTCACATCTCTAGGAAATCAGAGACAGAGTACGTGTGGAAAGTGCCACTAAAAGGGGGAGAACAGATCCTTTTGATAGAAAAGGAATCTGAAGGTTACTGGGGACCTGGAATACTTTTCATCACTGGCAACTGCTGTGCCCTGTGGTCCCTTACTTGAAGAGCTGCTTATTGGGATGATTGCTTCCCTGGACAGCTGATATTGATCAATTTGGTGCCCATTGGCCCTGTCCATTTAGCACTCAATGAGCCTGTTAAACACATATGGAAGGCTCAAGATGATCAGGGAAAAATGTATGAGATTAACCATCTGGATTCTACCCACCTTCCAACTTCCCGGTTCACTGGGGACTGGGAAAGCGGGGTTTCTTCTTTGTTGTTTTCTCCAGTTATGCTTTCTCTAACCTTGGTTCCTCTGGGACTGGGAAGCTTTCTCTCTTCTGTTTTCCAGATGCTAACGAATGCCGATCCTGCTGCTGTGCCCTGTGTGTTACCTTCATCACTCTTCATCATCCTTTCTCTGGGATCCCTGTGGTATCATTACTGTTGCTGTTTCAGACAGGTATCTTCGTCAGGTTTTTTGTAATTGTTTATGCTGACCCTATTATAGTTATGGCTTGTCATGGTCCCATGCCCATATTGAGCATACTGGGCATATGGGACCGAAATCTAATTCTAACAAAGGCTTAACCCTTTCAACAGCAGTTAAGCCCGGTATTGAAATACTGAGGAAACGAATGGGGCCAGGATAGTCTGGCTGACTCGTGCAACTCTGAGGAGATGCAGGACAAAGACTGAAAATGGGGTGTCAGATGCAACAAGTCATCTATGTGCATTGCAGCACCCCTGCAGTCTTCCCTGTTTGTGCTGTGACCCAGTCGGTGTTTTTTTTTCTAATGTATTATGTCAATAGTGAGGAATTAATATAAAAGACCATCAGTTATTGGTAGATGCACTTGCTGTAATTCAAAGTAATGTCTTTATTGTAGAATGTTAAGGAAACACTTTACTGATTTAAATGTTATAGGTGAGCTGGAACAATGCAATCAAATCTGAAAGATAACTTCAATCTCTGTGGCGCATAGGTAATTTTACTTGTGATCCTGTCAATAACTTTACTGCAGCTTTTGTCCTAACTATGCGATGCTTTGTTATATACTGTTTACCTAATCATTGCACAGGGACTGAATAACAATGGGGTTAAGCCCTACTCAGTAGAACATCGAGTATGGGCCCAACAGAATGGAAACAGCGAGGACTCATTTGTGAGAGTAATGTCATCGAGGCTCAAGGCGTCTGTCCTGACTCGGAGTGAAATATTTCTCATTTTGAGAGGCATTGCAGTGAGGCCCTTGAAGTAGTGTGTGTGTCTGAGAACCTCTTACAGTTTTATACTTGAAGGTAACATTGTAGATACAAGTGATCATTCTGATGTCTGTGTGAGTAACTTTGCTAACATTATGGGATGTGACTTGAAGGTTTTGGTTCCGGTTACATCATAACAGTTTTTCTGCACCAATTATATGGTAATCCAAGACTTGCTGCCAACCCGGTTGGAATGAATCTTGCTTTGGTAAAGAAATTATCTGCAACATGACAATCTGTACCAACTGCTAGAATACATCCAAGGTAAGAGACCTGTTAACCATGATACAGAAGAGAGAGACTGTCACCTGAAAAGGGTGAAGAAGGATGGAGAATGGCATTGGTTGGTAATGCTCCTTAGATGTGTTTTCAATTCTGTGCTTCACTCAGTTGTCATCTTATTAAGCCTGGCAGTGATGTAATGTTTGCTTGTAATCATATAATATGTGAAAGTCTGGCATGTGATGAGGTGACTGGCCCAGCTTAAACTACCCATGGATTTTTAAAGTTGGCCTAGATATTAGATTACTTTTCCTAGTCTCCTGGTGATCTATGGGTAGGGGGAGTTCTGTTATGTGTATGGGCAGCACTCACACTTTGTTCCTTTGCTTTTGTGTGATTTTTTTTTTTAAACGTGTCTTTCCCTTCTCCCATCCTTCATCTTAATATTTCTTTTTCTTGAAGTCATCATGGGACAGTGACAAGCTTAGCACTGCCAGGTGTTGTGAGAAGGAGGAATGGTGCCTGGCTCCAGGCCTGGTCAGTGGCATGCATCTGAGGTGTGACTATTGTGAGCACAGAGTGTGGAAGAGTTCTGAGGAAGAATGGATACTCCATCTGCTGAAATGTAGCTGACCAACGTGCTGCCTTCCTGTGGACCAAGGAGATATCACTGGATTCCCTGGTGGTGAGTATTCCTGCTTTTGTAAGCTGTTTGCTAGAATTTTTCTTTAGTATTGCTACTTCCCCATGTCCCCTAGTAGCTTAGAACCTGTCATGGTGATTATGCTTTGTTAGATTTAGTATTTCATACTGGGATGAATCATGCAAGGGTGAAGAAATTGTTTTCTATCATTAGAAGTGTTTCATAGGCTGGTGTGAAAGCACGGAAGGGGAAATTGTGAGTATTTATGTATGTAGCATAGGATAAGTTGAGAGTCTGGTACTGGACTGAAGTAGTTGGAATTGTCCTCCTATTGCTGTATAAAAAAATTAAGGGATGTAACTGAAGACATGGTATGGAAGTGTAATAAGGTAATGGTGTTGGACTGTGGGTATATGAAGGAGTGGATTTCAATGACTAGTTTTGTCAGTAATGAATGAACTGTTCTTTGTGGGTGTTTGCTGTTTTTGTCTTGTCATGCAGTGAGGGCCTGTTTAAGTATGGGAGTGTCCCCTTGGAGCTCTTCCTAGTGAGGTAGGTGGTGCTATTTTCTTTCTTCAGGTCTTTGGCTGGGGATGAAGTGGATCCTTGGGTAGGTGTTTGTAGTGGCCTCTATTTGCTAAGGGGGGAAGGCACAACTCATGCTCTGCATGAGTTGTGCCTTCCCCCCTTGGGTTGGGGCTGTTTGCTGGGATTTGCACTATCTCGAAGAGATTATTTTTTTTGGGTGGGAGGGTGGGTGCAGGTCAGTAACGGATTTTTTTCTTCTCTGGCTGGTTTTCTTTTCTGGCTGGGCTGGGCTGTGGCAGCCCTGGGAAGGGCTGAGGAGAGAGCCCCGTGTGCCTACTGGGTCTCCCCTGAGTGGGGGGGAGAGAGGCTTCCCTGGTGAGGGAGGGGGTCTCTTCCCTGGGTCCTGGAGTGGCTCTTGTGTGGTGATGGTCCTGAAGGTGGGGGATAGATAAGAGAAACTGGGTTCTGTGTCCTGCTGAAAGTGACAACTTGGTTTATAACTTTGGTTTATTTCACACCTCAGCTAAAGCCTGTTTGAAGCTGTCTCTGATGTGAGAGGATGCTCGCTCTGTTTAGTAACTTAGTGTGCCAGGGGAGCTGTTGGGATTTCCCTCCTAAAGGGGTTGGGCTAAGGGGTTGGAGGTGAAGTGCTACTGTGGTGTGTGTCCTGTCTGTGCTAAGGATGGTTTACAGCATCAGCAAGCTAAATTAAATAGACTGAGGTGGTAAGGAAGATAACTTGCCATTTCCTCTTGGGGGAAGATAGTCTAATGGGAAATACTGAATGAAAGTGCTTGGGAAAGCTCCTTTTGCAATAGCTCTGAAGCAACTCAATTACTTTTTATGTAAGTAAATGCAGAAAACTCTTGTGGGTAAGGTTTTGCTCAGCATTTAAGAGTGTGCCTCCTGTGAAGTGCACTCAATTGAATTGCTGGATGGACAACTTATAATTTTCAGTTTTTATTTAAACAAACAGTAAAAATGTAGGTCTGCCTCTTTGAGAAGTCCGCTCGTTTCAGCAAGAAGATAGAGGAGATCTCGCTACAATATTGCTCTTCTCATTTCAGCACATGCCCCCAAAGTACCGGTAACTAAGCTTGCTTTTGAAAGGTGGGAAGTGGGCGGTGTGTTCCTTTTTCAGAAGAATTAGTGGCTTGAGAAGGCTTCAAATGCTCTGCAGCGCGTGCAGGAACTGGGATGCCTATGAAATCCGGGCTAAAATGGTGAGACTTAAGTAGCTCGAGGTTTTTGAGGTGAAGCAGATACCTGTTATAAGTCAGAGGCAGACAACAGTAAATCCTTGCTTATTGCCAAAAAAGATGTTCTTCTTTCCGTGCTTGGGCCTGGGTCCCTTGATGCTCATGTTATTACTCCTGGGGAACATGAAAAGGGAGAACAATGACTGCTTCAGCTATTGGCTATCTGGCGCTGCATGCTCTGCAAAGGAAAAAGGGAGACTTAAATCAGTAATGTTTTTAGAAGTTATCTACTGCAAAAGTACAGTCTGTCAGACTTGTTTTACTCACTGAATGAAATTGCCCTCTGCTGCCAGTGTTTGTATTGTTGCAGCTCTATGTTTGGATAGAAATGTTGAATTCAGGGTGGCTTCCTGAGCTCAAAGGTGGGCATGCTGGCCTGAGAGTGGAGCGGCAGCGACTGTCTTGCAAAAAGAACTGCTTTCCTTACTTAAGGTAAGTTCACACAAAACTCTATAGTTTCTTGCTAGGTAACCTGAGCTAGTGCTTCTCGGCAAAGCTCTTTGTGTTTAATCTCAAAGTTAGTTCCTGTGGACCTTCGTCCCAAACTGAGACTGAATTCTGATGCAACAGGCAAAAATACTTTGTTCTGCATTGAGCTCTTTACCAAAAGAAGTGGTACAGTGTTGAGGTTCTGCGTTAAATGTTTGTGTGTAGTATATTGTATTTTTCTGCAAGAGTCTGCAACTAATTGGCTTTACATTCAGTTAGTTAATGATAAATAGCAGCAGAATTATAAGTGCAACATGTAGATAATTCAGGATAGAAAATGCAGTTTGGGTTATATATGATACTGATTTCCTAATGACTTCCACAGTTTCAGTAAGTTATGTTATTTTACTCACAAGTTCAAGGTGATGGTGGTAGGCTCCTGATGCGTTGTTCCTTGTGCTAAACAGAATGGAGGCTTGCTTTTCCACAGGGATGTCTAAAATGTAGATTACTGAGATGAGAAGATAAATCTATGAAGAAGCAACTACTAACTCAATTGAGCGTCTCTTCTTGTTTATAGAATGACAAAGCATCCAAGTTTGAACATGCCTCCTAGCTCTGTGTGGCACCTGCCTAAGCTTCAGCCGCACTGAGTGGCAACCAAATGCTTTTGGTGGTTCCGGTGGCCCTGAGCAAGCCTGTTCCAATACTGCTTTTGGACAAGTTTTTCCTTAGCTCTCATCTGACCCTCCTCTAACTTAATGTCAGGCTCTTCCCTCCCATCCTAGCGGTAGCTGTGGGGGAAAAGAAGCTGTAGCCTTCTTGAAGCGAGTTGGAAAGAGGGAGTTAGCCCTTCCTTGAATGCTTTTGAAGGCCTTTATTGCTTTTGTTTTATGCTGCATTGCCTGGAGCTGCATGTAGCACTTACAGTGAATCTGCAATCTGCAGAGCAGGATGATCCTTTCCTTTGCTCGGCTGCTAGCGTGTGATCAGCCACCTGGACTGCCAGTTACGCTTCTGGCTCAAGTTTAACTTGCTGCCAACTGCAGCCCCTGGATTTTTCTACAGAGCAGTGCTCTGGCCTCCTTGTCTGTATACGTAACTGGGGTTGCCTGGTCCCAGGTACTTGCTTTTGACAAACTTCACGTGACAGGCAATCAAACAGCTTGCCGCTACAGAGCCTTTCTATGCCTGAGCAGGCTGTGACTCTGTTTAATTTAGTGTAATCGGCAAGCATAATAAAAACACATTTGACTCCTGTGTCCTGACTGTTTGTAGAAATACCAAAGAGAACTGTCTGTGAGAAGAAGCTCTGGGATCTGACTGGTGCCTGTCTCCCAGCCTCTCGCTATCTCGCTTATTCCCAAAAATGCTCAGAGCCTGTTTTGTATGGGGCTGAGTTAGCTGTTTGTTTGAAGAGGTACAAAGAGGAAAGGCTGTTTTCTGATGGGGGCTGTGGATTCCATGCCCCACTACCTTACAAGTTTTTCCTCACCTACTCAAAGATGTAATGCATGCTTGGAGCTCAACTGTGGGCAACTACATCTCCCTTCTGTAACACCAGCATTCTCAAAAGTGGGGGGCGGCTCTGACTGCTGATAAACTTCTAGGAGTAGTTAAAACACAAGGTACAGCACTTACTGCATCGGGATCTATTTGACAGTTGAAGATAATGGATGCGTTCCCTCTAATAGAGGGATGAAATAAGATCTACCTTAAATCAGTTATTAATTCATAGCTACCATTAAGATTTTCTCCCTCCCAAAATTGGATATTTTTAACTGCTACAATCGAGTCATTTTACAGTTCAAGTTATTAGCATGTATCCTACCATTAGGATCCAGAATGGCTGAGCAAGACATACAGCTTATAGCTATAAAGCCTAAATCCACCAAAAAACTCTCCAATGGTCCAAAATGTTCAGAACAGAGCTTCCGACACATACAACAGTCTCTTTAATGCCTTTCCTTATAAATGCAAGTATAAACTCTCCTCGCTGTAGCTACAGGCCCACACTACGTGAGTATATTCCTCCATCAGTGAAGAGAAAAAAAGGATTTCCTTTCTTTTTAACTTTTATGACAAATCAGAAACAAAAGCCTCAATCCTTAATTCATGTAAGCTCATCAACAAAAAACGGCATTTCACCGTGAACAGTTCCCAATACTTTGACATTTGTTCCGTCCTGTCTCCATAGAGCACCCATCCCTTGTGTATAATCAATGAAAATTATATAAAGGAATATTATATAATCAAATAATATTAAGATGTTACAATACCGCAATAAGCCAGAGAGTTAGGCACAACAAGACAAAGAGAATAAATAGGATGCTTACCTGTATCGTGGGCTCGCTCAGGAAACTCCAGCGGAGTGGATCTTCTGAAGAGAGAGAGAGAGAGATCCTTTCCCGCTGGCAGTCAGCTCTTAAATGAGTCTAGGAGAGGTGGAGCCAGACTCCACCCCTTCCTGCAGCACAGGTAAATTGCCTTCACCTGTGCTCCCAGGGCTGACTCATTGCTCGCCTCAGGTGGTCAATCAGAGGTTCAAGCCGCGACTCAGCAGCTCCCATACACCTTGTCACGTGGCACGTGAGGAAGCTCTAATCGTGTCTAGCTTCTACGCTTACACGTGGTAACATCCGCAGTCATCTCCCTTCCGCATCAACTCAGGTTACCAAGCTGAGAAAGTAAACTCCTCTCCCCAAACCTACACAGTGAATGTCAAACTAAGAAGATTTCTTACCTGAAAAGTAATAAAAATAAAGCGTATGAGGACAACAGGAGTTCCCATACACTTCCTTACACAATTACATCTTTCACAGCAGGGCATAGGTTCGTAAGTACCCGACACAACAAGAAACAGGAGTAGAAGGAGGAAAAGTAAGGAAAGAGCAAAGTTTAAGATTTCATCTTCGTAACCGCACCCGGACCACCTCAATGAGAAGATGTCACAAAAAGAAGAACGCTCACCCATCTCTGAAGATCCAGGCTCGCGGAAGAACTCCTCAAAGGACGATCTCCTAGAAGAGATCCTGCCTCGGCAGCAGTCAGCCCTTAAATGAGGTTTCAGAGGGGTGGAGGCTGGCTCCGTTCCTTCCCTTTCCACAGGTAAATCGCCTTCACCTGCGCTCCCAAGCCTGACCCGGTCTCTTATTCCAGGTGCTCAATCAGCAGTTCGGGCCCTGACTTGAAAGTTCCCTTACAGACACGCAAGTCTTAGCGCTTACAGTACAAGCCGTTCAGACTACAGAAACGCACCGGCCTCAAGAGGTCAGACAGAACTGCTTTCCAGAGGGAAGCAGAATCGCTTATCTTTCTAAGTGTGTTTCCCCAGAGATGAGATCCCACAAACTTCGCTAGCCTAGCAAGAGTGCACGATAACGAGACAGATGACCGAGGAAGAAAACTGACCACCCCGGTCGGTACTGCTGGGGAAGACGACTGCGGAGACAAATGGGCCGACAGGCTTTTCCCTAGTTCTGTTTTTAACAGTAGCCTGATAAAGTAAGACCATCAAACATTACAGCACGAGCCTGAACTCACGGTCTGACTCGCTGAACCCTCTTCTCAATTATTTACACTCACATAAAAGGCAAAAATCTGAGGTCTCTCTTAAAAAAGCTGAAGGAAGAATTTGCTAGGTTCCCAGACAGGAGAATCGTCTACCTCTTAGAATAAATTTAGTCGCCACATCCTCAGAAACTAACTCGTTTCCAACCAATCTGATTACCAGATGTAAATTTGCAACGGCAGTACTCCAACTCAGAGTATTTTACTATTTTTCTCAAAAAAACAAAAACAAACCCAAAAACTAGGAAAATACACTTTTACGCAGCCCCAGTTGTTAACACCGCAGTACATTCTGTGCTCAGAGAACTCTTATTTAGTTTACCACTCACAAGATTCATGCCGTCAAGAAGGCCCACCTGCAGAAACGGATAAGAATCTCACATGAAATACACATACATAAATATTTTATTCTCCTGTAATGCTAAGTCATAAAAGACCGTAAAAGGAACTCCTCAAGAATGCTTTCCTCAAGCCCCCAGCAGTAGAAACCGAGCTCAGAAGGCAGGAAACCAACACGCAACAGAGCAATGACCCGCCAGGTAATAAATGGGAGAAAAGAAGGAGAAAGCGAGGGCAGGGGAAACAGGGACGCGTCACCCGGGAAGAACGCAGAGATGCTTTTCAGGCACGCGGGGACAATAAAACCAACACACAGATGAAATGGAACTCGGTAGGAGATATAAAAACTAACAAGAAAGGATTTTTACTGGTACACTGCTCAGAAGAGAAAGGCCAAGGTAAATGTACTCTGATAAGCAAGAAAGGAGAAAAGGAAACAACGGACATAGGGAAGGTTGAGGCGCTCAGGGAGTTTTTTGCCTCAATTCTTGCTGAGGATCTGGCTTTCCATATCTCTCACATCCCTACACTTCTGGGTGGGGGCTGTGGGAGCAAAATCCCTCCCGATGTAAGAGAAAAACGAGTCTGAGACTACCCAATGAGAATGAACGTGCTCGAGTCCGTGGGGCCTGATAACACGCATCCCAGAGTCCCAAAGAGACCACCCCATGCGACGGCCACACTGTTCTCCGTCGCATTTGATAAGTCACGTTTGTCAGACAACTCCTCAGTGACTAGAAGAACATCACACGCCCATTTTTATAAGCCCCAGCCGGACTCCTGCGCCCAGGCCCAAGGCCCTCAGCGTGAGAAATAATGCAGACCTGCTGGAGCGGGTCCAGAGGAAGGCCGCAAAGACAAGCAAAGGGCTGCAGCACCTCTTCTATCAAGAAAAGTTGAGGAAATTGGGTTTGTTTATCTCAGAGAAGAAAAGGCCTCATTGTGGGCTTCTAGCGCTTTAAGGGAGACTATAAACAGGAGGAAGGCCAGCCTTCTTCATGGTCTACAGTAATGCTACAACAGTAGAAAGTATAGCAACAATAGAAGGGTGGCAAAGTCCTAGGCTGCAGCAAAGAACAGCAAAGAAGGACAAGCCAAAACACAGGAGCTGCCACGCAAGCAAGCAAGCAAGCAAGCAAGCAAGCAAGCAAGCAAGCAAGCAAGCAAGCAAGCAATGCTTACCTCCAGGAAGCTTCCAGTAGGCCAGGATCTCCAGCAAGGTGCTCTCACTTCCACTGCCAACCCTTAAATGAGGAGTGGGAAGGGGTGGATCCTAGTTGCATCCCTTCCTGTCACTTAGCTGCATTACATGCACCTGAGCTCCCTGGGCTGGCCCCGCCTTTCCGCCAGGTGCTCAATCACCAGTTCCAGCCCTGACTTAGCATTTCCGCTACAGCCTGATAGTGACAGGACAAAGTGGAATAACTTTAAACTACAAGAGGGGAGATTTAGGTTAGATATCAGGAGGCAGGAATTTTTTACTCAGGGTGTTGAGGCACTCATGGGCACGGGATGTCCAGAGAACGCACGACAGCCCCGTCTCCGGAGGCGCTCGAGGCTGGGTTGACTGGGGCTCTGGGCAGCCCGATGGAGTGGGTGGCAGCCCTGCCCGTGACAGAGGTTTTCGAACTAGATTATCTTTAAGCACCCTATAATAGAAATGGATCAATCGAGGCTGAGCTTTTTTTTTTTTTTTTCTTTTTTCCTCACAACGTACGATTGCATACAGATACAGCATTGTAAGCCGTTCCTAAGTTAAGAGCAGAGCGCCGCTTTGGTTTTCGATCGGGTTTGCTTTTCATAAATTTTTTTTCAGCTTCGGAAAAGTATTCCTCGTACGAGCACTGCGTCTGTATGTCCGGCAATTTTCAAGTCCCCAGCACATTGCATTTACTAACTTTTTCTAACTACTGTTCTAACAAACAAGTAATAAAATACAGACCACAAACTCGCCTCGAAGCACAACGCCACACTCGGTAGGACTATAAAAGTATTCGAACAAACAAAAATGCACAAAACAAATTTACAAAAGTAAATCACCTTCTCCATTGTCAAGTGAAGCCTACACAGGGTACTTAGTATCGCTTAGGTCGCGTCACCGATTGTCAGCACAAGGTTGTCAGTTATCGTGGAAGTCATATTCGCTGGCTTTGTTTTGAAATAATTTCTAGGTTAATTGCAAGCGAATACATACTCACAGGTACTGAACTCTTACCGTCCTCTCAATGTATTCCCTTAAGAAAATTGATTCTCTCGCCGATGGGAAATAACGGTTTCTTATTTCCAGGCTGTAATTTCTGTACAACTTCAGTCGAACTCCAAATATTATCCTCAACTAGGTTAGAAGAATTAAGGGCTAGCCAATTTAACTGCTACCTATTTCTTACTCTAGTAGGGACGGACGACGAGAAGGGCGGTTCCGTTTTCTCAGGCGGAACCTAAAAGCGAACGGGCTTCAACCACGACTGGAGCGAAGCTCAAAGCTACGATCGATCGCTCTATTTCTTTCCAGTGAAGCGGCTGAGCGTCTGCGCTGATGCCGTGGTGAGTTAACCGTGGCTAACAGATGCGCTCTCGCCAGGCCTGGCTCGATGCCCCTCTTCATTCGGAACTGAAGCTAGAAATCTCTGGGCAACAGAAGAACGAGGAGATCGCTTACCAGTTCTGTCGTGAGGAAAACAGACTTGGCTTGGGATAACTAACTGACTGTCAATTAAAGGAAATAATTACTGATTTGTGTACTAGGGAATAATAATAATAATAATAATAAAATGCTCTGGGAAAACACTTTTCTTCTCCTTCTTTCCCGGGATTCACTTCTCACTAAGGACCTCGCTATTATCGCTGCGGGTTATGCTCAGATCCTTCTGTGATGGAGTAGACAGTGAAGGATTACGTTGTGTTTTCTCTCCGCCCTTCCTTCCCTCTCAGTCTTTTCCTCTGTTGCAGTGCAGGCACCCGTAGGCTGCCGTCCCTACGAGGCGTATCTGCTTCAGCGGGGGTTCATCCACGTGGGCAGCGGTCCCGTTGGTGAAGTAACTCCTCTTCCGTCAGTTATGCGTGCGTGGGTCGCCTGCTCCGCCGCGGAACGCCTCCTTCTCTGACTGTCGCGTTCCCCCCGCTCCTTTTCACTCGCTTTGTGTCCCTGTCAAGTTCTTTCTATCCTTTCTTACGTTGCTTTTCATCAGCAGCTCCGCTAACAAAATCATCTAGGTCCCAGGATAGGTCTGACGCAGAGCGGTCTGAAACCAATTGCAATCATCACAGGCATCCCCTAATATTTCACAGAGATCGCTCCCGCTGCTCTCCTTCCTTCCAAAATCTCGCCACGGGAACCCAATACAGATATCATTATTTATTACTGGGGGGGGGGGGGGGGGGAACAACAAAAAAAACATTCTTAGCAGGATTTTCTAACAAAAATGAAATAGTGCGAATTTAACGCGATACTAGAAAGAGTACGGTTTATTATGAGTTGAGAAAATGGATAACATTGATAGTTGAGGCAAAAAAATGGATAAATGGATAAGGGTAGATCGTAGGTTTAGATCCCAAAAACCTTGAAAAATGGTCACTAGCTGTGAGAATACTTTCCCTGGGTCACAGATTGAAAATCGGTGCTATTCCTAATTCACGAATGATGAATTTGCGGTTTATTTTTTCCGCTCACAATCCGCAACATTCAGACTCCGATTGCGATTGGAGTCTGCCGGTAGCCAGAGGAAATCCCGATATTAAGATACAACGTGAATTCTGGTTCTATTAAATTTTTACTTTTCCAGACTTACAGAATCGTGGAATAACAGCATCCTTGAATCATAAGGTTGTAACGAACCTACAAGATCATCTACAAGATCTACCACAAGCTACTACGCCGTATCTCGCAGCGCCTCATCCAGACGCCTGTTGAACGCTGCCAGGGATGGCGACTCCACCACCGCCCTGGGCAGGCCGTTCCGGTGCCTGACCGCTCTCCGAGAGGTAAAGTTTCTCCTTATGTCTAATCTAAATCTCCTCTGGCACTGTGGCCGTTTCCTCAGGTCTCCTCTCCTTCACCACCTCCCTTCCAGGAAGTTGCGGAGTGCGATGAGGTCTCCCCTGAGCCTCTTCTCCGGACAGAACAATCCCAGCTCCCTCAGCCGCTCCTCGTAAGACTTGCGCTCCAGACCCCTCATCAGTTTCGTTGCCCTTCTCTGGACACGTTCCAGGGCCTCGATGTCTTTTCTGTAGTGAGGGGCCCAAAACTGAACGCAATACTCGAGGTGCCTGCGTCTCCACAGATTCTTCCGGATCTTATGTGATACGATGCAAAACTTCAGGAAAGAATCGGGCCTCTTGAAACACAGGGAACGTAACAGGGGCACTGGAACATAACACGTATCATATAGTAACTGAAAGGGACCACGAGCCACGGCAGAATCTTCTTTCGGTTTGCGAACTTTGTCAGAAGAAGGGCCTCTTTCCCACCTTCTGACTTCCTTATCCAAGGTAAGCAACTTCCCAACAAGAAAGTTAGAAAATATCGGAAAAAACTGTCTCGGCAATGTCGGGAAAGATTATTAGCATGACGATATACAGAAATACTTTTATGTTAGTAAAAAGATTAAGTTAAACGGTTAGCGGAGTTTAAGTTAAACTCTGTTAGCAGACTTTAAAACCCCATATAAATTGCTATAGACGTGCGGTTTTAATCCACCGGGCTAACGTGACAGAAAACTGATTAATCGACAAGGTTAAGAAAGTGAAAATACGCAGCATTTAAGAATACGCGGACTTGGTGTCCATCTTTTTTTTTACGGTAACATTGAAGGATGCCAACGCTGCAAAACTAAAATGCAAGACATATTTCAGTAAGATTACACTGTGTAGCATTTGTAACTCGCTGTAGTAGAATACTGCATTTTCCCGTCACTGAAAAGATAGTGAAATGTAACAGTGCAATTATTACAATATCTATAGGCACATTTTCCAATATCAGTGGTATGCCATAAACATAACTCATTCCGCTACCGTGTGATTATGTTGAAATAATATAACTCGGTCGTAAATGAAGAGAAATGATATTGAATCGCTTTACCAGGTTGCTATATTGAAATACTAACCGGGAAGATCAGAATTAAACTAGGGACACTTAGTAAATACTGCAGCAATAGGTTTATTCTTTGAAAAGTGTCGATGCTCACTTTCTAGATGAGACTACGTAGGAATATAGAAGTACAACTTGCCAGTGACCACGCTCAACCAGGACTTCCTTGCCCTTGTCCAAGGACAACGTCATCCCTCTCAGATGATAAGACAATCTCTCTTCGATATCACAAAACAGGAAATATCTGAAAGATGCTTAAAACTGTCATATCATTGGATCAAATCGGCTAAAAGATTCTTTTACCAACTCCGTGCGATACTCAAATAGTTCGACAGCGATAGAAAAGGTATGAGTATGATCGACGTTATGCAGCCCATACAGAATCGTAAAAGTATCGGAGTTCGAAGGAACCATTAAAGGCCATCCAGTCGCGCTCCCTTGCAACAATCAGGGACACCTACAGCTCGATCGGCTCGCTCAGAGTCCCGCCTGCAGACAGAAAATAGCCTTGGGCACGACACGAGGCGAACGCAGCAGATCAGTGGCAAAGGCTGCAACCGTGTCACACGCGGATAGCATTCGGGTTTGCTGTGAAAGTAATTCAGCCGCGTGACTCTTGCCCACCTCTAGGCCAAGTCTGGCAAGGGCAGCACGTGTCTGGGGAAAAGACTGGGCAAGAAAAGCAGCGCAAAGCTCGATGTGGGTACACGCGCACACTGCGTGAGGGGAGCGCGCACGCTGCCCTCCCGCCTCTCATATGCTTCAAGAAATCAGTGTTTCCCGTCTGCTTTTCCTTTCTACCGCGGGAGCAGAGGGGCAGGAAAAGGGGGCAGCCACCCTTCCAATGCTGATTCAGTCTGATCCTCATCACAGACAAGTATCGAAGTGGTGCCCGAGAGACATAGAGACGCCCCGATGACAGTCTGGAAGGGGTCCAGCCTTGAAAGGACAGGGCAGATGGAATGTGTCGGCCCTGTGCTCAACCAAAAGGACGTTGGGAAAAAGGGGGAGTGGAAGGGCTGAGATTTATTGCTTAAAGGGATTCAGAGGAAGGATTTGGAGAGTGAAGAGAATTCCGTAAGCGCAGACCTAAGTCGTATCGTGCCTAGGAGGCAGCGATTTCACCGGTGTGGGAATGACCCCTCCCGTTCGGGAGCCGACTGTGCAGAGGCTGTTGAAGAGATTAACCCTGGGGCAGCTAACGGCCCTCTGCCACCCGGTAAAGGTCCTCTCTCTTGCAATCCCAGTGTTTGAAATGAGTCCTCCTGTCCCCGCAGAAGGATCTCACTGCATTTTTCACAGCCGTATCAACTTGAATTCACACGCAAACCTGAAGGTGGCTGACATCTAGCAAAATCCGAGACTCTGCGTCTCCATCCACGCGTGCTGCGGTTGGCAGAGCATTTGGCAAAATAGATCCTTCCAAAAACCCTCATACTTTTAAAAGTTCATGGGAGTCCTTAGGGACTACGCTGCTATGTCAGAGTAGACTGTTTCAGAGTTGGGGGAGTTAGACCTGACAAACTCCAGAGGATGGCACAAAACTGCACTAAAACTCAAATGCTGAATAAAATTAATTCCCAATGAGAAGCACAAATTCCAAACAGGCATCCATTTAGGAAACCATAAGCCACTACAGTCAGAGAAAAAGATATAGTAAAAAGGAGTAATGCGGAAAGTAATTACAACAAAGGGCCCGGAAAGGAACAAGAGTGGTAGACTTCAGTGTACCCCTTATTTTGGAAATGTTGCCGTACAGACCATCACCGCTGAGAAGCTTCATCTCATTACCATTCTTCCCCAAACCAAGATGTCAGCTTGGATTTCATCTTCTGTTGGAGTGAATGTGGCAAAGCAGCACATGGTAGAAATTAGAAAGGAGCCACGAAAGAGAACGAGGCATCCCAGATGCAGCTTTTTTTCGAAGAGCAATTTCATATATAAATATCTCAGTTTACTACCAAAGCATACGGGAGGTTGCATTTTTTTTTTTTTTAATAAAATGTATAACTGTGGCAGAAGCTTTGAAATAAAATAGTTTTGTTAGTCAAAAAGATCTTTCTTTTTTCCCCACCAAAAATGATGTTACAAAACCCTGACCCTAGCAGTCGACATATATTTGGATGAAAAAATGAATAGGGCTCCGAGGTTTGAGATTCTCGACATATGTTTAAGATTACACACTAGAACTTAGATGCTTCTTGAACTTTTTTCATTGAAGTCGTTCAGTGATCACTTTGCTTTCTCATTTATAGAAACAGCAGAGTAATTTTACTCAAATATTAACAGAGAACTGCCAGCAGCATCAAGCAGAACTTGAAAAGGTTTAAAAATCACCAACAAACTAGCAGAGTAAAGAGATACATCAGACCGAGCAGTAAAATTTCAAGTAAGATAGTGAAACTCGCTGTTCTTCTGTTCTAAACTGGAAGCACTAGAAAATGTACCTATCCCGCTGCAACGATGTCACGTTGGTTAGAAATACCTCTCTTCTAGTTAGCTTTTTTTTTTGCAGCACAGGGATTAGGCACATTACGCCACAGCAGCGCAGCCTAATATTTGAAAGCACCCTTCAGTCTCAGCCAGTCTGCAAAACCACATGAACTTGTGGCTTGTTGACGGTGCTGCAGGGGCTTATGCAGTGCGTGCCTCTGCCCTACCTGGCAGGGAGAAATGAAGCACTGCCAGCCCGCGTATTCTGTCTTTCTCTTGCAAAAATATCACAAATCAAATTATTTTCCTTTGCTGTGCAAATCCTTTCACCTCAGTTGAGTGAGCTAATATTTACTAATGTACAGTTCTTGGGACCGGTGCTCTTTAGCACCTTTTTCAATGACGTCGACGACGGAATCAGGTGCACCCTCAGCAAGTGTTGATGGCACCAGGTGAGTGGTGTGGTTGACGCGGTGGAAGAAAGGGATGCCATTCAGAGGCATCTCGACAGACTTGAAAGGTGGGCCCGGGTGAACCTGATGCGGTTCAACACAGCAAAGTGCAAGGCTTTGCACTTGGGCCGGAGGAATCCCAGGCATTTGTACAGACTGGAAGGAGCGGTCCTTGAGAGCAGCCTTGCAGAGAAGGACCTGGGGGTCCCGATGGATGAAAACTTAACATGAGCCAGCAGTGTGCCCTTGCGACTCAGAAAGCAAATGGTATTCTGAGCTCCATCAGAAGAGGGGTGGCCAGCAGGGACAGGGATACGATTATCCCCCTCTGCTCTGCTCTTGTGAGGCCCCATCCGGAGTACTGTGTCCAGGTCTGGAGCCCCCAGTGTAGGAAAGACAGGGAGCTCTTAGAGAGGGTCCGGAGGAGAGCCACAAAGATTATCGGGGGGTTGGAGCACCTCCCCTACGAAGACAGGCCGAGGGAGCTGGGCTCGTTCAGCTGGAGAAAAGAAAGCTGCGGGGTGACCTCATTGCAGCCTTTCAGTACCTATAGGGAGCCTACAAACAGGAAGGGAATCGATTCTTTGAAAGGGTAGGTAACGGCAGGACGAGGGGAAGTGGTTTTAAGTTGAAGGAGGGAAGATTTAGGTTGTATGTCAGGGGGAAGTTTTTTACTGTGAGTGGTGAGGTGCTGGAACAGGCTGCCCGGCGAGGTTGTGGATGCCCCGTCCCTGGAGGCGTTCAAGGCCAGGTTGCATGGGGCCCTGGGCAGCCTGGTCTAGCATTAAATGGGAAAGTTGGTGGCCCTGCCTGTGGCGGGAGGCGTTGGAGATTCCTGATCCTTGAGGTCCCTTCCAACCAGGGCCATTTTGCGATTCTGTGATCTTCCACGTGCCCCTGTCTTTGCTGACTGCAAACTGGGTTTTGGCTTTCCAGCACTTTCAGAAAGATGGTAAGCTTATTTCAGTTGTAGAAAATGCAAATGTTCCGTTTGCCTCTTCCGCTTTGGATCTTAGAGACATGTAAATATTTCTGAGAATTTGGGTACAGGGCCAATTTTTCACCGCTTACTTTACGTTAGGAGTGCAAGTGGAACAGCCAAAATAATGAAAATCAATGATATTACCTTGTAAACTACAGTACTTAGAAGAAGAAAATGATAAAGTAAAATATAATAAAATAAGCAGTAGAAAAAAACATACACCGTGGAAAAATATTTTGGCCACTGTCCTCTAAATGGTAAAACACCAATTTCAGAGTGAAAATTTTCTTTGCTTATCGCTTGACGTAGTTGAGAGATGCAGTCCAGCCATTCTGAGGCTGACGCGGAGACTGAAGAGGGTGGATACACACTCGCCCTGAGAAATGTTGTCAAGAGTTAGCCACACGACACGGGGTTCTTGTGCCAGGAAGATTTCTTTATTACTGCGATGATCCTATCATGATGCGTGTCTCTGTATCTGTATTCGTGCTTATTCTTCTAAGCAAGCCTTTTTAAATTCTAACACAGGTATTCGGTACATTTCCACTAACAATCCATTGGCTAGAAAGCAAGCAAATTCCACAACAAGTCTTCATAAACAGCGGAGAGCTTATCTTATGCCTAGGTACACAACACCCCTGTTTATTCAGACCTTCTGTCTCCTTTGCAGAGCCTCGTTATCAGCGAGTCGACATCCGACGAGATCGAGCTGACCTCTCCGTCTCCTACAAAATATCACTTATGGATTCTGGGGACAGGGCTCAGATCGTTCCAAGAATTGTTCCCGTTCCTTCCATCATCTTCCCTGGCCTGAAAAAAGCTCATAAAGGTCCAGTCCAATTTCTGTTTTCAATGTGCAGTCGCCAGTGTGACTTCAGAAAAGAACTGGTTACTCCGGAATTTTATAGTAAAATGAAACAAACTATCTTAGAAAACAAAAATAACGACTTAAAATCGTACCCCAGTATCATTCTGAGGCGACCGTAGTAGGAATTTTTACTTCGGAATGTGGGAAGATTTCACCCATACCGCTTAGGAATAGCATAAAGACAGGCGAGCATCGCCTCACACGGTTGCCGATACGGTTTCCTAGAGGTATATGCCAGTCTATTGACATTAGTCAATGAACACTGATTTAAGTGTCCCTAGGAAAAATATGGTCAGTCACCAACTGCATCGTGAAGAAGCAGGACAAAGTATTCCCTTACACTGGCAACTTTCTACGTGCCTACAGCCTCCAATCCTCCTGCCTCCAAAATATCAGTTTACTTTTTTTACTTCATTCTTTAGCTATACCTGCCAGCTTTGGATGTTGTCTTATTAACACAGAAGGTAACGAGTACCTACTGTCTTCCCTGAAAACAGGTGCATAGTATCAAAGCTCAGCCCAATACACCGTTCAAGTACGTGCGTATAGGCGTGCGTGTATGTAAAGACAATGCTCCACTCAAGCATTATTAGCCTAATTTACATGAAGAAATTTACTCCATAAAATCCTCCCCAGCTAATAGCATTTAAAAATCTACCAGAAAGCAGCAAAGAAATGGCCAGAGTTCTACCAGAAATGTAATAATAATCACACAGTTGCAAGGCTGCTACAAAACAACACAATTCAGAGTTCTCCAGAATGTTCAGTATTGCAGTGAGAAGCACAAACTGTAGTTCAAATACGTCTTCGCTATAAATGCATTGGGTCATTTACCTTAACAATGTGCACGTGCTCTCATTATTATGTTCAACTTGATTAGTGTGTAGTCTAACATTTAAAAGTGCACTTCAGATGGAAGAAGATACGAATGCATGATTGGTTCCTAATAAATTCAGCAATCCCCTAGTGAACTGCAAGGAATCTAGAAGAAATTGGTAGACACTACATATAGGCACTCAGAACCAGAGAAAAAAAAGTGATAACAGCATGAATAAGAGCAGAAATTCCTGAATTCATTTATACATTGTGCTGTAACACTCCTTGCAATCTGAAATAACAGGAAATAGGAGGGCGTACCGTTCTAGGATAAAGAAATTATCAGAAATTTGCTGGGGAATGGATTACTGTTATTGAAAGCCCACGTGTAAATCACCACTCTGACTGATACAGTTTGAAGCCATGTTACACAGCTATATCTTAGAGCAGGAAAACAATGGAAACCATAGGAGGAGGCTTTCAAGATCGTAATGCTTTCTTTTTCTATGATATCGTAACGGTTAGAAAAAAAAACACACACAAAAAAACCCAACACACGCACACAAAAAAAAAATAGAAAACCTAAATCCACACACACAAAACACACTTCTACAATAATCCGCTCACGCGGGGAAGATGCGCCTCATCAGAAGTTAACAGCAGGATCATCTACTAGTAGCAGGATCTCTCATGAAAGCTGCAAAAATCAAACAGGAACAGCATAAACCTAACGACTATCCATTCTACAACCTCACTCACCAAAGCTGTGCTCTCGCCCAGGAAACAAAGAAATGGACCCAATCAGTCCACATCCGATTTGCAGCAGCAGCAGCGGAATAAATGGCACCCAATTCAGCATCAATACTGACAAGAATAGTGAGAGTAGGGTTAGCAGTGGTGCTCTTCAGAGTAGAGTCAACATCTCTGTTCAGATGTGAGAACGGATAGGTAGAGACATGATTTGTCCCACAGTAGAATGGCCAACAGGACAGAATGTAACACTGAGCTTAAGGAAATAAGGCTTGCAATGAGGCTCTACTTGTAGCTTTGCATTAGTTATGCCACGCCTCAGTTTTTCTCTCTGTAGCTTAAAATTGTTGAGAACTTCAACTGACAGCACTCGATATTGTGTAATGCTATTAAATGTTCGCCACTGTCATTGTTACAAAGAAAGGAAAAACAGCAGAGTATCTGCCACCAGACAGAATACTTGCAGAAAGTACCTGAACGATAAGAAAAAATACAGATTTGGAGAACAAGCTACAGATTTAGCTGAAGAGTAAAGGTAAATAGAAGACATGAACAGTCTGCACGTCCACACGGCCTATCATGGACGTGCAAAGAGAACAGGGTACGTGGCTACCTTTGTGTGGTAGGGGATCATCAGTAGCAAACGCGCTGTCTTCCAAGCAGCCAGGTTTCTGAGGAGATGGTGACTTTTCTTTCACTCAGAAGAAGGCAGAAATAGATATTCTGCAATAGTTTCCTGTGAGAACAACCTCTTTTTGTCTGAAATCTGCTTTTGTTTAGTCTGCTTTGAAGCGGACTATGTTAGGCTGCAGAAAGCATTCACGTGGGGAAAAAAACAAAACAAAACAAAATCCTAAAAAAAGGAAAGAAAGAAAAAAAAAGAAAAAAATAGAGGGGAAAAAAAGAGTCCACTGTGGAAAATGTGGGAAAGCTATTTCAATTCACACCCACTCCTACTTCACAAAAGCTTCCTCTGCCAGGTGAGCCCTTCATTGCTGGCGTGACTGAGGATGTCCACACATACCAAACTGCAGACTTCTGAAGAGGTTAGACTAGGTACAATCAAAGGTGCCACAGCTCAGCTCTCCCAGCCCCCTCGCATGGTTATATTCTGCTTCTCCAGTATTATCAAACTGCTTTCTATACCAAGCTAATGTGGGCAAAACCTGTGACATTCTCCTTCCACGTGCCACATTTGAAGAAACAGGGCTTCACTCCAGAGGAACAATCTTTCATCTGCCTTGTAAGAAATGTTTTCTATGCTGCCTGTGTTTGTGGCTGAATATGTCTATAAACTGACTAAATAACTGCAAACTTACCAACTTAACAGAATAAGTAAATAAATAATAAGCAGCTAAGCAGCTAAATATATATATATAAAACCCAAAATCCTAGACAAAATCTTATCGTAGCCTCCTTTCTGACACTCCTTATAAATGGTATGTCCTTCTCCGTTGGTAAGCGGAATACAAGAGCCCAGCGAATACAGTGCATGTCTAAAGAGGAGGAGGATGAACTTTGCAGCAAATCTGGTGCGTGACTTTGAGGAAATTGCTCAATGACTTGGTCTTCCTTTCTAGAAAACAAGACTGATGATTGATAATGATACAGTAGGATGACAAGCTCAGTCTCAGGGGTCAGTGCTACCACTATTACTACTTCTCAAAACAGTAAAATAGGTCAAGGAGGTCATCCGCTCCTTCAAACAATCTCTCACAAGCAGAGATGCGGGTATCCTGCCTGCCACTCAAGTGGAATTTTAGGTTTTGTCCACCTTCCATTTCATTGGAGCCTTCACATCTCTTTGTGGCTTTACATTTTGCGATAGTTTCTGGGCTGAGGCAAATTGAGCGGATCAGGTAACTACAATCGCCAATAACGACATCCACAACAATACTGGAGCCCTTGGTGTCTTTCAGCTACCATGCCCTGGCTGTGGCAGCAGCTACGCTATGTCGCTTCTTACCAAACCTAGTTCTTGTGACTCGCAGGAACCCACTAGGCATGTGCGAATTATTGGCTTTTCAATCTGCACCGAGGGAGCAAAAAATCATCTACAAAAGAAAAGCTTATCTACTCACATTATAGTCTCACGCGTTTTACTACGTGTTTACTGTCAGAACATGTTGCAGTTAATATCTGAATCTCTGCCAGACTGTTGACAGACAGAATATGATCTATCTGAAGATTTTTTTCCTTGGAAGTGACAACTGCTGCTCTGTAAATACTGCTTGCGATAATAGAAACGCTAATTTGACATAGCTATATGCTTAAAAAAAAGTTTGAAGATTCCCTATGCTTTCCATTCCTTGCAATTCCAATCAGCAAACACGACCATCGATGCCTGAAGTTGCCTCGGTATGTTTTAAGATACACAAATCACAGGAAATATTTAGTTTGTTGCTGCTGTTGCAATGGTGCCTTGTTGTCCAGTGCTTTTAGATCCGCCTATCTTTCCTCTTAAAAATCAAACACAAATGTGAAAACTCCACACGCGTCACGACAAAGGACGCTGAAGACAATCAGGTTAAGGGAGCACTGTGGAAATCTGATAAACTTTTCCAGCTAATTACAAGTCTCTCAACCAGGTAAACAAAAGAATACGAGACAAGCAAATGGGAGACCTCCAGATTCGAGTCACGCTAGAATTTTCCCTAGATTTCACAGTACAATTTCTTCACTCCCCAGGTTTTACACAGCATGTTTAAACTCAGACATCACTAACTTCAAAATGATCCATATACTACAGGGGACTTAACAGGCACGTATAAGGCATCCTAGGGCATTCTCTGCAGTATTTCTTGTTTGCGTCTCCTGAAGCCCAATTCTTCAAATGGCTACATCAAAATCATTACGTCCAACTGCTGTTGAAGTTTTCTCATATTTCCCTGTCATTTTAGAGCGTACTGTGAGATAGCACTCGATTATGTAATGAGCATCCCCAAATAAAAAAAAAAAAAAAAAAAGGCTACTCAAAAAAGCCTCTTTATTGTTTCTGCTAGCGTGCCGATCATACGTCCATCCCATTTAGAAACAATGAAACAATGAAAATTATTTATTGGTTTTGTTTTTTTTAAAGTAGAACTGCGTATAGAAGGGTCATTTTATGCCTTAATTCCTATAAACTTGCATGTAGTAAAGGAGAATAAATGTACAATTGCAGGATGGCAAAACACAGCCACCAGAAATTCTTAGACTCCAGTCAGCCCTATTCAACTCTTTTTTTTTTCCCCTTCACTGAGCTTTGCATAAAGCTAACCCAAACCCACATGGATTTCTATAATATCCAAAAAGAATGACAATGAGTGATGTGATGTAGGTGGAAACTGCCTGAAGAAACCTAAATTGTAACAGGAAAAAAAATTGACATTTTAGATTTTAAATGTTACACAGTTTTTATAAAGATTCAGTCAATTTATTTTATTTATTCTAATGAAGAGCATTACAACTGCTTTACTGCACTGAAGCAAGCATCGATCACACCATTAATCACACCTTGTGAATAGTCACAAATCAAGTTCTAACAGCAAGCACTGAATCAGGAGCAATGAAGCATAAACTCCTTCACAATTTATGATCTCTCCAATTGCATCTTTTCAACCATTAAATTGCAAGATACCATAAATTTTTATCTTCTTCACTTCAGTCACATTATTGATTCTGCCTTGTGAAATATAGAATAGCTGTAAATCTAGGCTATTGAATTAAATTTAAAGTCTTGACTTCAGAAAAGAAACCCAACACACTGCCATGGCTGTTAATTTACACTGAGGAACAAATGATAGAAACATTAAAATTTAAATGGACAACAGGGACTTCAAAGAGCCATAGTTCTGTCAATCCTAGTCCTTGTCAACCTTGAGGGTTTTTCTTTAAGCCAAATTTTAGAACGCAAAACATAATAAAATACAAACTCCAGGTGGATATTAAACAGATAATTATAGCAAACAAGTAAATGATGAAGAGGCTAAATCAAAGAGGTTAATCAAATGTTTAGGCTTAAACTTAGCCCTAAAATAACCGCACTGAAATCAGCACAATGTACTTAACTATAAGGCTGAAGTGCTCTAATACAAATAAAACAGGTATGCTAGTGACAGCACATCCTTAGTCATCAAGTCCCTGGTGAAACGGGAGATGGCCTTAACACGTCTGCAAGATCCTCTCCGGATGCCTCGGCCAGTACAGGCAGATTCTTCCGGTTACCACGCGTACACCAGACTTCAAAAGAAAGATCAAGTGAGTTCGGAACCTCTCTGGATGAGTGGAAACATTAAAAATAGATAGAAATGGAAGCTGCCAAAGAGCTGGGAAAATGTTAAAGTAGAGTGGGAAAGATCACGTGCTGGAAGAAACACAAGGCATGAGCAGATGTCTCTATGAAGGGCGTTACGTCACGCTGCTATGGGCTGTCCCTGTCAGAGATGCCTGGCCAAGGCCGAAGGTCTGCTGCCGGCTGCTGCTCCTCCACAGTGCCGGGCTTCACTGGTGTCTGGGCTGAGCTCACAGTCCTTTCCTGCACCTGAGAGGGGGGAAATCTCAGGAGGGCTGGACTTTACTGTCAGAATCATCTGACAACTTGATACGTGAAATCATGCCAATCGCTGCTTTTTCCTCACTATTAATATGTGCAGTACGCAGCGGTATTTGTCTGAAGGGGTGAGAAGGAGGAAGACCGCTAATCAATGAAAAGGGCCGATCCGTTGTGGAAAAAGAAAAGTTCTTGACTCACATTGCTGGAGAGCAGCGGGTGCCCAGGATACTACAGGTTTCCGGAAGAGGGCATAGATCAGGCCTTCCAGAGACTACGATCAGCTTCAACAAACTGTGAAAAGGAGCCCACAGCTCTCTTCCAGGAAAACAGGAAGGACTCCCCAAATTTTCTCTGGCCTTCATAAGGACTCAGCCTTGCACAAAATCATTCTCAGACAGACGGTTGGGCTGTTCTCCTCCTTTGCCAAATGCAGTCTGACCACATAGGAATAAGCAACAACAGTAAATACTGTTAGTTACTGTTACTAAATAATTTTTACAAGATGCGTAAAGAGGATGTTTCTAATCTGAACTGCAAAGCGCTTTTTATGTCTGTGGCAGGGGGGTTTGGAACCCTAACTTTATGTTAGCATGGCAGGACAGCCCTTCTCCATTTCTGACCTAGTGAAAGAGACCTAGTCCCAAGTACACAGCTCCATGCCCTGACACGTGCTCTCCCTGCACAGAGTGCAAAGCTGGCTTCACTACAAGCTCAAAGAAACATATCTGTTAAAAGGTTTATAAGACACAGGGGCTTAAATCAGATTTCTGGCACAGTACTTACGTGAACTCTTCCCTTAGGAAAAGGCCATAGAAATATCTGCTGACACAAGGAAGAGGCAGAGCAGACAACACTCCACCTTGTCGCACTGCCCAGCGAGGCTCTGTGCAACTCAGCCCCCATCCAAAAGAAGAGAAGCAATGGACTACTCTCCCTCCTGGAAGCCGGGTGCTGACATCTGCGAGCTCTCACCTCGACTTTCTGGTTGGAGACAGACACCAACCACTACCAGCCAGCCCTATTGGGCAAGTGAGTGGAAGGGTGATGGAAGGAAAGTTGAGGGCACGGTGTCAGTGAGACCCGGCAGAGTTGGAAGCACTCTCGCCTTATCAGGTGCACGGGGCACAGAAGGGGGAATTTAATGGCCAGGAGCAGTTCCAGTAGGTTCTGTGCCAGGAAGAAGCTCCCAAGCGACAGCTGCAGGCTCTCTCGCCCACTCCTCGCTGCTGGGCTTGGAGGAGGTGAGAGTGGAGACAAGGGTGGAGCAGGTCAGATGAGACTGATCAAAGGGTTCAACCTCAGGTGACAGGAAAACCAAGGCCTGCTAGCTCAGGCTCTGCTGACGTGTTTGGAAGTTGCCTATGGGTATTCAGTTATCTCTTAAGCCCAGCCCTACCTACATTTAATCGCGTAAATCAAATAAGCTAGAGGGGTGATCAAAAGAGTCTGTAGGATCAGATGCTGGAACTGAAGGGCGGGACCTCTTCTTATTTGAGTGCCTGTTCAGCATTAAACTCCCTTTCATTTCCTCCCTTTTCCAATTTCTCATCTCCCATTTTTTATGTACATTAAAATTTTGCCGTATGTAGATTTTGCAACAGTTGTTATGCTTTTACCTCAGCCTGCCGCTATCTTACCTGCATATGAATTTGAGATTCGAGAACAACACAGCCCTTAAGGAACCAAAAAGTAATAAACACAAAACTATTTCAAAGCTCACTCTGTTTCTTTTGGCACAACCAACTGGCGGTACTGCATTATTTTATCAGTACAATATCATACAATAACAGGTCATACCATTTCAGGCAGAAATGTTATTTTGGCACCGCATTTAGCAGAAGAAACCAGAATTTATGTGAAAAAGGTAAAAAAAAAAATCCTACAAACTGCAGAAAGCAGTGTTGGTGACTTAATGTTACACTTGTATGCACAATAAGATAAATGCACTGGGATGCTGTTTTTCATGGGAGAAATAAGTAAGTTCTCACTGCTTGGGATTGATATTGCCATACCGAGAACTGAGTAATTGGATGCCATGTCACCATCTCCCTAGTGCCAACAACAAACATCTCCATCCAGCTTTTCATCAGAATAGCTTCTGCTTTACAGACCAAGGACAAAAGTGCTGATTGAAGTAATGCCCTTCTTCTAAGCTAAGCCACTTACGAAGTACTCTAGAAATTTAAGTGAGATTGTTTGCAGTGACATTAACAACTAAACTACGCCAAAAAATACGCTGTTCTGTAGATTCTGCATCATGCCATTGTCATTCTAGGGACTTCACAAGTTCTACTACTCACTGAGCTGCTTTGCTGATTACTGCTGCTTGAACGTCCATGCTTTGACTTCCAGAGCTCCCTGAATCAAGCAGTACCTATCCGAAACATGCTGCTGTTCCTATTACTGTATTAAACTGGAGAGGAATATCCACTCCCCTTTTAAAATCTGGATCTTTACCAGCCCACGGAATAAATCTGTATTGGGTCACAGAGTAAATGGAAAGTAAACTGTGTGGTTCTTTTTTCCTTGCTCCAACAGTTATTTAATTCCATACAATAATCAATTGGATAGAAAATCCAGCAAAGACTTAGCATAAGAAACATGCTACTTTCAATAAATATTTTTATGGAATGGCACAATAGAGCTGACTAACCTTGGAATGTTCATAGGCTCAGATTCACATCCAAAAGTTTGAATCCTGTTGTACAATTTACCTCAAACCCTTTTGTCTTGTTTTGGTTTATAAAACTGCAGGAGAGACATGTATATTTGAAGCTCTTACGCTGTTGTTGATAGAGGCAGAAATTTCCATGATCACAGTTTCTTTCATTTAATTTCCTGTTGCAAGCAAAAAATAAAAAGCAGAATCAACCAAAATGCAAAACTCCAACTGTGAATAAGCACAATCCTTCAGGAATTGATACTGTTTGTCTGGAAGGCCTTTTCAGTTTTGATTGTGAATTCAAACTGAAACCAGGCCATTGGTTTTTCCCATATTACTATAGACCAACCTAGACCAAAAAGAAAGAAGTGCAATAGGAAGACTCGTCTCCAACTAAACTCTCTGAAACCTTTCACAGCTAAAATTTGGGAGACAAAAAAAAAAAAGGAAAAAGACTAAAATGACTGGCTGAATGAATGAATGAATAAGTGAATACATGAATAAATACATTTTAAAAGCTACGGAAGACCTGCCTACCTTCCTAGCAATAACACACCTGTAGTCGTTCAAAACACCTGCCCAGGAATCTTGAATATCCATGAAATTGTATGGCTAATGGAAATAAAAATTTTTAACAACACAAAACAGTGAGGTAACCTTAGAATAGAACAGAAAAATAACAGTAACATAGAAAGTTTACTAAAGTACTCACAAACATTTCATTAGCAATAATAAAGTAAAATAAAATTAATGAGAAGCATCCAGCACTGTAGCCCCCAAAGGCAGAGCTGGGATTAAGCATCTGAGGACTGTGAGACATGGTATTTGAACTAGTTGTTTTTCCCAGTAAGACTACATGCAAGTTTACTTGCAGTGAGTCAGAAAAAGGCCTCCTGTTGAACCATGTTGCTAAATCCATAGACCAGGTCCAGGTCCACAGACATCCACCTTTTCTGGGTCTGAACATCATATTAGGGTAAGTGTCCACGCTCTCTTCCTCCACACCATGACAAGGACTTAATCCTTACTGGCCTTTACTGTCAGAATCATCTGACAACTTGATACGTGAAATCATGCCAATGGCTGCTTTTTCCTCACTATTAATATGTGCAGTACGCAGCGGTATTTGTCTGAAGGGGTGAGAAGGAGGAAGACCGCTAATCAATGAAAAGGGCCGATCCGTTGTGGAAAAAGAAAAGTTCTTGACTCACATTGCTGGAGAGCAGCGGGTGCCCAGGATACTGCAAGTTTTCCAGAAGAGGGCATAGATCAGGCCTTCCAGAGACTACGATCAGCTTCAACAAACTGTGAAAAGGAGCCCACAGCTCTCTTCCAGGAAAACAGGACTCCCCAAATTTTCTCTGGCCTTCATAAGGACTCAGCCTTGCACAAAATCATTCTCAGACAGACGGTTGGGGCTGTTCTCCTCCTTTGCCAAATGCAGTCCGACAGATAGGAATAAGCAACAACAGTAAATACTGTTAGGTATATAATTATTTTCTAAATAATTTTTACAAGATGCGTAAAGAGGATGTTTCTAATCTGAACTGCAAATTGCTTTTTATATCTGGGGCAGGGGGGTTTGGAAATTGATCCTCTAAGTCCCTTCCAACCCAAGCCATTCTACGATTCTAAGCAACAAATTAATTTACAAAAATCATTGGGGATTCTGAAAGTCTTGGCACAGCACTGCTTTTTTTTTCAAATTTGAGGAGGATCTGTTGCATTCTGCAACCTAATCCTGACGAACAAAAACGTAAGTCCTACGAAACTGATGTCTGTACAGAGATACCGCATGGAGGTAAAGCAACCCTAAAAGCAAAGGAGAAAAAGGCATCAGAATGAAGACACAAACATAAATCCCTGGCCTGGAAGTTATACCAGATGACATAACAACCATTTCTTGCTCAGAAAGGAGTCTATTTTACTAGCTCTGTAGATTTTCCGAGATAGAACGTGACTAATCTGAAAAATCAGGCAAAAACTTTTTTCACTTCCAGTGGAAGTATTTTGACTCCAAATAATTTATGGCGTAAGCATTGATTAGGGAACTGGTGTACAAATTAGGAGTAAGCGTATAAAGGAATACAGGGGACAACAGAAGTGAGAGGGGATCGATGCCTGTCTTTAAAAAGCCTTGTAGTTGAAAAATCATTTCTTCCTATGTGACATTTTAGGGACTCCTGACAGTAGAACCTCTCGGCAGGTTGGTAATGGTGAAATGATGTCGACAGAATTGCAAAGTACAATATTAATTTCTCTGTGAGTACACTGATGGGGTCTGATCTACTCTTGACTTTTCACTTTGTGCATTTTCGTCTGGCTGATTGATATGAGAACACCAACGTAGTTCACCAAAAATTTCACTGATTTCAAAGTCAGACATCAAAAAGGTTCACCATGAAACGTTCAGCTTTGCTACGCAATGCTCACCGTCTTTGTTCTGGATTGCTTTGAATATACATTTTGTCATTCAGTAAATGTTTTCTTTTGTGCTCAAAACAAACAGCCTTTCTTCATTACCACTGAGAGCTGATGGCATTTAAAGGTAGAGTGAGTAATTAAGCAATCTTAGACTGAATGTATAATGAAAGGAACATTTTACTTCTCAGCAAAGGTATTTCAGAATGCTAAGAAAATTTTGTGAATTCTGCAATGGCTGAGCAGTGATTAATATCTCAAAACACTTATTGGCCAATGGGTGCAAATAATGGAATTCTAAATGGTGTTAGAGCTGCAGCTTATACTCTGATCAGAATAAATGGGAAAGCATGACAAAAGCATATGGAAAATCCCTATAAGGATAGAATGTACAGCAAAATTGGAAAACGAGAGGGGGAGTTTCAACTGGCCACTCAACAAAAGGAGGAAGAGACAGTCTCTTTTATTCTGTAGCATTTGGAATGTGAGACAGAGTGATGAATGCTTGTACTTTAGAAAGAAAGCAAATTAATAAATATAGTCTACTTAAGATACAGAAACATGTTTTCCACTAGTATTTTCTGCACAGGTAACAAGAATTCTCTGATTATGAGACAACACTTAATTATTTTTCCCATTTCTCTACATTTGGTTGCTTTAACAGCTTGTTAACCCTTTAACAGCTAAGTGGAAATGAAGAACCTGTAGTCCAGGGTGGAATTGCCAATTAAAAAAAAGAAAAAAGAATTTTGTTATAGAACATGTGAAAAGGGTAAGAAACCACACCTGTCACTGAAGCCCTCAAATAAGAACTGTGTCAGTAAACTAACCTCCTCACCTCCCCCCTCCTCCCCCACACACACTACCAAGCCCCATGCTCTGCTCAGATTTAGCCAAGTGGCAGTGACCTTTCCCATATGCCAGAATTAGATTAGTGGTAACTGCAGAATAATATTCTCTGTCATCCTCTACCATTACTGTTGTGGATTTTAAACTGATTCAGAAATTCTACTGCAGAATATTCTAATATAAACTAAAATAAATAAACTAGAAATCAGACGTTAGCATACTCAAATAAGTTTCTGAAGCTATGTTTCTCTGAAACAAGCTGCATTCATGTTGCGGTCTCCCAAGAAGGGAAATCACAGAATGGGAATGAATCTCGCGTTTACCATACCGTGGCTTTTATGATTTCATACATGAAGTGTGCCTGACTGCTGAAGACTGTTTTCTTATTCAAGAGCATGACAGGCACATACCATGTCTTCAGTGGCACTGTACATTTAGTTTCTTGGGAGCAAACTTGCATCACTGTATAATTAGACGGTTATATTTAAGTGCACCTGCTGTGTCAATGACTCTTCTCCGTGCCTTGACATGTCAAACCTGAAATTAGCCTCTGCCTTCTAGAAATATCTGTAGTAAAGGACGAGGAGATGCTTTTCTCTAGGGTCAAATCCTGCAGGCATTGCACCTGAAGCAGTGATTTTGCATTTATACGCGCTGACCTGAAAATACATTGATGCGATGCTTTACTTCCTTCAGCAGAGTATAGGTAGCGCTCCTTTCTATACTAGCCCAACTTCAGAAGGACAAAATAGTGCCATGCTCTTACTGGCAAAGCAAATGATTGCAAAGGGTCCACAGGCAGGCATGCTCTCTCCTATATAACAAACACTTTTGAACAGCAAGGAAAATTTGGAAATTCTGCTCTTGCTGTTGCATGTACAATATGTACAAATGCAACAAATGTACACATCAAGGAGGACGATAAGGTTTGCTCATTGTGAGAACCAATCCAGCCTTGCATAAACCCCCAAAAAAGCAGAACGTAAAAAATAACCGCTAAAAGCATCTTTCAAATACCGATGAAAGAACAGAAGTAATGACAAACAGTGGGAGTTTATACCTATGCCATAACTCCTCTGTTGAATCAAATGACAGAACTTCACCTAGCATATTTACTTCCGTTTTACTGTATTAAACTACAGATGGCATTCCTGAATTACAGTATAAAGCTACAAGTGCTGCGCGCCCCAATTCCCATTGACCTCCCAGTGGAAGCTAAGGATGCCTAGAACTTTGCAGGGTGTGAGTGCAGCATGTTCCTTTGCCTGCTTCTGTTCCCAGTACTCCTGCGGCAGAATCTCCTAATGTATATTCCAGATGGCTTCTGTTTGAAGCGCCATGCCCCCCAACCCCGGCTGCTAATAAACTCCCTACAGATTACAATCTGGTGGTCGGGAATTTCTGCTTTGGTCTACAGCGAGGAACTCTCTAGCTATTCTTAGTCTTTGTGTTGGTAGTTGCAGCGTTATTACGCAGACCCACTGAATTAACTATTTCTGTGAGACATCAGTGAACTGCACTGTACCGAACAGTATCCTTAAAGATCAGAAAAGCCATTGCTTTGACTCTATGTATTTATTGCCAGTGAGATGAGTGAAATTCACAGGTGGCAACTAGTTCACCAGCAACAAAACAAACACACCAGAAAGGTGCAATACAATTTTTATCTCCTATCCGCTGCAAGAACTAGTCTCGCATTCAAGTACAAACGAAACCACCTGACTGCATTGGCTCCCTTTCAACACGCCAGTCTCCCTGACTTTGCCAAAGAAATGTTCCGAGTCTCACACTGTGAATGACAGAATATATGACTCCAGTGGCCCATAAAAGGAAGCAGAGAAAATGTAAAGCTGGCAAACAATGTCATCTACTGGCAACAACTGTATGACTTGATAAATCTTTTCTGTTGTTTCTGCTCCAAAGGTACGGCTTAGAGACTAGAAATATTTGTAACTGCATCCATGCGCTACAACTAAAATATGCTCTCCTATTTCGTATTCGTAACGAAAAATTGGAGGGCTAATTTCACACCTGACATACAGGTAGGACTTGACAGAAGTCAGTGGAGCTGCATCATTTGCTGCGAGAATAAATGTGACCTGAAGTTCTTGTTTCATTTTAAGTTGTCAAGAGACGCCCAGCGCTAAAATTAGCTTACAGTAGAAATCACATGGTGGCAAGAATAAATCTCTTCCTGCTAGTTCTGTGAAGACGCCTCTGGCTGTGAACCATTGCCATCTGTGGGCAATAATCCTGTCTATCTAATAAATATCAGTCAAAGTCATAAATTATGTGAGGCTACAGCGTATATTAGAATAAAGGAATAATGACAGATGGCAGGAAGCCCATGAAGTCACTGCAGGGGTGAATGTAAGAGTGCAAAATGGAGCTGCGGGGAAAGGTAGGTACACACAGCCTTCAGAATACTTTGCTAAGAGCAAACAAACGAATAAACTGAAACATATAGGTAAATAACCATTTTACACGTGCTACCACCTCACAGAAAACGAAATGTATGCATACCTGTTTTTCTGGTTATAACCACTACGCCTTCGCACAGGGATTTGGGAGCCACGTAGTCTAAAAGTTTTGGAGAGAAATTGTTTTCAGGGACTATGTAATGCCCCTTGTACTTTTTTCTGTCTGGAAAGTGAAAGAAAGCCCAAAATGAAGCAAGCAGGAGAAGAACTTGGATGGAAAATGTCAGCTACAAACAGCAGTAAAATTTGCCTGTCTTCTGAGGTGCTCCTCTGTGGTTCCTCTCAGGCACCGCAGCTATCGAACTGGAATACATGATACCGGATTCTGAAACAATTAGAAAGTCAGATTACAGCTCATTAATCTAGCAAACATCTTTAGATTCTGGAACCTGATCGTCCTACCTTAAATCTGTCTATACTTTTAAAAATGAAAAATACTTTTCAGTTTAAATTTAAACTGTCTTCTCCTAGCAAGCTACCTTGATGCTGTCATTCATCTGGTAATTTATTTAGGCTCCAGCCTAAATCAAATAAATTCACATAGACAATTTCACCTCTGAATGCTTTAGATAAAGATGTTGCTTAAAAATAATTTCAAGCCCCGGGAGTCACAATGACGCACCTTTGTAACTTGGTACTTGATAGACCCTTAACAGAAGAAGTGAAATCTCACTGCCACTGCTTCCTGCTTGTTTTTAAGTAGCTGCACCGTTTGTGTGAGCAAGGTTCATGAAGTACTCCAGTACAACTAGCTAATAGTTTTGTTTTTTTTTTCCTGCAAATCACAGTGGTGGTTTGCCAGCTGAACCTGCCCTGCATATCTTGCACAATACGCACTGAAAGAAGAGAACATCCTGATGATTTCTCAGGTCTACTGCTTATCACAGATTTTCATCATCTCGACATACATAATTTTCTGTGCCTCTAGAAATTTTCTTTTCTGCATCTAGATCAAAGCGTTCCCATGCCCTACTTAAGAGCACCCACTTTAAGTGGGACTTAAAACTCTTCTTCTGAACGTGAAATGGTATTTATTCAGTGTTAACTTTCAATCACATGGGTTAAAGAACATTGACAAATATGTCAAAGGGAATTCAACCTTAATGGAGCCTCTACTTTTTTCTATGACTACCATAGTTACTACTGGCAAGTTTTGTACATCACTGACATCTCACACTTCTCGCGGTAGAGCACAGCCCCACTTATATTACTCATTATGCTAATCTGAAGTCATTGGAGGCTTGCTTCATAGGCACTGAAATGCAAATCCCCAGCATACTTCAGTGTTTGTGTGTTTATTACATGGATTCATCAAGCTCCAAGTCAATTTTTATAAATCTGACGTTATCACTTATGTGTAATCACATTAAGAATGAGATAAACTCTGCAAGACTAAGGTCTCATCTGCGCTAAGGACCCAAATTACATGTGAAAATCTAATGCCTGCTTTCCAGTAGCATTTATGGTAACCGAAATCTTTCAAAATCCTTTCAGAAAACTGAAATATCAACAGTTATCAAGACTGAAGAATGCACTATTATTATTGTCTAAAAAGGAAATAATACATGGGAGTTTTGTCAGCCTTCTTACAGTAAACAAAATGTGCTGGAACATTCAAGTCAATTTTAGTGGTTGGAAGAGTAATCACTGTCCAGAAAATTAGGACAATGCTCCTGACTGAACCACAAATTAACTGCATTCCAGAGATGAGCAATTACACTTCAAACCCTACTTAGCAAAATCTGAGACATTCGTTACGGGACAGGTAATGGTTTTAGGCACCACATCATGTGGTATGTTTAAGTCATCTGGAGACTAAAGGGAAAATTCATAGCCATCTGCCCCCTATTCACACCAGCCAGCAGGTGGAAGCCAGTCCAAAGTACACACAGATAGATATTAAAAGACATGGTCATGGCTGCTGCTGTGTCCTCATACTTCTGAGGGAGAAAAGGAGGCAAAAATTTTCCAAGCAAAGCTTTGGAAACCTCCCAGAGTTGAGACTTTTACACTGAACAATGCATTAAGAATATCTGGGAGGGAAAATTCTGTGCTGGCAGATGGGAGGACTGGATGATCTACAATGGTCTTTTCCATTTTTAAATTCTATCATCAGATTTGTCCTCAAGCACAAACCCTCTAGGAGTTTCTTGGGGGCGGTGTATCCCTCCACAACCCCTACTGTGGGCGCTGGCTTAAAAGCCACAATAGAGTCCTTAGAATCTAACAACAAGAGCTATTCTAGGCGCTGGTTAGGAAAATGGGATTTAAAGGAAGTTTCCACTATTGTGCAAAATTAGGGCAAAAAATCTCCTTTCAGATAAGCAACAAAGTATATCAATTCCAACAGTTTGCTCTCCTGCTGTTGTATCCATCATAAAGAAAGACGGTCTTTCTATGGTGAATAAAGGTGATAGTCTAATCAATTAAGATTTCATAGAAAAAACGGAACAATTCAGCTGTCTGCCCCACCCTCTTCCCAGGTTGAAACAAGACCTTTCCACTTTACTCTGCATGTTACTTTTGTTAAAATGACAGGCTCCTCACAGAAAACACCAAACATACATGTAGAGAGAGAAGAATTCCCATTTTGAGATCCACCATGCAAGTGAAGGCTTTTGAGCTACGAATTTGATTGCTCTATGCAATGGACAATTGCCTACATAGCTGTTTCGCTTTTGTGTATGCAGTTATACCTTCGCTACCTTCTGACTATGATTATATTTATTCTGATTATACTGAAAAAAAAGAAAAGGCATTTGTGAAATTGATGCAAAATGCGCACTGAACAGTAATACAATTCACTGATTTATCATCCTTGCCCACGTTCTGTTTTGGGTGACTCTGGGCAGCAGGTGAAAATGGGCCTTTCAGTTGAAGTCAGAAAGTTGATTTCCTTTAGTCATAATCATGCAGCATGTTGGTCGTTATTCATTGAGCTAATGAAGACATCTCTTAGAGATTTCCAACTCCTTTATTGAAGAAACCCAAAATGCTCACATGTGGCAGCCTTAAGGCTAACCTCGCTCACATGAAGTTAACTTCACGTTGGTGTTTTACATGATGTCCTTAGTATTTAATGACAAGCACGATGCCAGAGCATAGTTACTATTTCTTTTTATATGAGTTGGAAATAATGTTACGTTTACAACATATAAGTTTAAAAAGAGGCACAAAAAATTAGATTTAGGTTAGCACTGAACTCCTAATACTTTAAAGATATTTAACATATTCTCTCTGTTGCTTGTATTTGTCTAGAAGGGTTTGCCTTAATAAACTGAAGAGAAAAAGGACGTTAATTTATTGTGCTTTTTTGGTGCCTCCATGAGATGCAGAGAAAATGCATGGACAAAAGCAATGAAAAAATATCCCTCAAAAATAAACCATGAGACTTTACAGTACAGGCAAAATACACAGTCTCAACACACACTCAAAACACTTACACAGTATCAACAAAACAAAAACAAACAAAAAAACCAACAACATAGTACACCAATTTTATTCAGCTTACCTCGAGTGCGAACTACAACGTGATTCATACAATCTGTTGTTTTGCTTTGAGCTTATGCTTTCTACGTAATGAACATTCAACGTGCATTGTCTTACCATAACATTTAAAAAAAAAACCACAAGCAACTAGCAAGCAAAACAGGTGTTTGTGGAGGATATTTGAAAATATAACTTACCTGCTCCATTCCAGCATTTTCAGCTCCCAAAGTCACTAAATTTTAAAGATTGCTGACAACCTGACACAGATGTATTCTACAGATACCCTTACGGTACTAAAAAAACCCAAACAAATAGGAAAACATAAATTTTTGACATGGTCCCCCACCACAACCTTATCTCCAAATTGGAGGAATGTGTATTTGATGGGTGGACCACTCGATGGATAAGAAACTGGTTGAAAGGCCGCAGACAGAGGGCGGTCATCAATGGCTCTATGTCCAGATGGAGGCCGGTAATAAGCGGCGTCCCTCAGGGGTTTGTCTTGGGACCGGTGCTCTTTAACATCTTTATCAATGACATCGATGACGGAATCGAGTGCACCCTCAGCAAGTTTGCTGATGACACCACGCTGAGTGGTGCGGTCAACACGGTTGAAGGAAGGGATGCCATTCAGAGGGACCTCGAGAGGCTAGAAAGGTGGGCCCGGGTGAACCTGATGAGGTTCAACACGACAAAGTGCAGAGTTTTGCACTTGGGCCGGAGGAATCCCAGGCATCCCTACAGACTGGAAGGAACGGTCCTCGAGAGCAGCCCCGTGGAGAAGGACCTAGGGGTCTTGATAGATGAAAAACTTAAATATGAGCCAGCAGTGTGCCCTTGCGGCTCAGAAGGCAAATGGTATTCTGGGCTCCATCAAAAGAGGGGTGGCCAGCAGGGACAGCGAGGTGATTGTTCCCCTCTACTCTGTTCTTGTGAGGCCCCATCTGGAATACTGCGTCCAAGTGTGGAGCCCCCAGTACAAGAAAGACAGGGAACTGTTGGAGAGGGTCCAGAGGAGGGCCACGAAGATGATCAGGGGACTGGAGCACCTCCCCTATGAAGACAGGCTGAGGGAGCTGGGCTTGTTCACAGCCTGGAGAAAAGAAGGCTGCGGGGTGACCTCATCGCAGCATTTCAATACCTAAAAGGACCCTAGAGAGGGGAGGGGAATCAACTCTTTGAAAGGGTAGATAACAGCAGGACGAGGGGAAATGGTTTTAAGTTGAGGGAGGGGAGATTTAGGTTGTGCATCAGGGGAAAATTCTTTACAGAGGGAGTGATGAGGTACTGGAACAGGCTGTCCTGTTGAGAGAGAGAGGTTGTGGATGCCCTCTCCCTGGAAGTGTTCAAGGCCAGATTGGATAGGGCCCTGGGGAGCCTGGTCTAGCATTAAATGAGGTGGCAGGGAGGTTGGAGATTCACGATCCTTGAGGTCCCTTCCAACCCTGGCCATTCTGTGATTCTGAGATTCTCTTTTTTTAAAAACAACTTTTCACAGAATTATCATAGAGATTTTCTTCAAGGGGAGGAGAAGGAAGATGTACAAAGAATGGTTGTCTCCCTTTTAGAGGTTTAAACTAAGGTATCTCAGATCTGACATATGTAGAAGTGGAAATTCTCAAATGCTTGCTTTATTTATTTAGATGAGGTTGGGCTGATGCTCAATAATTTCTGATGCTTCCAACTTGGAGAATTATCATGAAGGGTGCAGATAGTCCCCTCACAGTAGCTACTGCACAACTCTGTTCTTTGCAGCAGTGCTCTTTTTTGTAGGTCACTTGGGATTTATCTAAAAGGAGAGCTAAAAGGGATCTGGACATGTTCTAAACACATGGAAAGAAAGACAGAGCTTGAGTACCCTGATGCTTAAATCCTGTGACATAAGGCAGGCAGCAATACTGTAATTTCAATAAAATGCTATGATCTTAAAATATAGTACAGTCATGCATATTAATAGGACTCAGTATAGAAAACCTATGCAGCAGACTCTGCAATCATATTGCAAGATTTGGCTTACCAGAACTGATGAATACTCTATGGAAGTTATATTGCCTCTGACCTGAAGTGAATCGCAGAGATCTTTGATCCGAGGCCAGAGGAAAATCCACAAAAACAATCATTAAATGCATCACCATTCGTCTCAGGAAATACCTGCAAAATAAAAAATTACTTAGGATTTCTGGAACTGGCAACGAATGAGCAAGCAAGGATTGCAGACAAAAGGGTGAGCTGCGTGCCACGCGGGGAGCAGGCACAACGCACCCTTCTAACGCTGGGAATCATGGAACAGTAACACAAGATCAAAGAAGGAGGTAGAAGAAACAGTCAAGATGGCAAAGAGCATGGAAACCCGAGTAAGTGCCTAAACATGCTGCAAATTGTTATTTCTTCTCTCTCTCCATCTGTCAGTTTATTACTGGACTCATGAGATACCGGGACAATTAAAGCCTAGCATGACCTTGTTCTGGATTTAAGCTTGATTTTTAGGAACTGCGTAGTAAACAGATGATCAGCTGGTCTAGCTACTCAAAATTCACATTCCTGCTTGTAGTTCTGGCTATCCTTTTTCCAGCACTTTTGACACTCTTCCTTTCTGTTTATTTTGCATTCCTTTGATCAGCTCAGGTAACTAGGTTTAATTTGCTAACTACAGATTGTTTGAGTCAGATATAAAGTCATTCCAAAAGTCAGCAACTCAGTTAGCTACCTCTGTTTGATACCACCACTTGAGACTGCATAGCAATACCTGAGGAAGGCACAGAGGGTGACTAGCCAGTGCTATAGGAAAATGTGGAACTGAGAGACGACTCACCGAGCCACAGATACACATCGATTTATACCAAATGTGACTTGTCGACCACAGCAACACACAGATGTCAAATGAAAGTCTGCTTAACATGCTGGAACTGGTGGAATAACTTATTTTAATGACGAATAGGCATTTGATGTAACTATTAATATTTGCCTCCAAAGAAAATTAATGTGTCAAACTCAGTTTTGCGGTATTGCTATGAACTTTATTTCACCTGAAAAGAAGAAGAGTATCATTCCAATACAAAGCCATGAGGTATTGTCAGTGTGATTTGCAAAACTACATCATGCCCAAAAAGAAATAAAAATCAGCAACTAATCAGCGTCAAGGTAGTTACACTGATTCTGTTCTGATTAGCATTATTCTTTGAACTTCACGCCACTGTCTACACCTTTCTATTCAATCTGATCATATAATTTGCTTGCATAGATCCTTAAATCCTCTTCTGGTTGACATTAGATAGCATAACTTACAAACACAGTGTCAATTTGAAAAGAGTGAAGAAATATAGAAAGAAAGAGTTCTTAGATTTTTCAGGTTGTTTTCAAATGCTGTGTTTGGCAGTCCTTTTGTGTATCTTCAGATCTATATTAAGTAGATTACTCTAAAAGTAATGCTTCCTATTTATTTCCATGGAAACCGTAACACATACAAAGAGCACAATAACACTGTTTGATAGAGCACATTCTCAGCTACAAAACACTATTTTTCAACATCATTACTATATGATGATGCTACCATTACTATGCATTTTCACAATGCTTGTAAAAATCTACATGGACATCCAGAACATGACTCTTTCATACTGCTGTCACCACTGCTGAAACATAGCACCCACCACCTCACTGTGCTCACATTCACTGTTTGATTTCCATGAATACTCAACAAGAGTCAATGAATATCAGCAGGTGCCATTTTTCCCACACAGAGGAATTCAGTGACACACTTCCTTGTCAGATGCCATTCTGCCAGTCTGCCCCTCTGCTGTCATAAGTCTCATGGCAACAAAATGTAATGGAATATCGGTGGGAAGGTTCAAGCTCTACTACCATACCACCAACATCAACCTCTGACATTGTGGGCATAAATATAAAATAGGAGCCAGTACTTTCAGAGCAGCCCTCATATAAATAAAACACCATGGAAGCATGTAGGTTTCTGCTATGAGAAAACTCTGAAATTACAAAGCTTCATAAAAAAAAAAGAACGCTTTCAGGTCATGCTGCTTCAGAACTGAAATTTGGCATTAGTTAAAAATTAACTGCAAATTCACCATAAACAGCATATGATTCATTAACTTTTCTTCATGAAAGATCATACAGACTATAGTTAAGGCTACTTAATGTGTCAGATTCTGATATCTGTAATCAGAAGCTCAATGCTTTGACCACTCTTTGTATCACTAATCTCTTTATGAACCTGTCCTGACAGCGTTTGCTGTCTAGACAAAGATGGAATAACCTGTGAGAGCATCATGTCCTCAGGAACAAAAACCCTCAAGATTAAATAGTGACTAACCGACCAGAAATCTTTTTACATGCTTGGGTCCTATTTCAGCATTATACTCTGATTATGGTTCTGTTCAAATTAAAGCATTACAGCACCTAAGTTAGGCATGTGTCCCCATGGTTTTTTGAATAAAGCTAGACGGTAAAAGGAAGCATGATGCTGTTAAAGATTTTAGCGATTTGTTTCGAGGATACTAGGTCATAATGTGCTTCTGAATACGTTCAAAAATGTCATCTGGATTTCTAAAGGAAAGCTTCCGAAGTTGTTCTCTTTATGTAGACTGAGGTGCAACCAGGCAAAAGAAACAAAAATAGTTAATTTGAATATTGACTATTCTGTATATATATATATATATATACACACACACATAATATATTTGGAAATCTATATAAAATTGAAAACGTTTTTCTATCATTTGTGCAAACAACATTCCCTCAAGCCAATTAGAGCGCAGGGACAGAACAGGCTTGTGATTCTGGTGAGTTAGTGAATCATCTTCTGAAAAGTCATGTATGACAAAAGTCGGTGTAGTGTGATCCATGACATTTCAGGAGGTGGCTTCAGCCTCCCTTACAAAGAAGAGTTCTGTCAGTCTCACTAGCGCTTCTTTCTTAGACTCTATGCGTGAAGAAAAAACATACATTTTTTAACTTACCTTGGGTCAATCACTTGGGTCTGACGGCAAGAGTGGACTGACTTTAAAAAATACCAGTTGTTAAAGTAGAAATCTAAATCAGTCCTCCTCTCCCCCCCCCCGCCCCCAAAAGGCAATAATTTAATATAATATTTCATTATTTCATGTAAGTGATGTGCAGATTTTATGTTAATACAGACATTATTTTATAAAGTATATATATGTTTTCATGTGCACACATTGAGCGTATATATTTGTGTGTGGACGCATGAACATATGTACACATGCTATAGTCGATTTAAAGAAAAGGAGATGCTACAGTGTCTTAGTGTCACAGAGAGTGAAGGTGTCAGTAAGATGTTAAAACTCAAAAGCATCAAACAACAGTGATCATTACAGTCGTCAGTCAGCACATTTAGAATTTACAATAAGCTAAGCAGAAAACCATTATTTCTACCTTCAGTATAAAGTTTTCCACAGGCTGCAAACAGTTTTGTAAAGGACTGACACACCATCTGTTCTGACTTCAGAACCCTTTTTCACAAAACTTCCAGGAAGGGAAACTAGCCATTGATGAGACCCAGGAACATGAGGACACCATTAGTTAGTATCATAGTAAAATTAAAATCCCAGAGGGCTCTCATCAAAACCAAGACAGAAAAAACAGAAAAGACATTATAATAACAAACCATAACACAAGGCATAAAATTAACAAACATTATGAATTAATCATACTTAGACAATTACAATCCATATGGCTAGTTAAATTCAATCTGCTACCTGTAGTGACATGTTCTGGATACTGTATATTCAGTGCCGGTGTATTTCTCCCAGGATGTAATTACTTAATTTTGTGAATGAGAAAATGATGTGTAAAAGCCAATGTTTCCATGGATTCAGTGCCCCAAGTCAGATAAAATGCATGATTGCTTATCAAATCTCATGGCACTTTTTAACTCTATTTCATCACATTTACATTCCCCTTAGATGTGTATAGACATTAATTTCACATTCACACTCACTACATACATGTTAATAGACAAAATAAATTGGGTTCAAAGCTGAGTTTTCTACAAACAAGATCCTTAAAATTGAGATGCCCATGAATGGCAGGTGATTGATGAAATCAGTAATTCTCCTGAAATTTTTACACCGCTTGAAGCATACACATTTGGACCTCGAGAATCACCACCAGCAGCTTTCCATTTCACTTGCATTTCAATCTCTCAAAGAACCTGGCCTTGAGATTCTGGTTCAGTCCCCTCCTTTGTCATCACATGACATGTCTTACCAAGGAACATTACACATTCTAAAACTCTGGATGTTGAGATCTCCTCAAATAAAGACCAAGTCAGCATCCTAATATTTTAGTCCTACACAAACTCTAAGGAATTTCAAGATAATGCTTTGCCTTTTGAATTCCCAACTTCTCTCCTAGAACATCTGGAAGATTGTCCTTAAATGATTTATAGTCACCGTAAGCAAATTAGCTGGATAGCAAAACGATATAATTCATTGCTTTGCCTTGAGCAGACTTAGACAAAAAAGTCAGGAACATTATAAATAATAATACAGATAGGTTGCGCTGAAAGTAATGCCTCCTTTTTATTTCTATGGAAACCAATAGATACGAAGAGCACGGTAACACTACTTGATAGAGCAAATTCTCAGTTTAAAAAAAAAAAAAATTTTCAATGTTGTCACCATCAGCATCTACACATTTTCAGCAGAGATGAATAAGGTGTTTTTACATGAAAAAAAAACAACAGTAGGTACCTTAGAACTCTCTCTGAAGCTTTTTCCATCTAGTTATTCAGAGTGGGTCACCAGGATGAGGAAATACAATACTCACAAAGGTAATTTGCCCACTAGAGGTTTGGTTTTGAATAGAGGGGGGGACATCATAAGGACAGAACAAAGAAAAGAAACAATGATAGGTCACATTTCTGGTCATTTGCGGCTGCTTTAATACTGAACAATCAAGTGCTTGTTTGGGGTTGCTTTTATTGGCACTCAACTAACATGTTAAATGATTATTAAAAATTAGGATTCGTTGTCCACAGTGACTATCTGACGATCAAAATGAAACATTTTGTAAACAGTGAATATTTAAGAGGGCGTGAGTAGGCTGAGATAGTGACATACTCGTAGGTCAAGAAATTATCATCTGTTCTTTCCTATTTAAATATTCACAAAGTATTACCAAAACTCAGCACGTGTACATAAATTCCAGATTTATTTCAATCCTTTCATTTCAGGGACAGAATTGCAACTAAGACATTTAAATACTCTGAGACCATGGACATAGCAATCCAAGTTACTTAGCACCTATAAACAAAAGTGCAAAAGAAATAAAGCAATTAAAGCAGATATTAGTCATCCACAGCATTTTGTATGGTAAGACTGATGCAGTGAGATACAAAATAAGTTACACACAAAGCATTTCTATCTGTTTTTCCAGTGGACAGGTAGAAAGAAAGGGAATGTTTTCACTTTCTTGATCCTTGACTGGAGGACATTATTTAGAAAATATGTACTTTTCCTTGAGTCCATAATCTCATTTATCTTCATTATTTCTGACTTGTGACACCTTCTACATTCCAGAGAGGACAGTTAGTCTCCCTCATAGACAGCATGATGTGCCCTGAATATGCTTAAAATCTATCCTTTGCTGTCACGAGCACAATAATCCCTGAGACAAGACAGAAGGCTTTAGAGCACAGACAGAGCCTTCTCAGTGGCTAAGAGCATAGACTTGGCCCTGATGACTATGAGCAGTAAATACCATCCTTACTTAATAATATATATTTCATTAAAGAAAGCAAAGGACAGTCAAGAATGATTACTAATGCACATTTTGAACGGTTGAAACCATCCAGTTTTCAGCCACATCCCTTATAATACCTTGTGAGGAGTGCTATACTCACCATGGAATCCTGTGCTTGTCATGTCTTATAGCTTAATTAAAATAATGAAATCAAAAACCTTGTGGAACAAATGCTGACTGAAAAAAAAAATATGCTAATCTTATATATACCTACTATTCAAATATTACTTTGAGCAGAATAAGTTGACTAATGTGTTAATAAAATGAAACATATACAACTATCTTGTCAAATGCTATTTTTGTCTCAGCATTTACATACATTTGTCACGAAGGGGGAACATTCTGAGTAAAAGCGATAAACACTGTTATGATTAAACATGTCTGACATGATGTTCTCATCTGAGCATTAAGCAATGCCACATGCGCAGGAAACTCACAGTCATGCAGTCATAAGGCCAGTGGCCTCGTCAAATTCAGACTTACAGTGAGCAGGGCAGCCTGAATTAGTCAGGAGATGAATCAATTTTTTTGGCTCAGAATTTGGCCCTGAACACCGAGGTGAAAATTGTGGCACAAAGCTTGAACCAAACACGGTCTCGCAGGATTGAACACCGCATTTCACAGAGATCGGAAGAAATTTGGCACGGAACAGAGAAAATGAGCAGAATCTTTTCACTCTTCACAGCTACTGTCAGGAAACAGGAGGGACCCAGTCCCCTTACACAAACAGATACGCTTGACTCTGTGCCAGAAATGATTTTGAAAGTATTGCACTTACAAAAATTGATAGTTAGGGAAAAAGGGAAGAACAGAAAAACTAGTAAGGAGGGGGACCAGAGAAGCGGTGCCATTTGTCCCTGTGGAAAAGGCCAGGTAAACCTATATAATTATGCACCCCAGCTTTCTTAGAAAGGACAGGTCTTTTAGCAGCCTTCTTTCCTCTACTCTCTGAGGCACTGGAAAGAGATAATCAAGACCTGAGCTCATGCAGGAGTGTACACTAATGACTTGTCTGCTTTCTCTCTTACTGCTGCTGGCATTCAAGTACAATGCCAAGAGTATTTCTCACATTCTTACTACTGAATATGCTGGGAATCTTCTATAGTCCATTTCTAATGGGTAGAGCCCTGCCCCCCAAATTCTTTAGTATGCTTGTTTAACAGCAGCATTAGCAGAGAGAGTTTAAATTTTTCCTCCAGCACCCATTTAGATATAGTACAATGTGCAGAGACATTAACTTTCTCATTTGTCTTCTTGAATTTGCAACTCTTCTGATGTCAACATTATTCCTCACAAGTCTGAAATCATCGCTGTATAAGCTCTACAGGGAGGAACGGAAACCTGAATGTATGAGACAGAGCTGTACTGCTGCCATTCTGTTGTTGATTACAAGAATTCATGCCTGATCCATAAATCAATCAAAAGCATCAATGGCTCAATGACAACATCATATCAATTAACAAGATATCTATGAGCAATAGGGATGTTTTATAGTTATCTTTGTACTTCGACATCCTCTGACTAAAAAATGTACAGGAAACAAATTATTAATACTAGCAATAAAAGAGAAAATTCAGGAAACCTCATTAGTAGTTCACAGATCAATAGACATTTTCTCGCCTTAGATTAAAAGACCATAAATGTCTTAGAATTTGATAAGCACCAAAGACTGTTTTTAGACTAAGCCAGTTTTCAGAAAGGAACCTTATGTGTTTTTCTGGAATAATGATACAACAAAAAGAGAAAGGGACTAAATTCTGAAATTAGCACATATAAACAAGAACATTTGGGGTAAATCTGTCTCGGAAAAGAGGAAAAATCCTCTCTATAATAAAATAGTAACGCTTTAATACTATATGCCATCTCTTACCTAATGCCATTTATTTATTATCCCATTGCCTTTCCTTCTATCACTTGGTACTACTGAGGAGAGAGTCTTGAACCATCTATTTCAGAGAATCCAAATATTTGAGATAGAGAATAAATTTTCCAGATTACTTTTTTTAAATTAAAGAAAAATTTTGCCTCTCCCACACAGTATCACAAGCCTCAAATTCTTTTATGTTGTTACATACCTTACAGATGCAATATTTTTCACAATGGAACTTGCCATCAGACATTATCGTCCTACTTAGCTCAAATCTTTCTTTCAAAATGCTCACAAGTCAGTTTTTTCATCTTCAGGTCTAGCCTCTACTTTTTACTTTAGTTTGCTTCTATACCTAACTCTAAGTCAGGAAGAAAAAGGGGGAGGGCATGGAAGTGTGCTGTTGTTGTTATTCTTTCTTTAATACCCATCAAAAACAACAACAACAACAACAACAACAAAAAGAGCTTTGATATTTTCTCGAATATCTTTCCCCCCTCATCCCCCCCTAAAGTTACTGCTATGAAATTCTGCCATTTTCAATTCAATAATTACATCCAAAAAGTAAGAAGGTGGCTATTGTGCCACAGGATAACACAAAAGCAAGCCTGAAAAATAACTATTTCTCATTTACCTTTGTTCCTTGACAAAATGCCATTCTAGATTGTCTTAAATTGCAGAAACAGAAAAGAATATCCACAGAAATGCAACTGAATTCATAAAAGCATCCTTATACTCCAATTTGGCACAAACCTATATACATTCTTCAGACTAGTGATTAGAGACAGGAAAAAGATTCCACTGCAGTGGGTAATAAGGCAAGCCTGTTGCAGAAAAACTCTTATGGCACTTCTCATCTTTTCAGACAAAGAGAAATCTTACTTGACAAAGGTGACAAAGAGAATCTTACCTATTCACTGTGGCAAATGAGCAGCGTACCATTTCCTAGAATACTCTGGGGTTTGTGTATTTTCCTGGGGAAAAAAAAAAAAAAGTGTGTGGGAAATGACTTCATTGTGCCCTTAAAGGAAACATGCTCTTCTACAGAATGATTCGAGAGATTTGGAAGCAGTCTGCCTTTAGGAGATGGTAAATCACCAGAAATCCAAACAAGCATATGTGATGCCCAGTGCATCATAAAGACCAAGGCACAACCTCATGTATCAGACATCAGGTAACTTCAGACACCACCAACAGGAACATAGAATTACACAACAGCAGGGTCTGCACAGAACTCTGAAGATCATCTAATTCAAACACCTTGCTTAAAATGGATCAACTAGAACAGTTTGTTCAGAACAAGGGCCAGTCAGGTTTGGAGCATCTCCAAAGATTGGGACTCCACAATCTTTCTGGTCAACTTGTTCCACTGTTTGACTTCTGTGACTGTAAATAAATTGGTTCTTATCTTAATTTCTTGCATTTAATTGGAGTTTCCTTTATTTCAATTTGCTCCCATTGCCTTTCTTTCTATCACTTGGTACTATTGAGAAGAGTCTTGAACCATCTTCTTTACTTCCTTCCATCAAGTATTTATACACGCTGAAAATATGTGCCTTGAGCTTTCTCTTCTCAAGGCCAAACAGTCCCAGCTCTCTCAGCCTCTCATCACATGTTAGATGCTCCAAGCCCTTAACTATCTGTGGCCCTTCAACGAGATTGCTCCAGTATGTCAGTGTCTGTCGTGTACTGGTGAGTTGAGGACAAGAACCTTGTCTTACCGCCTTCATTGCACTTCATTTATTGCTGTCTTATACCTCCCGCATACTTCTAGTGTCACGCACTTTGCTTCACAATAAAATTATTCACTCTTTATATCTGACCACAGGTTCTCTGCTTAAGCTACATCTGCATTACTATTTAATGATGGGAGACTTCATATATCACAAATTATGACAGCTATTTTTAATCTTCTGAGGGACAAAAAAAAAAAACAACAACACAAGATAGTCCAGGTTGTGCAATTTTGTTTGAAAATTTTAGAAATTAAAAACAGTAGAATGTTGTAAATCATCATCTGTCACAGTAGCTCTAATGTTGTAATGACTTATATCAAGCCCAGTGAAACAAGGACATTAATTATTACCTTGCCTTAGATACAGAAGTGATACAACTCCCTTCTTACAGTAATGTAACATACATTATCTCATCAGCAACAGCAGATATATAAATGAGAGTATACAATTAATCAATCAGACAATTCCTGAATTAATTATGTGAAGAAAAATCAGGAGAGGCAGGACTGTATATAACACCACACTTCCCTTTTTGTTAAGGATCTATTTCATGTGATTCTGTCCGATTTTAAATTTAAAACTAAAAACGTGATTGCTCTGGGACAGCTTCAGTGATGAATTTTATCAACATTCTGTTGTCTGAATTGTTTGTATTTATATGAGGCACTACTCCTGCACCCTTTAGTTTCATTTACTGCGGGTGTCGTGGCTTTCCTTCAACCTGTCCCACTTGCCCAGCATATTTCAATATAGTGTATGTTACAGACATAGCTTCAATGCATTGCACTAAATACCTCTGAAGATCCTCAGGAGCCTATTTTGTGACTGCCCGCTACATTTGCAGCAGCTCTAGGTAAGTCATAAACTCATAAGGAACGTCAGTCCCCATGTTTCACGATATAGACTGTATGCCTTTGGGATGCTGCAAAGGGACTCCACAATTGCCATCAGTGTCCAATGACAAAATTTTCCCCAACTGGAGAAGTGCTATCCTGTATGTAAATTTTTAAACTTCCTCTAAGCGTTAATGTCCAGAACACTCAAGACAGAAGAGTGTCCTTTTCTTCTGACCAGGTCTGTTCTAAATCAGCATTTCCTTTCTTTTCATATCAGTGCTTTGATAACTATTTCATGACTCTCCCGTGAGCTGCTGGTTCTAGGACAAAATCAGTGCCATATCTATCAGCATGATAATCAACAGAAATTTCAGTTAAACAGGCCTTCTGCATATGATATAAATTCTTGTTAATTAAGGAATTTGCAGCTGTTGCCACTGACATCCTGACAAAGAAATAAAATGCAGAAAAATGATATTTAGTATTTTTAATACTGGGAATCAGGCTACCAGCAGATAAAAGAGCCCACTTCAGCTGATGTCAGCACTGTGTTGACACACTCTCATGTTCAAACTTGCACATGGAGGTGTGACAGACTTGCTTTTCAGGTGCATCTATTCTAAACTGATGTAAAGCTTCAGGTATGTAGGTATATTATCCTACTGTTGACCTCAGCAGCACCTGTCTATCTCTACAGTGGAGAACACAGCACTCCTCTTCTGTAAAACAATAATCAGCAGCATAAAGTCAGAGACACTGCCTGTATGCTAGCCAGATAAGCTTCAGCAGAAAAGGTTTCTCTGACCCATTAGATTCTGAATTCTTTGACCCATTAGATTCTGAATTCTAGGCTTACTGTTCAATTATTAACTAGTTACTGCTAAGTGAAACCCAGCTGTCAACAATATTTGATTTTTAAAACATTACACTTGAAAATTGTATGAAGATTTTGTAGTACTACGTCTCTTCCAAAAGTACTAATATTTCAACGCTAGGCAGTCACAGGTTGCAGTACTGACATTTTTCTTTTTTCTTTTTTGTAAACAATTCACTAGTTACTAGCAAGATTGTTGGATTTTTTATGGTCTTAGCCAAATACACTACTTAATAGCTTATCCTTTCAGAACTGCTGAAAGCATTGTTATCAGAGATCGCCCTCTATTCTTGGTAATTTCTGTTTTCACATTTCCATTCACATTAGTGGCGAGGCAACGTATGTGATTCATATTATGTGCAGAAACACATACTATCTTTTGCATATGCATTCCAAATGGCTGATTTTCACAATTTAAAAATACTGATAAGACAAGTGCTGCACTGAATTCGCTGCAGCTATGTACCTGTTGGCTAGCATGGATCAAGACTGGAATCTTTAAAACAAAATGCAACCTACAAATATAGACTGAAGACTCTATACAAGTCAAAAACAAATTCTCATACTCATTTGTACTGTAAAGCAGAATATAAAAAAAAAAATCTTTGCCCTCTTCTTTTTTGTATTCTTAATAAAGTTGAACTCATTGTTCATCGGATGAAATGTATGTAATTTTACATACATCGAGTAGTACAAAAAAGCAAAATCATTGAAAAACTACAGTGAAAGAGGAAAAGCGATCTTACGAAACAGCTGGACATAGCCACCTACACTGTTATCTCTCTTTGGCGTTTGCAATTGCCCTGATCTCAAGTCTGGCAGTAACAGGGTCTTCGACCATAATCTAGTTGTAACATGATTGCTCACAGAGGCAGGAACTGTAACCACCAGTGGGAACATTCTGCTTCTAACAGTCTGGACTGGCCCTTGATCTGGTAGGTCTACCATGTCAGATTTTTTTCTACCAGTAGTAAAAAACCAAGCCTTAAATTATAGTAGCCTTATATTTCCACTCAGATGAACCAAGTACAAGTGTTAAGTAGCAGCTTGTCACCCATCTGCTGTTCTTTCCGGTGTCACTTACACCCCTAAGTATAAGCATGGCCAGCTTGCACCAGGTGATTTATGAAAATCAAAGGACACTAGTTAATGCCCAGCCTTTCAGACATTCATACCTATGTGTTATTCTACCCATACATTTTCTTCCTTGCCTCCTGCTGACCACAGACTTCAATAAAATACTGAAGTATTTTCAGGTTCAGTCTAGGAACTCTAGGAGGGTGAAAATGTAATTGACTTTTTCAGAGTTGTGTCTGCTACAGAAAGCTCTGTGTTTGAATATAGAAAGTATCTGTCTATTATGGTCACCTTCAAAGAATTTTAGATCAGAAATAACTTGCAAGAGAAGAAGGCATCTTTAATGAGTGTGGAATAGCGCTCCATCTCAAAGGACAGGATTATACAGGACAGTGAACTAACACAGCCTGATTTTATGATTTCACTGTCAAAGGATATCAATCACATATTTCCTGAATGCTACACTCCCTGGATTCACATGGCTTTTCTTACACTGCATAAGGAAAATCAAGATAAATGAGAAAATTCTAACCTTTCCTACATATACAGCACATGGATTCTGTGCACTCCTTTCTCACTGTTGGTTGCTTATCTAGAGAAATATGGTAAAAAAGAACAAAAACTATTGAGATTTCAGTGACTACGACACCAAACAAATCATTCAACTGCCACAGCCGATGCTTTTCTATGGTTTGTTACCTTCAATGGTAAATTTGAAATAACAACTACAATTGCAAATGTGCCAGTAGTAAGCAGTAAAAGAACTGATACATAGTTCATTGTCTTTGAAATTACTCTGACAATTATTCTTCACACAAGCAAAATCAACATTTTAGAGTTTCTGCAGAACACTGCTTTTATCATCTAAAAAATATGACCTCTGCCAAAGCAACATACTATATACACTCTTAATTGAACTTGAAATTGGCTTCTCAAAGTTCCACCCGTAAAAAGAAGAACATTAAAACAGTAATAACTACTGAACGACAAAGCATCACAAGGACTGACATCTTTGATCTTCTGTCTCATCTGGCCCAGCATGAAACATGACAACTTCCTGAGGAAGTGTGCTACACGCTTGTAGTTTGAACACAAACGAAAATAGATGGCTTTCTCAAAGAAATGATAAATTACTCTGGTTAAATTTGTACGGTTTTTATTTTCTTCCCTTAAGTTGCTGTTTCCCAAAGCTAGATGTATAAGACTGAGTATATCCTACTGCTTTTTGCCAGGTTGCGGTCAGAAGACTAAACATTTGCAACACAGCTCTTAGTCATGAACTGAAGAATGTCTCTGTTTCTGTTTTGATCTTCAATATCAACTTTGAGAAAAAGAGGTTCATCACAGTGAGGGTTTTTTTACTGATGAACTGGTGGGCTTTGGCACGTATGCATACATTTCCCATTCTCACTACAGCAAAAAGCAGAGGGTGAATTTAAGCTATGTGCAGATAAACATGTGGGGAAAAAAAAAAAAAAGTACCACAAGTATTCTCTAGCATTTTAAGTTACATGCTTTTCACAGTTTTCTTTCATCTTTTCTTAGATGATAACAGATGAAGAAAAACATAGTTCTTTAAAAAGTAAGGAGTTGAGGTAAGAACCTAAGCATCCTTGGCTCAGCATGGTTCCTACTGTCACTAACTTAACATCTGGCTGTATATTAAATTCTTGTTTCCATTTTTAAAATTCTCAACTCCCAAAGTGGGTGCAGAAACTATTTAAAGGTTTTCATTTGATCAGACATGAGTGAAAATAACTCTCCACAGCTTATCAACACAAGACAAGAGAATCTGAAACAGAAATAAAAGGAGACTTTGTCTGAGAAGGCACTCATTAACAGTACAGAATATCTAAGAAGAACATGCCTAGTCATGCAGTCTATCAAATCTCCAACAAGAGAAGACCAAAAACTAAACAACAACAAAGAAAAGAAAAAACAGAAATTTATGCCTTGATGGCTCTGCATCCACTCGGAGGCCTGAGCTCCTTTAAAAACATCTTTTCCCCTCTCCCCTCGTTCCACTTCAGTGGGAGGACATTGCTTCATATCACCTGATAAAGAAGACGACCAGCTATCAAAAGTCAGGCCTCCTTGTTTTGACCTGCTTTAAAGTCCTGATTTCCAGATAGACGAGAACACATTCTATATCATGTTTCCTCAGCAATTAAGGCTCATAGTGTTATTTAATAAAGATGAGATGACCCAGATAAATCACCACGAAGATATTTTTGTTTGATTATACCGGGAGAGCATCTTAAGTCACAAGATGGAACCTATTATCATACTTCTGATTTTCTCATTGCAGCTAGTGCACAGGTAGCCCCACCTTTTTAAATAGCATGAGGAGGAGCAGAGATCAAAGCTCTAGACATATCTCATACTGGTAGTTCTCCTCTGTATTTTACAGTTGATCTGAGAATTACTTTCAAGATCCACAAAAGGGCAATCAGTATCACAAACAGAATTTTTAAAATTTTTCATGTGTGAAATGAAGATATTTTAAATGTAATCTGGTCCGGCATTTAGTTGTCACCAGTAAATATGAACCAAAGTTAGAGAACGGAGGGTAGAAATGGGCTTGGCAAGGACAGTATCATTTTATTTGCAATGTTACAGAAGATAATTCCCAACCCATGTACACATTCGATCCTTGGACGGAACTAGATATTTCCACAATTCCATCTGTAATCCTTTTTCTCCATTTTTCAACTGCAGAGTCATCTTACCCAGGAAAAGCACGTGCGAGCATCTCCTCCGAATATAAGAAAACATGAACTTCTCTTTTCTTACCACATGTGAAAGCGTCTGAAGAATTCTCACTGTTTTCCCTATTTTTAAAGCCATTATTTTGCCCTACCGAGCTTTTCCTGCCTCGGTCAAGGCCGACTTCTTCACTTTCTTCCTACTGATATTTTTCACCTACTTGAACAAATCCCTTCTGCTATTTATCAATCTGCATTCTTTCATCTCACATGCTAGCAGACACCAGTGGTCTCCTTGCTAGCTCTAAATCTCCTAGGCTCATTAGTCCTCTTCTCCACCCTTGATCTTCATCCCCTTCACCTTTGTGATTGTCTTCCACACGCTTTCTGATATCTGTGACTTTCCAGAAACCTTTTCCCTTAGCACTGCAGTACTTCTGCTTTCTTCTGTGACCATCTCCACATGATCCTCTAACCCTTTAGTATTTCTTGTTATTGCTGTAAACTGCTCACCTTGTAATTTGCTTGCAGGTCTGCCAACCCGTGGCTTCTGAGGGATCAGGCTATTTCCTTTGTTATTTCCTGACCAAGATGTTCCATCTTTCAGCTCTCCACTCCATGCATCACTCATCCTACTTTGTTCTCGCACATCTCTCCAACACAGAGATCCCAGAGCTTTACTAAGATATAATTGTTCATATCTTCCCCTTGCCATTTGGTGAAATCAAGGTGACCAAACTTCCACATATTTTCTCATCGGCTGTTTTTTATCATGTGCAAGGAAGCTATTGTTTTACTTATTTCCAAATTATGAAATGATATTTAGAGAGCGATAGGGTGCATTAAGCTGCCTCCTCTATTAAGTAAGAAGACTAGCGTTTAAAAAATATTACCCACTACCGTTTCCTGTTCAAGCTCAACAAAAGTTTCTCGTAGATAATGAAGAAAGAAACTTTTGTTTCTTCATGTTCATGTTTTTAGTGTTGCAGCTGTTTGGAAGGTCATTCCTACTGCTATGGAGAACAGATCTCACTGTGAGCTTTCAACATGGACATTTTTTGCTATACACACAGTAGTATAGTTCATTTGGTGCAGCATTGCCCTTTCTATATTTCAAGCAACTTTGAATTCTGAACTCAGGCGTAAAAGAATGAATTAATGTCCATGTCTGCTCAACCTACCTTGACCTCTAGCAACAGCTTCTGACCAACAACCGCCTGTCTGCACCCTCAGTTACTCAAATTGCTTTTTAACTCTGTAGGAGGACTACAGTAGTTTATAAAACAAACTCTTTAAGCTCATACTATTAATGCAATGAACGCACTAACAAGACTCAGGAATTTCATGTTTCCAGATAAAACAACTTCTTCTGAGCCACACAAAGTCACAAACAATAATACAGATAACCATTCTCAGAAAACCTCTTCCACCATCTGCAGAAGTCAACTAGAGACCATTCATTGACTTGGAGTAGGTTGTAATTGGGTGGGAACAGCATGTGCTTGCTCCAGCACTCAGGGGATAAAACGGTTTGTTAGCAGAGCACATTGTTTTGATTAGTGGTCTAATGAACTAACGCCTCAAATTAACAGGAAACGCAGCATCTGGTCAGCATTTCATTGCTTCCTTAGGCCCCAGTTGCACCTCAGTACCCCTTCCAACTCTCCTGTACCATGTCCCAATACACAAGAACATTGATGGAAGCAGTTACTATGAAGAAAAAAAATAGAGATTAATATTTTAATTACAAGTGGAAAGAAATAAGGGGTTGCTGAGTTCATTCACTATTCATTTATGAACCTTTTTGTATCCAGCAGTCCTTTTTGTTGACATTTACATGCTAGAATATATAGAGATGGTTGTCTCTGAGCAAATAATTTCACTAGTTTCTAACAGTCCTCCTGCTCTGATCCCTACCCAAAATTATTCTAATTTATAGCAATTCCATATTTCCACACAGCTTGTCAGTTTGATTATTTAAGTACTTATTCAGTGTACTAAGGACCATAATCACCCCTTCAAAACATGAAGCTCTCTATAAGGCCTCCAATGTCTGAAATACATAAGGATCATCACCATCATAATAGCATGGCAGCTGTGCTTCCTGTAAGCCAGAAAAGTTGGTCCTATATACAACAGACACACCTCAGCTACTGTGTGCCATCTGCCTAGTTAGCAGTTAGACAGTCACAGCAGATAGAAACAGCTGCTCCTGACAATGTGAAAAACATCAGTACTTCCTTAAGGGCTTTGGCAATGTGGATAAACAATTTCAGTGAAAAGAATATTTTAAATTGCTGCAAATTTTCGATGCAACTGCTATTATGCATCACACCACAACAAAGTGATTACGCTCAGTAGAATGGATTTTGTTCTGCAACTGTAAGAGATTGTTTCTGTTGTGTTTTTTTTTTTTAAACACATTTTTGCAGAATATCAATTAACAAGGCATAGAAACCATTGTCCTGGATAAGGAGGTTTCATGCTTTTTTTCCTCTTTTATTATTTAAAGTAAAACAATTTTTAGCTTTTTCACTTTTTTATTGTGGACAACAGCAGCGTGGAAGGCAGGCACAGAAAAAGTTGGCAGGACAGACTTCACCTCAGAAATTAATAAGGAAATAAAACATGTGTTTAAAATTAAAAATTAGAATGCTGTCTGGAAACATAACACAACTGCTGTATTATATTTTGTATGCATTAAACTTTCAAGCTATCTGTAACGAATGCGAGTTTTTATATTAATTGTGAACAGATCGGTAATTGGAGGCAAGTTAACGAGAAACCCGCTGTCACACTATAGCATACTTTTTTAATGGATGTCTTTAAACATTTGTCCAAATATCTACATATTTTTAAATGGAAGTTCTTTAACTGGTAAATGTAATTATCTGACTCTAAAGCAAAAAATATAAAAGGAAAAAAATGGATGGAATCAAAATACTCTGTCATTGCCAGACATAAGCTACCAGAATATCTTTTCAACAATTGAAATTATTCTTTATTTTATGCTTTTAAAAATGCATTAGTGTAATTGCTCTGCAACAAATTACCTTCTGTGCTCTAAGTGTGGCTACAGCGTCCCTTGCATGTACATCAATTGTGCATATTGTCATGATGTTCTGATGATCACCAGGGGTGAGTTCCCCTAACAGCATGTTTATAAGGGCATTCACTAGAGCAATCTGCAAAATAATTATATTTCAATGGAGATATTACACTGTGGGGAAAAAAAAACACTATTATATGTCAAGTGCTAAATGGAACAGTTATAGAACCAAGACATATTTATTGGTGCTTTTAATCAAAGCAAATAACTTATGCAAACTAATAATGGTGTTGTTTTCTTAGGATTTTAATTTGACTTTTTAATAACAAAAATACGCTTTTCAGCTGGTGCCTGGGTCTAAATCTCAGAACTCATAAATACTTGTCTCAAATTGCACTTGTACTGCATCCTCACACATTTCAAGTAGCAGAAATACACTTACACATACCAATTTCAAAACGTTCACAATGCAAGTCATGTTTACTAGAGGAAATGCAGGGAAAAAAATATTCTGTTTGAGGCCTGATACAATGCCTGCTTTACGTGAGGGGAACAGGAAATGCTGAGGAAGGTTAACCAAACTATCCAGTGGATCCCTGAACAGTCTCCTTCACCAGATTTCTATGATATTCATCATACTGATGGAAACAGTGGCACTGCAAAGGTGTCCCACAGTGCCTACTTTGACAGCCCAGGAAGCCATTTGGCAGTCACCATAGATTAGTTTTATTCCAAGGCATCTGGATATCTTACTATAAAACCATAGAGATGCAATTTAAGGGAAAATCATTACACAATATTATGAACTTCACAGACTTTGTCTTGTTGCTTCTGAAAATCAGTCTTGCCAAAAGTACTTCCAAAAAACCCAAGACACACAGACATAAAGCCTGTGCAGACTGGATGACTGCATTTTAGTGCCCTGGAGGCAGATCAACCTATATTTTATTTCCAGGCTCCACATCTGAGTTAGATACAGTGGGAAAATCCTTGCCTTGTCAAACGTACCATGATTTGCTAGTGCTTATCTTCTTTCTTCATTACCAGTACAGAGTGGCCTGCAAACATCATAGAAATTTGCAGAGAGCAGGATGAGAATCACTGGGCTTCGGTATACTTGTATCAAATCATTCCCCCCTCCCTGAGCTCTGACAACAGCCACATAATAGATTATTGTATGTAAAATGTAAAATTCACCAAGATTGTAACTCAGGCCCTGAAAGGAGAAAATAGCTACAGAATCACAAAAGGGATAAAATCCCTAAATTTTGCTTTTTCTCAGTACGCTCGCTACACAGGCAACATGGCTCACACTCTTTGCAATGTACAACAGTGTCTAGATTTATAGCCTGCACTCCCTACCAGTATGAAAAGAACGATTGTGGTTGCCTACATCCGAAGACACAGCAGTGGATCACTGTTCATATTACTCAGTGATTGCATATAATTTGGCATCAGTGAAACAATTGCAGCTCTGAAAAGGTTGAGCTCTGGGCTATTATGAAGTCTAAATTAACTCTCATCACTTGAGCGAATGATCCATTCACGCCAAGGTCAAAATCACTAGCCGAGCAGTAAGGGAAAGATGACACTACAGCTGACTGACCTGCAGTTGTGTCTGGATAAGATTTTCATTATTTTCGCAGACAATTTGGATATTACTGAAAACATTCAATTACCTATTTACTGTGAAAAATAAAAATCTTCGTGGAAAAAGTATAAAATCCAACCTACCCATCCTTTTCCCCTTCCTTTGCTACTTGGGTTCGGAGAAAAGTCCGAGAGCTGCAGGTGAGTGAGTGACTGAAGTTACTGTGGCAGGAATCAAAGCCCAGGAGGAAAATGAAGAGAGACTTTTTTTTAGTTTCCTCTTGGAACGTCTTAAACTCAGCCCACAGATCAGACACCTCAACACACTGGTAAGAAAGGAAAATAGGGAAGAAAGGAGGCTAGTAGGTGCTTGAAAGAAACAGAGACTAAGGTCTCCCAAAATGAAAAAAGATCTTTTTCTGGAGAATGAAATTTATTCATTCTTGTTTCCTCTTCTATCCCCACTTTCAGCTGATCAAATATGAAACCACAATCTGAAGCGTTTTTTGTTTTGTTTTTTTTCCTCTGAACAGTGATTAATAGTTAAAATAGAAAAGCTCATGCAGAACTCTTTTTTTTAATCGCCACCTGTAAAGGTCAAAACTTCAAATTATTAATCGGCATTAATCTCTGCATTCAGCCGCACTATCCTAAGTTCTGATCCTCTGCGGCTCTAGGCAGCCAGTTTTTCAGACTGCACATCATTGCAACAGTGGAGCATCATTAATATTGGTGTCTGTGGCTGAACTGTAGGAAGACAACACGGCACATCACGGGCAATACAGACCTAATGGTACAGGTCCCCTTGCGGAGGAGTGGGAAATAAAACATTACACTTACATACACAGGTCCAGGGGTACTCACAAGAAGAGACAAAGAAAGAATGCATGCAAGAACCGTGCTTTGTACAACCAGCGGACAGTCCTGAGATGGGCAACAAAGAGTCACATTTTCCCTCAAGCTCCCCCCAGTGCTGCCTATCTGGCTCCAAACACAGGACGGCTGGAACTTCTCCTATTAGAAGCAATAGATGGTGCGGTCCAAAGGAGAGCTTATGCGTGCTAAAATTATTTGCCTCGTATCTTTCTAATTCAATAGAACATTATGCAAGAAAATGCATCACTTGAGAATCGAACCTGTTCTTCACAAAGCATTGGTCTTTGAAAGCATATATACGTCAGATTCTTATTCTCATCAAATTAAAGATCAGTAACATTGTCAAGTAACTTCATCACTTTGCAAACTGTTGACAGACATTGAAGAAATCTAGAGTTAGAATAACTTGCATTTAGCTGAGCACAACAATTACAGAACACAATCATCTAGGATGAAACGTTTCCCTACTTTCCATGACTTCCCTTAGAAATTATTTTCAGAAAGGTTATCATAGGGAGAAAGCAGAACCACAGAACTCAGCTCCCAAATGGACGGTTGAGTCTTTCTGATAAAGCACAAGAATGGAAAATTAGTAAAGTACTTTTTAGAAGTCCTTTTAGAAATATTAGAGTGTTTATGTTAGAAATATCCTTAGAAATATCATAGTTGCTAGTGAAGGAACTAAATCAGCCTCAGGTTAATGACAAAATGAAATCAAAACCAAATAGGTTCGAGTCATTATTCTTTCTATACTGCAAGTGTCCTGTAGAACCAATGTCTACACAGTCATCCAAAATCCAGGAAGAAAACTCTCCAACTCCAATGCTGTGCTAGAAAACAGCATTCCTTTACTCCTCACAATACCAGGCAACTTGACAAATCAAGCACACTCTCTCAGAGTTCAGGTTCTACATTTAAACAGTTAATATATTCATATGCAGTACATCAGTATACATATTCATTCTTTTCCAAGAATCTGTTAATATATGCTAATGTCCCTCTGTGCACGCGCAGTTGCATCTAGGATGGTTTATATCATACATGAAGTGGTACATCATACTTTACCCCCATTTTTCCATCATTAGCTTCATCACAGAGACTTTTGGCTGACCTTCAGGTGTTTTTCCCCATTTTGGCAAACTTTCATTGCTTGTTAGGCTATAACGAGCAACTTTATATCTTAGTGCACACTAATCCAAAACAATATATGAGAAATCCAAGGAAGACGTACTTGCACCTGGTGGATGCAAAGATAAAAGTAGTCTATTTTGTGAAGCACAATCATTGAGGCAAACAACGCTGTTCACACAAAGTTGAAATGGAAAGTTTTAGAACTAGCAATTATGGATTCTTTTTGCTGAACTAACGCATTGGTCCTTAAACTAATCTACCGATCCCTATGGCTAAACAAACCAGCCTATATCAAAACAAGGTGTTTGAGATCACCAGAGGAAAGACGCTGTAAAATTGAAAGTACTTCCATAACTTTAAGGACCTCTGCATTTTCAAAGCGTGTTTAAGTCCGAATTACTAATATGCAAAACAGGTAGAAGATCTAGAACAATTCCTATGTCAGTGAAATAAGTAAAACTTGTTCAGCACATGCATTGCAAATCTTCAAAATACAAAGGAGTTGCTTCTGTCTTTCTGTTTTAAGTCTGAAGTGTGTCTATAACAAAGCCATTCTGTTGGAAAAGGGTTCACCAGTAAGGGCATATTTTCTCCAGATGGATTCATGTTATTTTAAGTTACAGTATTCTCATCTGATTTCTATCAAACATTCTCGGTCTGTCCATTTTTAGATAAGTTCCTTGAAAGAGACATTGTCTTTATAAGATTCTAAGGTTATCAACAGCATTGGAAATTAACTCCGCATTGGTGATGGGAGATTGGTAATTAGAAATTGAGTGCTTGTTTTCAATAGATTATAGTCCAAAGTAAAGAGCTCTGACCCAAAACTTACAAGTTTACTCTCTCACAAAATTTATGTAGGTGACCTTTGCTGAATCACAGAACCCCCTTTTGGTTCTCCGCTGGAGAGACAACAGCAATTTCCTGTCCACTGGGTAAATCACCAGACTGAAATCCTCACTACACTGAATTCAACACCAATTTTTCACTGGCTTTTTACAGTGGCTGAATTCAGTGGCACCAAAAGCCATAGACAGATTTTGCATTAGGAAGAGTAATCCTTTCATTTGTTTTGACTTTTAGTTTCTAGACCGATTTTCCACCTTAATTATGAGAATAAAGAAGGATGCCTGAAATAAAATAATAGTGATAAAAACCTAATTCCATTCACTTAATATAAGCAGTTGCTTTGAAATCATCTTCAAATTTCAAAGTTCTTTTTTGAGGAACATAATCATTCCGACTGTTAGAGGAGGGGGAAATGTAACGCAGCAAGACATATCAGCAAGGCAGCACTGCATCTAGGGAACAGAATTCACATTCACAATTCCAGTTCATTCTGTTCATTCTTCTGACAGCTCTCTGTGATGACATCCAAAGAGAAAATACAGAGCATTTCATAGCTGACCCAATGGTATTAAAAGTAAATGCAAACTAATATTAGCCTAATACGCGTTACCCTTAAAAACCATTATATTTTAGATCTACATATATAAACTGCAAATTTTTTTGTGCTTGAGGTAGTAGAGTTGACTACTATAGACATGGCATTACAATGCTGAGTTTCTGAAATTGCTGAGACTAGTTGATGGTGTCATTCTGTTATTCCTTAGAGAAAAGAGGAAGATATCATATAGATGTTCCATAATGATACTGAATTTAGAATTTGTTTAGAGTTGTGAACATGCACAAACACCCATCATGATTTTAAGCTACTCAGAATAAAATAGAGATTAGCATGAAGCACATTACTCTCCAGAGTACTCTCAGCAATTATCTAAATACATATCTCAAAATAATGACGGAAGTTGGACTTTTTCTTTCAGTTGCATAGACTACAAAGCCAGAACACAAACACAACCGTGTTCCTAGCTGCTGGGTTCCAAATTTTGAGATTTAATTTCTCTAACTTCAACCACTTTTAGATTCCTAAACGCCGATTCAAAAGCAACACACACATCCCAGACCCAGAATGCTTTGACAAGTCTTCATTTCTTATGCAGCAGACAGACAGTTGTAAACACTAAGGCAGGACGAGTGACGAATAGAATCAAGCAGGCTAGTGAATGCATCTTGGAGCTTGACTTCTGAATCTCACGTGAAAGCCAGCTGGGTAATTTCCTGATTACTGAAGAAAAAATGAATTCAGAAGGATATTTTCAGAAGTACTTTGTGATTTGGGAGTTCAATCCTGTAATACTTGTTTCCCCAATTTTTGAGCTACTTTGAGTTCAAAAGCCCTCTAATGAAGGGAATTTAACAAGCAACAGGCTCCTACATAATGCAGAGTACTCAGAACAGGAGAGATTATTTCAAGTAGGAAAACACCGTTCATTAGGGAAATGATCACATTTGCAAATGTTCTGAGCTCCATCTCCATGTGTTCAACATTTATTTGTTTCCATGGAGTTTTCATCCAATCTTTAATACTTGTCTACGAAATTTAAAAAATAAACAAACAATTTCTACAACATTCTAAGCAAAGCCTTATGGAAGTGAAAATTAAGGGAAGTTTTTGAACTCAACAGCAGGTGAATATTTATAAATATGTACAGTATACAAGTGCAACAATATCAGTTTCGAAATTTAAAACCCACTGATGCTGAAATTTAATCTAAGAGGATTTACATTCTTTGTTCTTAGTGCTAGAATGCTGCTTGTTATATGGAAAGAATCCCTGCTTAAATTTCATGGGTTTCATTTTTTTCCTTTAGTTCTCAAAGTTTGGAACACACTTCAGATGTACTGTTTCTGGAACTATGGACCAGTTCACTTTCTATATGATGCCTTTTCAGTAGCATTAACTGACAAGTAAACTGAAAGCAACAAAATAAAAATAAAAAAAGAACTGCTCTTCTCAAGCTTGAAATGCAAGTATCTTTCTCTTACAGTTATAAAATGCATTCCTGCTCTCTTTGAGGATGGATTTGTTTCAAGAACTTCAAAGAGAATTCAATGAAGGTAAAAGTTTGAGACTCTGGGAAACAGAAAGTAAAAGTATACTGAAGGAAGGAAAAAATCTAAGGGATGATTCCAAATAAAACAAAGCAGTATCTTTTAACAGGATTTCTCATTTGGAAATATTAACATAAAAAATCTCTCACTTGAACATCTTTTCTGGAAAAATCACTTGAAATATGTGTTCAGTAAACAGCACTGCAGTATTGGTGCTTTGAATAACCTTACTGTATGGGTTGCACCTGCACAAAATATGAAGTGATTAATCCTGAGAAATTATTCATCTATGTAACCACTGTAGTGGACACTTGAACAAAATGTATAACAAAAATTGTAGATAACTTCCACACACAAATAGTGCATCGGTATGTGAAAGACCATCTGACATTTAGAAACATGGGGCTTTGATTTGAGACTAAGGATTAATCCAATTCAAAACTTGCAAATAAATCTTAAGTACCCCAAATTCCTAAACTAAGATGTGGGTTCTGCTGATAAAATGTTTTCAAGGTTATATCAACTTCCATTTAAACAAACTGAACTACATTTGGTTCATTGGAAATAAAAATAAAAACTTGGGAAGATCTCTTGCTTCCTAATCTTGTCAGGCACTCTGTTTCATCTGAACAGAGGGAGCATTTCCTATTATTCCACAACAATACCTTCACCTCTAGGTAACTCTGTGCACTCACGGACATTAAAATAAATTTTGTCCTCTCCTGGAGACTGAATGGCTTGCGTACAGCTGCAATTACCTCTGAGGAAAAGCTGGTGAAAAAGGAAACCCGTGATGATCACTGAAAGGAACTCCTGTCATTCCAAACAAATACAAGTGAAGCTGGAAGCCAGATTAGCAACTTAATCGTAAACTATAAGTCAATTCCATTATAATCCATCCAAGGACAGGTTTTCATCGTTCCTACGTTACAGAATAGGAGTGCTGCAAAGGTTATTCTTCTAGGGGATTATTAAACGGCCATTTTGAAACCTCCTTTCTTTAGGCTCAAGGAAATACAGAGGAAATCAAGAGAGAGTTGTAAAATTTCCTGAAAGACACCATGAGAAACAGCCCCATCAGGAACCATGTTAGCATTTGAATCTATAGTAGTGTGCATTTAGGTTTGGAATTTCCCCAACTTCAAACTGATTTGCAAAATTTCATAAAAATTATAAACAAAACAAACAAACAAACAAACAAACAAACACACACTGTTTCCTCCTTGATGACCTCTGAAACATTTCAGCCTTGAGCACTTTTTACAGCCATGCACAACAATTTTCAGGACAGAAAAAAAATGAGAGATCCTGTACACCAACAGAGCCAGTAAATACCATTACAAAAACATTCACTGTCAGGTACTGAAAGGGTACAAAGTGAGGCGAGCAGTGTGAGCCTGTGGGTGCACATGGTGCTGCATGAGACTTTTTCTTCTCACTACTCTTCATTGCTTATTTGTGCAGACACCACTAATGCATTTCCATCGAAAGAAAGATGAGCATAACAAACTATGAGCGCTTACATTGCAAGGCAAGTTAAACCAAATGTGAAGTCTAAGCTTTTAATATTGTACAGTTCACAGACAGAATAACCTGATTTTTTCTTAGTTCTCAACTAGCCTGAGTTCACAGATTCAGAATACTTGAGCAAAAATTTCAACTGCATATTTCAAAGTTTGTTCTACAGCTATTCCTCTGCATATGTGCTAAGCTAAAGGCGTACTCAGAGTCTGTTCTGTGTTCAAGTCTATTTTATTTACGAGATATTCTCATACCTCCGTGGTGTTTCCTGATCCTGCCCATTCAAGAACTGAGCTGCAGACATGGGAATCAAGCCAGACTCTTTCTCGTGGCAACAGATGGTAGTAGCATGCCTAGAAAATGGAATGCTGTCAGTTACTCAAATCCTTGCTCTGTTACTGTACAATCCTCAGAAAGACTAGATTTTTTTTTTTTTTTTTTTTTTTTTGGTATCACAGCCTATGTCTGTATTACTTTATTATTGACAAGCCATGTTTCTGTGACTAAGTGCTATAAAGCACCGAGGGCACTTAAAGCTCGCTCAGCTAGATTTGTACTGTCATACAGACATTGATAATATTTATTTCTTTGAAAAATGCTCCAAGATTTGTGGCTGAAAAGAAAGGATTAACTTGACTTCATCACTTTGTCCAATTAAACTGCCCTGGAAATTGAATTTGAAAGATTTGTCTCACCTACAAAATTTGTGCTTTTGAAGTTACTGTTGCTGTAAAACAGCTGCAGTTTCAGTAATACATTTAAGTACTTGTGGGAATCCTTTAACAGCCAACATTTCTTCAGGGCTCCACTTCTGCATCAATGAACCTCTGGCTGTCCAGTACCCGCTGTAAAAGGGAGATGCATTCTACACCTGCTGCCCCAAGTCACCAGGAAATCACCCATAGCTATTAAGAGATGAATATATATGCAGTTAGAGAAGTGTGAAGAAATTAAAAAGGAAGACGCTTATATCCATCATCTTTTCTATTTGTCCTATCACCCAGCTAAAAAACATACAGGATTTTACATACTCAAAGCATTTTACATGCTCAAACATTCCCTGGATGTCTGTTCAAATTCAAATATGTCTCCTCTCTGAGCAAATCCAATGGTTTCTATAGCCTTTGCTCAAATACTGAGAAAATATTGACCACCGTCTCCGTGTTTTCAGACCTTTGAACAAGGAGAGGCCTTTTCCTATTCAGTAGACAAACAGAAGTGTGTTAATAAGCTTTTTGCTTAATTTTCTTAATTGTTAATAATTTCCTTAATTATTCACAAATTATATACAACATAGGAAGTACACAATAATTCCAGCTGTTGGGAGGGGGCAAGAAGGAATTTAATTCTCAGTATTTCATCAAATCTCCATATGCGGGTTTCACATACACAGACAAACCATGCTTTGCACGAGGCAGTGAGCAAGAATAACACACATCACTCAATAATTTCTTGATCTGGACGTAGCAGTACCCAAAAAACTTTGACATAAGCATGGACGCACTTGGATTTTGAAGTGTAGTGTGACATGGACCAAATGGAACTTGATAGTGCCCCTTTACACTGACCTTTAGAGCAAAATAAGCAAGAAACAAATTATTAGGAGTACATAATTTTCCCAGGAAGAGCTACCAAGCCTTACATTTAAGAACAGTGTAAGAAAACATCTAAACACACATTACTGTCTGCAAAAGGAATAACTATACTGACCTTCAACTCTTTCCCTGCTGTGCCTTCCCCTAAAATGCCTGTGGAGGTCAGTAACGCATAAAGTTGATAGGGCGCTGTGAATACCAGGTCCATGGAATTTACTGGTGATCTTTCCTCCGCAAATAAACAAAGGTTCACTGTCAGTGCTTCACAGAAAACTGCTGGAGTAGTCAGCCATACCACTATTAACAAATGTACAAGCATATATAAATTTTAGATATATACTACTATTTTCACACACGATCTTAAGAACACAGAGACTGTAAATGAACTTGAAGGCAAGACAAAGCAGATTACCTCTAACCCAGAGAGTCTGGTCAGAGTGCAATACTGAAATGGTACTGTTTAATAGTCCATCCTGTCAATGAAAGAAAAAAACACAATCTGACTTTTTTTTCACTTTGCTACTTACCTTTACAGTAGTTGCTAAGTAAATCAGTCAAAGAAGCTCTTTTTCAGATAGACAGGAGAGCAAAACATTCTGCATATTTGGTACTGGAGCAGATATAAGGCAGAACCAAAACCTGAGAACTCCAGCAAAAATACAAATAAATGAGTGTATCATGCAGTTTATTATAAATACAATATTAAGCAACACCTTGTCCTCAATGTGTACATACATAATTTTATTTCCTGGGTCTGGCATACAACAGCACCTATATTAGGCTGTAAATTTGCCTATGCACAGCTTGAACAAGCAACTTTTGTTCCCAGCCACTTCTGGTCATGAATGGATGCCCATTAGTAACACAAATGCATAAGCTCTTTGTATATGGAAAGGGATAAACATCAGCTTGCAGAAAGTAGATTCTGTTACATGGATGCTAAGAGATTTGGTCAAAATCTGTGCATGGGTATTTACATTTAACATTATCAGGATAAGAATGCACTTGCTTATCTCGAGTTACTTAGGTAAGATGATACAAAAACCTAGTTAGAACAAACAAAACCAGTTCAACATAGGGTCACTGGAGATCTAGCTAAGAGTCAGCGGTCCGTAACATTTAATTAAAGCTGTCCTAAAGGGGACATCAATGTATGTTGTTCTGAAAGTAATGCCTCCTATTTATTTCTACGGAAACTATGAAAGAGAGTACAATAACTCTATTTGAGAGTGCTCATTCTCAGCTTCAAAACACTATTTTTCAACATAGTCATCACCATTAGCTATGCATTTTGGCCAGCGCTGAACAAGAACCTGTACGCCATCAGAATCTGCACGGCCATCTAGAAAGTGGCTCATCTTTCACGTCACCGTCATCACTGCTGAAACACGCCACCCACCATCTCACTGTGCTCACATCCCCAGGGTTTGGACTCCATAAACACTGATGAATGTCAATGGGTGCCATCTTCTCTACATGGACACATCTTTGCTTCATATGCACTGCCATGTCAGATGCCATTCTGTCAAACTGCCCCTCTGCTTCCATCTGTCTAATGGCAATAAAATGTAGCGGAACACCGCTGGGAAGGTTCAAGCTCATCTGTCTCTGATGTGATGGGCCAACATAATAAAATAGGAGCAGTCTTCATAAATTGCTCAGATGAATTGGACCCAGAAAGTCCTCATTTCACTCCACTGACTGCAAAAACAGTCTGCAGTGACTACTTCATGTGTCAGTATTGTCCTTAACCCAACCTTACGAACAGTCTTGCTGCCACTTGATACTTGGATGCTTCTGTTTTATCAAGAGAAAACACATTAATTAATCTTACACCTACTGAAAGATATGCTGATACATACAGGCCTGTTCCACCAAATTCCTTCGTTAGTGGGTTCACAGGAGGACAAAGGCTCTTCCGAAGTGGAGCAACTAACAAACCTCAAGCAAGTATACATCCTTTCCAAGATTCTTTCCTGGCTCTCATATTGGGAAATATACTAAAACAGCAGCTCCAATCTAGTCATAATAAATAATGGGGTATCCCATCTGTGAAAAAATATTTGAAGCAACACCACCAAATAAGTCCTGATATAACTCAATCCTTAGAAACTCTGCATTCAATTCAGTTTGCAACAGTTCTTTTCTGTCTGGACCAATCACCATACTATGTGGTGATCTGTGTTCTGTTCTTTAGATCAGCTATGACCATTCTTTCAGAGGGAACTAGTTGAATATATCTTGTAGCTGAAGAATCAGAGTCCCAGATTACCAGCTACTGTGAAGGAATTTACTTTTTTGATTCAGTGCTTCTGTTTTCTATAGAAAAATGTAAATACATTGAGAAGAACTTCACTCTCTCATAGCATTGCTTTGCCAGAACAAGTGATATTAATACTTTTTCAAGTAAGTAGAATTTGCAATTAAGTTTTTGAAAAGCAGAAGAGCGATGCCACAAGTTGAGATCCCGTATACTTTACATTCTTACATCTGCTTTACTGTAGCTCTTGCAAGCCTAAGCAATGTAAAACATGAGAGCTTCATTTTGAAATCAGATATCTTTTACTAAATCCTTCATCCTTTCATTTAACTATTACAAACAAATATTTATGTAATATATGTTAACACAAACAAGGAGGCAAGGCAGTAAGAGAAGGAAAGCAAAGCTTCTTTTCCAATTTCTTCATAGAACGTCCACTAATGAGTTTCAGAATTCCAGTTTTTCAAAAAGTTGAGATGGATAAAATACTTGAAAATGATAGAGTAAGAGTAAAGAAAGATCACCAAACAGTACATTTATGTTTGTTCATCATCTGTTTTCTCTTAATTTTATTTTGCTTGCTTTTCAATAATTTTTGCTTACGTGTGCATAAATAATTTAAAATTGTAATATTTAAATGAGAAAACAGGGTGCTTCCTTAATGTATGTAGTAACCACAAGAAATAGAAAAAAAATGAAAGGGAATAAGTTTCCAAAGCTCTTTTTCCCTCCAACCATTTAAGGGGTCTCTAAATTCAGAAAAAATAAACAACAAACATCTGAAACTCTCTACGCTTTTCTCTTCATGGATGCTCTGTCTCCTCTTTCCTTAAATGAAGGCAATAACGGATAGAAGCCTTACATTTGAAAGGATACTGCATGACCACAGCTTTAACAAACGACATGTTTCAGTCTTCTATATAATCTGTTCTGCTTGCTTTAGAAAGCTGTAGCTGGAAGCACTTTCAGCTCAACCTACAGCTTTGAAATATCTTTATGAGGTGGCACAAAAAGATTTTGTCTTCCATCATCTGTCAGTACCTTGATAAGCACCATGAGAACATTTGTGCTTTGTCTAGAAACATATCTTCTTCACTCCACTTTTTTCATGCTTTTTTGTCAGAAATTTTTGTCCCAGAGGGAAAGCTAGTAGGTAAGGCAGGTCATCATGTTTGAAAATTGTGAAAGATCATTGTGTGGTTCTAGAACAAAAGAAGGACAACCCAGACTTCAGTATTTGGTCAGAGAAGCAAGCTGTTCTTCTCTCCTGCAAATAAATTTGGTGCCCTATCACCAAAAATAGTACAACTTTTGCTGAAGAATCTTTCCAGTGCCTTTATCATAACTGTCACAGGACCAAAGCAGATCTGGAAATATGTGATCAGACTATACAGAAGTGTCAAATTTACTGTGCATATCTGACACAGACCTGACACGTAAGGTAAATCTGTCCAATTCCCTTCTGGTTGTTAACAGAATCCAAAATAGAGAGGCTAAAGGGTTGGCTGCTTGCTTGTCGAATTGCTCCTGTCAAGCGTATCCAGCTTGCAGGCTCACTTGCTGAGCACCTGAACACTAAAAGAATTGCATAGCTAGCCCTCCCGCTGAAGAAGAATGTGAAGGGATGCAGATGGTCCTCATCACCTTTTGTCTAGTAGTTACTCTTTGTATTTACAGAAGGTCCCAATGGTAATGTCAACAAGCAACAACAGAGAGAGCAGTATCCATAGCCTTCTGGTCACTAGCTTGTTCAGTCTTACATTCCCGTGGTAGGGTGAAGTTAGTTATCACTAGTCAGTTCTAGAGGATGTGTTTATGGAGAAAAGTTTTTTTCCTCAAATGCAGAAAAGGCCTCTAAATGTTCCCTCTGCCAAACACAGCTGAGATAGATCTCTTCCCTATTCCAAATTAATGAACTGATTTAAAAGTAGCACCTATATGTGTATTTAGTGCAATGAAGTCAGGTACAGGCCTCTAGCAGCTTGAATCAAGATCTGAACCACAGCCAAAAAATAAACTCCACCAAAACCCATGAAAATCCAAAACAAATTACAAAAGGAAAAAAAAAAAAATCCATACCAACACACACATTGTCTCCCGTTCCCTTCTCTTAATCTAACAACCCTTCAGGGACAAAGTGAATGGCAAGAGGGAAGCACTTATAAGAATGGACTTTCAATGTTGGTCTCAAGTCCACAGTCGGCCTGCAATTAGAATACATGTTAGAAAAATTTCATTATCTAGTATTTGGAAAGAAAGTAAGTGTATTCTTCATTTAGTCCTTGATCATGGCAGCAAATCTAATGCAATTTTTAGTAAATCCTTAGTTGCTGACTAAGTCTTACAAATCTGCCTCAAGGCAGGGGTCATGAAAAAGGATATTCAAAACTAAATGTGCTCAGATGAGCCACTCTCTCTTTCGTATGTATATATCAACTAGGGAAAGACTTTATGTTATGCTTTTCATTCTCACATCGTGGAGTTCTTGGGAATATACAGCGATAATGTTTATGCAGTTTACATATAGTTATAAATCTGTTTATATGTATATATATTTATACATTATACATGTGATTGTATGTGTTTATGTAGTACATATATGCAGACTGTATACTGGGATCAGTACTCCATACTACTGATATTGATATATAGTTCATAAACAATGGTTATTCTTACCTTACCCATATCCTGAAAAGGAACTTGAGGATGAAACCTCAAGTTCTGAATCTGTTTCTAAAGCCATACTGTTTAACCTGAAAGATACAACATAATTATTACATTAGAGTTCCTTAGGGATTAAGCAGGTAATCCATGGAGATCATACTATAACTTTTCTGTAGCTGCCATTGATTAAATACGTTCCATCTCATGAACCATGAATCATTTCATTTTTAAGTACTCTTTTATTTCCTTGAAATTTATCTAAAAGTTTATTAGATTCAGTCTGTACAGCCCTGATAGACAGCCCGCATACATTTAAAGCATTCCCAGTGGAGAAGCATAAGACATTTGAAATCTATACTTGATCTGACAACAGCAGCACCATGTTTGAATTAGAAACAGATTAGACATAATCGAAGATAAAGAGGACACAAGCATCACTCCCATTTTGGTGGAGTGGGCTTTAAATTATCAGATTCATCCAGAATACACTACTGAGAAACATTGAATTGTTATCTTTAGACAGCCTTTTCTAAGAGTTTACAATTTCTCAGTTCAGTGAAGCTTGCCACCAGCTTGTTATCAGAACAAAAAATGAAAAATCATTTGGTTCAAAGCACAGAACTGATCTCACCCCCAAAAGTGCACATTTTCTTCTGATAACAGACACTTCACTGGACCGCAGAGGTACCACATCAAGCTTTACAGTAAAGGCAATCTTTCTAAGATTCTTCCACTTTTCAGGCAATTCCTAACAACATTACGAGTAGATATCGTTTGTCACTTTGCAGAGCCAACAATCCTCCCAACACAGAACACACATAGACTTACTTACACTTCCTGCGCTTCCTCTTTTTATTAAAATACTAGTTGATTTTATGGCCCTCCTTCTCCCTGTCCTTATGTAGTGACAAACATGGACTCATTACTCAGGATAATTTGCAAAATGTAATTAAAGATTAAAATTTAAAATATCCTACCTTTTCTAGTTAGAACATATTTATGTATATTAAATTTGTAAATAAAACTCAGCAATAAAAAGAATACCCCAGTAATGCAACTCACTATAAAGCAGTTCTGATAAGCGTGTTATTAATTTGAATTTCCCTCAAAAGAGAGCAAAAATGCATGTAGCAACAACTGAACACACTGAACAACTCAGTGTTTAATGCTTTCAGAAACCTGCCTAGCTCTTGGCAAGAATGCGTTTAGCCTCAGCCTGGTCTCAGGAAAGTTATATTCCTTACCCAGCTTCCAGACACCCCAAAAGATCATCTATTCTACAAGTAATACATGCTGCTGACAAAGCAGCAGCAAAAGCCATTCAGTATGGACAAGTACTTGTGCACATCTTGCATAATTATGCACTAGAGTTTAAAAGATCAGTATATGAAGGTAAATACTTTTGTTGTGATGGACAACTCATATGGGCTTTTTGCAAATGTTTGAGTTTACTTTGAATCTCATTCTACATAATTTCATAACTCTGTGATACAGTTGAACTTCATGGATTCCTTGCAAATCATATTGGTCAGAAAGTTTTTCTATCATTATCTGAAACAAGTTTTGACATAGTTGGCAAGAAGGTTAATAAACACAAGCAATTCTTTGGTAACATGTTCATAAATAAGAGCGCAGTGAAATAGCTGTGTGTAAGCACTACTTTAAAAAGGATATTTCCATGGTAATTTTTATTTTTCAGCTGTACTAAGAAGCAAGAAGTGTTGGAATGGAAAAGTACGGATATTAGTTGGAAAGGTTCTCCATTTTCATATGCAGTGCAAGTCTTTATATTTAATGCAAATCATGCTCAGGAAAAAGTAGCTACAAAAACTTTGGAAAATTCACTTTACTTTTGAAAAAAAACAGGTTGAAAGCAAAGCTGTGATTCATAGAGAAATCATGTTTTACATACTAAAAACCTGAAATTGTTACAGTGGCATTTATTTTACTTTAATTTATAATTTTTCTGTTTTGAAACATGAACATTTCTGATTACATGATTGTTTTTTTTCCAACTGATTTTAGCTAAGAAACTTTTGCAGGGCACATTTGGTTTTAGTTTTCTTAAATAAGAGCTACTAAAAGATCCCAATTCTGCCTCTGTCCCAGAAATGAATAGGGTTTTTTGTGCATAACCAGAAGCATGTTAAATCCTGTTTCTCAAAAAATCTACTAGTAGTCTAGCATTGCAGGATCAGGGCATTCTTTGTTTGCACAGGTAGGTCAGGTAATTAACAGCTTAATGACTTTGCTTGAGTGCAAACTATCAGAGTCCTGAGTGCATGCCCAGCCCCACCTGTGGACTCCACCCCATATCCAGGAGCCTCACTTAAGCTCAGCAGTGAGCCTTCAGTTCATATCTGAACTATATGTGTGCATAACCACTGCCAGCCCTGTTTCTGGCCCTGCCTCTTGTGCAGACCAACATTTTTGTGAGCTAGCATATCCAGGAGAAATCTAATCCCAAAGAATTTATGCCTGTTGTCCCAAGAACACATTTGAGAGCAGAAAGAAAGACAGAAGTCGGCAAAGATTATCTGTTGGCTCAGAGCCAAAAGGATTGAAAGTACTTCAAGAGATCCTTTTGTCCACCTTTCTGAATTGAAATGTATATATGGACACTTCTGCTTTTTGATTCATATAAGCTTGCCTAAGGGAATTACCTGAGCTGTTTTCCATAAAAATTCAGGTCTATTTAAATAAGTAATTAAATTCACCAATGGTATTTAAAAGTTCTATAGTCAACTTGGTTTGAAAAAACTACTGAAAAATTCTCTGATTTTCAGATTCACCAACTTCTTTAGAACTTTGTTAATATTGGCCATAAAGAAAAAACACTAGGTCTTAAACAAATCAACAAAATAGTATCATTATTAACATTTCTTTAATAGGTGTGAGAAAGAGAAGAAACCCTGAAAAACTGAAATACCCCTTATTAAAGGGGTCCTGCATTAAATGTCCTGAATATTTTGGAAGCTCATTATTTTCATAAAATTTTGTTTACTATAAAGACATCCATTAAGGAGAAACTGCTTCATGCACCTAGTTTTATTGTCCTTCCTTAAGTACCAGTATTAGTTGAAGAGACTTTGATGCTCCAAAACAAGGAGTGATCAAGTTCCCTTTCTTCATAGCTACTTATTTGTTCTAGGGCATCTATCTGATCTATATCATTCCAAATGAACTCCTCAAATTGAAAAGCAGTAGAGAAAAAGATTACACTAAAGGAAAAAAACAGGTTAAAAACCAAGCCAAATGCCAAGTCCCAAGGTGTTGTACTGACTGCAGCCTCAAGTATAACTTGTCAGTAAGCAGTAAGTTGTCTGTCCCTAGAAATAATTTAATGGAAAATGACTGGAGTCATATTTCTCAAGTATTATAATTTCTATTTCATGCATCATACTAACGTCAAAATTTTTTAAGTATCTATTGTCATCAACCAGACACAAAATGTTGTGTTTATCATTACTTACATTCCAACATGTTGATTTAACTCACATTTGCAAGTGAGATGTGTTGTGATTCAGATTCTTATGGCTGTCACTGTCATTTTCTAGTCGACCTAAAAAAACTGAAATCTTGATTCCAGGCATCTTCTCCAGGAGTCTCCTTTAAACCGTTAACAGAACTTTAATCCCACAGAGAGATGATGAAGATGCCTCAACAGACTACACTGTTACGGCTAGTAGAGTTCAGTGGGGCTCACAAGCCCTACCTTTTCTAACAGTGGGGCTGAATACATGATTTTGCAGGCAAAGTAGTGGACTCACTAAAACCCAGAGTCAAATCTGTGTGCTCATCGTGCTTGCAAAGGGTACAAGGGAAGCGCAGTTTACAAATACAAAGTGTTGCCAATTGCAAATACAGCAACAAAATACAGACTTGCAGAAAAATCTTGCTCTAACATTAAATCTGTAGAAAAAGTAATTCATAAGCCACTTCTCTCAGTAGTCTGTTGACACACACAATCAAAGTGGTACTTGCAGAACTGGGTGCAAAAGCAGTACCAAGTATCCTGAGGAGAAATGAGCCAAGAAAGCAAACATTCAACAAATAATTGTAAGGAAACAAACAGTTCTTGAGAAATACACAACCTGGAATACATCTATAGAAGTCTTTTGACACAAACAGTAACACAAAGCATAAAGTCACAGACTGCCTAAGGACAATACTGAAGCAAAACCAGAATGGAAATCCATGAACACAACAGTCCATCCAGCTTCAGTTTGCCTTGAGAAGACATACTCAACTGGGCAAGCCAACCAGAAAGATTTAAAAGGTTAACCAATACCATTCAAGGAATGTGTGCTGCTGGCTAAAAGAATCACTAAAACAAAAAGAGAAACAGAAGGTAAAGAGAGCAGAAAATGACAGCTCACAGTCAACAAAAGGGAAAAGCCTCACAGGTTCTCTTACGGTATCAACATTCTTGCTTGTAAGACTGGAGAGGGGTGACTTGGGTGGGAGAACAGCTACATTCAAATGCCTAAGGAAAGGCCTATTTAGAAAAGAAATTAACAGAAGTAACAATACCTGTAAATAATCTTTTCCAAGGTATCTGACAAATCCATTTACAGATAATGCAATATCACAGACGTTCTTGATTAGTCCCTTCATAATATCACAGAAATTGCTATTGACATTAAGTCCAAAGAAGGTTTAAAAGTCATTTCATTGCCATTAAAGCAAGCTGCACTTCAAATAAAGAAGCGGATTCAAACACGGCCTCAGTGTTTTCAGTCAGATACTGAAGAGAACACTTGATAGCTTTGAACAGCCCATCTACAATCATGTGGTCTATGTATTCAGTGTAGGGTTTCCATTCATCAGAAAGAGGATCTGCCTGGAGCAAATACTGATTGTCCTAGAAAGAGTAATTTAGAGAATCGCTAACAGGGGTTTAGAGTTGCTCTTCCGTGTGTGGATTTCTTATCCCAGCTAACTGATGAGTCCGGGAATAAAGGAACTCTCACTTTGATGAAGAAAAGCATTCCCACTATTTACAACGTAATTACCTTTTCACTGCAACTTTTACACGCACATCTGGAACTAATTACTGAAAACTCTTTCCCTCTGGAGTTGGATTTGCACCAGCGAAGTGCAAATACTTGAAAACACTTTTAGCTTTTACCCAATTTCATTTTTCTTAAGTATTCACATCTATTTATTGATAATAGCTATTTCTGGTACAAAACAGTTCATGTGACAGTAAGCCCAGTAAATATCTGGTGGATCTTTACTCTGCTTCTTAAATCATACCCCATTCTTTGATGATTTCCCTTCTGATCAGAAGAAATTATTTCTGTCATTATTTTTCTGACAAAAAAAAAAAGTTGTTTATTTGTTTGTTGTGTGTTTGGGTGGTTGCTTGTTTTTTTTTTTTGGTTTTTTTTTTGTCAGTACAACAGCTATTTCACATTATCCTTAAAAATTCAGATGATCTCATCCACACTTGAAACAGAGTCACTCCATCTGCTCATTGCAACCCCAGAGATCGTCGCTCTGTCAAGTCAGAGGCGGGCGTCCATCCAAAACACAGTGACATATTTTTCAGAACTCTCCAATTCATACAGTCTACTCGTCTTAGCAGCACGGTCTTCTGTAGCTTCTGTCACACCTTTACAACTATAGTTAAATATGAAGTACTAGGAGAGCAAGAAAAACTTACTTTTTCTAGGGTTATAAAAATATTTTTGAATAGTTTTTGTTCACTCTACTAGTCAAGAACCTTGATAAAGGTTTTTTAAAAAGGACAAATCAAACTTGGGAGTTTTAAAAACATTCAGTATCAGGTTTTCAGTCCATGAAATGAACCACATTCATATTAAATCAGTGGAATCTGCATCCTATTTATACAACAGTAGAGAATCTGGCTTTGAGTATGTACAAAGTGTGCCAGGATACCAAACATCTGGATAACCAAACGTTTCTGTTTGTAAAATGGATGACTGTGCAAGAGCAGGACAAGTTTCTCTATATCTCAGTTCCTCCCCTGTCTTTCTGCCACAGCTTCTACATGAAAGCTCTCATTTTCTCATTCACAGGCAAGACGGCCAAACTGGCACAATTCTGAAAGCAGACACTGTTTTACAAGTGGATTATACCAGCTTGTATCTAACAACCTGTTTAGACCCAGGAAAATGTATTTTACTGACTGTGCATAGGCGACTAGAACCATAACCATTTTACCTAAAATTCAATCCAGCATCATATCTTTGATTAAAAAGCTATGATGATGTTGGAATTAGATGTTCTTGAAGGTCCCTTCCAACCAAAGTCATTCTATGATTCTATATTAACTTTCACAGAGAAATCCAACATGTGCCTGCAGGATTCTTGGGACACTGTTGCCATCAGCAAGAAGACATCCAACTAGGAAACTGTTTTCTACATTTCTGCAGCAGAGGCTGCAGCACTCCCAGTCAGTACTCATTCCAGTAATGACAATAGTTTTGTCATCACACATCTCTGGGAGCTGGACTAAAATCACCAACTGATTTTATTCTGGTTCCTAAAAGTCATTCTGTTCAGCCCACTAAGATAAGTTTCATCGTCTGTTCCCAGTGTTATAAGCCACTTGTAACAGATGATGAAACTTAGCATAACATTAGTGTTATTAGTGTTATAATCCACTTATGCTTGATTTCATAAATTTCCTGATGGGAGGAATTAGTTCTGTCCATACATTTACAAAATAATCCATTATGAGTCACCTTTTTGTTTTCAAAGAAAAACATGCATACACTCAGTAAGACTACAATGTACTACAATTAACTATAAACTACAGAGTAACAGCCATCCAGACAAGGTATTTAGAAAAATAGCTGAATACAGTTTGATATTGGTTGAGACTGAAGATTTGAAGAGATTATTTATGGGTATGTCAATTTGCTAGCATGTCTTTATGTTCACACACAACTGTCAAAAAGAATCTCCCTTATTTACCTTCCTATTTACCTTATAAAGTCTTCTCGGAATACAAGAGCACTGAAATGCTCTTTGTGTTAGAAGGATGTTTTAAAATCAAGATATTCCTTCTCTTGCAGAAACAGCAGAGAACTGCAGAATCACAAAAATTCTGTTATTCAGAAAAAGGCTATCAGACATTAAGAACCACATCATGAGTAAATCCTGTGTGATTTACTGAAGCAGAATTTTCACCAGCCTTCTGTCAGCAAGAGCATGAAGTTTTTGCCATCAGTATTCTTCTGTTGTAGTCACTTCCTGTAAGTCCCACATATAATACCTTTTATAAAATGAAATCAGAATAGCATTTATCTTCATAAAATGGCCTAGGTTGAAAAGGACTGTGATAATCATCCAGTTTCAACCCCCCTGCTATGTTCAGTGTCTCCAACCACTAGACCAGGCTGCCCAAAGCCACATCCAGCCTGGCCTTGAATGCCTCCAGGGATTCCACAACCTCCCTGGGCAATCGGCAATCTGCTCCAGTGTGTCACCACCCTCTGAGTGGAAAAATCTTAATCTCTAATGTTTCTCGGGGACAGGTACAGTAAAAAGACATGATCCCATTACACTTTTTTATACTGAAGTCAAAATACAAAATCTGATACTTACCTCTAAGAAAAAAAAAAAAAAAATTAACATGACACAAGGTAATTGTTAAAACAATTAAAAACAATCCCAAATATCACATATTGAGATTTACTGCTTTGCTACTTTCAGATTAAAGTTGTCTCACACAGTCCAAATTCCAGAGAATGACTATGCTGAGGTCCAGCGTACAGAGGTGTGGATACTGTGTAGGAATCCATCTGTTCCACTGCTCTCTCACACTCTGCAGAACAGGGCTTGCTTCCGCTATCTGCAAGACCCTCCTGAAACAAAAGAGATTTCACCTCAATGTCATTTTAAGTACGTAGCAGAGCTATAACTTCAGAAAGTGCCTGAAGTGTTTTAAGCCCCATTGTACAATGTTTTACAGCAATACTTACGGATGATTGATGTGCTTAAACTGCGTTCTGTGCCTGAGAAACCTCTCGTAACACCTGAGATTATTTTAAACTGCCTGAAGTCACTGGCATGGTTTTATAAAGTGCATCCACCCCTTAACTTAAATAAACAGAAACACCGATGGTGCCAGTTTTACCAGTGTGTAAGCAGCACATAAAAACAAATCTGCTCTCACTGACCAAGGGGCAGCAGCTTCCCATCCAAAACTCTCTGAGCACCGGCAAAATTCCCAAGGGCTCCATAGGGTAAGTTACATTGGATGTCGGTGATTTCAGGTGCTCCAGGAGGATGCTTTCATTTCCCCTCACTCTGTGAAACATCAATTACTCCGGAAAGAATGAGGCCTTCTGCTGGATGCAGCCAAATTCCTGCATACAAATCCCAATGGTTTTTCTGGCAGGCCACAAAACACAAGCCTGGAGACTTGTTGCTAGGTGTTCCGTGGGCAGAACTCCAGCAATAACTGTATGGATGACACTTCAGCAGAGTGGGCTACAGACACAAATAAAGGCACTGTTGCATAGTCACAAGACCTATGAAGAGGAGATATCTATGAGAGCTCATTTGTTTTGTCACCACACAGGTCTGTGACACTTATTTTAAGATCACCCAGGAATGTGGTTAACTGCCAAGACAGCCAGTTACTCTTTCCTGAGATTTTTTGTGCAGAGAACACCTTCCTTCACATTTTAAGAAGAAGTCTCCTCTCTTTGACAGTAACCCAACTGAAATCAGACAAACCAGGAAAAATAAAATCCGCAAGGAGGACAGTTATGGGTATGAACATGGAACAGTTCATAAAAATCAAGGAGTCTCCTATGAGACTTTAGAAGCATGTGAATATGTGTAGATCTGAGGTTTTGGAGACAGGAAATAGAGCCAAAATATGCTAGTTTCCATCAGCTTTCCTGTATGTTTAGGCCATCTCTGTTGTAATTATTTTCCATTAGGATTCTAAAGAACCAGATACGGCCAACTGAGTTGTTGAATAATTCCATTTTTTTCTTTAATAAGAACAGTTATCTCGAGATCTGTGGCTGTGACAAAGTGTTTTGCTCTAACAGAATTTCATCAGAAGGTAATTTAGCTGTGGAAGAAATTAAGAATTCTGAGCACCTGCACATTCATTTTAAAGTGGAGTTTCAACATAATTTGAATTTCAATGAAATAAAATGAAAGAGTTTGGATTTCAAGTACTTTTAAACTTCTCGTGAACATTTCAGCAGCCTCCAGGTCTTGAAGCTTGGTTCATCTGCCTTTAAAATCCCCCTATTTCCTGCTACTTTTGCTACCCCATCGCATTCTTTTTTCTAGTATCCCTTTCTCCAAATCCCAGCGTGGAGAGAAATAATCTGCCTTACACTCAATTCCAACAGTCTTATTTCTCCATAGACAATAGGTACCATTAGAAGCTTGATCAGTAGAGTGAATTTCAGAATATTTAACTTCCAAAACCTGCTTATTGGCCAAAAGGATTGGCAAAACATCACAAATCCTCCACATGGTACAGTGACTCTTCTTCAAGTAAGCTGAGAAGAGGAAATTCTCACTAAAATCTGCTAGTAATCAAGTTAGGAAGACCACAAGAACCTGCCTCTTTCACGACCTCTCAAAACTTCTGAATTTGGTTTTACTTGAAGCAAGAAGCACCAAACCTGACAATGCACGAAAATGAGTCACGCTACAAAAGCCAAGTCAGGATTTTGAAAAGATCAGCAAAAAATCCACTGCATGTTTATTTTGAATTCTGTTCAGCTTTTTCCTAGTCGTTTGGCTAATTTCAGTATGTGTGGGAATACACTGCCTGAATTTCTGATTGCTTTAGGAAAAGCGTTATTAGCCAGACAAAATTTTACCTCTTTTACTTTATTAATTGCTGGCTTGCAAATGAAGATGCTGTTCTTAGCATTTTCATCTTTCTTTCAAGAAGTCGTTTCTATCGACAGCTTGTAAAGATAAGCAGAAAAAACATTGCTTCTCTTGTTAGGAGCAAGCATATACCTGCAGAATAGTTGTATTACTAAAAACACTGCACAGCAGAAAACAAAAGAAGCCCTTGGAACAAGGCTCCTTTGAATATATGGCATTCAAGAGAGAAAATCAGTAGGTATAATTAAGAATACAAAGAAAATTACCGTGTTCGGAGATTGTATATAAAACTGTAAGGACCACCAGAAAAAACACCGCAGGAAAATACCTAATTAATTAATTAAAACTTTTGCCAACATCACTGAAAAAAAAGAATATCTCTCTGGGCAAAAAAAGTGACAATCAATTATGTCAATTAATAATAAAATTAAGAGGACTACAATTAATAATAAAATTAAAATAAACTATTGGTAAAAAAAAATAACTGAAATTAAATTAATAAAAGAGAGGGAATTTCTCCCTACTTTTTGTTTTTGACTATCAAAGATCTCTTTGCAGTAAGCAATCTAGTCATCAAGCACAGACAGAACAGCAAAACTGGGATAAAAGCTGGAAGTGATAGAAAGCCTTTCCAGTAAATTAGCAAATATCTGCAAATCTGTAGAAAATTCATTGAAAAATAAATAAAAGAACTGCTATTTAATTCTAAGCTATATTACTCTAAACTATGCATTTTCCCAGGGAAGATTGCTTTACAAATAATATTTTGTTAAAGTAATTTCTTACTATCTTACTGATTTTTTTTTCCCTTTTTGGCTTCAAAAGTAACATAGAAATTGCATTACGAATCTGCTTGGAATTCTATTTTGCATTTATCTTTCCATGTAAGATTAATGGGTTGCATGAAACATTGTGGCTTGAAGGCTGGGGAGAAGATTACTAAGAACGGAATGATGGCCACAATAATAATGCTAATACAAAAACTAATAAAAATACAATATAGAAAAACAAAAATAATAGAAAAATCTAGCTAGTTGTAGTATTAGTGGGAGAAAAATGAACAAAGAAGACAACAGAGCTGTTCATATATACATAAATATGCATATGAATTATTTATACAACTAATTATTAGAATCAGCTTTTTGTTTGCTTGATTTGTAGGAGTGTTTCTGCGGGACAGTTAAGAATGGCGGATGGAATAGCACTGTGATAAACCTGTATCTCACACCGCTTAGAAATCAGACTAGACAACATGCCTCCAAAAATCCCTGTGAAAAGGCATGAGGTTCTTGAGGGAAGGATGGAAAAACTCTCTTAAGTTGCACAAAACATTGTAGACTTATTCCAAGCTGCATGACACTGGAATAGTCATCTGTACGTGAGAGGAAACACTGTGCTGTGGTCTCATGAGCAGCCGTGGCCAAGAATTAATGCTTTTTTAAATTCTGTCTTCGCTAACTCTTTTGCTGCAAGAGTGGGTCAAAAAGCCAGTGGCACAGAGCCCTGAGGTTCTGGCAGAAAAGAGGAGGATAGATGTACTAAAGCACTGCATACAGTTTCCCCACACATCCAAATTATTCCAGAGATCTCGAGGAATTGGGACAGCAAGAATTATTCTCCCTCTAATCTGGTTGGCCTTGGTAAAAAGTTCTTAGGAGGTATTCCTAGAAATTCCTAACTGTTGTGCACCTGCCTGCTCGTCGGTGACGATTCAGTTTGCTCATTATTGTGTGCATGTTGTTGTTGCTCTTGTGATTGTGGGAAATGGCACTGAAGCTTCAAAAGTCAGTAAATCCATTCTGCAACAAATTGCAGATGCCTTGTAGATAAATTCAGGAAATGCAACCAAAAAGTTTATAGTGTGATTTTATATCATTTTTCCCAATAATATGTTTGCTGTATTTGAATATGTATTACCAGCAGCAGCCTCCATTTCTGGCAGTTTGTGGTTAAATATCCCATAAACGCTAACACTTCTTCTATTCTGAACTCACTACAGTCATGCTGACAGACCAAATTACAGTATTTTATTATATTGCATCTTCACTGTGTATTTTATTTATCTCTGTTGTGCCTTCTAGTTTTTGGCATCTATTCAAAACCTTTACCTGCATACTCCTGCTGTTTGTCCTTCTGGCAAACTGTTCTGTTTTTTTTTTTTTCCTGCAGTTTTTTTGCTGTTGTTGTTTTGTTTCCTTTTTTGCATTCAGACCAAAAGCTTTTACTTCTGTAAGCTACAAAGTTCATTTATTTCACAAGCTTAGGAAGACTCAATGACACCAAACTGTTTCCAAAACCCTAGACAGCTGCAAAGATAGTCCATGTATTAAATCACCAATTTTCACAGCCTGTGAAACATTGCTTATAAATATGCTCTTTGTAGCATAAAGACAGCTTAATTCAGTAGTTAAATTTTGAAATTCCTAATTTTAAATATGTATGTTGACTATAAGTAATACACAGTTCAACTGGTCTGTGCGCTGCCCATTTGCTGTTTGTTGCAGCTTTATGTCTTGGCTTTCTGTGGCTCATCACAGGTTCCAATAACATAGCATCCATAAAAGCTGGAACTTTTCATGGTACATCTAAGTTTCCTGTTTAATGTGACAGCTACATTGGCTTCATTGTTTCTGAATTTCCTTGAAGGAGGACATTCTTCCTAGATCTGAAAAGCTTTAACAATTAATGCCTTCATTTGGCAATACATTACACTGCATAGCTCCTAAAAGTAAGTATGCAGTCTTAAATTAATTTGGATTTTCCTTTACAGACTGAGACAGAGTCCAATCTCACCACAGGAATGGAATAAACTTACTCCAGTTGTTGCATAGATACGAATGATCACTGAGCTTCGTTAGTTAATATTTAACTATCAATCTTCACAACCATTACAAAACCTTGTCTTACTTTACTGCTTCCAAATAGACATTTAGCAACAACTTTTTCTTTATTTGCTTGCTTCTCTGGAAGATGATTTCCAGACTTCAGCTTTTTGAGAGAGATTTTACACATTTTGCTTTGGGCAAGATTTAAGAATTGTAAGCACCTGAGTCAAGTAAGAAGAATGTAGGTGGCAAAAGCCCTCTGTTTCTTCTGAAGCTTCCCACCACATGCTTGGAAACTTAAGTAACAGGAGTGAATCATATAGACTTTGAATCAACAAATCGTATCAGAGAAAGCCCTATGCTTTGCTGTAGTTGTTTTTATGGGACTACTGAGTTACTTTGCAGAACATACCTGGTTGATAAATTGCAGTGCTTGTGAAGAGCTAACTTTCCCCTGTGCCAGTAAAAGGTGATGACAAGCTGATAGTATGTTGATTATTTTCAACAGAATCACTCTCATGCAGAGAGTGAGTGTACGAGGACCATGTAGGTTCCTGTCAGCCATATTCTGTCAATCGTCTCCTTTGCTCCTCAGCAGCAGCACAATATCCATTTTCTCTCATGTTTTCCTGTTTTTCCCTCAGTTCTCTCTTTGTCCCATCTCTTCTACGTTACACAAGGCACAACTGAATGCATATACAAACACCTTCTACTATCCCTTGGTTTCATGATATATCTGCTTTTATGTTTGTTGTACTCTTTGGGATGTACAGAGAACAGCGCTGATGGTAAACTTGTCCAGTCTCAGCAGGAAGCTGTTCCTTACAGCAATTATACCTGATGACTGCCTTTCCATTTTCCTTTAGCTTCTCATGAAATTGTATTTTCTGAAACCCTGTGAATTCTCCCTTAAAGTCCTACATAACTCAATGCATTCATCTCTTTTCCATCCATCATCTTTTTTCCATCATCTTTTTCATTTTGTTAGATATTTGGCTCATTTACTCATGTATTCCCTACTCCACTACTTTATATTTTTCCTCACTATTTTGATTGTCATTTTCTTCAAAATTTCCAGGGTTTACACGAGATCAAGGTACATAACTTCCACTGATTTTAATAACTCCCATTAACTTTTATGTGAGTTTTCAGCTAACTCCCTGGCAACTCAGAAAATACAGGGTCTGGGTACCATTTATATTTTGTACTTTCTTTCAAGAGGAGTTTAGAATCACTTCTTAAAAAGAACAATCTTTTTAAAGCTTTTTCTGTTTTTGTGATCTGACATTACTCTGACTTTTAATAGCTGAGGGACCAAAGACATTTTCGTAGAGAAATTGAGTTCTGCAAATCCAGATTCAGAACAAATTAAGAAAGATTAGTCATTTGCCCTTGAGTCACAGCCAAATTTTGCCCTTGCTTTTTATCATTGCAGTGTATGGTGGTCTTCTTTCTTCTACTGCAGATGAGCACGTCTTGAATAATGAATGACTCTGCCATCAGAAATATGCAAATCTTGCTCTTCATTTAAATATTTGGACATATCTATTTCAATTTCCTAAATCCTCTCTTCTAACTTGAGCTATAAATGATGCTAAGACAATTATCTAACTCTACCAGATTGCCTATTGTTCATTCAATAGAAACTCTTATTTTTATTGGAATGTCAAACTATTCCTGTGATTTTTTACCTATTATTTCCTTAATCTTCCAGTGTTTCTGTATCTTAGTAATAACCAAGGTGCCTACAGTTATAGAAGAAGGATGCTTTGTCTTAAAAAGTAATCTATTCTAATAGACCATGTGATATAAACAAGAACAACAGGTGAGCTGTTAGGCTCGTAGTCAAGGGAGTCAATCTATACCTTAATTGTTGTGTTCCTTCCAGCAAGACCCCAATCTACTGGCAGGTGTTTTTTTTCCACCTTAATCATGCATCTCCTAAAGCATTTTCTCCACCCCTGGCTATATTTGTACACATTTCATTCCAAACATCAAGCTGTCTCTCACACATCTACAAGCACTGATGCAATTGCAGACAGTCAGCTTATCCTTACCCAGCAGTTTACAAAATATGAACACTAGAAATACCTAGTACAAATGAGAACCTGAAGTCTCTATGCAAGGCCAGACTGTGATTATCCTTTATGTAATTTCAAGGGGAAAAAAAAAAATACAAAACCACAAAGGATTTAAAATCATAATAAACTGGCAGCCAAAATGTCTGCTATGATCCTGAATACTCCCTATGGAGCATGTTGGCAGAGCCCTGAGTCACCTTCCTGAGACTAGTGATGAAGCTGGCCATGAAGGAAAGATTTCAGACTCCAAAAAAGCCCAGATATTTGGATGAAAAAACAGTTTTGCATCCCCATTTCATAGGCATAATCTATGTAGTTTCACTTACTGTGAGCAAACAGGATTACATCCACTGTCTACCACTGCTTCTTAGTGAAATAAGCAGCAATACTAGCATTTCCCTGAACATAAAGTGACTAACGACCACAGTGACAGGTACAAGACACATCTTGTCTTCAAACAACTGCAAGGCTACGTTGTAAACAGATTTTCAGCTATTAGCATTGATTGTCATTGGAGCTGAGGATATACGTCTCACTTATCCATATTTTTCAGTTTTTTCTCACCATTTTACAACTTTCTTTCTCTTTCTTTCTCTCTGAGACATTTAATCCACGTGAAAGAAAACTTTATTATAAAATTTGAGAGCACTGAAGAAGGAATGTTTGCCAAAGTTCTGCAGTTCCCAACATTTTCTATTCAACTACAGGAACTCTAAAAGCAGCACAAACAAACACATAGCTAGATAAAGAAAACAAACACTGTAGGTGTGGAAAACAGATTGGCTGCAGTGTAATTTATTTTCATTCTATAGCTCTTATTCGTATTACGTTAAAATTTAGCTTCCAGTCCTGAAAATTAGGCCAGACAGCTAAGTTTTTATTGGAGGTTTGCCTGGAGCAGCTTTTCAGGATCAGGGCCTGCCTCATCAGGTGGTCCCACCAACATGAATTACACTAGATCAAAGCATATCTCTAATAGAAATTTATCACAGCATGCACTCAAATATTTATCAAATGTTTCTTAGCATGGTAATTAGGTCAGCAATTCTCAGACTACACAATTTTAAGATACAATAGATTAAATGTTTTACCTGAAAAGCAGATTGCAGTCCTAGCAACTCTTAAAATACGGGATTTAATATGGTTCCAAAGTAGTAATCATTCATCTGCCACGCGAATCCCACTTACTGACAGAGATTCCTACGTTACAAATGTATGGAAAGTCCCCAGAATTCAATTACAAATATCAATACTTGCTATTCAGAGCAACAGCTCCAAAATAAAGCTCTTTAATTTCAGATTATAATTGAAAGTGTAACCAAATTATTGCACTCTGTCACTTCTGGCACCGCTGACAAACACAGGAACTAATCCTGTACCTGTTACTCGCATTAACATAAATGCAAGTAATCCTTTTCAAATTAAGAGCGTGTAAATAAAGATTACCAGTGTAAGTAAAAATGACAAGATAGGGTGGATAAATCCCCTGAAATTGAATGATACAGTCCATTTAGTTTCTTTCTCTAAGGCATGCAGTTTCACATGCCTGGCTGAAACTAAAAATATGTGAGCACATAAAACCCTAAACAACAGACACTGCATAAGGTGCAGTCAGCAGCCCTGATACTGGATGTTTGGTTTATGAAAAAAGCAGTCCCTGAGATCTCTCCGCATCCCTCACAGTTCACGTTCTCCCTGATAGAAGGCTCCTGACTGAAACACAGGGCTCAACCTTATCAACGATTACTTAGGTAGATATATCCTACTGCATGAGCAGTTCCTTTAGAGATGGAAACAAACATTTACAAGATCACACCTCAAATTCTCTCCTGTTTTTCTGCTTCTGTTTTACATCTTCACCCACAGTGACTCAGTCACAGCACAGATGACTTAACAAGAAAAGGCATTATATAACCAAGAGGCTAACATACTACTGTTCCTCTTACAAAGGGCTCAGGAAAAATGCTACAGATAAAAACTAGCTAGATTAGGCTACATTTTCTCCCAGTGCACTTTCCATGATTTCCAGTCACCCTGAGCCATAAAGCATACCTTGATCTGCCTCTGTGGCAGCTGGACTCCTTATCAGTTCCCCTCACAGCCCAGTGCTGCAAAATACAGTCAGTTCTTCGCACGGCAAAATAAAGGAAATTCACGAGGTTAAAGGAAAAGTTTTGACTCCCTAATCCATAACATCACTCTCCAAAGAGTACGCATTTTTATACAATTTGTTTAAAAAAATAAGCAAGCCATAACTAGATTGATAACATGCTTTCTGTATGAGAGTAATAACTACATTTCACCAAAAATTGAATAAGTCTATCGTGTAAATGAAAGACTCCCTAAGCACACATTAGCAAGAGAGACTGTAGTAATCTATCATTTCAACGATCCCTGAACAACAGGATCTGCAAGTAACTTTGATAGAATAGACTATGACAGCTTCATAGGAATTATTACAAGTTGCATAGGCAAAAAGCTACAGGAATCAAAATAGGCTGCAAGCTGTTGTGTCAGTTCATGTATGATCAAGCATTGAAACTAGCCTAGCTAAAATCAGTGAGAGGATTCGCTAGAACAAAAAGATAAAGTGACAGTACAGGGATGAATGAATTGACCCTTATGAGATAACCATACTGAGAAAAACGAAGATTTTGTTACGTGAAAATATAACTAAAAGTCTTCACCCTCCAGAAAAATAGCAAAGCTGAGCACTATACTCCTCATTACACAGCTACTGTTAAACGCGAGACACACATACATTCATGAACTTGAATAGGCCCTGTTTGGTCCTGTGAGCTAACCCTGAAAGAATAAAGAATGGATCTGTTTTTACAAGAATAAAGGCCCAAGTTATTAATGCATGGCATAGTCGGGTATAGAAGGAAATAGGTGTGTTAGCATTATTTGGAGCATAAATCTTTAACCCCTTATCTCTTGCATTTGTCCCTGTATATCATCTTATGCTGAGATAATCAGAAGAAATATGCCAGACAAGACAATGTTTGAAAACTGCACTAATTTCTCCTTGAGGAGGGATTCTGGTTTTAAGAAAATAATACTCAATTTCACAGAACTCTCAATAATTCACTTGCAGTGAAATATTTCAAAGATAGTGACAGCAGACAGTAAAAGTTGTCATTCTCCCTCAACTTCTCAGCAGAAGGGCTAAAAGGTTACCGTCTGTGAAAGTGAATTAGTAGAATTTATCTGCCAGCCCCTACTTGTGAATAGTCAGAGAGGAAATAATTTAGAAGAGTTTAGATATTCTTGTCTACAATAAAAAAAATTGGCCTTTCACGTCAATACTTAATTTACTGTTAGCATTGGTGTATCCTATAATTAGAAAGCTGTTTAGGTATTTGCAATTTTGCATGAGTGAAAAGCAAAACCAGAAAGTTAGAAAGGAAGAGTCGAGAGGAAAAACAATATGTCACTGCAAAAGGCCAGTTTTGTATTTATGTTGGCATCTTCACATTAAATAAACAGTCCACTTATGCTTCCCTCTCCTCTGCTTACAGATCATTCCATATGTTGCAAACAGCAGCGATTCAGAATGACACAGATCATTTCATCAGAACCTCACTGTGCTTGACAAGAGCTATTAAACAAGCCTTCCTCTTCCTCCTCCTAAATTCAATAAGAGCTTTGCTACAAAGTCCATGGGAATTAAAGATGTCCCAATTTCCAGCACTGCCATAAGGTATAGGTATGGTTTACAACTCCAATGTATTATTGGAGATTCAGGCAACAAGCTGTTAATCTGAATGTAAACTAAAACCCAAAGCACCTTGATAATGATGGATTTACGTAAGCCATGCCAACTCTTTTCTACTTTGCTTGAAATCTTGAGCTTCCTTACTGCTATTAGTTAACAATGTCAGACAACTTGCATATGTAAAGCAAACTGAAAATGAAGAAAGGCATGTGCCTGTGTAAAATATGATGTACTGCATGAACAGATCCCTCTGCAGAAAGAGCTCTATGAAAAAGTTAAAACGTTTGTATTTACCAACGTGTTCTAATCCAGGATGCTGTGCTTTCCTGAGTTTCCCTTCCCACTCCCATGAAAGTCATCACACACATTGATTTTCTAAAATGAGCATCTCCCCTGTCTTACTCCCAAACTATTTTCTCCAACTGAGGTCAGTATCTGGTATGAAAAGCTTTAAGCAGCAGCAGAGAGTTTGAGGCAATGCTACATTATCCTCTTTCACCTACAAAACGTTCTATTTTGGTGACTTCAATCCCTTTCATTGGCTTTGGCCTACACAGATGAAATGGTTTTCCATTCATGTGCCACTAAATCCACAAAATGCCTCCCTCCCTCCTAAAGGAATAGGTATATATATATTTGCTTAAAAAAAAAAAAAAAAAAAAAGCAGATTGAGACAAATGCTGACTTAATATGTGCTAGCTACCAAAGCCAAAACTTTGTGTTATTTGTAAAATAGTTTCAGTGTTGGCAAGCCTGCTCCTTGTACCTTCTACCATATAGAAACTAGGGCACTCAGTCAGGAATTTATAGGCATTTGAAGTCATATGTTTGACCCACACCTGCCCCTTCAGAGAATGCTCTCTCTGAGAATCTTTCCCATAATCTATAGTGGGGATGTCAGGGATACAGATGTCCTCCTGCAACTTCTCCTCCATTCAGCTCTCAGACCTCTAAATCAGCACTTCAGGTCTCACCTTCATTTCCCTAGTTTATGTGGTCCCCAATACATTTATAGAACAAATTGCAATTTACAATTAAAAAAATATATATATATTAGAAGCTGAATACTGTTGAATGCAAATCTGTAATGCAGTGACTTAATCTCTCCAGAGAGCGAATTACTGGCACCAGGTCACAAGCTCAGTGCAGCCACTGAAGTGAGACCACAGCAGTAGGGTCAGACTCAAGAACTTGAGTCTTCATTCAAACACCTCCTATGAAAATCCAACTGTTTTGATTTCCAGATACAAGTTTTTCTGCTGGCTGCTTCAGGGCAGTCGCGTACAAGGTAGCTTTGGTCCAAAAACCCCATATTGTCACAGTATATATTAGCTCAGGAAAAAAGAAGCACTTAAACAGTCAGAGAGCTTTTAGACTGAAGTTGCTTTCTACCAGAGCTCAGAGCAGAGCACAGAAGTTATGTCCGTTAAAATCAGCCTGCTCAGGCAGAGACAGCCTCTGTCACAGGCTTACAGTTGCATGTTCATCTCTCCTGATAAATTTCAAATCGATTTCAATGCACTAGATCTAATTTTGCAGCAACAAAATGATTATAGGCAACTCAGTTAACCAAATTCCAACTGTTGGAAACAAGCCCTTTTCAAAAGTCCAACTCTCCAACTACTGCTTATTACAGCCAGAAGATCCTTGCTTTCCTTGTCTCACGCTAGCTTTCTGACAATTCATGCATCATAGACTCCACTATGATCCTAAAGCACTAGTTTTTTAATATAAGATGTAAAATTTTATTGAGTTTTGTATGCAATTTATACATCAGAATGATGACACTACTTCATGCAGAGCAATGAAAACTTAAAAAATCATTAAACTGTGAGAAAATGCCAGGAAACATCTCAAAACTGCCCTGAGATGTATGTGCATTACTGTGACAGCCAGGGCACATACTTGGTGTTGTCAAGAAGATCTGTGGTAAAATAGACACACGCACACACACACAGATTTGAAGCAGGAAGGGAAGCAGAAGCATTTGGGGCTTCGAGGAGGGTCTCTTGAATTAAAAAAATATGGGTTAGCATCAACCCTAAAGTATTTTGTTTCATTCTGAAGATTCTTTATCCTTCTTTTTTTTCCCCAAATAAATGAAAAACGTCATACCAAAAACCCCAAACCTCAGAAATCTTTTTGTTTGCTCAAATTCTCAAAGACCGTTTTTTTTCTTTTCCAAAAAAGAAATGTTGCTAAATACTCAGTATCAGATGTTCCACTTCATTTTTCAACTTGCCTTCATTTTTTCTGAGAAAATCATTTGCCAGCTTTGAGTCAAAGTTCGAAATGGTGTCAGTTGTTCAAAGATCCTTTTCCTGACGAATACACTCTGAACAGTAAAAAGCATTGTCCAGGTCAATGTCGCAACTATTTACATCCTCATACTTTACTCCCTTGCATAATGATATGCTGCCATACTTGCACTGTCTTCATCTAAAGCCTCATTAACTCATTAGTGATTCTAAGGCACACTGAGAAGCTCACTTCGAAGCATATCAGAAACAGTTTTTCCAAAGAGCATCAGAAACATTTTTAGAATCAAATCAAACGTTTCCAGAAGGTACGATTAAATTCACCCGCGTTTCTTCTTAAACGTTAGAAATAACAATACTGAAAGTTTTTAAGTTAACAATAATGCACTGTTATCTATACTTGAGTTCAGCAAAGAGCATTTAGTAATGATTCTATTTTTAACACCTTGTATAAGTAATCTGGAAGCCACGCACCAGGATTGAATGAATCCAATCCTTACGAGACACCAGACAACTGAGGGTTAATATCTGCATCCCTGCTTCTCTCCTGCTCTCCTGTGCCAAGGTGCAACAAAGAGGCCTAGCTCCAGGTGATTCTCTGTGCCATATGTGCTGCATTTCCTGCACATGCTAGGAGCTGAGAACAGCATTACCAGGTTTACAGCTAGTTTGATTGTCGCACTTTTTATCAGTTTAAGCCTGCCCCCTCCTGTTGTTCAGCCATTTTATTTAGTTTGCGCCTTCCGACGCCTCTACACCAAGAGCTATTAACAACATGCCCCCAGAAAAGCACAGAGGAACGGAAGTATTCTGTGGGAGACTTACAGCCAAATTCAGCCCTTTGGAGAATCTGCTCACGGAAGCATGAAATTTTCACAGATGTCTGCATAGTGCAAGGGTAGCACGGCCGACTTGTTCTGCTGCCCTTGGTATTCAAGATATTTTTTTGCATGGCTCTGGGTTGGAAGGCAGGGGAGAGCTTCTCTTTCACAGCATTTCAAAACACGAGTCAACGTGGTCATTTTAAATGGGGAAAATGCTTACCACACTGATCCCCATATGCTGAGCCTCAGCTTCTCCCAGTGGTCCAGCTGATCCTGAAGTCCCTTCTTCATTCATATGTGAGAGGTACAGCATTTGATATGGCCTCAATTTTATGGCTTGATTTTAAGAGGCACAGCTGAGCTTCTCTGAAGCCACTCAGACTGATGAACCCATACTGAGCTCAGCTGTGGAAAGGCAACAATGAACACAGGAGGAAGAGGGGCTGTGGGCCATGCTGCAGCCATGTTCCACAGAGCTTCTGCAGCACTGATGCTTGCATGGGAAACAAAAGGACAGGGCAGCAAGTTTAGGCTAAATTTCCATCAGGGATTCATTCATAGATGACAACTATTATTATAGCTACCGTGTACTATATCTTCTAGTACAAGAACAGCCCGCATACAAAGAGCAGTTCCTCACAGAGCAGTCAGACTCATGGAACAAGCAATATTTACCGAGGTTTGCAGAGGCAAAGATATGGCTCGCTGGTAGCTAACAGTCCTCCAGCCACAACTTCCCCGTGGGATTTGGCATGGTGATGGTCTAAGCAGTGCCATAAACAAAAGAACAGTAAGATAAATCCAGTGCTGCAGGCTAATCTGTTCTCAGATTAATTTGGAAACTAATTAAGACTAAGAGTTCACAGAAGCAACCAGCATCAGTAAATATTTTGTATGTTACTAGTATCGTGAACCACATTTCTGCCTCTCCAAAGATCTTTACCCGAATCTCCCAAATACACTTTTAACTAAATCCAATGCATAAGTCTATTTTTAGGAATCAAGTTATACATCTTCAAAAACGTGGCTCAATGTCAACAGTGCTAATCCAAAAACTACAGCTTCTCACAAAACAATATGCTTAACATCACAGAGCTGTTCTATTTCATTTCCACATTCTGGTCAGTAAGATTATTTTCTGACCCCTTTTATGTTATTAAATAATACTGAAACTCTTTTAAAGCCTAATTCTCATTTCATAAGAATTGACTGCAAAGTTGTCAGCTGAAGTTTGGAACCTATCACACTCTATTTATATCTAACATGCCGTAACACACCAAGACTTTTTATTTATTTTACCACCGGAAAAAGATCTGGCAATGTACATCTGTTTCACAGTAAAAACAAGATATTAATACTACACAGTAATTCAGCTGCTTCCCAGCCTTTGGGCAAACTTTGGTGCAATGGGCAGACTCCATTTTCATACTTGTAAATTCCTTAAGAGGAAGCTGGTAGAATTAACATGAGAATGTGTTCATTTTCATATAAGTTAGGCTGTGTAGATTTTTTTCCAAACAGATTTCCAGAGTAATAAATATAATCTTGTTGTAAAACTATACCCCACACTATGAGTTAAGTGTTGAGTGTGTGTTCATTATCGATAATGCAGTAACTGAATATTATAATGGCACAAAATGGAATCCAGATACAATTCCAGCAGGTTACACAGGATGCTGATCACTGGGGAAAAAATTGTTTCAGAGAGCATATTAGTAACTCACAGCAGCACTGGGAAAATTAATAAACTATAAATTGTTTTTTGTACTGAACATATTGATATCCAAAAGAAGAGGAAGAAATTCCTTGCTACAGAAATTTACTCTGCTACAGGAAATTTACCTTCTGTTGAAATTTTCTGTTTCTCTTGGGAAAGCTCTTTAAATTATCAAAGTAGAGACTCAGTAGAAAGCTATTTAACATATAAGTTTTATTGATCATTTTTGCTTTTGGAGTGAAATTGTCCTCAGGTGCCTTGATTTCAGCCACTCGTGGCTCACCTTTAACTACTCCCCAGCTGTTCTTCCAGATATCAGCACAGGTCAGATGAATGCAGGCTACAGGCACTGTTTCTGCAATTTGGAATGGGCTAAACAAATGTAACACCTCTGAACTTCCAGGACACTGGGAAAGGACTTTGTGAAATGTAGGTCTTGAAATTATAGCCTAGGGAAGACTTAGCACAGACACTTTTGATGTACCCTCCATGGGTATCCTCAAACTACAGCTGAACTCCAAACACGATGCCCACCGTGCACAGGACTGAGCTAACCCTGCCTGAGAAGACAGTTGTTTCAAGCTCCCAGTCAAGAATTTGGAAGCAACTGACACAGCAACAGATCCTGGGAGCCAAAAATTCATTTGTTCAGTTGAGTGGATGAAAACCACTTCTTGCACCTAGGACCATGTGTAACATGACACATTAATTGTTCTCGAATTCCCCCTCGAAAAGAATAGCGTTCTTCCTTAAACACGTGAGCGCGTACAACGGCAAACAAAAGGCAAAAGGTTGTGAGCAAGATGTTCTGGGACACAAAGAGTTAATTCTTCAACAATAAATTCTATCACCGTTCAGAGATGATCTACATAGTTCAGGCTATAATGTAACATGCTACTCTTAAAGGAAGTTGTCAGTGTCTGATGGGGTTTTATTACAATTGCTCACTATAAAACGCACTATTTAATTACTGGCATGAAAGTGATTCTAGCATAAAGTAAGAAGGGGAAACGAGACCTCTCCACCTTTTTAACAGTTAATGCACTTGTGCATGTAAAAATACAATGCTTTTTCATATGTATTTTTAATGATGCGCTGCATTTTGTTAGATCTATGGGATATATTTTCTATGTTGATCTCCTTAGATATGATGCTGTATCTAAAGCAATATATGATCACAACATATAATTTAAATAAATCTAAAATTTGTTGAGATATAGGTCAAGAAGAGATTAGTGATTTTGTGAGCAACTTAACAGCCCATTAAATGGCACACAGCTAAGTGCTCAGCTTCTAAAATACATGATCTTTCCTAAGACATTTCAAGTTGAACTTCTAAGATGAGGCATCTATTTCTTAACTGCTAAATTAACACTTCTGCAATGTCACGTATAATCTGGAACTTTACATTTTTTAACCAGTAAACCAGATTACAAAGCATCCATTCTGCAAGAGTATACAGATACCATAATATAGTCAAAATAAACTAACACAGAACATAATGACAGGAAATACAAGTATTTTTAGGAGTCAGCTTTTCAACAAAGCAGAGTGCAAGTCAGAGTTTGACAGAATTTTCTTGGTATGCATTTAGAACCTACAAACTGTACACATACATGGCTGCACAGTATTTGTATTCACTACTAAAGAAAGAACCGAACGTGATGTGGATTGTCTCAACCCTACTGAAAACTGTTGTTCTGGGACAACTACATCTGTAAGGAAAGCAGTATTGTTTGGAATGAGGCCAGATCAGACAAATAGCACAGAAAAGGGAATCAGTGAAATGTTCAGTGGTGGGAAGTTTCAGTGGCAGTGTAACACTGTAAAACAAAGTAAGTGGTCAGTACCTTGAGCTTCTGATACTGAAAAAAAAAAAAAAAAAAAAGTATGGACAAACAATACATTTTTCTAAATTACACCCAATAAATACAAAATACAATAATTTATGTTTCCGAGAAAGAAATCTGAAATGTTTACTGGCAGTATAACAATGCATGGTTCATTTTAATATACAATCAGAAATATTTTACTGTGTTTTCCAAATGAGTATATTATGTATATTAAAAAAAAAAAGTCTTACCTTCTTTAATTTTTATTTTTTTTAATGAGAGTAATGTAATTCCTATTATTTTCATGAGCTTCCATAAATTTCATATTTTTAACTGTGATAAAAATATGAAACAGATTCAGTGCAGGAGCACCATAGCAGACTATGCACTTCATATCACTCTTCCTTATTTCATGTAATGCTGCTCACAAAAATCTGAGATAAACAGACACCGTCTGATTTCTCATGCACTGAGTTTATGGATGTTCAGTAAAACCCAACATGAAGATTTAATCAGATGCAATCAAGCTATCAAAAAGTGAGTCAAGCAGACCTGATTTTGTTGCCAACAGCACAAAAAATGCTGATGTGGCTCCACCATCCAGCCACTCTGATTCCCAGTTTGAGAGACTCAAGGAGATGGATGAATCCGAGAAAGAAGTTCTGTGATTCATCCATACTGCTCTGGGAGATGAGTGGCAGTCAGTCACGCAACAAGCATCTGCTGAGACATCAGTAGGAACACAGCTGAACTACAGTGAAGCCAATTATCTTCTGCAGACCCTCTGAACAGATTAGAAGAAATATTTAATAGAATCATAGAATCATTCAGGTTGGAAAAGACCTTAAAGATCATCAAGTCCAACCACAACCTAACCATATTCATTAATAAAAGTTTTTGTTAAGACATGATGTGATCTCAAGACCATTATGTCATAAAAGCAACACTTCTTTGTACTGGAGATTTCTACATATACTTGATCATAAATCAGTGCACATCTGTACACGTGTTCAAGCTCTTCTATGGGGGAGCCATCCAACAGTAGAAGCTACACAGAAGGATTATCTGCACTGCCTGAAGGCTAACATCCAGAAACTCTAGATACTGATACTGAAAAATGTGTATTATCACAGGAAGATCTGTGACTGCGTGGCATGAGGTGATCAGTATCACAGAATCACAGAATGGCCAGGGTTGGAAGGGACCTCAAGGATCACACATGTCCAACCACTCCACCACATGCAGGGCCACCAACCTCCCCATTTAACACTAGACCAGGCTGCCCAGGGCCCCATCCAATCTGGCCTTGCACGGGGCATCCACAGCCTCTCCGGGCAGCCAGTTCCAGCACCTCACCACTCTCATAGAAATTAACTTCCCCCTGACATCCAACCTAAATCTTCCCTTCCTCAACTTAAAACCATTTCTCCTTGTCCTGCTGCTATCTACCCTTTCAAAGAGTTGATTCCAGAGGTCCTTGCAATCAGGACTCCTGCAAATATTTCCATATTAAACCTAAGTAATGTGTTTGTACATAGTTTCTGCACTGGATCCTACCCAGCTCAAACACATGGGTAATATGGATCCCGCTGTGCCAGTCATCATGCTACACAATTACTTTCATTTGTGCTTCCACAAATAAAGAATTTAAAACGTTACCTTCAGTATGAAATCCATTTTCGTTGTTAGGAATATTTCCTTGCCCGGTGACATAAGAACAATCGGTATATCATTAGGTGGAAAAAAAACAACTAAAAAATTTCTCAGAACTAACTGTCATCTCAAGGAACAAAACTACTGCTGCATGGAGCTACCAGCACATTTATTTGTGTTACAACCAAATGCACCATCCTCATCAAAATGATGACTAGACAGGACTAGTCTCTCTTTTACCACTGTGCCAATGAAAGGCTGAAAAAACTGCTGTGCTTCCAGATCCATGTTGTCTCATGTCCTTCTGCTCCCCTGTCTGTATCCGTCTGTCACCTCTCATCTTACACTATACAAATTCTGAGGACCAGGGATGGCCTCTTTTGCACCAACCAAAGTAAAGCCCTCTGAAAGACTAGGACTCCTGAGAACAGAAAAAAAGCATTGCAGACTGCAGCAAAGCATGGCTGTGGTAAGAGCAGCTGTCTTTGTCAGCAGAACTTCTCTTACTGCAGAAGGGAGAAAAACCCCACCAGGCCTTTCTTCCCACATGTGCCTGCTTACATCCTTTCTTAACAAAACAGTGTCAGCTTGATGTGGAGGCAGACATTCCAAGGTACACATCAGTGTCTCACACAAAGCCCGTCTAACGCTCAACCAGATCTTTCCTTCTCATCAGAAAAATAACAAGGTAAAGCTTTAAGAGATCTCGCAAATCAAACCAACCAAACAAGCAAAAGAGTCAAAACAATTACTGAGCCAATCCAGAGCCTATCATATTTAAAAGAAATGTTAAATTTACTTTCATGAACTTTGATAAAGATCTGATGTTACAAAGAAAAACAGGCTTTTGCTGAAATCAGTCAAGTCACCACAGTAAGAAACAGAGCACTCCTCCAGTCCCACCACTGAGTTATTCTGCCATTCCCAGCCACCTGCTGGCAGTTCACACTCCCTCTCCCAGCTGCCTTCCTGGAAACCTAACATATTCCAGCTGTTCTGCAGTCCCAGGCCTTAACCCTTGTATTCCCATACAGAGCTAAAGTACTCAGTATCTTCACTGCACCTTCACTTTTCCCAGGTGTAACACTATAATATGAAGGAAAATGCAACAATGACAGCAGAATAGCAAAGTCCCAGGCTGCAGCAACTGAGGACATGCTCAAGTGCAACAATCATAAGCACAGAAATAAAGGAAAAAAACTGCTTACCTTCAGAAGGCCTCAGGGATCACCAGCAGGATCAGAAGTCAAGGAAAAGTCCTCTAGTGTCTTTATGAAAATGAAAAAAAAAAAAAAAAACCACTCTTGTTTTGATTTCACTGATCCAAAGGAAAGCGCATCATGAGAATTTCATATGCATCTTCTTGTCCACCAGTCTGTTCCCAAAAACTGAGGTCAGACACAATGAGTACTTAACCTTCAGCTCCACCCACGAACCAGGCAATGAGAAAAAGGGTAAATATGTTACTGCTGCCACAAACTCTTGAGGCTTCTCTTTGCCCATAAGGACATGAATGAGATACAGGATCTGATTTGGAATTCCTTTGCAATCAAGTTAGTCCTTGTTTCCTTTTACCTTTTGCAGTTTGGGACTTTTAGATCTTGCCTCTTAAGCGTTCTTAAATTGAGAGGCACTCTGAAATTTTCTGCTATGATATGATCACGTTGTGAAAGAAGAGTGTGTTGTCTGTCAGCCAAAATGCAACTGGCTTTCAAGACAGTTAAGATGGCAGTCACTTGGAGTTTTGGGATATGCCTCATTTGAAAAACCTAATATTATTTTTTCTTCCATGGGAGAACTTGAGAGGTACTGATTTAAACCCTGAGTTACAAACCTCTCCAATTTTTTGCTATTTGAAAGAAATTTCTATTTGTTCTGACTCTTTAGGGAAATCTGTAGGAACATTGGAAACATGAATTTCCTCAATTTTACTCAATTTTATCCTTTTATGGAACTTAATATGCTCATAAAGTAATCTTTAAGTGACAGATTCATAAAATAGGTGCAAGTCCAAGGCACAGGGATACAGAGCAAGAGACATGACTATATCTGTTTACCCTTTTGAACAACTGGTGACCATACAGTCAGCCAGGCTTATGGTGATGCTTACATCCTTCCGATATACTGTCCAACAATGAAGTTTAACAGACTTGCTTTACCACATTCCTGAAAATCACCGTCTCAACTTCCAAGAGCAGAATCCAGTCTATAAAAGGTGCTAAGTAAGGCATCAAGAGGTACTCAAAAGATCTGCTCTCTGAGCTAGCTGGCATTTTTCTGAAGTTTTTTTTTTTTTTTTTTTTCCTTACTCAGATGGCTTCAAATGGTGATTTGGGCAGCTGGAACCTGGGGGCATATTTGCTTCATTACATATATTATTTAGTCAGCTGGAGCTGATTTTTTGTTAATATACAGATGGATACAGAAAACCTTCAAAGGCCTTACAAATGTATTTTGTTTTAAATGAAAATACCACGCTGGTATCATTAATAGCCAAACTAGCCTATTTCTCTTAGCATTCTATGCCTGATATGCCAATAATCTCCAGGCTTTATTTTGCCTGATATAAATTTTCATTAAGCCTGAGGAGGGCTCTTTCTGTCTTTCCTGACTGATTCGGGTTTAATTGGCCTCTAAGGATAGTAAGCTGCTTGAGGGTTCTTTTAGAATCTGTGTTTCTCTGCTGCTTTGCCAAATATTTTTTTTTTATTATTATTTTATCCAGCAGTTTGTTTCCATCAGCTTCTTTTCCCCATTTTCCCTGCCAGAGACAAAGCTGCTACATTTTTCTCTCATCATATTTCACAAACACCCCCCCAGTCAGTGTTCTCTGAAGACACTATTTTTCAGGTAGCTCCACCTTTTCTTTCCAAGTCTTTTATGTCCTAGAAAACGTTTGGTTAAAAGATCTTTGCACATTGTCTCCATTCTAATCTACCTGAACATCCATAATAGATGTGTGGGCTGACCACACTATTTAACCTCTTTTCAGCAAGGCCAAGCTGAATATAATGAAGTCAGAACACAACTGAATTTGATATAGAGACACCATGAGGGGAAAAAAAAAAAAAAAAAAAAAAAAAAAGATAACTCTATAAGAAACTCAAAATAAAGAATTTTGTCATAATTGTGCAATTTCCTGATTTTTTATTCTCTTCAGTGTGGGTACAGAAGCCTCTATTTCAGCAGTATATTTCCATGAGCACTACTAAATCTATTATTTGCCTGCTGTATTTCTAATTGTGCTTTCATCATTTCAGAAATAGTGCCATTCTTTCACAGCAATTAGCAGTTTTTTAAGCTGCTAGCTCCTGCTTTGCTTCATCAGGCTCTATTTGCAGCCAGTAGTCCTCTACACATCTTTTTTCTTTTCTAAAAGTACAGTTCCAACCATAAAGTTTGCGGCCATCTACTCAGAGATGATCAAAACATCCAAATCAATGGCCATTCCAATGGCTGAGTAGTCTGAGAGCCAAGCTTTGCCTAAGAGAGTTTCTGACCTGTTTCATGTGATATTCGGGTTTTCAGTAGTGTTAACTACAGACTTTGAACGATGACATTCTCAAATAGGCTGTGGGCTGCTGTGATCCTGTCATTATTTTTATGTTCAAGAGCCTTTAAAAATGGAAGACACAGCTCTTGTAGGATTTGGTGAAGTTCTGGATAACACTGGCAGAAACTATTTTGGGAGGACTGGTGCAAAAGTCAATAAATTACTGCATGACATTTTCTACACCAGAGAACTTAGGTATGCACGGGAAGGATAAAAATATATATAATCTGTACCTTCTGTAGCAGAGACCGAAGCCAGAAGAATGTATTCCAGCAAGATAAAAAGAGAAGGGACAGAGAGATAAAGTGTTAAGATGGACTGAGAGAGAGCTGACAGAAGCTGTCTGCTTCTGACTCAGATGTAGTAGATGTTTTCCATTAAAACAGCTGTCTCAAATTAACACCCTGAATGAAATTCTGTAGCCACTGAACATCAATGAAGACAAAATTCCTTGGGAAAAAAAAAAAAATGTAAACTTTAAATTAAAACCAAATAACTGGATAGGTGTTTAAGACTGCCATTGGATGACTTTCTGTAGTCTTTCTTGAAATGGAGAAAAACATTGAAGTGAGTAGCTAAATGCAAGTTTAACTATTTCATGCAAACATTTATGCTTAGCTGGCTGATTAGAAGCAGAAGAGCATGGTCTCCTAGTTTGCATGCCTATAACCAAACTTGGACCTTTTTTCACTACCACTGTCTTCCTTAGAACACACAGTTTTCATATTCCAAGAAGCGGGAATACATCATAATAAGGAGTAGTATTTCATGGTCTTGGTAGATTTACATATACAAAGATAAATCAAAAGATACAAGATCTCATTTATAAACTCAGTGAGCATCAAATACTGTACCTGTGTGTCAGACTGTTTCTGAAGTCTTGGCTTGACAGGACCACACTTTGCTCTGCACACACTCAATTGGCAGATTGCAAGCTGTGCTGCCAAATACGGAACAAGAAAAGAGCAGAAAACTTTTGGCCGCAGTCATCTTTTCCAGCTGTCGCTGCTTCAAGTGCTCCTTGGATTAAGCACAGGTTAAATTATACTCAAAAGGAAATGTCATTTCAAATTGCAGGGATCACTAATATGTACTAACAATGCTCTAGAAAAACAAATCACATTATGCACACGTTCACCAGTCTTTAAGCATTCAGCCTGCAAACTGTTTACATTCAATATGTCAAATGTGTGGGGTTTTTTTGTTTTGTTTTGTTTTTAGATTAGGTAACTTTATAATTATTTTTAAAATGCATTGTAATGTTTTACAATTATCTACATGCTCTGACTCCAAAATCTACGATCCTTTCTTAATATACCTGGTGCTGAACTTCAAAACCAGCCTGTTTCTAAGCTATGGAAAAGGTCGTGACCATCAGGACATAATTTGGAGCCCTTGCTCAAAATAATGAAGATGTTTCATTTAACTTGTTCTGTAGTGTAACACTGAAGGGAGCTTTATAAGTAAATCCCTTACTACTGTCATAAATGTGGATGTAAGCCTAACTGAATGAAAACATAAAACTTGTTTGCAATCAATAAATTATGAGTGCACATATTTAATTACACTTTTAAATGAAAATTATGGTTTTGCTTACTTGTGTAGGCTTTACAGTATGAAGTTACATAGATGGGGTAATCTAACTTTGTGCCACTTTTAAAGCCTATGCTGTGACTGAACACAATCATCCACAAATAGCTCATCTACCTTATTTAACCTCACAGAGGTCAAGGCTGCTCACGGTGACACCGGAGCACAGCTAACTCCTGGCTCCCTTTTCAGTTTATTTTTCACACTGTGCCTCTTACACACAGACCAGAACAAAGTTTTGACCACTTTTACCACAGAGTTATCTGTCTGCGGCAGATAAACGAGGCTGACAGACAGGAGGCACCTGTTGCTCTTACTCAAGAAGGCAGGAAGAGTCGAGAGGCTTCTCAGAAATTTGGAGAGCTGTGAGAGAGGCGTAGCAATGCTGAAAACACAGGCAGTGAGAGGGCTAAGGCTGGGAGGTGACAGTTCACCCCCTGTGCCTGCTCCTGAAGCCGGAGTGAAGCCTCTGCGCTGATGTCTGGTATCATGCACACTGAGAGGAAAAGCTGTAAAATATGCCACGTCCTGCTATTTTAATCCTTCATCTAAATATCAAATGGGAGAGATTGTGCTTTTTTATTCTTTCTTTTTTTGTTTTTCTTTTTCCCTTAAGGAAATGTAAGAGAAGTCTTGGAATGGCTTAAGTATTGATATCTTTTTAAAAGGTGTGTTATTTAGAGAAGGGACTTGAATAGCTCCTTTGGAAGCATTTCAAGCTGTTAAATAATTATGTATTTAGGACACACTATATTTAGAAAAAAACATCTATGAATGTACGTGGCAAAATTACTACTAAATCCTGTTATCTCAGGCAGTACCTCTGGCATAAATAACCACAGAATTATATGCCTTTCTTTTTTTCTTTTTTTTTTCTTCCCACCCCCCCCCCCTGGAGTTCAGCTAAGAAAGGAAGATTTGGGCCTGTGTGTGACGGTGCTCACATCCGCAGTCCCTCGTGTGGCTCCAAAACTAAGCCAGACACCCACATACCTGCAACTCCAGCCCACACTGCCCCTGCAGGGCCCCGATCACCCCTATGGGGGAAAGGATGGAAGGAAAAGGCTCTTACACTAGGCTGCGTGTTTCCCCCCCCCCCCAGGGCCCAGACCCTTACCAAAAGGCAGGACCTGATGCTTAATTTTCAATCCACTTTCTAAACCCTGCTGTTCCTGTATTTTAAATGAAGTGGTGGGATTCAACTAAGGCACCTCTCAAGTAACAGTCCACAATTCAATCATTAATGCATATCTATCCTCCTATGTTGTAAAAGCCTTCAGTAATGCATGTTTTGCTAGATAAAAACTTATGAAGCTAAAAATCTTCAACCTATAATGCATTTATATGGCAAACCTCAGTCTGGCACGCACTGTCTCAGTTTGTGGTACTATCTGAAGGGGCAACTGACCTGGCAGGAGAATCATAAAGGGGAAAAAACAGTACACATTGCAGCAAAGAACCAAAAGGGAGTAAGGAGCGCTTTGAAAGCATCGTGAATGCTGGAAAGCTTTATGTGGCATACAAATGTAGTGCTGAGATACAGCCTTGCTCCAGCCACACTAAAACAATAAATGCTTATTTATGTTAAGTCCATAGCAGAGGTCCCTGCTGTGTTCCAAGGCTTACACAGTAAGAGACGCAGGCAGTGCCAAGTCAGCTTATTCTGAACACCTCTGAAACAGATGGAGAACACGATCATAAAGATAGAGGCTCAGAGAAGTGGAAGGACTGGAGAAAAGCCTAAGAGTCAGTCAAGCTAGCAATACAAGAAACGGCTTCTTACATTTCAGGAGCCATGCTTTGCTATGAGAAGCCTCCCATTCGCATCATTTGTAGCGCTTTCCCCAGTACTACATCCTAGTAGTACTGGGGAAAAATAATGGTTTAAGAACATGCAAAGTATCTCAAAAACCTACAAGGAGTAAAAGCAATATAATTCTTTTGTATTCAGCTACCTTCCCTATGTACTGTTAATGACTTATGCACTGGCCTAGACAGAGAGAATAGAAATGAGGAATTAATTTAACAAGTAAACATAGATATGTCCTATCAGAAACACCTTCATGATGCCTCACCATGGGGTGAACATATGCAATAGAATCCAAGGAACGGTTGCTTGCAGCTTAATGGATAGGCTGTTACTTCTAAGTGTGTGTCTGCCAAATCAAAACACAACCTGATAGAGGAAAACATCCAGTTAGGAAACATCTTTAAAGAAACAACTTTTGTGCGTACGTGTGTATACATTATTAATAAAATACTATGAACAACTTGCAAAGTAGAGTAAGTTTGATAGAAGTAGAATGGAGAACTTTGGAGTGTGAGCAGGTGAGTGGCCGGATGTATGTTACTGCTTTGGTTAACAGATTTGAATATTTTGTCCATGCCCAGTCAACCAATCAACCATCTGAGTGCTCTTTTCTTCTCATGGGAAAACTTTCCTTGAGAAAGGTGTTGGATTATACAGTGCTACCTTCAAACAAATTATTTATGGTAGAATGTTGCTTGCTACTGTGATCCAGCAGCCCATAGTCATTGCAAAACTATTCTCATTCAAGTACTTTTGTGTGGGGAAGCAAATCTTCTATCTTTAGACATGCCACTAGTACTCCTAAGATTTAAGCTGCCAGTCCTTTCAGGAAGAGATGAGAAAGCTGTAATGCTGAGTCTTGGTTTGGAACTTTTCTTGGTGGTGTCCATCTCATGTTAAGTTCAAAATCGATGCCAAGTGGGCCTTTTCAACTGAAAATGAAGTATACTAGGGAACAGAAGGCTATTTCCTTGCAGACAACTTCCACAGCATTCTTCTACCCATTTGGTAACGTTTGGATTTGAGAATACATACCCCAACTTACCCTGACAGTCCCAGTCAAGTGCAAGGAGGCAATGATTCCATGATTCTGTGATAAAAGTGAGCTCTGCAATTACACAGAAACTCTGAGCCAGAAATGCCTTTTCTGACTTTCAAGATGAAAGAAGTAAACATACACAGAATCTCTTGCATAAAGTGTTTCCTTACGATATCACCACCCTTCAGGATCACAGAATAACCTGATGCAAAGCAGCAGTACCCACAGGTGTGCAAAATGGGTAGAGTCCCTAACAGAAACGCTGAAGGTGGCACAGGGTCTTTGTCTGACAGGTGTTCAGAGAAGAATAGCTGTGTATAATTAGTTTGCAGACTTAGTTTTGTGTTTTCATTGATTTCAAAACATGCAAACAGCGAACTTCCCTTGTATTAGGCAATTTCAGGTCCCAAAGACCAATAAACTACAGGACTTAGTATACATAATTTGCAGCTAGCTACCACCACGACAGATCAAAAATTACCACCCCAGTGAACTGTCAGCTACATTTCTGGCTTCTGCTGAAAACAAAAACTCTTCAAAATAACATTATTTTTCCACATATGCATATACAGAAAACTGGAGCACAGTATATTTTGTACTCGATACCTTAAAGATAAATTAAATACATTCTATAAATACTTCTGTTCCAAACACAAAAGCTGAGACACCGTGCAAAATAAATAATTAACAGCACAGTTCTAAGTAACTTAAATCTTTGGAATAAAAATAACAATAAAAAATAAATCAACCAAAGAAACAAACAAAAAACCATGTCAGTTGGGAAGGTATAGTCACATTTTTGTAACTTAACTGCTGATTCCTTTTGGAGCAATTTTTGAGACTGCACAGAGCACTTACACATCTAACTGTGATTCTAGCAGATGTCCTACAAACGTGGATCTTAGGAAAAATATACCAGAATGTACTGCAGTAGTAACGAACAGCAATTCTAGAGCATCAAATAGTGGTAGTCTTTTTATAGAAAAGATAATCTGCCAGATAAGATCTGAGCCACATCTCTTCCACGCTATTCACGAATGCATACCGTGTACTTCTGGTGGTGATGGCAGTGGTAAAAAGCTGGAGGAAAGAGAGCCACATGTCATTCACTTTTAAAGAAACTAACAGCTATTTAACAGGTGACCGTTTTGTCCATGCCCTCACTCACTAATACCATAATTTATTAGAAAACATACCAGTTTTCCCAAAGTCACTGGGAAGGCTCACCCTAACTGATTCCAGAATCTCAGAATACCTCAAAACCAAAGCCTGGTATTTCTTATTCAGAGGAGCTGAAAGAAGAGCTCTTCTGAGTCTCTTCCGAGAGAAAAATCTGTATCTTAAAACCAGAAAATGTGCTGTTCAAAATTGTTTCATTCTCCTAAGAATCATGTTGCTTCTTGGCCTGGCAATAGCAATGATTAAAACCTTTTCTTTACTGCAAGAATTGGTTGTACTTCGTAAATAACAAGGATCAAACCATTATATCATTCAGGAACAAGCCCAGAAATTCTTAGATTACAGCAAATGTATGTCCAGACCTTGTACTTACTGAAAATGAATACCCTGCTCTTGAAATTGAAATCATAGGCCTTTCAAGCTCATGCTGTTGCAGAACCAGTTCTAAGGTCTTTTTAATTAGCAATTACATCAAGCTTCAAGAGATAAAACATCCAGAGATTACCATACAAAAAATCTATAGCAAAAGCCTCCTATGAAAATAAGTATAGATTTTACCAACAAGCAAGAAAAATGGCAAGCAAGCATCTTCAAGAATGCATGAAGAACTGTGATTCACAGATAAGCTCAGAAAGTCTTCTACAGATGGCACAATTTTGCTGTGGTATCAAATGACTGGCATCCTTAGTGCTAGGGATGAGCAGAGACCTTTCGAAAATCATTACCATGTAACACGTGGAAACACAGCAGCATTCTTGAATATAAGCACCATGGCTGCAAGCCACTAGCCAGATGGCCCTTATACTGTAGGCTTTCCATCAGGTTTTACCAACACATTTCCAATTTCTTTCTTCCAAAACTTCTACCTTTCAAAGCTACATAGCAACAAAATATTCTCTTAAACTGTTGCCACCTAAAATGCTCTGTGAACTAAACAGCTATTAGAAACCAAACCCACTCCACCTACCTAAAGGAGGTGGATTCAGAGAACATTAAAGTATTCACAGCATCAGTGGAACGGTGCAAGTTTAAGCAGAACTGTCTCATCTCCTATGCCTGCTCTTCTGCCTTCTTCCCAACCAATTCCACTCTCTCTTTTTATTAAATAGAAGATTAAACTGATGGTGAATTAATTCTCTTTTCCCTGTACCTGTCAAATCCTGTTTCTCTGAGTCTCAAAAGATTTGCATTTATTTTTTCTTCCATTACACTGCAAATGCAGAAAATCTTCTTCATGACTTTTCCAGTTCTCCTCAGCTGAGCTCTACCTGCCTTATCTTAAATTATCCTAGTCTGTTCTCTGGCAGTTTGATACTTCAAGACTTTAGGCTGCTTTTGTCACAAATACAAGCTTTGCACCTTCATCCTAGCACCAAATGCAACAATTAGTCTCTTTATCTCAGTTCTCACTGGTCCTTCTTTCTCCAACAAAAACTTTCATCTCAATCTTCCAGCTTCGTTTCTTAAGCTCGCAGGCTTTCTCCCCTTGCACTTACTATTTCTTCCCATGCTTTAAGCAAAAGGCCATTGTAATTCTTATATACTGTTCACCATGAAGTCTGTATGTACTGTTGTATTTAAGCATCGTGGGATCTCAATGCAACTTTCTATAGGATAGGGCCTATATTTTCTTCATGCTCTACTCATCCCAATGACAAAGCACAGATCCTCCAGTATAGTACCTGAATGCCTGGGCACTCATGTACTAGAAAGAGGTGATATCTTAGCATCTCTGCACCCATGAGGAAAGGAAATACCATTTCTATTTCCCACTACCTATTCCCTACCATCTGAAAAAAGAAAATATCTCAGGCAATTAAGATACATTATGAAATTACACCTTATCCGTTAAAGAAAGAAGTACAGTAAACTCAAGTCAAAAGAAAAAAAAATAGTGTTTTATTAACTACCACACTGTTATAATACACTTTAAACGTACAATAAGGTAGCCTTTAAATTTGAGGTGGTTTTAAGAATAACAAATGAACAGATTTCCAAATGTTTGTAAATAGGTGAACTGCAGTAATTATTGTTGTACATTTTTGGAAAATGATATAGCACTTATAGACTGGCTATATAACTTCATTTTGTACATTTTCTATAATTGAAAATATAAACAGTAATTAAAAAAAGAAAATTCAGCATAATAAAAAACATATATGTTTATCAGTTAAATGTACTGGATACATACAATTTTTAAGGGAAGAAGCAAAAAAGGAAAGATGGCTGATATTTAAATGCAGATTGACTAACCAAAAACTAAACAACAAACAAATAAAAACCTCATAAAACCCCTAGTTCACTATGACTATATCCATATGTTTAGGAGTACTGTCAATATGGAAGTGATCTTTCCGTTGTACTTGCATATGTTATATTTTACTGGTAATTTACATGATGGCTTTTAAGGCCCTGGCAGACAGATGATTTTGGAAAAAGATTTGATAAAAATCACTGCTGAGACGCAATACACCTTATTTTTGGTCCTCCAATGTTCAAGAGAAGGGATATACTTCACTATAACATTTGCCTTACCACCCAAATGCCTCAACCTATACATACCTTTTTTTTTTTTTTTTTTTTTAAACATTTTAAGTTTTTTTTAACATTGGTTATATTGCCCACCTTGGTTATTGAAAGAATATTAACAAGACATCATTTTGGCAAATTAAATCTTAAACATGGCTTTTCAATAGGATTTAAAAGGTGACTATCCCTAGAGTTCCATGTTAAAATGTAGTTTTCAAAATCTTACAAGAGTAATGCTTAAAATATTGTACATAGTTAACCTAATTAAAATAATTAGCTTCAAAATGACAAGTTGATGAGCTAAGTAAAGCCTACACTATGTAACATTTGCTTGGAAACTTGATTTGTCAGTTATGCATAATAAAAATTCCAGTCATCAAGAAAATTACAAAATTTCTTTTATCATAACATGATTTCTTTTCACTCATCAACTTCTTTTATCTTACAATAGATAAATACCAACATGTTCTCATTTTTTTTTTAATTTTTTTTACACTAAACCACACAGGATTGATGCATTTGGTTAGACTACCATTTTACCATTTCCATCGTTAAATTCTTTTTTTTTTTTTAATATAACTTGGTAAAATTTCATCTCTTCTAGATTCCAAAAGTACCTACAAAACCCATGCAATTTTACCATTTTAATATACTATGGAATATCATACAAAGTAAGGCATTTCAGTGTCATGTATAACCAAGTTACTGTCAATCCAAAAATTTCTGCACATCAATAAAAAGATATCTAAGAACTTAGGAACAATATTCTTCTCACTACTGTATAAAAATAACCACAATTAATAGGTATCTTGTGTAATATTTACTCCATTGTCTCGTTTCCCGAAACTGTGACAAGCTGTAAAGGTATTTCAGTGTTGGTAAGAATATCTTGATTGCTGGTGCCAGATGTATTAACAGTTCCTATTCCTGAAACAGAACCTTGTTGAATATTTGCAAGGATAAGTGTTGTTCCTCCTGCAGTAATCAAAGTATCGTCAGATGTTGCTTCTACTGATGCCAGCACTGTACTGCTGGAGTGAATACCTTTCTTATTCTGGTGTGTTTTAATGTGTTTGGCAAGGTGGTCACTTCTCATAAAGCGTTTTGAACATTCCGGACAGACAAATTTCTTCTCACCTGTTATACAAGACAAAAAAAGACAAAAGGAGAAATATGAACTCTGCATTCCAGTATAGGTGCTCTAAACAAGAAACTAGAAGATATAGAATGATGCACCATCACGTGTTCTCTCTTGATTTCCTGAATTATACATAAATCCCCTGGACATCTAGCCCTCCATTTTCTTTTCTTTCTGCTTTAAGAAAGAAAAAAAAAAAAAAAAAAAAAAAAAACCACAACAGCTCTCATCCAGTTCAAACAAACAAAACTCATTGTTGAACCTGAATAAAAATATTTTGATTAAGGTAATTTAAATATTAAGTGTCAGTTCTGAATCAGTAAGGTTGCTGTTTTTCCTCCTCAGAGCTACCAAAATGTACACCTAAAGAAACCAAAAGCATCCAATATCAGCTGATTTTAAAAGTACTGTACTACATAAAAAAAACAATCCAATCCAAAGATGTTTTCCTCTTAAAATCTATTTATCCAAGCCCTTTCCATGACACTTCTGTAGTAAAAGGCTCCAGAATCAAAGATTGGAAACCTGTATGTGTTCTTCGGTGTCGCTGAAGCTCATCACTGCGAGTGAACCTTTTGCCACAGAACATCCAATTACAAACAAATGGACGCTCTCCAGAATGCCAGCGGAGATGAGCTCTCAAATGTGAAGTCTTCCCATATACTTTGCCACACCCTGGTATGTGACAAATGTGTTGCTTCTTTTTTCCCAAATTGGAACCTCTGTTAAAAAAAAAAAAAGTGAATTTATTTATTCTGATCTCCTAAACAGTGGCATAAAAGTAAGTGAGGTTAGATATACCAACATCTGCAAACAAATCCGATCAGTTTCTTATTTTTGTTTCAAATAAAAAGTACGCTCCACAAGAAGGTGGAACTAAATTCTATAGTGACATCCCACAAACTATAAATTCAACAGCATGTAAAGTTTAGGTACTAGGAATGTAATCTTGACTGAACATACATGTTTATAAAATTGGAAATAACATCATTACAGCAGTTTGTACTACTTTGATGTTGAAGTGCTCATATTTTAAATTTATCCCAATTTCGGTTTTGGCAAAAACAAACAAACAACTGCAATTGCCAAAAGGGAAACTAGAGATTTTGGCAACTGGGAGGAGAACAGATGGGACTTTTGGCATCTTGGGGAAACTCGAGAAGCAGGTTGGGGTTGCAGAATAAGCATCCTAAACCTGTGTATTTCCACTACAAGGAGTGGCAGTGAAATTATTGATTTTGCTGATATTTACATTAATTCCTTGCTATTTCAGAAATAAAATTCTTAACAATTAACATATCATGAACAGACAGTATAATCCAGACTCCTGAGCTTGATGCCTATTTTAAGATGCTTCCTAACTGAAATACTAGGTGATTGGTTAAGAATAAGCACCTAATACAAAATATTGATTAAGATTTTATTTTAAATAAAACCACTTGAGAGATTAGAGCTTATGAAGACGTAGAGAAAGAGACTACTCCAGCCAGTGGAAGGCTGTTGCTGAAAGGCACACTCCAGAGAACAGATCTGGCTGACAGTGCATCTATACTAATGGTAAATTCTGGTACAAAGGAGGAGACTGAAAAATGCAGCCAAGCATCATGCCACCTTATTAATCAGCAATGTTAACCTCTAACAGCTTAAGTGGATTCTAAAAATCACATTGGCATTCCTTCCTCCATGACTGGTTACAGAATTTTTAGTGGCCTCTCCAGGACATTTTTTTTCCTTACATTACGATGCTCCACTTCCACTCAATTGTCTAGTACCTGATGGAATTGCCAAGCAACCATGAAATCCAGATTCTCATCAATGAATTCAGAGCATCTCTGTTTTACATCTAATGTCATCTAATAATGACATAAGAGATTCTGCTAATCTCTTTTTTTGTTGCTGCCCTTCATCCAAGGCCTTACAGAAAGTTCATGTGTCTTTTCCAGCTTGTTTATAAATTTCTTGCAAACAATGCTCTGACATCTGACCTAATATCTTAAGCTCTTCCATCATAATTATACTGGTATTTGCTTGACAATGTGGTTTTTTTTCTCTTCAAAAGTCCCAAGAGAAGATCACTTACTGGATGAAACACTGCCTTTTTTTACATCTTCTACTGCAACTAAAACGTCCATTTTTGGTAACATATGCTACTTCTAAACTGTCATGTTCATACTCTTCCCTGGGCTCCCCTCAAGTCAAGACTGAAAAATAAAATCAGCTCTAATGTCAGACATTTAGCTTTGCACAGTGCCACCTACACAAAATCTCAATATTCATAAGCTGAAGATCAGCCAATCTCAAAGATATTTAACAAAATGTCTTTAGATTGCCCCGTTTTCTAATTTCTCAGCTTCTGCATCACACAAAAGTCAGAAGTTCCAGAAGCGTTTATCCTGCAGCACAAATCACCCCACTCTCCAGACTCCAGGGGAAAAAAAAAAAAAAAAAATGTAATCCTCCTTTTGTCCCACTGCAACCAGATGGCCAGTTCTTGGGCTCATTTCTCATTCACCTCATGTTTAAGTTCTTGACAGTCCTTCTTCAGGTCTTCTTGTTTTGGCTCAAAACATCCAGTAACTGTGTAGCTGACTTCTGTGGCAACATAGATAAGCACACCTACATCTCTTCTCCATTCTAACATCTTGGTAACTTGAAGATTTCCCCAAAGAATCCCACTATCCTGCATCTTGGAGTAGGACAGGCAATGAAATTCTAAGAAGTCTCTGTGAATTATAGCAAAATGTATTTCTACATTGGAATATATTTCTGTATAGATTTTTTTTTAATATTTGGATATTTTATCCTTGTATGTTCTCCAAGTATGTTCTATTCTTTCCTTCCACAATCACAGAATCATTTGAGTTGGAAAGGATCCTTAAAGGCCATTTAGTCCAACCCCCCTGCAATGAAAGGGACACCTACAGCTACATAAGGTTGCTAGAGCCCTGTCCAGCCTGAGCTTGAAGGTCTTCAAGGATGGGGCTTCCACCACATATCTGGGCAACTTGTGCCAGTTATTTGCACAGTAACTTGTGCAAGTATTTTTTAAACTCTATATAACATGGTATATCAATGTGGCACAAATCATATAAAATAACAACCAAAGTTTGTTAAAGTAACTAAGAGCCCAAAGTCAATCATTCAAAGTGCTAAACTGAACCTTCAGTCTGGACTGAAGGAAATCAAGGTTCAGCTCACAGTCAGCTCAGGTGATAGAGCATATGTAATTCTGAGCACACCACCTGATGTGAGGGAATTCTGATGGACACCCTGAAGTCCAAAGCAAAGGAAACATTCAGAACTCACTCAGAACACACACTCAGAATGAAACGCACAAGACTACTGTGAATGAGTCACTGAGTATACTTACACAGTTTCAGATAGGCATCTGCACGTTTGCTTCATGTGTGCTCTAAAGTGACTGGATACGAGCCAAATTATGTCTGGACGCTCTGCAGCTGTGACAGCCTGGCACCATGCCCTAACATGGTCATACTAAGAGACCTTTCTTGCTGCACTGGCCAAGAACCATCATCACCAAGTAAAAAGATATGACTCAGACCTACCCTTCAACTGGAGTCTTCAAATCAGTTAACATCTAAGTATTTTCATGGCACATTTTAGCTTTATAAAGATCAGAAACTACAACTCCCAGTAGCCATACAGAATGCAATGGTTTCAACAGGAGACACCTTCATCTACTTAAGAAACCAGACTTTTGTCCAGGAGTATTTCTAGGAGTAACATTAAGTATTTCAAGAGTAAAACAAAGGCTTTGTAGTTATTTTAAGAATGTGTATTTTAGAGTTACATACCTGAAACGGTACTCAGAAGCACTGTTCCTCTATAGATCCAGACAGTAGTAGTCACATCTCAGTGTAATTCCAGATGGAATTAAGAGATAGTGAAATTTCCACCTGACTTCCAACAAACTAACTGTAAGCTTAAGACAGTCCATTTGGGATCAGTCATCCTCCAAGGCTTATCTCTCTCCCTGACCATCCCCTAACTACTACATATGCTTGAAGCTATAAGATTTTAATTTACACACCTTCTTTATTTCCTATCTTCTCCTCTGCTGAGTACAATAACCGTAACAATGGCTCTCTACTTCACCAAACTGGTACAAACATAAATCCTCTGATGACTGCAATGTGTTCTAATTCTTTACTGAGAGTAAAAAAAAAAAAAAAAACCATCAATAAAATAAAATAAAATAAAAACAAAAAACAAAAACCCACAAAGAAAAACAACCCTCAATTCTCCTTTGCTCTCCCCAAAAAGGCAAGAAATGCCAAAACTGCAACTACACAAAAGATGAAATTATGATGAGTTCTGTACATGTGAAGCCATGTAGTCTTTTCCTACCTCATTCAGTGCACTGATGGACTTGAGGGACAGTATTCATCAAGTGAACGACCATTCAGCTTTTTCATGCTGATTTAATCCATTTTCCTCATCTTACTCTTAACATACTATTTAAATATCATCTCAGAATTGTTAGTTTCCCATGTGTTTCTGTTGCAAATCATAATGCATATGCACAAGCAATTAAATTAATGTTTCAGAGTATCTTTGGCATTTGCCAACTTCCAATTTTTCAGTTTTGTAACTTTAACATCATTTTAACAACACTAAATGCTATCTCAAAAAAAAATTATGAAAGCAAATGTTCTATTGCTTAAAACTCTAGAAATCATCATCAGTTTAAACAGAACTTTAAATTCCAGCACTAGAGGTAAATGAACAAATGTAGGAGCTACAGAACACTATCAATGTACACCGAAGAGGGAAAAACACATTTCTCTGATGGGTTTTATTCCTTTTTGCTAGACTCTGAGGGAGTTCTGATGGGAAGTACATTCTGATGAGAAAGTTACTCCAGCAGCTGTAGGCATTTTCGCTCTTTTTCTGCCTCCCGACCATTGGCTACTTCACTATCCATTTCCTATTACAGTCCTAATTCTTCTCAGATCCTGACTTCTTGTCCCACTTTTCTGCTTATTTTGGATGTTTGATGTGTCCCAGTCCTTCCTTAAACAGTGATTATAGATTCTTATCTATCTCGCCTCTGCCCTAAATCTGGCTTCAACTCCTTCCCCAATTCCAAAATGAGTTTCAGTCAGACTTCTCCAGACTTTATCAGAACCATCTCTCAGTAAGATTTTTTCTCTGGAGCTTCAACTTTAAAATCTGGTATCATAATAACTCCATTTAGGAGTAAGAGAATTTTGAAGTACAGATACATCTAAATTAAAGCCACTCCAACCTGGAATAGAGCGTGAGAAAGATGGATGATGCGAAACCCCTACAGTTTATAAGAGTCTTTGTATGTAACATTGTCAGTTTACTCCTAGACTGAAGCAAATCTCAATCCAAGCTGTACCTTGAGCAGATCTTTAGAGCAGAGCCAATCATCACCAAGAACTTAGGAATGTCTGTGCCAGGTTTCAGTGGACTACATATAGGAATTCAAAAAAAAAAAGCTGATGTACAAAGATTCTATGACTGTAACCACAGACTGTAACCACCAATAAATCCATTGGTGATGAAAACATATGAAAGTGATTTTGTCTTACCATAGAATCACAGAATCACCAACGTTGAAAAAGACCTCCAAGATTATCTAGTCCAATCATCCACCAGCCACTAATATTCCCCCACTAAACCACATCCCTTAGTACAACGTCTAAACTACATTTCTTAAACACCTCCAGGGACAGTGACTCAACCATCTCACTGGGCAGCCCATTCCAGCTCCTGACCACACTCTTTCAGAAAAGGAATTTTTCCTAATATCCAACCTGAACCATGAAGTGTCTTAAACAATTTTTACTCAACATGGCTGCCTAACATATTACCTCCTTATACTTGAAAAGAAGGTATCTACAACATATAGAAAAAAAAAAAAAAGACTAGACAATAGAAATATTTAGTACTTATTGAGTACTTATTTTAAATTTTTAAAGCCATGGGCACGCACAGGTTCTTGAAATAGAACTCAGTAATTTACAGTATAATTTCATCTGTAAAGAACCTCTGAAGGCCATGTAGTCAAACTCCCAGGCTCAAAGAAGAGCCAATGAGATCACAGCAAACATGGCCACATTTGCTCCAGCTCTTTCACAGTACTCACAAAACCAAGACTTCCATTTTATATAACAATGTATTATCAAAATGAACATATTTTAGTCTACTGCAAAGAAGTCTTTGCACAATTACATCAAACAAAAAGTTAGGCTAAATATTTTCCACTTGTAAATGGCACATAATAGCCCCACTTCCCATATCCATAATCAATATATTTGAAATGAAATGTTTTAAAATAAAATCTTGCTAAGAAAGAAGAGCTGAAGAATACTTTCATGATAAAACAGGCTCCTCGAGAGCCCTGCAGTCTTATGCTAATAAAAACTTAGTATTTGTATTTGCCCTACCTACAATAAATTTCACTGAAAACAATCAGTCAATTAAAAAAAGTTATTTAGATCTAATATACAATCCTGTTTTTTCCTTAGGAAACTAAGAAGAAAACCAGAATAGCTGTTTTTACAACACTCCAAAAGCAATCAAACTGAAAAAAAAGCTCAATCAGTGAGGAAATGCAGGAATATGTTGTTTAATCAAGCCCTTGACATATGATAGGAATCCAATCACAGATGTACATATTCCAAAATACTTCATTTTCGTATTATTTAGAACTACATTCTACTCTCCTCATTTGTACTAGATGGCATCTAACTCTAGATTTTTCCAGTTGATGTTAAAGGAGAGAAGATGGAATAATCTCTCCTTCCATCTACTAGCCCAGAAACAAATGTAGCAATCCTTCAGTGCATAAGCTCTTTTGCATAAACCCATAGTTTTCTCTTGTAGCCAACTGTTGTTAACTAACTCCTTTTTTTCCTCACTATTTGTTTTCCTCACTATTTGTTTTCATCATTACATGCATTGTATCACATTGCAAGTTACATACCTTCCACCACCTTCTTTGCAGTTGGGACATGTGCAAGCTACTCGTCGCAGTCTTTTTCCCTCTTGATGTGGTTGGTCCCCTTCCTCATCTACGACCTGTACTCTCAAATGTGTTAGATCATTGGTATTCAATGTAGAATCACCGCTGAGCTGCCACTCTTCTGGATCAGGCTCCTCTTCTTTAATCCTAATATCTGAAGAAAAGATGAAACACAGATTTGTAAGTAGCCCATTAACTAGAGAAAGAAACCATAATGATCAAATCTTTTTACTGTTAAGAGTGTTATGTCAGTCAAATGTCAACATACTTTATTGCATACTGACATTGCTTCTGTGCCCCTGTAACCTGCAAAATATTTTAGTTTATCTTGCTATATATATATATATATATATATATATATATATATATATATATATAAAGTTGAAGATATGCTGTAACAAAGTATTAAACTTCAGATATGAACAATCCCTGGTACATAATTCTGTCACCTGGAGGATTCTGGTTGCCTGAAAGACAGGAAAACCTGAGTAACAAGAGGTTGGACAGAGGTTAAAAAAGTAAACGCATTAAAAAAGGAAATGCATTTTTCAGTTGATCTTGAGTAACTAGTTAAATTTCTACAGGACTTCTCAGTTAATGTGATATATAGACACCCTTTATAGCTGATCATTAAAATTTTTCAGTATGCACTGCAACAAATAAAATAAAACAATAAATTAAATAAAAAGTTTTGACCTAAAAAAGACTAGGATACCTAAGGAAAACAAAGAAAAATCACTCCTTTGTCCCCTTTTCCCCTTCTCAACTCAAATTTGAAGTAAAAGAAGAATAAACAACTATTCACAGAGAAGAAAACATTCATGGAAGAATGCTGTTCAGCATTAGAAAGAAGTAAACAAAGTACAAACTACTTTAAGGTTATTTTGAGCTAGTAGGTCAGCGTAAGTCTTTGCACTTTCATGAATACAAAGGTCTCTCAAGTCTCAATTCAGAGGATGCATATTCACAAGCACATGAACTCTGCCTCTCCATCCCAAACAAGCATCTACATATTCCTAAAATAGTGCATGCCTCAGGAAAAAGGAGAGTATTTCACAAGTCTTTCATCTCATCTCACCTAAAACATGGGTGGAAAAATCAAGTCCAAATCTGAAACCCATCAGGCAAAACTTATAAGTCCAATCTGAACATTCAAAGCTAAGCGTTGGTGAGAAGTATTTAATCCATCTAAAAAGTAGAAGACTACACTCACGTCATTAAAACACAAAATTCCATGCTCTACTTCTACCATCACTATGATTGCACAGCTGAACATAAACATCACATAGCTTTTTGATTTGTAACATAAAATAAACAGAACAGTCTCAAAGAATAAATGTTAAATATTGTATTTAATACCATCACCAGGTAACGAGCAGCTATCAGCTGTTGCTTGGAGCGTTCTTTCTAAACAGCTACACACACAGCTACAGAGCATTTATTTCGTCTAATCCAAGAACCAATTACAATATCACAGTATCCCGTGAGACAACTATTTTAACGAATTTACATTTTAATAGGAACATCTTTTCCCCTTCAGAAACTCCTCTGGGTTTCCAATGAGTACAAAGCCTAAATTCATATTTACAAAAACAAATGAAAACAGTTTCTAAATGTCATTTTACATAAAAAGCTGAACCCAGCCCTTTCTCAATTCGCACTGCAGTTTGGTTTGGTTTTGTTGTATTGTTTTTTGTTTTGTGTTTTTTTTTTTTTTTTCTTCCCAGTGAAAATGATTATCCACTGCCAAAGACTAGTACTAATGCAAGCCATGAAATGTTTGGGTCTGTTCTCTTTGTTTTCTTCTTTTCCTTGAAGCCTCCAAGTAAAGACCATACATCTTTCTAGATGCATTTAGAGACTGATTACTCTGCAAAAGTGACTCTATTAATAAACATGTAGGTTTTCATCCTCAACTCTAACTCTTCTCAAACACTGAAACCTTAACCGAGCACTGTGGCAATCCTAAACTCTTTCTGGAATCAGTGCCTCAGCTATCATCTCTACAATGAAGCCAAAGCTGAACAAATTGTATTATGAAACAACAAAAAACTATGCTGGATCAGATCATAACAGACATCCTGCCCCTGTAAAGATGAGAAAATAAATTTATGATAAAACATGTAAAAAATAATAATTACCCAGCCTACCTTCCCAGTCACCTCCAGCACTCCTTTAGAGACAAAGGATGCAGCTACACAAAAAAATCCGTTTGGTGCCAATAAGGCTTCAATCCACTCCTTCCTAGCATCGTAGACTGTCTTGCTTTTAATTGCATGCATATATTAATTTGAAAAGAAATGCAAGGCTTTGAGCTGCAGGAATCCAAAAGCTAGCATGCTTACTTTTGCTGACTCTTTATGTGTGTAGTAACATCAGCAGAACTACTGCAGAAAGCATTTGCATTGTCTGAAGTCACCTGCACACTAACTGAGCTTCACCACTACAGAAAGAAGCTCACCATTTCAGACTGCAACACAACTATCTTTCGTGTGAAAGGTTCAAATCTAACTCTTGAATCAACACAGAAAAAGATATTTATAAATGCCTCAGAAGTGATATATTCTTAATAGGCACCAAGAATCCGAAAAAAAAAAAAAATAGACATTATTAAACATACCACTAGATGGACTTAAGGCATCTTCAGGAAAAGGCAAAAGCCTCACTGACTCTTATACACTGGGCACCTAACAGGAATTCAAATACACTGAGGTGGTAAGGCTGTCAGCACAGGCCACTTCCAGCCTGCATGTGTGTGCCACCGAAACATTACCAGTCATCTCCACATAGTTTTTTGGGACTAGATACATTGATCCCTAATGTTACAACAAGCTCATGCAAGCATTGGTTACATCAAGGCAACTTTTGTTTTTTACCAGTTAAACCCAGGCAAAAATGAAGGTCACATCTGCCTTATTACAACTTATTTCTGTGCTTCCAAATTTCCACGTGTCCGTGCTTCTTTGTTAAGTTCCAGACCTAGTCCTAAATAAATGTAAAGGGGAAATTAAGCCAAAACATTGTTTCAACTGAGTTCTTGGTATCTGAAGAAGCTAGACTTGTTTCAGCTTTTACTTTCCTCTGATGGATGGAAATTGGGATTCTGGTGTACGCTTTCATTATGAAGGGACTATTCCATAATCACAGAGCAGAGAGCTGACTACAATATGGAACAAGTTTAAGTGCATCTGGTGAATAAAAATAACTACAAGATTCGTTTTCAGCACTTTAGAGAAGATTAACTAAACTGATAGGATGAAACTATGCAGGTGTAAATGCAGCTGTACTATTCTTGACCATATTTCAGCTTCAGTCACGCAGAAAGTTCCCGCTGCCCACTGATACAGCCAGGTTGACAAAACTCAGTACAGAAACCAGGAACTGCAGAAATAGGTAAGGAAAGCAGGAGGACGCAGAATTCTGGATCAAGTATTCCTATGTAAGGGTATTAGAAAGCTACTAGGGACAAATGACAGAACTGTCAGTAACAAAGTCAGAACTATTTGGTAAATATTCTGTTCTTTATTTACATGAAAGACAAATAATTGTCCTACAACTATCTAAGAATTAAATGCTTTCCACTGCCAAAAAGCCTGCAAGATGCTTAAAAAATAAAAAACCTACTATAGTAAATACTTAGTAACAGATCACCAGATTAGGATAATTTTCATTCAGTAATTTTAAAAGAAGGCTGAAGAGCTTTTTGCAGTTTTAATGCTGTAAGTCGGGTACCACGTGAGTGCTTCAGTAGCTTAGAAAAAAGGCTAGCACTGTGGTAACACTGTAAAAGGATAAACAAAGACTTAAGAAGTAGGGAAAGAATTAATGCCACTCTATATGGCATTATGGGAACTTAGAGGTGCAGAAGTTGTTGTTTTTAAATCAGTGATGATACCGTTCTTGATAAAACACACTTGAGACTTCTGCACAGCCAAGTGACTTATTAGGATAAAGTAAAACATTTTGATTAAGCAAATTTAACTACAAAATGTATGGGGAACACAGGGATTATAAAACAGCATGATGTTTAAAAATGCAAATTGAGAACTATCACTTCCGTTTGACAAAGTGAAGAGGACTTATCACTGACAGTGCACATTTCTTCCTCCTTTCATCCTTAAAAATTACTACCTTTTGAGACAACATGCCTTTTACAAGCAGTATTTCCATGCTGACAGCCCATCTACAACTCATCATCCAAACACTGATGCATCAAGAACCTCATCTTCACGAGGGCAATTGGAACTACAATCCTGGTGAGCACTCCTGGCATTATGAAAAGACTGACAGTGTCCTTGCTATAAACTTCATACACTTTTTTATGAGCCAGATGCATTAACAAGTTACCTTGAGAGATGAGAACCAAAGTATGTAAATCCTGTGAACAGGGTTAAAAGACAGGAAAACTGTACAGAACCCGAAGCAACGGACCTAAAATTATGAGACTGCACAAAGACAGAAAATGGGTTCCCAGCCTTCTTTTTTAAGTTAAAGCAGTAGTAGAAATAAAACGTCTGGCCTCTGACTTGACAGTTATTTCCAATACAATCCCACAGGTTGAAGGGTATTTTTCTCCTGCTTCATGATTAACTTGTCAAAAGGATATTTGAAAAATGAGCAAGGAATGAATATGTGAAGTTGAATAAGATTTTATTCTTATAAACATATGAACATCCTCAAATATAAATAGGATAGCCCAAAATAGATGTTGTTAGATGAAAATATTTACTTAACATCATTGCTTCAATTTACCTGATGGACTTGGTAAGACTGTTTTAATAATCAGATTCAGTTTCATGCTATCGCCATGCCCTTCTCAGTAAAGCTTGGCAGAAAGGATGCTTTAGAAGTAAAAAATGTAAAACTGAAAGTAAAATTTAAATAAAGTCACGAACCAAAGGACTGAAAAACAGCCAGAAGTTCTAGAGGCCCATACAAAGCTATGCTTCAAGCAGCACTCTGCACTATTTCACCAGAAGCATTAAAACAACAAAATGATAATCCCAACCCATAAAATTCTAAATACTCTATTTTTAACTACGTTTGAGGGTTTAGTGTTTAACCTAAACAGACGTTAGACCTCAGCCTCACAAGACACCAGCAGGTGAGAGAATGGTCATCTGTCACTTTAGCAACTATTCACATAGGCAACTATTTACCTAGAGAACTGCCTTTTTTCTTCTTTTTTTTTTTTCCAAATTGATAATAGCTAAATTATTTTACCATGACTTCAGGTTCTGATAGGATTAGAATGAAGTCCCCACTACAAATAGCCAACTACTCCCATTCTCTATCAGTTGGTGTACACTGATCAACAGGCATGACTATAAGCTTCACTGGCAGCAGGCAGATGAGTCCCTAAGCAGCTGCATATAATCCTGCAGTGTAAGAGCCAGGAAGAAAGACATAGAAATGAAGACCTGTTTTGCTGGGACATTTGAAGACAACTCTTGAAAGGGACTCCTCTGACTTCATTTCAACCATAGACCAACCTGGAAAACTGTAGTTTTTTATTTTCAAATAAATTAATCTTCCAGTTGGGTTGACAAGCAACAAAGTTCCCTTTCAGGCCAATGCTACTTCTTTTCAAGTGACTTGCTTCTTTCTTCAAATGATACTGGAACAATCAAAAGGTGTATTTAAAGGAAAAAAAAAAGAAAAATCCAATCCAGCTTCTTACAAAAAAAAAAAGTGAACCAATCTAGACCTGGTATAATTTAATTTTTTCAGGAAATATCCAATCAAAAAATCATGATTCAGTACATTAGTAACTTAGACACAATTACAATTAGATTTTTATTAACACTGCTAATTCTCCTCGTTCCTGACTAAATTATTTCCAATCACCAGAACTTACAGGATCAGAAACATGAAAACCAAGAGAGTACATCTTAGTACCCTGTATTTTTCTGAAAGAAATGTTATTTCGCATAAAATGTTTGAGGACTAAATCTATAAATACAGCAATAAAAACAAGCACCTTCCTTGAACAGGTGTGTTGCTCAAGAGTAACATGAACTGTGCTCCTAATGTCTCTTTTAGTTACAGACAATGCAGTATTTTATTACAAAGTGCCAATAAAAGGAGTGGGCTACTAAATACTTTTTTCAAGCTTCACTTCCTCCCAACACTGGAAGACTGAAGCCAAAATTTCAGTGAATCTCTCTCCTTGCCACAGTTCAACACAGATACTGTTCAATAAGAGCTATTTGTTCTGAAAAGCAAAGCTAAAGAAAGCCCCAGTTATAACTAACCCTTTCCTTCTCCACCTTATGAAAGCGCTAAGCACAAAAAGATGGAACATGAGCTCTAGTAAATGGCCTAAGATAAAACAAGTTCATGCAAGACTTTTCCACACAAATTCGGTGCAGTGAAAGTCTCTCTGTACAGACACCTGGTAAAACAGACATTTTGGTAGAAGAGTAATTACTGGACATTTCTGAAAGAAAACTGTACATTTACAGGAGAAAACTATGAGCTTTGTATTAGGGCCATGATGACTTTCCATTATGTAAGCAAAAGGTAGGCTCATGGGAACAGGGAGGATGTCCTCTACTGATGACCTGCAAAGCAAGACTTGGAAGAACACCTCTTACACAAAACTACAGCTACCAGCATCAAAAACCAAACCTTCAATTTTCACAGATAACAGAGCAATCTATATTATTTCACTTTCAAATAATTACCAACCACCTCTGATCGAAGACTAGGAATATACTTGTATTATTTTATCTTCAAGTAGTACATTTCTGCTAAATGAAAATAGAAGCTACAGCCTAACTGCATTTGTTATGGAATTATTATTTTCATTGGTATTTTTTACACGCACTTCACTGACATGGAGTGAGAATATACAGGGAAATCCTTCCCATCCTACTTCAAAGCTTGTTGGTAGCTTGCAGAAAAAGAGGAATCAAACTCCCACCCTTTACCTTTAACTTCTGCCATTCTGCTGTCCCTTCCACACACCTTCCTCTTTTGATTTAAATTTAAAATTAGTCCTCATCATCCGTAGGTGAGAAGGGCAATGTATTTTCCACAGGGGAAAAAAAAAATAAAGATCACTATTTCCTCCTATTTGGCTATTTATTCTTCAATCTGCAGAGGGGAGCCAGATCACGTTGTAAAGAAGGAGGTGAACATCACTGAACAAAATTATTTTCAACAACCTTGATATAGACAAAATACCACACTTGTATGGAAAAGATGCTGAAGATCGGCCACTGTTCCTTCAGAAATGTGAGTTTCCGGTAATATAAAGCAAGGTCTAATTAAATTCTCCTGAAGTTTAAGGAATGGAAGTTCTAATACCTTCCAATCTGTGTATTTTTCCTACTTTCTAGGAACAGTGTCACTGGAAATCTCAGTCCTATCTTTAATATAACCAGGTGTCTTTTTGGGCAATAATTTCTCCTACTCCTCTGTTGCTTCTGCATGTTTAATCGCATTTCATATATTGCACTTACTTCCATTCACACATGGAATTCTTTATAACACAATACAGTTCAGGAATGCTTGATGGAATGCCCTTGCATTTGTTAAGGAACCAGCATTAAAACATTCTCAAGGAATGTGAGTAGACAAACTAATGTACACAGCCAGCTCAACTTTTTCTGTTCTTTTGTTTTATTTTCTCTCCGCTGTTCCTTTTTACCTTTAATTTCGATTTGACGTGGTTAACCCATAAACAATAACATTATACATATGATCCTATACCAAATATAAACCTTAGAAACAAAGTTATCCTCCTTGCATTTCATATTAGCCATCATGCCCTTTTTCCAAGAGACAGAAAAACATTCATCAGTGCTATCACACACAATATGTGCTTTTTGTTACCTCATGGGTCTATACCTAACATCCCTGTAGGTAGTAACAAGATGCAACAGAGACAAACCAAGAATTTCTGTGGTGTCCGCAAATAGAAGACTCATGAACCAAGATTACCCAGCAAAGTAAATGCTATTGAAAGCACATTCCTCTGTTTGGTGCTGTTGTCTAGAAGCCAGTGAAGAGCAAGCTTATGTAGGTCTGGGTAACTTCTCTTTGCTAAGTCCATAATATAGAAGTTGTTTCCACCAACAAAAAATACTAGAAAAACATCCCAATTATTGTTTTACATTGCAAAGGGAAAAGCAAGCTTCTGATATTGAACAGCAATAACTACGTAAGTATTGTAATAACTACATCTTAATTCATCAGCTCCTCTAGACATTTTTACTTAATGATGCATTCTGCACACGTGCTTAAATAGGCATACAAAACAAAACATTTATACCTTGTGGTAACATGCATGCTTCTGAACCTTAATGCACCAGAGCTTTAGAACACATAATTATAATCAAATAGTGATTCCCAGAATACTTTGTGCAGTATTTCCCTCCAAAATTACTTCTACTACCCACTCGGTCCCTCATAACTAGCCTGATCACAACTCCACAATGATGGGATTAAATGGCTTCTGATACAACAAGTCTTGAACCTCTATTATCTCCTATTCCTTCTTTTAGGTAGCTATGCTCTGAAGTTCAAAAAACACTGTATCACATTTATGAAAACTAAACATGCATGCCAAGTCCCTGTTTTATGAAAACCACATTTCTTAACTGCTTAAAGAGAAAAAACATGCTGTGAAGCTCATCATTAACAGCTGTATATTCAGAAATATAATGCAAGTAACTAGTACTGGGAATTCATAAATGTTCTTAAGACCTTCGTTTTGATATTCACATGCTTGTTTCACTTCTGCTTACATGAGTTTTGTACATCCTGGTTACGCTGACAGTAAATCAACAGGAAATGAATTTAACAAAACATTAGATTATTAAGAGCCCCTCAGAGGGGCCACACATTTTCAGGAAAAAGAACGGCAAACAAATATTTGCATTTTCCATGGAAACTTCACCTTTTCAGTAGGGGTACACTAATGACACTGCTGTCCTGGAAGTGTGGTTGATAGTCAGGTTTCTAGCACTTAAATTTAGCACCCACATTTTCTGCATTGTGAGACTCAGAAGTACAGCCTATTAGAAGTGCACTTAACTAATAAGAACAGTTGAGAGTTACAGGAGCTTCTGCTAAAAGAAGTGGAGTGGCATCATCATTATAACTGTTTCTTACAGAACAGCATTTTCAAATAAAATCAATAATTACTTTAACCCACCATATTTCGTAGGCTTCTGCAGCAGAACAACGTTACAATTATCATCATTCAAACCAACTACGTACAATAATAAAAAACAATTTTCTGCAAAAAGAGAAAAATAAATACCTGCAGGACTGCCAGCATTTTCTCCTTGATGCAGCTGAATACCAGCAGAATCTATAGAGTTTACTGTAACTGTCTGTAGATTTGGCAACTGAGCAGTGCTTAGACTAACTGGAGTTGATGTCAGTGCCCCACCTGCTGCAACTTGACCAAGAGTGAGAGTCTGCACAGGGGTTAGAGTTATTTGTTGACCAGGTGCATTCTGAATTTGCAGGTTCTGCAAATTCTGAACTCCTTGCACTTGAAATGTCTGCCAGGTTATCTGCCCAGAAGGGGTCACTGTTTGTGCCTGAATTAAAAAAGTTCCGGGATTCAGCTGCAGTTGAAGATTCTGAAGAGCCTGTGGAGATATACTCTGACTTGCTTGCACACCGTGGATTGTCTGTTGCGCAATACCTTGTACAATCTGGGCTTGACTGGTTGGCTGCTGAGACTCTTGAAGCTGTATGTGTTGTACAATTGGCTGCGCTGTGGAGACCTGAATATTCTGAGCCTGCGTATCATCAGAGACTGATGTCTGAATGTAATTTCCCTGAAGATCAGAACTGTGAACTTGACCACTAGTTGTGGTCAGGTTGTTTGCATTTTGTTCCAATATACTTGAACTGTCTATGGTAACGGGCAATTGTGATGAAGATGATGTTGGCACAAATAAGTCATTATCAGTGGAGGTTTCTGTAATTTCGGGAGAAACTTGCTCACCAGTCCTTTCAGAATTATCTGAACTATCCATGGCCTGTCCAGTATTTATCAAGTGCCCATCTGCATTAATGCCTGCTGTCATGGTTTGAGAACCACTGCCAAGTCCCAGAGAATCTAGATCAACACTATTGATGGGTACAAAAGTAATATTTCCTGGCAGTCCAAGAGGGACGTTAGCAACTACTTGTGCTTGGCCAGGAAAAGACGAACCACCAATTGCAACTCCCTGAACCTGGACTTGACCAGACTGCGATAAGATATTCTGAATATTAGTTGAGGGTGATCCAGAGGCAATGATGGTTTGATTAGAGCCAGGAATGATCTGAATTTGACCGGTTTCTTGATTTATACTGCTATTATCAGAAGAGGCTGCAAAGCCAAGTTGAACTTGCTGACCATCCGCTGTCTGGATCTGGGGTATTACTTGGTATTGAACGTTAGACACTGTACCATTCGACGAATCTGATCCTGGTGCAACAGAAAAGATTTGTTGATTTTGCAAACTCTGAATAGGAAGGACATACTGCCCACTTGAAGTTACTGTGGCAGCACCTGGAATCTGTACTATATTACCAGCTTCGTCCTTTATAGTGGTAGGAGCTGCAGACAAGACCTCCCATCTACTTGGAGTTCCTGCTAATTGCACAGAAGTCAAATCCCCTGTCTGAACAAAAAGAAAAAAAAAAAAGAAAAAAATTAAAACAAGAGACATAGAGATTACATGCTAGAACAATCATGCAATTTAATACTAGAGATCAATATGCTACCAAAAAACATGCAGTGAAACCCATGTAAACAACAGCAACAGGATTAGAACTACAAAATACAGATTCTGTAAGCGAGCTAATGCCTAAGTTGGGGTAACCAACCTGTGATTCATGAGCTGCATGTAGCTCACAAGCAGATGAAATGCAGCGCCTGTGCCGTGGCTACATCAGGTGACCAGCAGCAGGGTTACTCTGTATGGAGGCTGCTGGGTAATCCAAACCGCTGGCTGTGGGAACAAGGGAGCTGGCAGGGGCTGCTGAAGATGCCATCACCGTGTTGCCCCGGGACTCAGCTGCTCTTCTTACCTAGCCTGACACCCACTGCACAGCAGAGAATTCCCCACAGAGAGGGAATTTTCGCGAAGCTAGCATTGCCTCTATTGCCTAGAATCCCATTGACTTTTGACTGAGTTATATGTAATGTATTCGTGCACGCTGCAACTCAGCAACACAGAGTGTGAGGAGGTAACTTAAGTCATACGGTTGGAAAGTTTGTTATGCATAACACAAAGGCTTAGTATTTATAAGCTTACATGAATGATTGTTTCACTATGCAAAAAATGCCTCTAAAATTACAGATTTTTATACCGAAATCACAGTTGGATTAGACATATATATCTGTTTGAAAAAATAGAAAAGAAAAATCTCTCTTTGTTAAGTCAGAACAATAGAACAGGTCAACGTTTCAGAACAGATCCCCAGATGGCGAAAGTTTAAAGAACCTACAGATTGATGTAGTATGTTTTTGCTTCTTATTCAGTAAAATAAAGATAAATTGCCAACTTAGCAAAGCAGTCTTTTTCAGAATAAAGTATTTAGACTGAACTTCCTGCAATGCTTAGCACAGATTTATGTAATCAATCAACTCTGCATTGTAAACAACCACGGATTTAAAAAAAGATGTATTTAAAGTTTCTCCTCATCTGTACTATTGCACCATAGTAAATCAATGGAATAATTTAACATTTAGCAAAAAGAACTTGTCTTAAAACTCGTTATGCTTTAACTGCAAAACAGGTTTTGTCTCCTTGGCAGAGCCCACAGGACACAGAAAGAAAAGCTCTATCTTGTGCTCCTGCACCAATCCCATGATCGCTGCTGTTCGGCAAGTTACCAGAGCGTATCTCAGCTTCTTTCTAAAGCTGCATGCCAACTTCCTTTAGAGTAAAACCTGGGTGTGCAAAAATTTAGCATACAGCTTATCCTTCTCTAATATGGCACCGAAATTTAATTTAGCCAGCCAGAATGAATCACGTGGCATGCATCAGGTTGAATTTACTCCACAAGGCATGCAGGGACTTTGCTAGTTTCACTTTCTTATCCTGCTCTGAGCTGCAATGCCAAAATGTTTACATATACACAAAATAATTCTTAGGCTAAAGTATTTATTACAAAATAGCTTGACTGCACTTGGCAAACTTCTTTTCCAATAAGGAAATCCACGATCTTGGTGCTAAATTCCTCAAGAGCTGTACAAACAGTAATTTTCCAGAAAAAAAAAGAACACAAGCCTTCTTTTGCCCTGAAAGATACATACAGTCTTTCAAGTAATTTCTTAGTAAATAGATACAGCATCACCAAAACCGATTTTATAGCCCTAATATCTCAAGGAGCAGAAGGGGGAAAAAAAAAGGGGTGGGGGGTTGTCTTGGTAATCTCATTTTACTATTTTCTTTTCCTCTTACACTGATCAGCCTTTCCTTTGAAGAACACATTTTCTATGTCCTTTAGCATTTTAATCTCATGATCTCGAAGATTACGAAAAGAGTTCAACAATATTCCATACCACACCATCCCATCTAGACAAATGCAAAAAAAAAATCCATTTTCTTCTACTACCACATTAGCTTTATTATCTTGTGTTTATTATTTCCACACAGGTACTGGTTGCTGAAAGACTGCTAAGAAAGTTTGTAACTAATCAATCCACTAGCATATAAACATTTATTAACATTTACTATGAAGATTTTTATAAAGTATTGAAAGACCCATAAAAGTTATAGGTAAACAGCATTCAGAAAATATGGAAAGCAAAAATATGACTATATGTTTAATGCGTGTTATTATAAAGTAAATGTGAAACATAATGTGCTGATATTAACCGTCAGAATAAGTGAGAAATAATTAGTAATGCGAATGTGCAATGATGTACAAGGGCTGCTACGAAAGTAATGTCTTCTATTTTATTATGTTGGCCCACAACATCAGAACTGGATGTGGGTGGTGTGGCAGCAGAGACTGAACCATCCCACCTATATTCCATTACAGTTGTTGCCATGTGACAGATGGCAGCAGAGGGGCAGTCTGACAAAATGGCATCTGACATGGAAGTTTGTATGAAATGGATGTGTGCCACTGGATTCTTCTGTGAAGAAAAGATTACACCTACTGACATTCATCATTGTTATGGAGACCAAACAGTGGATGTGCGCACAGCGAGGTGGTGGGGACAGCGGGTCCACTCTGCTGGTGCAGATTTTGGTGAGCACAACATGCAGGCTCTTGTTCCTGGCTAGTGAAAATGCACAGCTGATGGAGATGACTATATTGAAAAATAGTTTTGTAGCTGAGAACATGCTCTACCAAACAGTGTTATTGTGTTCTTTGTATCTGTTGTAGTTTCCATGGAAATAAACTGGAGGCATTACTTTTGGAGTTACCTATGTAACTCCTTGCTGATTTATAAGTAGGTACAACCAGATGCTGAATATTTATGTGGACTGACTTAATAAGCAACAGCATGTTAGTACACATTTAAAGGGAACCTGTATCCTTCACAGTACAGAAATGACCTACTTCATTCTTCCCCTCCTCCCCAAACGTGTTCATTTCCATACTCCCATTCAATAATCTCTACCCTTTTCACATTAGTGACACATCTTTTCTCACCTTTTTGAGATATTGTGAAATCCTTCCCCAAATGGGGAAGTTAAAGCTACTCACGCACCTGGATATGAAGCTACTGGCATTTCATGCATTATGTGTAGCATAATACAGTTGTTCACATGCTGCCCTTCGAGCTGTCTGTATCAGAGCATATCAGAAGAATCATGAGGGTGGGGCAAAAAGAGGGTGAGCTTTTCAAGAAACGATCTGCCAGCTATCAAAATTGCTAGTATTACAGATGTATGATGGAAAAGAGTATTTGAGGATGATCTCTAACCTCAACTGGTCATCAACGTGCAGCAACAAGTAGGATTGTTACACCTTTTCTCAAAGATTACTGGGCTAGTAGGACACTTCTTGGGTTCATCTTTGGGGTCATCCTTCATTGTATGCTCAAGCAATTAAAAATTATTGTAGTAACTCAAAGTTCTACTACTGAAGTATAAGCAGCAACATTTGCAGCCCACTCACTCATCTTTACAGCACTCCTAAAAAAAAAAACTTGTTTCTTTGCTGTCTCTCAGCCACCTGTGAAAAATACTTTAAGAGAACAGATAAAGCAACAGCTCTTTTCCTTATCAGCTGATGCTCAGGCAGCAGTTACTGCAGCTGTTCCTTCAAAAAAAACCTGAGCAGTGGCAGTCCATGCCCCCTGTGCCAAGAGACAGGGAAGGGACCCATGGAAAGATCAGAACCAGCACTGCTCAGACAACTGGGAGACTGGGAGAAAACTGGGAGCAACTGGGAGCATCAGGAAACAAACAGCAACAGAGCAAAAAGAGAAGCCAGAGCAAGGCACGGAAAGAATTAAAATCAAGTGATATGTCCACCTGAAGAAAGGTCAAGGATCACCAAAGAACAGAAAGCACAACTGCTGTTCAGCCTGTCTTTGGCTCTTTAACAAGCCTTGTATCATCTCTAGGTGGTAGAACAAAGAGATCTCTCTGAGCCAGAATTGTCATGCCTGAAGAATTGTCTTGTTCATTTTATTTTTTTTAAGAGAAAATTAAAGCAGCATTAAGTCAAGTGTTCAAGGAGATCAGAAGAACAAATACAGAAGATAGGATACCTTTAAAAAGCGCCCTAAAGCATGCTGACGGAACTTGAGGTAAAAATATAAACCTGTTAAAACTGTAAAAATACAAAACATCCTTCACCAAAGTAAAGTCACACCAATCCTCACAGGGATATGTTGTAGGCAGCTGCATTTCAACAGGCCAAATGTGCCCAACCAGATAGGCCAAACGTGCCACATTTTAATTGCAGACAATGTGTCTTGCAGCTAAAGAGCTCCCCAGGTTTATCTGTACGGCTCTGTGACGGACTGCCCTTTGCTGCAGTTTTCACAGTCACCATAGCCCTGTTCAGACCTAAAATAAAAATATGGGCAAAACAAGCAAGCAGAGGTAGACAGATGAGTCAGGAGCTCCTGAACATTTAAGAATCATGTGCCTAATGAACAAGATTGGCCAGTGCCTCATCCAAATTATAGTTTTGTGAAAGAGTAAGGGCTCTAATGCATGAGTTTAATACCATGTGTTTACCAAGCTACAGTAAACTATCTGTGCATTCTTGGGTTATTACAAATATAAGATAAAATACACTTGCTTCAACTCTGTCATTAAGCTATGAGCTAATATGTTCAATCTTGCCTTGGGTTAAAAACATGCTCAACATCAGTTACTGTGGTTCAAATGACACAAAGCTGCTAGTTAAAGCAAATTAATTCTGTTGCATGTTTCAGAAGCACTCAATTCAGAGAATACATTTTCCAAATCAAAACTTCATAGAGAATCAAAGGAAAAAAAATATTACTAGGGGCTGATTTAAAAGTTTTTTTTTTTCTAAATAACAATCCCTATCCGCTGAAACATTTAAAATTGTGTCTCACTTAAGGAAGGTTCACATTATTTTGCTTAAGATGGACAACTGGGCTCAAAACATTCAGCAGTTTTCTTTTTATCACCAGAAGTCCAGAACCTGTTTAAATTAAGACAATCCCTGACAACAGCAGAAACTAGAAAGTCTGAGTATAAAGGAGTGAGACATTGCAACAAGGCACAAGTTCTAAGAAGATTGCATGTAAATTCATTTATTAATTATTAACACCTATATATATATATATATATTAACACCCATGTAAGTGCATACCAAATAGAACTCCGGGTAGAAGCTTGCATGAAATTTTCCTCATGCTTTCAAGCTCAGCCAAATCAGCAAGGTAATTAAGAAAGAGAACCAGGGGTCAATCAGCCTCAGCTTAACTACTAGGAAGGCAATAGAACAAAAAACCTTGAAAACCATTTCCAAACACAAGAACAAGGTGATCAGAACAAGTGAGCTGGGACTTACCAAAGGGGAAACAACGCTTAATGAACTAATCTGACAGGCTTCTACTATGAGATGACTGGCTTGGCAGATGAGATCTGGAACGGGTATTAAGACCCTAGCCCCATTATACCCTCATAGACAGTCTGATGAAGAACAGGCTAAACAAATATACAGTGAACTGAAAATTTGCACTGCTGGGTTCAAAGAGGTGCTGCCAGCAGCACAAACACGGGCTTGAGATCTGGTCACTGAATCCCAGTGGGGTCACGACTGGCACCAGTACTGTTTGACTTTTTCACCAAATCACCTATCTGATGAAACAGTGAACCTTCAGCAAGCTTGCATTTACAAAATGGGTAGGGTGGGTGATACATGAGATGATTCAGAGGGACCTCAACAGGAGAGAAAATTAGGCTGGCAGAAACTCCGGGAAGTTTAACAAAAGACAAAAGGAAATGTGAAATCCTGCACCTGGGAAGGAATAACTCCATGCACCAGAATAGGCTGTGGGCCAACTGGCTGGAAAGCAGCTTTGCAGGAAAAGACATGGAGACCCTGGTGGATGCATTCATCATAAGGCAGCAACATTTCTCTGTAGCAGAGGCGGCCAATATCACCCTGCACTTCATCGGAAGGCACAGGGCCAGCAAGTTGTGGAAGGTAATTTGTCAATACTGGTAAAATGCAGTTCTTGACTCCCCAGGGGTAGAAAGGGATGGTCGTAGTGGTGCAAGACCAGCAAAGGGCCACAGGGATGATTTAGGGTGGAGTATTTGATGCACAAAAACCAGATGAGAAAGCTGAGGCTGTTTAATATTTGTGAGAGAGGTAGGGAGAGTGTGTGCGTGTGTGTGACCTTAGCAACGTTCATAAATATCTGATGGGAGGGTATAAATACAACAGAGCCAGGTTCTTCTTAGTGAAGACCAGTGAAAGGACAAGGGGCAATAGGTAGAAATTAAAATATAAGGGAATCTCTTTGAAGAAGTGTTTGGGTTTTTTCCACTGTAATGACGACCAAACAGTGCCAAAGGTTGCCCTGAGAGGTTGTGAAATCTCCATCCTTGGAGATATTCAAAAGCCAATGGACACAGTCCTGAGCAATCTGCTGACACTGACACAGCTTTCAGCAAGGAGGTTGGACCAGACAACATTCAGAGGTCCTTCCCAACCTCAACTGTTCTAGGAAATGCTTCTGTGAAATCTCTTCCCACGTGAGCTTAAGAATCAGTGAGAACTTTTTGTTTTATGCTGTTTTTAAACATGGAAATGTTTTAAAACATAGTCTTATACTTCCTCCAAAAGTGCAAAAAAGAGTAAAAATCAATTTTTAAGAGTATTCTTAAAGCTCCAGCAGAAGAACTTCCATACTTGGTTCTGACCTAACATTTGTAAGACATAACTGGAAGAGATAGATAAAAGAACATTTTAAAAAGTGAGTTTCTGGACAGCAGCAAAGGAACAAAATAATTAGGAACACTCTCTACCTGAAACTCCTCTGTTTTGCAAAAGTATCAAACAGAGAGGCAAGACAATCCCAGACAGGCTTTTCTATAGTGGATAAACATGTTATAGTGCATCGGTTCACCTACAGAAACCTAGTATCAGAAAGCTGTATTATCATCCATACAGGAGAAAATGGATATTGAAAAAATTGGGGTTTCCTCAAAATATGAAATATGATAAAGGCCAGAGAGTTGAGAAATATGGATAACTAATGCACAGTATTCATTCATATTTTTGCCCAGTGCAAAGACCCTCATATTTCTCTATCATATCAGCACTACCACTATGTCCATCTACAATGAGATTAAGCCAGTTGCTTCTCAAATGGTTAAAATAATGTTGCAAGGCAAAAATAAACTGGAATTCCAGATCTTCGTTAATTTCTGTGAAACACTAATATTCAATTCTAAAGCTGAAGATATGCCAAAGCAGTCGTGTAACACTCCTTTATTTGCAAAGGATACAAAGAAATGCATTGTTTACAGAACAGAAATGATACTTATCTTCCCCATATTGCTAATTATTAACCTCTCCAAATGTTTTCTACATCTTGTTGGTAAGTGACAGTACATATGAATCATTCTCTACCTTTTTTTAAAAAATAATTATAATAAATCAGTGCAGCCCACAGTGCACTGTTTGCAACCACCTACCACATCTGGGGCAGTCAACTCTGACAGCTCCCATTCTTTGGAAGTTGCCATGGCCAACAGCTTTCTCTGCCAGCCTGCTACTTCCAGCCTTCACAATGTATACTCTCATTAATCTTGCACTCTTATCCTCACCTATCCCCGCCATGCCCAGCACAGCTGTAAGAACAACCCTTGGGAGTTCAAGAGCATCTCTTTTACCTTGCATTGCAATAGAAGAGCACAACACCATCCCAACTTTGCAGCTTCTAAAACAATCATCTGGTCACCCCAAAACCATTCAAGTGATCATCAAGGCTTTGTTAGACTGAAATCTTAGAATGTTTTATTTTTTTGTTTTCTCCTCTCTGTATGGCTCTACCATTTTCTGCATTGCTTCATCTTTTCACCTAATTTTAAAATCTCTGTAAATGTTTCAACTGGAACTAAACTAGAATATTTATAACTAAATGAAAAAGAAACCTCAATATTAATATTTAAGTAGAATTATTAGTCAACAATAAACAGTGAAAAAACAAGACCCAATCTAAAGCCTCCCAGGCTTCAAAAGTCCCAACGGAGAGAAAAGCATCCATAGAGGTCAAAATACATGAGCTGTCATTTCTAGGTCAGCCAGCAGGGCACCCCATCCCAGCAAGACTTCCACGCACCAGCAGGCAGCAGTATTCGAGGGGAAGTTTCAATAGCAAGCATTTGACAAACCCTGTATACAGCAATACGCAACTGAGGAAAAGATTCCCAGGTCACAACAGGCCACAAACTTAAGGCCATCCACATTAAAATCAAAGCTAACCAGGCAGAACACATAACGCTGGTGACAGATGACCACAGACAGGGCAAATCATAGTTGCAAAGCCAAAGCTGATAGACTGCAATCTCCATCAACAAAGACAAGATCAACAGTAACGCCTGCTAATTTTTTGTCATCCAGAAGTAAGCATAGCTCTAACCAGAACCCTAGGCAAAGCTGAAAGCCTTTTTAGCTAGAAATGGCCTCTCCAGTTCACAGAAGAGGTTTAATTCTCTCAACTATCTCCTTCATTTGCTTTCCGTACCAAGCAGTTGCCACTTTTATTAGCCTTTTTACTTCCACACTAATCCTTCCAGTGCCATGACAGTGGTGTCCAACAGGCCTGGGCTCAGGTACAAACAGAGAATCACAGAATAATTTCATTTGGAAGGGACACAATAATTTCATTCTGAAGGTCACACGGTCCAGCCCCCAGGCCCAAGGCAGGGCCAATAAGCTCACAGCAAACACAGCCACGTTAGCTCCAGCTCTTTCCGAAATCCCAGACACATGATATTCCCTGCATTCCTATGGGAGTTTTGTTGTTGCTTTTAAATCACCCTCCCAGTCTCTTGGGGAACAGCTGCAGCATACCATTTCAGCCAGGAAGGCAGCGTGCAGTAAATGGCTAGTCCAGCATACTGGCTCCAGCCCCGCTGTTTCCTACCAAGTGAATGTCAGCAAAGCATTAAGAAAATAACCCTACAACACAGCACTGCTATCCTTACACATAAAAACTCTTCAACTGCTTCTAGAAGCAAAGCCTACTCATTTATCTTCTCCAGTTTACAGCTTAAGAATTCTACCAGACATTCAGCAGTTGGAACCACAACCCAGGTCTGAAGATTCTGGGAAAGAATTGCCACCCAGTTGCCAAGTTCGGCACCACCACCCATACCAAACTCATCCACCTACAGTACTGGGGAAGGGATGATCACTACAAACCCCCATGAGGACAACGCATCTGTGCCCAGGCTTCCAAATTTCATTTTCCCTTCAAATTATGAGGTTACCTCAATTTAAGCCTGTTTAGCTCCTCCCTCTATGCCCTAACCCCCCATAAGTTACATTCTGGAGATGAGAAATATCTGTACACCACTAAATCCCTTTTGTTATTGTGTTTTTCAAGAGGAAGATGTTTCGGGGACTCACTCACTCACTCCCCTCCCTTAATTAAGGTCATTTTCATTAACTCCAGTGTCCAGCTACTGTTGGCACCTCCTTCAATTTATATTTAGAGTCCATTAAAATATTTTGAGTCATTCATAAGAAATGTTGTAGGAGAGAGAAATCACTAGAATGGTATAACCTAATTCACAGCAGGTTTGCTGGAGATGCCTATCTGCATGTACGGAGAGCAGTAAGTCTGTATTAGTATCATTTTTAACCAGTATTTTGATCTCTCCTAAATTGTTCCTGCCTGGCCCTGTAAAGTCCCTTATACGTAAGCATAATGACAGGAATATAGAAGTGCCACTTCAAAACCTGATCACCCACTTTGAACCATCAGGAACTATTTGTCATATCCTGTTCTGGTACCTTCAGACCACTGTATCATGCCAAACAATAAACCCATCCTCAGGATGCACAATTCCAGCTTTAAAATGAGAACAACCTTAAGATAGACATAGGAAAGCAAGCTACCACTTCAGCATCATTCATTTTCTAATGTGTGTGCTTCTGCAAGAGACACAGCCAACATCCATTCTTGTGCATCAGCTATTATGAAACAAAATTCAAAGCCAGTAAAAGGCAACTGCTTAAGCATATATATAAGCTCAGAAAAAAGTACGTTTGAAAGGAGGTAAAAATTCCAATACATGTTCAAGTTCCACTATTAGACTACAACATGCTGCATGCCCTCAGACAACCACCTTCAATTTCCCTTCACATACAATAGACTGTAACATAGAGATGAAAACAGTATTGTAACAGTTAACACTCGAGCAAGCTGAACTCGTCATTAACGTTTTGATGTTTAAAATAAATAAATAAATAAAGTGCTGCCAAAGCCACGTGGTCCACCAGTAGACTGCTTTGCAGGCTTTTTTGCTCCCATTTGCACAACCCTGAAAACTGAGACCACAAACCTCTGAAAGGCTGTTGTACAGCGAGTTAAAAAAAAAGAACTAGAAACTTGCTTTAAGAGAAGAAAAGAAAGGGGAAAATGAGCATTTTTGCTGGTTTTCCTCGTAAGCAAACAAACAAGCAAAAAGCCCCGCAGAGGTAATATATGCGATCTCCCAGACACAAGGCCAAATGAGGCTCTATCACAACGTTTTTACAGACATTCAGCACGCTCCCTTTTACATACCGACATCTTTAGATACCGTTTATTTTAAGACACCCCACCTCTGCTAATCTTACGAGCCTAAGCCAAAAAGAGAGAATAAGTCGACCGATTGAGGAAGGAGCGAGCTTCCATCAGGCTTTTGTTACCGAGACGCTAACCTAGCCCACACACGGACACATCCCTAGGTGCAAGCTCCATCTCATCGCGCGCGGTCCCAAGGTCATCGCGGCTCCTTCAGAGCAGACGGCACGGAAAGATAAGGACGGAAATTCGGTTGGCGATAGGAGGGACCGCATGGTAACCGCGTCTCGAAAACACAGCGTCGACACAGGAAGCAGCTCTCCGCCGCCGCGCTGGTTCCTAACAGCCATTTTACTGCTAACGACATCCTTCCCGCCAGCCGCCTTCATTTTGTGCCGCCGCCCGGCGCGGCTCCGGCTCCGGCTCGCGGCCGCGGGCTGCGCCCAGGTGGAGGTGGGGCGGCCCCGGGCTCCGGGCACCGCCGTGTCCGGCGGCTTTCCCGCCTGCCCCCCGGTTCGAAAGTCAATGGCGGCGGGGGAGGGGGGAGCCAGCCGCCCGCCTCCTCCCGGGAGCCCGGCTCCTCCTGGAGAGGCAGGGGAGCCCGGGGACCCCTCTCCTGGCAGGTCGGCCCTGCGATCGTCCCTCCCCCCGGGCGGGCAGTGCCGCGCGTCCCGTCCCTCCCCCCGGGCGGGCTGGCTGTGCCGTCTCTCCCCCCGGCAGGCCGTGCGAGAGCGGCGGGGCGGGCACTCACCGCTCCGGCAGAGTGAGAGGCGGCGGCGGCGGCGGCCTCATCCTCCTCCGGCGACGGCGGGCCGATCTTGCTGCAGGTGGCCGCCAGCAGAGCGAGCGGTGACGGCTGCGCGTCCTACCCACAGTGGGCGGGTTCAGGGAGAGAAAGTGGGTGGCGGTTAGCGCGGGACGGCGGCCGGGCTCCTCGCAGACGCGCGCACAGGAAGCGGCGGCGGCGGCACCGGCGCCCGCGCCCGCTCGCAACGTGTCACCCGGGGGAGGGGGGGGGGGCGGCCCGGCCGGGCCCGCGCTTACCTGGGGGGCGGCCGCCGCGGCGGAGGCCGAGGCGTTGCCGTTGCCGTGCTGCAGGTACTCGCCGTGGCCGCTGCTGTCCACGTCCAAGGCAGCCATTTCCTCTTGTTTCACGGGCTGCTCGGGAGCTGCGGGCACGGCGGGGAGGGGGAGGGGAGCGTCACTGACGGGAGCGATCACCCCCTCCTCCCCTCCTCCCTCCCTCCTCCCCCCCCCTAACCCCGGCGCTCCCCCCGCCCTCCCGCACGGAGCCCTCCTCCTCCTCCTCCTCCTCCTCCCCGTGCTGCTGCCCCTGCCCCTCTTCTCCCTCCTCCCCCTGCTCCTCCTGCTGCCGCGCTCAGTGCCGCTCTCGCCTCGCTGCCGCGCGGACGCTCGGGGGCCGGAGCGGGGGACGCGCAGGGCCGGAGCAGGAGCGGGGAGCCCCGCGGGGCGGCTCGGTCGGTGCGTACGTACCGGTCATGGTGCGGGTGCGAGCGGCCGGCTGGCGGGGCGGACGGCGGGCGGGCCGGCTGGCTGGCGCGCAGGCCCTGCGGGCCGGGCTAGGCGGCCGCCGCCGGGGACATGCTTATTGTGCTCACGGGCTGAAGCGGCGGCGGCGGCCCGAGCCTACTCCGGGGTTTTTTTTCCTATTTTGATTGACGGTGCGGGAAAGCCGAAAGGTGGGGCTTGCAGCGGGAGAGGGGGCCCGGCCGACACCGCCGCCCGCCCGCCCGCCTGCCAGCCCGGAACTCCCGCCTACGCCCGCGCGCGCGCGCTGGTTGGCTGCGCCTCGGCGCCAGCGCCGCTCGCACTGGCCGCCCGGCCTGCCAGTCACCCGCCGGGGGCGGGGGGGGCGCCTCGCGCCGAGGCGGCTTCCTGTTTGCCGGGGCTGGTGCGAGGAACAATGAGCGGCGGCCGCGGCCTGCTGCGTCCCGCGCCTCCCGGGCATCGCGCGGCGGCCCAGCGCCGCCGGGGCGGCGGCGGGCGGGAGGCGGCGGCGGGGCCCGGCCGCGGGTTTCGCTTAGAGGCTTTGTCCTCCGCGGTGCCCGGGGGGGTCCGCCGGGCCGCCTCGGCTCTTTTCGAAGCCTCCTCGGCGGGGTGCCGGCGGCGGAGCCTGCGTTCCGCCAGCATTAAGATGTCGGCGCGCCGTCCCCGGGGAGCCGAGCCGCTCGGGCGGGCCCCGCTTGGCGGGATGCCGCGCCGGCCCCTGGCGGCCGGTGGCGGGGTGGGCGTGGGGGGCCGCGGCGCGGCGGAGCGCGGCCGTTGCGTAAGGAGCTGGCCGCCGCGGCTCGCACCTGGTGGCCGGCCGAGCGGCTCCCGCGACAGGCAGAGCCTTCCAGAGACACGAGGGTTCGGCGGCGTCCCGCTGGCGGGAGCGCGACTCCTCGCCCTCGGAGAAGGGGCCAAGCAGTTGTCGGTGCACACGGGCTTCTTTCAGTCACAGTCAGGGACGCTGACAAGTTTCCCCGCATCATCAGTTGGCTGCTCTGTCCCTCGCGTTTTGCAGCACGAGGAAAAGTAGGAAACCGAACTCGCAGAGGAAATCCGTGTAAAGCACTGTTCGCATACGTGGTGGTGCAGAGACGACCGTTGGCAGGGCCTGCTTGTGTCGCACCCCGGAGCTCATGAGGGGCTCCCGCAAGGGCGCACCGCTCCAGCGTGGCCTCGGCTGCCCCGCATCTGAAGCGTGATGCAGCAGCACGTAGGCCATGGCAGCCAGCGACCCTCAGCTTCTAGGCTCCCCCCGTGCCTGCTTTTTTCTTAGTTACCTTTTATAGAGAATTCTGCAGATCTGTGAATGACGTTGAAAAGCGTTGGACTGAAGAACTGTTACCACTGGGAATTCCCTGGGAGATAATGTTGAGCATATTCTTCTTATCTGTCTGTGTTTGTGCTAGGTAGCTGAAGCTATCGGCTACCCAGGGAAGTCTGCTGGCAGTAACAAGGAAACCCAGAAATAGGGCCAAGATTGTCAGCATACTCTCCAAACAGAGAATAAACAGTGCTTCTGAATCAGCCCATCACTATGACCTTGCAGAAAGTGCCCTGTCTTAGCCCAAAACTATCACAGACTAGGAAAAACACATCATGATAATGTGAGTGTAGTATCAGGAAGTCACGATGGAGGAAGACAGCAGCATCTTCCCATCAGCCAAAGATTGTTCTTACTGCATATTGTGTACTCTTACTTTATGAACATATATTGTGCCAGTAAATTGAGAGTACCCTCAGATAACTTTTCATAGAAAGTTGTAAATTAATCCTAAAGCTATTTGTCACAGCTCTTCTTTTCTCCAGAGTACTAAAAAATTTCAGTTCTAAAACATCCGTATGTATGTTTACGTAGTCTCTTATGAGTCCACTGCATAATAGCAAGGAAGCTTCTTGCAATTCATAATTCTTATTTTAGTTTCAGAACTCCCTAAGAAGTGCGAGTAGTGGCAAGGAACAGAAGTCACACTTATTTGCCATAATAATACAGTGATGTCAGTAATAACTTTTAGCCAATAGAAGCTACAATACACAACCTTAAAAAAGAAGTCCATATATATACGTGAGCAAGTTTCAGGGGGAAGATTAAAATGCAAGATTACTGTGCTGTGTAAGACTGTGTAGCATCTAAAAAAAGTCTTCTACAGCTGGTGTAAATCTGAAATTTCTTTTACAACATTAGACATTTTTAGTGAATTGGATGATACGCTGTATTATTACAGGTAACTTTGAACTTCTGAAACAATTCATTTAAAGATTGAACTGTACGAGAAATGATTCCTGTTTGTATGCTGGGAAGATGGAAATAATACTAAGAAAATGGGCCTTACTTATTAACAGGATATTACTAAATAGTATCAGGGTTTTCTTGGCTTTAGAAAAAGTACATTGTCTAGGATCTAAACTACAATTGCTTCTACAATTGGATGTATTTTGAGAGCTCTTGTGACTTCAGCAAACCATTGCTGATCTAGGAGTTCACCTGTATGGATCAGTTTGCAGGCTAGTGGCATAACTGCAGTGCTTTAAGATGGAATTTGAAATACAACTATTGAGAGTGCTTTTATACATTGAGAGTTTGTTAGCACATTAGAACTTGGATGTTAATAGGCTTCACACCAGCTGAGGACCAACTTCTCTTGTCCAATTCCTTAAATTAGACGGACACTGTGATGTTAATACCAAATTCAGATTAAAAAGAGAGGAATAATAGAATAGATGTATTAAAAGAAATTTATCAAAGAAATAGATGTGCTGTATTACAAAAACAGAAGCATAAAGATTCAGAAATGTCAAATAAAAACCTGGTAAGAAAGTTTTAGTTTACAACTTTGCAGTGGAGATTAAAAACATACAAGAAGCAAAAAAAAAAAAAAAAAAAAAAAAAAAAAAAAAAAAAAAAACGAATTCAAGAATAAAAGGAAACAAAAGATACTAGTTGTAGCTTTTTGTTTATCGATGTACTAGAATGAAATCAATCTAGAAAAACTCTGAATGTAACTGGTATAGTACCTGTACTGTATGGGAACTTTGTTAGGTGGTGGTCTTCTTGCTGAATTAGCACTGACTTGAGATCCCCAGTGAAACTGAGTTCCTTGCCCAATTGGAGGAGCCATTGCTTCCTCTTCCTTGAGATTAATCACCAGATCTACCGTCTCAGTACATGACCCGAATAAACTAACCTTGACCAGTATATTATTAAAAAGTCTTCCCTCTTAAAGCCCTCCTTCTAGGCTACTTGTAGTAAACTGTAGATCCAGTGATCAATTCCCAGTCTATTTGCTGAAAAGGATGTGTTGTATGTAGGTTGAGCTACGTAGATAAAGAGAAAGCACCACTGGTCTATACATTACAAGAATAACCTGACCGTACTCCAAAATGTGGCCATTTCCACTCTTGAGATACAGCCTTTACTTGTAAAAAATACCTGTAAATAGCAGAGGTGTTTAGGAGAGATTCTGATGAAACTTTAGGGAAGGCTTTGAAATGCCATGCAAATTGGAAAGAAAGCTACAACTAACATCTTTCCGGTTTTAAGCTCATTGCTTTATTTGAGCACTGTAACTGCATCTTGTTGCTTTAAATCTTGGAGTTGCACAAATTCTGAAGGAAGTGCACCACCTAACTCAACTTCCATCAGGTGCAGTGCCAGTGACTCTGTCTTTTAAGGAATGTATTATTGAAGGATTGCTGGTATGTGGTCCAGACCAGTATTCACATCCATGTTACACTTTTCCTCTGTAAAGTGTTTTCATACAGAAGTCTAGAATGCAACTGGACAAGATAGGTAGGAATGCATGCTGGTGCAGTGTATTTTGTACCGCTGTAAAAACTGGAACTCACTTGTTTTAAAAGGCTGGGATTTGAGTGGAAGTTGAATGATTGGTAGGAAATGAATTCAACAAGTTACCGTAAAACTAAAAGGACAACAAGCAGAATATCTGTAAGTCACAGGCCTGAAAAAGTAACTAGGACATGAGAAACAATTAAGGGAAGGTGTCTGTTGAATTTGAGGTAATGCAGTCACCAGTGTAAAAATTTCAGTAAGATCTGGAGAGCCATATGGTTCTTGTTTTTAAACAAAATATTTATGTGGTACCAAGTAGAAGCAAAATCATGTCAAGATTTTTAATCAGACAACTTACATTTACTAGAATCCAGTGTCATCCTGAATGTTGGCCTTCATCTTCAATTTAAGCCTTAGCAAATATGAAAAAAGATTCAGCTGCTATGCATAGGGATTGCATTCAATTTCTGCATCACATGTAGACCCATTTGCTTAAGAATAAAATCTTTTGACGGAACTGCAGGACAGACTGGCAGGTTGACTTGAGAGGTGTCTTGAGTCAGCACAGGGTAGTTGGAGGTAGTTGTGTGACTTGAGTTCATCCTGTTGAACATCAACAAAGAAATTATTCCTTGCCTAGTGTAAAATTATCAAGGAAGCAGCAATGGTTAGAATAAGGTGTTGGCTGGGATTGTATCACCATCCCCGAGAAAGCACCTCCCTATCCTGTGATGAGTGGCTACCAGAGTGCAAATTTTGCAAGGTGGGAGCAGGCTTGAGCAGTTGGTGTGGCCTGACCAGAAGCTGAGCTAACCTGACATCTCAATGACCTTGACTTACAGATATGCTAGAAAACCAACTCTGCAAAAATACTGCCCTGCATTGCAAGCTAAATTGTGTCAAATGGTGCAGGACTGGACAGGGCTTCATGGGTGGAAGTAAATGAGGAGAGGTAGAACTATCTTCAGTAGCAAAATGTAGATTAGGTCAGGGTGTCAATATTGCCAGACCACACGGGAACTAGCTGTGTTGATATGAAGTGTCTGTCAAGAGCCCAGGATTTCTAGCATCCAGAGGAGCACAAATAGCACTCAGAAGCATCTGAAAAGCCTATTCTGTAGGGCTGCCATGGATATCAAAGACTGCGTAGTCTGCTGTACAAATGCAGTAGTATCCAACATTATAAAAGACAAATAATATTTATTAAAGATGAAATAGGATTTTAGCAGTTTTTCTATTTTAAATGGTAAAGACAATTCTGAAAGTATTGGTTTCTGCCTGGATGTCTCAATTAAGCAACTCCATTTAAGAGAGGTCAAAGAGAAATCTCGAGTACCTGGATCCAGCTGTTCACAGGGGAGACATTTGATTCTCAAACTAGTGGATGGTACAGCTGACAGCAGTAACATACCAGATCCAGCCTCTTTCCACAGCTGACTAAAGATCTGAGGCATGCAACCTAGCCGCAGAAGAAGAACCTATGAATAAGTAGTCTAATCACCCAGTCCATGCGCACATCTAAAGGCCATGACTCTTGGCTAGCACTGCTGACAGATCTTCAAAGAATGGGGCCGACAGAAAATCTGTCCAAGTTCTGCACATGCCAGTGTGTGAGGGCAGTCATCATAAACATTGTTCGTTGCCTAGTCACTTTATTTACATTTTTTTTAAGCAATTAGGATGAAAAGAGTCGTGTTGCATTTTAGGCAGAAATTCTTCCTCTTTCATTACAGCTGTAACTTCCTAAGTGACATTATTTTTCTGTATTGTGCCAATTACCAAATTCCATGAGGATATCTTTTATTATTTGACCAAATAAACAGGAGCTATCCTTAAATGTTAGTGAAAACTAATTCTGCTGGTTGTAATTTCTATAGCGTTAAACTGCACAACTAAAGAGAAGAATTTCAATGTGCTATGCATATTTTCCCCCTATTAATTGTATTGTCTTGTTTTTGTCTGTGTGTACTTGTAAATAAAGCATATGGTAGTTACATCTACTCTGTAAAATGTGGGTGTGGTTTTTTAATTCACTTGGCAACTTATTCCACTTAAGTACATTTTTAATTAACAAGGTCTGTTTCTTTCAAAGAGGAAACATTCGTCTAATCTCTTTCCTATTCGAAGAAAGACAGTGAGAAAAATCAGATAGGCACACAGAGCTGAGAAGTTGTCACTTAGCAGATAATGTCACTGTAGAGAGAGTTCTCTTACATTTCACCTAACTTAAATCAGAAACACCTATTTTTCAAGCTTCCTAAAACATAATACAGTTGGACCCCATCAGTATCCTGTTCAGGCATATCTCCTGTCCTTCAGGGTCATCAGAGCAGATATAATTAAATTACAGAAATAATTGGGAAAAAGCAAAACATAGGATCTTTTAGATAACTGTTCAGGGGTAAAAAAAAAAATCTATAACCATGACTTGCAGAATCAGTAATATGGTCTCTGAGGATCCTTCTCCATAGCCTGTCACAAGGTTGGATTGGAAATAAGTATAAATTCACCTGAAAAAGAAAAAAAACCAATGTGTTTTGTTATGTACTTCTTGTCTGGCATAATTCTGTCTCTCTTCTAATTTGGCATTTTATTTTTAATTATGCCAGTAGCAGAAAATTAGGCCATTGTGGAAATGAAAGAGAGTGGCAAATTATATATATACGCACATATGTTTACTGAAAATTTGAAAACTTAATAGCAGGAATTATATACTCTGAAAGGAAATATTTTTAGAGGGATGAGAGATTCCTAAAAATAACATAACTTCAACCTGAATTCGAGTTGCCAGAGCAAGATCAAACAGGACTCTGTGGCTCCCTCTAGGAGAAAGAGGCTTGGGGCTACCAATCCATCTGCATCCCTTGCTCGCTCTGGCAGCTCTCAGAGCCACAGGTGGCAGGCCTCCGATCTGCTCTCCTTCTCCTGCAAGGCGCCCATGTTGCTCAGTGTACTTTCTGGCATGTCCACCGTGGCACATAAAACCTTTGTGGTTTTTGCTGCAAGCATAATGTCATTAAGAGTACACATGAGCATGAAGAGCAACAGAACAAATTGGGTTTGTGCCTTTAACTTATTAACTTTTAAAGAGGAAGTGGAAAGTTTCATGGTTCATTGCAGATTTTTGTCTTCACAGTGCAGAGAAGTAAAATTTTAAAATTTGGACTGTGGTAACATGTAGGTTCAGCTTTCTTTTCCTGCAGTAAGTACCACAGAGGAGGGGAACTGCATCAGAAATACCAAGGAAGAGAAGCCTGGGTGAGATTTGAAATTCCAGTTACGGTTTTAGAAAACTTTACGGGAAAAAGCTGGTACTTAGTAAATTTTATCTAAGAAACACCTCAGTAAAAGCATCTCAGTATTTCAGCTTAAGCCTAGAAGATACGCATTTGAGCCTTGATAATGACAACAATTAAGGCACTGATGGTGCTGACATAAAATAGCGGTAGATACCTTTAACTGCTGATTAACCTCTGGCTCCTATAGTCATCTTTGGAAAAGCCCACACATCTCTGTCGCCTTTTTTGCATCTCACTGACAATCCCATAATTCATGTTACTTCTAAGACCCTGCTGCACATGCCTCATGGTCTTCCTGACCCATTTTTGTTTCAGAACTGTACTAGACAGCCTTCCCAATCTAAAGGCACTTGCCAGTATCTGTACTTTGCCTCAGGTGTCCTTTCTATTTCTAAAAATTAATTAACATAAGCTTAATTATATTTTGATGTATTGTTTCTCACGCCTCAATTAATATCTGAATTATTGAAGCGGATCACCGCTATTAGTTTGTTCTCAGAAAGTTGGAAAATTCAGAAACTCCACTATCATCTTAATTACTTACAAATGAAGGGTAAAATGCTTTCTAATCCATGGCAGAACTCCAGAAGATTTAATGGAGACAGGATCTCACTGCAAGACGAAGTTCCCCGTGCATTCCCCCAGTCTCAGCAGGACCACTCGAGCACTGAATGCTCAGTCTGCGTGCCTTGCATAAGCATCAGAGTGCAATTCCAGGACAAGAACTCCACTACATCTTTTACTTCACAACAATAGGACCAGATTTTCAGCAACACAATATATAAACAGAGAGGTGATTGAATATTCTATCTGCCACCAAAATAAAACCCAGCAAAACAATCTTCCTGCTTTTTGTCTCCCAGAGGAAAAAGATACATGACAGCGCTTCTTTTTCCTAGCCTGGATTCCTACAGAAATTAAAACTTTTTTTGAGATCATTATCTCTTTGTAGATTTAATGAACACTGTGTGTGTGCATGCGTGCACACATACCTGCATGTGCGTACTTGCATGTTATGCAAGAGAAAGGGGGAGCGAGTACAAACAGCCAATTTTAACCACATCTGACAGAGCAATAAAAGGCTCTAAAAAATTATATTCTTACACACATTTTGTGAAACAGACTAAGTCAGGGAGACGAGACCCACTGCAGCTTGAGTTAAACCCTTACTAAACACCAGGAGAGCTACAAAGATGAAAGATGTAATGAATACCTGCCCACAGGAAGAAGTGCAGTCAGAGCCTCCAGCCTGTTAGACATGGGAGAATCCAACTATGGGATCACCCCAGGGAAGCCAAGCCCCACGAGCTCCGCAGCTCACAGGAGTGCTTGTTTGTGTTGGTTTTGTGTTGGGTTTCTGATCTGTTGCTGTCCAGCTCTGAAAATGGCATACTTATTTTTGCACTGACTTTGAGGAAAGTCTGCTGACCTACCAATGTTAAGTAAAACACAGGGGCTTGCTTTGGCATTCAGTGATGAGTCAGGTGGCACCTCTGCTCAGGACTGGTATCAGCTGTCTGACATCTCTTCTCTCTTGGATGCCAAAGGAAAACTGAAAGAAAGAGGGAAGGTCTGAACAGTACTGTACCAACAAACACACTGCATTCAGAATGTAGCAGTAGTACCTGCTGTGTTTGTGTCTTGGTTGCCTTTCCTCACCCACGACTAGAATGTGTTTGACAAAGCTTGTTTACTTCACCGAGAGTGGCACTATCTGTCATACAACCAGGGAAAACTATTTTGCTGCAGCATTCACAATCCCTCCTGGACGACTGCCTTCCTTTTTGTGTTTCAGTAACTCATCTTTCATCTCTAACTCTTTTTTGCACCACGCACTTCATTTCCTCCTTTGCTAAGCAAATTCACATCTCTAAAAATACCATCCAGAAACTTTTTATTCTTTGTAATGTTGTGTAGCAAGGCAGATTGGCTCTCATGATCAGCAATCTTACTCACAGGTGCTCAGGAATCAATGCGCATAGGCTCCCTATGCCTGTAGCCATACCTAGCAGTGCTCCGATTCATGGTCCTTCACATCCTGCACAAAGCAAGGAGAGATAATGAAAGAATTCAGCAGCCAAATCCTGCTATTTCCTTCTTCCCAAAAAGGTTAACTTCAGGAAAAACAGAAGTGCCCGTTCTCATCACAGAGTGACAGAAGGATTTGTGCGGCATTATTATTACCATCATTGCTGCTACACCTATCTGAGGTTAGCCTGAGATATTTTAAATGAACTTCTTTATTTTTAATCTTTTGTTACCAGGAGAATAATAATGAGCTGGCACAGCAGTAAGAATCTCCAAGGCTTGGAGCAATAAAATGAAGTTACAGTCTTCTAAACTGGTTACATTTTGCATGCTTATGGGAAAATAAATATTTATTCTATTCAGTACATTGTAGCTGTCAGCCCCTGATTTTCCTCCACTAAGATGACTTAGACAAGCAGCCACTTGTCACTTTTCTACTGTCATTCATTACGTAAAGACATACAGAGGAAGTTGGAACTGCACATTCGCCGAAGCAGTAAATATTTAACAAACTGACTTTCATTTTTTTGTTTTTATGTGACACTGAAGTCTGCCATAGGAGCCGTTCTATTCTTGGAGGAATGATAATTCCTACAACATAAACACATGCAGTAAAAGAAATCAGTTAAATCTGCAAGTTAATTCTATGCAAGAGCAAGAAGGCTGCTCAGTTCCCTGAGTGGTTAAGGCCCCAGGGCAGTAGAGCTCTGTGGACTAAAGATTGCATACATGCTTGATTTCTGAGCTGGGACACACGTCTCTAACTCACTACAGTGCTCGTACCTGGAGGTGATGTCAACAAGAAACAAAACACGTCTTCACCTCCCAGCTACAAGAATTATGCACGTGATTTTCAGGCAATGAGTGGGCAAGCTGGGAAGCAGTGGCCAGAGGGGAAAAAATTAAGCCATTTCTAAAGGATCTGTGAAACTTAGTAATCTGCCTCTGGGCTTTCCATGGAGAAAAGTAAGTTATTTGACACTGTCTGTACAAAGATGCCCAGTTTGATTTCTGTAAAAGCTATGTTAAATATCACGTTTGCCAAATAGAAATCAGTAAGAATTAAAATACATTAATGATTCCTCTCCAGATCATAGAGCCAGCCACTCAGGCATAAGAACCAAGTGCAAAAGTGAGCTAATAATCATCTCCTCATCTGCCATTTGTCCACATTTGATACAGAGATCATCAACATCATAACAGAAGAGACAGAGAACACTTCCTGCTGTATAATGAGTGAAAAGGCCTCTGCCTGCCCGGTATCTAGTGTTTAATTCAACTCCTACTTTGCAGTTTCTATCAAACCATTTCAGATCTATCAACAGAGTCTGAGAACTCCCAACTGGTGACTATGGGAAATATTTTCATTGCTGCAGCTAATCTACAAAGACAAATATTTTCATGTTTATATTGTGAGAAATAAAATATCCTTATCTTCCAGTATAAAACATTTGCTCTTTGTTGGATACCAACACAGTTCAGCTCCAGAACTGTTTGAAATCCTGGCTTGTGGCTTATCTAATTCAGTGATACTCATTATAGGAATGGAAGCTAGTGCTCTGCGAGTACTTCAGACAGCCAAGGAGGTTCTCCTCCTAGAGTCTCTGTTAATCGTGGGAGAAATTACCCCCATTTCATAGACATGAATCTGATGGGCAGGAATACCCAGTGCTTCTCCAGAGGTCATACACCAAGGCTCACAGCAGAAATAGGTCACCACCTTCCCACCTCAAAGAAGAAAATGAGAACATTTTTCTTTGTTCTCTGGTTTGAATAACTGCCTAGTTATTTGTCCAGTGCTCCATTTTGTTCTTTGGAAAACCCTTTTTCCACACTGTTGTTGGTTTTCTGCATACACACATTTTCACAATTAGCAAGTTGGTGCCACCAGCCCAAGTTTTGCTTCTGCCACCTACCTGTAGCTCTGCAGAAGCCAAACAACTCAAGGCATCGCTGTGGGTCCTCCAGCTCACAGGCGATGGGAGCGGCTCCAAATCCCGCAGCAGCTCAGTGTCCCCTTGGGTGCTTCAGCATCTGAGGGGGAGCTGCAAAGCCCACCACAGAGCGGCCACCTAGCCCAGGCTCCCCACATTGGGCCATTTCACACATTGTGCATAGGAAATGTATCATTACAGCTCTGGATATTATATCCAACCAGGTGCTTTTCAGTCTGAATGTTAACAGAAGCCTTTCTTAACATTCTGTCAATTAGTGCTATTGCCAAGATACTGGCTGGAGATTAGAGCCTATTCAGAACTTGTTTTTCCACTTTTTATTTCCTCTTTTTTTTTTTTTTTTTTTTTAATTTAAGGTTGTGTTCTTAGAAACAAAACCAATTTTTTCAAGTCTACCTATGCAATATTAGTAGCAGCTTCCTTGTGGGACAGTGCCCCTCTCAATTGTCTCCGTACAGTTTTCAATCCTTGCCACCCACCCATCCCAGTTGTTAATTCTCTCTGACATTTCCCTGCATCTTTCTTCCGGAGAAGAAAGAGGCCATTGAAGAATATCGTGCAGAGTGTCAAACAGTTTCCGAATTGATCCCTCAAGGCTCGGGCCAGGGAGAGGGCAGCCCGGCTCAGAGGCAGAGCCCGGCAGAGTTTGCTGAGGAACCTTTGAGCCAGCAGCACTCCACTTGAAAGGCCTTTTTCCTTCAGACCATTCGTGCCTCAAATAATTACCAAATATAGAATGCATTCTTTAAAAGATACTGCTTTCCCCACATGAGGTACCTAAAACTGTTAGAAGAAGCTAGGCTGAAAAATACAATGATACCCATTGCCATATATGGCACACAATTAAATCAAAATTCCCCCACGACCTGACTTGGTGGCCATGCAAACCTTCACTTTAGTCCCCAGATTGCTTTACGAGATACAAGCAGCCCCTCACACACGCACATGGCTCCGACATGGCTCCTTGCATAACCATTTGCCAATGGAAAGGGGCATTGAACAGAATCATTATTAAGAACAGGAAGAAATTAACAGTGACCAAAACAAAGATGTAAAGTTCCCATATCCAGATGCACTCTGAGTCTTCCAGTTGCTGTTCCTGCTGTTGTCACATCTGGCTGTTAGATAAATTACTTGTTACACTGTTTTGCCACTCTGGTGTAGAAAATAGCATTACCAGCTCTTCTCCTGTCTACCTTTCCACCAGGGCTCCAGACACAGCCATGGACAGTCACCAGGCCCCTCGCCATTCTGCCTTGTCCCATGCTGGCTCCCTGCATCACGCACTCTCCCTCACGCAGGAGGCACAGCAGAAGAACAATTGTCAAGTTTATGTGACATTTTCCATCAGGAAAGGGCTAAGGATGAATAGCAGAGCAATAAAGCCCTCCCTTCCTCTACTTTTTATACCACTGCCACTCCCCAGTATGTGAACTTCCCTTTCCATTCCAGGAGGAGTGCCACCATTTTGTAACAGATCTGGATCTCAAAATCACTTCAGTTTACTTCACACAAATATAGTTTCTGATCCACTGCTCACAATGTACAGCAGCTTTAGTCCCTGAACTGTCAAAGCAGGAGGGTAACTTTCCCTATTTTGCCTCCCTCATTTCTCTTTCACTTTTACCCAGTCCTTGACCTCCTTCTCTCAAGCTGATCTCACCTTTGTGTTTTCCTTGCACATGTTGTGAATTACTAGCTCCACCCATCACCTGTGCCCTTAGAACACATTTACTTGCTTTTGCTCCAATAAAAGATCTATTACACAGCCCAAACACCCTATATCCCGTGTGTCTAAAGCCTGGCACCGGGAGTGCCAGCTCTGCTTAGACTCCTTCCTTTTCATGTGTTTTCTCAGCGCCCTTTCCTACACTCCAGGTAGGGATATATCTTCCACTTCTTCCACCTCTTCACACAGTCTCCCCCAGGAGAGAAGCCATGTGCTTCAGGCTGGTGCAGGCTTTGCTGAGGAAGGTCAAACACTTTGGAGCTGACAATCCCAGCTCCCAGCTCTTCTCCTTCCCACCAGAGTGACCATGAACCACGGTAAGGTACAACACGCATCAGGAAAGCACAGCCTTACAGCAAAAACCCTCTGCTGTTGCAAGACAACAGATGAAAAGCAAAATCATAAATACCACAGCACTAAGGCATTCTGTACTTCAATGCAGATTTGCTCAGACATCCAGATACCTCAGCTCATCTGAACAGCTGTCTGACTTGCAGAGAACAATTGTCTTGGTGTTTTTCTCTTGCATGTAAAGACAAATCCCAGATGAGCTACTACTCAGGCTGAAACTGAAGGCTGTGCCAGCAAAAGGACAATTTTGCTGTGTAATGTCCAATGGCAGTGTGAGTTGAGCCCTAAGAACATGGTAACTGTTCTCTGGGAGTAGCATACTTAGACAAAGACAGTCATAATAGCAAGATTGTTTTTGTTTGTACCAAAAAAGCCTGTACCCTAGGTTGCTAGGGTACCCTAGGTGGCTGTTGCAGGGCAGCACTTAGATTCTGCAGCAATAAGCACTTATGCTGCTTGGTTGAATGAAGAAAAAAATGGAGGGGAGGAGGGAGAGTGAACTGACACTGCTCCTTGGTCAAAGCCCTGGCACTGCACATGTCATTGCTCTGCCCGAGTACCTGAACATTACCATTATGCTTGCACTGCTGAGACACGAATGCAAATCCATCCCTTCGATGCTGGCCAGCTGATGACTCCCATCTTGCAAGTTTTGTATACTCACTTCAGTATTCCTTCACTATAAGGCTGTTAAATGTGATCTGAAAATTGAGAAAGAGGAAAGAGCCAGCATTCTTCTTTTTCCTAGAAGGCAAATCTAGACAAGACAAGTCTTGCTCCTCTGCAGAAACTGGAGAATAACCTTAGCTCACACTTCTGATATCCCAACTCTGCAAATGGAGCACAACACGTCTCTAATGGACTTTCACTAAGTTACTTTTCCACTTATGCTTCAAGTAACACCACAGGCAAATGCAGTGTGCATTTGTTACAGTCGGAAGACAACAGCTGTGGGTCCAGAAAGTCAGAGCCAAAGGGCTCAAAAACTATCTTCTGACTCATCAGAAAGATCAACAGAAAAAGAATATCCTTCATAAAATCTTCTCAAGATATTTTAGTGTTAAACATTAATGGTTTTACAGATGTGATACAAATAAATAAACAACAACTTTGCAAGTAGCTATTGGGATAGTATGCAGCTTGAAGTAACACTGTTAAAACCCCTGAAATACTTACAAACTTCCCTTTTATCCCCAGGGCGTGCCACAACATAAAAACCAATTTTCTCAACAAGAAGATTTACAGAAAAAATGATCTTACTGTGAATTTCCCAAGCTGAAAATACTGGAAATGCATTGGGATCCTGCTTGTTCATGTACACCACTCGAGCAGAAAATATCAGATCTAAACCAAAGTGGTTCACACCATGGGAGAGATGCTCCACATCTCCTGCTGGCCACCCAGCAGCAGGTGTCTCTCAGTTTGCTCAGCCAGAGCTGGTGCTAGTCTCACTAACTACTGGGAGGGGTGGCAAAGAAAGCCAGTTTTTGACTAAAATCAGCAAGGATTTAATGCTAAGCACAGAGATAACACTTGGCTAGAAGGTAAAATTTGCTTCTCTGCTACAATCTAACCACATTTGCAATTCTGGAGGAAGCCTAGGTAGAACTTGCTCTTTCGACCCAAGCAACTCCAAAGTGAACTAGGTCTTGTGATGCTGCTTTCTTACTCACTGCCCTGGTTTAGCCATGAGGGACTGCAGAAGAGACCTCCCAGTTCTGTCAAAGGACTGGAGAGCAGGCAATTGCTGGGCTACTAGAGTCACATGCAACGAGCCACAGAGGGAAGGGCAACCCAGAGGCTCAGGTTTTGTCTCATATTGTTTTGTATCCCACCCCAAAATTCTTGCTTCACTTCTGTCAACACCTTCTTCCTATTCTCTTTATCCCTAGCTACACTTGATATTTATAGAAGTTGTACTTCTGCTTTTTTTAACTATGTATATCCAGTTTTCTTGTTCTTGATATTTCCACCAGAAACTACGTGTTTTTTTTTTTCTCTCCTTCTAACACACACTTTTGGAACAATAAAGTGAGCACATGTTCCCTGTACAAAGGAGAAGGAGAAATAAGGAAAAGCAATGAGGAGGGAAGCTGGCTTCAGCTACTGTGCTGAAATTACCTTTATTCACAGTCCTTCTGTTTTTGAAGTCCAGCTCAGCACCGCACCCAGCCCACATGGCAATTCCAGCTGGCGCTCTTCTACAATGCTGTTGTGCTGGGAACTGCAGGAAAAGCTCCCATAAGTCCACCATGCCTTGCCTGCCAATGTGAAAGCAGGCTGCAGCCTTTGGATGGAGGCCTCCAGGTGCACCTCAAAAACCCCATGGAGATGGGCCTCGTGAGTTCCTGCATACTCCTGCCTTGATATGATTATGGACAGACTAATTCCTGCCTTCTACCTCTTCATACAAAAATCATCATCACAATTCCTTTTAATAACAGTAATTTTAAAGTGTCTGGTGTCTTTCAAATTCTGAGCGATATCATGAATGCAGAGAGTTGCAACAAGGTTTTTGTCTTTTCAAAAAGCTTCATTTCCTGAAGCTCATTATATCAAAATCCCACCCTACGAATCCCTTCTGTGCAACACAGCACTACTTGTTAAAATTCTGCATGAGCCTGTTTTCTCCTCTTTCCCTTAGGTACCACTCTCTCTATGTACGCTACAATAACAACTGTGCCTTTACTAAGGTTGAACACAATAAACAGGTCTTTGTAAAGGATAATTAACAGCCAGCAGCGAATCTTAGTGTTTATTCAATTGAGTATGAATGAGTTATGAAAATTCTTTTCTACAGGGGAAGTAATGGGATATTGTTACCTTTGCACGTGCTTTGCCTCTTGCATTATAGCACATTTATGATTTTCATAGTTTAAAGTCAGAATAGGTACACAGATACTATATATTTGCATTCGGACAGTTGTAGCTCAGTGCTCATGTCCACTCTGAGCTGGATGAGTGGACCTGAGCCTCTCCAACTGTTCCAGGAGATGCAAAGGTTCGTTTCTGGGACTGAATTTCCAAAACTGATGTAACCTACCTAGATTAGTACCCTCACATAGGGTGCTTGGGGGGAAATACAGCAGTATTACACAGCTCAGAAATACATGGAGCCCCTACATTTGTGCGTGAACTTTCCCTTTTGTGATAGAAAACTGTCATGTTGTTTTCTACTATTGGAGACATCCTTGGAAACATCCAAGGTCAGGCTGGATCATGCTCTGAGCAACCTGATCAAACAGTAGGTGTCCCTGTTCATAGCAGGGGAGTTGGATTAGATGGTCCTAAGTGTCCCTTCCAACTCAGATGATTCTATTCAATACCTAAGCATGTCAAAAGCAGCAACTGCCAATTATAGCATGTATATAACATATATACACATATATACGTTTCTTCAAAGTGTATTCATATATATAAAATACAGAAATATCTCTCAAGTCTAAGACTGAAAACCAATTGTAGCATAATTTAAGTGAGAACAGTCTTTTAAAAAGTAGAAGCACTAATGACCATTGATAGAAAAGCAAACGGAAGCAAAAGCGTCCAGATGAATTAAGTAAAAATAATAAATAAATAAAACTTAAGTTCTCTTGGGACTGTTCCCAGTGTCCATGTTTCAGTTGTCACCCAAGCCCTCAGGACAGCTCTTCTCTCTTCTGAGAGAGGTGTGCTACTGCATCAGCAGAGCATATTGAGGCACAAGAGGTGCAAGGGCAGGGCCGCGATGTGGCAGGTTTTGTTACTGCTGTTACCTGGCTTTGCATTGCTAGGGCACGCACAAAACATGGGAACTCAGCCAGAAATCAAGCCTTCTGATCCGACCTCAGCCATGTGTGAGGCTGGCAGTGCCATGGTGCTACTACTGGAATGCCAGGAAGCACTCCAGGCGGTCCTGTCTCTAAGCAGGGCACCACCATTATCAGCCAGGCTTTGCTGAAGCTGGAAACGGGGCTGTGTGCGGGCACTCAGGACTAGAACTCCTGACAGTGAACCTCACGCCATTTCTGTAATTGTTACTGAATAGGGCTTTTTTCTTCTCCGCTGCAACCTAAAAACCCCCTTTCAGTTGAGTGACTCGTTCTGATTGAAGGGCCGCTTCCAAAGTGGTGATCAAACAAGAGGATGGGGAATAAAAAACACCGCAGCCCTCGGCTGCAGCACAGCAGTCCTCAGAGGTGACCCACAAAGGGAGCCCCTGAGCCCCTGACCTCTGCAGCCCTTTTACCATATTTTAAAGCAGTCTTGATTTGTTTTCTTTGAAAACTAATAGGGACAGCGGGGTAAGTTCTGCACAGTGGTTTGTTTGTTTGTTATACCTCAAAATGCATGTCCTGGCTCTCCTGGATGGGATTCTGGCTAACTGGGCAACTAATGAAACAATAATATTGCCCTAGTCAAGAGAGTGAAAGCAGAAAGAGAAAAATGCATTTTTTTTTTTTAAGCTTGGATTTGTTTGTTTTTAATCTGGCTGCTTAGCATTCCTCCTTCCTGCTTTACATCTACTGGAGTTCAGTTACAAACTTACACGTTGGAGAGTTGAAAAGCTCTGCTCCTCCCACACACCTCCACCTGCCCACTGAGTGTGCCCACAGGTACTCAGGTAGCAGTGTTTAGCACCATTAACATATTAGAGCATAAACAAAGGAAAAAAAAGTCTATACATCACCTGTGGATAGTAAACGTGATAAATTGGAGACATTTAGTTCTGTTCATTTGCAGGGATTTCATCCAAGCATCATAAAGTACGCGCTTTGCAGTCCTAGCACGGCCTGCCCTGTGCTGGTACCAGTGCTGTGTAACATTTCTGCACTGCACTTGAAGTTATTTCTTGCACAGATGAGTGAAAAATGAGTCTGCTTCCATGCAGGTGGGGGAAAAAAAAAAACATCTTTTGGTTAGAGAACACTTCTGGGAGTTAAACTAGGTTTAGTAGCTGATAAAAGAGGTGCAGATAGTGAATTTTTAACAATAAGGAAGGAAAGCACAGCTTCTGATCCATATAAAATCGGAAGCACTGTGCTGCTGTCCCACGCTGGCTGGCAGGACAAGGGCTGCAAACAGAGCCCTGCTCAGAGCCAACACACCAACACCTGCCCCAGCGCCAGCAGCCTCTGAGCGAGAAGCATGAGCATGGATTACTACACCGAACACGTCAGACTAAGTCAATAGTTTAATAACCACTATTAAGGCTTTTCCAAATCCATTTAACAACTGTAAATTAGTCCAAAATAAAATAGGCTCAGCCAATCAGCTGTGTAGTCACTGACACACAGCTATCTGCTCATTTCTCAATTAAGCCAATCTCGGCACCCCAATTGCCTTGGTTGGCTTTGCCTGTCTGTGTGGCACGAGATGCAATGTATATATCCCCAACCTGCTCTTAAAGCCCCAGGGGCCCATCCCTAGAAACCCACATGAGCAAGGAGCGGCATCACTCACTCACTGCTGCCATCCTCTTCTTCTCCCAGGAGCTGGGGACAAGGCCCAAAGCCATCACACAGGGGCTGCCTTGAGGTCAGAGTGGCCACTTGCACCCTGTCAGCTGTGTGCAAGCTTCTGTTGGCACCAGGGCTCACTGGGTGACAGCAAGCAGCACAGGTGACAGCAGGGAAGAGATGAGGCCAGGCAGCTGCCACCAAGTAGCCGGCAGCAGCACTCCCCTGGAGATGGCAGGAACCAATCAGCCCATTGAGGGGAGAGGGGAAAGCCCGTCAGGCGCAGCAGGAATAATTGAGGGAGCTCCTAATTAATTTGATAATAACCCTATCCTGTACTAACACACTCCACGTGCAAAAAAAAAAAAAAAAAGGGTAAAAAATGCCAATTAGCAGTAGAAGGGGAAGGAAGCATGTGGTGGGGATTCAGAGATCCTCTGAATCCCAGCCATCTTCTCAAGGTGTGCAGGTGCACAGGGCCTGGCACAAGGGCGGTGACTGTTACATGATGCTTCATCCAGCAGCCTGGGCAGGGCAGCTGGTCCTATGCACCGAAATATCATGGCAAACTGGAAACTGATTTCATCCATCTTTTTTTTTCACCAAAAGAAAGTGTCCTCCCCTTTAGTTGTGCATTTTTATGCAGCGTGAGGCCAGGAGTCCCAGGATGAGTGGAGAAACAGGGCCAGAGTTGCATGGCCAACCCAGCTATCACCAGCCACCATAACCCTCCCACAGCAGTTCCATCAGATTTCTGGCCACTTACCCAAGTACCCAGGACAAGGTTTGGGTACTTGGAGCAGAGCAGTCCTCCTTGAGCCCCAGCCAGGCTCGTGCCATCACTGAGGTGGTGTTGGCCCAAAGAGGCACTGGCAAAGCCTGCGGTAATCCAGGCACCTGCGATAAGCTGCTGGGAATCCAAGCAGCGGGTGTGGAATTTGATTTCTAAATAGTGATGTTGGCCTGCCACCACCATTCCACATAGCCTTGTGGTTATTTTTCCTCTCGCAGTCAGTGACACAAGCTGTTTTTTATTTTCACTCCTGAATTTTCTCAAAGCATTCACTATTAGAGCCTAATCAGAGGGCCGAAAATGCAATATGTTTCTCAGGAAACAAGTAACTTGGATCTAATTACACTCTGTCAAAGTTTTAACAGGTATCTCATACTCGCCACTTTAAGGCTCCTATAAAGCACGCACCTATAATGAGCCCCAGCTTGCTTTCTGGGCAAATATGAAAGTTTTTTTAATTAATGTTTGTGAACACAAACAAAAGGCCAAGCTCCATGGATGGTATTGAGATTGCTGGAACAGACAGGTGGTGCTGGGTTTCTTACCTTTTTCAATTTCCCTTGTAAAGCAGGGAACACGTGCCAGAAGCCATGGGACGGCAGCACAGTGGGTTGGTCTCTGCATCCTGAGAGCAGAAGCTGATTTCCACTTGAAGGAGCCCATGATGGGCCTTGGGCCTCTGTGGTATTGCCAAGCAAGGTGACCCCATTATACAGCAATGCACTTAAGAGTGAGGACAAATTTGGGGGTTAAAATGAAGGCCCCCTCCCCCCCCGAAAAAAAAGCCACCATCCCTCCCTCCCCCATCACTCACATGCCTCTTTGAAATGCACCAATTTAAAATGAAACACAAACCTGGCACTTTGCCATGGGACTGCACAGTTTTTAAGTGACCCCATATGGAAAGTCAACCTGAGCAAGCTGTTAAATGCCTTAATTCAGCCCTCTGGCCCCCTAGAGGCACATTTGTCCTGTGAACTACGGAGCCAAATTTCTGCAAAAGCAAAGCTTGAGATCTGGAAACATTAACTACCCTCCCATGTAGACCGAGAACAAAAATCTTCACTGGAATGTAACAGTCAACCAAATGCAGTTATAGGTAAGGCAGACTTTGCATCTCACTGCTTTGCAATGCCGAATTTCTAAGCAATGCGAGTCCCATACCACAGCAGCTGTTGGAGCAAGGAGGGCACACAGGGGAGCACCCACCCCTGCAGAAGGATTTGCTGCGGTGACTGCAGTGTTCACATGGGCACTGGGCCCATACGGTAGCTCACAAAAAAAACACATCAAAACGACATTTGTAGTCAATATGGCTCAGCACTGCAGATCAAACTAATAACGCAAAGCAAGAGGGACAGAAAGCTCTCTGAGCAGAAGCTGGACAACCACAGTAAAAATCCCACACGCTGCTGTCTTGTTTCAGACATGCTCAGCTTTACCATGGAATTACCAAATTTTGCTTTACTCCGGTACAGGTAAAAAGCTCCCTACCAGCTGCCTGTCGCACCATGTGTGATGCAGAATGCATTGGCCAAGCAGAACCTTGAAAAGCCTCCACACTGCCAGCAGTGCCCACCCAAGCACACAGCATGCACGGGTTCTGCCTCACACCCTGGCAATTCACTCATTTGCATTGCAGTAGAGCAGATTCACCCCCAGCAGAAATAAGGGGGTCTTCCCTTAGAGCAAAGAGTGGAGAACTGACCCATTGGACATACTTGGTTTAAAAAGCAACCACAACTTTGATGTTTTGATGCAGGAAATGACATAGCTTCTCTAGCTGCAGTGCTATGAAATTTTAAGTGAAAGATTGCTTCCAGCAGAACACCCTGATTAAATCTGCAGAGATTTAGCAAAAAATAAGATTTCAAGGCCCAATTAATTTTCTGATTAAGAAGTCAAGATGGGTAAAGAGCTGGAAACAAGCAGCTGAGATCATAGTCTTTCTCCTTGAATATGTTTCTGTTCATTAATGAAGATTTTAAAAGCAGAGAACAGGAGAATAAAAGACTGACCTTTGATGTATGTGATACGCCATAAACTAAAACCAGTCCTCCAGATCTTTGCCTGTCAGCTTTGCATTTATGAAACAGAAGTTGCCTTTAAAGATAATTTGACGTGATTACAGGTCTCCCTCAGATTGAAGTTCTCTCTTAAAAAGTGATCTAAATACATAGCCCTTTTCTTCCTCTATGATGTTAAAGAAACAGAAAGGCCTGAAAGTTTTGAAAACCAATGCTTCCCACTCTCTTCTCTTCCTTGGAATCCTGGAGACACACAAAATCTTATCTTTCTGTTTTTGCTAGAGAAAGTTTTAGACGATCCAGGCTTCTCCATGAGGAGAGAGTGTCTTCCTTGCTCCTGCAGGGGAAAGGCAGTTCTCACAAACAGAGCTTTTCCTATATATATATTTGTGATGATCATAAAAATGAAAGCAGACTAAACAAAAATCACTTCCAGGCGCTGAATTAGGGTATCACACACTTGAAAGAAGTGAGCCTGCACCAGGCAGCTCTCGTCCCAGCCAGCGCCATGCAGAACGTGTGCTGTTTCACTGTTTAAAGACATCCAACTGACAGCCCAAACACGGCCTTCCTTCCCCCTTCTCCCACCAACAACCAAGCAGTGTGTTATTTTCAAATAATAGTGAGTAACGCTTATTTCAGTAGATCTGTATTCCTAACAAAACACAATCCCCCTCATTTAAACCTTTGACTGGAAGGAGGAAAAGCAAGCCAAACTTTCCCCTGGATCGGGGAATTTGAGAGATATATCCATGCCTGAATCAGACACATACAAGTCCTAGGACAAGGAGTTATGCAAAAAAAATCACCTGGGAGTAAAATAGACTACGCTGAGAATCCAATGTACTGCAGATAGTGAAAATTGTCTAACCCCCTGAAGTTTGCAATGCTCATCTGAAGTACTGTATACTCCATAAGTAAAACCTCCTGCCCCAGAAATCCAAGGGAGGGTGAAAGAACTCACTTGAAGGTTTGTCTCTTTGAAAAAGACCTGAGGGAAGGAAAAAAGGTCCATTCCAGGGCTCGCAGAATAAGTGTATTTAGATACTCCTCCTTAAGAAAGGACCCAGATGCAAGCAAGGTTTGTGCCATAGTTTAAATCCAGGTTCCCAGAAAAAAAAAAACTTGCTTACAGAAAGATCAGAAGATCTGAAGATCATTACTGCAGAGGATTCTGAGAAATTATCTCCTAATACACAGTTGAAGACAGAACTAGTCTTGGTCTCTCTTTGGCTTGAACCTCTACTGAAATTTAATGCTGACAAATCAAAAAGGGATATATCCAGAATCCGTAACCCTGATAAAAATGGGAAATCTGTATCATCTTAATCAAAGGATATGCCACCTTGAGCTGGATCTGTGTCTTGTCCCTTGGCCTCATATGACTCCTGTGTGGTAGAGGTTAAGGGTTTGTTAAAGAATATCGGTTTTGATTAAGTGTCACATACGGCGTAAAACATCCTCTTTATCATTGGAAGTGGAGGTTGGGGGCCAGACAGTGCCTTTTAGAGAGCTTCTAATATAAATTAGGTGTCTTAGGTAATGGGTGGTTTTCAGACAGGATTGATCTTTCTGTGGTCCAGTGAAAGTAGGTGTGTTTGGTGAGATGTCACAAAAGCGAGCTTCCTGGCACCTATACTAATGGGCTGGTTACCCCTTTTGGAGTAGGACTTGAAAAATGTAACACAGGAATCCCCCTCCCCCTTCCTAACTTTTTCATTTTCTTGATGTAATGGGCAAAGGTCTATATATCCTTTACTCCTTTGGTATTTCAGTCCTTGTATTTGCAGTATCACTCAGTGAATCTTAAGCCACTCATCCTTTTAGTCACTTATAGCTCCCTAAACTTGCATGAACTTAAAGATGAAGCTGTTATGAGTAGACTAGGTTACTTACTATTTTTATCAATGTACAGCCTTTAAAGAAAATTGTATCGAGTATACCATCACCACCACAACCAAATGATTTCTCTTCCCCATTAAGTCCTCTTTGGAAACTTTGATTGCACAGAGACCTAGGAAGAACTGTAGAGATGTTAAACCCTACATTCCCCTGCCTCAAAAATAAGAGCAAACATGCGTTTCTATAGACTTCAAAACCTGTCTGTATTTTCCTCTTTATGAAGCAGAAATTCTCTCTGCTTTGTGCAAAGAGTGGCATGATCAAAAGCACAAACTGAGCACATGAGAGCAAGAAGCTCTAATGCAGAACCTAACCGTGGACCTCAGGTAAGGAGGGTATATACAAAATAAACCTTTTCTTTATAGTTCATTGACATGTTGTAGTTAAAACTTTTCTGAAAAGTTTCCATGGATTTATGAAGAAGTGAGAGCACAAATGCACAGTCGGTATTGCAGACTCATAAACCCGGCCAATGAGCAAAATCCTTAAGTCTTTAAATATGCAGGAATACTGCAAAAATTAAAATGTTTACAACACGTTTCCTGCATATCCACTCATCATTGGTAAATATCAAATTAAAAAATATATTCAGATAATCAAGATGCATGAATTTATTCCGATTCTCTCACTGAAAATCATCCTTGATCCCAATCTAAGGAACCAGAATAAATAAGACTTAGAACAAAAATGGACTCCTCTTTAGGTGAAGACTTAAGCCTAAATGTAGCTCTAAGCACAGAGCAGAACAGCTTCACAGTGGGATTATTAAAGTTACATTTACCAGCAAACCATGACCAAACCAAGCCTGAGACGTGAGACATTCATTGCCTTCCTGTTTGTTTGTTTCAATTTCAGATATGAAGTATAAAGAGTCTTTTCTCAGTGTGGAAGACCTGAAAAATAAGGACTAGGTGACCTTTAAGGATCTCTTCCAACTCAAAGGATTCTATGATTTTCTCTCTTTTATCTCAGGACCTCTCATGCTTATTTTTGCTTATTTGCTCATTTTTATGATGAGGTAACTTGGACAAAATGCATTGAAATGCTATTTTCAAAACCTACTTGACCAGTTGAGAACTATTTCTTTCCAACAGCATCAAACAAAGAACATCTACTGCTACATCCCCTCCTTTACCCAAAGGGAACAAAGCAGGAGGGAGCGCAGATGTGCCATGCAAGCGAGTGAGACATTTCACTAATGTGAAGAATCATTATATCAAAACAGGTGACTCCCCAGTATATTCCACTTACAGAAACTTAGCGCATCCCAAGTGATATCACTTCTGTACTAGAAGGGGCCCACAAGGACCACTCTTGGCTCCATCTGAGACCATTCAAACCCCATGTCTGAGAGCACCACCCAAATTCATCCCAAGCTGTGCCAGGCCCAGAACCATGACCACCTCCCTGGGGAGCTCATCTCAGTTACACGTAGAATGGAACCTTGAACTTGAAAGGCAGTGACACACATGAGCAAATAATGGTGGCAGAGCAACCAAGAGAGGTGATTGAAGTGCAGATCTACAACTAGAGCAATCTTCAATCTCCTTAAAGGGGTGACATTGAAATCAAGGCCATGTGGTTTCCTTTATTCCTCAACCTACAGTGCCAATGCAGCACTTGAAGACAGCCATCCCTGCCATCCTCAGAGGGCTCTCCCCTGCAGGCCTTCCCCATGCATCATCTCCCTTTGCAAGGGGCGGGCAGCACAGTCAGGCCACTGAGCATCGAACGCTGCGCAAATCCTGCTCCTAATCCAAATCGCTTTTGATAAGAACAAAAGCCGTGTGCAAATGAATATTTCCATCTTATTTCAAATTCTAGGTTTCAACTGCAATATTAATGCTATTTTACAGTGTAATTTACTTGTAATAATATGTCATTATTGCCATTTTACAGTTTTCTCTTAAAGTAGTAAAGAAAATGTTTTAAAAGGCACAAATAGCTGCAGCACAAATCTCCATTCAGCTTAAGAATCTGTGCTCTCCCATCAGAATGGCACATAATTGAAAACAATGACATCCCCAATGCGCTAAACGCTCCAGTCATTACAGCATTTTTATTTTGGAATAAAAGAGCACGCTCACAGCTTTTTTTCCCCCTAAATAGTAAATATAAATTAAACATTTCTCTTCTGTTCCCAGAACGGCATCTGCTGGGGCTGACCCCCAGCCTCAGGGCAGGGAGCCTGAGACAGCATGCATGGAGGGCAACAGCCATGCCTGGGGACAAGGTCCCAAGCAGTGCTGGAACCAGGACAGAGACACCACAAGGAAGGCAGCATTACTTAAGGGAGAAGACAACTATACTTCGTGCAGTAATTTTGCACCTGCCATGTTTCTACCTGCCCGCTGTGTCTTTGGAGCATCCTATGAGAGCTGTACCCCATGTGCTTCCAGACTTTCACAGAATGGCTTAGGTTGGAGGGGACTTTAATGATCATTGATTTCCATCTCCCCAGCCATGGGCAGGGCTGCCCCCTCTCCAGATAAGGCTGCTCAGGGCCCACCCAACCTGACCTTGATGCCTCCAGGGATGGGGCACCCACTGCTTCTCAGTGCCAGTGCCTCACCACTTTAAAGAAAAAGTTTCTTCCTAACATCTAACCTAAATTTCCCCTCTTTTAGTTTAAAGTCATTCCTCCTTGTCCTATCGCTATCAGATCATGTAGAAAGTTGGCCCTTCTCTTGCTTGTAAGCTCCCAGTGAGGTCTCCCTGCAGACTTCTTCAGGCTGAACAAGACCACTCTCAGCCTTTTTTCAGAGAAGTGCTCCAGCCTTCTGATCATCTTCACAGCCCTTCTCTGGTCCTGCTCTAACAGTCATACATATTCCTTGTCCTGGGGGCCCCAGATCTGGACACAGTCCTCTAGATGGGGCCTTGTATGGGCCCATTCCCCTCCCTCACCCTGCTGGCCATCCCTCTTTTGATACAGCCCAGAAAACTGTTGGCAAGCACGCACTGCTGGCTCATGTCCAGCTTTTCATCTGTACAACTGTTTGAGTTGGAAGGGACCCTTCAAGGCCATCTAGACCAACTCCCCTGTAACAGGGACACTACAGCTAGGTAAGGCTGCTCAGAGCCCCCTCCAGCCTGACCTTGAATATCTCCAGGAATGGGGCATCCACTCCCTCTCTGGACAACCTATGCCAGTGCCTCACCACCCTTACTGAAAAAACTTCTTATGTCCAATCTAAATATTCCCCCTTTTAGTTTGAAACCATTTTCCCATGTCCTATCATCACAGACCCTATTAAAAGTCTGTTCCCTTCCTTCTTATAGTCCTCCTTTAGATGCTGAAAGATCACTATCGTACCTCCCCAGAGGCTGAACAGCCCCAACTCTCTCAGATCATCCTCATAGGAGAGGTGTTCCATCCCTGGGATCGTTTTTGTGTCCCTCTTCTGGACCTGCTCAAACAGGTCCATGTCTCTCTCGTACTGAGGACTCCATACCTGGACACAGTACCCCAGTTGAAGCATTACCAGCTCAGAGGAGAGGGGCAGGATCACCTCCCTTGACCTGCCGGCCACGCTGCTTTTGATGCAGCCCAAGGGCTTTCCATCTTTCCTCCAAATTATTCACACACCACAAGACTCCTTGGATACACAGTGGGCCCATGTGGCCAGGAGGGTTGCAGGCTATATCCAGTTGTCTCTGGAATGTTGTACCAACAGCAACTACTGCTGAACAGAGTGGGAGTTACACTACATTTCCAAAAATACGGATTCTCAGTGTGATGCCTGTCTGAATTCAGCAGAAAAATATTTAGTGGCTGGCAAAACATTAGTAAACAAAAGCAGATCAAGATGATGTTGCTATAATAACAGATTACATTACCATTCCTTGTCCTCAGGAACACTCTGATTAGACCAGGATCCTCACAGACCTTATGAATAAGGCAGGATGGGCTCTGACATCCTTGCTAAGTGCAGAAGCCCAGCAGGCAGCAAGGGGCCGGGTGCTGCCAGGAGAGCCTGGCAGCAGTGACGGGGGCTGCTGATGCTGCTAAAGGTTGGGGCCAGATTTTCTACCAGCATGAACTGGTACTGCTCCACTGAAGCCAAGAATGCTGCCGATTTGTAACAGCAAAAACTGACCCCTGGTCTATTCTAAACCCTTTTCAGTGCAAGACTGAATTATCCTAGTGAAGAACAGGAAGGATGTTTTGCACTAGAGACAAGTACAAACTTTGCTGTTAGTCAAGGGATGGGAAGCTCCACCAGTCAAAGGAACCTACTGCTCTGTAAGCACACCTCGCCTTGATTGCTGATCTTGGATCTGCAGTAGCATAATTACCGAACTGAGAGAAAATTACTTTTTGCTTGAGAGTGCTAGGACAGCTCTGAATCCATGAATGACTCCCCTCAGGCACTGGTGTTTAATTTATGAGCTATTTATCTCCTTGCACACACCCCGGCACAAACAATTATACTTAGTAATTTGTTGATCTTATCAAGGCTGTTTGATGTTACTGTTGCTACCTCCAATAACGCTGTGCTTTGAAATTTAAGCAGGATTGAGAACCAAACTCAGCTACTTCGCACACAATTCACATTTCAGAGAATTTAACCCTTTGGCAGCTAAAAGGCTTTATATGCCATCCGTAAAGGTGAGCAAACGTTCCATCTGCTGCTGCCCAGCTGGCAGTGCAGCCTCTTGGCAGCAGCGGGCACCCTTCAGCCAGGGGCAGTTCTGGACACCAGCCTCCCTGACTACCAAGAAGGAGGACATGATTGACCTTTAAACTGTTGCATGTTCACCATCAATAGAACTCAGTGGATGCCTCTGTACATCTCACCCTTATCCTTTGTTCTAAGGATCAGGAACCAAACTTGTGCTTGCCTTGGGCTGTAACTTATGCACAACAGCTCCTCTGTATGTCCTTGACCATGAAGTGCTCGCAGGCAGCTCTCCCAGGTCCCTTCACAAACCTGCCATCTTCCTTGAGTGCTGCCACAGCCGCTGGGCTCACCAACACACAGCCAGATAACCTGGGGACAAGTGATACAGGAAGAGCAGTGATTTAGCGCTGCGCTTTCAAGCCCAGCCTTAAATCAGACACGGTGCTGGAGCTGGTGGTGCTGCTGCCAGCAGAGGGGGGAGGAGGAGGAGGAGAGCTGCCAGGCCCTTTAGCAGCATGGGACATGCAGCCCAGGGGTCAGCTCTGCACAGGGCCCACATGCACCACACCTGGCTCCTGCACTGCAGTCCAGGTGAGCAGGGACAGAGCCCCAGTCAATGCGAGCAGAGCTTCTGCCATCAGCATCCCCAGGGAAACTCATCCGCAGTCAGCCATCTGAACTCCTCCTGCGGTGCAGATTTCCTGCCCCGCAGGGCCCAAAGCCAAGGAGTGAAGCAGGAAGATGTCTGTGCCTCAGCCCCATGTGATGTCCCACGCTCAGATATATTTTGTCAACTTCTGTATCGCATGTGCTCTCACAATAGCAGCAGATTTTATTTCCTATATGCTTTATAAAGCTTTCCCGTGCCAAACGCATACATTTTGCACGCAGAAAATAAAATGCTACAGGCAATCTGCAACTGCACGGAGCTGTAACGAGCTCTGATGAGCAGGCACGTACCACATCATCTGCTTATGGCGGCAAGAGCGCACATGTAACTGATTTCACAATATGCAACACGCTGCCATATGTGCCTGTTCTCATAGATCAGGAATTGGCACTACCTGTAGATAGAAGCCAAGAACACTGCTTCAAAGACAGCATGGAAACACAGCATTTACTTCAAAACCTCCAAGGCCTGACCAGCACGCGGCTATCCCCATTCGCTGGGTACTGTGATGAATGCCACCACTTTGATTTTTTTTGTTGGTGTTTTCAAAGCCTCCAGTGGCTCTCCTGGTTTAATTGAAGCAAAATGGTAGGTTTAGCATAATCAAACATATGGAATTAGTATTGGGAGAGTAAGAATTAAAACGAACGAATATTACTTTTAAACAGTTACCAACTTCTAAAGATTCTCCTGCTAGCCACCCACTCCCCTCATCCTTTGTGAGTTCACAAGTAGAGAGAAATGTTAAAATTGAGCAGAAAACATTTAAGATGACAACTTTGCCACATTCATTGCTCTTTCAGAGTGCAGTTTTGCTGTCATACCCACAGCTGGCAGGAGCAGCACTGTGTCAAACCACCCGGCAAAGCACAGCAGTGGGATGGATGCTAAGCCGGCTGTGCTCCTCACTGGTGCCTGGGGACAGCCTTTGGAGGAAAGCTGTGCTGGAGAGGCACAAGGACAGCAGCAGCCACTGATGGTCCCGTCCAGTCCTGTGCTTTGTGACTGTGGCCAACTGATGCCCCACAGCACAGAATAAAACCAGAGGAACACTAGTTAAAGCTGAAGAGATAAACTATTCATGCAAGTTATTAAGATAAAACATACCATATTAGAGAATATACTTTTTTAAAGATATGGCAAAACTCTCAAGTTTGTTTTCTATTTTCTGAGTATTGTAATAGCATGCAACACTTCTGTTATCAGGAATAACTTAGCTCAATCTTTATCTACTTTTATTTACAGAACAGGGAGGATTTGCAAAGTACTTATGTTCAAATTTAAACAAATACAGTTTGTTAAATGCAATTAAGAGAAGCAACAATACAAAGGAATCCATTAACAGTGCAATCCTTCCTGACAACTTCTTCATTTATAAGTTGTTACTAGGGGCACGGGTACATTTTGGAAGCCAGAGCCAGCTTC